>OY720430.1:189472085-191872085 GCA_963082735.1 Pocota personata
GAGCAACCTCAATCGATTTGTTTACCGTATGGCAGTTACATTTACAAATGATTTTTGGAAATCTGTTATAATTGAGTTAATGGCAAAAAAGTATTCCAACCGAATTGTATGATGCCAAAACCATACTAAATAGATGATGTTGCCGTTAGGTATGCGATTACATGAAAAAAGAGGTTGAAATCTTTTTTCATTCATATCACCTCGCAGTAGCTCTGCCTGTCGTACGAAACAACTAAAATCCATTCAAAGGAAGTAACCCTAACGATGGTATGAAAAATGCAATTCAAGACCCTAATCCCTGGCAGATCCTCCCTAGACAGAGAAATTGAAGATCAATTCTAGGTGCGTCTGTCACACAATGTGTCGCAAATGGTGGCCATTTTGTATTAGTACATTTGTGCTCTTTCCAACACATTTTCCATTATCTTTCGTATCACGGATTTCATTGCGAATATTGGTTTTCAGTTGGGGGATATTCGCTGGCTTACTGACGTTCAAGTAGACCAAAAAAAAAGTCGGAAGCGGTTAAATTCAGTGAATGCGGTGGCCAATTGAAGTCGCTACTGCGCGAAATAATGCGCCCGTCGTAGATGTCCCGTAACAGAGCCATTGTGCCCCTTGCAGTATGCGCTGTAGCTCCATCGTATTGAAACCATAGTTGTGGGTGATTTTGCATAGCTGGCCTCAAACAATTTCCCGACTTCGTTCGATATGAGCAGCACTGGCTTCGTTTTCCAAGAAATGTGGCCAATGATTCTTTCGGACAATACACCCACACCAAACAGTATACTTAAGTGGGTGTAATTGTCGCTGATGAACTGTTCTTGCATTTTCCCTAGCCTATATCCTGAAGTTAACGAAGCCATTTAATTGAAAATGGGCTTCATAGGTCATTATCAAATTGTGGATGAAATCGGGATTTTGCTCTGCTTTTTGCCACAACAAAATGGCATAATCAATGCATTGCTGGTACAATTTGATCAAAATCTTCTGCACGGACCTCCACGATACCCCGAATTGAGCCGAACGTCTCCTTGTTGATGTTTCTGGACTATCCTGCACACTCTCCAGTACACGTTGAATATTTTCATCCGTGTGCGCTGTACTTGGTCTTCCCATATCAGGGTCGATCCATATTTACCCTTCTTAATCGACCAGACAAATAATTGTTCGCACTGTTAAATTTCTCATGTCTTTTTTCCAAAATTCTGATAAATAAAAATAAAAAATATTCAAATAAAAAAGTTATAACGAATCTAAACCATAAAGAGCATTTTGTGCCACCCTGTATATATATCTGCAGATCCACGGCCTTTGCATAGGTAATCATCGTTTCTAGTGAGTATATATCCACTTTTTGACAAGATTTTGCTAGTTTGGATAATAATACAATATTAAGCTTCTTACAAAAAAAAACCTTCAACGAATTTTTGGTCCTTTGTGCGAGGATGGTAAATTGAAAAGAAAATACAACCGAGAGTTGTTAGACCCCAAACCCAACGGCTTAATGGGCTATGACGCTTTGATCGAATAGACTGCAACGCTCCAGTCTATTCGAAGTCATCGAATTCCAGCACTCAGATTTGAGGGAGACAACCTCTAATTATAGGGTTGTAACGTTACCCTTACGGTAACGACACCTATTCATTTAAGTAGTATCGAGTCAAAATATCGATACTACTCATAAAACTCACAAAAAGTATTCTATAATTACTGGTATCCAATTATTCTGAAAAAAACACCTACGAAATGCTATTTAAGTTGTCGCAACAAAGACGCTGCCTACTCGTATTTTTTGTTCGATACCAAGTAAGTATCGAAAAAAGTATCGATACCAAAAGTAATTAGTATCGAAATAAAAGTTCTTGCACTTTTTTTATTTCCATATTTGTATCGTTACATCGCTTCCCTGGTAAGCTTGATTTAATAAACTGGAAGCAACGCAGTCGATATTGAAGAGGACGGTATCTCAAGCAAAAATATGCACCGGTCGTGAACCCATAAATAAGAAGAGGTCTCTAGCTACTATTGCCTACTTTTGTGGACTCTTGAACGCTTTTTGGACTGGAAATGTTTTTTAAATATCTGATTCCACTGAAAAATGTCTGCCATGGGTGTAAATAAATCACAGAATCGCGTGAAGTGTTTTAGGTAAAAATTACCCAACGATAAATGGAAAATCCCAAAAAGTAAAAATTGTGATATCGATTTGCGATGAGTCAGTTGGAGTGTCAGAGATTTTAAACTCCTAGAACCTTAGAAATATAATTTTTACCTCGGTCAGACTATCCTTCATGGATATGGGAATGTGAGTGGAAGTACTAACGCCAACTATATTGAGGTGAATCGAATGCCATCAAAGCCTTATCTGTGATTGCGTCACTTTCAATAAAGTGAGTTTTAGAGCTGTCATTTCTAGTCCTCTAATCCGGGCAACTTAAAATTAACCGTTTTTTTCTTATAAAACCAAAATCTGAATCTTCTCATGGGCATAAGAATAATCAATTCTAAATTCTGCTCAGTCATAGAACCTTTTGACGTCATGTTCGCTATAAATTGCAAACTAGGAGTAGAACCTTATTCAAATTTTGAACACAGACCATAAATTTCCTATTTTGGCCCTTTTACCCAGATTCTAGCCCGCATTTAGAGACATGAAGTCCGATCTCTCGCCCACACTCTTGAAGGAGTGGTAGTCATCGTTCTCCCACCTTTAACACTGGCAGGTTGGTGGTCATAAATTGGTGGGCTAAAATTCAACTTGATCGTGATGATGACATCAGGAGGACGGAAAAAAATACTGTGAATCATGAGCAACGACAAAAGCAAAACAAACAAGCTCCCCAGTTATCTGGACGCTACCCTTGGAGTTTACAGAAACTTAATACCATCTGAGTTTCAAACCACTACACTAAATCTTTCTTTCTCTCTCTTTCTCTTCTTCACAACGCCCGTGTCCTGTAATAGTATAAGAGTATTCATATCCTCTTTGGCGCGCAAATAATAAAAAAAAAAAATGGTTGGATTATGCTTCGATTACCCGCTAAGTAATCCATTCAGACTACAGATACTTACACCCCACTCCCTTCCAATCTTTCCGTCTACTTAGGTCTGGACGCTACAAGACCTTACTAACGTCTCAATCTCACTACCTATCTTAAAAATATTGAATCGGTGCCAGTGTCGTACTAAAAAGATGTGAACGGGCGAATTGTGAAAGCAGAAACTACCCTCAGTATGCACGTTAAATCCTTAAAAGTAGGTAGCAAGATGCAAATGTTCGCCTAAAACGATCAGTCGGTGATGTTGAAGGATGCATCATGCTAGATCTGCAGAAAAGTTGAACAAAGTTTCTGTGGAAGAAAGGACAACACAGTTATTGTTCAAATTTAAGGGTGAAATGGATGTATGTAATTAAACTATGAAAATCTATAGATAGCTTCGGTATATTCTTTCGATACTAACTTAAGATCGAATAGACATTCCAAGCTCTAGAGTAATAAAATTTGCGTGATGTGTCAGTGTTATGACTCTTATAGTTTGAATAGTCCTGATATCATCAGAATCTCCTGCGACATTTGCAGGGAAAATTTTAACATTATTTGTGTGTATAGACTTCAATTTATGCCTTTACAATTGTTTTTAGAAGAACTTACAGCTTTTTTGAGCAATGAAAAAGCGGCCAATCTTATTATTCTGGGCCACTTTAATGGACATTTTAAGTAGCAACCCTGCAGTTGACACATATGGATTCTTAATGGCAGAGCATGGATTAAAATTGTTTATTAATGAACCTACAAGACCGATTTCTAATACTTGCCTCGATCATGTATTTGGTTCCTTTATGAAATTGGCAACTAATGTATGCGTGAGTGTTAACTTTGATCTGCAAATAACTGATCACTGTTTGATCCTAAATATCTTGAACAAGAAAAAGTCTGTAGATACTCCTCCTCTTAAGGTAACTAAAATCAACTACAGACAACTGAATGATAAGCGGCTGCGTACAAGTTGGGAATAAATCCATACCGTTAGAAATGCTTCTCAGGCGTATGAACTATTCTTAAAAACTCTAACTGATCACATTAATATCTGTAGCTTTTCCATCGAGCAAAGAAAATTTGAAATTAAACTTAAGCCCTGGATGAAGAAATCGCTTCTCAAAAAAATTTAACTTAAGCACAAGTTACGTAATAAATGTTGCAAGCACCCATTGAATCCTGTTTTGAAAAGTCATTACAATCACATGTGCCAAGAAGTTAATAACGAGATTAAAGTCTGTCGTGATAGTTACTATCAGAGTAGAATCAGAGTAGTTGTAAACAGCATTATTAATCGTAAAACTAAAAACCATAGCGAATCTATTATTCTTAAAAATAGGAATGTTGACATCACAGATTCCGAAGCAGTTGCTAACGAGTTTAATGACTACTTTGCGTTAGTGGGACAAATATCTTTTCTTACTTTCCACACTCCTGTAAGGTACAGCTTCTTCTTTGAACCCATTACAGGGCTAGAACTGTTAAAAACAATAAACCGTCCCAAAAATTCGAACTCTTATTGTAACGATGGAATTTCCAACATTGTCATGTCACAAATAAAGTAAAAGTATCTTTTCGGGAAATTTCCCAGATTTGTTAAAATGCGCCAATATAATTCGTATCTGCAACAAAAGAGAAAAAAGCAACTACATACCGATTTCCTTTCTTTCTACATTATCGAAAATATTTAAGAAAACTGTGAAAAGCAGAG
Source organism: Pocota personata (assembly GCA_963082735.1). Taxonomy (NCBI): domain Eukaryota; kingdom Metazoa; phylum Arthropoda; class Insecta; order Diptera; family Syrphidae; genus Pocota; species Pocota personata. The sequence goes on from OY720430.1 coordinate 189,476,838, forward strand.
TTCTAAAATATCTTATAAATAATAATAATAATAAAAGTATGAATTTAAATTTGGGTTTAGCCTTTCTACTGAAGACGCTCTCTCAGACTTTTGTGCATTTTTTTTACAAAGGACTTGATGTTAAGAAATGTTGCGCCGGACTCTTTGTAGATATTACAAAAGCCTTCGACATGGTTAACCACACCATTATATTAGACAAACTGCATCGCGTGGGGATTCGCGGTTTTAACTTAGATTGGTTTGCTTCTTTTCTTTAAGTAGTTCGAAGATAATCAATCTAGGTGTACCCCAAGGATCCGTCTTTGGTCCCATCTTGTTTCTAATCCATGTGAACTCTATATTTGCACTCCCATTTATTGATAATGTAAAGGCTTTTGCCGATGACTTTACATTTGCATATGGATCAACCAACCTCTTAAATTTAGTTGCTGACATTAATCAGGATGTCCACTTGCTAAGGCTCTGGTTCACCAAACACAAGTTAGTTGTAAGCAATAAGACTAAACTAATGTACTTCAGTCTTACCGCGAAGCATCTATCATACTTGTTGTAGACATAGCTTGCTATACTGTGTTTGTGATGGGGAAAGCCCCAAAGACGAAAATATTGGCTGCAATTCGAATTGCTTCAAAATAGAATTAGTTGAGCACTTTAAATACTTAGATGTAATTATTGATCACAATTTGAGTTGGTCCGAACACATTTCAATTTTGAAAAAGCATCTGCAATCTGCTCTACGTATTTTCTACCGTCTTAGGAAATACTGCTCTACAAAGGACCCTAAAAACAATTTACTTTGGGATTTGTCACTCCAGACTACAGTATGGAATAAGCTCATGGGGAGGTACATACCTTAATAAACTCCAACAGCTGACTGTCTTACAAAAGTGCGCAATAAGAAAAGTATGTAAATCGGCTCGCTTAACAAACTCCATAGAATTATTTGGAAGAATGAAAATTTTGCCTGGAAGACATTTATACTTTTTTAAAGTCCTCAAATGTTCTCCATAAGAGGTGGCTATTTGCAGAGCCCTTATCTGACACACCCATAATCTATGGAGCCACACTGGTACCGTTGTCAATATTCCTTCTTTTCACACTTCAAGCTTCCGGAACTTTTATTCTTTATATTTAGTAGACTTCCCGAAAATATACGAATTATTAGAACTGTGTCTGTATTCTTAAAAAAAGTAAAATCATGGCTTCTTGCTTTTAATCACAATTATATTGAAATTTTGTTACGCTTCATTACTTGATTTAACTTTTAATTTACTAATTTTTGTATGCTTTAATTATAATATGTATTTCTTTGCATCTATTTTTATTGTCTTTTTTAAATTTTTGAATTTTTCAAAGGACCATAATGTATGATACACACACGCCTGTCCACCCCACATTGTAAATTTTGAAGTGACATTTATCTCTATTTTTGTCACTAACTATTCTCTTAATTAAGATACATAGTAAGAATTGTAAAACAACCTAATATCAGATTAATGAATTGAGAATAAAGAAATGAAAAAAAAAGAAACAGCTATATTATATTGTATGTTCCATGTTTTTCCGCTCGGAACTGTAAGAAGCTCGAACAGTGTCCTTTAACTCTAATGACATCAATGAAGTGGATGACATGCCATGAATTCCTTTGGGCTTTTGAATCTCCGTCAGGTAATCTCTAAGACCAGCACAGACATGCTATGTAATTTAAGAAAATAAAAACTCAAAAGTCGTTTTTTCAAAATCGAACACACAAGCTCCCCTATATTGATTTAACCAAAATATAATTTTTTTTTAAAAATTGATTGGTAACTTCAGCTTAAACTTGACATACGGATATGTGGGTGATATTTTTAACTTTCGATCATTACGGTGATCGTACATCTCTACTTTTAGGGCAAAAGTGACAGATTTAGACATCAGCTTGTGGGTGATGCTCATTTTGGAGAATTTATGTTGTCAACTGAATTTCTTCATCGCCGATTACCATAAATGGGGATATGTTCCTCAAATGCGTGGTATAATCCCCGAATGCTTTTAACCATTCATATGATACAAGAGTAATATTTAATTAAACGACATGAATAGACCAATTTAGTAAATGAGTGACTTATCAACTGCAATACCGTTGGCATTCATTATCCATACGTCTGAGAATAAATGATGCTTGGCTATATAAATGAAAAGGTGACAGGCCTCCGTGAGTCATTACAAAACCGAACAATGGCACCGTTTGCTGCTACTGTGTGCGTCTATTGCGAAAAAAAAGGTAAATAACCATTCCCACCAACCGATTCTAATTAGACCAAGTTTACGTTTTACATGGTCGAATACCTGTATTTTTCCAGGTTTGACATGTTCCAACGTCGTCGGTTGGCATTATCTCACGCGAGAAGATGACTTCACCTCGTCAGATACGGATGGTTATTGGCAGAGATTGTATGTATATGTGTGTTGCTCTCGATAGGCAGCCAAATGTAATTTCTTTCGAGAAAAAAACTTATTAAGAGAAAATTGCAGGTACAAATAGTAGATGATGATGATAGTGATTATGTAGGTACATATGATGACAATGGAGGATGATAAAATACTCCAGTAGCGTTGCGGAGTAAGTAAAAGTACACGTGTTTACACTACGGTGGGAGATGTAGTACGAGTATCTATTACGTTTTATTTCCAATTTTTTATATAAGATTTTAGTTCAAACTCATTTAGTGCATTTCGTTTCTACAAGGTGGCGCAAAAGTCATCACTCTATTGAAAGATGCTCTCTCTGTATTTTTGCAAATGGCGTCTTATGTCATCACAACTTTCAACATAGATTGCTACACTCTTCAAGAAAGCGGAATAATTACGTCAATGTTTTTGACAAGTAATAGCTCGGTTGTTTTACTTTACTTATGTCCTGTATCCCCTTGTGAGTCCTAGGGCCTCTACAACGCCTACGCGCGAAATTCTACGATGGAATTTCCAACATTGTCATGTCACAAATAAAGTAAAAGTATCTTTTCGGGAAATTTCCCAGATTTGTTAAAATGCGCCAATATAATTCGTATCTGCAACAAAAGAGAAAAAAGCAACTACATACCGATTTCCTTTCTTTCTACATTATCGAAAATATTTAAGAAAACTGTGAAAAGCAGAGTTCTAAAATATCTTATAAATAATAATAATAATAAAAGTATGAATTTAAATTTGGGTTTAGCCTTTCTACTGAAGACGTGTGCGATTTCGGGAAATGTGCCTCAGCTCTCCCCAACTCTTTCCCAGTTGTCGTGCTTCCTTCTCAACAGTTCTGCGCCACGTACTCCTAGGACCGCCGCGTATCCTGCCATCCTGGGTAAGCGGGTTTCATTGCATCGCTTGGTTAGCTATGGACCTGTCACCCTTTCGGAGAGTGTGACCGATCCACTGCCACTTTCGTCGTCGTATGGTTGTACCTATAGGTTCATGGCCCGTTCTCTGATAAAGCTGTTCGTTAGAGATGCGGTATCTCGGTTGTTCTGGCTCAACGTGAATTTCATCGTCGATTCCCTGGTCTGTGACACCAACTGGGCAAACACTGCACCGTTTAGACTCTGGCTCAACACGTGACAGAATCAGAAATGTCCGGCCTCGGAACAGCCGTTCGGACGAGAATATTACTGCTGTAGCTGCAGATGTCCAAGAGGACCCTCAAATATCAACCAGACGACGAGTCACGCAATCGGGCATCAATGGTGTAACCGCGCACACAGCACGAGCGACAGTGGATATTCTGTAGAAAGCGGGAAGGCCGATTAATCTGTCGTTTTGGCGATTTGCACTGACCCTTTGGATTTTTTGAAGTAAAAGGTCTATTTGGACAAGCCGACTTAGGCGGTCATAAAGGAGAACATCTGACAAGAAGTGGAGAATTTATTACCAGCAATTTTGAGAAAAGTCATGAAAAATGCTGTGGAACAAGCCCGAATATGCATCAATTCTGGCGGTGGCCACTTGATCTATATTATCTTGGCGAACGTCTAAATAAACATAACCAACAAACACAATCAATACTTTGTGTTTACAAATAAAGTTACTGCCTTAGTAAATCGAGTGAGGACTTTTGCGCCACCTTTGTAGATATTTACGTGGGCGTCGTAGCGTAGTGGTTAGTGTGTCGGATCACTACGTAAGAGGTTCCAAGTTCGAATCCCGGAAAACACCAAAAAGTTTTTCACGATCCCACCTCTCGCGAACGTCTGACAAACATCCGAGAGTATTGTTGTCATGAAAAAGCTTCTCAAAAACAAATTGCCTTTCGGATACGGCACTAAACTGTAGGTCCCTTTCATTCGTGTGAAAAATATAACGCACACAACACGAGTGGTTGCAAGAAGCTAGGCCCTGGCACTTAAAGAGCTATTGCGCCAAATATTTATTTTATTTTATTTTTGTAGATATTTACAGACTAAGAGCAGTAGAAGGCTACTTAACACAGAGATTGTTTAAGGTTTTTGAGTCCCTTCTCATTGTTAAAAATTTTAAGACAGTCTAAGCGACCTGTGAAAGCTACTACCAGGATCACGTTTGTGATTTAGGCAAGATTTTGTAATGTTTCAATTCCAAATTCCAAGAGAGTAATTGTCATGCGAATTTTCTGAATTTTCCCTTCCAATTCTGCAAAAATATTGCACTCAGGGCATGCAATTCTAATGATAATGACAACAACTCTCATACCAACATCCAGAAATAGTAGTCCGTCCACTTTGGATCTATGCTTAACTAATAGACCCACCAACACCACTCAACAAAATGCAGTAAATGCCCTAAATTTAGACCACATACCAGTTAAATGCAATAATTTGCAATTTTTAGATCTCAAAAATGTGAATTAGAGGAGATTTAAGGAATTACTTACAAGTCGCTTGGCCCACTTTGAATTTGATTTAAATAATATAAACAATGTCGCACAGGTCGATGAACTTTTAACCAATTCTATGCATGATTGTAAATCATCAGCTAAACCCTTTAAGAGAGAACTACAATAGTTTTAAAAAATACTTGAGAAAACTCTTCCCATTAAACAGTAATTACCTAATTGAAAGAGATCTCAATACCAGATATAGAAACTGGGGTTCAGTTGGAACGTATGCATGGGGAAATTTACTTGCTGATCTTCTTGTCCAACTTATGTTCCAGCGAGCTCTCGTGGTAGTTGTTCCGTCCTCAACTTATTTATTACAAATGTGTCTTGTTATCATAGTCCGAGCTGATCATTCGTCTTCTATGTTCAGGAGAAATAAAAGTGCAATATATTCAAGATCTAAAAAATATAAACTGGACACGATTTCGTTCAGAAGTAAAATCAAAACTTGAAAATATTCCACTGAATATCGACGGCATTTTAACTAAGGAAGACTGTCTTGTAAATGACTTCTCAGGACACGTTCAAAGTTCGGTCGATACAAGTATTCCAAAAGTTCCGAAAAAGAACCATTCGTCAACCCATATTTCGGCACCAAATTTTAGAGTTACGTAATAAAGAGTGGAACAAAAACTCAATACACTGGACAAAAACGGAAAACCTTTCTGGAACATAGTTAAGCTGGTAAAAAATAAAAACAGACAGTTACCTTTTTCTAAACCGTCGAGCACATACTCGTACATACTTTACGGATGTCGAAAAAGTCAATGCATTTGCCGTAAATTTCTCTAATATTATATTATGTGCGCAACTAAGTTCTCGCTGTTTATCAGTAGATGGCTCTAGCAGTAAGTGCTGGTCGATTTTGACATATCCAAAACGTCATGAACCGAGCTTAGACATATGGTAAACAAACTGTTTTGACACATTAGTGATTTTGTTTTGGCATCATATACTTTTGGTTGTGTGAAAATGTCTGATTTTGTGCCAAATAATCGTCATTTACGGGAAGTGTTGATTTTCTTCTTTCATTCGAAGAAAACGGCGGCAAGATCTTCAAAAAATTTTTGCGGAGATGCTGCTCTAACTGAAACAACGTGCCGTGATTGGTTCCGTCGCTCCAAAGATGGTGATTTCGATGTTGACGACCGTCCGCATGAAGGAAGGTCAAAATCCTTAGAAGACGCTGAATTGGAGGCATTGCTCGATGAGGATCCGTGCCAAACGCAAGAACAGCTTGCTTCAGCATTAGGAGTTACCCGTCAAGCCATTTCCAAGCGATTGCATGCGTTTGAAATGATTCAAAAACAAGGAACTTGGGTTCCTTATGATTTGAAGCCAAGGGACGTTGAGCGTCTTTTTTTCGCCTGTGAACAACTGCTCCAGCGGCAATAATGGAAGGGTTTTCTTCATCGCATGGTGACGGGTGATGAAAAATGAATTCATTACAGCAACCCAAAGAAAAGAAAGTTATGGGGACTACCCGGTCATGCTTCTACGTCGTCGGAATATTCATGCTGCGAAGACTATTCTGGGGAACGGTATCGACTGCAATTGATGCGATTGAGCCGAGCATTGCGCGAAAAATGGCCACAATATGAGCAGAGGCACGAAAAAGTGATTCTACAGCATGACAACGCTCGGCCTGACGTTGCGAAACCCGTTAAAACCTACCTGGAAACGCTCAAATGGGAAGTCCTACCCCACCCACCATACACCCCAGATATTGCGCCACCCGATTATTACTTGTTCCGTTCGATGGCACATTGTCTGGCTGATCAACAGTCCCGCTCATGTGAAGACATCAAAAAATGGCTTGATTCGTGGATAGCCTCAAAAGATGAACACTTTTACCGTAACGGTATTCGAGCTCTGCCAGAACGATGGGAAAAAGTTGTAGCTAGCGATGGGCAATACTTGAATGATTCATTTGTAACCATTTTTTCACAATAAAGAGAACTTAGTTGCGCACCTAATACTTACATCACGAGAAAGTTACAGGCGATAAATTATAAAGATTCGCTAGTCGCAAATTATATTCAACCAGGAATTGTGTCATAATACGAGTCAGAAACTGTCGGATGTCGAGATAAGGCAGCGCTGGATTGGTCAAACACTGAGCAAGCTTCTTTTTTTAAAATCGACATCAATTTCGAGCTGCTCTAAAGACCAAACAGAGAAGCGATAACGAAGTGGGTGGTCATTCAGCTTCAATTTCTGAGTCAGTTGGACCTTGCAAAGGAAAAATCCGAGGTCTTTATGCATAATTCTCCTCAGGCTAGTGCGGCTAATGTTCATTTGCTAAGATCTGTAGTGTGTTGGGGTTCTCGAATTTAGGCGCACAATTTGAGAAAAGGCAGCAATATTCTCGACTGAGTGCACAGGGCGAATACGGAAATAACTTTTGTTATCAATTAGCATGATCAAATTTTTGATCCGAAATTTCTTTTCAAAATTCGCACTATTTCGACAACACAGCACTGGAAATAAGTTTTCAACATTTCCCAACGTTCCGCGTAGATATGATACTGTGTTTCTGTAAATTTTTTTGCCGCAAAAGAGCTGTCAGTGTCAAAATAAAATTTAATTTAAAAAGAAATGGCCCACGCACCCGAACAATCTATCTAGGTAGAAAGTTAAATTTTACGGATAACCAAACTATGATACTCGTAGTATTTTAAATTTGACTGACTAATTTTACTGCTAAAAACTCAGCAGGTCTGCTTCAGGACAAACTTCCACATAATTCATAGAAACATGTACATAATCAGTTTAAATGCAAAACACGTCTGCTATTTTATTAATTAAACATTAAATTTATTTTTAATTTCAGGAAAAATCCACATCCACCTGTTCATCGGCGACCAGTAACCTGTGAGCTCTATCAGTCCAATTTCATAACAAGCAGCTACCCAGAGCGTTCTTCCTCGGTTCGCTGTAAAAATGTCGATAAATTGTAAATTTTATGAATCTGGCTGATTTGAACGTAACTATCTACACAACGAAACGTATTAAGCGCAATTACTGCACCGTATCGTGTGCAACTCCAAAATCGGATCCCAAGGCATCATCGCGGGCGCTAATGCAATAAACACCGTGCATAGAGAGGTCTACAAACAGATAGACAGTGCTTGGCTTAGCGAATAATTAAAAATACCAAACATGTATCGGCCGAATTTCTACGAATCCACATGCCTGCGCTGCAACGAAATCGTCTATCAGGTGGACCGTGTTGGACCGCTAAAAGACTTTACATTCTTTCACTCGGGCTGTTTCAAATGTGTCCACTGTGGGACGAAATTAACACTTAAGACGTACTTCAATAGTCAGCATAAGCATGACGACAAGGAGGTGAGTTGAATGTAAATTTATGTTGAAGTGAGTGAGTGAGTGTCAGTGAGTTCGTGGGACTCACTCTATGGGGACGACGATAAAACGTTAACTGTGTCAAATTGCTAAGCTCGCGAGTGGGTGATCTGGTTGATCTTTCTTTTCTCTGTTTGACTTGAAGCAGAATTCATGAGAATGCGCCGACACACGTACAGGCGGATGGACAGGGCGGGGACATTCCATTTCATTGAAGAATTAAAATCGATTTGTGCCAACCTCAAATGGGGAGAAGGTGCGGTAGTGGTGGTTAACCTGTTGAAGGTGGTATAAATGTGCTCGATATTCGTTTCACTATACTTTTTTTTCTTCTATTTTGATCATGAAAGCGAAAGTGGCGCCTGCCCGTAGTTCATTGTTGTGAAGACAATTCCAATGATTAATTGTCAGTGGCCCCTTACCCATGGAGCGATGCCATAATAAGTTCACTGACTTTGTATTCATTTGATACGATTATAATGGGAGAAAAAAAATTAAATTGTGGACCACAATTCAAAATACTTTCGTTTTTCTTTGGGATTTCAAATTGCGATGCAAGATAAAGTTTATTCTCCAAAATTTAATTGAGTGTTTTGTAGGCCTAAATTAGGGTGTGCCTTTATTGTTGTGGTTACATCAGAAGTCACAATTATGGTAATAGGTCAGTGTGGTAACTGCAAAGCCTACTAGTAGAGATCTGACTTTGTTTTGATCGTCTCATTGTTTTAGCATACAAAAGTTTAAAAGACTTTAAAACGCTATTCAATGTTATGAAAATATGAGGAAATTGAATCCAACTTTCTAGCGGTCTCCGCAGTGTTTGGAGTTAAAAGACTTCTTTCAGATGAAGGAAGCTAGAGCACTCGTTTTGTCTCGACTCCAATTTACTCCTCCAGAATCTCCAGGGGCCACCAGCGTCAAAGATTACCTGGTGTACCTACACAATTGTATGAGATGAAAGATAAACCTTAGCACAAGTGGTAAGAGTAAGAATGTTAAAAAAAACACGAAACAATGTCGACGACAAGAGGCTTCCCACAGGGAATGGTGCAATCGCCGCTCCTCTGGCTACTAGTCTTAGATGAAATCCTAGTAAAATTAGGAATAACCGGAGCTATAATGGGTGTACAGGAAATTTCCTTTCGCCATCAGCGAAATACTACAAATTGCTCTAAACGAGTATAACGGATGGGCAGATAAATGTGGTTTAGTAGTAAATCTGTTAAGAACTGAGCTGATTATCTTTACGAAGAAAAGAACTATCCCGGACTTTACCGACTCTAAGGAAATCAGTCCTTTCTCTGTCAAAAAGTGCAAAATATTTGGGTCTGATCCTAGTCAGTAAACTGAACTGGAACGCAAACATTGAAGATAAAGAAAAGAAAGCCTTGACGTCACCCTACACTTGTGACAGAATATGTGGAAAAATGAAGTCCATCTCCTCAGATTATGCACTGGCTATTTACAGCCATAGTTAGAACCATACTGACCTATGGGTGTGTAGTTTGATAGAATACAATGAGCAAAACAAACAACTTCACGCTACTAACTAAAATACAAAGAGCAGTATACCTTAATATAACAGATGCCCTAAAGAGAATTCCTACTACAGAACTTGAGACCAAGCTAAATCTTCTAGCAATTAAATTTTTTTTTATCAAAGAAACTGCATTTGCTGCAAAAAGTTCGGTACATCTAAAAGAAATAAGCAATTGGAAAACGACCATGTTTAGTCGTAACTCAATACTCAGATCAATTGTGGATGATAATATTCAAACTGATCTATATTGATAAACTTGGCAGCACTTTTATGTGACAGCTGACAACTGTAATGGCTGCCGGTGGAGGCAAACGAACCATTTTTTCTGCGTTCTAAGGGTAACAATGTGAACAGCTTTCTTCATATCGACATTTTTTTTGACAGAAAAACACCATAGATGATATCAAAAGCTGAAACTTTGCAGTCAGATTTTCAAAAAAGGAGGACAGTGTGGGTTGGCTTCTTCTGAAAGGGTGATTACGTTATAAACTTTATAGCAGAATTACGAAATACGTCCACACACACATATAATTTGCGCAAAATCTTTTGGTCCATTTTTTTTTTAGAAAAATTAACTTTTCACAATTAAATAAAGCAAACATTCAATCATCACTACCTCTCCAATTTGTATTTTTTATTCATTTAATGACTTCGTGATATTTAACGCTAATAAAATTATAAAGCCTAGTGTACTCTTCATGTGAAACAAAATTTCCAACATCAAATTCGAAACGATTATCCTTTTTCGGTTGAGAAATTACATTTGATTATCATAAAATCATCTTAAAAGATACACTATACTTTGTGAACATACCCGCTTTGATATTTGACAACTAATGTCAGTATGACTGTAGCAGAAGTACCAATCTCCAAATATCAAAAATATAAAAATCTGACTGGCTAAGAATCGATCTTATAAACTACTGGCTAGCTAGGTTTAAAAAAAGAAGAACACGCCAATAGATGTAGAGAAGAGATACAATAACATAACAGCTCAAGGAATGTTTAAACGATTTTTATGAGATTTTATGGGAAAAATATGTTGTTGCTGGTTTTTCTTAGAAAAAAATCGTAAATTCCAAATTGATATACTCTTTGGGATGGCACATAAACAGACCACGAAGCAACCGAAAGCAATAGGGATATTTAGAGTATACGACTACTGACAGTTTTGCCCGTCCAAGAAAATCAGCGTGAACAATTTTATGATAAAAGCGACGCTTATGTCTGAAACTGTCCTTTCTGCGTGAACAAATCAATCGGAGTTTGATTTTGCCTATTTTCCTGAACATAAAAGCAAATCGGACTTCTGTATGTCCCGGGTGATTTCCTCAATGGCCGTAGTCTTAGCTGAAAATTTTTTTTTTTTTTGTATTGTAGGTAATGCTTTGACACTGACAGCTCTGATTTTTATAACATTCGTCCATTAATACATTCAGATTTCGTCTTGACTTGTGACAGCACTGACCAGAGTTTTGAAGTTTGAAGAAAACCCGTCGAGTCGTTTTTGTTTCTAACACTCTGTGCACATTAGAGGATGGCAAATAAGTCGGTGTAATTGCCACCAACTTTAGAAAAGACTTCGATAAAATCTCGCACGGAATCATCCTTTTTTAAGCTTAAAGCTCTTGGCTTTCAACTCGGTTTAACAGCGTGGAACAAATCCTATCTTAAAGAATGGCAATACAAAGTCCTCCTTAGATGCACTTTATCCGATCGTTTTATATCTAGAGTGCCTCACTTTGAATGTATCATCAAAAACTCTTATTTATCTGTCTACACTGATGACATACAAATCTTTAGGCACATTTCATCCCAGCTGACTCTCTCCCACATCAAGCTGATTTGAACAAGTTTCAACCTGGTGCCAACAAAATTTCCTTAAGCTCAATGTCAGCAAATGCCAAACCATTACCTATGCTCTTAAGCATATTCCACCAGTCCCTAGATCCTATCTAATCTGTGAGGAGCCCGTTCCTATAATCTGTGACAGAACTAAATTTTCGCTGCCATATTGATAAAATTATTAGCAGAGCTAACTCTTCGCTTGGTTTTGTGAAATGCTGGTCCTAGGAATTCCCCGACCCTTATGTCACGAAATCTCATTTTAGACCAATCCTTGAATATGTTATCAAGAGGGGATTGTGTTATATCCCGCAGCCTATGGTTACAATTAAATGAGGGGAGAATCAAATGCTTACTAGCTATAGGGGAAGAGGAAATCCGCACCTTGATAGGTGTACTGACGGGATCGTGCTATCGGCACTATGGCCAAAAGGCTGGGCATAAACTCCCCGCACTACTGTAGGAGCTGACAAGATGGAAGAAATAGAAACCATCAAACATCTACAACCGTCGCCTCCTTCATATGGGAAACAGATTCTTCGGAGAACTGGGTGAGGTGGCACATGTTTCGTTGATGAACTTAACGATATTCATAAGGAGCACACGCTGGTTCGAGTAAGAACTAGAAACAAACTCAGGCATCAAAGGTGCCGCTATACACATACTCACCGACAGCCAAGCGGCGCTTAAAGAACTGATCCCACCTGATCAGTTCAAAATCAGTTCTAAGCTGCTTAGACAGTTTACAAAATTTGGCCCGATGCAATAAAGTAAAATTGTGATGGGTACTTGCCACCTAGTCATGTAGGCGTTGACGGTAACGAAACTGCAGCCAGAAAAGGTTCCCCTGAGTTGTTCATTGGACCTGAACCCTTTTGCGGCATATCTGGTTCTGCCTTCAAACTAACCTTAAACAATTGGGAACGCAACATGTAAATTTCCCACTGGAATAACTTCCAAGGCCTCAGACAAGCTAAAAGAACTGTCCAACCCAAAAAAAGGCAGCTGATATCTTAAAATACAGCAGAAATGACATAAGAAGGCTTGTGCGCTTCCTGACTGGTCACTGCCAATTAATCTACCACCTAAATAAAATGAGAATTTTAGAGGATATCACCTGCCGCCTCTGCCTAAAAGAGAACGAAATCGCAGAACACATACTATGTCATATCTATTAGACTTAGGGAACTCCTCCGCAGGCGTAAATATAGCTCTCATAAGGAAAGTAGAAGTACTGCTGCTTTAAATAATGATCTCTGGCACAATAGATCTTTCTGGTCGCAGTGCCTACACGCCATTTGGGCGTGGCCACACTCCTGTTGAAAAAAAAAAACAAGATACCCATTCCCTTCGAATTTTTTTTTTTTTTTTTTTTTTTTATAATTTGCACGTGTTAAAGGGGATATGAATACCCTTATACTAATTTTTAGAACACGTGCGTTTTTGTGGAAAGGGGAAGAGACAGAGAGAAAGACAGAGAGAAAGACAGAGTGGTGTAGTTTGAAACTCAGGTGGTATTAAGTTTCTGTAAACTCTAAGGGTGGCTGTCCAGATAACTGGGGAGTATTTTGTTTGTTTTCGCTATTATTGACGTTGCTTATGATTCACAGTATTTTTTTCCGTCCTCCTGATGTCATCATCACGATCAAGTTGCATTTTAGCCATAAGACCACCCTACTGCCAGTGTTATGCCTTCACAGTAGAGTTGACTTAGCTTTTCGCAAGTGATCGACTTTTTTATTTATTTCATGCGAAATAAATAGATGATTCTTGACATCGGGATTCGAACCGTGAATCAACAGCGTGACAAGCGATGATGTTACCACTACACCACGGCCACCCTCAATTGAATTGAGGCTGTTCAACGCAAATTCAGCTATTTTGCACTACGCGGTCTTCCCTGGATCGACAGATATAACCTGCCCCCCTATGAGGATCGTTTAAAATTAATAAATGTACAATCCACGAAAAACACCTCTTTATACATCAGCTACAAATGATATCCCTCAACGCCAACCCTCGTAATCTGTACCCCTCTTCTAACTTTCACCGCACCATCTATGGCTGTAACGAACCTATGTCTAGAATGGTGCACATGGCCAACGGAACAAACTCCTTTGATTTTCAGTGCAGAAAATTTACACTTCGAAACCCCATTCTTAATGCCACCTCCTCTCCCTCTCCTCCCAAGTTTTTAGTTTAGTTTTTAAATTAGCATGAAATAAATAAAAAAGTCGATCACTTGCGAAAGCTAAGTCAACTCTACTGTGAAGGCATAACACTGGCAGTATGGTGGCCATATGGCTCAAGTGCAACCTGACTGTGATGATGACATCAGGAGGACGGAAAAAAATACTGTGAATCATAAGCAACGACAATAATAGCGAAAACAAACAAAATACTCCCCAGTTATCTGGACAGCCACCCTTGGAGTTTACAGAAACTTAATACCACCTGAGTTTCAAACTACACCACTCTGTCTTTCCCTCTGTCTCTTCCCCTTTCCACAAAACGTGTTCTAAACAAAATTAGTATAAGGGTATTCATATCCCCTTTAACACGTGCAAATTATTAAAAAAAAAAAAAATAACGAGTCGCAAAAGTTTCTACAAAATCATTTTGTTTGAATTTTGCTTGCATAATTTGGGGACCAACAAAATCTAGGCTTAAACAGTCATCAAGTATGGGGAGGTAGCTGATTTCCTTCCAGCAGAAGCCTTTCAATTGCAGACTTGGAGCCTATACCATCCGATTGATTTTTGGCTGTTTCTTGGTAAGGTTGCCCATTCACTCATCATCTAACGATGAGCGAACGCCTAATTAAAAAAGATGTACTTGCTAGACTAACTAGCAGAAAAACTGATTGGGAAGGCTTTAAAAAAGACGTTGAAGAACATATCGAACTGAGAGTATCACTTTGGACGTCTTCTGAACTCGAAGTCGAAGTTGATCGTTTTGTTGAAGTTCTGCAGCGCGCCGCGTGGAAAAATACTTCCTATGAAAGGAAAACGCCGATCAATCATGCCCAAAAATATCCACCGGAAATGGTAAGGGAGAAGACAATACAAACCAGCATTGAAAGCTTAACAGCGGAAAAAGACTCCAATTATTCGCTCTGGATAGCCAGGCCGCTATCAAAGCCATCGTATCTGCGGCTTCCTCCTCCAAACTTGTTGAACAATGCAAGGAGGAGCTTGCCGCACTCGGTCATCGGTCTAGGATCAGCCTCATCTGGGTGCCTGGTCATAGTAACATTGACGGAAACGAAAGGGCTGATGAATTGGCGAGGCAGGGATCTGCCCTTGACTGCTCGCGTGCGGAGGATGTCAACATTCCGTTAGGGGCCCTTAAGGGTAGAATCTTTGGTCATTTCCTTGCAGATGCTGGTAATAGATGGCGAGGGTTGCAGAACTGTGTCATATCCAGGAAGATGTGGCCCAAGTATAACCGACGCAGAACACAAGAGCTATTAAACAGAAACCGGGCAGATATTGCTAGAGTTCTGGCAATTAGCACTCTCCATTGGCCTTGGCCCATAGGGGTCCACGCAACCAGACTGGGCATTACTCTTAATGCACATTGTCGTAGCTGCAATATGGCCAACGAGCCTGAAACAATCTTTCACTTCCTTTGTAAGTGTCCGGCCCTTAGTAGGGTCAGACATCGTATACTTGGCAGACACCTTTTTGATAATATTATTGAGCTAGCGGAGACAAGCATCGGGAACATCATCAGTTTCCTCAATGCCACGGGGTGGTTTTAAATAATCTTTTCTCTCCTTTCCCACAAGTTTAACGTCAGTTTCTACAACAATTTTGGTCACTTGAGTTGTGGTATGTTTCAGCATAGCATGCTGGCACAACCACACCTACCTACCTACCTACCTACCTACCTACCTACCTACCTACCTAGTACTTAAGCTATTACAGCCGGTTATAGAAGAAAGATCTCTTATTCCCAATCATCAGTTTAGGTTTAGAACCAAGCACTCAACAATAGGCCAAGTGCATAGAATAACTGATTTAATTGAGAAAGCTTGCGAAGAAAAAAAGATTTGCTCGAGCGTATTCCTTGATGTTTCTCAAGGTTTTGACAAGGTCTGGCATGATGGATTGAAATATAAATTACGACAAGTTCTGCCGGAACACTTATATAATATTCTGGAAAAATACTTGACGAATCGACTTTTCCGAGTCAAAAACGGAAATGAATATTCAGAATTTAAAGAAATAAGGGCTGGGGTGCCGCAGGGAAGCGTCCTTGGACCGCTTTTGTACCTATTAGATACTCGCGATATACCGCAAGTATTAACTACATTTGCCGACGACACTGCCATCTTGGTAACGGGTAAAACGATACAAGCAAGTGTATACACCTCTGGGGTTGTACCAAAATAAGTAATGTCAATATTTTACAAACTTTTGATAATAAAGTGCTAAGATCAATAGTTAATGCACCGTGGTTTATTAGAAATAGCGATATCCATAGAGATTTAGGAATTGCAACAGTCGAACATGAAATCAAAAACTTCGTGCGTAAGCATAAAGACAGATTACAAGGACACGTTAACAATAAAGTCCTTCGAATTCTAGATGAGAGGAATCTACTGCGTCGTCTACAAAGGACGAAACCTTTCCACTTGGCGAGATAGGAATCAACCGCACCTAGATTGCGGAACATGCAGGATCTTTCACTGGAAAGTAACTTGTCATAATTTGCAATTCAAGCCAACATGCCACACCTTATCAAAGGCTTGCGAGACGTCAAGAAATACGCTTGAGCATATCTTTTTCTCTTCAAGTGCTTTCTCGATTACGTCAGTAATTCTATGCACCTGGTCAATTGTCGAATGCTTACTTCTGAACCCAAACTGGTGGTCAGGGATAAGATTATTTCCTTCTATAACCGGTTGGAAACGCCTTAGTAATATCCTCTCGAAATTTTGGATATAACTGCAAGTAGCGAAAAGGTCTATAAGATTTTACCTCATTTGGAGGCTTTCCTGGTTTTAAAACCATTATAACTTCCGCAACTTTCCATTGGTTAGGCACGTGTTTTAATCTGACCGCAGCATTTACAATATGAAAAAGCTTAATCACTGCTTTTCTAGGTAAAGCTTTGAGAATTTTTCCGGTGATCAAGTCATAACCAGGACCTTTCTTAGGTTTTAGATTCCCGATTTCATGTTTGAGTTCCCTCAGCGTTGCACTTGTAAGTGCTAAATCGTCAGATGGTAACTCCGGCCTATTGATATTGTCGTAAAACACTTGACCATCGTACGGTTTAAAGGTGTCTTCCAGGTGGGCCGCAAAAACGTAAGCTTTTTCTTTATCTTCCCTTGCCCATTCCCTGTGATTTAATTTAATTGGCGGCGCGGGGACCTTGGGCCTTTTGGTGCCTTTTACAGCTTTCCAAAGTGAATAATTGGAATCTTTTTTCGCTGTTAAACTTTCAAGACAAGAGCCTATCCCACGATTCTTAAAATCCTTTATAGTCTTCTTCCTTGGATTAGGAGTATTATTCCAAGAGGCGAGCTGTACGATCTCAACGAAGCGATCAACTTCAACCTCAAGTTGATAGGGTGTCGTAAGTGGAACGCTCAGTTCAACATTATCTTCAATTTCGTTCCTAAAGCCTTCCCAGTTAGTTGTTCTACCGGTTAATCTCGCTGGCTCTACGGTATGACTAGTTTTTCGATCAAGGTCAAAACAATGGTCAGACGACAGATCAAAGCTCTCTTCAACTTTAATGTGGTTGGTAGAAATTCCTTTCATGACGAAAAAGTCGATCAGGTCAGGTATTTTCGAAGTATCAGTTGGCCAGTAGGTCGGTTTACCCGTCGAATGGAAATCACAACTGTACTCCATACCTGCCTCATAGAGCATTCTGCCTTTTTGCGAGCTGTGTCTTGAGCCCCAGAATTTATGTTTCGCATTAAAATCGCCGCCAATAATGAAATTAGGTTTCAGCAATTTAAACAAGTTAGTAAAATCACTTTTTGCAAGCGCGGAACGCGGTGGGTAGTAGATAGATGAGATTTTAAGAGTACGCTGACTATTTTTTACTCGAATCGTGCACAGTTGCAAAGTTTCAAGCTCGATCTTTAGGTCTTCGGATTGTTCGATACAGTCTTTAATAAACAATGATGATCCGCCTCTCGCTTTTCCCGAAGGGTGACAAGTGTGGTAATAATTATAGCCTTTTATTTTTAAATGCGATTCGTTTTTTACGTGGGTTTCAGAAATCAAGCAAATATCGATGGAATGCTGAGCAAACTGTTGCACCTTCTGTCTAAACAATTAAAATTGTCTAGCTTGATTCTATTAAATAGGAGGTTGAAAGCTATGGTGGCGGAAGTCATATTGATCTCAATTAGATACAGTGAAACCTGTAAGTTGGTCATTCGTCGAATTGGTTGGGCACTTGACTCAATACGTGATTGGCCAATCCCTACGCGAAAAGTTATCATTGTTATCACATTATAGCATTTGTTAATAATTAACTCCCTTCGAACAAATACAAATACCTTTGTGATTGTAAAATAGCTCACTTCTGGAAAACAGTGGGTAAATTTATTGCCTAACCAAAACTATTTCCCCATTCAATTGTTCGCCTCGTGCCTAATTTCTTAAGCAAATCCGAAAATCCATTCATAAAATGTTTAAAACAAAAACTCCATATTCAATCCGATTAAAGATATTTTTCACAAACGGCCTTCTCAATTAGGCCATACCACTTAATTTCCAAGCGCTTGCAGCGAGTCTAAACTCCCACCAACGGCTAAAGTCAGACGTATACTTAGTCAGTTGGCTATTTTAAGACAATTCAACGACTGAGAAATATTACGTCACAATAAGACCGAAATTGGTGTTACCGGAAAAGATAAATTATAAAACAACTACAAGTAACAACAGAAGGAAAATTCGAAGACGTTACGCCGGACAGTTGTGTTACATGTATCCGCTGTTGGTTTGCTAAACACCTTCTAGCTGAACACTATTTCTGCGTTCGAAAAGAGAGATCAGTAGTTGTAATTATTTTAGTATTTCTTTACTTTTTTTTTTGTATCTGTAGAAACAGAGGGGCCCGTGTTTTTGTTTATTGCCCGTCATACCTCAACTGCTTTTCCATTGGAGAAGCATAGTGTACGTTCGGTAGAGTGAAACATACAGCAGGGAATGGTCGAATGAAAGTGTGGGTTATATGGGTAGCGAGTGTGGTTTTCATTGAGAATGTGGAGCAAGTGTTTATCTAATAACACTAAACAATTTTTTTTATTTTTTTTTATTACCATTTCAGGTATATTGCAGTTCACATGTACCAAAGAGTGGACCTGGTCATCTCGATCAAACATCTGTAGGCATAAGACAAGCGCTGAATGTACCGCGAACAAATAAATTTGTGAATGAACAAATCCGAGGCACGAGATTGGATGGTGTCGATGGTGAGTAGAAACGTTTTTATGTGTGACATGCTCTAAGAATGAAAATGAAGATATTTTATCAAGCTGTATTTTGAGAGACCTTGTTTTAGTCCGGTTTGGTTTTTCCTTGAAAGGACTCTTTTCTTTTAATGATCGTTTCTAGGTAATTCACTCACATATCCACAAACTCCTGTACTTACCAAAGGAAATGTTTACCCAAGCGACTTCACCGACATCTGATGTGACGTTGACAAAAAAAATGAAAGGTACATATATTCCCCTGTCCATTTCTGATTTTCGTTTAACCTCAGTGTTACTTACTTACTTACTTAATGGGCTCCCAATCCATAAATGGTCCCTGCCTGAGACACAGCAGCCTTCCATCCTCTTCGATCCTTGGCACGCTGCTTCCACTTTTCCAGATCAAGCGCTCAGGCATCCGCAATAGCTTGGTCCTTAAAACGGAAGTTAGGTCTTCCTTGCGTTCTCGAACCTGAGGTGTAGGATTCGGAAATCATCTTAGCTGGAGCATTATTGACCGTTGGCTCCTCTCATATGGGACCGAATATTCGACGAAGAATTTTTCTCTCGAAAGTATTCAGAATCTGTTCTGTTTTCCTGCTTATCGTCCAGCACTCGGTACCATAGAGCAGGGCTGGGAGGATCAAAGTTTTATAGAGCACGCATTTCGTCTTTCAAACTAGGAGTTTTGAATTCAGTTGTTTCGCCAAACCGAAGTAGCAGCGGTTTCCTTGGGTTAGTCTTCGTCGTAACTCCACTAAGGTGTCCTCCGTGGAGTTGATGTTTACTCTGAGGTAGGTAAACTCCTTAACCACTTCGAAGTTACTGTTGTCAACAATGACGTTTTGTTCTAGGCGGTGGACGGATGATGCTTTGTTTGTTGACAACATATAGCTCGTTTCGCCTGCTCTTCAATTGCCGTAAAAGCCTCTATGACGGCACGCTGGGATCGACAGATTATGTCGATGTCGTCTGTATATCCCAGCAGCTGGACGGATTTGTTGCAGATAGTGCCTTCCGTGTATCTGTTCCAGCACTATATAGATTGAAGAAATCATACGATAGCGCATTTCTTTGTCGAAATAGTTCGGAAGTACTGTTTCCCAGCTTAAGGCGACACAGCTGGATTAGTTTGGGCGGGATCCCGAATTTGCCAATCGCCATGACGATGGATGCTATCATATACGTCTTTGAAGTCGATGAAAAGATGGTGAGTCTCGACTTGAAATTCGCTGGTCTATCGTCGATCTGCCGGACCGGAAGCCCCACTGGTACGTGCCGATGAGTGTGTTGCAGAAAGGCTTGAGACTTTCACATATTACGTTGGATAGGATCTTATATGCGACATTTAGCAGGGATATGCCTTTGTAGTTCTTCAAGCTCAGTTTTAGCCTATCGCAAATCTATTGAGATGTGAGACCATTCCAGTCAATTTATCCACTCTATTATTTCCGATGCTTAGTGGGTATTTACAGTGAATAGTATCCACAGTCGCTACAGCCCTAGTAGCCTTTCTTGATATTGAGCGGGCTTTCAGTGACATTAGCGTCACAGCTATCCTTAATGTCCGCCATTATTAAAAATGGATCGCTATTCGACACAACGACTCATTCCTGTTGTTAAACATTACTTCGAAAGTGATGATAGTTTGACTGGGTCGATTACTTATGTTAGACCTTCGACATGTGTTCGTCCAGATCGTTGAGCAGAAAACATAAATGCTGTTCGCCAGAATGTGGCCGGGAACATCCATTCGGCACCGTGGTCAAAAATTCAACATTTGAAGAAGCACTATGCAGAGTATTCTCACGAAAAATTTACGTCTTCATGCCTACAAAATCCAACTGACTCAACAACTCAAGCCTACAGACCACACACAGTTTGTCAATTGGTTCATTGAACAACAACAAGTGAACGGTGAGTTTTCCAACAAAATCATCTTCAGCGATGAGGCCCATTTTCATGTTGATGGCTACGAAAACAAGCAAAAGTGCCGCATTTGGAATGATGAAAGCCCACATTTCATGAGAAGGAAATGCATCCCAAACGTGTCACTGTTTGGTGTAGATTTTGGGCTGGAGGCATCATTGGACGCTGCCGGGAATACAGTCAATGACGAACGGTATCTGGGTATGATATGGATCTCTAAGGCATGTGGTTCCAACAGGACAGTGCCACATACCACACATCACATGCATTATTGCACGAGACATTCCCCGGACGTGTAATCTCCCTTTTGAGCGACCAGAACTGGCCGCCTAGATCGTGCTATTTAACGTCTTTGGACTTCTTTCTCTGGGGTTTTTTGAAGTCGAAAGTTTATGTCAATAATCCCACGACCACCCAAGCCTTGAATCGCTATAAGGCGATTGCAAGACTCATTCTGAGATATTACTGGTGGTAGACTTTAGGTACTACCTTTTAAGCCCGACTAATATACAAGAGGCAGTCTGAATCGAAATAACAAGATCCATGAAATCGTCACACTCTTATTCTTCTGGAACTCTACTCCAAGAGCAGGTTGGCTAAAACCGCACTTCGACTCAGGAAAGGGAGACTATGATCCTCAGGCCTACTTCCTTTTATTTTGGTGAATGGTTTTAGGGTTCCCGATAGAAACTGAATATATAACTGCCACACTAGAGGTTCGCCGAGATAGTGGCTGCTTCTGTACTCGTATGTTTTTTTTTTTTTTTTTGGATTGCGCCAGGGATGTGTAATCTTCATAGATACTAGTAGCCCGAGTGCTACTAGCATGCACGATTCGCAAACCTGAGTACTCGATGCCAGGAATACGCCTACATACTAAACACACACCCTACACACTTCAACCACTCTCCCCGCGGGACTGCCGTTAGGTATTACTTCGCGGGGCTGGTTAGCAATTCATGCTATGCTTCTTGTATTGCTGCTTCTGATGCTTCTGTTGCTTCTGCTGCTCTTCTTAGCTTTTCTATTCTCCGCAGCTCTTTTTGTAGAGTTGTTACGAAAGAACATATTGCCATCCAATTTTCTTCCAACCGTAACATATGGTCGAGGAGTAATGACGGACTTGGCAGAGTAATTCTCCATGCCGTGAAACGTGTGCAGTAAAACACTGCGTGCTCCGTATCCTCATCTTCACCTGGGCATTCCGGGCAGGATGGTGAGTTGTGAGTTGTACTCGTATGTGCTGGATGACGAATGCTCACCATCGTGTTCGGACTTCTGCAACGCTATTTTCAACGCATTCATAGTCTCCTCGATTCCTTCTCAACTGCTCTGCGCCAAGTTTGGGAGGCTCCTTCTCTTACCAGATTGGGTTAGTGGAGTTCAGTGCTTGGCATATTTTGCCACGGATTTTTGTTTGCGCCAAAAGCTGTGACAATATCCGGCCCCTTGCCTTAGGGGTTTAACGAAAAATCTGGTCCTCCAGGTTGAGGATTGTGTGTCAAGGTAACTGCCCTACCATGGAAAAAGCTTCCAGTTACGAGGCAATAACAAGGCTCGGATAAGGATGATTTAACTCTTAACGAACATCGCAAACGAAATAAGGACAATGACCTTCAGATCTGCATCGTGAATGTTCGGACCCTTAACAGGCCACGTGCAGCCGAATAATTAGCGGAGGCCATAGACTGCTATAAAGCGGACATCACAGCCATCAAAGAAATTCTGTGGAATGTGCCGGGCAAAAAGCGGATGAAAAACTGTGACATCTACTACGGTGACCTCTACAAGGAGAAGATTCAGTATATATTTGGATGCGGATTTGTCGTCAGAGGCAGACTTAGGTAGTCCTGGTCTTTAGAAAAGTGACCGAACGTCTGATGACAATCCGTATTAAGCTAAAATTCGTCTACATAAGCCTGATATGCGCTCACGCACCCACAGAGGATAAGACGTAGCCAAAGATAACTTTTATGAACACCGTCGGTAAAAACTCAGGCTAATCAAATTTGCGGCAGTGCGAAACATCACAGTAGCTAGCACACGCTTCCTGGACCTCAAGATTCATAAGGGGACCTTGCGCTCTCAGGATCAAGTAACTGTGAACCAAATTAATCACGTCGCGATTGATTCAAGGCAGTCCCTCAGTATTTTGGATGTTCGCACATTTCGAGCAACTAACATTGACTTGGATCACTACTTTGTTGCTGCCAAGTAGCGTAATAACAGCAAAGAAGCACTGAGAGAAAATTTAACATCCAATGAGCCTTCGCCCATCCATTGTCCCTGAACCTCTCAAGAAGTCGAATGCCGCCAACGTTCAGCGCAAATGAGCAATACGAGTAGCATTATTCTCAGCAAGCCACCAAAAACGTCGCCTCGTATCCGAAATAAAGAAACCCCTGGTTTGATGAAGAGTACCGCCAAGCGTCTTATAAAGCGACGTTGCTTAGGATGACGAAAGGGACGGGAAGAAGTGGAGATGCTTAGTTTCTTAGAGAAGATACCCTGTTCCACAACTGGTCCTTCCTTAATCTTTGATCTGTTTGTGAAGATTGAAATTTCTGAGTAAGAGGATGACTATATTCTACGCCCGTGGATATGCGTCTATCAGGCAGTCGATCTGTCATCTATAGGTACAGTTGCTTTCAGGATTTAGCGGTGCCGATTTTTTTTTTATAATTTGCGCGCGCTAAAGGTGATATGAATACCCTTATACTATTTCAGGACACGAGCATTTTAGGGGAAAGGGGGAAGAAACAGAGAAAAAGAAAAATTGGTGTAGTGGTTTGAAACTCAGGTGGGATCAAGTTTCAGTAAACTCCAAGGGTACCGTCCAGATAACTGGGGAGCATTTTTGTTTTGTTGTTATTGTCGTTGCTTACGATTCACAGTATTTTTTTCCATTTTCAGCTATATGACCACCCTACTGCCAGTGTAATGCCTTCGCAGTAGAGTTGGCATTAGCTTTCGCTATTGATCGACTTTTTATTAAAATCATGATTTGAACCGTGAACCTGTAGCGTCATGACGATGATGTTACCACTACACCATAGTCCATATACTGTCATTGGCCTGTTACTAGTTTCAATAAAGTGCACCAAGCATTCTCCAGTATTTTCTCTTGTTTATAAATTTAGTGGCATTAAGTTAAGAATGGTTTCTATGCCTATAATAGGTTTTGATTTTAGAGCTCTCTAATGCTCAGACAGGCCCGCATTTTGGTTACCATCGCACGATATCTAGATATATTCATTGATGTCCACCAGACTAAGCATCCGTTTCTTTTGAATAATTCCCTCTGTGGCTGTGAATGTACATATATATTACGATGGGGATTTTCTGCTGAGAACGTATGCGAAATTTATTAAACTTTGGCACTAACGTCTTATTTGCTCTGGTTGTCTTGATCTTGATAATGATCTCGTCCTTGCTGAGATACAAAGTGCGTTCCAACGTAAACAGGACATTTTAAAAATGGGTATTTCTAGTTCGACCATCTATTGGCAATTACATGCGTCGGAAAGTTAAATCCTTCACCGATGTACTGTCAAAATTTCATGACATTGGTGCGAATAGAAGCGGAGTTATTGCGCCTGAACTGACAGTACGTTTGTATCATCGGTACAAAAATGAGCACCAAACAAATAACTAATATTAAGTTTTTTTTTAGACTTGGTAAAACTTTTACCGAAACGTTTCAATTAATAAACCAAGTTTCATGAGTGGTATATGCAGTTTAGAAACGGTCGTGAGGACATAAATTGTGAGCAACATTTTGGCCAACCGAAATCCGTGATCATCGCATATTCCATCAGAACTGTGGGTGAAACCATCAAAGGTCAGCCAAAATCTTCATTGAAATTCATGGAGTTGGAATTGAGCATCTCAAAAACATCAATTCATCGCATTTTGACCAAACATTTAGGCTACCGAAAAGTGTGTGCTCGGTTTGTTCCGCACAAGTTGACTGACGACCAAAATTTGCTCAGAATTCAATATTCGAAGGACATCATCAAGGAGGCTAAAAAGAACAAAAACTTTCTTTACAACATTGTGACTGGTGATGAAACGTGGTGTTTTCAATATGATCCAGAAACCAAGCGCCAAAGTGCCAAGTGGAAGGTGCCAGATGAACCCAAATCTCGTTTGGAGAAGTCAAAAGTGAAGACAATGTTGATTTTTTTTTAGGATTTCAAGGGCATTGTCGATAAAGAGTTCATTCCACCAAGCCAAACCGTTAACGCACAATTCTATCTTGGTGTTTTTAAGCATTTGGTGCATTGTATTCGTCGTATTCGGCCAGAATATCGCGCAGAAGGTAGTTAGCGTTTGTTGCACAATAATGCGCTATCTTGTGACCGACTTTTTGACTAAAAATCGCATTTTAACTGTCAACCACTCCCGGTATTCGCCTGATTCGCCATGCGACTTTTACTTTTTCGGAAAAATGCATTTGCCGATTAAAGGAAAGCGTTTTGTTGACATGTTTGCACCGACAACCTGAAAGACATCCCGGCCGACGATCTAAAACACTCATTCGACATGCTTTTACACCGTGCAAATCGCTATATTCAGTCGAAAGGGGGCTATTTTGAATAAAATAAATCGGTTTTGCCAAAAAAAACTGTTTGTTGTTCTTAATTTTAGAAAGTCCTGTTTACTTTGGAACACAGCTTGTATGTGATGAGAATAGTACAGTTTTGAGTATCGGATAGGTCATCCTGACTTTGGGGCATGCCTCCATCTATAATGTGATTTAGGTTAGCTTAGATTTCCATTTCAATCCAGGTCAGCCGGAAAACCTTCCTGCATACTACGCTTGGTCTTAAAAAAAAGATTAGATAGTTGTGAAGTCTGGGATCTGAAGGATTTCCCTCCTTGAGCATTGTTGTCTATGCGCTAAGTGTGGCGGTTATATCTTGTTGCAGGTTTCTTATTATTGTACACAATCGATACTATGCAACCAAATTTTCATCAACTTTGATGGCTGTGTTCGTCAGATTTCTGTGAGAGTTCCATTGGTCCAGTTTGCCTTAATTAAAATATAGATAATTTCGTTAACTACTTCGAAGTTACTATGGTATTTTGCCATAGGCTGTGGGCAGATGTTTTTCCATACCTTAAGTTAGCTACCAGTTGAAAGAAGAAAAAGAGTGAAAGTCATATAACAAAGAAAACGAATTCTTTAGCATCCTTTGAAGAGTTCCATCATCCATACCTAAGGTCTATCTATGGAGAGAGCCTTAGTAAATGGCAAAGCATTATAGGTAGGTAAGAGGTCCCAAGACCTGACATTAGCCATAGCTAATCCGCACCACTTAAATGCAAAGCAAGACCTTCATCCAAACTCTTCGTATCTTCTTACGGTAATAGAAAGCAACTCGGGGTTTACCACGCAGAATCAGAAAGTCAGTAAAGTGGCAGCAGGTTATGTATTCTTACTCCTTTTTGTGGAACCAGCATTTTTGAAGGTAGCTGGTAAGTTTGTCAGTAAGGTTCATCTATCTTTTTGAAGGACAAATATATATAGGCAGGCTCTCAAAATCCCTAATATAATTTTTAACTATAACAACATTCTTCATACGCATTCTTTTTATTTATTCTCATCATAGGTGTTACCTCCCGTCAATCAACGCCCAATGGCTATGGCAGCCGTGAAGTTAGTTCGCCCTCACAAAATGACTCTGACTACAAGTATGGACGCTTCGATGCCAGTGCGTTACACATTGCACACGCACTCAAGCAGACCGAAATCCAAAAGGCGTACAACAAGCGACGCGAAAAACCAATCGATTTCTACTTGGTAAGTTAACCAACAACAACTACATTAGATACAATTATTACCGTAACTATATGTATATGTACGAGTACCGATACTTTATTTTTATTTCGAATTTCTATCCAAATTTCTATCATCACATGTACGAGTACGAGTACATAGCTGGGAATAATCTGGAGTAAGTTGGAGTAGGTTGCGTGATAACTTTCTTTTAACCAAAGATCGCATGCTGATCAAAAGCAAAAAAAGAGTAATTGAGTAATTAAGGTATCGAGATACTATTCAGGGCATAACATTCAAAGCATACAGTCTACTGAAAGCCAACTGACTAGCGAGAGTGAGTTGAATTGTTAGTACCACTGTGCTATCATACATCATGCAATCAACCGTATTTTCTAGGGCGAAATCTCCCAAAAG
The DNA here is from genome assembly GCA_963082735.1 of Pocota personata. Classification (NCBI taxonomy): domain Eukaryota; kingdom Metazoa; phylum Arthropoda; class Insecta; order Diptera; family Syrphidae; genus Pocota; species Pocota personata. The sequence goes on from OY720430.1 coordinate 189,504,046, forward strand.
GTCGTTAACCAGAAAAGAGGAGATACAAAACAAGAGATACAGTGCATATGTATCTGCGGATATTTGAAATTTTTCACAGGTACACTACCCACATAGATTCATTACCTGAGACCCCCGTCACAAATGCGATATTTGAATAGAAAACCGCTGAATAGCTGAATGCCACTGCAAATTGGTTTCGCTTGTTGTCCGTGGGTCTGAAAATTGTTTTTGAAATTCAAATTTTATTGACTGTTTTTGCATTTTAATGCAACACGTCAGGCGGTATATGCATACAGTAGCACCACGCACAATTTAATTCGAAGCAAAAAGATATGTGGAATATAATTTCACATGCATTGACGAGGTTTCATTGCACTTTCGCACTTTCATGGTCAAGTGTGTGGAATTCGTGGAAAACATTTTGGCACCGAATATGAGAAATGCAGTTTTCTCCGGATTAGTATCATTCGCACGTACGCTCATGCCTGATTGACGTCTGCTATGTCACTAAAAATGGGCACGGTCTCGACAGATTGCTTGTTATAGAAAGCAGCGGCATTGCCGGGACTTGATGTCACGTGCATTATTGAGAACTTCTCCAAACGTGAATGCTAAACCTGAGAGTAAACAATGAATTTACTTGCAATGGGGGGGTGGATCGATAAACTCAAGCCTGCTAAGATATTTTAAGAAACAATTTGACTGCAGATGCCGAAGTACGTAGGCACTTCGGGGCAGAATAATCAATTTGTGTTCCTATATCATTCCCAGTGAACATAGTGAAGTGACTTTAAAATCTTATACTATACGGGAAGACTTAATGACTCCAATTTTTGATGCTTTTCTGCAAGCCCCACAGTACAAGAAATTTAACTAACGAAGTGTCAGACTGACTCAGAGAATACCCATGTACAGTCAGCTATTGGGTGCAGTTCATACGAGTAGTTTATCTTATCCTTTTTCTCTTGTGGGGTTAGGTCTATTGTAATACCTGGCAGCAACACCCTGTAAATGAAATTCGTTCATCTTTCATAGAAAAACAAGTGAGGAGCTTCTGAGATTAGCACTCACCACATCGACCCCACAAATCTGCACCTGATACGAGTAAAAGCAGGACGATCGCAGAGAAAGTGTACCGTCAAACTCTCCACAGTCGTTGCAGATGGTGGTGTTGCTTAAGCCGAGCACGTTGAAATACTTTGCAAAAGTGTGGTGCCCTGTGAGAACGCCAGTAAGATGTCTGCAGTCTTTCTGCCTAGAGACAGCAAGAATACCGGAGATTTCCTTCAGACAACCGGGAGCATTCGTTTAATCTGTCTACAACCTGGAGTTTCATGGCGCCTACAGTTATGTTCATAAGAAGCCCAACCATCAATGGAAGTCCCGAAAGTAGGAGCATGACGACACAACGCAGGTTCAAGTCGTGAGAAATGCCACTTTGTGTCTTTTCTAGCAAGTTCATCGGAGATCTCATTAACCGTAATCCTATTGTGACCTGAGACCTAGGACCTTGGACCCGAACAAGACTCAGTAAGTTCAACCTTGCCAACGAATCCATAGAGTAATTTTATTCTCAAACCATTTTGGTTGAGCATACCCTCAAGCACAGCCTGGCTGACACTACAGAGACAGATATTCATCCGCCTCCAATTATTCGCGGCAATGTAGTTCATAGCCATTAGGACAGTATAAATCTTCTCTTGGAAGATAGGTGCATGTTTGCTCAACGAGAAGTGAAGACAGCAGCACCAGACACTTGACAGGTTTTTGAAGTCATCCAATCTAATTCAGCTATAATTACTTGCTCAGATTCTGGCAATAGTTAATCCTGAAAGCGAGGAGAGTTCGCTTTGAATTTGCGCAGCGATGAAAGTTATCTTGTCATTGCTTCAGAAGGGAAATTCATAAGACAGTAGTAGAAGGATATGTGTAGCGCAAGGTCACCAAAACTCCAGTGCAGGTTGTACCAAAAGCTACCTCATTTAAGATGGAAAATTGTTTTAATTGTGTTCCCCATAATATAAATGCGGAAAGGAGCGAGGTTCAACAATGCATCTAGAAGAGAGCCAGGCGTACTAGGGAAGGTCTCGAGCCAGTAACATACTTACGCGAAAGCTGTTATCCACCAAACAATCTATGTATGTACGGATATACTCGTATGCCGTGTAGTTCCCTAAGCCCTTTTACCGTGGTAAGTCCAATGACTTGCCGAAAGCACACACTGGCTAACTGACAGCAACCTAGCAGTCTTCGACTTCATGGGAGATTTTGGTTGTATTGCCTTTGAGCACTGGCTGAGTTACACCGATCAACTTCATCTTTCTTGTAAAGAGAACAACCTCAGCTTTCAGAGGATTAACCGAACATATCACGCCTCCAAAATGTGGAGGCTTGAACTTCGTGGTTCAAATTACGACAGTTTCCGCCTGTATGCCTTATCATATCTCCGGAATCGATTTTTCCGTGTCAGATATGGAAACGAATAATCGCAAAGAAAATAAAATTTAAGCTAGTGTACCGCAAGGAAGCATTCTTGGTCCGCTTCTGTATTTTCTATACATCCGTGATATACTGCAAGAAGAATCCATTATCCCTTTCCCTCCACGGGCCCACAATTGTGAGCTTTGGTTTAATTTTTTTAATTTAAGGCCCTTTTTGGTATTGGTAGACTCTTGAAGCTCACAAATGTGACTGTCCTTTTCTCAGGACATCGTTGAAAAAAAATTTAAATTTCAAAATTATTTTGAACAACTCAGGAGGGAAAGGTTCATTTGAAGATGATACTGTAATTGTAAAACTGCAAAGCTCTCTGAATAATGTAAAGTCTGTTCAATAAAAAACGGTAGCCGATTGTAAATCAAAGAGAATGTTTTTTATTCAAAAAATATTTTATTTTATAACAATGCATAGTATACCTATGTCTGGCGTAGCATTTAATTCTTAGTCCAATCTCGCATACTGTTGATTATTTGCTGTCATCCACGCTGACAACTTATGCCTAATTTTGGCGTAGTCTGAAGTAAATGCTCTACATATTTTTTATAACTCATGTATGAACTGAAGCGTCCTTGTTAAATTTTTCCCGGCTATCTTAAGCTTCTTTTGAGCCCACACATTTTCTATTAAATTGTCATCCAGTGACTGTGATGGCCAGTCCATAGTCTACTGAGATACTTCGGATTATTATCCTCTTCGGGCTCCCAATTCCCATTGTTTTCTGCAGACTTCAACAAACTAGACTTGTACAACATCCGATTAGCATTTAGAATTTCCATAAAGCAGACCAAACGTTCAAATCCTTATGCTGAGAAGCACCCATAAACGTGCAGCTTTGCGAACAAATTTCACTCCTTTTTTGACCAAACACGTTTATTGGACTAAACAAGCAGTCAAGAAAGGGCTTCTTTACTGTACTCTCAAAAGAGACACTATTTTCTTCTAGTCTCTGGCTAATCGTATTTTTTCTGGCTTGTCTCAGATTCAGTGTGGGATTCTGCTCAAACATTCCGGCGATCATCTTGTCTTGCCATTTTACGGTTGTCCGTTTTGATCCTCCACCTGGTTCACAAACAACATTTCCAGTTTCTTCGCAGCGTCTATACCATCTCGCAATGAAGTTGTTTGTAGTTCTGACGCACTTTGTTGCCTTTGTTGTACTCCATTTTGGTCCCTTGGAATGGTGCGTTAGAAAGCAGGTCTCGAATTGTTTCTTATATTTCGCACTCATTGCTATTATGACCTTGCCTAACTGAAGGCGTAAAAGAGACTGAAATGACTCTTCATGACACCTTTCAAGATTCGAAATAAACCTATTTACATATGCCTATAAGATTTTTTACGTGAGGATGGGTAGTAACGGTTTATCGCTTTTTATTGAGCAGACTGTAAATGAATGGAAAAACGCATGGCGGATCGCCCTCAACGAAATCAATTCTGTTCATGTGTATATAAAACGAATAGCTTGCGTATCCTTGTAAACTCTGTACGCATTCCTTTCGCAAACGAGGTTAACACCTCGGAATGACCAAACTAGTGAAAAATGGTTACTTGGAAAATATTCCAAGCTTAACATTGAGAATAAGCGTTTTTTTGTTTTGAGATTTATTTTTCAAATTGGCAACACTCTTTCCAGCGACAGCCAATTTGACAGCTGACAGCTGATTTCTGCTCAATTTGGTTTGACATTTCACCATGAATAGACTTACGCCAGAACAACGCTTGCAAATTGTGTAAATTTATTTCGAAAATCGTGGTTCAGTTCGCGAAATTTACCGTGCACGACGTCCATTATACGGTCGACATAATCGTCCATCATCCATATGGATCGTTTTTGCACTACGCATACTCTAATTGATAATACGCATCCGCAAAGACGTCGTTCAATGCGCACCGAAGAAGCTGTTGCTGCTGTGGAGTGTATGTGGAATGAGTCGATTCGCCATGGTGCACAGCAATTGGAGCTGTGTCCATCCACTTTGTGGAAGAAATTGACTTCCAGATTGTGCTTTATTTGAGCCAACCACCTCGCCCATATGCCCGAAATCATATTCAAACATGGCATAAATGTTAATAGTACAGTCCTACAAATTCTGGACGAGAGAAATTGATTGCACCGTCTACAAAGGACCAAACGTTTCGACTTAGCACTTATCCTAAATAGCGGTTAATCTCTTTTTTTTTAAAAAAATAGCGGTTCCATCAAAAAATCAAATATTTCCAACACCAAATCCGCATCCTAAAATGAGATGTCTTTTGTGACAGCTGTAATGTTAATCGCAGCTCCTTTATTTTAGCATTTCTTATCCTACTAGCGAATCTTCTGCCTCACAAAAAGGTTTACCGCTGAAATAAGTTCACACACTATACCATTGAGTGTTGCTGACTCTCAGGAAGAACAACAAAATATTCCCAAAGCCATTGTTAGCTTCACGATGAGCTAATTATCTATTCATCCTAATATACGAGTATCTATATACTTCCTGAAATTATTTACATTCTGTGAATCTCAAAGCCAAATTACCATCATTATTCACACATCCGCACATTGATTGCCAATTCTCATTGCAAAACTTAACTATGGAAACAAATCTTATGCGTAAATAAATCATAAATAAATAAGCCTAGAGGAATTCCTTAATTCTCGAGATATCTTTCGCCCTCCAGATCGATTTTTAATTGAATAAAAGATCAACAATTCGGACTGAAAAGAAAAAAAAAAATAAATAAATCTCATTTTATGAATACAAATGCGATTATTTCTGGTTTGTTGCCCGATCTTTTTCCGTCCCGAATCGTGTGGGTGTGAGAAGTCACCAAAGCCAAGCCGCGTTGTGACAAAAAGGGGTTACGCCGCTGCCAAACCCTCAACACATTCACACCAAAACAACACCACCTGCACTGGATAACGATGACAACTTGGACTTGACATTGTTCGGGTATTTTTGACCGCTTTAGAGTTTTATCTGTTAGGTATTTTTTATTTTATCTTTGATGTGCGTTGCTAATTTCTGAGTTACTCAAAAATGCTCGTAGCATTGACAAGGTTATGTTTTGGCAGTTATTTCGACATCGATTTGTCGCAGATGGAGTTTAAAACAATGTTGATCCTCTATTTGTTGGGGATCTTTGATGAGGGTGCGATGATTGACGTTAAATATGTAGCTACCATATGGTGGATCCATATTATACTTTTAATTTTGAATGCTCCTTTATTTACTGGTGGGAATTATATAACTATCTTTTCAGAACGAAGGAAGATATCATCACTGCTATAACTACTGGTTGTGAAAAAGGTACTTAACATCCTGTAATGTTATAGCCTAAGCGGATGACATCACAGTAGACAGAGATAGTGTATAACTAGACAGGTAGTATGGCAAAGTAAAGAATACAGAGATTAGCCTGCATCTGCATAAGAGGCGCTCTAAGATCAACTCCAACCGCTTCAGCTTCAGTCGTAACTAAGCTGCACCTGTTTCCCATTGATATCTTTGGGAAACTGTTAGCTGCAAAAGCAGCATTAAGACTTAGAGAATCGAAACAAGTAACTAACGTTAGAATTGGTCACTAGTGTATTCTGGTCAACTATGCTGTACCAAGAATATATTTACAGCTCAGGACTGTTTATTCATAAATAAATACAAACATACTTGTTCATAGCTAATCTTTATAGCTAAAGGCCGTTCCACTACCCACATCCCATGGACGTGTCCTCACATTCTGCAGACCGTTATATTCTATAACTTTGAAGTCAAATATAATTCTAAGCAAGATTGAATGGAAACCCGGGGAGATTTTGAACAGCTCTACGATAGAGACATTTGTGCTAACAGATAGTTCTAATGGATGCCATTCCAGGCAGAAATTACGGTAATCCTAGGAGCAGCAACTTGGCCTTCATTGTACATAATAGAGAGGCTAAATAGGTACATAGATAGCCAGGCAGCAATAAAAGCTTTGGAATCACCAACAATACAATAAAAGTTGGTTGTGCAATAGTACAAACTGGATAAGTTAGCAAAATGAGGTACCAGCCGGCTTCTCACTTCTATACAAATATAACCAAGGCTTAATTTAAGAAAAACAACTTTTCATTGCTTGATAGTGAACAAGAAGTTGCAGAAGTTGTAAGGACGAGGAGGAGACGGTTACTCATCTTCTGTGCATTTGTCCTATCCACTCTAAGAAGGAAAATTCTGTCAAGCTTTGACATCTGCAAGTTCGGTAGATTTTTCTCTGGGGCCAAATGCCTCCACAAATGAGAAATTAGTACAGCCAAAAGGTTAAACCTCCTTGTTACCTGGTCCGTTCCATGTATCTCATAGATTTTCTAAGTTTCAATCCACCCTTTAATGAGGTGATCCGGGGGAAGAGGCAGCAGTTACCGAATGTTTTTTTTTTTTTTTCACTCATTATTGTAATTTTGCCTCTTTTTTTGTATTTTTGGTCAAATGACGGAATAGATTTGAATGACGCTTAAACTATTCAATAGCTTAGATAACAAATAAGCTTGTATGTACGAGCATTAAATCATCAGTCAAGTGGTGATGTTTATGAGTTATGGTCTATTTAGGTAAATATTAGCTTACGCGGTTCTTCAGCAATTCTTCCCAAAACCGTTTCTAGTACATTTGTAGTTTGCTCTCAAACGTTTTTTTTCTGTGGATGCTCAGCACACATACAAGGTGGGACAAAAGTAATGTCATAATGTGAATGTGCCATAATTTTTGCAAATGGCGTCAAATGTCATTCTGATAGAGAATTAGTTGACAACAAGCAATGGAGCGATACACACCTGAAGAACGCGGAATTATTATTACTGCTTATTTGACCAATTTCCGGTCTGTTGTTTTAACGAAGCGTGAATTTCGTCGTCATTTTCCTCGTCGTCCTGCAGCATGTGCGATAACAATTAAGCATTTGGCTGAGCGTCTCGTGCAAACAGGGTCCACTAGAGATGTCGCAAGAAGTGGCTGGCCCCGTATTGCTCTTTCGGCCGAGAATATCACTGGTGTGGCCGAGAACGTCCGAGAGAGTCCACAAACATCTACAACGATGCATACAATTTGGCATCAGCAGACGTTCATTGCGTCGAATTTTGGTGAAAGACCTGAAGATGTTCCCTTATAAAGTGCAAACAGTTCACCAATTGCTGCCTGCTGACCGTCAAGTGAGGTTTACTTACACTCCCATGCTCTGTTGAACCTGGTGCAAGAAGAGAATGATTTCGTATCCAACAAGTAGTTATATGAATAAACACAATTTGCATTTCTGGGGAACGGAGAATCCACATGAAAAGCACGAAGAGCCATTGCATCCCCTCAAAGTGACTGTTTGGTGCGTCATTTGCAGTGAAAAAGTGACTGGCCCTTATTTTTATGAGGACGCCGACAGTACTACCGTCACCGTAACTGGTTAGCGCTACAGTCTCGAACATTGTTGGTTCCAGCAGGATGAAGCAACGATGGACATTTTGAATCACCAATTTCCGGACCGTGTGATCTCCCTTTTTAGCGATTTGAACTGGCCGGCCAGATCGCCAGATCTGACGTCGACAGACTTCTACCCTTTTGGCTTTTTGAAATCTCGCGTTTACCGCAATACACCACAAACCTTGCAAGTCTTGAAAGCTATCATTGAAGAAGAAATCACCAATCTTTTGTGAACAACAATACAAAATGTCGTAAAACGAGCACAAATGTGCATCTCCTCAAGAGATTGTCATTTACACCTCTAAATAAACTTTTCGTGAAAACAGAGTCCAATTTTGTTCATTTCTAACAAAATGGCAGCCAATTCACATAAATATGACTTTGCTTTTGCCCCACTTTGAACAATTCTTATAGTCCAGTGAAGTTATGTAGATATTCGGCAGAAAAAGAGTTTTTTGATAATATATAAAGTCGTTAACAATTTATTACCTCTCGTCATATGTTAATGTTATAAATGCTTCTAAAAATCGTCAATTTTCTTCCAACTTATTCGATATTGAGCTTCCTTAACCGAGACAGATGCAATAATGTGAGCGTGGTGTTGCGACATTTTTAAAACAGATGCAAAGATACAGAGAATATTTCCGCGATTTTCAAGAAATGTTATAACAAAACTGTTGTTATCACATTTTTTTATCAGGTAGTGGGCGTGGCTCCCAAAATTTGTAACCGAAGTTCACGGATTCTGATGAGATATTCACAATAAGACTTAACCATCACCGTAAATGGCTTTGAAAAGCATTAGGCGTGGCCACGTAGTGTGAATGGAAGAAATATAGAAAAAGTCAACGCAAAAGTATTGAGAAAAAGGGATTATTTTTGTCTGTGGCGAACTTTACTGCTTCGGATTCTAAAAAGCTTATATACTCAAAATTTAAGGCCCAAAAAGTGGTGACATACGGACAGACAGACATGGCTAGATCGACATAACTTTTAATGTTGATCAGAAATATAATATATATACTTTTTGGGGGCTTATCGTTGCAAACTATGTATCAAACGTAATATAGCCTGAATAGGGTATATTTTCTTGTCATGTTCAGCTGAATCTTTCCAAAAATCCTGGGTATGTATGAACTCTATGTAAAATTGAACTAATTTTCGCGACAATTGAAAGCAGACACTTAAATCGCTAATGTCGCTAACAGTGTTACCATAGTGTCGTTTGTCGTAGCCTTACTCCGGTTACGATAGTCAAAAGTCTTTAACGCGTACTCATTCCTTAACCAACTCATTATGTAGGGTTCAAACGCACTTTGTTTTTTTCTTGGAACTTCTTATGCATGCAGTTACCGAGGATAACAACGAAGAGGTAAAGTAAGCACTTGACTACGAATTTGGTTGTTAAGCTACTGCCAAGCTACTGTCGACCAATCACCATCCAGTTCCCCGCAGTATTTAGAATTAAACCGTTGTTAAATCTATAAGATTTTGTCAGTTAATCAATAATTTTGACAATTCAGTGTAAGACTTCCATCAGACCTTCACAAGTAAAGCTTAAAAATGGCAGTCCACAATTGCAGAATTGGTCAATACGTACACCATTATTGATAATCAAAACCTGAGGCTTGCAAATGACCTAACGCAGAATAGCCAACAGCACACCATGACCCTCCATTTTTCCACCTAAGTGCTTGCTTAAAACTAGCACATGATCGATAGTCATCAACCAATTGAACTTGACTGTCTCCCGTCTAATCCTCTAAAGATGTAATAGTGAGTGCTAGTTCAATCGATGGATATATCATGTGCTCGTATAGCAAAGCATTATTTATAGACATCGTTCGTCATCGTCATAGCAAATACGATGACGATTCCAGAGCCTTCAATGAGAATGTCTTCCAGATTCCAGTGATCTGTTTGCTAAAAATTGTGCGTAGAGTGAAAGTATTTCAAGCTTTTTTAGAAATATATGTACTCCAAGTAAATAGTGGAAGATGTAGCTTATACAGGAAATGATACATGACCAGACCAGGCCAGTGGGTCTTGTACACATCACTGAATTATCAGTTTCTTTTACGCCATGTTCTTTGTGTATATACTCGTAGATCTGTTTATGCACTAAATCTGGTAGAACTCGTTTCGATAGATAGAACATGAGCATGCACGGGTGATTCTCGAAAGGAGGGTACCTGGACATATTGACTTGATTGGAGATGAGTTTTGATTTAAATTTTATGTTTATTAGTAGCAATATAAGCAACACAGGATGGATAGCATTTACGAGTGCGGCACCTGTTTGATTTGTTGTTTAGTTTTTGGTGATGATTTCATTATCTGACAACTTTTTGAATTGACGTAAGTAGATACGTGTTATATCTGTAAGTATGCTGTCATTTATTTTCATTTCCAAGGAAACAAATGGTAGATACGTGAGCAAACTGTTTGATTCTCTTTGGTGTTCTAAGCCAGTGGCCTTGGACCCGAATCTAACTCTGACAAGTTTCGACATCTATGGAGCTAAAAGTTCAATAAAATCCATCTCATCTCACTCCATTCCAGATGCCATAAAACCCTGTTTAGCTTAAAATGTACCACAGCCGTATTTATTAAATTTAATTACTGATTAACTGATTGGCGCATTTCTTGAATCTGTTTTTTTATTAAAATCATTGAGCAAGTCTACACGATAAGTAAAGCTCGAGAAACTGCCCTGTTGATTATTTAAAAAAAAAAAATCCAAGTAAGTAATTATTGTTAACTAAACTAGGATCGACATTCATGGACAGTTGATTATGGTTTATGTAGTAGGTAATAGAAAATGGGCTGAAAAAGAAAATTCCGTACCATGAAGAAGCCCTTGATGTTGTGGGTAGCGCATTTAAAATTGATCATCCAAAGGTTGTCAGTTGAAGTAGCAATAGGATAAAAAAATAGTAAAGTTTTAACAGTCATCAGGGCCGAACTCAAGCGAGATTTCATTGATATGAATTGTATCTACAATCAATTTTTTTTTTAATTGAACTCGAATTAACCAATGCCAAATACCTCAAAATTTTGTGAATTATAAGCTAAAATTAATTACCCATTCAACTTGAATGGTAGATACAACTGCTGATTTTGTGAGTGTTCTGTGAGCACTCATTAGGCGAGCTATTTTTTTGTGAACTGTATGCACAGGAATGTTCGAATTTAAATTTGACCTACTGGCAATCATTGACGATAGTAGGTATGTTTTTTTTCGAACTGTATACCCAGGAATGTTCGAATTTACACTATAGGTAGAACGACAATATCCGCAGCAAAGGCCTGGGGTCGAATTCCGACATCAGTTAGCGAGTGAGCAACTACATTGAGATGATCACATAAGAATGGTCACGTAGCGAGTGCACTTTGAAAATTGTACTAGTACAATTCTACTACATTGAATTGAGATGGCTGACAAATGTCAGAAGTATTTCTTTTTGAGTGAGGAAAAGTTTTGTATTCATCGTCTTCAATTAAAAATGGAATATTTACTTTATAATTATTTTTCATCTTCTGATTCAGAGCATGATCGCTATGAGTGTATTGAGCGAAGACGGTTAACGATAAAAGCGAACCCTTATCTTGTACGTATACAAAACTATAATTTTCTGAAAATATCTATCACAACATACTTTTGATTGCAGTTTTATTAAAAGTTTCAGGGTAAATAAGAGTGCATTCTTATTTATAATGGAGAAGATACATTTTAGAGGATGTACCAAAACCGCTGTCTCAACTAATAAAATTTGCTAAAATCTCCTTTTGCAGAGGGTTAATTTTGTTTAGACTCGACCTGAAATAAATTTTAAACAATAAATTTAAAAAAGCACAAAAATAAGAATAAACAAAGTTATTCTAACACATTTTTTCCCAAATACACCTTAGCTCGTCAGCAGGAACCTTATCGAATAAATAAATACACGATAACTGATGACAGAACGCCAAATTTGGATACTCAATACTCAATCTCTTAAGCGGTCATGCCAAATCAACATTTAACAGCCACGTGTTGCTCGATAACTGATGCTGTAATTCGAACCCTGCTTTGGGCACATTGTTCGGATGCATAAACATTTTGCAAAAAAACACAGCTAGTATCCGCAGGATAGGCCTGCTTGCACCTACAAATGTATGTACCTATATAAGAACAAGTATTGGTTTACTGAAAACTGTTGATTCCTAATTTTTGATCAAACTTAATATGATAGCGAAACTCAATAAATTAAAGGGTTATTGATTTTGAGTTTGGGATTTCACATCCCTGCCATATGGCATCTGTCAAATCCATCTGTCATCCATAGTGACAGGTAATTAGTTCTTGCCTTGCCATTTTACAACATGGATCGGCTAACTACCATTCAACGCATTAAAATTATTGCATCTAACTACAAAAATAACGGTTTTATAATGTCTGTGTATCGCGATTGAGTGCTGGAAAATCAACAAGTTGACGCCGATCTACGGCGGCTACGTAAACAAACAAAATTGCACAATTTGGGGTTCTGAGAATCGAAATGTGATCGTTGAGAGGCCATTGCATCCACCACGGGTGACAGTTTAGTGTGCGCTGTGAACCTGGCTGCGTGATCGGGCCGAATTTGTTTGAAAACGATGGACGCGCCACTGTTACATTGAATTCTCAGCGCTATGGTTAAATGATAATGAACTTTTTTTGACTTAAGATTGAAGACATTGATGTGAGCGACATGTGGTTCCAACAGGACGGGGCTACGTGCCACACAACACAGGCAAATTTGGCAGTGTCTATGCAGATAATTCGCAAACTTTGGAGCACTTAAAAACCAACATCCGTGAAGATATGGCTGCAATACAGTCAGAAATGTGTCAAAAAGTCATCGAAAATTACCTCACAAGAATCGAAGTTTGCAAAAACTCCATTGGCGGCCATTTAACCGATATTGTATTCCATATATAATGCCATAGTCCAAAATGTAAAACTTTTTATTTTATTTTGAATCAAAATCCTTAAGTATCCTTACAAATCACCTGAACTCGTTGGAATTTTTTGATTGGAACTACGGGAGGGCTATGACATATTAAGGCCCTGGCTCCACTTAATCTTTAAGAGCTGTCTAATCTTTGGCTACGCCCCCAGTTCCTGGAGGAGGGTCTTCATACCGAAAGCCGGTGTCCTTCCATGCATCTCCTAAGAACCTCCGTCCAATCAGCTTATCCTTCTTCCTCTTGAAGACGCTGGAAAGACTGATTGACGTCTAAATTCGATCTAATCTAGATGGCAATCTCATATCGAATTCCCAGCATGAGTACTGGAAAGGGAGATCGGTGGAGACTGCACTTCATTCATCGTAGGAAACATCGAGAAATCTTTTGATAACAAGGAATACTCGATGGTATCTTTGCTTGACATTGAGGGAGCTTTCAATAATTTCAAGACAGAGGCTATATCTACTTCCTCTATCCATAGCCATAAGGTTGATAGCTGCCTTTGCTATTGGATCGAGCAAATGCTTAAAAGCAGGCTTATCCATGCTGATATCGGATGCTGTCTAATAAGAAGGTCTGCATATACGCGTACTCTGCAAGGCGGAGTATTATCATGCCTAATTAGAATGTTAAAAATCCTACAAAAAGATGGGTACAGTGTTATAGCCTATGCGGACGACATTGAGATAGCCATTCTGTCGTGGGGCCTTTGGCAGAAAATGGGATCTTCGGCCTAAAGTAGTCTATTGAATTTATACGGTAACAGTGAGGCCCATCACGATGTACGGAATACTAGCCTGATGGACATCACTAGACAAAAAAACAAATTCTGATCTTAGAAGATCAAAGTTCAAAGGGTACGATAACGGATGCTTTGAAGATAACTCCTACCGGTGCGCTAGAGACGAGACAATGCTACACTTACTTCCTGTTGATGTATTTGGGAAGCATAAGCTGCAAAAGCAGCAATAAGGCTTACAAAATCGTCACTTGGTTAACGCTAATACGGGCCCCTCCAGGATCGGGAAGAATACTATTCCTAGTAGGTCCGTATATTGTCTCTCACATTAACTTTGATGTCAGATACAACGCCAGAATTTCTAGCAGAAGCGCAAATTTTGAACGATTCTGCAACAGAGATATACATAGATGAATCTTAGACAGCGTATGGTACGGGTGCAGGAGTCTTAACAGACGACTACCGAATCATTGTAGTGTATTTCATTATGGCAATCCTTGAAGCTGCGGCTTAGCTTTCAATTAACGTTGTAGAGGCAGCGATAAAGCCTTGAAATCGCCGACAACACGATTCAAGTTGGTAAAGCAATGTCGCAGGTCTCTTAACGAGATCGCTGACAGTTGCGACATTTCTCTGTGCTGGATTCCAGGACAGTGGCTTTCCGGGTCGGAACTTCACTGAAAATAGAGAGGAACTGTCTGATTCCTTAGAACAGATGAAGCTACGCCTTGATACTGAAGTCAGCAAAATGGCAAATAGTATCAGTACTTGTCTTTCGTCGCAACAGATTTGGTCTACGCTGGATCGGAAGAGAACGGAAGACTTCTGTCCATTAACAGGAAACGGTGTAGTATTTTTAAAGGATCCCTCACCGAGCATTGCTTGATAGGTAGACATGCTATTAGAATAAGTGTCCCTTCCAACGATTTCTGTAGAAGCTGTAGAGATGAGGATGAGGAGGATACTACTACTCACCTTTTGTGCACCTGTCCTACCTTATCAATGTTGAGAAGGAAAACCCTAGGGGAATACTTTTATGAAGATCTGAACGACATAGCCAGGCTTGATATTAACTAAATAGAGAGTTTTGTCTATGGATTCAGATGGTTCTGCACATATACGAGTAGATACATAGATGAGGAGCATAAAATGGTTAACACCACAACGGTTACCCATTCGTATCTTATTTTATGTAGCGTCTAATTAATCATGTAGGGTTCCTGGTGCCGGAAATACGGTTCTTCTTGTAGTATCACAATGGACCTATCCTTGGTCTAAGTGTGTCCCTGCCTGAGCGGTGACAGCCACCTAACCTAACCTGAAATCCTAAAGCAGAAAATGAATAACCCTGTAGTTATGTCAAGTTCCTGTACATACATCCACGATAGTTTGGCCGTTAAAATGGCGGTAGTTTTTAATAAGGTGTTAAGTGGTGCCGACTTAACTGCTCTAAATAGAAGAATGTACACTACGCTGAGCAGAAAACCTTCAGCTTCTACGAAGACTTATGAATATGTTGGTTTACCTAATGACTAGACTACTTTTCCTTGTAGCATTTTACCTTTTCAAGATGGAACCATATACGGTTGAGACGGTTTACTCCACTCATCCTTTTCATACAAAACTGTCACCTCTGGATTGATGTGCTCATAATTTTACAAAGATGTTTAAAATCAGAATCTTTTGGTCTGCAACTCATTAAACAAATTAACCGACTCCATATTTGACCCTTGCTATGATCAATTACTTTTTTAAACCATTACTTACTCGTATCTACTACCGTAAGTAATAGAGCAAAACCATAATTAACGATTTATTGGAAACTGTTTCAACTAGCAATTAACGGTATCTTTTACGATCATTATCTATATTCATCTAATTACAATGCACAGCCATAATATTAGCTATAAAGCCTGCAATCTTAGGGCAAATGGCCAACAAACTACACGGAATGCGAACAACCGAAACCATTGACTGCATGATTACGGGCCAGTTACCGCTCAACTGATGCGTGCTGCCAAACTAATTATTTTAAATTATATTGGCAAATACTTAATGGAATGAAGACTTATGTATGCGCATCGTACCACGTACCCTATGGTATTGTAGTTCAACGGTATCCGTTTCTTAATGATTGTGTTGTATCTTTTATTGCAAAACTTGCACAAAGTGTAGAAACCGTCCTAAATCAGCGCAAATAATTGCATTCGTAGATCGCTGTTGGGGTAAAATTTACGATCTATTTGCGTGCGATGAATTTTTCAGGTGCATTTCACAAATAATTTCACACTACTCACGGATAACTACATTAAATTTTGTTTTTCTCTTTTTTTTTTTTTTTGAAACATTAATCGGTCAATTAAGTTGCTTTGAGAGGGAATTATCGGTGCAGTGCTCCTGGTTTAGATTCCAATCACAGGCACGTAGTGATTGACGCAGTCCGTCTCTGCTCTCTGTCAATGTCAGTGCAGGCATGGAAAGATATAATTGTCAAGCCAGGGGGAAGGCTTCGGTTTAATCAGATTCTCAACTCATGAACACTATGCTCACAATAATTGTTGGTGTCAAATAAAATTAATGATAAATGAGTGTCATTACAATGTTTGTTGTATGATTTGAAGATTAACGATGGTAAGTGGCATTAAATTGTGCTCTGACTCGAGCAATTGCGCGTGTTGTGTGGTACTAATGTCTAATGGTGATAATTTATTGTTGAATTGGATGGTATGGCGAGTAGGTAGCATGTCAGACTCCGGCGAAGACAACCTGAACCAATGTTGTTTTAGTTCGATTATCCATTGAAGAGAAACTTTGAAGTATGCGAGTACCTGGTAAGGTACCCTGGTCTCTGTCAATTGATTATTCCTTGTCCCAATGCTCCATTCAACCCGGGCGATGACGATCAACAATATCGCCCATCAGACCAAATTAAAGTGAAGATAGCAGTCTAACTGCTGAGCTATTTAAAGTAGGTGATGATGATTTAGTACGGAACATACATCAGCTTAACTGTAAGATATTGTCGAATAAAAGTATGCCCGCCGAATAGAACCTCGGCATCATTTAGCTGATCCTCAAGAAAGGTGACCCTCTGAACTGCGCCAACTGCAGAGGTATTAATCTCCAAAATATTGCATATAAGAACCTATCTGCCTTTTGTCAATAATCTGGTTGGTCCATATCAGTATGGTTTTGGCCAAGAAAGTTCACCATAGATCACATATTCATATTGGCGTAGATCTTGGAAAACCCAGAGCCAGTTGCATTCCCTCCCTTTGAAATTTCACCCGAAACTCGCGTCATGCTTCGAATGCACATCAGTTCACCCTTAGGCCCAACATCGGTCATACTGTCAAATATAGAGATTCGTTTATAACCCGATCGACACGAATAAGGAATGTGGATCTACCAGACTCTGTATTTCCTCATCACTAGAACCTTCAAACATTTAAAGCCAACGTGCACAGGCTACTCCTCTGATCTTCTTCCCCCTTTTTCCTAAACGTCCGTGCCCTGAAATGAAGGGTATTCATATCCCCTTTGGCCCGCTCAAATTATTAAAAAAAGCTTCAAATCGAAAAAATCCAAACTCGTCCATCTGTGCAAGATAACGATGAAGAATGCACGCTCTCCCATCAAGGTCGGTAACAACATCATCGATGCTTTTGATGTCAGAAAAGGATTACGACATGGTAACGCGTTGTCATCTCACTTGAAATTTGTATAAATACTCGCGTACGCCGGCGACATTGCCATAATTAGACGAAAGCAGGAAATGGGTTTAGCGGTTAACTAGGGCAAAATAAAATATGCGCTGTCATCAAAAAAGGACAGTTAACATAGGCGACTTGGGTAAAACGTCACAATAGACAGCTATAATTTTGAGGTAGTTAAGGACTTTGATTACCTAAACTCCGCTGTAAATTCGAAGAATGACACCAACGCAAAGATCCAGCGGAGTATCAGTCTTACCAACCGCTGTTTCTTTCTGCTAGGAATAGAATTTGAGTGGCAAAGCCCTTTCACGGACTACTAAGGTGACCTTATCAAAGGTAAACCTCGTTTGGTTGTTTTAAAAGAAACATTTTTCGAGTGATTTTTGTGTCCCGTTTGTATCGATGGGGAATTGAGGAGATACAACAACGAACAACACTGGTTGTAGAGTGACATGGACCTAGTCAGAAGGGTTCGAATTTATGGCCTCATATGGCTAGGACATGTAGAGCGAATGAACATCAACGTTCCGGCCTGAAACGTCTTCGAATCCATCCCGGAGTTTTGACGCGGTAAAGGAAGACCTTCCCTAAGGTGACGCACACAAGTGGAAAGGGACCTCAACCAACTTCGTGTGCAAAACCGGAGCCCAAAAATGGACTGAGCTAAATATAAAAAGTGAAACTTTTATAAATGGGAGGCATTTATATCTACACATGGGCAAAAAGATTAAAACTGTGATGTAACAAATATTCAGACAGGAAAATATTGAAAAGATTTATTTATAACGAGTGGGCCATCTGTTGGGTTCTTTTTAAATTGCATGTTATTTTGACACTGACAGCTCTTTAGCGCTCAAAAAGCTGAACGTGGTACAAATGAATCGATTTACTCTTGAACAACCCTGGGGAATACTGAAAACTGCGAATTTTTGAAAAGAAATTTCGGTTGAAATAATGCACCAACCTTGCCTGCTGTAAGCAAGTTTGTGAAGAAAGTTCCTGAGATTGGCATGCTAATTGATAGCACAAGTTATCATCGTGTTCATTCTGTGTGCTGCTGTTGCCAAAAGTGTGCGCCTAAACACGAGAACCTCACCTCGCAACAGATCTCAGCAAATGAACATTAGCCGCATTAGCCTGACGAGAATTATACATAAAACCCTTGGATTAGTCCCTTACAAGTTCCAACTGACTCAGGAATTGAAGCAAAGTGACCACCAACTTCGTTATCGATTCTCTGCTTGGGCTTTAGATTGAAATAGACATCGATTTTGCAAAAAAAGAAAACATTTTTTCAGATGAGGCGCATTTTCATCTCGGCGGCAATAGTAGTCGTAAAGAAGCGAATGTATCCTCAGCGTGTGACTGTTTGTTGTGGTTTGTGAAATGGCGGCATTATTGGCCCATTTTTCTTCGAAGATGAAGATGGCAACAACATTACGGTCAACGGGCAGCGCTACAGAGGCATGATAACCTATTTTTTTGTTGCCACAAACTGAGGAAATGAACTT
The DNA here is from genome assembly GCA_963082735.1 of Pocota personata. Classification (NCBI taxonomy): domain Eukaryota; kingdom Metazoa; phylum Arthropoda; class Insecta; order Diptera; family Syrphidae; genus Pocota; species Pocota personata. Next base: position 189,522,917 of record OY720430.1, read on the forward strand.
GACTCAAGACGGCGCTACTTGCCTTCCGACAATTGGTCTTTTGAACACTATATTATATATTTGTGTAATCAGCCGTTTTAATGAAGTTGTTTGGCCTCCGCGGAGCTGCGATTTGACGCCGTTGGGCGTTTTATTGTGGGGTGCCATTAAAAATCGATGTTATGCTGAAAATCCAAAAACGATTCAGGTGCTTATGAATAATATTGATCGAGCTATTCGTGAAATAGGACCCCGAACCATCGAAAAATTGGATTGACAGGGTGGGCACTGCCAGCTAGCAGCGGCAGCAATTTAAATAAAATTAATTTCCATAAATAATCGGAAAGTATATTCTCTTCAATAAAGCGAAAAGCTTTGAAATTGTTTTTTTTTTTTTTTTAAAACCAACAGACATTTATATTACTATATAAGGCAGCAAACTATGCGCTAGCAAATGCATGTGTAGTCTCAAAGTACTCGTAGGTAGGTACTCGTACTTATGCCCATACGAGTATATACATAGGAAGAGCTGGAAAATGGCTGAAAGTTTCAAAAAATATACATATCCATGGAATGTAGCATGCAAAACTTCAAGCTGTGGTCCCCAAAATTAGCCCGGTTTGGGTACATTGCCATTGTGCTTTTGCGATCGAGATACGTACATAGTGTGGTCCATGTGTCCTTAACCTCATGCATTAGAACGATAAATTCCCTAAAAATGTTTTATTTTTGAATAAGGGACAAGTCATGAGTTTAGTTGCAACAATTTTAGAACTAAGTCATGCCACTTTTCTTTGTGAAAATTATGTTCAGTTAAGTAAAAGTTTGCATGAAAAAAAAGAACAATTAACTGGGTTATAGCTGAGTATAGCTTATTTCGACTATCGGGCAACAGATGTCGCAAAAAGTGGTCCGTTCCGGAATGTTGGCGGACAATAATAAAACCAAATTAAATGTCTCTATATGAGATGAGACAAGGGCTGGCAGACCAAGAACTGGCCGTTCGGCGGAAAATATTGATGCTGTGTGCGAGGATGTGAAAGAGTGTCCAGAAACATCAACAAGACGACGGGCCACGCAATTTGACATTTCCAGGCGGTTTCTGCATCGTATTTTTGTTAAAGATGGTGCATCAGTTACTGCCCGCGGACCACCAAGTCCGTTTCGAATACAGCCAGCACATTTTCATCTCTCAAAATACAACGAGCAGAATAGTCGCTTTTGGGGCATTGAAAGACTTTGCTGTCACAGAAGAGCACCACAGAACCATGTTAAGTGACTTTTTGATACCTGCATTAGATTGGAGCGCATGTGGTTTCATCAACAGAGAGCCACTGCATACACAGCGCGCTACACAATGGACTTACTCGTAGTGAAGGGCACTTTTCCAGCCCGTGTTATCTTCCGTTTTGGTGATTTGACCTATTTGACGATTCCATACTTCTGTCTTTGGGGTTATTTGAAGTCACTCGTCTATATGAACAAGCTACAGACTTTCAATCGGGGTTTATCTCATGAATCAAATCTTACTTAGAAAACGCCAATTAAAGACATATCGGGAATCCCTCAAGGTAGACACCTTGGTCTAATGATCTTCATTTTGACAATTAACGATATCGATTACATCATCAATGACTCCCACCTTTCTATATATGCTAATGATAAGAAAATCTTCAGAACCATATCATCTCGTGCCGACTCTCTCTCACTGCCAGATGATTTGAACCGATTTTCAGTCTGGTGCCATAGTAATTTTTTAGAGCTCAACGTCAGCAAGTGCCAAGCTATTACATATTCTCATAAGCGTATCAGATCATCCCCTAGAGTATATTCCATTAGCGGTGCACCTATACCCACTGACTCTTTACTGCGCGATTTGAGTGTTATCTGTGATGGGAAACTCAACTTCCGTTCTCATATTGATATCATTATCGGTTTCTTTAAACGATGGTCTAAGGACTTCTCAAACCCTTATGTTACAAAACCCCTCCTTGAGTATGCTTGCCAGGTATGTCCAGCGTAGGTTCATCCGCTTTGCCTTACGTAGTCTTGCTTGGACGCTGACCGTTTGAAACTAATCAATTTACAGCCTCTCGATAAACGTCGCGAAGATGCTGATATCTTGTTTATTTATCAGTTATAAGCTGGTAACATTGATTCCCCCGCGCTGCTGCATATAATTTCTTTCAACACCAACCCACATAACATCAGGTCCTCAGCCCTCTTCCGTGTTATTCCTCCCCATCCATTATGGATACCATGAACCAATGTCCAGAATTCTCCGAAGAGCTAATCACATGCAAACCGTTTTTGACTTTCACAACAGCAGAGCCTTCCTTAATTCGTCCTCCTGACCGAAAAACTGCTGCTTTTAAGTCCAGTTTTAGTTTAGATATTTTTAGTTTTAAGTTTAGCTTTAAGTTCTCGCTTTTATTAAGCTTAAATAAATAAATAGACTCTAGCAGCCCTGAAAGACAACATTAGACAAGAAATAGAGGCAATACCGGTGGAAATATTAAGAAAAGTGGTGGGAAATACCATAAAAAGGGCTCAAATTTGCTTAATCAGTACCTAATGGAACAAAGATCAAGGCCCAAATAAAAATAATAAAAAATAAAATCAACGTTTTTTAAATTAGAAAAAAAGTTATAGCTAAATCAAATTGGATCATTACTTTTGCGCCACCTGTTTTGCAGGGGACCAACATTTTTAAAATATGTTTTGTTTTGTTTTGTTTTAAGCGACCGGCGATTAAAGGCAAAACAAATAGTCGCCCAAATTGACATTTCTAAAACAAGTACCCTTCCCATCTTCCATGATCATTTAGGGGTGACTAAAATTAGTGCATGATGCGTGCCCAGACTTCTCAGTGCAGTTCAAAACCAGTAACGTCTGCAATATTGTAAGTAGGTTTTGGAGCTTTGCGTGAAGACCAGAAGGGAGGTATCGAATCGATTGTTACAGTCGACGAAATCCTTTACTGAGCCTTGACGTTGATTCAGTTATATAAAGGATTTAATTGAATGCCATCGAAAGGGAGAACCGGCCCCAAAAAAAAAGCAAGGTTAGCCAAAGCACCAAAAACCTTATGGTTACATTTTTTTTTAATTCCATATAATAGAGAAACTTAGACAAATCTGTATCTTAACTCTGTGTGTCTGTCTGTCTGTGTGTATTTATGGTCAAATGCTATTAGATGGCGTAACAGACTGTTTCTTCAAAATTGGCTGTTTACACGGCCGATGCTCTAGTTCTCCCAGCTGAGATTTATAAAGCTGCCATTCGAAAATTCAGCTTTTCAGAAATATACTATCCGCCGTACCTCCCTGATCTGACTCCCAGAGATTACTTTTTTCAAAACTAAAATCAAACCACAAAAAAAGAATGAAAACTGAACACCGAAAACGAAACTAAGCAAGCTTTGTTTAGACCAGTTTAATAGTAAAGATTCGAAGTACTTTTATAGCGGCATAGAAGCTTTAATTTGAAAAACTGTGCCCGTTTTACCGTATACCGCCCTTGCCAAAGTCAAGGATGGTCCTCACATTCCAACAAGAGATTATTTTTCCACATTGGCATACCCACTTACTAAAAATTTGAATTCTATTTTCAGGCTCGTGAGGAGCAGGCTCGCCTCGAAATGAAACACCGCAAAGAAGAGGATGATCTCTATCGGAAATTCGCACGCAAACGAGAAGAGGAAGACCGTAAAATTCAGAGTGAATTCCAAGACGAATGGGAACGTGAACTACAACGGCTTACACATAAATTCGAGAAGGAATTGGCCACCTCAAGGCGAAATCGTGACGAACATAGTGTACTCACGCTCCGGCATGAACAACAGAAGGAAGACCTCGAAAAGAACATGACATTGCGTCGCAGCAAAAAGAAGGAAAGCATCACACGCAAAATGCTTGAACACGAACGCTTCGAGACAGCGGCGCTTGTTGATCGCCAGTCTAGTGAGATGTTGGAACTTATCAGTGCCCGACGAAGTGAATACATGCAGAACGAGAGTATCTTCTTGGACGAGGACTTCAATGAGGGCGCTATTGCGATAGAGTATCCTAACATAGCACCGGTTCCATCACCACCGGCGGTCAGTAAATTTCAGATCTACACCGATCCCATTGAGTTCGAGGATGTGGACCGTATTGCTATTTCGGTAAGAATTCTTATTGATGTATTCTCCGATGAAACATGATGTAACCTTATCTGAATTCTAGGTAGCACAAGAGGATCAAAAGACATTCACAGATCTTGTCCGCCAGTTAGTGGGTCGATGCACGACCGATATTGAGAAGGCCCGTACGATCTTCCGCTGGATTACGGTGAAGAATTTGAATGCAATGCACTTTGATGACGACTTAAGGGGCGATACCCCGATGGGACTGTTGCGCGGCATTAAGTATGGAACAGAAAGTTATCACGTACTGTTCAAGCGTCTTTGCAGTTACGCCGGTCTCCACTGTGTGGTGATCAAAGGTTATTCCAAGAGTGCTGGCTATCAGCCAGGTGTTAAATTCCAGGACTCACGCTTTAGGAACTCATGGAATGCGGTCTATGTCGCTGGAGCATGGCGATTTGTACAGTGCAATTGGGGAGCCAGGCACCTGGTGAATGCTAAAGAGGCTCCAAAAACAGGACGTGGAAAGAATGATAGCCTGCGGTGAGTCCTTATACTTTTTTTTATTTTTTCTCCAATTAATTTGTTATTCCTCTGCAGTTATGAATACGACGATCACTACTTCCTCACCGATCCTCGTGAGTTCATCTATGAGTTCTACCCACTGCAGGAGGATTGGCAGCTCCTTAAGCGTCCAATTACTCTGAGAGAATTCGAAAATCTACCATTCGTGCGATCGCTGTTCTTCCGTTATGGGTTACACTTCGCTGATGAGGGTTACGGAGCGGTAGTATTCACCGATGACACAGGTTGAAAACCACAAGTTATCCATGAATGAGATTGTCATTGTTTAATACTTCCTTAACAGGTGCTGCAACCGTCCGAATAGCCATGCCGACAGATATGCAAAGTTGCCTGATTTTCCATTACAATCTGAAATTCTATGACAGTGAAGAGGACTCCTATGACGCAGTATCATTGAAACGTTTTGTTATGCAGTCAGTGATCGGGAACATTGTGGCATTCCGAGTTCATGCTCCATGCTCTGGTGCATTCCTGTTGGATATATTTGCGAATGCAGTCACACCACAGGAATACTTGACTGGTGAACCAATGAAATTCAAATCTGTTTGCAAATTTAAAGTGAGTTCAGAGAGTAAACTGGATTTGATGTTCAGTTTTAATGATGCCGATATTTTTTTTTACAGATCTGCTGTGAGGAATTGCAGACAGTTATGGTTCCCCTGCCGGACTGTGCCAGTGGTGAATGGGGTCCAACTAAGGCAACACGTCTTTTTGGACTGATTCCAATTACTCATCAGGTAAGTTTTGTATCTAGACGCTATCTAAAGTTGATACAGATTGATGTTGAATTGTTTAATAAATACTTTAATGTAAGCGTTAGCAAGACACGGATATTGATATCCTTTTCAGACCCTAATATTGAACTGATATTTACTTACTTAACTTAAACACCTTGTACGTCAAGATCGTCAATAACGCCTGCTCACCATCGTGCTCAGACTTCTGCAATTAGTTTCTCCAACTCATTCCGGTGTATTCCACTGCGTGTCATATTTTGTAACGAAAATGTCGAAATGATTTGGCTTTGCCTTATTATTCTTCAGCCCCACATTGCTTATTTTGGCTTTTAAGCTATGGGCCATTTGTGGCGAGTCCATTATTCTGTGGAAAAACAAACAAATGTCGTCAGCGTAGTCTAGACGTTTTAGACGGGATACTTCCTTTCGTTCGTTCAGTTTCGGAACTCCAGAGAGTTTCTTTCCTCTTTGAGATAATCTAATCGTACCTTTCTTCTATTCTTCTGGAAAGCATTTGCTGTCTTATACGCTCCTTATGAAAGGCTTTACAGAAGCTCTGCCGATATATTTAACGCGACTTGGAAAAGCTCTTGGGTGTTCTGATCATGGCTAAAATAGTAGTCATCAGCCAAGGCTTTTATTTTGCCTTTAAAACGTTGTACGAAAAGTGAATTCACAAAAATTAAGAATAGGATCGGGCCCAAAACGGAACCTTGAGGAACACCTATGTTTATACATTTTTCCGAACTCATATTATCCTGAATCTTAACTTTTTGCTTGCGGTCTCTGAGATAAGATGCAAGCCAATCATAAACAAATCCTCGAAAACCTGCCTTATACAGTTTCTGGAGTAGCAAAACATGATCTCGAAAGCCTTTGTTATATACTATAAGCCTTTGTTATATAGTACCGGCAGACTTCCCGGTTTCGGATCACTTCATTACTGAGGCCAATCAAATGGTGGTGTTTCGCACGGAAGACTGCGGAGTTTTCTCGCAACTTCATCCACTCTACGCTTCGCTTCACTATTGATCATAGATCCCAGATATTTGAACTTTTCGCAATGGGAAGTACTTTTCTATTCAAGTAAATGTCTAGAATAGGTCGGTGTGGATTAGAGAATGATCAGCACAGATACTCTGTCTTTTTTTAACTAATACGGTACCCATTTCCCTCCAAAACATTCACCCATACACCAAGTGCTCGTTGCAGGGCCATTTGATCTTCTGAGTAGAACAAGCTATCGCCTTTAAAATAGATTACAGCTTATAATCCAAAATGTTGAGGTCTAGACTGCCTGATGGCACATTGTTTTAAAGCCACCCTTGTGTTGTTTTTGCCTTATGAGTTGGCGCGGAGTCTTGTTGAACTGGTTCACTGATTGTTTGAAAACAATTGTTGGTTAAGTCCCTTCACAACGTCTTCCAGAACATCCGTTGAGTAGATTTTCGCTGATGTTTTTACTCAAAATTGTTCTGTGACCATTTTGCGCGTATCGGCAGCGTAGAGGTTTTGATCTTTCATACCTTTTTTGCTTTAATTGCGCTATGAGTAAGTGGCCAGTGTGTCTCTTACATACGAGTATGTGCAGGGTGGTTGACATGAGCTCTGGTTACTAATTCAAATAGCTGTATTTTTTTTAATTGTGAATATTTTTATTGAATCAAAAAAAAAAATGTTGGAAATTTATTCAGATTCAAGGATTTAATTAATATTTTCGATACGGCCACCTTTTGCACGAACAATTTTCTTGAGACGATCAATAATTTTATCTCACGCCGCACGCAAGTGTGTCTGTGGAATGCGCTTCCATTCCCGCCGAAGTGCTAACTTGAGCGCGTCCGTTGTTTGGTATTTTTTAGTACCAATCTTGGCCTTTAAAATGACAGAAAACTCTAATCAATTCGCATCGGCAGAATTCAATAGCCTTTGTGTGGAGGAAATGAAGCGCTGAACGTTTTGTCGCAGCCATTCTTGATTTGCTTGGACTTTGTGAGAAGGTGCAGAGTCCTGTGCCCATGGTTTCAACACAGCTTCCAAGAAAGTTTTACGATAAATCATCGCGTTTATCTTAACGCCACGGTCCAAAAAAAAACGAGGGGAGACCGACCATCGGCAGTCACTGCGGCCCAAACCATAAAAACAGTGGCGTTTGCTTCCTGGTGGCCGTTCTTTGGTCGAAATTATCGTATGACCTCTCTGGCAGGTAAACTCGATCATTTTGTTTGTTGACAAGTTGCTCAATTGGAAATGGTGCTTCATCAGAGAAGACGATGTTTGACCACTTGCGTGCAAGCTGATCAACTCCTTTGCTCTTTCCACTCTAACTTTTTTTTGGTCAGGTGTGAGATCGTGCACTTTTTGGAACTTTAGGCCTTGAGTCGCTCATTTTTCAAAATGTGTTGCATCCGTTCTCTGGATATGTTTAGCTCAGAAGCCATTTTTCTTCCGCTACGCCGAGGATTTCGTTCGATTTTGGCCTTCACACTCCGAATCACTGTTGACTAGGTACTGACTTTTTCGGACCACCTCCATAGCGTTTTGCAATGCTGCCGGTTAATGCCGGCAATAACACTATTACGTTTCAATTCCATTTTCGATAGAGCAAAAACTAAACACGCAATAAAAAAAAAAACCTCACACACGCTTATCAACAATGGAATGAATTATCAACTGTCAAATTTTCAGCGCGCTGTCATTCGTAGTTTGGCAGACACAGCTACGTGAAGTTGGTAACAGTTCATGTCAGCAACCCCGTATATGCGTTCATTTCCAAATCTTGATAATGCGATTATGCATGGATTTCTGCGATATCTACATTTCTCGTGACAAGAGTTTCTACTTTGAAACGGTTCTGGAACGGGCCTCTGGATCTTTGACAGTCAGTTACTCGGGTGATAACAAGCATTCGCAAGGCCTAGAACACATCGCCTCTTTCCATATTACACTTGTGAGGTCTAATTACTACAACACGGTTTTCAATATCGCCCCACTCCATATACACAAGACTTTTGTGTAAATTTTTGCGCGGTATCTTAGTATAAATGTCACTCATTGAATACCTGTCAATAGAGAATGGATGTATTCAATTCTAGTTTCACGATGAGTGCGTTTAAGCGTGAGGTCTAATTACTACAACACGGTTTTCAATATCGCCCCACTCCATATACACAAGACTTTTGTGTAAATTTTTGCGCGGTATCTTAGTATAAATGTCACTCATTGAATACCTGTCAATAGAGAATGGATGTATTCAACACTAGTTTCACGATGAGTGCGTTTAAGCGTCTACCAGTATTTATGACATGACTATGTCTAAAAACCATATGCACGATTTTGACACTAACAATGCAAAAAAATAACCCAAACACAATGCCGGTGACTTTAAAAAAAAAAACCTTATATTGGATATGCCTCCAGTAAACGTAAAGGTCACAGTAAACAATTTTGTTGTTCGTATATATGTTACCTATATGCATATCGTTGAAAAGAGCTTTTTGAGTAGAATCCAATTATATTTTACGAATTAATATTTTTAATATATTTTAAATTTGAGCCCACAGTGGAGGAATATCTACAAAAAATAGTGTAGTTACAATTTTAAAGTATCTTCGTTCTAACGGAACCATACATGTGCGAACGGAGTCGTGCTTGACGAATGTTTTATTAGCTTTTGGCACGTAATAAGAAGACTAAAGCCTAGCATAAAGTTTAAGCTATTACTAGAAGTAAAAGCTTTAAGAGTTTTTTAAATTCACAATAGCAATAGTTTTCGAAAAAAAAAAAAACATAATTTACATTTACAAATACATACACTCATGAATATAATTTGTAGAATTTCTGATGAAAATCGTGTTTGTTCTAGGAACCTCTTATTTTCGCCGGGCGAAGTTTAGACCTACAATTTCGTATGTCTCGACCATTGACTGATTTTATGGCAACGCTGCATAAAAATGGGATCGAAGAGAAAAAACTATCCAAATATGTTACACACACCAACACGTCCGAGGACATTGTGACATTTACAATTACGTAAGTACTAAGCGACAGTAATGGCGATATTTTCGATTTAGACAATCTCAAACCTCAGTTTACCGATTTTTTTTTTTTTTAACATTTCAGATTCCCCGAAGAGGGTCAATACGGTCTTGATATCTATACCCGAGAAGTTGGAGTCACGGTACAAAATAACAATTCGCCAAGTGAGAAACATTTGCTAACGCACTGTTGTAAATATTTGATTAACTCGTCCAAGAGGAATTAAAGTGAAGATAAATGTTGGACGCCACAAGCGTCTAGCCGTTGACCAGTTTTGTTTTCTTATATACAGATTTTAAGTATATTTAACCTTAAAAATTTAATATATTATGTAATTTATGTAGCAATTAATCAGATTCTTACAAACGGAATTAAAATGAAAATTCTAGTTATTCAACAAATTATACTGATGTTCAAATAATTATAATAGTTTCTGTTTTAAATCAACAAACAAAAACTGTATAACACAAAGCTATAGCTTTTGTTATGAATTGTACGAGTAAAGTCAGAAAGTGGGAGAAAGGGTGGAAAAGAGAGAGGGATAGAGAGGAAATTAAAGGAAGAAAACGGTGCTTTACATGACTAAGGCTTAATTTAATTCTGAAATAAACCATAAACATGCAATAATACAAAGTAAATTAATTTTAATAAAACTCCGTACTAACCCGATCACTCGAATCGGATTTAAATTTGCACTGTTGATGTATATGTACATATTATATAATAACTCACATATGTAATAACTTGATTTTTATATATTTTTTTTTATTACCTAGGCTTAAAGTTAATGAAAATTTATCATATTTATTGAATAAACTTAAAAAAAAAAGCTATACATCTTTCGAATAAATGTTTTTCTTTTTAATTTTTCATTTCTAGTTGCTACTATACGCCTGTTTGCTGATAAAGGGTTTTTCCATAGGGACATAACAATTTTGTATTTTAATACAACGCACCCTTAAACTTTTTTTATGATCTGTCAATGTTGAAACGTCAGTCATTTCACGAACGAGCATCGTTTGGAAATTATTAAAAATTACTCTCCGAAATTCTGAGTCGGTGGTCGCAATTATTTTTGGCTATTTTTGCCCGGAATTAGATGGACTTGACATCAGTGATATGCGGATCAAACAAGATGGTGCCACATGCCACATATCTGGTCAAACAATTGATCTATTGAAGTGGAAGTTCAGTAATCGTGTAATCTCGAGAAATGATCCAGTCGAATGGCCAGATCGCTCATGCGATTTAACGCCGATAGATTTCTTTTGTGGGGTTACGTTAAGTCGATGATTTATGCCAACAAGCCAACAACGTTAGAGGAGCTAAGGAACAATATCAAACGCGAAATTGCTGACGTTCCGGCCGATATATATGGAAGAGTGATGGAAAATTGGCTCCAAAGAACCCATCGCTATGTACTATGCATAGATTTTGCTTTGGGAGCTTTTTCCTTCAGCGGAATCAGTGATCTCGTTCTCAGCGAAGGTATTTTGAACAAAAAGTGGTCTCCAGTTGATTGTAGAAGGGTTCGTCTTTCAGCAAGATAGCGACCCTAAACACACTTCAAAGTTGGGTTCAACCTTTCTGCAACGGAAGGAAAAAGAAGGGGCCTTTCAACATTATTTGCCCACCACTGTTGCCAGATTTGAACCCATTTGAACTTTTATGAAATCACTTGGACAGAAAGGTTCGCCAAATGTCTTCTTTCCCATCAGGAATCTTTTGGCAGCAACTGAACGACACTTGGAATAGTATTGCAACCGAAACAATACCAAAATTGATAGAGGATGCCCAGATTTGTTAGATTTAGTTAGGATGAAGTGGCTGCCAGCTAGAATATTTAGGCCAATGATAGGTCCATTGTGATACCATTCGTTTTCTATTTCTTGTCTAGTGTTGTCCTTCAAGGCTGCTAGAGTCTATGGCTTGTTAAAAACCCTTCACTAAATTCATTGGGTCGCACGATGTGTGTGAAGTGGCACCCTGTTGTTGAAACCTCATGTGCTCCAACCCTAATTCATTCAATTCGCATTGCCAGCCCGGGGCCCAAACACCCTCTCAGCACAGACGTCGCACCACACTGTAACTTTCAGTAGATGTAAAGCAGATTCTTGAATAATACGCGAGTTTTCAGTGTCTCAAACGCTTGTTGTATTCTGAGATGGAAATGTGCTGGCTGTATTCGAGAGGAACTTGGTTGTCTGCGGATGCACCATCTCAGTTTTATTTTTATATATACAGAAACATCTTCCAATCCCTCACCAAAAGACCGCCTGGAAATGCCGAATGGCTCGGCGCGTCATCTCTAAACACTTCTCCACATCCTCATGCATAGCTTCAATATTCTCGGCCGAACGGATTGTTCTTGGTCTGCCAGCCCTTACTCTATCTCGTGTTGCGCCAGTCTCTTCGAGGCATGCAGCTTGGCGTCGATTTGTGCAACCAGTCAGTGCCTAACGGTGGGGAAATCTTTGACGAAATCCACGTTGTGTTCTTATCACCGATATGCTGGATGAGGGAGGAGTTCGTAGCCTAACTCATGCAATTTTGCCATTGCGACTGCGGACTTGTGCGCCGGTGCGTTGTCCTGGTGAAAAAGAACTTTTTTCTTCGCCAAATGCGGCCGTTTTTGCTTCAAATCGGCTTGGAATCGATCCAGCAGCTCTGAGTAATATGCGCCGGTGATCGTTTTACCCTTTTCAAGGTAATCGATGTGAATAACACCGCGCGCATCCCAAAAAACTGTCACCATGACCTTGTTTGCTGACAAACCCGCCTTGGCCTTCTTCGGCTTCGATTCACCAGGAGAAGTCCATTGTTTTGACTGTTCCTTGGTTTCTGGTGTGTTGTGGTGAATCCAGGTTTCATCCACGGTTACGAAACGGCGCAAAAACTCAGCCGAATTTTTCTGGAACATCGCCAAACACACCTTTGAAGTTGTCAAACGAATGCGTTTGTTGTCGATTGTGAGCAAACGCGGCACCCATCTTGCGGAAAGCTTTTTCATGTCCAAATATTTATGTAAAATAAGCCTGTGGCCTCTTCAAGCTCGCGCACTTTCACTCGCCGATCGTCCATTATCAAACCATGGATTTTGTGGACCATTTCTGGTGTGGTGACCTCAATTAGGCGACCAGAACGTTCGGCGTCACTTGTGCTTGAACGACCGCACCGAAATTGAGTAAACCAGTGGTGAATGGTTCCAATCGATGGTGAAGAGTCCCCATAATATTTGTCAAGCTTTTGTTTGGTTTGCGTGATAGTTTTTTCTCGCAAAAAATAGTGTTTAATGAGCACTCGAAATTCACTTTTTTCCATTTTAACGAAAATGCTAGTAGGCGTCTATATAAAATGGCTGCCACAACAAAACTATTTGACAAATCTGTCTGAAAATTTTGAAAGATGATTCTTGACAAAAAAAAAAAATTAAATTTAAGGTGACGACACAATTTGTGTTAATTTTCAGGGACTTATTGACTCACCTTCGTATAGCGTCCCACTGCTCATCGTCGTGCTTTTCATCAACATCACAATGACAGGGGGACACCTCCTTCTTCCTTCTTTTCCTTACGGCGAAGTTGTGATCAGTAGTAGAAGGATCACAACCCACTTTACTACATCTTTGATCTCAGGAAGTACCGGCAGACTTCCCGGTTTCGGATCACTTCGTCACAGAGGCCAAGTTGGTTTTTGGCCTTCCTTTTCTGCGCGATTGTGTAGGAACGTTGATTGTCATTGCCTTATTGACGGGGTTCGAAGGAGCTCTCCTTTGAACATGACAATACCAACTGAGCCGGTCGTGCTCTATCTTGCTTGTCATGGGTTCTTCTTTTACATGAAGGCTTCCTCGAATCTTCGAGCTTCTTATTCTATCAAGCTTTGTTACTCCTGCTGTCATGCGAAGCATCTTCATCTAAGCTGCCGTTAATTTGCCCTCATACTTTTTGTACATTGTCCAGCATCGTGAACCATATGTGAGCGTCGAACGTACAACTGCGGTGTAGAGCCTTCCTTTCAGCTTATGGGGCATTTGTCGATCACAGAAGACAGCGGAGTTTTCCCGCCACTTCATCCACCCTACGCTTACGCGATGATTGATGTCATCATCACAAGTTGCTTCGCTATTGATTATAGATCCCAGATATTTGAACTTTTCGCACTTTGGAAGCACTTTTCCATTCAAGTAAATGTCTGGAATAGGCTGGTGTGGATCACACAGATACTCTTTTTTTTTTTTTTTTAACTAATGCGGTACCCACTTCCGTCCAAAACATCCACCTATACGTGCTCGTTGCAGGCACGTTTTATATTCACTTATGATAAGAATAACTGATGCACTTTGGAGTCCGTCACTTTTCCTTCAAGCAGATAACCAAGGACTGCAATAAATAGCAAAGGACTGAGGACGCTTCCTTGGTGTACACCAACTTTGATTGGGAATTCTCCAGTGACTCATGCGGGACATCTTACTCTTGTCCTTGCTCCCTCATACATGTCCATGATCATGCGCACATACGTTTCTGGAACTCCTCGTTGTTTTCGCGCCACCCATAAGAGATCTCTTGGTTGTTTATCTATCTCAAAGCAGACACCATTTACAAAAATCATATTACTTTTGGGCAACCTCGTAACGTCCGCATTCTTTCAATAAATAAAAGTTAAAGGTATATTTAATTTTTTTTTTTACAAAATCAAGTGATCGCTTTATTGACTGTTTTGGTAAGACATACATTATATATAAACACAAATTAAATTCTTCTTTTTTTTTATTAAATAATTTCTTTTTTTTCTTTAATTTATTTCATTTGCGTACTTTTTGTTTTTTCCGTTACAATTTCTAAAATAGTTAACAGCATTTTTGTTTGTCTTTATTTTTAAAATTAGATTTTAAAATTCTATGAAGTAAAAGAATTACTAATCTCTGCCTACATCTTTTGCAGTATGCGCAGTCAACTGCGCACAATTGTGGTACAAAAAAAAAAAAAAAAACAGAAAGTAAAAGAGCGATCTCTCCAACTTAGATGCTAAACATTTAAAGGAAGAGTATGGGGAGGAGGGAGGTGTTACTACTAATGTTATCCATTTAATATTACGTTATATGGGACATTGAAGGCCTATTCGCCGAGAATTGGTATTTTTATTATTTTATATGTTTTACTAGAATGTTAGACTAAGTTAATCGGGATTTGGTGTTATCTGTGTTATGTTGTGTTATGGAGTTTTGCAAAAGAATTCTGATAAATCTAACTGAATTTTTGTTTTCTTTAAATATTTGTACTTGTGATTTTGCTGCTATGTATTTAAATGTTTTTTGTAGAACATACATTTTTGTTTTTATTTTCTTTTAATTTTATTTATTTTCTTGTAATTCTTTTACATGCTGTGGACTTAATTGTTTCTTAGGCTCTAGAAAAAAAATTAATTTATTAATTAAATGTGGTAAAAAGAACATAGTCATTCAGATAATTAATTTCTATGGCGGGGTACATAAGTTGTTTGGTGTAAAAAGGAATTGTGAATTGCTGTCAAGGGGGGGGGGGGGATTAATGGATTGAATGATGTCCTCTTACTTCTTCTTCTTTTGTTGATGACTTCGCTTCTTTGAATTCTTCATTTCTTAAAAGATCTACTTCTTATGTTCTGATTGGTTGTTGGTTTGTTTTTTGATTTAAGTTTAGAATTAAAATTTAAAAATTATTTCTCCTGTTTTCATGTACACTGAAAAGAGAAGAAATTTATGAAACAACTTTATTAAAAATTTCCGTTCAACGGGGTCGAAATATATTTAAAAAAAAAAAAAAAAAAAAAAATGGAATCTAAATCAATGGGGGCGATAATCAATCACTTTTATTTTCGAGCACTTAACACTTTATTTGTTAAAACACACAAACGGTACACACACCCACGGTAGTTTTGTTTCCCCATTTTTTTGTTTAATAGTCATAAATCCCAGTTAAATGAGTTAAATAAAATGCAATACATCGAGTTATACATAGAGAGAGCGAAATGGATGGGAAATATTATATAAAGCGAGCGATATCATGAGAACAATTTATTACATTTGTTTATATTTATTTAAAATTAATGAAGATAGCGAACATACATTGTAGAAAGACAAGGGATTTATTGTTAATTAAATACCCAAACAACAAAATCACTAGTCTTCCATACAAAATATGCCAAAGGATCGTTAAATGATGAGACAGTTAGTTACAACAAGTGGTTGGTTTAATGTATTTTTATAGACGCTTTTTAAGGAGAAGATATATATTTGTTTTTTTTTTTTTTTTTTGATGATTTATTAGCACACGGAGACGAGCGATATCCGTTACATCATTCTTAGCATTTTGTTAGTTAAATGTTCATGAATTTGTTATTTATTTACGATGAGTTAATGTTAGTTACAGATAAGTTATTTAATGAAATATATAAAGGGCACAAAGCAGTGAAATTAGATTTGAAATACTTTTGTAGATACTAACCTCTGTTGGAGAAGATACTGAGCCATTTGTATTTGCTTTGGATTACCAGAAATGGTAATAATTCTATCGGTGGATCCTGGAAGGGGCTCATCAATTGTGATGTATGCGCCGGATTCGTTGCGGATGCGTCTAATGCGGCCGCCTCCCTTGCCGATGATAGCACCAGCGAGCTGTAAAAATAGATAATGTTAATATGATTCGCAGAATAATTAAACTTAGACAAATTTGTTGAGATTAGTTTAGAGTTTTGCGTAGTGATACTTTCACTTTACTTCGTTTCAGTCTCCTGGTGGTGATAATCTGAACTAGGCGTGTTTTATTTGTAACTTTATACACATTCAGCTCAGTAAGCTCTCACCGAATCACAATGGTCTAATTACGAGCAGCACATTAATTTGTTTTCTATGAAAATGTCCGCGCCCTACAATTTAATCAAAAAGTCTGCACAGATTCAATGAATAAAGTCCAAGCTTTTCGAAAACAGATAATTTATCCCGGAAACATTGAACCGGAAATCAAAAAGTTCGGGATCATAGATTTCTGAGATGATTTACCTCTGTGCAATCGTTCGGCTTGTATTCATCGCCCTCGAAGCTAGGGCTACTCCTCGTAGTTTGGTCAGAATGAATGCCAATATACATCTTTATTCGTAAGAGAGAGCAAGCCTTTAGATAAATCTAAACAGAAGTAATCGAATAGCTGCGACGCATAGAGTTGTAGAATGATTATGTTCGTACAAGAACAGAATGGTCCTTTCGGAAGTGACTCCACTACATGCAGCGTGCAGCCATATTTATAGAATGTTATATCGACTCAGCGACATAGCGCCCGTTTTGTAGTGTTTTACATTTTTTTCTTCCATTTAAACAGCATGGAAGTTAAGCCAGTTGAACACAAGGGTAACAATAAAAATAAAGAAAGACTCACACCACCTGAAACATCAGAGTGGTGCATACAATCCCCACAAACTCAACCTATCTCATACTGTTTTATTATCAATATAGGTACTTACGTCTTTTGGAATGGTGACTTGGGTGCTGTTCTTCGGATCATGTTGAGTCTGTCCATTCATATTTCCGTTGCCGCCAAAGGATCCACCTCCGCTGCCGCCACCACTTGGACCTCCGCCCATACCACCAGAGCCGCCTCCACCTAGTCCGCCCATACCATTTCCAAGAGATGATCCACCGCCAAAGCCGCTTCCACCACCGCCGCTACCACCAAACGAACCACCTCCCTGATTGCCACCACCAAAGCCGCCACCAGATTGATTCAAGGATCCACCGCCGAAGCCTCCACCCGAACTACCGCCAAAATTTCCACCACCAAGTCCACCGCTGCCAAAATTGCTTCCGCCACCCAAAGATCCGCTTCCACCGAATCCACCGCTTCCACCGAATCCACCGCCTCCACCTAAGCTACCACTGCCGCCACCAAGGCCTCCACCAAAACTACCACCGCCAAAGCTACCTCCTCCACCGCTTCCCCCGAAGCCACCACCGCTTCCGCCACCAAATCCGCCAGAGCCTCCACCCATACTGCCGCCACCAAAACCGCCGCCGCCACCGCCACCTCCCATGCCGCCATTATCATTAGCCCATGGGTTTATGTACTCCCTATCACGGCGTCCACCGCTACGGCTGCGATCTTCATTGCGACCACCTCCACGTCCACCACCGCGATCATTGTTGCCACCGAAACGATTACCACTGCCGCCGCCACCACCGCCGCCGCCACCTCCACGCCCACCTCGACCTCCATCGAATCGTGACTGACGTTCACCGCCGCGGAATCCACCACCGTTACCACCATTCTGTTGGCCACCACCGCCGCCGCCACCGCCACCGCCACCACCACCAAAGCCGCCATACTCATCAGAGTACACGTCATCGAAGTTGATCGGATCGTAGTTGTAGATCATTCCTTTGATTGGAGTCTGAAATAATATGATTACAAGAGGATTGCTGGACTAGGACATATTGTGGAACTTACCTCGCGGGTTAGAGTGACCACATCGCGTACAGCTTCGATACATTGCTCAGGTTTGCCAACTATTTGGACAATACGGTCGGTACTTTGCGGTGCTGGCTTAGAAAAGACCTTCAAAATTCGGCAACCGATTTTCTGTAAATAAATAAAAAGAAAATGCGGGAAGTTAGCAAATGGAATGAGTATATCGGTTTACATTGTATTTAGATAGATAATTAAGGGTGGTGCCTGATCGTTCAGAGTCCCTACATCGTCACGTCACCTCTTCTCTAGTTGTGGACAGTTTGGTGCCAGTGATTGACGGGCACATTAAAACAATCTACCAACCCATGACAATAATACAAAACTTGAATCCCTACTGATAACTGCTAATTAGTAAGTGTTCTCTAGTATCTACTTCATTGTTGGTGAAATATTTTAGCATCTCAATTACCATTTTAGCATCCCAAAGAATCCTCAAGTATCTGCAAGCATACTCAGCAACCTCAACTGTTTGCTTCTAACCTGATACGAAGGCACACCCGGGAGATTGCAATGCAATTAATTTAATTTGTCAATCTTATTTTGTAACTACTCTAGTGTAAGCTCATTGAAAAAGTCACAAAGGTAAGCCTTTAAAGCAACGGCAGATTCTGCGATCAAACAGAAAACGGATCACATTTTAAGGAACTGTGGGGCATTAACTCACAACAGAATAATCTGTCTTCTGACTTTACCAGGACAAGGAGAAAGACTTCCCATCTTTAGATTCCATGTAGGTTCTTAAATTTCTGGTGGAAACTAAGTAAAAAGAGTTGTGCAGATTGTAAGTTACCTACTAATCGGAATCCACGTCCACACCTGATATCAAAAAAAAAAAATAAAAATAAAGTCAGACCAAAGCAAACAAAGCACACATACATAACCGCACAAACCTATCCACTGCTGCGCCACTGTTGGTTATGATATTCACAGAGCGGGCGATGATTTGAAGAAGAAATATGTACATTATCGTGCTCATGGTTCAGCGTCAAGATAACGTACAAAAATGATTTAAATAAAATTGTCATGCGGGCCATGATGAACTTGTGGTAAAAAAAAAAGAAGATAATTTTGAAGTCCTTTGTATGAAACCCCACTTCACTGGAGAAATAATCGACAGTTGATGAAACTTTGTTCATGCTTCACAGCGTTACAAATATGTACATCCTTAACATCAACTGTCTTTGTTTAATATTAATATGTAGCTCAATCTTAGTATTTTCACAAAGTTTACCAATCGCTACCAAACAACGTGACAGCTCAAAACAATTTAGCATCATTTGCTTACTGTACTACGGATAGGTTAACAAAAGTAGAGTGTGCTAAGTTCCTTTGTGGAATATGGAAGACTTGAAACCTATGAGCTATATAAAACCAAACGACTATTCTAGGGATCCTATTCTGCCAAGCGGAAGGGATTCAATATAATATCGCGCGACCAACAAAAGAGTTTCGAATTCAAAGGATCCCCATCCAAAAGCTTCAGTAACATCGCAATGCAGACCAATTGAATTCAACTGCCCAATAATAAATGCACTCAAGTAGATGAGTAGTGTAGTAGTTCTGTGGCATCCAAAAAATACCAATTACATTCATCCATAAAAATTGATTTCCAAAGCCGCCTCTTTTTTTAACCGCAAAGTTACGATATATCTGTTTTTTTTTTTTTGTTGGACGAAAAACCATCAAATTGCATTTCATTCGAGCGCATACACAATTTCGAGAAATAACTTTCATACAAAGATAAACCAAATCTAAACTGATCCACCCTGTATGCATCCCGGAACAGGAAAACTCGAGAGCAAAAAAAAGGATGGAAAAAAAAAAAAAAAAAGGAAATTCGATATAAAGTGATGCAATTCTCTGGTAGTGCTTTCCTGTTACAGTTTGCTGTTCCTTCTTCGTTGGTGGCGGAGGGAAGGAGAAACAACTGGGTGCGTATCGACGACAACACAAAATCGAAAACGAAGAAACAAGACACACGATAACAATTTGCTAATTGAAGTGAAAAGTTTTACAAGCATTATAGGGTCGGGTCGGCAGGCGGGAGCAGTTGAGTGGTTATCGATACTTTTTGGATTTTTCCACAGATTGAGAGCATAAAAAGCAGATTTCATAAAATCCTTTTACTTTACTACATGTGTTCTTATGAGGGGAATTTATATCCAAAACCTAGCAACGGATGAATTCGATTTTTTCACAGATAATATTGAGAATCCACAAAAAAAAAAAAAAACCTGTTGAACATATTACATAGTTGCGAACATATTGTACAAGTGGCTGGTGTTAGATAAACTAAGATGGGTTTTTGAAAGTATACTCGTACATCGTGGTTTTCAATTTCATTGCAACATGTATCCGTACAGCGATAAAACTCATTTTCAGCTGGTTGCATAATCTGACTTGTTTTCTTTTTCATAGAAATATCTTAGAACGAACCAAGGATGCATTGGTAAGGGAAACGAAAAATTCATTTCTTTAAGTACATACGTGGTCTATATTTATATGTATAGTCCATACCGGGTAGTTAGGGCAAAGATAAGTGCATACACTACTGGCGCGGTTCACACCATGTTTCTTTGGTGTGAATTTAGTCTAGAGATGAAAAAAGAAAAAACTGTGATTTATGGATCACTGTTACTTCCCGTTGCTGTTACTTTTAAATCACCGTGATTTTTAAAATTTGTACTAATTATCATATAACAAAGTTAATACACTACTGGCGCAGTTCACTGTTTCTTTGGTGTGACCTTAGTCTAGAGATGAAAAAAGAAAAAACCGTGATTTATGGATCACTGTTTCTTCCCGTTGCTGCTACTTTTAAATCACCGTGAAAAACACGTTATTTAAATTACGACCGTTATTTTTAAGATTTTTACTAATTATATGAATGTATCATACAACAAAGTGCAGAATGCGATTCTATGCGAGTGGTTTTATATAGCTAGGGTTATCCACTTTAAATGGGATCAAACGGCCATAACTTTTATAGTTTTTGGACGAAAAATTGTTTTTGTATTTAATTGAAAAGTTTTCTTATTCTTAATTATTTGCATTTTGACCGATTAGAAGTTGAGATTAGATATAAGGTCAACAAATTAGTTTTTCATGTTTTCATCAAAGTTTTCGTCAGCTCTGCTAATTGAACACCTTTTATCTTAGATCAATTTAGTGATACTTAAAACAAAATCATTATAAAAATGGAGGGTCATCTAGATATACCCACATTCAACAGAAAATAAAAAAATAAATTACTTGAACCGTAGCCGCTGCAAAAGTACTCATTTTTTTCGACATCTTTTAAAATTTAGAAGTTATGGGCCTTTTATCACTTCGAAAATGAATGGATAATGTATTTAGCAATTCTTAATGGCTGTTCCGTAGAGAAAGCTTAGCGATAAATCGCCAAGGAAAAGAATTCAAATTAAATGCAGAAGATAATAATTTATCTCACATTTTTTTTAATTTTGTAAACAAAAAAAGTGCATAACTTCAATGGTTTTTCTTTATAAGTATAGGGTGATTTGTCTGATCATATAGGAATTACTTTCAGCTGAAATTATAGTAACGAAATACAAAATGTTCACCCAATTAAATGTACAATAACGCTTTCCTTTTACTCTCATTCACATATTTCACACCCAAATTCGATTATCATTCGTTCAGTCTCCATACGACATCAAAATCTCCACATTTTGTCCACCGTCTCTTTATTATAGAGCGGCACGATATACTCGATATAAGTTTTTTTTTTTTCATGATCTTCAACCAAGTAACAGTCAGTCACAGATTCTTATTTGCTACCGCTGTTACTGTTACTGAATACCTAGTCACCGTGATCGTGATCCTCAAAGATTTCACTCCAAGAATCAAAATCACTCCATACTTTCTTGCCAAATTTATGCAAATCACAATCGCGATTACTTTAGATATCTAGTAACAGGTCATGACTGTTACTTCTTCACACAGAGGACATGCGTATCACTTTGAAATTAAAACTTCGTCAGTTGTGTTAACTCGCAGGGTGCATCAGCTGCAGCTTTAGGACTTAAGGTTTGAGTCACAAAGAAAATACCAAACAAATTTTGTTAAATGATTTCATCTCTCGCGAAAATCTGACAAATATACGAGAGATTGTTACAAGCTTCTCTGAACCGAAAAAAATTGTTCTTCAGAAACGACATAAAACTGTAGGAAGTCCCCATCATGCGAGTGTCGCACAGCACGAATGGCTGGGAGAAACTCGGCAACATATTTATTTATAACTAGCAGAACAATTTCAGCTAAGTTTATAACAAATTAAGTATAACACAGAGAACATCAAACGTGTGGCGCCAATATACATTCGGTTCTACCGAGATGGCTTCATTTGACAAATGTTAACACTAGTCTTAAAGAAAGAGACAAAAGCGAATTTTCCAAAGAAATTCTATACTAACAGCTAAAAAACTTATAGTCTGGACTATCCAAGAAGAACAGAGACGAAATCATCTTTTCTGAGAAATCAACATTTCTGGGGCCTTACTACATGTTACGAGGCGAGAGGCATCACAAATGATGCCAACTTGTAAAGATTGTGTGACGAGAATGGCAACAAAAAATATTGCTGGAAACATGCTGTGGAGTCTGTGAAATGCAAAAATTAATGCTATTTTAAAGCGCACCTAACTTCACTTCTGTCAAAAAGAATAAAACCTTGTATTATGTTGAATTTAATTTTGTTTTGTTTTGTGAAGTTCAAATCCTTGAAAAAAGTTCACGTTGTACGTGTTTTCATTTGTTATAAAATAACCAAAACCCTCATCTTATCTTGTCGATAACGTCTAAGGAGGTGTGGTAAAACCATACTCGTTGTCATAACGATACGAACGACCGAAATCTTAACACTTAATTGCAATTCTGCATTTACGATAGCCAGGTAACGAGAATCGTTACATATAGGATTTCATTAAAACAAATGCAGAATTTTGAAGGCATGCAGCGATTAGCGACTAATTCACAGTCTCTTTAAAATGTTGGAGGAACGTAGAACTAAGCTATATATATATATGTTTCACACCAATCTAGGCACTCAACGCTAGGTGTGTCATGGTCCTTATTACTACTTTCTATGGCGGACATCTTCAGAGAGGTAAAAAGTCGACTCCAAACCCTACTTTCTTTCATCCTTATAAAAATATTAAAAGTCGACTCTAGAGTAGACTTTTGTTAGTTGACTATAAAATTTCTAATGATGAATTATTACATTACGTATGCGAAGAAGAAATATTGTTTTGGAGATGACTAGCGGACTGTTCTAACGACACGAACACCGACCAATCTATGATCGAGTCCCGTGAGGAAATTAATAATTTGTAAAAAAAATTTTCTTTTAATTCTTATTTAATTAACAATTACGAGAATTGTGTAGGTATAGACAAATTACAGTTTTTGCTCGAATGATAGAATGAAATATTTGTTGGAAAAGCATGTTATACAGGCGGGGACTGAATTATTATTTTTCAAAAAAATTCCTCCACTGTGGGCGCAAATGTAAAATTTTTAGTTCAAACAATATATTTTTGATCTATTCAGCGATATGTCACATGCCTATGATTTTTTTTTTTTCTATGACGTTTGCTTGCTGAAGGCACCTTCAAAATAACGGTTTTCTGAAAAATGGTACCGGCGTTGTAAAAAAAAAAAATCATGCATATAAACTTGAATGCTTTAGGAGCTAGAAGGTGGTGACAGACGAACGGACGGACCAACGCGCTAGCGAGAGCAATAGGGTTATAAGTGGCCATTTGCGGAACCCTGAAAAACGGACGACTTACTAGATAGTATCGAAATATTCATTCATTCGATAGTTACTATTTCCATTCACTCGATTTGTCTTTCATTCGATTGTTCGCTAAATGAAATAAGTGGCTACGTAATCTGCCAAAAAGGCCTACTTTACCCCACCGAAGTTAATGAAAATAATTTTTGAGTACGAATATCGCGAAAACGGTACGAGGAAAATTATTATAAATAGAAATTTTAGTTTTTGAAATTCTGTACAATTCTGTACTGAATTTTTAAAATTTTCGAAAATTGTAGGTAGTACATAGTCTTCCAAAATGTCTTACTTTACCTCGATGTAAATGATGGTGCGTCCTACGAAGAAAATTATTACGATCGAAATCGTAGGTTTCGAAATAATTTTTTTAAATTTTTATTTTTTTTTTTTGTTGCGTGTGCATACACAATGTGAACACTAGACCCCATACGTCACGAACGTACGAAGTTTTCTTGTATTTAGTAACAGCTTTCTAAATTAATTTACTAATTATCGATAGTCGAATTTATTCGATTGTGCCCAAACACTAATAGTGACTCTTTTATTTTCACTATTGCGAACTCGGCTAAATTGTTTATGAATGTGATGGATGTCAAAGAAACGTCATTTCTCAAAACGCTAATTTATTGTTGTTCTGCTTTTCATTCTTGCTTCGCGTTTTTTAAAGGAAATTTCCAAATCCCGTACGACTCAGATTCGATTTTCGGACCATTGAATGTACCCTTGATTAATAAACGCGTTAACCATGAGTTAGGTTATTCATTTTTCAAGTGTTATTAATTGCTAAATTATTAACAAATATGAGTGTTTTTTTTTTGTATCTATTTTGGGTAAAATAAGTTTTTTTTTTTTTTTTTTTTTATTTTTTTTTTAGAAGTACTCATTCTCAACTTATTTCTACGCTTAACACATGAGTTAGTTAACACATGAGTTAGTTAACACATGAATTAGTTAACACAATCGATTTCATCGATCGTTCCTCTTTTATGCTCGAGTGGTTGTTGGTTGCTTTGCAAATAATTTTATGTTGACACTTTAGATTCGACTTAAAAAGCAAAGACTTCACTTTAACTATTTCTTATATTTATTTGTACAGTGAAAGCTCCCATTAGCCGACACTCACGATCCCAATTTGGTCCACGATTGTTGAAGAAAATTAAATATAATAAATTGTGTTTTGAAAGACTAAAACAAGGAATAGGTTCACAACTTACATGAAGTTAAACATTTAAAACGGGGAACCCCCAATCTTATTTGAACGTTCACTTTCGTTAGTCCGTTTATTTTTGATGTAAATAAAAACATGTCGACCAATTATTGCCTTTGCATTAGAGCTTCGCGTCTTTTAATGGGAGTTTTTTCGTATAAAATATGTAAAAATGTAGTGTCCGTGTCCGTTTATAGGTATTTTTATTTCTCCAACTTTAGTGTAATAAATAAAAGTCGTCTCTAAATCGTTTTATTAGTAAGAGACTTCGGCGTCTTAAAAGTGCAGACATGATCCTTTACCTCTGAGGTATACACAGCAGAAGTTTTTTGAAAACCCACACACAATGGTGCTTCCCTACAAGGATCAAAGTTCCCGTACTTTCAAGACAAAAACTTACACCATGACAGTTTAAAATTTGCATTCATTTTAATAAAAATTAAATGAATACTCAATATATCCGGAAAATCTAAAGTTAGAAGTAATGAAAAATGTGATTTCAATAGGATTCTCTGGGCACATATATGTATGGAGCCTATCAAAAGAAAAAAAAAAAAAAAAAAAAAAAAAACACTTCCTTTTCGTTAGCCTACAGTTGGTATAATAACTGTTTTAAAACTACTAACAAAGCACTAAAAACTATTATGGCCCATCACACAGCTCGATAGAGCTCATAGAAATAAACATAGGAATGTTTCTCTTCTCTTTTTTTTTTTTTTTATATTCGTCATTTTATTGCCTATGTATGTATTGTATATTCTAGACAGAATGTGCTTCTATTGGCAGAAAATTGTAGTTAGCACGATTCCATTAAATTAAATCGTAGGCACTATTAAAACAGTGCTAATTTCCACTGTCGTGAGAAATCTTTGACCTCGGATAATCATGTTTGCACGCTAACCTCTAACCTGGTTTTAGCGACATTCAAGTTTTAAGCACCTACCCTTACATACATATACCACTGAACAACGAATGAATATATTTTTTTGTATTTACTTCAGGAATTCTGTATAAATTTCAAAGGATTGCCACTAACTTATTTTGATAACTCACCACAGCCTTAAGTTTTGTCGCTCCTCGTTAGTCATCTTCTAATTCGGTAGTCATTGACATTTTTTTTTTTTTTTTTTTGGGAAATGCCAAGTAGGCCACCACTCAGACAACTCTTTGATAAATTCATCATTTCATTCGTGGAATGTGGAATTAAGACATTTCCAATCGTTCACAACACACGAAAGAAAAACAACTCCCATACTCTTGATCCAACTCTGACTCACCCTGTGCTCTATAGAAAAAAAAAAAACCTAGCATAGGAGTTGAAAAAATTATCCCGAAACACAGTAGAAACGAACAGAAATTTAAGCAGGATATAGATACACAGAGCGAAATAACTGTTCTGTTGGTAGTTTCTTTTTTTCTTTTCTTTTTCTGATGAATACAGATATTTCCTTTGTTGTTTTCTCGTCCTGTCCTGTTGGACAAATATCCCTCTTCTCTCTAAAACTTTCATACAATATTGATGTCGTGCTTTATAATCCTCTCAATTATGTACATAAATATGTTTAAAAATTCATTTCAGAGAATTAATATTCAACAATCGAGGAGGAAGGACTCGGGCAAACAAAAAAAAAAAAAAAAATCCGTTACAACACTCACGATTAAACACAGCTCGATTAGATTTGATACACGAAATGAACGATGCGAACGCGACCAATGTTAACTGCAAACTGCTTGACTAACTGGAAAAGGAAATGCTCCTGCTCACAGGGAATAAACAGAAGGATGAAGTGAAGAGTGTTACTAGTCAGTCAACTACAGGATATCACATCATTTTGTTGCTGTGTTCTACATAATTCCAAAGGACTCATGGTCTCCAAAGTTAAAAGAGAAAGAGAGAGAGAGAGTCAGTCTTTGTGGTAGGTAACAATATATATATATATATACTGGCTACATATATAGGCGGATCGGAGACCGGTGGATTCAATGCGCTTGCGTTAGATCTTTTTTCGTCCTTTTTCCCTACCAACAGTTCCTCTCATTGTTTTCCAGTACCTATATTTTTTTTTTCGGTTCTGGAATTTTTAAAAAAACACTTTTTATACAATGGTCACATGCATATACATAGGTAGACGTACACGTACACAAAGTAATTGCACAGACGTTTTTCCCATCGTAATCGACATTCAAAACGCATGCAAACATACAAAGCATACTACGTAGGCAGAGTTTAGTTGTGGCTGACTGATGTAGTCATCTCTTACTCATTTTGTTATACCCTTACGCCAATAGGGTGTATTACATTTGAATGGCAGTTTGTAACGGAAAGGTATATTGAAGATACAGCTCATGCAACGATGAGCATAATTTTGGGTCTCCATGTCAAGTAGCAAATTCTCACCAACAAAAAGAATAGACCTCAAAATCAATTGCTTTTTTCGCTACCAAATATCGATGAGAAAGAAAGTAAGGCAGAGAGTTCGCAAAACAATAAGTTGGCTCGCTATGTGGGACAATTGACGGTAACTTGCGTTACATTCAAAAAGCTAATTGGCACTATTATTCGTTTTAGTTATTGCAATATTAACGCGATATTACAATTCCTGGTTTCTTTTTTAAGGAATGGGTTGATTGCTAATGCTAATACGAAAAACTACGATAGCTATACGATACTCGTATTTATTTAGAAAATGGTTTAACTTAATGGTAACCCTTGTTACAACTTTGGGGACAAGATGTTTTCTTCGCAAACTTATTTCAGCAAATTATGTTTATATAACCAATTCAACAAGAAATATTGTCAACGAATAAAAATAAAATATGGTGTTCAGTTGCTTTAAAAGAAAATGAAAAATGATCAGGTAACTCGTTACCTAAATTGTGTAACTCGCGTTACAATCGGTCGATTCAATAACATAGCCCATATCTCATTTACCTATCATTGCACCAAAATTGATATAAGCCTCTAACACTGGTGTCATACAGACGGACAAACGAATATGACTCAATCAACTCGGCTGTTGGTCTGATCTCATTTATAATATAGGTGTTCCCTAACATAGTTACTGTTCCTTTAATGTAGTTACTGCCTTCTATTGTGGTGTTTCATTCTTTAATCTACTCCCAATACTTCCAAAGATATTGTCATTTCAATGAGAGCTGTTAAGTAGTATGACCGAATTAAATCGATGCGATTTCAGAGCAATCATTTTTTACAAATTTCGACTTGATCTTAATAGTGTGAAGGGTGTTTCTGTTCTACGGGATAGCTTACCATTGCCCAAATGTGGTATTTGAAATTTAGGAGGGTACGTTTTGACCTCGACGAACAACCCTATACCGGTTGTCTAAATAAGGTGTCCACTCCTGAAACGGAGCAAGAGTCAAAAGATAGACGAATGGCATTAATGTATCCAGTCTACATCGAATTGTAGCCGATCGTCTCAAAATTAGGAAGCCTTTTACTCTCTGGTTACCTTATGCCCTTACATCCGGACAAAAGGAATGCAAAGTAAAATGGACACGATTTCAATTGCAACAGGTGCCAGGCCTAGCTCTATTATTACGAAAATGAGGATACTCCGATTCAACCCAAAAAATCTCGTTTCTTTCACAAACGAATATGATGGCCTTATTTTTTCGAACAACCACTTTCGAATGGTAAACGGAACAGTGTTTTCTTCGCCATTGCATCTACAGGGCTCAGCCAATATCTAGCGTGTTAGTTTCTTCCATGATGTTAAAATACGTCTGAAAGGTTGTCACTTTTCCATTCAAGAGGAACTAATTGGAGCATTGTGTGAGTGTGATTTGATATAGAAGAAGCGATAAAATTTTTGATTTGACGAATGGTCTATACCTGTGAAGAGGTCCCATTGTCAGCAAATAGTGACTACTTTGAAAAAGTCTAATGTGTCTAAACCAAACGAAAAGAATTAGGGAATACCCACCCTTTGTGCATACATGTATAGGTATACTTCGTAGGGTATATCATCATTATTTCTGTGATAACAACTACAAGTAAAAATTACAAAAGGATATAGTATGAAGTTGAAAATTGATCGATTAAGTGGTTAATTGGAATTTCTAAATAAACGAAAAGACATGTAAAACTTCACGAATATGTTCCTGGTGATTCTGCGTCCTAAGATTTGAGTTTTAGTCCTCAAACAAACCTAATATAGCGTATGGTATCCAAGAAAGTTACAGGCTATATCTTCCAATAGTTTTTTTCTTTTTGTGTAAAGGTTTTACGACCCGGCATATAAGTTAACTACAGCCATCTCCTTCGAATGTTCCAAATTCGTATATGCATCCATAACAGTATAACTACACCCGCCGCCACACCTAGTGGCGGATCATCCCAATCTATAAGTTAGGGTTTCGAAGCATACGAGTATTTGATTTAATTGAAACTTATTTTTCACCAAAACAGTTTCTTAATGAAAAATAGTAAAATTTGTGGATTATATGGTGGCATACCAATGCAAATTATATTTTTGTGGATCTGCCGCTGACCACACCCAATAACAACATTAATTAAGGGAAATCTCTTCCATGTACGTAATTATTATTAGAAATCTAGAACACATAACCTGTTCATTAAAATACCTCACAATTCTTGCAAACATTTTCGTAATAAACATAATAGTGCCACACCCACTTCAGAGATTAATCCTTTTTTTGATTATAATACCTGCTAATATTTTCATCACTGGCACAAGATACGTATGAGTCAGGACTAGTTTACGTTTAGCACGTGAGTCAGAAATCTGCGTAGCTCTTGTTAAACTACTAACCTTGATATTAATATTACTAATTCGTTTGAGAGACGATGATTATGCTTGGGCGTGAATTTTATAGTTTATGGCTCTTAAGTAATTTTGGCTTATGGTATGTGGATGGAGAAATAGAAGAAGGGTTTGGATTAGTAGACAATTGTATAGACATTCATCAACAGTGTGTGATGCATTTTCTTACAATAGATGCTGTATCAAGTACGAATATTTTTTTAAAAGTCCCTTTAGACATCTAACTACCGAATAGTTAGAAAGATGTTGTTTAAGACTGAGTTTAAGTCTCTTTCGGGTTACAAAGTAGGTAAGACTTCACGGAGCTTATAACCTTCTTCACAGATACATTGTGTCTGAGGACAGGAAATCTTCTAACATGACAAGAAATAGTGCACATTAAATTTTGTCAGTCATGCATGACAGAATCGCTCCACAGCCATCAAGACCATAGAGCCCAGTACGCATTGGTATGATTTTGACTCTCACCACATTACGAAATAACTTATATTTGCAAAGGGCAAAGCAAAGAAAGAAAATCCACCCCACCCTACTGACCCAACTTTACGGATAATCGAGTATCTTCTCATGTGAACTCAGAATAGATCCATTAGATCTGTCATCTGCTGGTAGCATATACCCAGCTCAATTTATAATAGAATATAACACATGAGCGACTGATATGTGGTATAGATACCTAGGTTTATCAAGCGATCAACTGTTACATATTTCTGGAAAATGTTGCGTAAGCAGACATTTGCATAACGTAACATGACCCTATTACTCTCGTTTGTCAGTCACTATCTTTTGGCGCCTAAACTATAAATACTGTTTTTTTTTTTTTTCAGAACTAGAAAATAAAATAAACGTGGTACTCCTTCAAAAAAAAAAAACACACTGCAAGGAGGAATCATGCCTCCTTACTCGGGGAAAAATCAGCGCATATTCACTCGTAGGTGCCCTTTTTCATCAAACTTACTAATGATGTGTGCCTTGTACCAGAATCCAGCAATCGATGCCGGTGATTTTAACAGCCATCAGACAAATTCGACATTACGTAACACGTAGCAAACATCGCCCAGTAGTCTCTTAGATGCTGGCATCAAAATCACTCTCGTCAAC
Organism: Pocota personata; assembly: GCA_963082735.1. NCBI lineage: Eukaryota > Metazoa > Arthropoda > Insecta > Diptera > Syrphidae > Pocota > Pocota personata. Next base: position 189,553,814 of record OY720430.1, read on the forward strand.
TTTTCTAAAGCAAACTGGAAAGATTTCTTCTCAGAGCTTGACTCCAATATTCGTTGGATTCCTCCGACAGCCAAGAATTATGAAAGATTCATTGTTACTGTAATTAGCACTGCAAAGAGACACATCCCACATAATTTCCGAAAGAAATACATCCCTGAATGAAGTACAGACTATACCAAGAATTTTTGCAGAGGAATTCCTGCAATCCATCGACATATCACGATTAAATCGGTGGTAAAAAACTACCAATCTTGTAGGAAAGCATGGAGCTAACCTTGAATACTGGGAGGCAATATCTCCATCTCGTCATAAATGCCCTAGATTGGCCCAGACCTCATAGCAAACCGCATTGTGGTAACGTCGAAAGCTAAGTCCGATAAAGACCACACAAGATCCATTAAGAAATTGTTAAAAGAACTTAAAGCGTCGACACCTATTTCATCTGAATACTCTCGACACTTTGCCGAGATACCTGAGCTTGAAACTGCCATTGCCATATGTAAACCTGTGTCATGTTACAGAGTTGGGCAAATTGTAATCGATTACCGATTACATGATTACAAAATGTTATCGATTACATTTTACAAATTATGATTGCTTTTTTGTAATCTGTAATTATTTTACCGAAATTACAATTGCAAAGAAATCGGTAATCACAAAAGATTACAATAACTCTAATTTGTAATTGTAATCGTAATCGATTACAACAAAATTACATTTCAGTTCCAAGAGGATACAGTTGTTTTTGGTGAGATGCAAATGGAGTATGGAGAGTGAGGTGATCTATTAAAGGACGTATGGGTGGAACAGGTGATTGATGTTTTTGGGGGACGTAAGGTTGGAAATTGAAACAAGGGCGTGGTTGATCCCTTTTAGCATGCGTGAGTGCAAATGGAATGCAGGGCGGGCGGATATTTTCAGTCACATATCTTTAAAAAAAAAATAAGTCTAACGAAAAAAGCTCATACTGTAGTAAATGAATTACTGACTACCTGTAATCAATCTTACATGCATTCGAAATTACATGCAATCGACACTGCAATTACTAAGTAATTGCGATTACAATATTGTAATCGAAAATATTGATTAAGTGTAATCTTGATTGCCAAGTAATTCGATTATTAATGTAATTATTTGAGCAATCGATTAGTTTTGTGATTGAATATGCCCAACTCTGGTTCACAATAGATGCAAATTTACACGGAGGTAATTATTTTTACCTCACACGACAATGATAATAGATGATGTGATAAAAATATGCGGTGACACTTAGCCTATGCGAATAAGGGTTTAAGATGCATAGATAAGGTTCCCTAAAACAATTTTGACATAGGGTATACTGCTATTCACTCTATACCACGACTGCACCTCGATTGTCATCGTGCTGGTCACATTTTGTGCAGCCTTTAGCAGTGTGTGATCATGTCAATGGTCGGTGGTATCCTTAAAATCCTTGCAAGAAAACAATTTTTCATTTCTGTAGGTTTTTTTTTTTTTTTTTTTTTTTCTCTATACTCTATGTTCTTATGATTTTATAAGTGTTCTTTTTGTTATATATATTTTTTTTAATTTCTTGGAAAAAAAGGAAGAGAAAAAAAATATGATAAAAACCACATATGTACGTCAACGGCAGAAAATCGCTTGCTCACCCATATATATACACACACACACACACACAAGTACTTGAGTGTATTTTCCTACTTATGTGAACGAATGTGTATTAAAGGAAGGAGCAACCGACAAGCATATGTTCACTTTAACTTTAACATCCTGTGTAACCGGAATGAATTGTGAACTCTTAAACCCTCGCCCTCTTTATCCTTTGCTCGGTCTCACTCTTCTTCTGGTTTTGATATAGAAAATTATTCAAATTACACATTTGACTAACCTTCCTTCCTACCATTGAAAAACAACAACCGACGATGAACAAAAAAAAAAAAAAGAACAGAGGAAAACAAGATGACAAACGACCAGACACGAGGATTTAACAAACAGTATTTCCTCTCTTTTTTTTTTCGGTATCCTGTTTGTGTGTTTGCCTTCGTCTTCCACTTCAAGATGTTCTTTTGTAATTAGAAATTGAATGGGAATTTTAAAATCACAGAAATTCTTCCAATTTATCCCTACGTATCCAATGCGCGGACATATTTTTGTGTCTCTAAAGTGAGAATTAATTACAACACAGTGGTGTGTGCAGAGACAGATGGCCCATGCCACCTTCGGTTCGTGTTTAGCACCTGTTTTTCATAAATTACCAAAGGAAAGAAAAAATCCTTGTGAGTGGTCACACTGAATGCTACGTAACAGCCGTCACTCAGCTGCATACTATACTACACAACTGCAGGAATGCAACGACTTTAAAGATGCATTAAGACCTTTTCTATTTTAATAGAAAGAATACAATTCCTTTGCAGAGGAAGACCTCTCTTCTAAGAAAGGTATAATCATGGGGATTAGTTGGGATTGCGTATCTTTTGACACGGAGAAAGGGAATTCGTGTTGCTAAGGACACAAAAAAAAGTAAGGAATCTGACCACCCGTGCTGTAGATAATTGCTAACAGCTTGAATTAGAGTTGTTTAAACAGATTTTCTGAAAAACAAAAATATTCTTCAGCATGGAATAGGAGAATATCAGCTGCTGATAGATAAACCTACAATGCAACTGGGTCAACTCATTTCAAACGTATGCGTTAAAATTGCATACGAATATCACTGAGCAATAAGGTTATGGAGGAACACTGATGACAGAGTTGAGCATAATCAATCATAAAAGAAATTAATTACTCAAACAATTACATTATTTAAAACTGCAAAGTAATCTATATTTTTGATTACACTGTAATCGCAATTACCTAGTAATTTCAGAGGTGATTACATTTAACTTAGGTGTGTTGCCTGGGCACAATGGACTCTTAGTGGTCTGAGTGAGTTGTTGACAACCCTGTCAACAAGGGCACACAGTTAGCTAACCTAACCTAGGTGTGTTGCCCACCACACACTCCATTTTTACTCACGTATCTTAAAAAGGTTCAACCACACCATTTAAACTCAGTTTTCACCCTTACGACCTTCAAAACAACAACCACCTGCCCCACACTCTATTTCCACTTATACGTTCTTTAAAAGATCACCTCGCCCATCATATCAAACCCAACAACACATACATACATCCTCTTGAAAATGAAATGCAAGTTTGTTGTAATCGATTACGATTACAAATTACAAATTAAAGTAATTGAAATCTTCTACGATTACCAATTACTTCGTATAATACAGATAAAATGTATTATAATAATTACAGATAAAAATGAAACATAAGTTATGAAATGTAATAGATTATATTTTGCAATAATGTAATCGGTAATCGATTACACTTTGCCAAACTCTTACTCATGAGAGTAGTCATGATTTACAGAAAAATTCTGTAAAATTAACTTAACAAATTACTGAGAAAATCTTGACGATTGCGCAGATCAGTACAGCGACTAGCATGTTTAGGGACTATAATATGCGATATGCACTCCAACATGTACCATGGAAGTGATTCTTAATATTCTGTCACTGGACTTAATCATAAAGATGATAGAGGTACCCAGGGCTATTCGTTTGCCCGATAGCAGAAATAACTATGTATTTTCACGAATGAATCGACTATGAATGCTAAAGCCGGAGCAGGTATCTTTTCGGAGAAAAATCTAGCATATTATCTTAGTCTTAGAGGACAAAAACCTCAACGTATTAAACCGAAATGGTTACTCTTAAGCATATTTCTGTTCTACGCGTTCAATAAAATCTCCCAGAGCGCATAGTGTTTGCGTTCTTTCTCATTGCTTGTACTATAGTTACACATTTGTAATTTATCTGCACATATTATGAAATTGTATGTGAGAAAAGAATAATTTTCTTTGTAACACCCTGTACTTGGAAAACAACAAATCTGTGTTTATTACACTATTTGTTGCGGTACAAAATTGTTCCTCTCTACCTGATCGTATTGTATACTCTAAACATATGAAATAAAAACTATCGATACATCTCTTCATAAACTATCGATTACATCGAAAGTTTCAACTATCGATGTTATCGATAGTTTAAGCTACATTAGTAGGCTGAAATGACTGTGCAAGATGTTAAACAGTGTCGGGAAAACAGAACTACAGTTGGCAAACGATAGTCTATGATTCAATTAGCCGTCGCTAATTTCAAGACAATATGAGCTGGGAAAGCATGCAACTGGAAAAACTTGTTGAACATAGTTACTTTCGTGAAGACATTAACGCAACATTTATTCAAACAAGTGATTCAAATAAAGGATACGACTGTGTCGTAACATCCTTTGCTCATGTGTGCTGTTGGTTGGTAAATTTTTCGAATCTCATCTTCAGGCAAAATCGATGAGGCGAAGAAATTCAAAATCATCTAAGCCATATCCAAGGAAAAGCCAATTTTCGCAACTACGTACATATGTATGCCTTTACGGAAACGTCTATATTACGTCAGATATGAATTTAGAACCCTCGTTAGTAAAATAGCAATTTTGAGATTAGAATATACATTCCAATTTCGCGATATAAGCCTTCAGAGATATCAAGGCAGCAGAACAACATTTCTATAATAGGTCAAACACTTTTAGGAAGACAAGACTTGCCCTTGACTATAGAGCTAGTAAAAATCATGGAACACGTTTGGGGTACTTCGAAAGAACTGTATTCCAGTGTTACGCTTCGCAACAATTAACTATTAGCCATCTCAGTCATCATAATTTCGACTGAACTAAGGATTTGTAATGTCGCAACTCTTAGTCAAACGAATGTTGTCATCAAAATGGACTAAAATCTTTAGGTTTATGTTTGAAAAAAACTATTTGCGGGAATTTCCTCCTTTCAGAGGGATATTATCTACATAATAGTCATATTCACTTCATTACATAAGAGACGCATTTCAAAATAGAAGTATCCCACTCAAGCAAGTTGGAAAAAAAAAAAAAAAACTTGCATAGACCACCCATAATCATTGTATCCGCATATTTTCCCTAAATCAATCATATTTGGCATCCGTTTTTATGACACCCAAGGAAGTAATGTGTCAGATTAACCTACTTGAGAATGGGACGGCGACAACTCAACGCACAACCCTTGTGCAAACTTGGATAAGTGAATAGACTCCCTATCATATTCAAGAAACTGAAGATGTTCATATGCATGGAAAAGTAAACACAAAAGCAACCCAGAGGGTGTCCTTACTGTGCCACGCAGGGAGAAAAACACCCCACAAATATATCAGTAGCAGAACACCATACATAACCATCGATGATTGGGGTTATACACATGATAAAGTGGGATCGGGGGATTTGTTTCTGCTTGTTATGGCAAAGAAATGAGTTTGATATAGAGGCAACATTTCAAATACTAAACAGGGGGAAGGGGTATAAAAATTGTTTCCTTTCATAGATTTTCTTTGCATTCATGTTGTTGTCCTTTCCAAGGCTATGTATGCGGCGCTCTAAGTATGTTTAGATAAATTTACTCTTCTTCTTTTTGGTAAATATTTAAATTAGCTAATTGTTCACAGTGTAGAAACAAAACGAAAAATTAAGAAAACTGGGCCAACAGCAAAAGAAACAATAAAAAATATCAGAACACAGAGAAGAGGCAGAGCGCATTACTTATAAATAGCAAAGTAGCAAAACAAATCTAGGTTAGGACAAGTTATTCGCAACACCAGCTTGAAGAAATTACAGTGTAGGGATGAGTTTTTCTTCTTCTTTTTTGTATGAATTGTTAAAAGATAAAGGGCAACTAGAAAACTACAAAGTGAAAGTTAAAGATTTACGTATAAGTTTGCAATTTGGCTTGCATGAATTTTAATGCGTATTCTCCTAGTTCCATGAACAAGTGAAGCAAACTGTGGAGGTGTTGAGATCAGCTTTCAGCAGTGTCCATAATCTGGCATCTCTGATTATCTCTGCCCTCAGTTCTTCTGTAGAAAAAAGTACTAGATATTTCTACAGGAGAACAGTGGCTACTTTACTACGAAAACCGAATTCAGATAAAATAAAGTGCACGACTGGATCGCACGTACTTGCTTTGATTATGATTCTACATTTTCGTCAAAGAAAAAAAAATTCTTAAAATTAAAAAAAAATTTTCTTAAAATTAAAAAAAAAATAAAAAAAAAATTTTTAATTTTCCAAAACCAGGACCTTGCAATTGTCAAAAATTGTGAAAATATTGATTTCGAATAAAAATCGCGAACCAATCTTCAAAAAGCGATCAATAGGTAAAGTACCGTTATACGCATTTTTTTTTTTTTTTGCCAAAAATCAAGGACGCCATCTGATAGCATAACTAAAATATAGAATTTGATCAAAATCGTTGGACCCGTTTTTGACAAAATCCTTTTTTTTCAAAATCGGCCATCAGTCAAAGTACCGTTGATTTTGGGGTTAGAAAAACTAAGTTTGAAAAAAATCCATCCAGCAGTTTAGACAGGCAAAGACAGACTGTATTGAGAGAGAGACCAATACTAGCCCTTTTATTTCAGTTTGAGTAGACTATCTTCCATGAGGGCATATTCGATTTTTAGAACCCCTTCATGTGCTCTGACGTCAATTGGTCTTTCAGGGCAGACATCATCTTTTAATGACTCTCTACTTTGTTTAAGTAAGCCCAACTACTTGTAAACCATATTTTACGAGGACAAGAAGTTCTGTAAACTGTTTGCATTTTTTTTTTTTTTTTTGTCGGTGCGGGTACAGGAAACTGGAGCACTCAGACTAAAAAAAAGGTCCATTGTAAAACCAAAAAGACGAGTAGACGCTTCAGTGATGAGAGCTTAGGTCATCAGCACTCACTACATCAGCACCGAAAATCTGCCACCTGATCCGAGCAATGGCAGGACAATCACATAGGAAGTGTTCCGCAGTGTCATCGCCCTCTCCACACGAGTCGCAGACAGGGGTAGCGATAGATAGCAAGAAAGCCGCGGATTTCTTACAGACGACGGACACCATTCGTTTAGTCTGCCTGCATTCTGGAGTCATGCCACCTTCGATTGTGTTCACTGAAAACCCAGTCGTCAATGGAAGCCCTAACCGAGGACGCTGGCAAACCCAACGTGGGTTCAGGTCCAGAGAAATTCTCTTCTGAGCCTTGTCTAGCAAGCTCGTCAGAGATCTTTTATCCCTTTGTGTCCTGGGACCCAAACAAGATTCAGTGAGTTCAGCCTTCCGACTGAATTAAAGGATTGAGCAAGGCCTTAAGCGCAATCTGACTGTCACTACAGACGCAGATACTTCGCCCCTTCCACCTGTTCTTCCCAATATAATCCGAAGCCATTAGGATAGCATATACATATTTCTGCCTGGAAGACAGATGTGTGTTTTCCCAATGAGAAATGAAGCCTAATGCATTTCGCTTAGTATATTTTACATACTTTTCCCTTGTTTTGTGAGGAGGAATTTAATTGCTACGCGGAATTCAATACTAGATTTATTTTTAATTACCCTCCGTATGAGGGTTTTAAAACATTTTCGAATCTCTTTTCTCATACGCCTAACTCAAGAACCACTTAAAGGATTTTGATAAATTTTGGGGTTTCAGTTATGTTGGACATGTGGATATGTCTGTCTGAAAATCATTCAAATCGGATGAAGACGGAGTAAAATATAGTGGGTGACCTTTCACCTCACGTATTCCAGTATTTTTAAAGAACTGTTTGTGCCAGAAGATTTGCTATAACTTTGCCCTTTCCACCCCCCTCCCTCATAAATTTACATGCTCCCAATTCCTTTTTCTTCAAACATCGCCAATGCCATGGTTTCTGAGTTTGTTTTGCTCTTTTTTGAAAGTTCAGCTTTAATTTGATATGTTGCATGATGGGATGTAAAATTTATTTTTATCTTTCATGTACGCATGCTGTAATGCCGCCTCATTCACATCAGTGAATTGTACAGGTACATGTGTATAAAACGTTTCTGAGTCTTCAACAGAATGAAAGACAGTGATTTGTAAGCCTTAAAGGTTAAACCCAACTTTGCGAAGGAAAGTAACAAACGCCTCTCAACATTTTTTTTAGGAACCTAGCCCGCCTTAAGACAACATTTTAGCCACCGAAAAACAACTCCCATTCATTTCAAGTGGCTACTACGAAGCAAATGCCTTTATTGCCACCAGAATATCTTGCAATTGGTGTACTACGATCATTCATACATCGCTTCCTACAGTTTTGGCAACATATGTGTTTTACATGCATCAATAGCAATCATTTCCCAACTTCCTATGCATTTCTTTCCACTGATCCTTATAGGATGCGGTAAATCGCACCAAAATTCATTCAAAGAGACTAACAGTCATAGCGGTAGCTATTTCCTTTCATAATGTACATATAGTGTAATCATGATGCAAACAATTTGTTGCACCCATTCCGCGACCAAGAGTTAGGCGTACCTAGAGATTGACATAACAGTTAACCTCACAATTGTTTTTAAAAATATTTCGAATTTGCTTACGCTTTCGTTATGGAAAGGATTGAGAGAAAGTAAATCACATCTCTGTTGTAACACTTGCATACGTGTAAGTGTGTGAACGTGTGAACAAAGTTCAAATTGTCGGTGTTTAAAATTGTTCGTAAATACTAGCTACTCGTACATTAAAGGTCGCCTGCGATCTGGCTGTCCACTCACGGTATGAACGCCACAAGTTATCAAAACCTTTAAAGTACAAAACCGTCTCCGTAAGCAAAAAACACTGGCTCGTAAGATGAATGTAACGCAAAATTCAATGAATCGCATATCAAGATAGACATGGGGGCTTCAAATGCCATACTGAAAAATTGCTGGCCTTTTGGGTCCAAATATTGGTGGGATATGCTGCTGTTCTGAACAGAAAAATTGTATTAGCCGATGAGAAAATCTTTACGGTGGAGACAAAATGCAACAAACAAAATGATAGGGTCTATGCACGGTCACCTAGGGAAGCGTTTGAGGTGGTCCCAAGGGTCCGGAAAGAACAATCCCACCGGCCGGCAGTCATGGTGTACTGGCGTGGCAGCTCTTATCACTGATTTTGACCAACAGCCATTAGACCGTTTTAGGAGCATTGGTACAACCTCTAAACCATACTCTAAAAGACATTCTAGCCAAAGCTGACTCCAGAGAAATGTACCCCGTTTCATTGGTTTCGAAGATTGTGGACTGTCTTAAGGGAAACTGTGTTCCACAAAAGACACCGAACATGCAATTCTTAAAGCCAACTCTTTCCAATTAATGAGGTGCGTGTTGTAACTGATGAGTAGCCGAAACGAGTGAAGGCCAGCATTAAGGCCAAAGGAATATTTGTATGAATAAATCCCGCAAATCTTTTGAAGTCTTTGTTTTACAGAAATGTGTGTAACAGTATTTTTGTCCATATTTTTGTAAATTCTCGCTTCTCGCATACCTAATGGTTTCAAGTAACTTCGTTCAACTATAACTGTCTGAAAAATCAAACAAATCCGATTAATTTACAGCCCACGGAACTTGTTATTATAACAAGAAAGAAAGTATTCAAAGACAATCGAAATAATGATGGAAATGAGCTTTGAAATGGTTGGTTGATCAATCTAAATATAGGATGGGGATACAAACATTCAAATTCCATTGATCAATTAATCATGTGTACCAAATTCCTTACTTTTTAGCGCAACTGTCGCAGGGGAAAAGTGTAAAGAAAAATTGGGTTAAGAAGTTTCCGCCATCTCTCAAACAAATTAATTACTTTAAGGGTAAATCCTTTTTTGTTTGTCCCCCACCACCCGTCTCTTTCAATGCTTGTGCAATTGGCAGAGAATTTAATGGCTGGTGAAGGCGAATTGGCCAAGGTTATTGCTCATCCATTAGGACTTTATTTTCTTCTTAATCACCCACGATTTGGCTAAGATTTTCATTTTTTTTTGTTCGTTTTGTCAACTTTAGAGAATAACATCTTTAATTTGTGGAAGGAGACCTTTCAAAGCAGAAAGGGAGAACACAAAATAAATGTCACACTGGCATCAGCAACAGCAGGGACAGATGTTATAAAAGTACAACGCTCTTGTACCGCATTCAATAAAGCCGATGAATGCGTCGTTATGCACCACATAACATCTGGAAAAGATAACGAAGAAGACACGCGCTGTGTCTTGTTACATACAGCAGCAGGATCAAGGAGAAGGAGGAGGTGAACGACGACGATCCATCCAAAAACAAGAAACAATGAATGTCAATTCGACTAATTAACATAATTGGATGATGTGGTGATGGTTGGTTTGAGTGCGTTTCCTTCTTCATTCAATTTGCTTACCTACTTATTAAGGCAGGTCGGTCCAACAACTTAAGAATGAAAAGACAAAATCACGAAGACGGAGAATTTAGGTCAAAGGACTAAAAAGGTGGTTTTTGTCTCCATTTTTTTTTTCTAATACGGATATGGCAGGCTGGCAGCACCGCACTCGAAAAGGACACTTTGTGATAATTGGAAAATGGAAAAGAAGGAAAAACGTCTTAAATCTCCACGAGAAAGAAAAAATCTTTAAGTTGAATAATGGTGGTCGAGGGAGACTTCCTTTTTATTATTTTCAGACAGGATAAAGAACATCGGCTTAGGCAGCAGGATTCGGTGTGCAGATGGAACATCTGCTCTATGTACGAGAGAGGTAGTTTATGTTTGGCGCGAGCGTTCCTTTTTTTCTTTCAGTTTCCTGCGCTTACTTCTCTACAGCAAAGAAAAAAAAAAAAAAAAAAAAAAAAAAAGTAACCTGGCACCTGGCGATGTGGTAAAACGTGTACTTTTACACACACACTCTCTCCCTCTCCCTGTCAGGGCGCACACATGAAAGAAAACTTAATATATAGTCAGAACAACATTTGAAAGTCATGTGAAATGAAGCCTTAAAAATAAAAACGAAGGTAATTGAGAGGAAATTCCATTGTTGTTTGGTTGAAGAAAAAAAAAAGGATCTTGGATCGGAATAAAAGTTGTTTCCATCATTTATTTGTTCGAAAGTGAAACACAAATAATGAAACGAATACCTGCTCACTTTCAAATCAAAAGTTTTTGACATCCACAACTGTAGATTTGCAACTTTTGTGGAATCAAAACACGTCATACAAAGTTTGCATAGTCGTATACATGTAGGTCCGAGTAAGAATGATTGTCGAATGAAAAGTAGTGAAGTTCTATAGCACAACTTCGTGTCCCTTTGGATTTCATGTGGATATGAACAGCACTAACCACATAAAGATATGTATGCCTGATAGTGAACTGGAACTATCAGTCTCTCCCTGTGGAATGTAAATAAAGGCATTTCACGATTATCCTATGATGAAGGGAACAGAAGTGAAACTTTTGTGTATTTACACAATTAAGTATCATGCACGCACTCTACAGAGATGAAGATAAATCGTGCACCTAAAATAATGAATTGTAACACCATCAGCTACTTTTTTTCTTCCAAGTATGAACCATATGTGCTATTTAATAGAACTGCAAGAATTTATACTTCAGTTTTATATTTATATAGTACCAGCAGCAATGTAGTCACCAACAATATGACGTTCATAGGTGTTTCAGCTTTTAATGATAGGGAAAATTAGCTCTGAGAAATAGCCAACAGTGCTATTCCTAAATAGCTGTCTTAGCTTCTTTTTTGTTTATACATTGATACAAAAAAAAAAAAAAAAACCCATTGGGGCTCGCGAAGAGTCGGACTTACGGCCATCGAGGTGTTGGCGCAACGCCTTAACCTTCACGGATATTCCTGTGGAATGCGATTATTGCTATTCTTAAATAGCTATTTTAGCTACTTTTTTTTGTAAATTAATATAAAAAATAAACAGACTAATTGGATCACGAGGGGTCGATCTTAGGACCATCGATGTGTTTACGCAACACTCTTGCTCTTGGCTATATCAGAAGTCATTCTTGTATTCGGTCGGGATGTGACGTTATATTGTTCGCGTTTTTATTGCTGCTTCTGAACCTGATTGAGTTGCTCCATAACGACAATTCTCGGAGGCTTGTCAGACATTAACGGGAGGTAAAAAAAAACTTTGAAAAACTTGTTGATGTTTTCTGGGATTTGAGAGGTTCACTCTCGCTTATTAGCCCTAACCTCTGAGCCCCGACACAACTATGGAACAGCAATAAAAAAAAAAAGTCTGATCATAAATTTCATTTCTACTACCTAGATACCAACATAGTTGCAATTGATATGCTTAAACGGCACCTCTTGTTTTTCCTTAAAACAGCAGCTGTAATGCAAATTACAAAATTAGCTATGAAAAATAGCCACTATTGCTATTCCTAAATAGCTGTTTTGATCATTTTTATGGGGGCTATTGCAATTACTATGTAGGCAGCACAAATATTATGCTTTTAATGACTCAAACATAACTTTTCTACAACAGCAAGGGTTTACTGTAAATGAGATTTAGATTGAGATTTAGCAATGAAAATAACCAGTATTCATATCTTTTTTTAATGATATGCTGCTGTGAAAAATGATTCAATGTGGTGGGCAAAAGACAGTATTTGCAGTTCTTACTTCCAACCCTGTTTTTGCTATAGAAAATTGTAAGCCTCATCTAAAGGGTGACTCAATTGGAGGTTACAATTTAAATCTGGCACTACTGTGATTTTGTCAAAGATAATGAGGTGATATTTGACATCCATGAATTAAGGAGAACATTTGTAATTAAGGAGCGGTATACGAGTACAAGAGACCAACGCCCGAAATGGGGAAAAATTTAATCAACAGAATTCGCGCATTACGAAATAATGTCGGAATACATAACCGCCCATCTTGTCCCGCGGTTAAGAAATTAATGGAAAAGTTCGATCGAACCGGGTCAGTGCTGGATGTACAAAGACCAGTGCGTTCCCAGCAATTGAACCCTTTCAACCATCTGCATCTGCATGCCTACAAGATCCAATTGATTCAGAAATGGAACCCGGCAAACTATGAACAGCGTTGTGACTTCGCTGATTGGATGTTATAGAGCCACTAAGTTTGATTTGGGGTCATGAAAATCTGCGGGACATTCACGAACAACCAATGCATCCACAAAAAGTCACTGTTTGGTGCGAATTTTAGGTCGGCGGAGTCATTGGGCCGTACTTTTTCGAAAATTCTCGTGGTGTTGCTTTTACAGTCAATGGTGAACGTTATCGCGACACGATAACAAATTAATTCTAGCACCAATTGCACGATATTGATGTGGAAGACATGTGGTTTCAACATGATGGTGCCACAGCGAGAGAAACAATGCAGTTATATCACGCACAAAGTTTCTCTGCCGCGTCATCTCTCGTTTCGGCGACCAAAATTGGCAACCAAGTGAGCGCGATATCACGCCTTTGCATTGGGGTTATGTGAAACAGGTGTAAGCCAATGACCGTCAAACGATTCCAGAGCTAAAGGACGATATCCGACGCATTATTTATAAACTACTGCAGGATTTATACGGATAAGTAATGGAAAATTTCATCAAAAGGACGAAAATCCACAAGGCCAGATATATATTTAATATCAATATCTCAACATTATTATATTGACATAAAAATATCAGCAATTTATCAAAAATCAATGTGCATTGTTTCAAATTTAAATTGTAACCTCCAATTGAATCACGCTTTAGTACTAATCCTTTAAGTTTTTTTTTTTTGTTTGATGATGAGCGCTGGAAATTTTGCAAGAGAACTTATCGCACGACTAAGTACATTAAAAGGTTCTAATATTCTTTTGTGCAAACATCCCACAAAACAGAATTTAATGAACTAAACGTAAAATTTCAGAAAATCCATGTACACGAAATTGTAACCCTTTTATAAAACAAAACCCCCTAACACCCTTACTGCCTTTGCAATTACCTTCAAAGCACATGCACTTTCATACATAAAAAATGTGGACGACAGCTAAACCATCATCACAATCTATAGTACAAAGGAACAGGTGTACACACAAATTTCTTTTATACTCAGGATGGGGAGATACAAAAAATATTACTGACATCATGATGAGTATTGTCGTGTCCACCGAAACATTTTTTTTTCTTTGAAAAAAAAAAAAAAAAATCAACTAAAAGCATGTAAACTCGATCAGTGACAGATTGTTATCACCTACGGGGTATTTCTGCTTTTTTTGTTGTTTGCCTGCCTTTTCATCCACTAAGCCTGATAAAACTCAACAACAGCACACACATGTCCAACATATTGGGGGGCGGGAGGGTGTCCTTTTTATGCAGCAGCGCCTAACTAACATACAACATGTGCTTCACCCTTTGCGTACCAGCTCCAACCCCTTCACAATACACCATAACCATATAATGCGCGTACCATGCATGAATGATTAAAGGATAATTAGGTTGTATGTCATAGTTTTCTAAATTAAATTGAGTGGTTTGGATGGATGACAATAGGGATATAGTCCGTTTGTGTATGTGTACTGGCTGTGGCGGCAAGCAGGCGTTGGTAGTTCATGCCGCCATCGTCGTCATGAAATGAAAATAAAAATGCCACCACAAAGGACTAACTCGCGCGCTGGCACGCAAGTGTTGTAAAAACACAAAAAATAAAATAAAAAAAATTGGAAATTATAATTTGAAATCATGCATTGCTGGCGACGGTCAATAAAAGAAGCAAGCAGGATATATCTCCCAACGACCACCCACCATCATGACATCGAGTTAAATATTTACCCATGGCTAGTAGAGTAGAAAAAGAGTGGACGTCAATATTCCCGGCGCGCTGTGGCTGACCCACCTCTTATGCTCCTTCCTTCTCCTAAGAAATTACTCAGCGTGCACTGAATACAGACACAGAAATTGTATTATAAAAGAGGGCGGGCGGCAGCGGCAGCAAACATCAGGCAACATGCTCACGACAGTGTGGACAACGCGACAAGCGACAACGAATAGCGGAAGGAAGCGACGGAAGGAAGTGGCACTCATTTGTTTAACACCGGCTATTTTATCTAGTTTCTTTCTCGTTTGTATGAGTGCGTTGATGTAGTTATGCCTGTGGTTTTTTTTTTTTTCTAATTTCTCTTTTTTTATGGATTATAGTGGTGAAAATGTCAAAATTTCTTCCTTCTCTGCAGCCCACTCTTCAGCCTATATTGGGAGAACGGGTTGAAGAGTATACATTTTTTTTTGAGGGTTTTCTCTACACACGATGACATAATTGCAAAGTTCTGGCCACACGGGATATAGAGGTGGTGATTATTTGAAAATTTATTGCAGACAGATTGAATGTAACGTGTTTGGAACTTTTCAAAGTTATTTAGCTAAAGAACGTGCGGGTGGGGGGACGCCTGAGAATAGCCACTACTGTTGGCCTAATTAGTTTTTGTGATGGTTGTCAGTTTTACTTGGAATTAATCCTTTCCATTTGAAAGGACCTTATATCGCTAATTTAACGTTTTGTGGATTATTTTACCTTTCAGAGGAGATTAGGAATGTCCTTACTAAATTATTTTTACCACCTTTCGTAAAGGTCTCTTGGGCTAGACAATATTTATACCATGTTGCTGCAACAGGGAATCGAAGAGTCTCAGAACTATTAACTTTTTATTATTTCTATTAACTAACAGGTGCAGCTGAGTGAAGAATTCTGATTTCCACACCAGCATGCATGTCAGAGATGTAAGTTTGACGAAGACGGCATAAGCAGGTATAGGTTTGATAGTGGTGATCTCAAAGGCTGACCCTAAAAATGCATTAAGCTGTATTTCGATCTATCAGTAAAACACATGTTTACTGAGGATTAAGCGTCTGTCATCCCGTAGCCTAGCCCTATCGGTTTTGAATTTAAGTTACCCAACTTTCTACCATAGCAGGTCTTGGACCGCCGCATAAGTGAACGTCAGTAGACCGACCAAATCGTGACGGGTCATCCGTTTTGGGCATAAGATTGTCTGGCCTGGCGGAAAAAATTTTGAATGGACCACACCACGACAATCAATGAAAACGGTCAACAAAGCCTTGATGTTGGATCGACTCTGTCGTGCTTTTTGAGGTTTGACTCGTCTGAGAATCGCCATTCCGATGATTGTTGGTTAGTTTCAATGTCATATTCATGGACCCATGTTTCGTCACCGGTAATGATGCCATCGATAACATTTTGGCCCCAAGAAAAAATGTCTTTAGCGACATCAATGCGATGCTATTTCTGCAACAAATTCAGCGAAATTCGCAGAACACAACAAACGCTGACTTGTTCACAAAGCTGTCATGCACAAACTCTCGACAAATGGCGCTCAAACAGATATTTGAGCACCAGATGACAGATGTACCAACCTAAAAAAAAAAAAGCTTTTGACAATATCTCACGCGCGGTTTGTTTGAATGAGAAATTCCGGGTACTTTTTGATCAGAAGGTATAAGTACGAACCAGAATGTGAATGAGAAAGAAGCTCTTTTTTCACTTTCTTTGATGTTCTCCGGCACTAAAGAGATCTCGGGAAACAATTCCTGCCTCAGCCAGGAAGACACTGCCAAAGTCTGATTGGTTTAGAATTTAGACCTGAAAACCAGAGCTGAAAAGATTTCTTGAATAATCTGAGTGGGCTTAGTGTAGTCAGGTCAGGATAGCTTTATAGCTTTCTGATTAGATTATTCTTCTCGAAGCTAACCTTGCTGCTGTTGCACCAATGACGGTCGTTCTTTGTATCCTATTGCAGAACTAATAGTTCAGGTCTTGTTAGCCATTTTTTCCCGAACATCTCATTGCAAATGTAGAAAGCTATCATTGTTCTTTCTTTTATCTGCAGTTATGGTCAGTGCCTTTAAAGCCATTTTAATTTGGTCGCTAATAGTGGGAAGGAATTTCTTGGTTCACCGGCTTTAGGTATGAAAGGAACTTTAACCTCCCGCTATGGCTTTGTTATATGTTTCGGGTTTCTGTAGCAAAATTTGAAAAATGCTGTTCATACCTGGAGATTTATATGCGCCGCCTTTTCTACATTAGCACTAATGCTCATATCAGTAGCTTGGCTAGTTGTGGACCCCGAAACGAGAGTATCCAGTAGGTTTTCTAATGTTTTAGTGCAGGAATCAGTTCATTTACCATTGGAGCCTATAAAAAAGCCTAAGGCTACTGCTTCGTAGAGAGAATTTTCCTTAGCCTTGCCGATTGTGAAGTATTTGCTATATCACCATGACTAAGCGCGTTTAGCACTCTGTGTGCCAGTTTAAATTTTCTGACAGAAATCGTGCTTCCTGCAGTATTGGAAAGTTATTTAGTTCCTTGCCAAAAGTCAAACAGATCCTTATTCCACCACGGAGGTGTCTATTTGTTTGTTCTTATCCTTAGAGGATATGTTTTGTGATATACTTCATCGGTTGACTCTGCAAGTCCGCGTACAGCACACTCCTTTAAAGTTCTGCTCATTTTCTCTTCTGCCCTACTAAAGAAATCCAATAAATTGTTTTGTCCTAGAAGGGAATCCTGGAATTTGACAAGCATGTGTGCACAAAGGCAGATAGTCTTAGCTTCAAGTGTGCTCGCAATATTTTTATAAAGGTATACATAAATACTATGCTACACTGCACTTCGCAGTTGAATAAGTTGGGTAAGCGTTTGCGACGTAACTCTTTTTTCCTTTCCAACGTGAGTTTTGTGACACAGCAATGACAGGATACTCTTGTCTAATGAAAATCGTGAAGACAGATTGCATTGGATTACTGAAAAGGTTATTTTAAAAGTTCAATGAGTGTAAGAAGAACATGTCAATCAACATTATACCTGCAGAACATGGACAATGATAATACTGTACATGTAACGTATTTTAATACTTCAAGGAACGTTTTTATACCATATTCATATCAACTTGAAAATTTACTTTCAATAAACTGTACGTGGACAACACAGGTGTAAGCCAACGTACTTGCACTTAAACGCGTATCTAACCGACAACCTGGGGAATATCTTTTTCAATAAGAAAAATTGTTCACAACTCACTGCACTGCAATCATATACAAATAGATGTGGCTAAAGCATCTGCAATTGTGACAATAAGTTTTGTCAGCAGAAAACGAGAAACACCACGATGTGTACCTAAACCGCATGGTGGTACCTTTAATTTCGTTCTCTGCTGAATGACCACTAAAACGGCATCAACCTTAAATTTTACGAGTAACACCACATCTAAAGTAAAAAACGCGAGGTAAGGCCAGAGAAAGCTAATCAACTACACAATCCGAGGAAGCTACACAGCAAACCAATGAAAGTCTTAAACTATACATCGCTAAGAGTATAGAAGGCTGCATGATTTTTTTTGTTTTCACCTCGAATTAGGATTTGTTCAGAAGACGCAACTTTTCACTGCGGTTTTGAGCCAAAATACAACAATGAAGGAAATCAGATTTGTAGGGCTGCTTGAGCAGAGACCTACGGGTCCAGAAACCAATAAAGGCTACTTCTAGGCCACTCTTATCCTTAAAAAAAAAAAATACCATTTCCATTCATCACGTATACATTACACGCGCTTACCTTAACAACAGGTTATCCGATTTCAATCAATTATAAATTGTTTTAACACCTTAACCGACGATTATAAATCGGTCAGTTTTGTATGTTAGGTACCCTGAAGAAGAGCAATCAGTAAATCAATTTTTTTATCAAATTATCATCATCAATTTTTAATCGGCGGATACCATCGCCAACAGCGGTGCAGCAGTGGATAGGTTGATGTGGTTGTGTATACTCAGCATTTGTTTTTTGCTTTAGTTATATATTCTTTGTCTTTCTTTTCTCTTTTTCTGCCTGTTTCTGTGGGGTTGAATGACATATCTCTACTCCTTTCAAAAACTCAGACAATCGTTGTGTCTATCTGTACGTGAGTCATACATAGATGTATATATACTATATAAAAAGAACTACGAGTAATAAATAGAAGAAATTTTGTCTTTCAAATAAGCAAGCAGCTTTGAATACCCGGTTGATGTTTCAAATGATGTTTTGCAGTGGTTTCTCATGGTCACCTTCTCTGACCTTGCGTGGTTTATTGTAATGAATGTAAACACCAAGTCCCATCGAATTTCCAACGATATCAAACTGCGATTACTACGAAAACTATCACCTAGCTATGGCTTTGTTCTACGAGCTGAAAAACCTTTCATTACTATTCGACACACGAACGGCTGCTCGGTTTCGCTCGACTGTATTTGTCATGTAAGTCCTGCTAATTATAGAGTACTACCCTCTCGTCACATGAAAATAATTTGCTTCGACTAATTGCACATACATATCTACACCTGCAGTAGCGCAACAGTCATATGACTTTGCAAGTTCCTAATATAAACACGCAGATACATATATGTATGTATTTACAAAATTTTCAATTTTCAGTAACAATTATAGTAACATTTGAAACATTGTCATAAAACAAAGTCTCTTTACGTGACACAATGGAAAGCTTCTTTTTTTAAGCAAACACCTATGTACGCACAATATATGATATCTATAAATCCCTCCTTATTCAATATATTTTCATAAAATAACGAGAGGAACCTATTCCAGGAATATTTTCTTGACATTTTCCCCCTGGCATCCTTTAGGGTAGGTAATGGAAATATTGATTTCATTTATGTCACACAATTTGTGAAACTGTCACAAGCACGCAACCTCCCATATATGGAAAATAAAACAAATATTTTGAGTTATGTTACCCCTCTGCGTATAAGAATTAGTGATGGGAAACTATTGACTCATTCAATAGTATTGAAATATTCATCCACTATTTTTCTTCATTACTATTTTCGTTCCTTACTACAGGGTGTTCTGCGTATTCTAACTTGAGAGGCCGCCATTTTGGTATAGGTCAGTTTTGACACTTTTTCTTTGGCATCCATTGAACGATATTAGTAGGAAAAACTTTTTATCAAAATCAATCGTCAATTACGCTAACAACACGAAAATTTCGGGTCGAAATAAAGTGCCAACAAGAGCGCGACTATCTACCGTATAGCGCGTGAATTTGAAGAAAGAGGTACTGTTGCAAGATAGGCCGAAAAATGGTCCAGAATGATAGTTGTGTTGCACTATTTGATTTGGAGCAGTCATTGGATCGTGTTTTTTCGAAGATGAACATGGAACTACTGTTACTGTTACTGGAGAACCATACGCCAAATGATTGACAATTTCTTGACAACTTAATTGGATGCTTTGGGCTTGTTCAACATGTGGTTTCAACAGGACGGTGTCACATCACATACAGTCAACGCAAGAATGAAATTACTCCATCAACTGTTTCCAGACCGAATTATCTTAGAAATGATGATGTCGAGTGACCCCCAATGGTCGCGTTTGTGAGGCTATAGAGGCGGACATCTGTGTTATTAAAGAAAGAAAAAAAAAACTAGTATACCTTCCCGCAGAACACCCTGTATTTCCAATGCCAGAAGACAATGGTTAAGTTAAAACTGAAACGTGTGGCGGTCTGTGAAGCTGAATATAACTTCGGTAACGGTCTGTGAAGCTGAATATAACTTCTACTTTAGCCTCTGATTCAGCTGATTTATTATGTTTTATGTGGATTTCAACTTTTGGTAGCTTATACTCGTACTTCGGCTTCAGCTTCACCACTGTTCCGGACAATCCATTCATTGAACATTTTCGTCATTAAATTTGTCTTTCATTCAGTTTACATAGGAACTAAGAAAAGTTCGCTTAATTGATGTCAATTTAGTAGTTTTTGAAAAAAAAAAAAATGTATTTCTGTAGGTAAAAAGGGAGACGAGAAAGAGAAAAATTAGTGACGTAAGTTCGGTTGTATCTAGTTCCAATCATACCAATAGGCACAACCATCCAACGACGGAAGTGGCAGTGGATTGGTTACACGCTCCGAAAGGGTGACAGCTCCATAGCGAATCATGCCATGCAATGGAACACCTTAACTCAGGACGGCAGAAGACCTGGTGGTCCAAGGAGAACATGGCGCAGAACAGTCGAGAATGAAGAACGGCAGTTGGGGAGAGCTGAGACACATTGCCAGAAACCGTACACGATGGCGCGTAGGCGTAGTCGAAGCCCTAGTACCCACAAGGAGATATAGGACATAAATTAAATAAGTTTTGTATCTAGTTCCACCGCCAATACAGGAAAAAATTCGTTTTGCCATTCTCTTCGGATTTCGACGTCAACTCACGCCAGTCAAAATTCTTCACGAATGCCAAAATGCATACGGAATAAATGCACCATCTTTTGTTACTATTTCAAAGATGGTGGAATTCGAAGATTCCAGACTGGCTATTTTTCTGTGGAGGACGAATCTCGTGAAGGTCGACCCAAACCCTCGACCGATGAAGGACCTGGTGAAGGCTAACATTGACGAAGATGTTAGAATGACACAGGAGATGATAGCGGATGAACTGGGCTTGAATGCCATGGCTCTGTCATGAATTTTAAATTATCACTTGAAATATTCGAAAAGTGAGCTCGATGGGTTCCAAAAATGTTGAATGGAAAGCAAAAAGAGGCTCGTGTTCGTTTTGCTCAATATTTCCTGGATAAGTTTGAAAATGGAGAGTCAAGCTGCTTCAATAAGATCGTTATAGGTGAAGAATCTTGGTTTATTTGACGCAACAGCTCTTTAAGTGCCAGGGCCTAGCTTCTCGCAACCACTCGTGTTGTGTGCGTTATATTTTTTCACACGAATGCCGTATCCGAACGGCAATTTGTTTTGAGAAGCTTTCTCGTGACAACAATACTCTCGGATGTTTGTCAGGCGTTCGCGAGAGGTGGGACCGTGAAAAAAACTTTTTGGTGTTTTCTGGGATTCGAACTTGGAACCTCTTGCGTAGTGATCCGACACAAGTCACAGTCATGGTATGGAGCCCAGAAGGTGCAAATCCTGTAGTAAAGGCCAAACAACAAAAGTCAGCGACAAAAGTTATGATGTCGATGTACTTCACCAAGGCGAAAATGGTCGCCGTCATGCCGCTTAAAACTGGTCAGACAGTCACTGCTAATTGGTATACTGAAACTTGCTTACCACAAGTTTTCCAAAATTTACTAGGATCTATCGACTGAAAAAGTGTATTGAAATAAATGGGAATTATGTGGAGAAATTAAAAAAAGATGAATATTAAATATCTTAAGTTAAAATTATTTTTGTGTTTTATTATTCAATCAACTAAGCGAACTTTTGTTTAGTCCCTACGTATTCCATCTGATAGTTCGCTGAATAAGCTGAGTAGTTAGGTACGCGTCTTTCAAAATGTCTGACTTTACTGTGAAGTTAATGGAAACCTTTTTGAGTGTGAATACGAGAACGTAGCGGAAATAAAAATATTTTTCCCAAATTTTAGATTTTGAAATTTTCTACAAGACGGATGCTGAATTTATTTTTTTTTTTTTTAATTTTAAAAATCGTACGGCCTGACTTTTGAATGTGAATAATATCTTGAATACGGTGCGCGTCATACGAACAAAATTATTCCAACCGAAATTTTAATCCTGGAAATTTTCTACCTTCTATATGTACACAATCATCCATAATAGTTTTTGAATACGAATATCTCGAAATACATATGTATGCCGAGAAAAATTATGAGGATCGAAATTTTAGGTGTTGAAATTATCTACCAGATGGATTTCGAATTTTTCAAAATTGTATGTACGCAATCCTTCAAAATACCCGACTCTAAAGTTAATTGAAATTTATTTCTTAATTATTTCATATTTGTTGTTGAATGCGGAAAGATCCCGATTAATATTTTTTTTTATTTAAAATGTGAACTCTCCCCCCACCCCCACGTCACGAACCGCTGCTGATCACGTTTTTTTTCTTTTGGTTTTTAATGAATAAATGGACGAAAACAATTCACAGTTGAAATCGTTGACCCTTAGTAATACTAAAAACAACTCCTGTTGCTGTTAGTTAGATGATCGTTTAGTTGCATTTAACATTTCGTAGTAATAAAACAGATTAAGCAGAAGTCCAGTTCACAACAATTATTGTGATTCATTTTGCACATTTTCGCTACTGTGAACTTGCAGCGCTGACTTTTGACAGATGGAAGAAACTGTCAACTAAAAATTTTAACGCGTTCATCGTTCATTTTATAATTTTTGAGTACACTATTATACGTTTTATTATAAATAATATTAAAAGCGTGCATTCATTCCCCATTTTCACTTGAAATGCTATGGGCTGTCACTTTAAAACCAACTTAAAGACGGGTGAGCCACTACTAAAAACTGTTTCCTATTATAACAATCGTGTTTATTACAACCGTTTTGAAGTTAGAGGTGTCGTTAAGAAAAACGGGGGTTTAAATTAATTTATTACTAAGGGTCATTCAGTTACTAACTATCGATAGTTGATAACTCATCTGACAGTGCCCAACACTAGTAAGAATATTAGCAACAAAATTTATAATTTCTACTTACATCACGAATTTCCTTGATTTTAGCGCCACCCTTGCCAATTACGCAACCGGCAAGACTCTGATGAATTAGAACACGTACATCGACTTCATCGTCTTTCTGTAATTTTTTTTTTAGATTTTAAAAAATAAAAAAAACCAACAATGTATAAAAATAAATTTTACCTCTTCGAAGTACTTGAGCATTTCCGTTATGATTTTGCATGTTGAATCCAAATCAGTTGCAATTAAAATTGTACTGTAATTGGAATTTTCGATATGAAAACATTAATTAAATTAGGTTACACTAACACACAGAGTATGTAGTTTATCTTAGTTCTAAACAATGTTTTTTTTTTTTGTTTCTTTCAAGAAAAATGGTATAAATTTTGTCACCAACGTAACGAATATTACTTGTTTTTTTTTTTTTTTTTTAATTAAAAACTCAGAAGAACATTGGGGTGGTATGAGAGACAGGCAAGACTATGCGAGACATGAGAGTTATTTCCATATATCAGTGTAAAATGTCCATACCCAGATGCAAGAGAATATTCTATAAACGCAAAGACTAGAGACACAGAGAACAGGGTGGAAGCAGCAGCAGTAGTATGGATTGTATGGAGGATGTAACTTGGAGAAGGAATTTTGAATTTCATTAAACTACACGATGGTGGTAATAACCGCAAATGCAGAGACAGAGAGAGAGAGAGAGAGAGAGAGAGAAAAAAAAAGACTTTATCAGCTGGCTAAGCTCTATGTTCATATTAAAATGAAGAAAAGAGGACAGACGTAAAGTGTGTGATTGTTGTTATTACCATAGAGACACGTACAGTTTTCCAACAATTAAGGCTCAGTGATTTTGTTTCGAGAAGGAGTTAAGCATTAGCATGGGGAGATACATACTTGAACTTTACTATGGGCAGTGGTGTGAGACTTACATTTTCAAGACAATGAATGCGAATGGTGTTTATAATACTAATCCAATGTTCATCTTTCGTTTCGACAATATTCTAGTTACGTTTATAATACTTTTTTCTTTTTAACTTAATGTAAATGTGCAAAAAAAAAAAAAAAAAAAGAGGAGAGATTTGTTTATGTTCTATATTACCTATGTATGTGGTTCATAAGAAAAAGGCAAGATATGTCAAGTGGATTATTTGCTCCGATGAATAATGATATCTAAACAAAATTTAGTCTATCGTCCGCAGAGATCAAATACAATGAAAGCAGACTAACATTTTGTTTAAACAAAATCAACGTGATGGAAGAAATCTCATGTTTTGTTTAAACGAACTATTTTTTTTTTTTTTTCAAATCTCAAAACATCAGACTCGATTTTCGATTCATTGTACTACACCAGGCAGAAACCTCTTGTTGGAGTAGTGGTTAGAGAAAAACTTAGATTTTATGTTTCTCTTTTATTCTCAGATTGCCGTGGTTGCAGAACCCGAAGACGAACTATGTATACTATCAAAACTTTCTAAACAAACATCTTTTCATAAGTATTCATATTTACAACAAGCGACCACATAAGTGCTGGACTGTTGGATGGGAAGAATACACTGTACTCTAGTACAAAGAGTAAACGCTGTATTGTTTGTAATCTTCCTTGGAAATGAAAGTTGAGCAACTTAAGGGTACTGCTATTTCGAAGTTGTACCACAAATCCCAGCATCAGTTCTTCATTCTACATTTCAGATTTACTGGGAGGACTGGGCTAGGGGATTGAATTTTTCCATGCAATATGTTATTTAAACCCGATGAAATAACCTCATTTGTGGTTGCATAAAAGTTGAAGCTTTATGCAATTTAATGCGGGAGACTTCAAGTTGGCAGTTGGCCATCAACGCACAGCGAACAATGATGTGAGAGCTTTCAAACACAACATTAAAATGTTGGACCCACTTCCTCTAGGTTACTGAAAAAGTAACTGCCTACGATAATTGTCTTGTTGTTCAAAAGCCCAGAGGATCTTATGGGAGTGCGCAGTCGTACGGAAAGAGACGATTAAACAGTCGCAGGTTAAACACAGTATGCCATTATGTTAGAATTTTTATAGATTTTAAAGAACAACTGACACACGACAATGCGTGGGAAAGTGTTTCTCATAAAGCAGAGTTCATACAAGATTACTACAAGATATAAGTAAATAAATATGTTCGCGTTAACAGCCCTAGGCCTGGTCTAGCTACTACCAGCTATTTGAGCTGTGAGACACACACAGAGAGTAGCTTTTCATGACAATTTTACTCTCGTACATTTGTTAGAGAGTTTACGAGCGAAGGGTCCGTGCAAAAACTCAATTATCACCCATTTACCCACTGAGGTGCGGCGCACATCTGTGCCTTACTTAGTTTAAGAATTTGCATAGTTTTTTTTGTGATATAACGCCGGCTATGGGACTTTGTAAACTCGTCAGCCAGTCATTTTGGTTATTTTGTCCAGAACGATTGCCTTTATGTCTAAAGCATTGTGCAGCAGTTTCTTTTTCGTATCTGACGAAACTTGATTACAACGCTTTATCTTTATCGATATCGATTCAAACTCCGATAATTCTACAGCTGGAACGTCTACTTAGAAAACTACATACATTCGGCAGTCTTAAAGCCACTTTCAAAGACACAGTAAGAGAAATTCGATTGTCCGAAATACAGTGTGTCATATTTTAGTCCTAATCGCTGCTGCATTCTTTCAAAAATCATTAAGCAGTAGTATTGTAGAGTCGACTTCCTGAAATTAGGTATGAAATTTAAATCGACTTTTTTTACGATGGCTTATCCATCAGAATAGAATTGACATTTAATTTGAATGTTGGACGCTGTTCTCATAAAATTAAAATTCAAATATGTACATAATTTTAAAATTGCATTATACAGTTCTTTTTTTAGTGCTGTTCAAGAATTTATTTTGACGTTTCGGCTGTTAAACGCTGAGCGATTACATAAAGATGAGCTTGATGAGCATAAAAACGCATTTAAAAGACACATTTTGATTGATTTCATCTGAAAAGGCGGAACTCGCCATTTCTACATAAATAGCGATTAGTTGTTGGACTAGTTATCCACTTTTGATTTGAAACGTGCTACATCTTGTCGTATGTTTATATCGCTTGCATTTTATACAAAAAATAAAGCGCACGGCTGGGTAGTACGCAAAGTCGAAAAGAGGCGATAGAATGACAATTCTGATATCGCCTAGAACGGACAGACAGACGACCAGACTTATGAGACCCACTTTTTGAGTTTCTCTATTTCTTATAGTACTACCAATATTTATGTAGAGTGCTTGCAGCTACTTCACTCAGATTTGAATTTAAACAAAATCGTTGTTTCTTTTTTTTAAATTCGCCAAAAATAGTACACAAAATATTTAGACAATTTTCCAAAAGTTGGTATGCCAAACCTTACATGTGTCAAATATTGCTTGGATATTAATTTCGAACTGAAACTCAGTTTTCGATAATAAAAATTGAAACAAGCAGACGCTAGAATTCGCTAATTCGCAAATATTGTTAAAGCTTACACATACAATGCTTTTCTGGCGTCAGTACTTATTGACGCGCCAGTAAAAAATATAATAAACGTGTAAAACTTTACTGGAGCACCAATTCGATTTTCGCATGCATGGATTCAAAGTCTTTGGCCTCCCATTTTTAAAAACCAGTTAATAAGTACCGTTATATAAAATAAGAGCTGAATTGTTAAAAATTAATCAAATTTTTAGAAGCTTAGATGAAATCGGCGAGCTAAACTCTGCTTTTGTGTGTAAACTTTTACTGGTACCAGAAATCTATGCATATGTAAAACTTTTGGCAAAAACTTGATACATTATTTAGGTGCAAGTAAGTTGAATTGCCAATAGATAATTAAATTTTTAGAAACTTAGTTCATGAAACTGGCGAGCTAAACTCTGGTTTTATGTGTAAACTTTTACTGGTACCAGCAAATCTATGCATATGTAAACATTTTGGGAATACATACATATAAAACGACATGGCTTCAAATTGTTGCACGCCCAAAAAATCTTTACTTGCACCTATAGGGGCAAGCATTGGTTTAATGAAAAATTTCGATCTCGAGATTTTCTTTTCGGACTTTTCATGCTAACCCTAAAATTAACGGTACTTTTTCTCGAAAACGGCACTAACGATTTTGATCAAATTCGATATTTGAGTTATGTGGATATAAAGCTATCATCAGATCACGTACCAGGTTTTCATCACCAAGTGGTGCACTTTATATTTTTTTTACATTTCTGAACGCATTTTAGAATTCAATTCGCTTCTTATCGACAAACGAAAAACACGAGCAAGTGCATGCGAAACAGTCGTTTATTTTAGCATGTTTCCACACTATTCCATTATATTTGTACATATTGAAATTTGAATATGTTAAGCCAAACAAATGTGTATTCCCAGATAGATCAAGCCACGTAAGCTTCTCTGTAGCTTTAAGCTGTAGTGTTGACATTTTTACTATTGGCGTGTTTTATTGTTAAACCTAGCTAGCCAGTGGTTCATAAAAACAATTCCTGGCGAGACGGTTTTGTATATAATTTTTCTCGAAGCTTGGTACTTATTCTTGCAGTCATAATGACATTTAAAACTATTTACCACAGGAAGCGGCATCCTTCGTCAAGTATTGTGCCCGTAAATGTGGTATCAGGTACGTATTAATAAAATTAGCTGGGGTTCAATAGTTCAGAAAAAATATTTTATAAGATGAGTTTGTGATAATTAAATGTCATTTCTTAGCCGAAAAAGTATAATCAATTTTAATTTTATAAGCCGACTTTGTTATTGCATAAAGCCATGTATAACTTTTGACATCGCCAGACCAACACCGCCATAGCTGAGGTGGCTAAGACACTGTACAACTTATTCTCACCGTTGAGGTCGGGGGTTCGAATCCGACGCATTAATTTTTTGTTGATAATTATTTTTTTTTAGTTTATAATATATATCAACAAATTTTATGTGGGAATTTTCATTTTTAAATTTTGGACTATGCCATTATTAATGGAATACAACATCGGTTAAATGACCGTCAGGGAATCTGTTGCAAACTTCGATCCTTATGAGGTAATTTTCGATGACTTTTTGACACAATTCTAGCCATAACTTCACGGATATTGGTTATTAAGTGCTCCACAAAAAGAAATCCAACGGGGTCAGATCACACGATCTTGGTGGCCAAATTAAACGTGCCTGTGTTGTGTGGCACGTAGCCCCATCCTGTTGGAACCACATGTCTTCAATGCACAGGTCTTATGACATCGGATTTAGTGAGTGTTTTGAATCAGTTTGGCGATTATGACGAACATAATCTGTCCTTTAATCGCGATACACAGATATTACAAAACTCTTATTTTTGTAGTAAGATGCAACAATTTCAATGCATTGAGTGGTGGTTAAACGATCCGTACTGTAAAATGGCAAGGCATGAACTAGCTACCTGTCACTATGGATTACAGATGCCATACGACAGGGATGTGAAATCCCAATCTCGAAATGAATAACCCTTTATGTTATGCTAAACGTATGCTACTTGATGTGGTGCAAAGTATTCCAAAACAAGTTGTCTTTTTTTTTTTTGGTTTTATCAAAAATGTCTCGAACGATTTTGATGAAATTTAAAATCTGAGTTATGTTAAACGATTTAATTTCCTCATATTTTTCAAACCTTATTTTTAACAATCTAAACCAAAGAAAAAAATAAAAGTTTTACGCGTAATATAAGTACGGTAATTAACAAACATTCTACGATATTTTTCGACCAATCAAAACCATTGCTCGAGATTCATGATTTGACTTTACGACCTAAAATATACGCCAGGCGTACCAACATCTATGAATAAAAACCTATGTAACAATGCCTAGCCAGTTGGTTTTGCCACATTTACTCATTTTTTATGTTCAGCCAGTGTTTTCATAAAACTGCTGAGTAGCTGTATAGTTTTTATGTAAAATTTATGCGCAGTTACTCATACTCCCATAAAACGTTAACAAATTCTGCAAAATATACTCCAAGTATAACATATCCTCCAATTTCTTATGAACCATTAATGATAATACTACGAAAAAAAATAGACATTTTCAATCATATTATAGCTTATTTGTTTTAAAAAGCTTGTTACTGTGCAAATTAAACCAGCAACCCTGTGGCATTAGTCGTTATTTGAGTTTTACCTGCACATTTATATTAAGGAAAAAAAAAAAAAAAAAAAAAAAAAAGTAAGCAATGCGAGCTAAGCGCACCCTCATTCCATGTTAATTTTGTTAGTTCCTTGCATCTCTTATATTCTAAAGGTGACAAAGTTTAACCATTCTCTTTTTCTTCTAATCAAAGACTTTCTCTTTCACACTACAGGTCAGAACAAACTGAGTGGCAATAGCAAATATTTAAGGACTTTTTTTTTTTTTTTTTTTGTCATGGAGATGCTTTGATCTTACTTTTCTAACTTATTGATGGACATTGACACAATCTAGAATCTAGAGAGAGAGACTGAGAGTAGAAAGTACGGATGGAAACTTTTCTCTCATCTATACTTAATCGAAAAAAAAAAAATTATTAAATATTTCTTAATTATATTCTAAAGAAAAAAAAAAAAATTAAATTCTTACAAAAAAATATATTATGTAGTAAAAAGGAAAAAAGTGTTTACCGTTCAGGGCCTTGGCAATCGTCGACAGACACAGTGGCTTTATACTGCTCAGTTTTTTGGATTTTAGTTTATATTTTGGGTTGAGTTCAAAATGGTTCATCGCGAGAACAGTCGTTTTTATTTTATTGGTATAGCAGTAGTTGGTGGTAGCAATCGTTTTTTTTTTTTTTTTTTGGTTGAATCAATTGTGGTGGTGGTACATGGTGGTGGTAGTAGTAGTAGTAGCAGTTGATGATTGGCAATAGTAAAAAATTATTTCATTGCATAATTTTGTTTGTTTCGATTTGTTTTTATTGTTTGATCACACATACGACGCGCATCAGATTTGACATTGGTTGGTTGGTGGTGGTTGTGGTTTTGCGAAAATAAGGCGCCACATACATATATAATTTAATTAATTAAATGTTTACACAATTGCAATTTTATTACACAAAAAACAACAAAAAGTTTTTTGTTTTATTTGTTTTGCGTGTTGGATGATGGACAAAATAAAATTTATTTGTAGTATAAAAAAAAAGGATCAACAACACACAAAACGTGGCAAGGATTGTTGGTTTTTTTTTGTTTATGTGTTATTCCATAGGTGGTACATTCAATTCATTGAGTTGCGTCGTGTATGTGTGCGTTTTAGTGCATTACGATACCGCATTGGTTGCAGGGGCATAATTATTTTCGCATTATTATTTTTTGTGGTCAAACAATTTGTCGTTTGTGTTTTATAATTTTTTTTTTTTTTTTTTTTATTTATTTAGTTTCGCAGTAGTTGAGAGCGCGGGATCAACAACCAATTGTCGGGACGGGCCAGTCGGAGGTAGTGGTTGGTGGTGGTGGTGGTAGTTGAATTCAGTCACAGGCAGGGCACAGGTACAGGCACGGGTTTTTGTTTGTTTTTTTGGTTTTTACACACACATAAAGAGAGGGTGCGAGAGAAAATATAATAATTTTTTAGATTTAGTAATTAGCTTTGATATGGTTTTCTTATATGTATAGATATTATACAAATAATAAAAAGGTTAATATACAATTAATGAGTTTTTATTCATAAAAGCTTTAGGTAAAAAAATGAGAATCAAAAAGAGAGATAAAAAGAGATGGTTAAGTTTTTAAGTACTAAAAACTAATACCTTTAGCTCTAGTGGTGGTATTAATTTTTTTTAAAGGTGTTGATTAAAAAAAAATTAATTATATATGCA
This sequence comes from Pocota personata, assembly GCA_963082735.1. Classification (NCBI taxonomy): domain Eukaryota; kingdom Metazoa; phylum Arthropoda; class Insecta; order Diptera; family Syrphidae; genus Pocota; species Pocota personata. The sequence continues at coordinate 189,585,054 of OY720430.1, forward strand.
AAGAAAGAGAGGAAAGACAGACTACCATAATAGGTTTTGTGATTTGAGTTAATTAATTTAGTTTGTAAATTAATTAAGCAATTTTTCCATTTCTTTAGTTCTGAACAAGAATATTAAGCTCAAGATTTTGTTTTGCTATGAATGATGAGATATTCCTATACAAAGACACAAATGGCAATTACATCCGTTAGGAATTTGAAAGTAAAAGGAAATTTTTTTTTTTTTTTTATTAGGGTGCATTTCTATAATGGACTTGTCATTTATTTTATCAACTCTAATATGGTATTCCAAGGTACAAAAATAAATCTATGAAGTTTGAGGATGAGAGGAGACATTTTTTGACATACCTGAGAGCGCATCTTTTGGATGTGTTGCCCACCTTTACCAATGACGGCACCAGCAATCTGTAAGAAATGTTTTTTTATTAGTTTTTATTAGTTATTTTTGTAAAATTTTTTTTTATTGGCTAAAGTAAGAAAGACAGTATTTGAAACATTCTTCGTCAATACGTTCCGACGTTCTTATTTTAAAAATCACCGTAATACGGGGCATTGGACATGGTATGATGCTATTATCTTTGAGAAACACCGTATAAAGACGTACACACAAGCCCTGCGCAAAAATGAAAATCGCTGGGCGAACTGTAACATATATGTACATACGTTCAATACATCGTCATAAAATTAGGAAACTATGGATTTTCCCGTTTCGAAAAGAAATTGACGGACACTATCGCGAACCCTTTTTGGAAATAACCAAATCCAAAATACATTAGTTACAATGCAGCAACTCAGTGTTAGAAAAAAAAAAAAGAATCTAACAACTTCCTAAAATCGCAAAAAAAAAAAAAGGCTCCCAAGAAGTTGACCGATATAAAAGGAAAACTGTGAAAATAACAGAGCGAACCAAAAGGGAAATGATGATGCTGGCTAGAAGATCGTGAACCACTTAAACGACAGCTGAGTGGTCATTTCCCTCAGAAATGTGGAGAGAATTTTTGCTGAAAATAATTTGAAATGTAGGCCGCCCAGCAGAAAAGCCGAAATTAACGGAAAGGATGAAAAAACTGCGAATAATTTGGGCCAGACTTCACGGAAATTATAAAGAAAACGACTGGAATAAGGTAAGTTTCGTAACCGCAGTCGGAAATAGCATAATTTGTTGTTATTCGAAAGACTGTGTCTACAAAATAATTAAACACCCACCCTCCGTCATGATTTGGAGCTTACATTTCTTCTGAATGACCAGAACCAATTTATTTAAGGTACAAGAATGCTGTTCAATGTCCGGTTAGTGAATACACTTTTATGCAAGATGCAGCACCGTGCCATACGTCAAAAAAAAGCTTAAGCTTCCTTAACGAGCATGATATCAATGTTCTTCAAATACTGAAGCAGAATATCAAAGAGGTCTGGAAAAACGACGATTGCATAAGCAACATGCCAAAAAGAGTGAAGGCAGTAACTAAAAGTAAAGGAAACTTTACCAAATAAGAAATGTCCACTCCTTAAGCAGTGACCAGGATCAAGGAACCACAGGTCAAAGATAGACGAGTGACCTATCCGGCAAATGGAAGAGGCCATGGGCATTAACTGCTGAGTGAAAAGGGCCAGAACATGATTGATCTCTCTCTATTATTACGTCGATCCAAGACATCCTAGAGTAAGGTATGCGTCTTTGAAGATGAGAATTTTCCGACTGAAGTCCGAAAATCAAATTTCGTTAACAGAAGAATAATGGCCGAATTTTCAGAAAGAAAAAAAATCCTCTGTTGACGGAAGCTATCATAAATCTGTGGTCAGGCCGTGCACTACGCTCATATCACCTACACCACGGTAATGCACTCCCCATATCTGACTTTTTTAATCGACTTTAAGGTCGTCTAACAGGTCTAGACTGCCGATCGTCTCTTATAGAGATGGCGGAGCAGTTTAATATTCACCTAATTTGGGTGCCGGGCCCAGCTCTCTCCCAAAGAAGGAAACTCCACTTAGGAGCCTTCTGTTTCAACGACCTAAATGATCTGAATAATATAGACTTTGGGGACCTTCTACGCTTCATCAGAAGCTCCAAATGGTTCAACGAGTAGGCTTGAGGCTGCGTCCCAAACCCATGTGGTATCACAATGGACATATTACTGGTATAAGTGTGTTGGTTTTTTGCTTACAGCCACCTCAACCTAACCTAAAATAAGGTCGCCTATGAAATTTGGCATTGATGTCATGATTTATTTGATATTCATTCATGTATTTCAAAATGTATCGAATTATCAGTGGTGCGTTCGTAAGTATTGAACGAGAAACGACAAACATGATTTTAATGGTGAACGAGAGCAGTTCCCCATGAGAACGAAGTCGGTACTGATGTCTTCTCGGAGAACGATGACCTCGCCTTTAACCTTCCTAACCATTGTAGCATTTTCCAAGTCGAAATCACCGCTGTTCACCTAACCGCTGACTGGTTGGCGGTTAATGCTGTATCACAGACTGATATCGTTATTTATATCGATAGTCAGGAGCCATTAAATGCCTAACATTCAGCACTATAAGATCAAAGGCAGTGAAAACCTGCCGTGTATCTCTCAACGAGATAGCTGATGAATTGTGAATCTGGTGAACAAGTACAACAAGGTTTGCTAAGTACCTTATCCACGCCGATGCGTTAGACAAGACGAACCATAGATGGAAACATCTAGACCATTGCAATACCGCCAGAATACTGTGTCCAATACTAGATCAAAAGAGGTCCAATGGACTTTTGAAACACAAGAAAGCAACCCTTTCAAAACTAACCAACGTAATAATAGGGCACTGTATGATGGTGGGCATGCTATCTCCTACAATGACTACTGCAGAGACGAGAAGGAAGCAGTAACAGTAACAAACTTCTTGTGTACATGCCCCGCACTCGCCAACAATAGAGAAACTACACTAGGTGGATACTTTTCAATGATCTCAACAACGCCTACACGGCCTTCCTTACTCAGTGGCAACACAATAAACCTACTTTTGGTACAACTGTACTTCGCGAAATTTCCGATCACATGACAATTTGGACAGCGAATAGGGAGATGAACAACTGAAAGGTTTAGAATTTTATCAAAAGCGCAAAGATTTCAAAATGTACTAGTATATAGGTTACAGTATTAGTTTAAAAAAAAATGCATTCTATATCAATATCAAAACGACACAAAAACACATGTAGCAGTTGACATACAATTGATAAAATGAAAAAAACATTTTACCAACGAATAAGAAACTGCTACCATTACTTTAGCAAGATGTTGAATTGAACCAATGTTGATTATTTTCATTGGCCCAGAGTGCTCTTGCCGAAATCTGTATTATATATCAAAGCGTATAACGTGTAATAAATACATACAGTGTTTAGCACTCAAATGCAATAAAATCAATTAGAAGCGTGTAATGTTGTTTGTTACGTGCAATGTGATGTTCTGTTTCAGTTGAAAAACAATTGATACAACAAGCATAAAGTTTTACCAATAAATTTCGATATAATTTGATATTTCTTCCAAAGTGAAATATAATTCTTTTTTTTTTTCAAAAATCCATGCAATGGTGTCACACAACTCGCACATCAAACTTTTTATGGGGGGTGAAAAGAAAACATATTTTGTGGATAAAAAAACGATTGTCCGTGTTTCTGAAGTAAAAACATCGAAATATTTTTTTCCAATGCTTTATTATTTAAATTTAGATGCGATTGCTTTTTAGAAAAACAAAAGAGAGATTTACGTCGTATTTTGCGGCAATGAGTCACCACCGTCGGTCAAAACAAAAAGAGCATTACTCATAAAATCAATGTTTGCACAGAAATTAACGATACTTGGAAGAGGTTCAGGGCATTATGTAAGTGGAACTAATAAGTTTTTTTCCGTCCCTTTAACTGAATTTATTTGCGTAACTTATTTACGATGTAAGTCTGTGTAAGCACAGGCACTTGTTCAAATCAAAATAAACAGGGAGTCTGAAGTATTATTTTAGTTATATAAAATAAACGAAAACATCATGGCAAAGTAGAAATTTGTTTTAAATAAAATAAAAACAAATGTAGAACTAAGCTTAGATACTAGAAGGCGTGGTACGTTTCTACCACAGGTAGCAGCACAATGTCGGCCGGACTGCTTCTTTCAAGCTACCAAATCTGATTCATAAGTTCAACTACTCTACATCCAGGTTTATCTAGGTTAATACTGACGCGTCGTAATGACACCCAATTGCTTATAAGGGAGAGTTAAAGCTGTTTCTAAATTTGTTGCCACTCTCCACACACTTGCTCCTCTAACATTGAAATTTTACACTATCCACCTGCACTGCGGTCTTAAGTTTAGATTTATAATTAACTTTGTGATACAGACTTGTGGCTTGTGGACTTACATGCTAAGGAAACGTGTGGAAATTTAATCAGATTCAACGAAAATTTAATCAGATTCAACGAAAATTTAATCAGGCCGACGATTAATGATTAAGACATAATAAACACAATAGAAATAGACTATAAGTGTTCATAATTTAAATAAGGGCCAAGTTTTTCAGTGATGTAATCCATTGCCATAGAGTTGTGTCTGCAAATGGTTTCAAGGTTTGTAAAAGAAATACCAACATTTCAATCTTTTGAATGGCCGATTACGAGTGGGCGACGTTCATCAGAAAGTTTTGCGTAACTTTTTTATAGACCTATTCCGCAATCCTCGTACTACCAAGATTCGCATATAGTGAGCGTAATTTGTTCGTGTAGCAAGTACGCAAACCTCAAAAGTGCCTTATAAAAATTGCATACCCACAGGAGTTTGAAATGTCAAAGTCAACTGTCCTGTCGTCTCATAATTTGTGGTGCTCGTTTTAAAAGTGAAAATATGTTTCACATTACAATACAGCGAACTGCGATTATTACAAAGGACGCTGAGGAACAGTGGCTTTACATCCATAGAAGCACATCAACATCTGAATATTTGTAAAACTGACAAAAGCTTTTACTAACATTGTTGAGAATGGGCGAGAACATGAAAGAAAATTGAGAAACATTCTTCCACTAATTGTCTGGAAAGAGTAGAATGGCTCATCTCAGGTTAAGGTTAACATGCGAGTGCGTGCACAAATAAGTTGTGCCCAAAGCGTAAGTCTCATAAAATAACTCGCTTGAGCAAATGTAATTTGTAGTATCTTAGCGGAATTCGCTTATAATAAAAATGAAATAGACAGAAAGTTGTGTGAGTAAAATATATTTTGATCGCGAATATGTCGGAAACGGTGCGTATTGGGCTTTGAAATTCCCTACAAAAACACATGTCGATTTTAGGTTTTGAATTTTTCTACAACATCCTAATTTTTAATATTTTTCCACAAATTGTTCGAAGTCGTCGAAAATGTTCAACTTTACCCCGAGCAACGCAATAATACAAATTGATTTTCATTGCAAATATTCTCATGAAGGTTTTTTTTTCTTTTTTTTGTAATATGAACTCCCGAGTCGATATTGGGATTTACAGAGTTTAATGAGCTTTGCAGCAAAATCACTCCACAACTTCTTTTTCGTTTGTCTTTCCTGAATCGTTTTCGGAATATAATTTTTGGCCATGTGAACATGTTTAGGCCTATCTGACATACATACACGTAGCTGACAATAATTACTTACATTTTCGGAATTTACTCTAAAATGGCAGAGAAAACTGAAGACTTTTCTTGTTTTCTTGATAGACGACACGACGTTGGTAGGGTTATATGCAGGAATATCCCCGACAGCGTTTTCACGACGATCGTTTTAAAAGTTCACTTCAAGCGAACGGTAGTGGAAACGAAAGATTCAATCAGCGAATAATTCCTCCGCTCGAACGAATAATTAAATAGGACTGTTAGTCGCATTTGATTCAACAATGGGGCAGGGAGGAACTGTTTAAAAATATTTGCTTCGCGCTTACTAAATTCTAAGGCCTTGTCCATCCAAAGTGTGTGAGTCATTTTCAGTACTTCAACTCGTGATTACTAAATATGTACGCATCTCCTCATTGTTGGTCATATAAGGAACGATAAACGTGCGATATTTTTGCGACAAAAGTGCGATTATTTCAAATTCAATTTCTTTTGGTTTTTAGAGCGTGCGTTTTCCAATAGGAAACTCTGTGTAACTCTTTTGTATTTTGTTTTTAATTTAGAAATTAAACGTAAAAATAAGGTTTCTATGTCAACGGCACTGCACATGGTTGAGGTATAAGTCCTCAAAAGTTATCTTGTTCTGTTTTTATTTGAGAAATTAATCATCTTCTTGTGCTATGTTCCAATTCCAGAAACATTTTTAGCCTCGCGCTTTCAGGAAATGAAAATACAGGTATGCAAATCGAATAAAGATACCGTTGTATCGATTAGAACAATATTTTAACTTTTATTGAATATTATTCATACATGCCTACTTTCATTGACCGGCTGTACGAGTTTAGAGCTCTTTTGTTATTTGCCTTGCTCGACATTGTATAATAAAAAATAAATAAAAATCTATAAAACACCACCTGGATCTTTATTATTCTAGTTAGTCCAGGTCTAGTTATTGAAAATTTCGTAGTGACAGCACTGATTGCACATCAGTGATTCATTGTCCACTTTATACGCTCGCCAATGCCACACGACACATTTGTTATTTTCGGTGGGTCTATAACAAAGCAATTAATATGCAATACTGGAGTAAAGAGGAATTATCGGAAATGTTTATCAAATGTATCAGCAATACAGTAGAAGTTGTTTGTCACGAATTCAATTCACGAATTGGAATAAGAATTTAAGATTCAAATTTAACGACTCTCAACTCAAATTATGTATTTGTTGGAATGTGATATTTTTTCACACTTTCAGCGCAGTGCGACGTGATAGATAAACGAAACGAAACCCTGGCACTGCGGTTTCTTTCCAAGAAAGTCTAGAACTTTCTCTTGGTGGATGCTATCACGTTCTTCCAGTATTTTTTTTTAGCGTCCGTAAGAAGGACATTACTCAAAAGAGGATGCTGTACAGATGATTTCTCTTTCAATAGCAGTGGACACTGATAACTAATTTAAGTATAATAAATACTTTATGATTATTGACGAGGAAGTTGGATTTCTTATAATTTATCCAAATCAGTTTGAAAAGCACAAAAAAAATGTCTTCAAGGCGAGCCTTGATGTTATGGCAGGTGCCATTGAATTTTAAGAACTTGCATCAATTTATTAGCTAATTCCGCCTGAAAAGTGTCTGCCAGTGGATTGACGACTGAGGAGATATATCATATTGTGATGGATGAAGTCTAAGCAATTTCCGCTAAATTAATTTTTGTCTAGGATTTTGAAGATTGTCATAAGGATGCCATTCAATATTTTTGCAGTTTTTGAGATGTGAGTGCTTTTGATGTTTGAAATGACAAGAAATAAGCCGATTAAGCTGTGACGCACACCTTGTGCCAAAATCGTATCGGTTACCTGCGAATGAACTGCTTGAACATGAATTATGACATGTCGCCATAATTCACGTTCGCTCTGCTCTAGCTTAGATTGGTATTATTGTGTGCATTTCATTGTTAAATCTTGTCCTTCATTAATCTCCGTCGAAAATTAATCCAAAAATTCAGAGAAGAATTGTTGTCTTGAAATGGTCGTTTTTATAGGAAAAGAAAATTCAGATAATAAAAACCGGGGATATTGGTTGCAAAGATAATATTTTTTGAGAAATACCTTCTGATCAAAAAGCACCCGGAATTCTTCAATAAAACGAAAACGGTTTAATTATTCATCGATATTCATTTTATTCCCTTCAAAGTAATCTCCATTGCAAGCAATACACACAGGTATTCTAACGCTTCCTCCAAACTTCAAGACTTTTCTCAGAACGATTTTGGAATCGCCTTCAGCTCCTTCTGCGAATTCTCCTTTATCGCCTCAATCGTCTCAATACGCTTTTCGCGAAGTGGTAACTTGAGTCGTGGGAATAGGAAAAAGTCACAAGGAGCCATGTCAGGTGAATACGGGAGATGCGGGACGGTATGAACGTTCTTTTTGATCAAATAGTCGCGTTCAAGATAAGATGTGTGAGCCGGTGCGTTGTCGTGGTGAAGAAACCAAGAGTTGTTTGTCCACAATTCTGGCCCCTTGCGACGAACATTTTCCCTCAAACGCTTTAATACGCTCACATAACACTCCTTATTTACTCTCTGTATTGGCGAAAGAAATTAGGAGTGGACCACACCACGGCAATCAAACAAATATGTCAACAAATCCTTGATTTTGTGGATCGGCTTTGTCGTGATTTTTTGGATTTTGGCTGAAATTTTGGTTGAAATATTCGAAGAAGTCAAGCTGAAGGTGTAAATCCTGTAGTAAAGGCCAAACTACAAAAGTCAGCGACAAAAGTTATAATGTCGATGTACTTCACCAAGGCGAAAATGGTCGCCGTCATCCCGCTTAAAACTGGTCAGACAGTCACTGCTAATTGGTATACTGAAACTTGCTTACCACAAGTTTTCCAAAATTTATTAGGACACCGACAAAAAGAGGAGCTGCGCCGCTACTTTTTGCACCACGACAATGCGCCTGACGCACACTGCAGATAAAACCAACAACTCGGGCATCAATGAAATTCGACCAGCACCTTATTATAAAAAAAGATTTGAGGGGAAAAATCTTCACATCAAATGAGGAAATTATTACTGAAGTGAATGTCGAAATGGAAAAGCTCCAAAAAGAGGATTCTGAAAGCTGTTTTGAAAGATGGATCTATCGGCTGAAGAAATTTAAAAAAGAAGATGAAGATTAAATATCTAAAGTTCAAATTATTTTTGTGTTTTATTATTCAATCAACTAAGCAAACTTTTGTTAGTCCCTACGTACTGATTCAGAAATCAGTTCAAATACGAGTTTGAAGTATTCACTCATTTAGAGTTAATAAAAACTTCAAAACTGGCTAACTAAATTAACAATAAAGATTAAGAAAAACAATATGCAGTGTTGCGCAATTTAAAAATTAGTGGTTAATGGGCCAACCATGAACATTTTGGATGCGTTTCTATAATTATCGAAAAAAATTTTAAAAAAAATTAACCTTTAGAGGGGGAATTTCAAAACCTAAATTTTCTGCCGTGACAATTTCGTTCGCAGAACGCACTGTTTTTGAGATATTCACACTTCAGGAGGGTAAAGTCGAACATTTTGGATTTTGAAAAATTCAGCATCCACCAATAGGGAATTTTAAATTTCCGTAGGACGCACTGTTTTTTAGATATTCGCACTGAAAAATAATTGGTAAGGTTTTGAAAAATTAGGCCATCCACCTTGTAATGAATTCTGAAACTTAAATTTTCGACAGTAACCGACACCGTTTTCAACATATTCGCAGTCAAAGCCAACTTCCATTAACTGCAATCTGAGGGTGCATAATTGGAAATGTTAACTCACAAACCTTTCGCTACAGTAGTGAAAAAATCGTTATCACTGTTTCGATGTTCTACACTCTCTACATACACAAAAAAAAAAAAAAAAACTGTATCAAAATCGGTTCAACGGCAAGACAAATATTTTAGATGCATATACAGATAGCAAGACAAATTACATAAAATTCAGCGAAAAAATTCCGAGGAAATGTTCTAAGACAACCAAATTAAAGTGTTGATGTTTTCAAATGTATTCCTGTGTCTGTTCTGTTTTTAGCATGCATAATCTAATTTTATATATCTAATTTTTACTTACACGACTGGGAATTAATAGTCGCACTTGATCATCATTATTGCCGCGGTGTCTCTTGCCCTGTGCACCACCATCATCATTTTGTTGTTGCTGATTATCGCCTCGCTTCATTTTTATGTCCTCTGTAAAGACAAAACAATAAATAAAAATTAAATGAAATTCTCTTAATCCGTCATTATAAATGTAATTTGTCTATCAAATATAATATTAATCAATCCATCCATCAATAGGTGTTAAAAAATGTGTCAACCATCACTCACTACTAAAAACGTAAACAAGAATGTCTCATAGACAAAAATTCACCACCAACTGAATACAGCAAGTGGCGGGAGTAAACTAATAACATTTAAAAAACTAAATCAAAAGTCAAAGAGCACCACAGTCACACTTCCCTCTACCACATCTCATGATGGTTGATGTGATGATGTGCTTCTCTTCCCAAGCGAAACGATTTCCCCGCCAATTTTATGCATTAATTTTCATTTTCATTGCCAAGACGGCAATATGATTTAATTTGTTTATATTCGCAGAAAAAAAATAACAAACAGGTTATGCGCCGAGAAGCACATGGTATGAATGTGTTTCGTACATGAGATTATAGATATGTCCAGTGTTGCGTCCACTTAATCAAGCGTCAAAGGGAACCCAAAATACACAACTTAGTGGAGGGGGAGACAGACTTCTAACTACTAAACAAGTGGCATCACATCACAAAGAGAGAAATCGGAAAACAGGACACATTTTCCGTAGGCGATGAATGACGTTAAATATACATACATATGTATTTCTTGGGAAGTGTAATTCGCATTAATAATTGTTTACACAATAACCACTTTAGGTGGGGGCCGTGTGGAATGTAAAGTGTTTGTAACATCGGCACACTCAATGGGATTAGTATTTAATCTCGAGGAAAACACATTGCACCTATAGATGGTTGTATTGATTTTGGAAAACACCAGGCAGTGATTGAGATACAAGTAGAGCAGGCAATTCTTCATAACAATGCCTCGAGAAATCTTCGATGTAATTACATGCTCAAGTGCTATTCTAATGGTGGTACAGATATCTAGAGACAACATCAGATCAAAATACTGGCAACAAGAATGCGTGTGTAGGTAGTTTAATATATCTATGCAATCCCACATTATATACTTCGACTCGTATCGTCGATTCATTCTACTTGTGTACCATTAGATACTGTAATTGAATTTGATATTACTTAATATGAGGCGGGATTTGCTGAAGGTACAGAGGCGAACATAATATCGTTCAATCAATAAATGAAGACAACTAATTTGAGTTAACATTCCGGAAATGTTAGGATTTCGTATTGATGTTCGAAATAATTTTCGTTTGCATATAAGAAATTCAAAAAATATGATCCACTTCAATTTGTTCAATTTATTGTGACCTCAATTTTTAAATTCAATTCAAAAAATGTTTCAAGATGTCGATTTCGTCAAAGTCCATTTGTGAACCGTCAAGCAGAACAATCGGGAACCCTTTATTGAAGTTGTCAAATATTAATATTACTTAAGAACTTTAAGAAAAACGAAAGAATACCATGAATCGTAGGCGGGGTGTACATGTTTACAAACCCTTAATAATATAGACATACTAAAAAGCAACTCCTAAATCGCTGTTAGTTAGGTGATCTTGAGTTGCATTTAAAATTTCACAGTAATAAAACAGATTTAGCAGAAGTCAAATTCAGAATAGTTATTGTGACTAATTTTAACATTTTTCCTATTGTGAACTTACACAGCTAACTTTTGACAGATCGAAGAAATTCAATTTAGATTGCAGACTAAAAATTGTGCATTTCAACGCATTCAATCGTTCTTTTATGATTTTTCCATGCTCTATTATTCGTTTTATGACGAATAATAGGTGTTTTAGGTTTAAGCTTATATAAGCTTAGCGAAAAATGAGTGTGGTAAATACAACAACAATAGCCTATATCGGCGATATTCCTAGCTGCGATAGAAAAAATTGTGCCTATACTGTTTTTTTCAACGTGTTATCGATAACTTGCAAGGAAGATAAGTCGGTACATTTTTATACCGACGGTTCAAAAACTAACGACGGGGTGGGTGGTGGTGTCTTCTCTGATAGGCTTAATTTAAACCTCTCTTATCGTCTCCTAAACCATTGTAGCGGGTTCCAGGCGGAGATAATGGCAATAAGGGAAGTCTTGTCTTGGCTAGAGAAAAACTTAATATCGACCGTTGATATCCGCATCTTTTCAGACAGCCAAGCCGCAATCAAATCCTTGGAATCATACTCAATAAATTCTTTAACAGCTCTAGACTGCCGATCGTCTCTTATAGAGATTCACCTAATTTGGCATAAGGATATTCCAGAGAATTATAAGGCTGACGAACTTGCCAGACATGGAACAACAATACCCATCCTTCCAGGCAAAAGTTCACTGTGTACGCCTATCGCTACATGAAAACTTAATTTAAAGCTGGATGCTATCGTAAAGACAAATTCTAGGTGGACAAGTGGTACAACTTGTCCAGCGACAAAACACACTTGGCCCATGTTGAATCTGAAACGCTCTAGGAATTTGATTTCTTTCAATAGGGAGCATATTAGTGCTGTTATAGGTGTCATTACTGAACACTGTCTAATAGGCAAGCATTCAATAAGACTTGGCGTATTCTCTAACGATTTTTGCAGAAGCTGCATGGACGAGCAGGAGGAAGAGATTATTCTTCACCTTCTTTGCAGCTGCCGAGCTCTCTCTCAAAGAAGGAAACTCCACTTAGGAGCCTTCTGTTTCAATGGCCTAGATGATCTAAATAGTATTGACGTTAGGTACATTCTACGCTTTATCAGAAGCTCTAAATCGTTCAACGAGTAGGAAAGAGGCCGCGTCTCAAACACATGTGGTATCACAATGGACCTATTATTGGCCTAAGTGTGTTGGCTTCTTTTGCTGACAGCCACTTCAACCTAACCTAACCTAACTTGCAAGGAGATGTTACAAATGACATCCGCCATTACAAATGAAAAAGAGATGAAAAATAATGGATGAACAAGGACTCCATCCAGCAATACATGTTTTCTTTCATTTACATCTTATTATTATTTTTCCAAACAATTTCCTTTTTCTAGTTTTAAGAAGATTTTTCAGATTTCTTTTTCAGTTTATATAGGGCACCAAGAAACACACCTAATATCAAAATCACATGATTAATTTGGTTTATTACTAAGGCACAATATCTCGGCAGTAATTAACATGTCCATTGCATTTGGCCAATGTAATTTATTGCCATGAGTTATTCCCCTTAGAACAATACCCTAGAAGAAACCACTGTAAAAAAAAAGTAGGCGCCTTGAGTCAGTTGTTAAGTGCGCCATCACTGAACAGGGGACTCAAGGTTCGAGCCCCAGAAAACACACAACAAAAAACAAAAAGTTTTTTCACAGTATATTTTAAAAGATCTGGATACAAGATACAACGACTGACATGCATTGGTACAGCTAGTCATTTAAGAACACACCGACGGCTGGACATGAAGCTGGAAATCGAGCGCTAGGGGCCTGCTCATATCGTATCGTCTAGGACACGCCGTTTTATCTGGACTTCGCGAGGCCGCTAACCTGGTCAGATACTAAGCACCGAAGTCCATCTACACGGATGGCTCCGAAACGGATATGGAAGTGGGCGCACGCATCTTCTGCGAGACGTTGGAACTCACCTGGGTCCGTGCAGATCTGAGCAGGACGTTAAGGAAAAGTATCTCCTTATCGCCAACCCAATTACCTAACGAAACTAGAAATAGACAAAGGATAACTGCAGTCAGTGCAGTAAAATGATAAAAAATTCTCAAAGTGACTGAATTTTGTAGGAAAGCAGTTTAATGCATCTTAAATCGGAAAAACTATTAACCTATTTAACTGAAAAGCCAGTAAATATACAAAATTGAGTATGAAACAAATGATGGCGTTCAGAAACGATACCCCCGCGTAGTCGAGCGATGTTGCTCATCGCAGAAACAGTAAGGATTCAGCAAGATTTATTAAAATTATTAAGGCCTCTAATTAGCTTATATTCTTTGTGTTTCACCATTCAAGACATGTAATACAACTCAATAATGGAGAAAAAGGAAAACTAACAGGGCAAAGTTAAGAATTGGATACAATAGGGCCAAGTTAATGGTTAAGTTAATATGGCTGCCTGCACCTCTGCACAGACACACCAAGACAGACCAAATGAGGTCCATTGTGATACCACGAAATCAATCGCTATTCTAACTACCTCAAGGGCGAATTGAACTAGCCGAGTGCTCAGTGAGGAGTGAGTGTCCAGTGAGGATATCGGTGATGGTGCTGATCTGTGATCGTTTTAGCAAAACACTTGATCTAGCTTAGTTTTCCATCTATGATTGACTGCTTATTACAGCCAGCATTAGTAAGTGTTTACATGTAGCGAGAGGCATACATCAATTTTTACCATGAGAGACGAGCGGGAATCTTAAGTATGCTATAGTTAACGGCAACATTTTCCCATTCATTACCGGCGGGAATTGATGCTCGGAAGTTACGATCAAATCTCAATTTCGGTGGAATGTAGAACAAGTTAATAGTTCTCTGGAAATATTGTGTATAGCCCGCGTGCATCGCTATTCAACAGACGAACTACTGGAGAACAAACTAATTTATGTACAAGTACATTAGCCGAATTGATCGTTAATCATTCTACAGTCTTGTAGGCCGAAACAATTCAACAAAGGATCACTCGCCAAAATATTTGAGTTATATTGAAGTTTCAGAAGCTTTATTTTAGACACGTATGCTGGAGTGAAAACCCATTGGTTTATTTTAACGAATTCAAGAATAATTTACATGTCCTGACTGACAAAAATGCCAAGCATTGACATGCCTTTATAATTCTGGAGTTATTTAGAGCTTCGCCACAGAGACGGCAGTAAATTGTTGACTGATTCAACTTGAGTCGGTTTTCACAATATGTCGATGGTATGGATTCGACATATTAAAGAATAAAGTAAAGGATAATGTCAAGACTACTGTCATTCGTGAAGGAATGCGTAGACATCTCACACAACCTGTTTCGATCATTTACTTATAAAAAAAAAATCATAATCCATTTTGAGTTATTACAAACACTGTATGTTTATTTTCAAAGACACTATGCCATACTCTATCGAAAGGCTTATAAGAAATCTACAGCAACATGAGGAAAACTTTAACGAGACGCCTAACGAACCTATTACATAAATCGCAATTTGAGCTTATAAGATCCAAAACGATGTTTTTATTTTAACTTTTAGAGCTGATTCTTGGTCGAAGTTCCTTATACTGATTTCGGTACTTTTGCGATCATTTTTTATTCCCATTTTGAATACCATTTCGCAACTTTTCAAAAATGCGTTGCTAAAACAATTTTCATTTCTGAATAGAAGAAAAAATTGTTCTTAAGCAAAAACATGCACTTAGCGAAGTATTTTATAATTTAAATTCACTTATAAAGTAGAAATTGACTTTCACAATATTGTTCAAATATGTTTACCTCTCTTTATCTTAAATTGAAACACATTTTTACAAAACTATTGGCACAATTGTTATTTGTATGCTTTGTAAGCATTCTGAAGACCGTTGTAAGCTAAGACTAGTAGTCATCAATAGCACTGGGTACCGTATTAAACTGGAAGATATACCCGATTGCAGCTGTATTTATAGGATATTTCTTTGGGAAAGGAAAAGGTGGGAGTACTACTACTCCAAAAGTCCAATACTTTTACAAAGTAATTTGTTTAAAAGTTTGTATCAATTAGGGGAAAACAACGACACTACAAGCTTATTTCTAGCCACTAAACGTTCGACCGCATAAAACTATCTCTTTCGGCATGGAGAATCGCCGCAGCACCGGAAATCGGCGGCCAATCAAATCGTGCGACGTTCCAACTTCAATCGAACAGGACATCACGATAATTTCATGTTGCAAAGGACATGAAACATCAGATAGACCAATAAAAAGCCAACAACTAGTCATTGATCATTAAAAATTCCAAAACAGCTAGAAAAAAAAAGGGGAAACGGACAACGATGAAAATTATGGCTTGCAGTGACGTGGCGCGTAAAGTTTTGGCCTGCAGGAAAATTTCGGTTGCTTAGCAGCTTACTCGTAATTTTTTATACTTTTTTTTTTTTTTGTGTGTGAAAGAGAATATACCCCATTATCTATTGACTCTGGACGACATATGCACATCGATAAGGCAACCACAGGAGGACATCGAGTAGTAGTGGTTTTGTGTAACGAAATTATCGCAGGCATATTACAAACTAAATTATACCCTTTGGAAATTAATAAAAATTGCATTCGATGCATTAAGGTGCATTTATCGTTTGTAGAATAATAAGCGTCCCATGTCCTATTTCTTACGTCAATATCAGCTGAACATTTTACATTATGAATTTTTAAGCCATGGGAAAAACAGTTGTAACCGAGGATTTTTCTTTGGCATCTTATTATAGGCATACAACACGCCACTCCATCCACAGTTTCTGTGAAGGACAATCGATGATTTTATTGCAAGTATTAAATTACAATTAATTGTTGCCAGTTGCTAGAGAAAGGCATAATTTAAACGCAATTAGCACTTCGTTATTAGAATAAAGAAAATGTATAATTCTTTATGAAATTTGTGTCAGACAGATCGAACATATATATTCGGTAGTGCTTTTGAATTGTACATATATACTATGCCTTGTTTCAAATTTAAGTTTATCAATTGTATTTGAGTAAATGGACGTGTTGAACGAGAACAAAATTTTATTAGCAGCTTTCGGGAAAATTTGCGACTGTTCCGCTACGATGTGGTTTTATAAGGACAATCTATCACGAAAGTGGCCATAAATATTACAAGAAAGCTGAACATATTTCAGAAACATGAAATGAGCGACACAATGTCGCTTTAATTTACGTTCTAGAGCTACCATCTACTTCAGATAGCCGGGGTTATGATCCCGAAAAAAATAATCATTAATCGTAAACTTTTTTTTAAATTTTCTCTCAAGCTATAAAGCTGGGAAAGTTTCCGAGATGCCAGTTGATCCTGTATTTGAATCTCCCACTCAGTGATCGTGCACCTAACGACTGTTAGTAACTGAATGATTTTCATTCGTTCATAAACCGGGGAATATACGAGGGTTGATTGAAAAGTTCATCTTTTACTCTCACAGTGCGAAGTTTTATTTGTTTCACCACCAGTCGTTTAGTTTTTGTGCGGTTTTAAGTGAGGCAAGTTTTCAAAAAATTATGAAATGGATTAAACCAAACACTATGCGGTGATTAAGTATCGCTTTAGGAAAGTATTAACGCAAATGCAAATCCATGAGGATATGGAAACAACACTAGGAGAATCTGCCCCGGCTTATCCAACAGTAAAAAAGTGATTGCTGAATTTAGACGTGCCAAGGCAACGGAGTGGACGGCCTTCAACGTTCCAAAGAAAAAAGCAAATAAATCTGCGATTTAAGTGACCGTATACCATAGATAGGGGGATAGCCGAGATTATGGCCATCTCTTATGAACGAAGTTTCAAAAGTGTCACCGGGATGGGTTCGCGTGCTTCTTTCTGTTGAGCAGAAATGCACGCGAGCCACTATTTCACGCGACTGTTTGAGATCTTTGAGACTGATCCAAGAATTTCTGGGAAGATTTGTAACCATGGACGAACTATAGGTTCACCACTGTACTTCAGTCAGAGTTCAAGCAGGACTCAAAGTCAAAGCCAAAGCAATTTCGCCGTCGAATAAGGTGATGGCATCTGGAAAAAGCTCGGACCATAAACTCGGAAAATACTATTGCATCCTTTTACGCCAATTACGTGAAGAAATCTAGACGAAACCGATTAATTAGGTGTGTTATAATGATGACATCCGAGTCATGACACTGGCAATAGCGTACTGGCTTCTTGAGCGAAAGATCGTAGGTTCATGTACAAAAGAAAGCACAGACACAAAGACAGAGACAGGAAACAATTTTAGTATGCAAAGAAAGTTAATTTTCTGTTCTCCTTGAACATATCAACATATTTTAAGAACACAATACGAACACCTTCAGCATTCCTTTACGATGAATTCGCAGATGACTAATGCAATATAAACAAATTCATTGCCAAATGTCAAATGATTGACAAAATTAAAGCTTTATGAATTAATCCTATGAGAGTTTATGAATCAATTATAACGCTCTGCGTATTTTTTTTCCTTGGTAAATATGATAATCAATATATTTCTTACATTTTTTTTTTGAATATAATTATTAGCGCTTGACTCTTAATCTGCTTTCGATTGACGTTAAATGTTGTCAGTGCCATCAGCGAAAAGTAATTTAAATGGTTCCATAATTTAGGTGGCACGTGTAGTTTTAAACTGCTTCTACTAATTCCACCATTCGATTAAATATTATGCAAGGAAACTGGTCAGATGCAAAGAATCTACTAGATTTTATTAGATAAAACAGTTTCAAAACGAGTCTCAGGCAGCAGACTGGGTTGCACAGCTCCATAGATAAAATTATTGTTGATTAACGGTCATCAAAGTCGGAAGAATTTCGTCCAAAGTGTGACATAACAAAATTGCGCATTTTGACCGCTCTTATGGCTTTCTCAATTGAACCAACCAAACGGTGGCCACGGTGTAGTGGGTAGTGTGTTTCCTTGTGAATCGAGCTGTGCACGTTCGAGCACGGTCGGGTAACAGCAACCAATAGCCACCAAGAATAAAAGAGAAATGAACAAAATTTAAGTTTCTCCAACTACTACACCAAAAGGGGGTTTCTGCCCGGTAGTACAATCAATCAATGCTAGGAAAAATGGGACGACTGAGAAATGTAAATACATTTAGTTTGGAAAAAATTTGATCTACCAAAGGACGAAAAAGTTGAGATTTTTAAATACAATTACTCATCACATAAGGACGACTTATTTTCAGGCTTTCTTCATTCAGAGCTCAGTTTAATCTTGAGATTATTCAATATCTTCCAAGTTGGAACTTAGTTTTCTGATTTCATACGTGTTATCTGGGATATTTGGAGCAAAGGGAAAAATGAGTTTCTTGCAATATTCTGGGACGTCTGCTAATCGGAGCATGGGCTTTTTAATTGGAAACATCTTTATATTTTGACCCCTTGCCCGAGCCTACGAAATGAACATGACAGTCAATGGCCTTTAAAAGTACCAAAATTTAAAAGTCGACTTTTGTTAGATGACTCTAGTTCTAAGGAGAAATGAAACAAATTTAAAATAAGAGTCAATTTTTCACTGCTATTGCGCTCAATTTAATTTATTATATTTTCTTGTTTCTCTGCCTTTGTATCATATTTATATTCAGACCGTTTGGCGATAAAGATATTTTGGTTGCCACTTTAGATTCAACTTAAATACCGAGCACTCGCCCCCTACTCCTAAGAGAAATGGACTTTAAACTCAAATTTCTCAAAATGTTAACTAATTGTATAGGTTAGTTAGTGCATCGAAAGATTTTTAGCATTCGTCACTGTAAAGCAAGACTCGAACCCGTCAAAAGCTCTATGAAAGCGAAAGACTCGAGTACGAGGGTGGGTCAATAAGTCCCTGAAAAATTAAATAAGGAACACTCTTTTCGGTATAAAAACATTTTATTTTTCAACATAGTCTCCTTTTAGCTCTATACACTTCATGCAACGTTTCTCCAATTTTTTGATGCCCTCCAAATAATACGATTACTCGAGCCCCTCAAAATAGGCGTTTGTTTCAGCGATGACCTCTTCATTCGACCCAAATCTCTTACCTCCGAGACATTTCTTCATGTTTGGAAACAAGAAATAGTCGCAGGGGCCTAAATCTGGTAATATGCTGGATGAGGGAGTAGTTCGTAGCCTAACTCCTGCAATTTTGCCATTGCGATTGCGGACTTGTGCGCCGGTGCGTTGTCTTGGTGAAAAAGAACTTTTTTCTTCGCCAAATGCGGCCGTTTTTGCTTCAAATCAGCTTGAAATCGATCCAGCAGCTCTGCGTAATATGGGGTGATCGTTTTACCCTTTTCAAGGTAATCGATGTGAATAACACCGCGCGCATCCCAAAAAACTGTCGCCATGACCTTGTTTGCTGACAAACCCTGCTTGGCCTTCTTCGGATTCGATTCACCAGGAGAAAAGTCCATTGTTTTGACTGTTCCTCGGTTTCTGGTGTGTTGTGGTGGATCCAAGTTTCATCCACGATTACGAAACGGCGCAAAAACTCAGCCGAATTTTTCTGGAACATCGCCAAGCACACCTTTGAAGTTGTCAAACGAATGCGTTTGTTGTCGATTGTGAGCAAACGCGGCACCCATCTTGCGGAAAGTTTTTTCATGTCCAAATATTTATGTAAAATCGAAACATGGATTTTGTCGACCATTTCTGGTGTGGTGACCTCAATTGGGCGACCAGAACG
Source organism: Pocota personata (assembly GCA_963082735.1). NCBI lineage: Eukaryota > Metazoa > Arthropoda > Insecta > Diptera > Syrphidae > Pocota > Pocota personata. The sequence continues at coordinate 189,605,226 of OY720430.1, forward strand.
TTCGGCGTCACTTGTGCTTGAACGACCGCACCGAAATTGAGTAAACCAGTGGTGAATGGTTCCAATCGATGGTGAAGAATTCTCATAATATTTGTCAAGCTTTTGTTTGGTTTGCTTGACATATTCATGAATAAATAAATAAATATTTTGGAGCTGACAGCCAAATGCAAGGCCTAGCCTAGCTTCTCGCAGTTGCAACCTACAGTTTTATGCCGTTTCCGAAAAGCAAGACAGTTTTACTCTCGGATGTTTGTCAGACTTTCGCGAGAGGTGAGACCGTGACTCTTTTTTTTTATTATTATTGTGTTTTCTTGGATTCGAACCTTGAACCTCTCGCTCAGTGACCGCACACTGAGCCACGGCGCCCACTAATATAATATATTCATGAAGATTACAAAAAAAAAGTTGCACAATTCAATTTATTTTAAATTTAATCTCGGTATAACTAACCATCAGGATGATGGATTCGAAGAGCGCCGTTTTAATAAGCTATCCTGATCGTCAATCTTTATCACCACACAAATTTTAAGTAATCATTCGTGCATTGGATTCATAGTAATCCTTCAATAAACGTTCTCACATCATTAAATGTCTATAGAACAAATTTGTTAAAAGTTTACAAATTTGATCACGCGTCGTTTCATTTTCGTATATAGTATTTCAAACGACTACACCGTCTCGCTTAAATTGCGTCTATCAGAGAAATAACGGCGCAACGTGCATATACTACTCATAGTAAAACAACACACTCTGCTCTAATTACAATGCGCCACATTGTTCGCGTTCAGTAATCATTTTGATATTGTATTTGAAATTAACATACAGCGACCAGTCAATGATTAGCTCTTTGCATAGTTCTTTATAGTTAAGATCTGTTGACAAGTTTGCAAAGCAAACACATACTATGTGAGTTGTAATTTTTTGATTGTCTTTTGTTAAGCAAATAAAATAATATATTGAGAATTCCAATAGGAATTACAACCAATCGGATCGGGAAGCGCGTATGATTGCTCGTAAGCAGTGTGCCTTTTTTTGGAGCAATATGGTTGCCAATAAAATTTGTTCTGTGAATGCGTACAGAAACATTTTACTTGTAAAAGAAATGCAGTCGACGTCAAAGACATCTTAAAGATTAAAAAAGTTTTCAAAACATAATTGTAATATTTAAGATAAAAAAAATAGCTACACATTTGTTCATATTTTCATTACGATAGATAGAAAGTGGTCCTCGATGAGATGCGCTTAGGCCAACATAGATCCATTACGAAACCACTATGAAGAAGCAGAGATTACGATCCCTGTCAACTCCTTTGGATGTAACCATTGATTTTGTCAGTGCATGTTTTGTTCAGATCATTTAGGGCGTACTCCTAGAGTACACCTTCGAATATGAGCAAATGAAGAACATGCACAGAGGAAGTGAGTTATAGTCTCATCTTTCCCATCGGCTCTGCAGCTACTGCAGAAATTATTACAATGTCCAGTCTCTGAGCATGTCTGCCGATGCACCAGTGCCCGCGTGTCTTAGCAGTACCTTGGACAGTCTTGTGTCAAGCATATTACCATAGAAGAGTTGCAGTTGTTAAGATGTTAGAAAAAGTTGTCGGAAATTACTTTAAGCGTTGTAAGACTCACAAAAAATGTGCTGAATACTTTTTTTCACACCAGAATCGATAGAATTTTCGTCTTACGAACGCATTAGCAAGCAACTTTTTGCAGCAAAAATTAATCTTTGTCTTATGCGATTAAAATACTTTCTTTCGACGTTTTTCACGGGATTATGAGTTGTGCATTTTACTATGGGAACCCATTCCCTACAACATTTTGCGTAGTCGAAGTTTACTCCGTTTCTTTCAAGTTTCTGCCCCGTCACATTGGATAGGGTTGTTAATACGTTTTTCTGCTTTTGTATTAGCACACGAATGGCGAGAAATAAAATAATGTTGGCCAAAAACCAAAGGACTCGGCAACCAATTAGACGAAGCATTATGTAATTAATCGTTGAAAAGCTAAGAGTTTGAATGACTTTTTAACAAAAGCGAAACAAGGCATACGACTTCATAAAATATTATTTCTTGGAAAAAGAGGAGAAAAAAGTAGTGCAAACAGATTTTCCGTAAACAATTATATTCACTTGTGTCGTGGTGAGCTCTAAAAAACTTTCTTGTTGCTTTAAAAATTGTAAGACTTTAGTGGGTGGACTATATACAGCTATAGCCAAAATAATAGCAACACCTATTTCATTGGAATTTTTGAAACTTTTTTAGTTTTCAACTTACTAACAAATATGTTTACAACATATCCTATGTACAGTACAATTAGTTGTATAGTTGAAAGTATATTTTATCAGTCTTAACTATTGTGCTCCAGTTAAGCTGGACAAAAAAATAGCAACACCAAGTAATAACACGAGAAAATCGTTCAGATAATGTATTTTGCTTAGTATATTTTTAAAAGAAAATTAGTATTTATTCACAAAACCCTTATTTTTAACAACAGCATCGACTCTGTTCTTCATTGAATCGCCTAATTTGCGAAATTTATCTAAAGGCATTGAAGCCCAAACTTCCTGGACGATTCTCCAAAGATTTTGCTTGTTTGAGGGGTGGTGTTTATTAATTTCAATCTTCAGCTCACTCCAGAGGTTCGCAATCGCATTTAAGTCCGGAGATTGAGAAGGCCACTGCAAAACATCGACACTATTTTGCTCAAACCAGAGTTTCATAAGCTTTGCTGAATGCTTGGGTTCGTTGTCTTGCTGAAAGCGTCATTTTAGCGGCATATTTTCTTCGGCCTATGGAAGCATGACATTCTGTAGTATGTCTACATACTTTTCTTTGGTCATTATGTCTTCGATGAGGTAAACCGGCCCTACGTCCCACCAAGAAAAACAACCCCATATCATTACACTACCACCTCCATGCTTCACAGTGGGTTTTGTGTACCTTGGATTGCATTCTTCACCTGCTGGGCGACGAACAAAGTGCTTACCATCCATTCCAAAGAGGTTAATCTTAGTTTCAATGCTCCAAGGCACGTTTCACCACTGCTTCGCTGCCTGAAGTGGATCGTGTGGCACGTGGTAGAGTTTGGCAAAGGCAATGCGTTTCTGGATATGTATTTTTTTCAACAGTGCCACTTTCCTCGGAGCTCGAGCGTATAACATCGCATCCATCAGAGTTCGGCGAATTGTCCTGACAGTCACTTCAAGTCATGTTCCGTGTTTTAATTCTCTGGACGACATGAAAGGGTTTTCCTTATTAGCGCTGTTTTGTCTTTGGTGGACATTTTTGACGGGCGTCCTCTGGTCTCGGAAAGTTTGCTGGCGTGTAGAGCATTTTGCGATACATCGGATCGATTGGCCTTGATTGCGTAGAGCCAAAATGGTTTCTCGCTTAGCTCCCGAGCAATGCTTCCGCTGCCCATAATACTGTTTGCTAAATGCAGAACAATCATCTAAAATAGCATTAAATTATCAGGGCACTATTTAATTAATCGTGTATTTTCTTCTTTTTTGTATGCTTTTACATAATAATGTATTGACAACAAATTTACCGTAACATTTTAGTGTGTTGCTTTCTTAGAATCCAACAAAAGAGTACCACTACGTACAATACTAAAGGAAAGTAGTAAGTGTTGCTAGTACAAATAAAATGGCTTCTTCTCGAAAGAAACGAAAATACTAAAAATCCTTAAAATTGCTTTTGGTTGTCATTTGCATGAAAACCCAATCCCAAATCAATGGTTGACCTATATAACGATTGACAATTATAACGACTGTATTTAGCCAGACCCTTGACCGTCGTTATAAGCGAGGATACAATGTACATAAAATTGTGAAAATTGTACATGGCTGTGGGCGTGGGAAAAATATAAATATATTTTATTTGTTATTCTAGCGCGCAGCTTTTTTCTTCAATATATGCATTCTTTCCAGGCATATGGAACTTTCAATATTAGCACAGCAGCGGCAGTGGTATTTTATTTAAATCCAATGTCTAGACATACACTCCTATTGAGTTGCCTTAAATCATATCACGAGCGAAGACAATAACAATAATAATTCTGAAACTAAAATAAACTTTCACTTAAATAGAAACTGATGGATTGATGACGCCTTCTACCGTACATACATATTATGCGTAGATCTTTTATTGTTATAAATTCCTAAATCGTTATTTAGTATTAGTAACAATACAGACACGTGTCCTCTTCTGCATAGGACAAACCATAAAGTTATTTACATTTTTTCGTCATGTACGAGTATGTTGGTACTTAGAGTACCATGTGCAATATTAAGGATAATAAACAAATAAATATTATGCCTGGGTAACTGCTTGTTCAAAGTTTTATAGAATAAATAATTTAAGTGAAAACACATCATGTGCATGTTACAAAAATAAGTGCTTATTTTCGATAGAGAAAGAAAAAAAACTAACGCAAACATAGAGTAATAGATGAATATGCATTAAGAAATTATAGCAAACTGCAATACACAGTGGACACCAACAAACTCGACTCCTTACATAAGTAATGTTGACTTTTCATCTATGTATAATATCGAAACGATGTATGCTTTTCCAACTATTGTAATGTAAACAGTGCCTCCTCCTAGGGGATGATAAACACCACGAACGAATTTGTATTTGCAATGTACAGTGCAGGTAGTCACAAACTTTGTCGTCTATTATGAAAACTACACAATTGCTTTCGAGTAATTACGATGAGATGAAATAGAAATTCAAGAAGAAAATAACTATGCCACGTACTGTACTCGTATCTGCTATGCGGAACGGCATGTAGATTTATAGTTAAAGTCTAAACCTAGAAGAACAAGCTCTAAGCTAAGTTATATGGGTGTGCGAAAGAAGAGAAAGACAAATAGATTGTCAAAACAATCTAAGTTTCCATAAAGCATGGCACATCAACAAAGATCGACAAGAAATATGCATTTATGTCACCATCACTAGTTCCTCCAAAAACAACCATCATTCTGCAATCGGTAATTACCATCAAATGAATTGTTATTGCTTAGTGGTTAAGTGTGCGGTCACTGAACGGGAGATTCAAGGTTCGAAGCCCAGAAAAACACATAACAAATTCACAGCACCACCCCTCGCGAGCGTTTGACAAATCGTTCTTCTATTAATCGAAAAAAATGTTCAATCTTGATTTTTATTTAATCCAATATCGAAGATATTAGGATATACATTTTTATAAGTAAAACTACTTACAAATGTATGGCTTATTCGATGCATGACGAACTATCTCTCATAGGTAATGTTGGCAAAAAGTAGGAAAGATAAGGTTAATGGCGACTTTAACCCTCATCCTTCGTTAAGTTCCTCGTTTAGTTGCCTTGGCAGTAGTTAGTTGGAGTTGACAGGTTCATCAACAGTCATGTATCTGACACTCCTAGTTTCGTTTTTATATCAAAAGGATTTGATCTGAAGTTCCCTCATTTTAAATTGTCCGTTTGGTATATCATTTTAAGTTCACTACGATTTTTTATATCCTCAAAATAGTTAACGCATTTTAAGATGTTTTTTGAAGTGTTCCGTACCAGAATCGTATAAAGGGAACACTAATGGATTCAACACTGTGTATGTCGGTCTATCTATCCGTGTGTCTGTCAAGCGCTTGTAACTTTTTAATCGTTTGATATAAAGAGCTTAAATAAATAGTACGTGGTAGACTAGGAAAATAACCAGAAAACAAAAATAACAAAAATATTTTTATAGTTTTTACACCCCATCATGTGACATATCAAACTAAAGCTAAACTTCCAAACGTGCAACCCAGTCGTGCACTTTATTTTTTTTTTTTTTAGTTTTTTGAACAAAAAAGAAATGAAAAACCCATGTTCATTTCAAGTGGAACTACTACGGATCAGTCTAAGCCTACATGTCAAGTTTTATCGAAATCCGTTCAAGTGTTCTTGATTTAAGCGGCTAACAAAGATGATTTAAAGATTTTTGAAACACCGCGCGACGCCCGACTCGCGCTTGACATTTTTTTTTTTAATAACGGTTTCCAATTTAACTTGACAAGGTAAACTATCTGATGTCGATAGAAGATATTCTATCTCATGTAGAGCAATATTTGTTCCACCCCTAAGTTGACTTAAAATGATGCTCTATATTTTAGCATAAAAACTATCTTAAATCACATGCACAATACATACACAAGCTAAATCATATCAGATCCTAATAAAAGCGTCATGATGGATTTTATATTTTTAAAATGAATCTAGGGCGAAATCCCGTAACTTAGGACAAACATTTAAGCGATCTTTAATTACTGACGGTATTATACAGGTACATACAACTTTTTATTGTTCTTTGGCTCGCCTGAAAAATTCCAAAAAAATATATTTATGGGGAGATTATTAGGGAAGATATACTCATACCCATGCCTACTGGTTGGTATGCCACGTCAATTAAAACAAAGAACAGCAAAAAGATTTAAATTGATTTTGATTGCTATTCAGAAATTACGCTCTTTATTTTGCAGCAAACGGAATTTTATTTTAAGCACATAATAGCCTGCGTGCACAATTGAACAAAATTAATAAGCGGTTTATAACATTAAAAAGCTAGAATCCGAACATTATTAATCATCGTACCTATTGTGGAATTCTTTATATTGCTGTTTCGTATACGCAGGAACGACAGATATTATGAAATAAACAATGGTTTTGAAACGTCAGCTACATACACAGTCAAGTCATATATCTAAACTTCGCAATATTGGTACGAATCCTGAAAGTTTTAGGTACTCAATCATCAAACAGCAGGAAGATAAAGAGGAAGCTGCAATATTGTCAAGACAATCTTCAGGTTTTTAGCAATTATATTAATATAAAAGCTTCCTGGGTTTCAGTGTTGTATTGTTGTATCATATAAGCAGCAGGGCAATATTATTAGACAAAGAATGAGCACACCTTAGCATATCTCTGTGATAAACAACGACTTTCTTACTCTCATTAATATACAACTCTAACATTGAGTTGCGACACATTCAAATTTTAATATATAACACCATGGGAGCATGCATACTTGCTATGCACTTAGTTGTTGTACTACTTTTGCTATCTTTACAACAATACAACCATTGCTCAAAAAGACGATCTTATCTGAAGTTTCATCATGCTCATAACAGTAAATTCAGCCTCACATAAATGCAACAAAAAAATAAATGTGTCGCAATCGTAGACTGGTGGTTTGATTATTCCATAAATTTTGTTCGTTGATTCTTTATGACTTTCCCCGAAATTCAACCACACAACGATTAAACAAAAACCCAATACACCAAGAATTATTCAAATTGAAAAACAATAGTCATTATTTTTAACAGCGACTTCGTTTTCACCACTTCTTCTTATCTTACGGCGAAGTTATGATCCGGAGTAGAAGGATCACAACCCTCCCACTCTACTGCATCCCTACTGGTCCGCTTGTGGGGTTTGCCGGTTTGACCTCAGGAAGTGCCGGCATTCTTCCCGGTTTCGGACTTCGTCACTGAGGCCAATCAAATGCTGGTGTTTTCGCATTTGTGTGATCCAGTTGTTTTTGGTCTGCCTTTTTTGCGCGATTGTGTAGGAACGTTGATTGTTATTGCCTTTTTAACGGGGTTAGAAGGATCTCTCCTTTGAACATGATAATACCAACTGAGCCGGTCGCGGTCTATCTTGCTTGCGATGGTTTCTTTTACATTAAGGCTTCCTCGAATCTTTGAACTTCTTATTCTATCAAGCTTTGTTACTCCTGCTGTCATGCGAAGCATCTTCATTTCAGCTGCCGTTAATTTGCCACCATACTTTTTGTACATTGTCCAGCATTGTGAACCGTATGTGAGCGCCGGACGAACAACTGCGGTATAGAGCCTTCCTTTCAGCTTAGGTGACATTTTTCTACCACAGAAGATAGCGAAGTTTTCCCGCCACTTCATCCACCCTACGCTTACGCGACGCTTGATGTCATCATCATCATATTTGAACTTTTCGCACTTGGGAAGCACTTTTCCTTTCAAGTAAATGTCTGGAATAGGCCGGTGTGGATTAGAAAATGGACAGCACAGATACTCTCTTTTCTGAACTACTACGGTACCCATTTCCCTCCAAAACATCCACCCATACATCAAGTGATCGTTGCAGGGACGTTTGATCTTCACTTATGATAGCTCCATCGTCAGCAAAGTATAACTGATGCACTTTGGGGACCGTAACTTTTCCTTCAAGCAGATAATCAAGGACTGAGAATGCTTCCCTGGTGTACACCGACTTTGTTTGGGAACTTTTTGGTGGTCCCTGCGGGACATCTTACCCTTGTCCGTGCTCTCTCATACATGTCCATGATCATGCGCACATAGATTTCTGGAACTGCTCGTTGTCTTAGCGCCAGCCATAAGAGATCTCTCACCATATGCAAGTCCTTTAAGGAATCACCATGTTTTTCCCTTATGATCCTCATACTTCCGATTGCACCTGTTGTTGGTTTACCCGAGACAAACCCATCAGATAGCCATATTATTTTCCGCAGTCGGTCATCTAATACCCGCTCAACAATCTTCATGGTGTGTGACATCAGCTTGACAGAACGGTAGTTATCGCAGTTTCGCGTATCGCCCTTTCCTTTGAGCAAAGGAAGAAGATAACTTTCCCTTGATTAGGCATTGGATCAGCGCTCATAAGTTTGGACCCGATGTCTCTAATCGAGTTTTCCAGAACTCAGAGGGTATCTTGTCTGGCCCACCCGCTTTTCTTTTTTTCGAGTATTTGGCCGCATTCGTAACTTCTTCGACAGTCATGTCGGACACTTCGTCATGGTTAGGAGTGGCTCTTGCTAAGTATACCCGGGAAAACTTGATCGTTCAGAAGTCTTTCACAATACTGTCGCCATCTGTGGAGAATTTTGTCGTCTTCCACAAGAAGCTGGCCTTGAGCATTGCTAATAAATTTTGGAGAACGAATCTCCTGAGCAATTCTTCTTCTCTGGGCGGTTTATTTGGTTGTTCCCTTGTTCAAGTTGTTTTGTTGAAGCTCCTGGATAGCCTGGTTCCTATTATACGCCGAAGACGATGTTTCCTCCAACTCCCGATAGAGGCCTTCCATACTTTTTGCTTGAAATTGGGCGCAGTTTTTCGCGAGACCTTTACAATATCTACATATATATCAGGTCTTCGTTAATAACAAAGTTACCGTGATGTTGTGCATTTTTAATTCAAATGCAAGTACATCTTTCTAGTTAGTGGATATTTCCGCGATTTTTAAGACTTTATATAAAAAAAAAGAAAATCTTGTAACGTTTTTTTTTAGTAGAAAGTGGGCGTGGCTGTCTTCATTCCTATATATTCACAATAACACTTACGCGTCAACGTAAGTAGATTTGATAAAACCAAATTAGAAGCAAACGCCCCCAAAAAGTGGGCGTAACCTTACGCAATGTATGGACATTTATCAATTTCTAGTAAAAATATTGACAAACGACATTTTATTAAAAAGTGGGCGTATTTGTAGGCGAATTTCATACAAAGTTTGGGATTCTGAAAAGCTTTGTATGAAGTCATAGCTTCCGATACTGATCACAAATTTATGTATAATACACACCTTTTTGAGGGCCTACCGATTTTATTTCTCTACATTACAAACTGTATCCAAATTAATACACCCTTTGGGATATGATATAAAGGGGATTGTTGTGTCACGAATAGAAGATTTACAGACAGAGTAAAGGCACTGCCAGAGCCATATGCTGCGTTTCGGAAATCAAGAAAGCGAAGCTGTAGAGAAAGAAGAACGAGAACACTGCATATCCTTCTACGAAGGAAAATAATAGCAATAGAAGCTGTGATGGAATCAAATAGAGTGTATTGCAGAAACTATGTTCAAAATTGTTATCACAACGTAAGACGAACAACCTAAGCCTATAAAACCCGAGCAGAAGGGAATACGTATTTGTATCAATGCTGCCTGTGCATACTTCTGGGTGCAATGTCGTTCAAAAGTTGATCACATTATGTATCCGGTAAATGTTGACACTTCCCAGAGACCCCGACAATCAATTATGACACCCTTCTTTTCTCTAAACTTATTCGCTTGGAAAAATTAAACATTCATTCAAACAACTTTTACGTATTAATTCCATCATTTATGTAGGTTAATTCATTCTAAATTAAATCGTGTCCTTATCCTTCATGAATAGCAATTACTTCCTCGAAATCTCACCCAAAATTGCCTGTTCCTACCTTTATCTCTCTCGATTTACATACCACTGATAAAGTAATCAATCAAATAAAAGAAAAATCAATAAACTCGAAATTTTTTTCCAAGAGGAACATACATACATAAGTATTCACTTTCCTTTCCCACATTGCTATAATGATAGCAAAGGGGACTATAAAAAAGAGAAAAAAGAACGAAAAAAAAAAAAAAACACTAATGTATCCAGCAAAATGTGTACAACTATTTCCATTGCCATCACCCTTAATTCCAATGTAATTTCACATATCCACCATCCAGCACCACCAACTTTGGAACGCGTCTGTCCATCAATCTATGCTCCCACCCATGGGGTAGAAAATTACCTCCTACGTCCAATTAATGTAGTAGAAAATGCATAAAAAAAATATTGCCTTGAACAAACTTTCGGTGTTGTGCGCCACCCACAACCCTCTAATCATGTGGCCACCGGTCGCCTGTCACATACACACATCACATATTGGTGGTTTTCTATCTTTAAAATGCATGAAGATGGCTCTTTGATTATTATTTCATCAAGGCAGTTTGTCAAAACATTGCGTCGCCATGACAATTCGTTTGTGGAGTGGTTAGAAGTAGTTCGACAAATACATACCGCAAACGAATGCTTAAAGGCGTTTATGGGAAATTGGTCAAGCGGCGGCCACCACCAACACCACAGCCGCAACGATAACAACGACAACCACAATGATGACGATGACTACAACGACGACGACGACGGTCTGCAGTTGTCAGTGGTCACACACAACAGAGAAAAAAGTTCCGTGTCCACTACTTCCAGTAGAGCTCTTTAGATGGCTAAAACTATGCCAGTGGCTACAGGGAAACCGACCGCAATCGACGTTTGGCCGATTAATATTTGAAAGGCGTTAATTAAAAATGACTTTTGAGCAAATTGCTACGACGTCTTCTTCGAAAACCGACCACGTAGGCGATGACTACAAACTTTGTGCATGATTGCAACGATATTCAAATGCATTTGATATGTGGGACCGTCCTGCTGCTACTTTTTCTGAGTGAGCTCTGTGCGTGTACAAGTAAATACTTTAAAAATTGCTTTCCAATCAAATACCCCGCACCACCGACCGACCGACCGACCAACCGACCACCATTCTATGTTTCTCGAGCAACTTTCTGTCATTTTTAGACCACCCAACATTACGACCAGTAGTTGTCTTTTGAGTGGACATTTCCGTGGCCACCGCCCCCCATTTATAAGCAAGGTAATGGTGTGGTCGCTGCTTCGTTCTTTTTTCGGAGTTTCAAAAGTTAATAACTAATGTGGATATCGCGTGTGAGAATTTCCTTCTTTGGTGTTATGAATTATTGACAAGGATTCGATTTTCGTTATTTTTGTTAGTCCCCTTTGTTCATCACCCTCCCTCCCTCCTCACGATTGTTACATAACTTGGGACTACTTTTGCTTTACACGGATTTTGTTTTCATAACTAAAGGCATTCTGTCGCAAACCGAGGGTTAAATCATTTGATGGTGAGTGGGCTACGGTAAAGTGCATGTTAAGTAATTTCGAAAGCTAATTACCGCGTACTCACACAATTAATTTATTTAATAGTTTCACATCTACACAGCCCGCACTAGAAAGAACGAACAAGAGCGGCGAGCTATTGTTCACAACATTTTCCCATGTGTGTAATGTAATGTGTCGAACTTGTCTCCTTTCTTGAATTAATGATCCGCAATTCATCTACATATATGGGCAGTATTCAGGTAATAATGGTTCAACAATTTTGATTACTCGATGATGTCATCAATTAATATTTATTCGAGAATTGAAATTGTTTTTACGAAAATTAAACTCTTTATAGCGTAATGCGCTATCACATTATCATAAAAATGGCCTGGAAATGTGTAGAACTTGTGTGCTCTAAATTAATGAGACAGAACAACTCTCTGGGCGAGCATTTATACAGTTAACTTTTTTACCGTAATTTGTATGTACACGTGATTATCTGAGGGACCTTGGAAGCGATTAGATAAGTACCTATAGTATGTACGTTATTTATGTAACTTTTTTTTTTTTTTGTTTTTTTCTACGTAAGTTCATAGCCAATAACACATATAAGTAATTTAAAAGATGCCCACTATATACATAGGTATTGACGCTATTGATTTGGAATTCGCGCAGGCATAAAGTCCGGGTCATCGAAGAAGTAGGTGAACCTTTTTCCAGAAGGCCAAGAATGCTGAGCAATAGCAAATAAAAAAATATAACTTGCCTTTAGCCATGCCATGATATTTGGACAAACATGCACCCTCTAACAAAAGTAATCACTTTATAATCAATCAACGATTTCAAAGCATCCGTTTGTGGATACAGCTGAACGTTGTTTCGATACGTTAAGTTCGTCACCGAAAATCCGAAAGTTCTAGAAGGCGTCAATTTCACAGGTAAAATGCGGATCGCTATAATAAAGGATTAGCGAGCGGAAGTCAGAACAGTAGTCAGCTACTACGCAGAGCTGAAATTGTTGTTTTGCTTCTACGACCTTCAATCGAACGTACATATGTGCATATGTTTAATGTCTTTAGCAATCCCTTAAAATAGATAGGAAACGTAGACGTAGTAGCCGCCATAGCTTAGCGATGAGTTCGCTGAACTAGAGGTTCGAATCCCCGAGAAACACCCAACAGTTATTTCATGGTCCCAGTTCTCGTGAATATGTGACATGTCTCCAAGTAAAATTCTCATGAGCTTACAAATGTTGGTCGAGAACGAATCTTGGGCGGTGAAATAAATATTTCCACCCGTCTTAAGGGATATTGAAGGTCAAAGCATTGAAAACTGTTAAATAATGTGGGAACATAATCCACAGACCTTTAATTCAGAGCAAAGACACACAGACCAAATCGTAGTTAGCAAATATTTCCCACATTATCCAGCACCAGGAAACTTTCCTTGAAAGAAAAGTGAGAGTACTTTTATTTATATTTTTCCAAATCCACCTCTGGCAAGATCTGCTTCGGCGAAACGCAAGTGTTGGTCCACCATCTACCTACTGGTTGCCTTTCTTCTGGCTTCAGTTTTCACTATTTGGTTCCAGCCAAAACGCCACAAACCGAACATATTTTGAGAATATTTGAAGTCGAACCGCTTCCAGAACTGTCACCAATCAATCGGCGCAAGAGTTCTCGAGAAGTTTAGGTCAAAAGCTTCGGCAGCAAAACAAGCATCTACGAAGAGCAGTAGTCAGTTGTTGAGAATATGGACTGAACAATTCAACAGGCTGTAAAACTGCAATGACAATGAACTATGAGTTTGAAATAACCATTCAACTAGATGATGCTGATATTTTTGTTCAGTTGTCCAAAGTGAAATGAAATACAAGAGACGAACTGTTCAGAGATGGCATATGCACCCTGCCCGAAACTGTCGGTAAAAGTCTAATCAAGATTATTGGTGTCAGAAAAAGTCTGAGACGATAAATTGCCAGTACACATCTTTTAGTATCATTCTTGAAAGGTTTGTCAGAAACTCACAAGCTTACACCAGAGATACAATCGTTCAGTAGTACAGATACTCATAAGCAATAATGCCGAATCGGTAATGTTTTGAAATTTGATTATTTGTGACATGTACGAAGTAAAAGCTTTACGAAAAAGTATTAATTACCAGCCACATTTTGCAGTCATACTGCATTTATGGACACAGGGGGGAAGTGACACCAAGGCCCGAAGTCTTCGAATCCATTTCGGACGAACAACGTGGTAATGTAGTACAGTACCTCACCGTATACGAGTAGTGTGCAGCACTGTAAAAAGATCTCAGCCAAGTCTCTGCAGAGGCACCTTTCTAGTGCCTGGAATTCATTGTTGAACTGCAGCGTTACCAGAAGCAAAATAAGTAAAATAAGTTCAACAAAGCTGCTACGGCTGCCAAGTTAATTATTTTCCTTAAAGACCTTCTCTGCTGCACCAATAGCAGAGGCATTATGCTCATTGGCTGTATAGAATTTTACAACACTTAGGACTATAAATGTTGGAGAGGAAAGGATAGAGAGTGAGGTGACGATGAGCGTTATTTTTGAATCTTTGCGGGTTATAAGTTCTAGGAAATTTTGAGGAAGGCAAGTTATTACACATTCGTATTGGAATCTTCCGAATTTCATGGTGCGCTCAAAAACAGGCTTTAACATACAAGGATATGTGGAAGACGCTGCACGTGTACCGCGATTAAACTGATGGACAGGCAAGACACAACTATATATTTCTACTGAACTCTTATGATGGAAGTACAGGCACAGGAGTGTTAAGCATCCGACGTTCCGGCGGTGTTTGAGCGAGGTAATAAGATTGCAGATGAACTGATCACAAATCAATCGAAATGCTTGGCGCTGACACGATCGAATGAACTCAAAATGCGAGTTATATTCAAGTTTCGGGGGAATATAAACTTTCTAGATCGTATCCAAGTCTGTGGGAGTGAAAAATCGTTTATATCCTTTGATGCTTCAGCAGCATCTGTGATCTGCTGATTCCAGCGAAGGTCTGGGCTAACATACAGCAGTATTCGAGGACACAGAATCGAAAAATCGATCTGCAAATGGATTGAGTTGACAAGTAGAAGCGACCTCAATTTTGTTTTTGCATTCCTGGGCATTTTATTACAAAAATTCATTAAGAAAACCTTACCATTAAACAAATTTTAGAAATATTAATGTTTCAACTCAATTGCTCAACTTGTCCCAGGTATACATGTAATCGAGTCAAGTCAACCCAGTTGCGACTCGACTCGTGTACACATGACTTTCAATCCAAGCTAAACTCTCACGTTCAACTCTGCATGTATACGTAGTATAAACTTAATAGGAACCTTCTTTGAAATGATGCAAGAAATTTATGCATCGTCAGAGCTCAGAAGCTTTATTATGCAAACTGTAGCCGATGCACAAGTTCTTTATGCAACTTGTTCTCCTCGTCAACATCAGGCTCATATTGTGTAACAAAATGTAGATATAAAAAGAACAAAATTAAACTTGAACTTTGCGTCTCTTAATGTTAATAAGAAACATTTAACAAAGACCGCCCCCCCCCTCTGGACCGATAAAAAAAATTGCACAGTACCATCATACAACATATAAATTAAATCCAACCCCGCAAACGGAAGAGATACTTGTGATGCAACGGATTGCATAACTACCAAGTGCGCATATAAAGGCAATATGCACTCGACATTCCTCCTCCGCCTTCAGTGTAATTAAATTCCCAAGCACGACAAATGAAGAAATTTAATACACACAAGTTAAAGCTGAAGAAAATCACAACATTAGAAGCGTCCATCAATTGCAAACATCTGCCACTATCGAGAGAGAAGAACAACTTTGACATGATTTGCACGCGGAATTTCAAGGTCAATATCAGTCAAGATGGAATCTAGTTTCTTTTCTCAATTAAACCCTTAGTAATCATCACATCCATTTAGGTGGAACTCGGAACGGCACTCGCTGCTTAATGAGATACATATGTACGTCGTGCGAATAATCAGATTGCAATAAACAAGTTTCGTGCATACATTAGTGGATTAGTGTTTTACTAGTTTTAGCAATAGCTACCGCTACTGCAAACTAATTTGGATAATTTTGTTTCATTGGATTTGGTCGCAGCGACACTATCACAGGAATTTATCTTTAAATTTATTTTCCTTGACGTCTGTGGAGCTAGATAAAAAATCGCAGATTAAAATAACGCCGCAGGTTATCGCTTTGATATTTTTCAGATAACAAACTTGTTGCGCATCAGTATAAAGATGGTTGAACAAACAAAAGAAGAAAGAAACAATGAAAGCGAGTTTTGCTTTGTATAGGGCTTATAAGGAATGGCACAAACTTGTCATTTTAATTTGTATTCCTCTGGACATCAAGGAAGAAACCAGTTCAAGAGTGAAAATGCCAGCCCAACCCAACCCCTAACCTTGTGGTATTTGGACTATTTTGATTAGCATTCAGTAATTTGCAAACAAGTTCTCAAACAACGTAGATGCCCTTCAACAGTAATTGTGAAGATGGAAATGTATTATTATATGTACAGGGCAGCAAACATAAAATAAAATTGTAGCGTTTAATTAAAATCAACGAGAAAACCATATTTCTACTTGAAAGAAACAAATGGATAGTTGATTGCAGCCAAAAGTTTAGTGAAAACCTGAATGCGCTATGGTGGCTATTTAAAAACTTTTTTTTTAAATAAACTTTTCGCTATAAAAAAAAAAGATGTAGCACCCTTTTACTGCGAACTAACATCTCATTCGGTATACGTAAGATGCCAGTTATAACGGTTGGAATTGAAGAGGATAAAAAGTCTCATTCTATTCGTTGTTTCTACGAAAAGCAAAACATTGCTACAAAGTGCAGACCAAAAAACTTCTCGTATGGGTAGGGGAAACGTAGAACTGAATTGACTTTCAGTTGAGGACCACTAAGAAGCACGTTCATTTCGTCTAATCTCTTGCAATTTATTGTTCACCAAACTTATTCAATGCAATAGTGTGGTGAAGTAATTGCATTGACTTCTGATGTATAAATTTCATTCAAAGTAAAGTTAACTTAACGCTAACACCTAATCTCGAAAACCACTGAACGAATATTTTTTTTTTTTTTATAATTTGCACGTGTGAAAGGGGTTATGAATACCCTTATACTAATTCTAGGACACGGGCGTTTTTGAGGAAAGGGGAAGAGACAGAGAGAAAGACAGATTGGTGTAGTTGGTTTGAAACTCAGCTGGTATTAAGTTCCAGTGAACTCCAAGGGTGGCTGTCCAGATAACTGGGGGTTTTTTTTTTTTTTTATAATTTGCGCGCACCAAATGGGATATGAATACCATTAAATTATTATTATTATAGAGAGAAAGATAGATTGGCGTAGTGGGTTTGAAATTTAGGTGGTATTAAGTTTCAGTAAACTCCAGGGGTGGCGTCCAGATAACTGGGGAGCTTGTTTGTTTTGCTTTTTGTCGTTGCTCATGATTCACAGTATTTTTTTCCCTCCACCTGATGTCATCATCGCGATCAAGTTGCATTTTAAGCCATATGATAACTCTACTGCCAGTGTTATGCCTTCGCAGTAGAGTTGACTAAGCTTTCCCAATTGATCGACTTTTTTATTTATTTCAAACGAAATAAATAGATGATTGTTGAGATCAGGATTTGAACCGTGAACCAAGAGCGTGACAAGCGTTGATGTTACCACTACACCACGGCCACCCCATTTTATTTTGTTTGTTTTCGCTATTATTGTCGTTGCTTATGATTCACAGTATTTTTTTCCGTCCTCCTGATGTCATCATCACGATCAAGTTGCATTTTAGCCATATGACCGCCCTACTACCAGTGTTATGCCTTCGCAGTAGAGTTGACATAAGCTTTCGCAATCGATGGACTTTTTATATATTTCATGCGAAATAAATAGATGATTATTGACATCAGGATTCGAACCGTGAACCTGTAGCGTGACAAGCGATGATGTTACCACTACACCACGGCCACCCTCAATCGTATATCGATGCGGTACCATTCTATACCTACACATTCTATATCTCGATTTCAATTGAACCATTGAAAAAAAATTCTTTGCTTTGTCAAAAAACTAACTGATTTTTTTTAGTGTCCCGTGCCAGAATGAGATAAATGGAATACTAATGGATTCAATACGATGCGTGCCCGCCTGTCCGTGTCTGTCACACGCTTGTAACTTTTGAACTGTTTGACTTAGATTAGGTTAAGTGGCTGTCTCCGCTCAGGCAGGGACACACTTTGACTAAAGATAGGTCCATTGCGACACCACAAGAAGAACCGGATTTCCGGCACCAGGAACCCTACATGATTAATTTCTTCCTAAAGGAAGAAAATAATGATTAACCTTTGCGGTGTTAACCATATGCAGAATCATCTAGATCCATAGACTAAACTCACTATTATTAATATCAAGCCTGGCTACCCCCTAGGGTTTTCCTTCTCAACGTTGGTAAGGCAGGACAGGTGCACAAAAGGTGAGTAATAGTTCCAGCTTAGGCCAGATCTGTTCCGACGAAAGACAAATACTGATACTATTCCTCCTGCTGGTTGCCATTTTTCTGGCTTCGCTATCAAGGCGGAACTTGATCGATTTTAAGGGAGCGGTCGCTTGCTCTCTATTTTCAGTGAAGTTCTGACCTGAACCCTGCTTTGCCAGCTCATCCGCTTTACAGTTGCCCGATAAGTCACTGTGTCCTGCAATGCAACACAGAGAAATGTCGCAACTGTTAGCGATCTCTTTAGGCTCAGTGGTTAAGTGCGCGATCACTGAGCGAGAGGTTCAAGGTTCGAATCCAAGCAAACATAAAAATAAAAAAATAAGTTTTCTAACAGTCCCATCTTTTCCGAGAGTAAAACCGTCTTGCTCTTCGGCAACGGCATAAAACTGTAAGGCCCAACCATTCGTATAGCGCAGAGCACGAGTGGCTGCGAGAAGCTAGGCCAGGCCCTGCATTGAGCTGTTAGCGACATCTTTTTTTTTTTTTTTTTTTATTCCAATCACAACTAAAGTGGGAATTAAAACCAACAAAAAAAACGTGAGAAGAGTTTTACAACATCTCCACAGGCGAAAACTGCTTCGAAAGCCACCAAAACGTGCTGTTTAAAGTTTGCTCACAGTCATTGCCATTGGAACAAAAAGTTAAGAAATGTCATATTCACAAATGAAAAAAAGTTCAATTTAGATCGACCTGATGGCTGGAATTACTATTTTCACGACCTGCATAAGGAGCAACGAATTTTAAGTCGTCTTCAAATGGGAGGAGGTTCTGCAATGGTATGGGCTGTAATTGGCTGCGACGGGAGGACCGAAATACAATTTGTCAATGGCAGATACGAACTTATTAACGAACAAAATAAAAGTTTTGCTCCAATTATTGCCGAGGAAAACTTCATATTTCAACATATACATACATGTATGTACATGCGGTAATCCATTCTTCCCGCCAAGTCAATGAGTATTTTAACTGAAAGAACATAGCCTTTCTTAATTGTTCAGCAAGATCACCTGACTTGAATATAATTGAGAACATGCGGGGAAAGCTTGCCCGAGCAATGGAGAACGCAGTACAACAATATTGCGGAATTAAAAGAATCCATTAGTACAGAATGGGACAAGACATATAAAAAAAAAAATATATTAAAAAATTATTTCAAATGCCCAAGCGAATGTTACAAGTTGTATATAATAAAGGTGCTAGCACACATTACTAATAAATTAAAAAAAAATCCACCGGCCCTATCTATTTGTCCCACCCAGTTTTCGGTTATTCCCCCCAAAAAAAAAAAAAAAAATACATTTTTTTTATATATATATATAATCTGCGCGCGCCGAAGGGATATGAATACCCTTAAACTGTTTCAGTGCACGGGCGTTAGGAAAAGGGAGAAGAGGAACAGAGGGGGAGCCTGTGCACGTTGGCTTTAAATGTTTGATGGTTGTAGTGATGGGGAAATACGGAGCCTGGAAGTTCATTCCACATTCGTGTCGCGCGGCTTATAAACGAATCCTTTTATTTGACAGTACGACCGAAATTGGGCTTAAGGGTGAACTCTGATTTGCATTCGAAGCATGACGCATATTGCGGGTAAAATTTTGAAGGGGAGGAATGCAACTGTCTATTTCGTTGGAGCATTTTTTATGAAAATAGCGATAAAATAGGGAGAGACACGAGATATTTCTCCGACTTTCAAGTGAATATATGGAATTCACAATGTCTCTATCACCTATAAGTTTTAACGCGCGATTCTTTTCCCTCTCTAGAATGTGCACAGCGCCCATATCTGGTCTGGTGCACCCGTAATCTTTTCTTCTTTTTTTTTTTATCAAAATTTTGAGTGCGATTTTTTCAAAAACTATTGACATAAATTATTTAATTTAAATTCAGGATTAAAGAACAGGTTTCTGGCTTTCAAAACCAGTATAGTATGTACTTCATTGTAAGTGTTGCCGTTGTTTTTTAATATTTTTTTTTTTTTCATTTTGTCATTTTTTTCTAAAACTGCCCCTACCTCCTAAACGGGGCGAGATAGACCCCCTCCCATAGTAAAAAAAAAAAATCATTATTTTTGTCCCCTCTACAAAAAACCGTTATCAACTTTTGGCGCCAAAGTTATCGTACTCTCCCCTTTTTTGGCAACCTCGAATACGTGATCGTACCATCGAAGATGGTTATCTAATGATTTAATCAGATTTACCAAATCATACGCACATTTTTTTTTCTTTAGAATTTGAGGTGTCTTATCATTTTGTCCCGGAGTGTGTATTAGTCTCTGCTAAAACGCATCATTTCATATAACATTCGTCATTGTATTACTATCAACAAAAATTCGTATCAAAATAATACAACTGTATCAAAGTGGGAACCCTTGTCAAAGCAATACGAATTGGATTATACGCCAAAAAAATACCAGCAACCGTGCGATGTACCGGCAACAATGAGCTTCGGTTCAAATCAATTACCGATGCATAAATTATTGTATGGATTTTATTCGTAATTATAAATTGCCGCAGTGAGCCTCACCGAACGTCGCACTCAGTGTCTCGAATCGCAAGCAATTCCACTCTGTGCACAACTCTGTGTGAGTCAATTAGGGGCAGTTAATGCAGAAGACAAATTGAGTTCAATGCAAACAACATACGTCGAGCGCGAAGAATCTCCTCTCAACCAATTAAAGCTGTAACCGTTCAATCCAAGTATCTATGTAATAACACCAATCGGTAACCTTGAACTCCTCACAAAACTCGAAATACCATAATCGGCAAACAACAAAATCCAAGTTTATCTTCGCCGCGTGCAATGACGAGATGAAGTGCCAAGGACGAGGTTCTTTGACCAAAATGTAGCCATCATCACATTTAGCTGTCAAACAGCCAAATCAATAGACAACCTCATGAACATTTGATTAACAAATGAACAAAACAAATTAACCCCCACTCCAGCACATTGCCGGTACAAATCAACCGCTCCCCCCCTAACCACAAAAAAAAAACAAAGAAACTCGACCAACATTAAATTTTTCCCAGGAAAAAAAAAAAAAAAAAAAAAAAAAACTTAAATGTTGTCCTCCTCAAGACTGAAAAAAAAAAAAAAAAAAAAAATGTCGGATGAGTCCATGTAAATCGTACCACCGTTGTTGTTGTTGGACTTTAATTGAAACCGCTTTACGCCGGTGCGATGCGCGGTCAAAGCTGTCTCTCTGATTACAGAAAATTTTCGCAGAAAAACATCCAATTTAGGTCATCCAGTAGGTTTTCAATTAAAATGCGATTTTATAAATAACACTCAGGATGAACTGGCACTCGTAAATAAAATTTAAAGTTTTCGAATTTTCTTTTTCCCTCCACCATTTTTTGCACAAGGCGGAGATGCACCATTTTTATCTTTTTTGCTTGCAAATAATAAAATGTAGAATTTTCACTCACCTTGGTAATCAACAGGGGAATAAGAATATTATTTTAACTTGGATTAAGTTTATGTATGGAATTAGTTAAATTTTGCACAAAATTTTATTGCAATTCTACAGATTTTTTCGGCAAAAAAGAAACTTGGCGCGGTTAACACCCAGCACAAGCACATAAAACTAATGAATTGCAAATGGCGGAGAAGATGAGCTAGTAGAAGATGAAGCAAAATGGAACAAATTGTAGTAGATTAGGCATTTTGCTGCGTCTTTGATGTTTCAGTTTCGGATTGTTCCAGCTGTGGTATGGAATTTTTGTAATAGCAAGGAGGATGTTCGGATAGTGTAAATTTGTATGAAATAATGCATGAAAATGTGTAATGTGATAATGAGAAATTCTACAACTAAATTTTATAGTTAATGCTATTAGTAGAAAAAAAGCCAGTATCAAGGATTTTTTTCTACTTGAAAAAAGTACGATAGAGTAACGCACGAGCGATAGAGAAAGAAAGACCAGAAAACCTGGACAGCAACACTTTACAAAACGTAATTTTGAAATAAGAAACCTCAAATTTGGAAAGAAATATTTAGACAAAGGAAATAAGCAAATAAATTGCATAATATTGTAACAAATGTTCCATTTGGAAAAGCATACGCATTGTCTCTGACAGCCAAGTACAGAACTGTTAGAGAACTGACAAATAATGCTGTAAAAAAAGCAGATAGAATAACCACAAGTTATGAGGTCTTTGAAGATAATAGATAACAATGAATGAGTTTTCTTTTGCCCCACGATAAATCCGAAAAGTAATTTTTCCAATATATAACCACAACATATTACCTGTGGGTGCAACATTGTCAAATTTTGCGTTGAAGAATGAACAAAAATTGACTTCGTAGATAAAGAACGAATAAAGGTCGAATAAATTTACGACAAAGTCAAAGCAAACTTTGACATTTCATATTTTTTCTGATGTGTTGTGTCTACACTCAATACCACACATATATTCTATTTTTCTTTTTCCCCTCTTGCTTTGTTTTACATTTTAACCACTTTATAGTTGTTGAAAAAGCCGGTGTCATAATAGCTGCCTTTTGTTATTGAACTGGTTCGGTTCAGCTTAATTTTTAAAACACAAAACAATAACAAAATGATGTGAATCCAATGGATCAATTTTAAGCTTGACTGATAGACGAAGTATGCACTTCAAAGTTTGAATAGGATCGAATTTTCTATAAATTTTCTGTCAAGAAAGAAAGAAAATAAATTAAAATATCTTTTCTATTTTTTACACCGATTTTAAAGGCATTGCTTATTGTCTGTTTTCTTTTAAACTTGCCAGTTGTCAAATTATTCTGCCAAAGCATTTTTTTGCTTCTGTTATCTGAACCAGTTTAGATGAATAATAAAGCGTAGCTAATAGCATAACGCAGCTGCTTTTTGTTATTGAACTGATGCGATTCAGCTCAATTTTTAATACACAAAACAATAACAACACAAGAACCAGATACTGAGTTGATTCTAAAAATGTCTACCCGAAGGATTAATTCTAAGTTTGACTAATAGATGGAGCATTTGGTAATTGACACATGTCATTCATATTTTGATTTGAAATTCGAAAGAAGGTGTAGAATATGTCAAGGGGAAGGGCAAGAGAAAAACAAATTGAAATATTTTGTTTTTCTTTTTTACACCGATATTAAAGACATTTATTCTAGTCTAGGTGATGCTGCGAATAATATTCAAAGCGTTCTATTAATTTCGGCGAACTGAACCAATTTAGTGCAATAATAAAATGCAGCTAATGCCGCTACATTTACCGACTATTCGAGGACAGTAGGAACAAAAAATATTAACCAGAGCCAAAAAAATGATTTTTGTTTATTTTAGAAATTTAACAACAATATAGTTTTATTTCCTTGGACCCTAATTCAAGTTTTGTTAAGTTTCCGATTACTGAAGTATTACAGCTGCATTTTGTTATTAAATAAAATGTTTGACGAGTGCGATTAAGTAGTAAATAGACATGTAGATACTCTAAAATTGGTGCAAACAGTAAATAAATAAAAATTCGATCCCACCTTCAGATTTGCAAATAAAAATTTGAATGACATCCGTTAATAATAATATGCTACCCAAATTTGGGATGGATACTCTATCTATTGGTCAGGCTTCAAACTGATCCATCCGGTTCACATACATTGAACTAACAGTGTGGATGGTGCTTGTGTTCTTATTGATTTGTATATTTAAAATTATAAATAATGCAACCAACATTAACACATAAATTTTACGTTAAACTTACCTAAGTAACATACCTAGTTATGAAAACAAACTAGCGGTTAGAACAAAATTAGCTAATTTCGACAACAACAAATTCGCAGTTTGGTTCTGCTATTTTCTAAGGAAAATTTAGAATTTAAAAGAATCTGGGAATACAAAATGCAGTTCACGAACACGATAAAATAGTTATGGTAATTATATGCGCTCTCTCCCCACTCAGAAAATTTATTCAAAATGTTTCAGTTTTTTTATTTTAGGAATATACCCCCATGTACATGTGACAATTGTATTCTTCGTTACTTTTCGAAATTTAGATTTTATGTCTTCATAAATTTGTGTCCCTTTTGTCATTAAAAATTAAACAAACGTGCATTTGGTTTATATTTTAGAAATCCCATATAAATCACAAATGAAACCTATTTTTAAAAGAAAAAAATCGATAACTTTGAAAGAATAACCCCACTTTTAAACAAATAAGTTCATTTCACATCTGTTTTACATCATTCTGAAGTTTACAAGTTATAAAAAATAAAAAGCTGAATTGTAAATAATAACCATATACTTATATGGATGAATTATTACACTCATCTTATCATTCTATCGACCGATGGATTTAGATTATTTTTATAAATTTTTTGCCTAAATCTAACTTTTAACTATTTTTAGATATTCAGTTTTTCTGATATTCAAAAGTTTCCACCTAACATAAAGCCGTTTGGCAATACTGCAATAATTTCGAAATGTTTATATCATTCAGTAGAGTTGAACTTGCTCCTCTGATAGGAAATCGCTGGGAATAATATGTCTCCTACTTTCAGTTTTGGACAGCTGCCTACAAAATGGACGGCAGTATCGGCAAATTTAGTTAATTCGATTTCTGCATTCAGGTTATATAAATTAAGAATAATTTCAACAGGTACTTCCCAAGGGGAAAAAGGAGCGATTCGTATAGCTACCTGTCCTTCAAAACCCCCCTGTACTAAAATTCCCCGAAATTCTCCAAAAGTGTTTATCGATGATCGAGTTTATACTGAAATTAACTAAATTTACCTAATTTTTTAAATGCAATTAATAATAGTCGGAAAGAATAAACAATAATGATAATAGTTCGGTAAGTCAAAAGTGTTATGCAGAAGCAAATTAAATAAATTCACAGATGAAACTGGATCAGCTAATTTTCTGAATGGTGCAAAGTACTCCTACTTATATTTCAGGATATATTCTATATTTCGGTGACTCACTTCAGAATTAGAATTGACAATTGCCAACTACTTTCATTGTGATTAAGTTAAAGGCGCGTTTAAATTCGATATTGCCTGTCGCAAAATTCTTTGAAAAATATTGACAGCACTGGTTGCAAGACAATTGTATTATGGTTGATATCTTAGCTTATATCTTCAATCAAACAATTTTCACTGGAGTAGCAATTTTTCGTTTCTTACTAAAAAAAAATAGATCAGAATTCTTTGAAGAAAGAAATATTAGAAGTAGATTCAATATATTCAAATGGGTGTGCCATAAGGCTCAGTTTTGGAATCTACATAAACTATCGATTCAATTTATATTTTAAGGGCATTTTGACTGCATTTGCTGATGACATAAGTCTTGTTTATCGATCGCAAAGTCATATAAACTTAATTGCTGACATTAATTGGGATCTTAACTTACTAAGAATTTGATTTTCTGACTGCGCTGGTTACCCTAATTTGGCTCCAAGTGTGTCTTCTAAAAGTAGCAATTATAGTGATAACTGTTTTGAGTTTGAAACATGTACTAAGGGCATTTAATAGATTCTGAAATGTCTTACTGATTCTTTCAGACGATATGATATCTTTCATTCCGAACTACAATATGGCATTACATGCTGAAGAGGAACTTATTCCAATAAAATCTAACCTTAACTCATGCTTAAAATATGTGTTTTAAGGGAAATGTGCAAACAAATAATCGTTTGCATCATATCTTCCCACTTTTCTCTGATTTGAAAATTCTACCAATTCGACATTTATATTGCTTTAGAGTATTAAAAACTTCTTTTATGAGATCTGAAAATCTTAATTCTAAAGTCTTTGGCAATTGTAAACTAAGTGTTTTTTTTCTGTACTTTTTCAATTTACTTAGCCAATTCCTCAAAAATCTAAAAGTCTGACTTCTGGTACTTAAATCTAATCTCAGTAAAATAGTCAATAAAAAATTAATATTTTCTTTTTCTTTTTTGGTGAAATAATTTGATTCTCTATATAAGTAGCTTGTTTTTTACTTTTGTTTGCATTATATAAGTACATATTGCGTAAGTTGCCTTTTAAAGGCTCATTAATTTATATCATTCATTGAAGTGACTATTTTTCTTATTCACGGAATAATAAGCCACTCTTAAGTTTATTTAGCTCTCAATTTTATATCGAGCCAGACTATTCGCCAAGCACTGGTAGTTAAAATTTGAATATACGGAAGATCATTTTTCGAACTGGGCAGTAGCAGGTGCTGCCATCGTTAAAATTGTTTAGTAGCATTTTGAAGCAAATAGTAGTAAGCAATACATATTCCGTAAAGTAGTTAATTAAATATTGTCAAAAAAAAAAAAAAATCTTGAGGAATGTAGTAAGCGACTCCTTGACACTTCTTAGATATTGAGGAGAATTATGCAAGGAATACATAATCCAAACTTTTCGTCTGTTACTATGAATTGTTCACCTTATTCCAATAGTAGAAGTGGCAGTTGGCACCTCTCTTCATTTCAACCCTTACCTTACGAAATCTATTTCGTTCGAAAGTATACTGTTTTTCAATACAGGAACAGAAGTTTTGCAGCTTCAATTTTGTGAGTATTCCCATTGTCGTGCAAGTTGTCACTTGAGTGTTGTTTATGTATGTCTTCTATTACTTCTCAACAAAACCTTACAGTCTTTACAAATTGCTATGAGGAAATTTTTGGGACCTATTCTCCATTCAACCAAATTGATCGGAATTTTTGGATTGGATTTTTTTTCTTATTCAATGTTTTCTTCACCAAGAACTTCGATTTGGATATTTTAACTTAAGATATTCACTTCAAAACTTCATAATATCATTCAATTTTGAAATCGAATACCAAATATTATCCAGGTTTCAAAAATGATTACATAGCTTCTTACTACACATTCTCCCCATAAAATGAAAGCGGATACGACTTTCATAAAGATGATCGCCCTTTTCTTTTAGATGAATTCCGTTGTTGTTTTTCTTATTGAAAAGATGGGTATGTAGTATGTATGTATATATTTAATACCAAGAAGTTTAAACTTTGAAATAGGGTAACATAATGGAAATTTGGGTAGCATAGTAGCATGGGACTACAAAGTAGCATAATGATACTATCTTATATCAACAACTACAGTAGCTCTGGGCAGGATGTCAGTATCTGGCAAACAAACTTTTTTTCACATATTTTGATTGTAAAGACAACCCAGTGGAAGTTCACAGCTGATTTCGAATTTGCAATAATATGCCCCTACAAAATGGACAGCAATATCAGCAAATTTAGTTAATTCGATTCCAGCATTCAGGTTAAAAAAAAGTGGTTGAGACCGCTCATAAGTCTTAAGAGCGCTCATATTGATTGTTCGGTGAATACCAGCCTAAACTTTATTCAGTACATGTATTCATATTAGTACCTATTTTGTTTCTTTTTATTATGCAACTAAGCAATTGAATTATGTAGAAAATAAAAAAAAAATAATAAAAAAATTGAACATTGAAACCGAAATACAAATGTTTTTCAGAAGCATTATGGCGGATTTTCATGGTCACACTACGCAGAAAACTAGAAACTCCGGTCCTCATCCGAAATTATTCTTTCTGCTTAAATAATGACGTCCAAATTCGTTGGTTATTTTTTTTGTTTTTGTTATTTTTTATCCCACTGCAAATGCGAAACCCAATTGCGTGATCATGTAAATTGACCATTATGGTGGATTTACATGGTCATGCTATGAGGAAAACTAGAAATGCAAACTTTTGGTTAACCATTCATGGTAATTCCAGAGCTAGAGTTAGTTGCCTAAAGAATAAAGTCTAAATTCATTACAACTTGTAATGCTGTTCCTTACTGGCAGCAGATTTTTCGCTATTTTTTACCCCTCTTAAAATGCGTAACCATGTAAATCGACCATTAAACAATTCAAAGCAGCTACCAACCAAATTCTCTACCTTTAAAACAACTTCAAAATAATTTCAACCCCTAATTCAAACACACTTACTTACCTGAATGCACCCAGTCATTTTCCGTTTCCATATTATTCCTCATTTGTCTTCGACTACAACCACCATGGGCATTTTTTCGCATCCTCTTTCCTTTCTTTCTAGAATTTCGTGCAGAAATATTTTCATTTCCTCACTTTCTTTCGTCGTGTTCGTTTGTCTTCTTCCGATTCTGCGCAGGAATTGTGCTCTTTATGAATTTCTCTTGAGTGTTTGTATTTGTCTTTGTCTATTTTAAAAATAACTACAAGTAGCGACCGTTACTCGTATTTCGATTGTTTAAATATTTAACGGGACAACAAATTTGTGCTCGTACGATGGAAGCTACGTGCGCCCGGGAAGCGGAGTTCCAGCGGAATCTGGAAATAGCAGACAAAGCAAAGGCGGCCTACTGGCGACACTACACAGAACTCGTCGCAAATTTGAGGTTATGGTCCACTTATTGCTGTGGTTTGTGGGGTTTCGCGGGGTTTTTGAATGTAAATTTGAAACTTAAGTGGAATGTGTTATATTTTTCGGCCGTGGTTTGGGCAAATATGTTTGTTTTTTTCTATTCATATTGCACAATCCCCGGCCTGTAAATGCAGCACGGAACAACTGTAAAATTTGTGAGAATATTCCAAGAAATAACTGTTGTTGTCTGGTTGTATGTTTACTGTTGTTTTTCTGTTCGACCTCTGTAGCTTGGAGCATCTGGAGGACTTTGCAAGGATTCTCAAGACCGACAATGTGGCATTCAACAAGGAGATGCTGTTGAAAGATTTCCAGGAGAATCTCCTCAAGGATGTCATGCACTCAATGGAGAAGAGCTGGGAAACGTGCAGCATTGGTGAGAACATCGCCACTCTAGAGATGATGAAGGAGAAGTTCAAGGATCGCAATGATCCAAGCTGGTAAAGTCGAGCAGTAAAGTTTATTTGATGGGGAAAACTCTCTCTAACCATGTGATGATGTGTAGGCGTCCGTATGGCAAGACCGTGGACGAGCAAACGCTGCCGATTCGTATGCAGCGGCTTGAGGCCAAACGCAGGTACCTGAGGAAGCAAATCGATTTCCAAAATGCAAATCTGGAGGTAGGTGCCTAATGAATGGTTACCCCCCATGGAATCATTTTATGATTTTTTCCAGGAACTAATGAAGCACAATGCGATGTACCGGAACGAGATCGAACAGATAAAGGTTCAACGCAGCTTCATACGTGACCAGATGCATCGAGGAACGGCTGAGTTGCAAAATCTGAAGAGCGAATACGACGTTATGATTGGGCAGATCCTCTACAAGGATTAGGAAGGGACGAGGAATATAGTTACCTGTGTTAAGTAGGATTAAGTTTTGTTTGGAAGTTTTCAAGCAGCGCAGCTGCGCAAGTAGCAATAAAAAACGTATTTTTCCGAAAGGAATTCAAACATCTTGGGTTTTTGTCTGCGAAGGGATCGGTTTTCCCCGAGGAAACTGGTTTTTGTGTTTTTCTTTAAGAAATGTACCCGGCTTTTGTGTCGAAATTGAATGCAAATTTTTCGAAGAAAAGGTTCGCAATTCTCTAGGGACGAGGATTTACCTGAGTTTGAATGGTTCGAAGGGATGGCCGTGAAGTAATTAGAATAACAATATACCTGCTTAACAATGGAATAATTTGCGATATTTACGGCAGGCGCGGCTTGAAACTGGAAGCAATTATGTCGCCAAACCTGTTGTGCTCCTTGCAAGTTTTGGAAGATAAAAGGTTCTTTTGGTTGCCGTGTCTTTATAATTTTTCTTGGGAATCAGCTTACAAAAGTAGGCTGATTTATAGTCATTCCCGAGTAAATGTTGCAAGGATTTGTAGCTCAAGGTTGTATTTTTGGTTGATAAAGGGACCGAAACACACTTAGGTGATGCGATTGAGGCGTTACGAACCGCTTCGTTATCTGATGTCTTTCGCATCATTTGACATTCGACGATGTTCTGTTCTACTGATAGTCCTCAGTTTTGCACATTTCGTAGATGGTCTATGCTCTGTTATAGAAATGTCCTGTGTATGTCATTAGCGTCACTGCACATTTACATGTTAATCTCTCGGGAGGAGCGAACCTACATATAACACTGAGGCAGCGTCCCGAGATGTCTGTAGATGCCTGTTGATTCTGCTCTTGAATTGTTGGAGATTAAAGGTTTCTGAAAATATGGCTTCTGGGAGTAAATTCCAAAGTTAACTTATCCTGTAGCAAAAGGAGTTTTGATGCAAGGAATGCCTACGCCGTTGCTAGGTGCATATAGAGGTGATGGGCCATGGTGGCTTACTTTGCAGAGCGCTGAAATATCGAAATTCTAGGTATAAATCCGTAGGCAGCCACAAGTCTTCGATGAGCTAATGGTTGTAGATTGGAAGTTAGTGCTTCTATTAAACAGATGGAAAGAATGTTTTGGGCCGAACTCTAAACGTGGGAGCGATAGTCAAGTCCTGGTCTAACTTGTGTTTTGTATAGAAGTACGAGCTGTTGCGCTGTCGTCATGTGATGTTACACCAGACTTGTCGCAAAGCAAGAAGATGCATGGTTTCCTTGGGATGGATAATTTGGTCGTTCATTGGATGCTGGAAAAGGCTGTAAATTGGGTTTTTTCCCACAGCAAGATTTTCTGATCATGAGTCTTCGATTAATGAAATGATTTGGTCGCATCTCCTACCATTTATTTGCATTCACTGTTATGCTGTTAGAGGAAGGTCAAATTAGGGTGCTGTCATCGGCAAAACTAAAGACCCTGTTGTTTGTTGACTCTAGAAGGCCGTAGATATGGAGTAGAAACAGAGTTGGTGAAAGTATAGAACCCTGAGGCAATCCAACATTTACAGCAAATGTGTCGGAAGACACACCATCAACCACAACTTGAACTGATCTGTTATGAATAAAATTATTCATCCAATCGAAGAACTGTTGTGGTAGTCTATAGGAGGCCAGCCAAACCCGATCGAATTCCTTTGAGTTATCCAGGGCAACGGCTGTTGATTCCCCTTGTTGTTCGATGGCCGAGGTCCATAGGACTTTGTGACAAACGGTCAGTTGCTCTCCGATACAAACTGTTATAGGTGTAACTACACTTGTTTTACCTGTGTTTTCCACAAAACTTTTAAACATGTTGCTTTTCTGAACACCAGAGAGAGTCTAATTGTTCTCATGTTTGCCAAAGCTAAACCGACATACACCTTTCGGAAGTATACAATACCGGATTTATGATTCGGGCTCCTTAAGCTGATGAGTGCATCTCGCCCTAATTAGGCTAGGTTGTGCCTACATGTACTATAAATGATGCTGCTGGTACAGAGTATACTTCTTTAATATAACCGACCGTTTCCTTTTAAGCGTCTTACGAGTAGTAAGCTCCAGCTGAACTTGCGCAATGCTAACGACCAGAACAGCTGGGACTGAGGTTGGATATCACAATATGAACAACTAGTCTGCTCACATGGAGGAGTTTTTAGCATTATGATAAAAAATAATTCGCCTTCCTAACTTCGAAGGTAGTCCAAGCTAGTCGGCAACGCTTGAAATACTCTGTAAGACCTACCCATTTTCAGATATACAATCTAAAACGCGAATTTAGCCACGTGCGTCCATATGTCACCAGATTTGGCTTTAAATTTTGAGTTGGGAAGATGAAATTTGGTATACAAACTTTCAGAACCCAAAGCAGTATAAGTGTACACATTTTTAAAACCCAAAGCAGTATAAGTGTACACATTTTTAAAACCCGCCCACAAGCAAGCCCAGTTTTCAAAAAAATTATTTTTTTACAATATTTTTACCACAAACTGAAGGACATTTACTCTGAAAATATGTAGATGTTGGTATTCTCTACAATTCGTCCAGTATATAGTGCCATGCCCACATTTTGGGGCGTTTTTGTCAAAACACCGTATTTTGCTGTCTCGTTATTGTTAAAAATGGACCGGAATCCGTAACCTTTGACTACAAATGGCGGCGGCCACGTCTACATTCTTCTAAAGGAAAGTCTCAAATTACATGGTAAAATCTCATAAGAATCGCGAGAATAGGTTAGGTAGATAGGTGCTCCACGACAACAGTCACTGCTCACTTAGACCAACACCCGGGTCCATTGTGCTCATTTTGTATACCCTGGGAAATTGAAAAGAAAGACCGCCAAAGTAGAACCACCCGGATAGAGATATGAATCCAAGAAGATTTTTCAGTTCAACGTTACATGAGTCTTCTATTATAATTCCTCGAAGAAGTGACTGCCAAGAGTCTTCAGTCTTCTGTTGGCTAGGGTATGATATTTGCAAAGCAGATTTCGAATTGATTCTATTTTTCTTCATTCTGCATGAATGCCAATGACACAATGCCTAGAGAGGATGCCAGAGACGATTTGTGCGCCCTTGCGAGTAAGCTTAGCCAGAGAAAATGATTTCTTCTTATCAAAAACCGGTTACAGTGTTCTCGCTATTGCGCAAGTGTCCAAGTTGAACCATCGCGTGTTTGCTCTTTTTAAGACTTCATCGATTTTGCAATGGATACTGTTTAATGGGATGTCTACAAAGGGAAGGTACAATTCCGACCCTCCTTCATTGCCCGGGAAATTCATATGCCCTGGTACCTAACATAGGGTCACCTTATTGGTTTCTGATATCTCGTTTAGTTGATCCTTATAGAGTTTTACTAGCCTTGATTTAACTGTTCTAGCTGGGTCTTAACGGCCGCCTGACTGTCAACGTAAACAGTTATAGTCTTCCCGACGGACGGCAATATGTCCTTGATTAGTTTATCTGCCTGAATGCTAGCGGTACACAACTTACTTACTTAAATTCGTCCACCCTTTGATTGGTGTAGGGCACTAACAACGTTCTTGCTTCGGCAGAACATATACTAAAATTGGAACTATACAGAGAAGATTAGTATGGCCCCTGCACAAGGATGACACACAAAGTCATGAAGCGCCTGCATGACATCTTGCTCGGAGTTCTGCAACGCGTTTGAGCTGCCTCCAACTCATTCCTAAAGAGCTTGATTCCTCTTCACTTTTTCTGCGCCACGTTTACCTAAGGCGTCCCATAGTTCTGCCTGCCTGGGTGAGCTGATTCCGCTGCATGGCATATTTCGCAATAGAGTTGTCTTCGCGCCATAGCGTGTGTTCAATCCACTGTCACTATCACCTTCGTATAGTAATGTCTATAAGTTCTTGGTCCGTTCTCTGATAAAGTTATTCGTTGGATATACGATTGGGCCAAAAAACCCTCAAGATGATTCTTAGATATCTATTTACGAAGGTCTGTAGCTTGCTGTTGTTAGCGGTAGCCATCTTCCAATTACTGCACCTATTTAGCAGTACTGATTCTACTTTGGATTAAAACAGTCGCAACTTGGTTCTTGTGCTGAGAACATTCTTTTTCAGACTTTCGATAGCATTCAACTGAAAGCACACATCCAGTTCGGTGCTACCGCGGTTAGCCAGGACCACACTTCCTAGATACGAGTATAAAAAGTTATCTACTTTCTCGACTTCCTGTCCGGCAATGTTAAGTTGAGCGAGGTTGTTAGAAGTGCTCAGGGGTTTTGTTTTGGCTGTTTATTTTAATGAAAAAAAAAAAAAAAAACAAATGAAATGAAAAAGCCCCACTTTGTTTGCCTCAGCTTCTAGATTTTGAACCGTCAGATGAAGGTCCATTATCCGATGTGAAAGTAGGCAAATATCGTCAGCGTAGTCGAGGTGTTTAAGGCAAGATGTCATAGTCCGTCGAATTCCATGGTTACCTTCTGTTAATGCTGAATGAAGTATTATACATCGCTGATGACCACCAAGAACAACAGCGGTGACAGTATGTACCCCTGAAGTACTCCACTTTGGACGTCAAAATCCTGCGACATCTTACCATTGTATAAGTCGTGACACTTATGTACTATTCTCCATTTTGTTATGGATGGGTTAGAAGATGAGGGATGGTTGTAACCATCTGATGGTTCCAGATACTTGTAACTTTACTGTGTGTTTTTGTTAATATTGTTAATTTTTTCTTAACCAAATTTTCTGCATGGGATGACGAATCATGTATCATTTGACTCAACAAAACAATATATGAAATCTTCTCTCAAAGAAAACACATTAATATGTCTGTTATGCATTTTTATTTGATATAATCCACTGGAATAGTTTTGTTTTCTGTTTTATTTTCTTTACACATAAACATTTTAAATCGTCAAACATAATTGCACATAAGCCAATTCATGGTAATAAAATTATTTAAACTTAAACAAGGAAAACAAATTCTTTACAACAGAATAGCGCACAAAAAGCAAGTATGTTGTTTTAATTAATCAATTTCAACAATACTAAGAATATTATTTTATTTCTTTTAAATTTAACATACAAACTGGTTGCATTGGATAATTTTAATGTCGGTTTTGTTTACAGTATTTATACTCGAATATATATATGTGTGTATAATAAATATTGTTTCTCTTTAATTAAATATTTATTATTGATCGTGTAAATTGGAGCTTGAATTACATAGTTTTTTTTTTTAATTTTATTTGTATTATAATATAGTTTTCTTTATTTAATATTTAGGTTTTAGCAAAGCATTTTAAATATACAAAATCGGACGACTTAATATTAAAGCACTTAAGTTCACTATAATAGTAATATTTACAAATAAAAAATAAGAACACACCAATATACGGCTATTAAAGCAGCATTAAATTGGTAAAAATAATACAAATTGACGGAACTGACTGTTTTTAAATAAAATTCAAATAAATGAAGCTAACTTTATAGCGCAGGAAATTAAACAAATTTTTTAAAATTAGATTCTAAAAATCCGGAAGCCTGAAGACCCTCTCTCTTCACAGACTGTATTATACCTGACAGGCGAGGTTAAAGTGCATTCAGTGCATTGATTAAGTGTGTAAAACCTGATAAACTGTTCACTTCAATATAGGTTCCAGACGAATGTTGAAAATTCTTTTCCCCTTACGAGAATCGATGGGTATAAGGTGGAGTTAAAAAGTGTCTGTTTTGGTACTTCAATTTGTACTTGTTTTACTTGCACCTCAAGGACAAGTATTGGATTCCTGAAAATTTTAGATTTCGAGATTTTAATCAAACTTGGCATCACTGTCATAGAGAATCTCAAAAACTGGGTATTGCTGCTTGTATTTCTGTGTGTGTGTCTGTCTGTATGCCTGTCTGTATGTCCCATCGACTGCAGCGTAAACGACTGGACGGATTTTCATCATTTTTCATATCTGCGATCGGTGGGTTCACAATTCCAAAATTTCATTCTATTTCATGTTACTAATGGCCAATTTTAAAAAAATCGCCTTTTTTGAAAACAGTTCCAACGATTTTGATTAAATTTGATATTTGAGTTACGGTGGATATATGCTATCAGATGGAGTACCAGGTACATAGTAATTGGTAAATTGGGTATTTTTTGGCTATGGCTCAATCCATTTTGTTCAAAATTTATATTTAAACAATATATATATAGGGTTGGCAAGAAAGAAATTTCGGTTTTTTAGTGTGAAATAAAACAAAAAAGAATAAACTTTAATCAATTATATATTTTCCATTTTGTTCGATGACCTTCTGTCATCTTTCTGGCAACTTCATGATTCTGTACTCATAGAACTTCTGGCCTATACTAGCACAAAACTGGACCAAATGCGATTTCAGGTTATCATCATTGATGAAAGTTTTACAATTCAATAAGTTTTGCAAACTTCGAAACAAATGAAAACCTGATGGTGCAAGGTCGGGGCTGTACGGTGTATGTGACATCACTTCCCAACCAAGGTTCAATAATTTTTCACGAGTTACCTTAGACCATGATCGTTTTGATCGATTGATGTTGTTTTAGACGATCCATTTTTCATCACCAGTGATGATTCGTTTCAAAAAAAAGATCAATTTCATTGCGTTTGAGAGGCATATCGCAAATATTGATTCATTGTCTTAATGTGGAACGCAAATATCAAGCTTTTTTACGAGTCCAAGACGTTTTAAGTGATTTTCAATTGTTGTGCGTGATGTATTTAACTTCTGCTATCTCTCGCACAGTCATAAGACGACCTGATTCAATTATGACTTTGATTTGGTCATCATCAACTTCAGTTGCTCTACCGAATTTCGTAAACCAATTCTGACACGTGCGTTCTGTTAAGCAGTCATCACCGTAAACTTCACATATCTTTTTGTGAACCTCTGCAGCTTCCTTGCCTTTACGGAAATAAACAAGTAAAATATGTCGAAAATGTTATTTTTTGCACTACATGGTAAAATCGACACCTTACTAACAGGAGGAAACAAAATTATACTCGATATGTTTCTAAAGTAAGCTTAAAGTGACAGCTATCAAATGCCAAGAAAAAAATCATAACAGTGACAAAAGCGAGAATCAACAAACATAACGCCATCTACTTGTAAAAACCGAAATTACCAATATATATTGTAATATGCGAGCTACAGCTCGAGTAGATAAAACGTTATTCTGTGAGATTATTTCTTTATTTTCTAGTCTATAGAACAACTCAAGTTCACACTATACTGTTCTTCGCAAATTCTTTCCTTACAAGGTCTCTTTCTTCTCAAATCACTTTATCTCATTTCAATTACTTAATTCACAAATCCAAACTAATTACTTCTTCTTCTTAACTCTCAACTTTCAATTTATCACAAAATTACAACTTCGCCTATTATCACTTTTCCAATCTCTTCGTGCGGTTCAAAACCCAACTGCCCTGCCTCGATCGCCATCTGTCCTTATATAGTCGCATTTCTGATAGCCAGAAACTTCTAGCAAATTCTTCGACCACTGGAACGCGAAAATTCTGATGTAATAATTCCAAGATGACAACTGCAGCCAATAATGTCTTGTGGGTATAATTCTCTCTTAATTCCGCGACGTCGTCTTAGACATATCCGTCTCTTACCGTGGACACGAACCTCGAATGAAAAGACACTTCGGAATGTGTTGCATCTTTTCGGGGCGTAGTTATTATGCTACATTATGTTACAATATGTATGTAAAAAAAAAATAAAAAATTATTTCAGATCAGGGGCCTTATTATGTTTGACGATTCTCTTTACCTAGGTAAGACTAGGATAGGATTGTTGTCTATACCTGTGTACAGACACACTTAGACCAAAGGAGGTCCATTGTGATACCACGGGATCTATTGCTATTCTAACTACCTAAAGGCTAGTTGAACCAGCCGGAGCTTCTTATGAAGCGGAGAAAAATTGTTAATATACTCCAGGTCAGCGAGGTCATCGAAGAATGTAGCCCCTAGATGGAGCAGTTTTCTTTTGGACAGGGCTGGACATGTCCTTCATCTCGCACCTGCAGCCTCTCGTTACCTAACTATCGTAAATGCTAAATTGCGATTATGTGTTACGACTTTATTAGTTGCTCATATTGTTTTGGCAACGAGAATCGTTTTTGTTGTACCATACCTCCTTAGACGTCGTTTGAGATAGCATGAGGATTGATTTTTTTTTTATGACAAATTAAAACACATACACGTGTGAACTTGTGAAATAAAGAAATAAAATTGTATGTCTAGTACAGTTGCCGTATGAAATTCAACGTAATGCAAGGTTTTATATTTTCAAATATTTTCCTGCAATATTCATACAGTGTTCTTTTTTGACATTATACCAATAGAAGTGAAGATAGGGGCGTTTCAAAGTAGTATACGTATGGATAATTGCCAGTATTTTTTGTTCCCACTCGCGTCACACATAATCATTACAAGTCTTGGCTATCGCTATCTGAAAATCTTTTGTCATACCCCTCGTCTCGTAACGCATAATAAGGCCCATCAGTTTTTGCAGATAAACAATACATAGATGCGAGTGCATGCGATCCAGTCGTGCATTTTATTTTATACAAATTTTCGACTGAATATTCTGTAAATGGGATTTCAATACAATTCTTCTTTTTCCTCATTCAGTAGACTCTATATTTAACTATCGGCATTCATAACCAATTTCAATCTTAATTTAATTCCATTCGAACGCAGCCAAGCAATCAAATATCTATGAAAGATTCGAAATCTGTATACATATCCGGAGTCGGAAATGTGTGAACATTTTGCTATCATTTTGCATAGAGGTCTCAACTTCAATCTTAATAAAGTGTACGACTGGGTTGCGCCTACTTGCACCCATATCTGTTCCATCTATTGGCAAATCACTCAGATTCAAAATTTAAGCAAAATTGCCAGTGTAATTTTATTTTTAAAAAAAAACTTCAAAAATCGAAAAAACTTATTTTTACATTTTTCCAAAACTTAAATATTGCTTAGACATCAATTTTCAACAAAATCGTTTGAGAAGATCTAAGGAATACCCAGTTTTCAAAAATTCTGTAATTAGTACACCATCTAGTGACATATGTCAAATAGTTTGAACCGTTTTCCAGAAAATACCGTTAATTTTGGGATTAGAATGAAAATTCCTATTTCTACTCGAATTGTGGCCGCATATATGATGTTTAAAGTAAATCTGTCCGTTCGTTTAGGCCGCAGAAGTGCGCGCATATCTACATATAGACTGAGAGAAATGGAGTTGATCGTCGTACTTTTTTTGAGTTTCTTTACTAAAGTACATTTCATGGAACCAATATGTACTTGCCCTTAAAGGTTCAAGTAAATATAAGCTATTATAGCCAAAAGTGCATCACTTTTCTTGTGTGGTTGTAACTTAATAAACAATACGAGTATTTAGGCTAATTCTATAGGTGGGGTTTGTAAAGAGACATAAAAGGGACCTATGTAAGTACTTCCCGTGCATAGAGGTCGTCACTTTAAATTTGAAAAATAATCTGCTATAGCCAAAAATGTATCTATTATACCACACAGAGGTCTCAAAGCAAAAGTCGAGTTGATAATAAGCTATTTAGATTTATTTTTGATCTGGACGAGATCGTACAACAGCAGAACCAAACCGAAGGTATATAAAAACACCCGCAGACCCTCTGGGAGACAAAAACTCTAACGAAAGAGTGGATGTTTTATAAATATTTTTTGTAATTTAAGTAGGAATGTAGTTTTCCGCGATGCAATGTATTTTTCGAAAACAAAATTACTAACACTATTAGCAATTAGCAACAGACCAGCAAACAAAATAATTGACCAATAGAAAATAATTCTTCGATCAGCAGAAAGTATTTTTTTGATCAGCAAGAAGTAATTTCTCAACAGAAAATAAAAAAATCATTAGCAAAAATGAATTGTACGATCAGCAGATAAAGAATACGAAAAGAAAGAAACACTTATTCAAGAAAAATCTTCAGAAAATAAAAGTAAAAAATGTGCTTTAATTTTGAATTATTATTTTTTGAAATTCGCAATCACTCAAGTTTTTTTTCTTGAAAAACTGTTTTTCTGTTTTGCTTTTGCATATTATTCTTAACATCTTTGCAGATAATCTATTAACATATTTCTACTTTTTCTGCTCATAAAAAAACTAGCTTCTGCTGATCAAATAATTATATTCTGCTGATCAAATAATTATTTTTCTGCTAATCATTTCCGCTGGTTTTGTTTTTAATTTCTAATCATCAAAAAAACTATTAAATTGCTAATAAAATATTTTGATTTTGCTGATAAGAAAACCCCTTAGTGCTGATCTATTAAATGGTAGCCAAATAAAACTGAATAAAGCGAATACATAATTATGTGTCCTCAACAATAACGGACGGTTAGTTAAAAACTCTTTAAAAATAATAATATTAATAAATATTAACTTTTATAATTTCTCTAATTAAAATATGCTACACAAAAGACTTTTACATACATAAATCGTATATTACAGGCAGGATATTAAAAGCTTTGCGTCAACAACGTAAACTTTCTATTAACTCTAATTGTTTACATACTAAGCTACGATCTAGTAATATGTTTACTTATTTATGTATATTAACGAAATATATAGATCTATATACAATCTAATATAAAATATTTTTATTTACAATTTTTATAATTATTGTATGTATGAATATATATGTATGTTTTTCTATGTATACATAGTAAAATATTTCATATTTCTTTTTGGTATTATTGACATTATAAGTTAATGTTAACTTCTACTGTGGTGTTTTCTCGAAGCAAAGAGACATTTGCTTTTTTGTAATTTTATAAGATAATAAAACTTAGAAGTTGTTTACAATATTTAGTTTTAAATTTTTTTTTTTTTTGTGTGGATTTTGCAAAGATTTATTTTCGAGAATATATAGAGAGATATACATTTGTAAATTATAGTCATACTTAAGAATCAAAAGGATAGTAAGCAATTAGATATAAAGTAAGATTAAAATTATTTTAAAATTATTGTAGGTAATATGTAGTAACGCAATAGATTAAAAAACATTTAGTTTTAAATAGGTAAATAAAAATCAGTCATCAACTACTCGTATGTATAGGATGGGCACACACCATTGTATTTATTCTGTGAAGTATGATGTGTATCCAAGTTTTTTTTGAAAGTTCATAGATAAAGCTTAGCCTTTAAATTAGTATAACTTCTAATAAATATGTAGATGATGATAATATATGGAACGATTGACTTGAAATAAATCCATATTGAATGAGTTGAGAGGAAAAAATTACGTTACGTTCGTGGAAGGTAGCTTCAGTAAATAGAGTAGATTAAGGCTCAGAGAACAAATATTTTAGTGATAGATCAGCAAGTCTTCGATGACGTAAACAGTTAAATTCTATGTACCCACATAAGAGTATTTAAAGTAGAATTGAAAATGCAAGTCAAATGAAACAAATTTGAATGTAACTCATTGTTAAACGAAAGTCATTACTTAGCAACACGGGTGATATTGTTAGTACAATTATTGCTATATTGCAAGTACTTTTTAAAATCTCTACAAACTGGGTAGTGTTGGGTGATAAGCTTACAAAGAGAGCGGAAATCTAACCAAGAATGGGATAAAATTCGTAAAAAACTCATAGAGAAACTTCTGCGGGTTTATTGAAGTCTTAACCAAAGTACCAAGGTTGACGCATTCTAATCACAGGTTGTCTGTCAGCTGATATGACATACATGAGGATGATGTTGGACACTTTAAAGGCACTCATTTCATTGACTGCACAGTGATAGCTAAGTATAGCCCTTCCATAATAGATTCTATGATGGGAACAGAAGTGAATAAAGGGCTACGCGTCTAAAGTGGGTTATGCTCCCAAAGCTGGTAAATTTAATTACATTCCCCTGGAATCATTTCTTCTGAAAACTCTAAATCGTTTGAAAGAGAGATGTGACAGGAAGCAAACAAATTATCTGGACATAATGGACGTGTTCTTAAAATTTGTATTTTTTATTTTTTTGAAAAATTCGACATTCACACTCAAAAACGATTTCCATCAACATCCATCGGGGTAAATTCTAACATTTTGGACAGGATCATATCTTCAGTTTTCGAAAATATTCGAAATCTTTACCGGTTTCGGTTTTGATCAACTTCGGTGTAAAGTCGGACTTTTCAAATTTAAAATCTAAAATTTCGAACACATAACTTTTTTTCTTACGACGTACTATCGTACGATTTTCCTTAACTTCGGTGTAAAGACGAACATTTTTTAAGATTCGGCATCCATTTTGTAAAGATGGCCGGCCGTGATGTAGTGGTAGAGTCATCGCTTGTCAAGCTGCAGGTTCACGGTTCAAATGCTGATTTCAAAAATCATCTATTTCAATCAATTGTGAAAACGTATGTCAACTCTTCTGCGAGGGCATAACACTTGCAGTAGGGTGGCCATATGGCTTAAAATGCAACTTGATCGTGATATTAAAAGGGACCGAAAAAAGTACTCTGAGTCATAAGAAACGAAAATAATAGCAAACGAAAATGCTCTCCAGTTATCTGGACGCTATCCTTGGAGTTCATCAATCTTTGTTCTTTCTCTCTTTCTTACCTACAAACGCCCGTGCCCTGAAATATATCCCCTTTGGCACGCAAAATTGTAAAGAATTTCAAAACCCAACATTTCGATTGAAATAATTTTTCTCGTAGGATCCACCGTTTTCGATATATTCCCACTCGAAACGATTTCCACTGACTGCAAATCGAAGATACGTACTCGTGCATATTACGTGCATGTTCCAAGAAAATGAAAGTATGGTGATCGTCAAAAAATCGTGTCCGAGATAAGACTAGTACTGTACTTAAAATGTAAAAAAAGAAGATTTTTCGCATGACGACTGTCATCTAAATGTCTGTCCGTTTGTCCGTGTATGTGTCTGTCTGGGGTACTGTTTTTAGCTTTTTTCGTTCACCATAATCACCAACTTAAATGACTTTTATTTCCAGAATGATTACCCTACTTTGGACTGGGTATCTGTTGAACTTGGTCTAAATCGTATTAGAGGTTTTGACGCATTAAAACAATGGCGGTTGAGCATTAATGCGCTTCATGTGCCAAGGGTTGCGGATCCTTAGACATATAGTATTAATGGTTATCAAATAAATAATTTTTTGTAAATGATTTTATTTTTCCATGAACTACCAGATGATACATTCAAGCACGTAATTACTAAGCCTAAGCGGCTGAGCCGATTTTCATGAAAAAATGTCAAACGATTCGTCTTACTGAAAGAAGTAAGAATAACTACGCGATTATTCGAAAAACACAAGATGCCGGAAGGTAAGCGCGATTTTGACTATATTTGATGTTTTTATAAGTTTTTCGAAAAACGACATGCGCATCAAAATCAGAATAGCATTCCAGCCATTTTTTAAATCAAATTTTGGTCTAGGTTCTCGCAGCCACTCATGCTGTGCACCACACGAATGGTTGGGACAGCTTTATGCCGTTTCCGAAGGACAATTTTTTCAATTGAGAGGAACATCTAATGACAATTTTTACTCACGGAGGTTTTGTCTGATGTTTGCGAGAGGTGGGACCGTGAACATTTTTTTTGTTTTCTTGCATTCGAAACTTGAACCTCCCGCTCAATGATCGCGCATTTTAACCACTTAGTTATGATTTTTGGAAGTAGATATTTATTCTTGAATTTTTAAATTTTTTTCGTTCTTTTTTTAATATACTCGAGACCTGCTAAGGAAAAAATAGCAAATATAAATTTTTGGAATCTGGGCATCGGTATCCACATTGTACGCATACAAACAAGGTTTTCTTTCGAAATTTCACTGACTGTCACATTAAGGGTTCCCTTCTTATTTTGTGTTACCTTGTTAGTACAGGAACCCTGAAAACGGCGCAATTTTCCTTATGAATTCGTTTCCCTATAAAAGGAAAATGTATAGGTCTTCAATATGTGTACATACGAATATTACGAGACACACGCACATTCCATATTAACCTTAACCTTCACTGGGCATGTGCCATTCTTCGCATTCGGGACAGTAGAAGGATGTTTCGCGATTTTGTTTCCTTGTTCCCTTGCAATGTTTGTTTTTTTTTTTTTTTATTTTTTTTTTTTATAATTTGCGCGTGCCAAATGGGATATGAATACCATTAAATTATTTCAGGGCACGGGCGTTTGTATAAATTGAGAGAGAGAGAGAGAGAGATAGATTGGTGTAGTGGGTTTGAAACTTAGGTGGCATTAAGTTTCAGTAAACTCCAAGGGTGGCGTCCAGATAACTGGGGAGCTTGTTTGTTTTGCTTTTTTTTTTTTTTTTTTGTTGCTCTTGATTCACAGTATTTTGTTCCCTCCACCTGATGTCATCATCACGATCAAATTGCATTTAAGCCATATGACCACCCTACTGCCAGTGTTATGCCTTCACAGTAGAGTTGACTAAGCTTTTCGCAATTGATCGACTTTTTTATTTATTTCAGACGAAATAAATAGATGACTGTTGAGATCAGGATTTGAACCGTGAATCAAGAGCGTGACAAGCGTTGATGTTACCACTACACCACGGCCAAGAAATATATTGAAAGGGGTTGTTGTTAACATTATGTAAATGAAAACAAAGTAACTTGGGGAGAATAAAAGTATTTACAAATTAGAAATTAAATCTTTACCAGAGATTTTGTTTTAAAACAAGATTGGGGGTTCACTTGCTCATGTGATAGTATGGGCGAGTCGCCAATGTTTCAGAAGAAGTTAGATCAGCTACAGAAGTACTGCTCTGATTGGAAGCTAAAAGTTAATTTTGGAAAGTGTGAGGGTATATTATTAAGGACAGTATTGAGTCAAGCCAAACAAATCTGATAACATTCAGTAGAG
This sequence comes from Pocota personata, assembly GCA_963082735.1. Taxonomy (NCBI): domain Eukaryota; kingdom Metazoa; phylum Arthropoda; class Insecta; order Diptera; family Syrphidae; genus Pocota; species Pocota personata. Next base: position 189,649,641 of record OY720430.1, read on the forward strand.
TTAGTAACGGTGATATGCAGATGAGAAACTCGACCGGAGTGAGATACAAACTTCGCTTATTGCGAGGTAATTTTCGATGACTTTTCGGCACATTTCTGACTGTATTGCACTTATAACTTCACGGATGTTGGTTTTTAAGTGCTCCAAAGAAGTTTGAGGATTGTCTGCATAGGCATGATCTTTAGCACAGCCCTAGAAAAAGCAATCCAACGGGGTCAGATAACACGATCATGGTGGCCAATTGATGTAGCCAAATGATTAATTAATTAAACGGTCGGGGATCATACAATAGAGCCAAATTTGTCAGCGTTGGCGCCTTCGTCGTTTTCGAAAAATACGACCAGAACACGCCGCCGGCCAATGGCCTCTCAACGATCACATTTGGATTCTCAGAACCCCGAATTCTGCAATTTTGTTTGTTTACGTAGTCACCGAGCGATTTTGTTAAAAAAATTGGGCTGTTATGGTGACCATAATCGGTCATTAAATCATGATACACAGATATTACAGAACTGTTATTTTTGTAGTAAGATGCAACAATTGCAATGCATTGAGCGGTGATTAAACGATCCATACTGCAAAATAGCAAGGCAAGAACTAACTAGCTGTCACTATGGATGACAGATGGATTTGACAGACACCATATGACAGGAATGTGAAATCCTTACCTCGAAATGAATAACCCTTTACTATCTGGAGATATAACATTTATTTATCTGAAAGAGTTAGAAAAGTTCAGGTTGATTTAGACGAGTATTTTTGGCTTAAATCAGGTATCTAGCATGATAGGATGTTGTATTTGACGGGACTCAGGACTTATGTTGTGTCATTTTTCTTTAGTTTAAGGCTGATAGTTTTATTTTCTTTTTAGTCTTAAGTTATTGTAAACATTCTTCTTAAGTAAGGTTAGGACTAAATTAGATAGTTTCGTATTCGTTTAGTTAAATGTATAGTACAGTACGTAAGCTAGATTAGGGAATTAGATTAATAAATACTTGTAAGGAAATATTTTTATAAAAAAGCATTTTGGACTAACAGTACATACTCGTAGGTAAATAACCGAAGAACATTTTTGTTTTCGCAAATACAATACAAATTCTTAGGTGGCGAGACATGTGGCCATAATATGATATACCAAGCTAAGCAGATTGTCGGACCTAGACAGCCACATCTAAAAGTTTGTATGATTTCCTATGGTCATAAAAAGGCGTTCTTCATTGGCTGGGGATACAAAGCCCCTTTTTTCAAATTCGCTCGTTTTCCTGATTGAGAATTTCGTGATAGTAAAATACTTAAAGAAGGTTAAAGGTAAATTATGTTAAGTGATTGTCTGCTTAGAAAAGTGTTTTATTGAATGCAGTACATTTTCTTATGATCTGAGATGAAGGTTAGTAAAAGAATTTCTCAGACCTGAATTTTCTAGTCGATCTCACAGAACACTATTTGTATTATTTTGAAAAGATAAATCTGGTTTTAGAGTATCGCCGAAATTCCTGTTTTACCTTTTTGAAGATTTAAAGTATTTTTTACCTGTATTTCAGTTTTATGATTTATGTTCCGCTTTATGAAGAGTAATTACTGAAATGCAAAAGTATAGATACACAATACGATATAACATTCATAAAGATTGTATAGCATAGCAGGTAGTTTGCATGATGGCATTATTCCAAAGATGTTGCTAATCTGTATCCGTGACATGTACATAAACGCTTTAACCGGATTAACAAGGACATACGACAGAAATTCATTTAAATTTTTTAATAGATCCTACTTTTATGAGTTCCGAAAAGATAGATATAAGCCTTATACCTTCCAGTAACAAGGGACACAAATTGTGTTCCAAGGAGGTAGGTTATGTTTTGTGTAAATGTTTTGCAAGGCTAACGTTTTTGATAAGTTCCATCTCTCAGTGAAGGGAGATGGATTATCGGTGCTATGTAATCAATTTTCAACTTTCAACTTGTTGTTGGCTCATGTTTAGGTTGTAACATTCATTATTATACATAAATTCATTTGAAATCAGAGAGTCATTGATTGACTCATTTGTCATTTATTGCCATCTTTAGCGCTTGTTTTAATTCGTATGTTTCGCGGAAATGGACGGAAAAGTGGTTTCTCCCTATCTATTGATGAAATTTAAACATCGTGATAGCAGCTGATTCTGTGAAGAACAACTGTAATGAGAGTGTCAACAAAAGTTACGAGTAGTTCACGACATTTCTGGTCAATGGTAAAAGTAATAAGCAACAATTTCAGTGACTTCTCATTCTCACCACAAAAAATCGATCTCTAATGTTCTTACGCAATTCGACTGCAGTCATCAATACCGAAATAATAAAGCATCTGAGGAGACACCAGTTAATAAGCACAGCCGCCATTCAACTCGAGGCTTGCTGAGATCTCAGCCATTGAACACTACGGGGAATCAAGTGCTGGACATCCCAAACCATTCAATCGAATTTGGCATAGGGCCTCTTTAGGCAAACTAGCTTCCTGCGGACTATCGGAACAGCTCTGTGGCTGAGTGGAACATTTTCTTCAGGGCAGATCAATTCAAGTTATAGTAAATGGTATGTCTTTCCACAAAGATGGAAGTTAATCCCTTCAGCCGTTGAGGCTGCGATCCGCTATACATACATACAGACAGACAGACAAATAGGCAAACAGACAGACATGCAGAATTGAGAAAAACACTTTTTTGAGTTTCTCTATTATACTAATGTAAAGTTTGATCAAAATCTCAAGAACAAACATTTTCAGCAAATCAATACTGACCCTTATAGGTGCAAGTAAAAACTAAAACGTGTTCTTGTTCCCCAGATTCAGAACGCTTTGTTAGCGTTTGTGAGCTGAGAAGCACAAATATCTCACATATTCAGAGATACGATAAAATCCACTCATTAAACAGAAATCTTCCGAAAATCTTGCTGTGGGGAAAGACAAACTTAGTTGACTTCAATGCGAAGAACACCCCATTCACCACCTTTTCCATGAAAAAAACGGCCATAATCGTCGTCGGTCTACATGTTTATTTACTCTACTATTTCTGGGTGAACAGTAAAAGATACAACCTTGATAGAGTACTCCGGACGAAAGTTCCATTACTCTGATGGTAACCTAAAGAACTCAGCTGCAAGCACACCTGTGTGAAGAAAGAAAGATGGAACATCAGTCCATCAAGCGACTCTTCAAAATTTGTGTTTCTCCGACAATTACAAGGCTCATCTTCCTGATAGCACGTATTACTGTTCCCCGACTACTCATAAGCCATAACATTTTGGGCATCCAACTAAAGACAAATATACGTCCATTCACGTACGCATACGACAGCGCCTTAAGATATACTAAAATGCTCGAATGACCCCCGTTTCAAGACTTTGAATTCAAATTAAAACTTAATTTTGATGCTAACTTCCGGTGGCTGTTGGTTGCTGTTCCTCGTTTGGGCTTGAACCTGCACAGCTCGGATTACAGGCAAACACACTACCCACTGCACTGTGGCCATCAAACGTTTAATGATGATTTACTAATTTGCATTAATCTGCCACTCTCTGAGAGTTTTTTCTCTCAATCTTGAGTATTTGACAGTTTATAAGTTTTTTGCTCGAAAAAAAAAACTACATAATGTTGTAAACCTTAACTTCCCCAACCCATTCTTCTGGCAATTTTTTCTCATTCACCCTTGACCCAGATTTGACTCAATGTGATTATTTTTTATTTCCATAACTTAAATAGGATATCAAAGTTAAAAGATGGGAATTGTTAAAGACGCTAAACAGGCCGTTTTAGGGTGATTTTCTTTAAAGAATACTTATTTTTATAGAAGAAGTTTAGTGAAGTGACAACACCGGGTGCAAAAGTGTCTACATGTACGAGTAGATGGGTCATATGCGGAAAAATACAATTCAAAAAACTTATATTGTATTTTATTTTATTAGTGGGCAGGTGTTGTTGTGACAGCTCTGTTACTTTACTCGTTCTGTCAGGTGATTAACAACAGTAAGGCAAGTAATAGATCAATTAAGTGTGATGCTAATGTAAAAGTATAAACTAGTACAGAAAATTATGTTTGAGGTGGTCTAGTTATTTCTAAAAGACCCACAACATCTTAGAGATCTTTTACATTTCCTTCTTCCAGGGATGGACAATATTTTTCAATGTCTGACCAACTCAAATATTTTTGTTTGAAAAAAAAATAAAAAAATAAAAAATAAAACTTTAATACACAATGTAGAACAACTATGGTGTAATCTAAGGATAGACGAACGAAGGTGCTTGTAGTACCGGCCAATCAGCCAATCTGCGAAACTTGAGTACAACTACTTTACGGAACCTATAACAAGATGTGGCGATACTCGCACGATAAGGGAAAGGTCATTGTCTACCACCTGTGTGTGCAGCAGACGTTACTCTAGGGTTAAACGTTGACCAGTAAATTGTGCATTATGTGACAGACGAACCTTCAAATTCGGATCCCACTACCTAGGGAAGACCTGTCAGAGACCGCGGTACTAGATAACATTGGTCATAACTTCTAAGGTTCTTTTAAACATCTCTTACAGCAGGCAACTAAGACCTTGTCTCGGAGGACGGCGGCACTAAATTGAATGTCAGTAGCGGGATCGAGAAAGTAATAGTCGTAACTGTGTTCGGCATTCAGTACTTGAAATGTATTACACTGTCTCTCCGTATTATCCAAAGAATTTTCTGACCGAACAGCTCTTTTCTCCAATGAACAGCTTTATGCCAGATTGGGCCAGAATATTTTAGGTACTAGAATTCAGCAGTAACAAAAAGTAAAATTGCTTGGTTAAAGTTTTACAATTGTTTAACATTTACCAAATAATTTTATGTGTTAAAACAATAAGTTTACATGAACCGCATTATTGCTCACAAAGTTTGGAAGTAGAAAAACGATGGTCAACAATTATTTAAAGGATGATAACGCATATGGAAAGAAACATCAGATTTCGTAAAAGCGTGGCTACACCACAGGACAAGCTGTTAACTTTTCGGACAGCACCCAACTCATCTATGTCTATGTCTAAAATTTGATACAAGACTGTGTTTCTAGTGTGTGCATGGTGGTTCAAATCAAATTATTATCATAAAATATTTCCTCTTTCCTACAAGTCCAAATTAGACTTAATTTTATCCGAAAATATAAACTTTTGTCACTGATTTTTACTTAAGTCATAGGCCACAGAATCCTACGTATTGTCTGTCAGCACTTTCTAGTTCCTGAACAATAAAAGTTATGGTTTTCAATAAAGTCAAACAAACAAATAACCCAAAGATAATGACGATACCATTTTAGAAGGTGGAACCACCTTTACGTTTTTTTGATCCTATACAGGCTGTTTTTGATGTTCCAGGTCGAAGTTATTTGGCTGCCATTTTGGTTTGGTTGACATTTGTCAGTTCGCATCTGACGGTCATAAAGAGCAGTCGATAACAATATATTATGGAGCATCTTACTCCGCAACAACGTGTTGAAGTTATTAAAATATTTTATTTTATGTAAATAATCGTTCAGTTGTAAAAACACGAAGAAATTTTCGTAATTTGTTTGTTTTAAATCATGTCCCCAGCAAGTCAACCATTCAGCGTATAATGAATAACTTTAAAACTCATTATACACTGGCAGATAAAGTAAAGTCCGGCCGAGTTCGTAGCGTACGTACGGCACAAAATATTGCTGCAGTGAGAAACAGTTTTGATGAAAGTTCAGGCACCTCAGTTAGATGACGCGGTCAAGAATGAGACATTCCGTCTCCGGCGAGTTTCTTTAAAATAATCAAAAAAAGATTTGCATTTGTACCCGTATAAAATTCAGTTGACTCAACAATTAACGCATCTGCACCACGGCCATTTGGCCGATATAATATCCCAATCATATTTGTTATAAACCAAATAATCGGGAAATAAATTTTTTAAAAATTTAGTTTCATTTCAAATTTAGCCAAAAAAATATCGTCCTGGAAGATAAGAAATACTCTGTATTACGTGGCAGACAACTATCTTTCTAATCACGTGGAAATTTCAAATAATAAAAAAAAAAAATTGTTTGAAGAATAGATTAGTGAATCAGTTTCAAGGACGTTGTGAGGACCTCCAATTGCTAATTCAACTTGGAAAACTGGAATCGACTTCGCTTAATGGTAACATTCTAACCAGTGCAGGATATTTATATTCGTATATGTAAAATAATTTATGACTAGATGTCATGCAACCAAAATACAGACCTTCACACCCCCACGGCTAAACAACCAATAACTCTCTTTATCCTCCAGCGGAAGCTTAACGTAAAACAGCGGGTAGAGATAGCCTGTGTGGGTTTCTACGCTTTCGGCAAGAAGTGGGGACATCGCCCCGAAGATAGTCTTGTCAGTGTTATATCCTACACTTCCTATTAATCACTAATCTGATGGCCCGCGCTAAGAAAAGACTATAGGTACAACGGGGGCCATGAGAACATACCCTATAGAAACCCTGGATGTAATACTGTACCTTCTTGCCGCTTGACCTTCATATTATACATACATATCAGCATGTGCTACCAGGGGATCTGTCAGCAACTCTAACTGACTACACAATACCCAAAGTAAACTTTAGTAATGTTGTTGTTTAGACTGGAAGAGGAGAAGTGACAAAGGACTACGAATTCAAAATCTTCACCGATGGTTCGAAAAATGGACTCCGGGGTGGGGTCGAGAATTTTCCTCGATACCCTCAATACATCAAAATCATACCGGCTGCCGGATTCATGCAGCGTCTTCCAGACGGAAGTTTTTGCTGTACTTGAAACTTGCCGTCTATTGAAAAACATCAGTACATCCTTCAGAACCATCGCTATCCTCGTTGAGGCCGCAATCAAGTCAACTGTATCCGCCGATTCTTCCTCCAAGTTGGTGGAGCAATGCAAAGAGGAACTCGCCTCGTTGGGTTATAGGTTTAGGATCAGTCTCCTCTGTGTGCTGGGACACAGCAACATTGAGGGGAACGAGTGAGCTGATGAGCTAGTGAGGCGGGGATCTGTTCTTGACAGATCCCTTGCGGAAGCGGTTTACGTACCGTTGAGGACTCTCAAGGGTAGTATTCTCGCGTATTTTCTTTCAAAGGTCAATGGGTTGCGGAATTGCGTCATATTTAAGTAGATGCGGCCCAACTACAACTGGCGGGTAACACAAAATCAAAAAAACAGAAACCGGACAGATATTGCTAGACTTGTAGCCACTGGTCCATTGGGGTTCATGCTGTGAGACTAGGCATAACATCCAATGCAACTGCAATACTGCGAGCTGCAATACTGCGAGCGAAACTATCTACCATTTCCTCCGCAAGTGTCCGGCCCTAGGTTGCGCCAGACAGCGCACACTAGGCAAACCTCTCTTTGGACAACCTAAAGGAGATTGCGCAGAAAAGCATTGGGGAAGTTATTTTTTATGCCACAGGGTGGATTTAAAGAAGGGTAACGCTCCCTCATCTCTATAGTTGTCAGGTGAGTTGTGGCATTAAAACGGCGCTAAAGCATTAATTAGGATTCAGCATGGGATACTGTTACAGCCACTCCTACCTACCTACCTAGATGTCACCAACTGGTGAAGCATACAGGCAACAGTGGGGGTCACAGTTGGCGGATGAACGGTCTGCAGAAATGCAGGTTAGCTGCGAATACCCAACAAGCAGTCCTGGACCAAGAGCGGCAGAGGAATCAGAGGCATGGCTGAAAAGGACAACGGAATCCCTATGAACACTCTGCAACAAGACGAATAAGCACAGTCTTCCTGGTAAGTGCTCTCCACCTCATAAGGTGGCTACGAGGGATAGAGTAAGGAGAAAATGGCGAGATTCGGACGTACCCGCCACACCGCAACTCTAATGGGAACCGCAATCGGTTCCATACTTTGACTTAATCATCGCTCATTTCAAACATTAAGTAAGTAAGGTCTTAATTATGGTATACTGGAAAACAAATTTGAATAGAAGCTATGAGGGCTGACGTTTGTAGTATTCTGTTAATTGAGTAAGCAAGAGTGAAATTTTGGTGAAATGGTTTTTAGGCTAATGCTCCAAGAGCCCCCGTCCCGTTAAAACCTTGGCATGCCTCAAAGTACGTTCACTGTTTCGTCGCCATTAAGTTGGTGGTGTAGGTGCAGATGTAATATCCCTATTTAGTACCGATCAGGCTCTGACACAAGACTCCATAAGGGCTTGTGCCAACCCTCATATGGTCTCCCAGCTTGCATAGATAACCATGGGATCCTAGGGTCACTACACATTCGGACATTGATTCTCATGTGCTTTGGCCCTAGAGTTGATCTCTTCAAGAATAGTGGCTTTGAATGGGGACCAAAGAGAAATGATCACAAACAAAATAAACAAAAACGCCGCAGGAAAAATTGAGGAGAACCCCTTCCAGGGTGATGAGGTCACCACTTGGCCAAGTAGCAGCATCACAAAGGAGCACGGAACGACGAGAGTCACCAGCAATACTAAAAGTGACGGTCGAACCAACCCCGCAGAAATCTGATTTCCACAAGCTTGGTGAACAAATTAGGGGCTATTAGAAATACTAGAAGACGGAAAATGGCTTTCGATTCACCAAGCGAGGAGAGATGCACTTGAAAGCCTCAGATCTCTCAGCACAACGAGAAAGTTAAGGGGGTGATTCGTCAGAACAACTCGTAAACTTCGCCATGGCTAAAGTCAACATTAGAGCCCAAGAGAAGGCAGGATGCAGACAGCAATCCTCCGGAGACAGCCGATAGCGTACCCCCGGGATAAAGCGGAAGCAGAAACATCAATCAAATGATGTTGCAGACAGAGGACCCCCGATAGCAAAGTGAAAGCAGAAAAACCCAACAAACGGTGTTGCAGACAGTAAACTCCTGGAGGAAAAGCAGAAACAAAAGCACCCATATTTGGTACACACCAAGGAGAAGGATGCAACAACTGGCGTTAACACCCCAGTGGGCAGAAATAAGCGGCAAGATTTTATATCTACGAAATCAAACCCACTTTTCACGCGGATATTGCATTCCTTTAAAAAAAAAAAAACCTAATATTGGAAAGATGTATGTGTAAAAAAAATAAATCAATTTTGTTGTACATAAATACAAAAAGAAAAAAAAAAAAGAATAAAATCAAAAGCACATAACTAAAAAAAAATATTGTATATTTCTTTGGTCTGATAATTTCGAATTGAACGAATAATACGTGAAATTAACAATTAACCACAATAACAACATCGATATACACAACAAAGCATTTCTAACAACAGTGGAAGTTTTGACTTAATTGGCTTATCATAAATTTCACATTTCCCTAATTTATTTTATTAAATACTTAATCATCTCATATTTACAAACGAAAAGAGAAAATATTAAAATACCTCTTCAAATTAAAATTAATTAAAATATAAATTATATTTTTTTAAATATAATGCAAATGCAACAGTTAATTTTTAATACATAGGTATTTTGTGTTTTATCTTAATTTTGTAATTTTTTATTTAAAGCTTCACCATTTGATATTTTCAATTGTTTTACAATAGTACATTTTACAAGTGTGTTTTTTTTTTTTGCTAAAATTAAAAATACCTACATATATATAATAAATTTTGAGTATACAATACATGAGTATAGTAGAGTAGTACATATTTAAATAGTTAATATAAATATGCTTAAATTTGAAAAGATTAATTTAGTATTTCAAGATGAACTTCGTTTTAACTTAAAATAAATATTCTGGTCTTTCTCATGTTTATATATAATATTATATATAAAAGTATTATTATAATTTTTTTGCTATAAATATAATTTGCAACACAGTTAAAGCTATATGTACACTGTAGATATTTTTTTTTTCTTAATAATAACATGTGTTCCTTTGTATATATTTTTCTAGATAAGTGTACATAATGTCAAAGACAATCAGTTATTAATACGAGTACATACATATGTACAAAATAATTTGATAAATAAATCAAGTTCTTTGTTTGTATTTCTTTTTTGTTGTCTTAAACAGTAAAATAGTTAAAATACGCATGTTCTTGTAAAGCTATTCAGATATTTGGACGGTGGATTGATTACAATTAAAATTATTGTTACTATTACTAATAACAGAGCCGGTACTACTGCTACTGATGGTAGGAAGTCAGCTGCAAAATAAATTAAAAAATCCTCGACCTTTTTCGGAACGTGGTGCCATTAGCATTGGAACTTGGTTTTTATGAGTAACTTTTATCTGTAAATGTGAGAAATTTATTTTAATAAAATTTAAGTTAAACTTGTTTTTTTTTTTTTTATAATTTAATTCTATTAAATAAAAAGTTTTAGATTTACTCGTAAATATTTGTTCAAGGATTCAATGCCTCCATAAACATAATTAAGTGATTCACTAAAAAAATCCCCTACCCCAACACGTGCATCCCCAACAAAGGACTAAAAAACCACTGATCCCAACAATAACTCACCTAATTACTACACCAGAGCAGTACGGTTAATCCTACATTAACCGTAAGTAGAATAACCCAACGTTGGGGTACCCAAGTGTCCACTAGTGCACTAATGAACTAATGACTACCCTTCCATTAACACCCATTTACCTGTTCCTTCATAAATATTAGATTCCAGTTCCACCCTCAGAAGCATAGCTATTTATCGTTATTGAAGGAACACGATAGATGGGGTATAGATTAGGGTTCAGAAGTAACTGGGATAGAGGATGTCGGTACAAATTGACGGAATATCGTATATTCGAAGGATGAAGTAGTCAGTGATACCTATTAGGACCGCTGCCACAAAACAAGGCGAAGAGTTTTTCTCTGATACGAGTATGTACTGTTTGGCATCGTAAACTAATTCTTTATCTGATACTCGTACGTGGAAGGACAAACTTATGAAGTTTCCGAGATTGCTGTCATAGCATTTAGTTTTTATTGCATCTTTTTGATGAAGTTTTATAGAGTTACGAGTGTTGAATGGTAGGGTTATTATTATTAGGAATGCAGTTGATGCATTCTGGCACTGCGGTACCTAGGAGTGACCTATGGCACATGGAGTTCTAGAGTAAATTGTTTACTCCGGAAGCTGTTAATTACTCGTAGTTTCTCAGGGTATCGGGATACAAGTTCGCTACCTACTCGTAGAGTCAGCTTTTTCACATGCATGGGGGCAGAGAAGTGTGACCAGACCAGTAAAAATGGACGTCGCCGGGAGTGAGTGGCTCAAAGAGTGAAAAGAATTCAAACAATACCAAATCAGTGAAGAAGTAGCTTCCTTATTCCGTTGTACAAAGGCAATAATTACTGCTCGGTCAAACTTATGTCGCATACAATGAAGATCGTCAAAAGAGTGTTAAACCCCAGAATTGTCAAGTAATTGGGCTGGATGAGATCAAATGCCTGATCCTGATGGAGAAACACCGGGATGCCTCAAAGGATGGTCATCGACCTTGACAAAGCATTTGATAGTTTCTAGGGACGGCCCTGATGATACAAAAAGTCCGAGAGACGTACATATATCAAATTAATCTGAAACATGTACAATATAAGTTCGCGAGAGCCACAGTGACGTACATAACAGGAATAACCAAGGAATTTCTGGTCAATGTCGACGTGCACCAGGGTACCGTCCTTAGGCCTTTTCTCTTTAACGCAGTATTTGTATTACCTTTTAAAAGATTACGTTAACGAACTAAACGTAACCCGGATATTATTTGCGGATGATGCAGCTATTGCAAGCAGAGCGGCGGTAGACTTAAAAAAATGCACTTAATAAATGGAAGGATGCCCTGAAAGAATGCGTATTCAGAATCAGTCGGTCAAAAATAGAACACATAACTTGTTTGTTCTCCGACCCACTAAGACTTTCCTAAGTGTTCAAATTTCAAGTATATTTTTTGCACATCAAAAATTAAACTGCGATAAGGTACAGAATGGGCGTAGGATGGATTAAATGGGGAACCGAGACAGAAAAATGTCGCTCAAGTTAAAAGGGAAACTATTGTTCGGACCGCTTTAATATGTACATATACGGTTCCCAATATACGACAATATACGAGGCAGGATTACATATATTAAAAGACTTAACTTTGGAAAGCTCCAAGAAGGACCAGCTGGTATTGACGGTATTACGTGCAAAGCAGACCACACGCAAAACCGGTAGGCAAGGCATTATCAATTGATGACTCAAAGGAATTCAAAGGTAGAGGAAGAAAAATGAACTCTTGAATCGTATAAATGATAAAAGAACAATAACGCCTTGGTCTCGGCTAATAATGACGGCGGGACATTTTGTGAAGAATGTCTACATTAAGGCTCCTGTGAAAAGTTGTGTCTATTGAAAAATATAGTCAATGAGTACTTATGACACTCAATCGAATCATTACCAATGTTATCTTTGTGTGCAAGAATCCATACTACATTGGACCTAGAAGTATTTTGACTGTCTCCAGAACTAGCTTTGGCTAAGTCAGAGTTGATAGAGACAGCCGATATAAATGAAAGAAAATAAACAAATATGTCGCCTCTCAAAAGGGGATAAACGAACATGAATATGTTGGTAGGAACGGTTAAAACTAAAATGGAGACGTTTGCCCACAGGTTATTTTTGGGGATTTTTCATAATCTCCTGAACATACTATATATGTTTAGCAAGTTTCAGCTTATTCATTTCGAGATAGAGATTTTACATCCCTGCCATATGACATCTGTCAAATTCATCTGTCATCCATAGTGACAGATAGCTAGTCCTTGCCTTGCCATTTTACAATATGGATCGTTTGATAACAAATTAAAATTGTTGCATCTTACTACAAAAATAACAGATCTGTAATATTTGTGTATCACGATTTAAGGACAGATTTCGGGCGTCATAATCGCCCAATTGAGCAAACAATTTGAAACATAATCACCAAATTCAACAGAAATAATCACCAAATAATCCCCAAATCCTACGAGTAAAGCACAAAATGAATGTACAAAACCAATTATATGGTTTAATACAGAAAAAGTACTTTAGTACTAAAAAGTGAAGAGGTTGGGACCTATTAAGCGATAATACATGGAAACAGTTGCTTGTACAAAAAAAGTTCATGGCATTATTTTTATTGAGAATTTATTTGTCTTTAATTTGATAATATCCATTTTAGTCATAAAATCCGTTGAAATGGAAATATTTGTGTGAAAATCAATTTTGATAAGTTTTACGAGCTGTACACATGTTTACGCAAGTGGCAACGCTGGGGATTTTTGTGTATACCAAAATTCATGGGGATTTTTCGCTATTTTGCTTATTGTGTACCTACTCGTACATGTATAATGATTGAATTATAATTTGACAACTCCAGCATGTCTGCATGTACTGAGCACGGCTGCAACAATACAGTGACAGCACCCATGCCTGAATTTGAGGAGAAAAAGGAGGATGCGGACGACGTCTTGCTGGTGATTGATCAAGCCCTTGACATCTGTAAGGTTACACAGAGTCACCAGTTACTTAACGCTGCCGGCATAATATTGTATCTAAAATTAATGGATTAGTTATAACTGCTCGACTAAACGACATTTAATTTTTCAGTCGTAGACACTCGTTAAACAGCGATCACATTAAAGCGTCTTCATTGAACATCTATTTCAGCTCAGAGTCATGATAAGCAACATATTTAAAATATTTTTCTCTTACATCATGGGACGCTCTATAATATTATTAGGATCCTTCTTTCAATGCAGCTAATATCAGCGATACAGGAGATGCAAGTTTGTGATGGGTGGAGGTTAAGGCGCGGTATGAGTGGAGGTTACGGAGAAAAAAAAATATCTATCTATCCTACCTATATACGCAGTAAGTAGTGATAATGAACGCGGCATCATCCTGCCAGTAGTTGTGTTAAGAGGAATTCAACTTCACCATGCTTTCGGCTTAAGACTGAACTATAGTAGTCGGAAGCAATCGGAAGCTAATGTCATAATTCTACGTTAAGTTTCCTTCAGTACTGTCAATTGCTCAAGTAGCCTATAATAGGCGTATGTGTTCGGAAGCAAAAGTTCTCGTCCGATCACCGAAATCAAGCACCATTGGGCGCTGTTAGTACTTAGATGGGGGACCGCTTGTCAAGTTTCTTACGTACTCTTGTGAGCAAAAGTGAACGAAACTTAACGAATCGAAGCAAAAAGCTATTATGGTCACACAATATAAATCCTTTGTATTCGTTCTGTTTCGGAAGTGGTCGTACGAAAGCATTCTACTATTATAGTTCAGCCTTTAGCCTGGGTTTCACAAACGGTATCCGCTGGTGACTCTGTCGTCAATTTTTTTGACCTCCTCTATCAATTTCGACATTCCCCTAAATCTACATTGACACACTTCTAGATCCCACTTCATTTCGTCCACAAATGACATTATAAAGTGCCATATTTTACTATTTCACCAAATTTTCCGCTTGCGAAATTCGGGAAGTTGGATTGTAATTGGACGGACGATGAGACGCGAATATTGTACGAGAAACAATCGAAGCTCTTCAGATGGCGGTTTTGAAGGCAACAATGACATCTATGGGAGAATAGATAGTAAACAACTCAAATTGTAATCACAAGACTCAGACTACATTTTAGTGCTTGTTTGGATTTAATTCGCTGGTGTAAACTTGGCCTACGACTTGTTCAAGCAGTCTTGAACACGCTTGCGGTGTTCATATTTATTTTGCTCACCCATGTAGGCACTAAACTCATGAATTGAACTATTTTGTTTCTCATATCTGAAACGGAACATCTAATTTCATGATTCATGATGTTTGATGCTTGTTCGATCGTGGTTGAGTTTTTAATGAGAAAATATGAAAAAAATGGAATATTTCGGATATGAAATGTCTTTGCTTAACCCGATTGTTATATGTGCTTGAGCAACTGGGTTGACGGAAATATTGTAGGTAAAAATATGGAGGTAAGCGATCGCGTTCCATATCCGAAATGATCCATTTTTTCATATTTTCTTACTATTAGCAGGAAATATGCATTTGCCGTTCCTTTCTAATATCAGAAACAAAATGATTCAATTCACGCATTCCACTGCTGTCAGTATCATTTATGTGAACAAGACAGACATGAACACCACATACTTACTCAAGACTGCTTAAACAAGCACAATCTAGTTAAGAGTCCTTCGTTGGTATCATTTCCAGGCATTACACGTCATAAAATTTTAGCTGGCTGCTTAATTTCTACATATTCGCAGTCCCATAGCTTTATAAATCCCAGCAATTGCGTGGAATATTTGGCTGATTTCATTGATTTCCTCCACTCATGGTGGAAATCTTATGAAATGTGGCAGTAGCAAGACAATTTGTTTCAAAATGTCTGCTGTTGGTAAGGTTGCTAAAAATATGAAAGAATTATAGGCGTATCTAACTGATGGTGTCTATCATTCCGAAAGAAACGTAAAGCTATTAGTACTTACAAATATATTGAAATAGGAAGATCCGATTGGTTGACATGTTAAGGATATCAATTAAAAATCGGACTGTGATTTTGTCATCATCTAGTTTCTCGAATGGAAACTGCTCTCTCCCGAAACATTTGGGTTATAATTTTTCTAAGGAATGACAGATGACAACAGTTTAAAGTCAATTTTAAAGCATATAAGCTTAAAGTGAACTTTAATGCACTATGAATGGTAAAATACCGACATTTATATATTCATTTGTTGATGCATTTGCGGTCATGTTGTCTGTTCCACTTCAATAGTGTTTAGTATGGCATGTGGAAAGGACCGCAACAACCCATTCCACTGTATCAATTCCAATGACATACAATAAACTGCACCTTTTCCTCATACAAAATGAAGACTGATGGAAATACCTTCGGCTGTGTACCGCTCGTACATTCCAATTTGCTTGTATTAAACTATGGCAACATGCCTTATAAATATCCAACTTAAGTAGGATGTACATATCTGGCAATGGGTACAAGTATGAACTAAAGCTAAAGCTATAATATGAATGAAAACAAGAAGTTATAACCACAATTTCGCCACGTTTTGATGATTACCAACTTTGTCTTAGTGCATCCTTTCGTCTCAACCATATGGTAAATCCAAATTCCGAGTATGTGAAGAGATCGCTAGTTCTAGAGTATCTAAAGATTCTTTGGATGTATGCAGATTCTCGTTGTAAATTAAAATTTAATAGATACAGCAAATAGTCATTCCCAGAAGTCCATTTCTACTTTGCATCTTAAAAACTACACTCACCGACCAAGCCGGTTATATCGATTTTTAATCAATTTAGAAAAAAAAGTTACGAGTACGTACACGCCTAAGCGCCGACACGATTGCATTACATTGTAAAAATTATATTCAGAAACTCTGCAAAAAAAATTCAAATTAAATCGTAGCCTCAAAGTCCAACTGCTTGGTAACCTATTTACAAGCACAGCAGCTCTCCTTTCCAGAAAAAAAAACTCATGTTCAACTTTACTTTAGTGAAAACCCCTCCACATTGGAATGACCATAAAGAACACACTCCACAAGCCAAAGTGCATACAAAACAAAACAAAAATTTAGAAAAAAAAAAGAAAAAGAAAAACTATACTCACCGTACAAGGAGCTTGCATCCAGGGCTCACCATCGATTTGCATGGGAAACGTTTTTCGGGTTTTTATTGTTACCTCGCTGCACTGGGCCAACCGACGTCCGGACGCCCTCAAACCTGTCCGCACTTGTCCCATATGCAAGCAGTTTTCCAAACCAATAACTTCTATTAGACGATCACCAAAATCTGTCAATGACACACGAACCAGAGGATATACAAAATTGAATGAAAGTTGTATGAAAAATGTCCTTTTACACACGCTGTGCATGTTTAGCTGTGTGCCTCTGTGTATATCTGCGTATCTCAAAGTAAGCAGTTTTATTCTATAACTATGTCCATCCAGAGAGAGGGATAGACTATTGGTAGCTGACGCGCGCGTTCCACAATAAAAGCATAAAATCAGCGATAAAAATGAAACAAGGGTTTGAACGATGAGGAGGAGGAGGAGGAGGAGGAGAAGGAGGAGGCGAACCCGAAGGAGGACTAGATTTTATTTGCAAAACGTGTTAAAATCAACACAAAGGACATGCGAAATCAGAGTCGCCGACAATACACAGAGGACGAGGGATGATGAGGATGATAAGGAGCAAAGTGCTTGTGCAAAGCCCAGCAACATCACATAACTTTTAGCAGCAAGAAGCAATAAAAATTTGCGGAACGCACACACCATTACCAACAATCAATGCGAAGGCGGACAATGCTTCCATACACACGAGTCTGGGTATGTAAGTGTGTTTGAGAAAAAAAAAAAAAAAAAAAGAATACGTACCTTGAATGGCCACCGATAAGTCAACTGAATTGAAACTGGTCGCTGATAGTTCCTTATCAGATGATTTCAGCTTCTTACCCTTCCGAAATGGACCGCCCTTCCTGATACGTTTCTGGGACAAATGCTCGCCCCATAAATTGGAGCCGCCATGTGTGTAGGGAATGTTAAGCAGAGCGATGCCTTGTAAATGTGGTCCATTTGCCAGGTCCAGTGAAACACCATCACACTGTGAACGACAAACGAGATGGAAAAATATTCATAAAAAAAAGAGGATACGAGTACTACAAGGATTCTTCATTTTTGGGGGATTTTCTTTTTCTTGTTTTCAATTTGGAGCTTTTCCGAGATCCTTTTCTGAAGAGGACACTTTATTATGTTTAAAATGGAATTCAAATAGGCTTTAGTTGAGAATTGTCTGTGTCTCTGTTGGCGAGTGGTGAAGAGTAAAGGATGAGCAATGAAGACAGGATTTATCCTAAAGTTAATTTGGGTTGAATATGTAAAGGGCGTAGAAGAGCAAAAATGTTCGTTCTATTTGAAGGTATTAAGTTTTCAGCATTGCATTTGATGGCAAAGGAATTTATTTATTTTTTAGGTTTATTGCTCTTGGTGCCAGGTGAACTTTTGAGATAAATATGACATCAAGCATGGCACTTGTTATTATTGGGATGGTGAGGATTTCTTTTTCTTTTATGGCAAAGTGGGCAGTACTTAAATTATTATCATTGCAGGTGGGATGGTCATAAGAAAATTATATTTGAGTTGGTACACTTTTTTCACATAATGATTTATTATCTTCGGATTGCTATGGAGAGTATGTAGGTACTTGAGCAGCGGCAGATTTATGCGTTCATCTAGATACCGGATTATAATTCAAAGAAAGTGCGCAGGAATTTTATGGCAAAAGTCAAGGGCAAACAACTGAGTGCTATTGCAAATAAAGTGTACGACAGAGTCGTACGTAGTTGCTGTTTATTTGTAAAATGAATCCGATTTGAAATTGACAAAATGATTTTTTTTTACTTATATTAGTTTCATTTATATTACATTCAGACGAATTTCCAACACATGAGCTGCGAATCCTTTTTTGCGGCCTTACATTGAAGGAGCGCCATCGGTATAGACACTGATACAATTTTCCCTTTTTAATCCTCTTGATTCAATATTATGATTCACCAGCTCGAAAATATCCTGTCCAGTAGTAGTTTCCTTCAGCTCCCAACAAAAGAAAAACGGATTTTGAATCCTGACGATTCGAAGATATGCCAGTATTTGACCTTTGTTGCTGATATCTGTAGATTCGTCGATTTGAAGAGCCCATCATTTCGAGATTGATTCTTGATGATCCACAAAATGCTCTCTGTGTTGCCGATCAATAAAACGAAAACAGTTCAATTATTCATCGATATTCATTTTATTCCCTTCAAAGTAATCTTCATTGCAAGCAAGGCATTCCAACGCTTCCTCCAATTTTCAAAAGACTTTTCTTAGCCGATTTTGGAATCGCCTTAAGCTCCTTCTGCGAATTCTCCTTTATCGCCTCAATCGTCTCAAAATGCTTTCCGCGAAGTGGTAACTCGAGTCGTGGGAATAGGAAAAAGTCACAAGGAGCCATATCAGGTGAATACGGAGCTTGCGGAACGGTATGAACGTTGTTTTTGATCAAATAGTCGCGTACAAGATGAGATGCGTGAGCTGGTGCGTTGTCGTGGTGAAGAAACCACGAGTTGTTTCTCCATAATTCTGGCCTCTTGCGACGAACATTTTCCCTTAAACATTTTAATACGCTCACGTAATACTCCTTATTTACTGTCTCGCCTGGCAGAAGAAATTTGGAGTGGACCACACCACGGTAATAAAAAAAAATGCTGGATCGACTCGTGGTTTTTTGGGTTTTGGTTCGTCTGAGAAGCGGCATTACGATGATTGTTGGTTAGTTTCAATGTCATATTCATAGACCCATGTCTCGTCACCGGTAATGATGCCATCGGTAACATTTTGCACCAAAGAAAACATTTCCTTAGCGACATCAATGCGATGCTGTTTCTGCAACAAATTCAGTGAAATTCGCAGAACACAACAAACACTGACTTGTTTACAAAGCTATCAAGCACAAACTCCCGACAAATGGCGCTCAAACAGATATTTGAGCGCTAGATTACAGATGTACCAACCTAAAAAAAAAGCGGATAATGGAATTAGTTTCACACGTTTGTGTATTAACCATGGCCTTAACAGCTATTTCCAACGAAGGCAAAGTTATATTTTCAGCATCAGCATGCAGTATAACTTGCGACTTGAGCTTTTTCTTGTACCGTGCAGTAATTCTTTAATTATTTGGCCTGAATAAATTTTCGTCTTGTTTATGTACTCGGAATGATTTTTTATCAAAGTGACGTTTCAATTTACTTGGAACCATCGCTTAATTTAAAAGAGTTGCAGAACACAACATGCAAACTAGCAGAGAGTTGTCATTTTCAGATGGCATAAAACTAAACTCTACATGTATTCGTCATTATATTTGTACTTTGTTGAAGTTAGCTTGGTTTTGTTTGTAATTTTGTTTTTTTTAGTTCTTTATTTCATCTTAGGGCTTGAAATAATTAAAAATTAATGCAAAAATTATTTGACAGTTAGCAAGTGACAGCCTATTAAATAGTTTTATAGGTTGGTACTAGATGACAGAGTTCATCATTACCAAGCTGTGGTAATGTGTCACGGCACAAATGAAATGATGATATTAATTGATGTAAGATGATTTTAAAATAGAAATAAATTTTGTAAAAAATATCGAAATATCTAGTGTCAATTTGAAAATCTTTTGAGGTACACTTGAGATTCTCTTGCGGCACACAGATTGCGAGACACATGATTTATTAAGCGCAACTAGTGCTAGATTGACTATTAAAGGGTTATTTATTTCGAGGTTGGTATTTCATATAGATGCCATATGGCATCTGTCAAGTTCATCTATCATCCATAGTGACAGATAGTGAGTCCTTGCCTTGCCATTCTACAATATGGATCACTTAACCACCACTCAATGTGTTAAAATTGTTGAATCTCGGTACAAAAATTACACTTCTTTAATATCTGTTGACCTAAATTTTCGAACAAAATCTTCTTCAGCGATGAGGACTTCTTCTTCTTCTCGCTCGACGGTTTCTGAGAATTCAAATGTGATCATTGAGAGGTCATTACATTCACCATGGATGACAGTTTGGTGCGCGCTGTGGACCGGAGACGTGATTGCGCCGTAGTTTTTTGAAAACGATGAGGGCGCCACTGTTACGTTAGGCTAGGTTGAAGTGGAGAGTTGTCTTCTCCTCGTCCTTACAGCTTCTACAGAAGTCATTGGAGAAGAGGCCAAGCATTTAGGCGTACCCCCCAATGAGACAGTGTCCCGTAATGACAATAATTGGAACGCTGATATACTTCCTGCTAAGGGAGATTAACCTCTTCGAGCGTTCCTGATCCAGCTGAGTGTCATGTATAGTGACATAACACTTAATGCCAGTCTCCCACCTGAAGTTAGTCTCCTTGATAGCATTTAGCTTGAGCAATTGTAGCGAGAGAATCCACAAATTTGTGCCCTGTCTGGTAAAATCATAAGCCCTACAGTCTCCAGGATTGTCAATATGCCGCGTGAATATTGAATTGCTCTGCCATCTCGTTAAGAGACGTGCGGCAATCTATTCCAGAGATACCGAGTTGACTGTCAGCAAAGATGCTAACATCCTTAGCAGATATTACATTCCATTCCTGGAAAACGCTACAGTGATCTGTGAGGCGGAAAGAGATACTAACGTTTAGCCTGTCGGAGAAAACCTCGCTATTCACCCCATAGATTGTCTTCGAATCATTATCCGTGTAGGAATGTATGGATTCTTTGGCTGGGGTCACGTCTCCCTCCCAGTCTAGTCTAGATGAGATAGTGGCCTAGTGGCCTGTGGAGATTCTGAACCACTGTGAGGTGGCTGCCATTTGCTTGTCAAAAAAGTCTAGTGGTATCAAATAGAGCAGAATGTCTAGTGCATCCGTAGGAGTGGTTCTAAGTACACCACTAATGCACAGACAAGCTGATCTCTGTATTTTCACTAGCTGGTTGCGGTGTTAGCTTTGAAGAGAGCTGGCCACGAAACGATCACGCCGTACATAAGTATGGGCCTGATAATAGATACATACAGCCAGTAAGTTATGCGAGGTTACCAATGGTCTTCTTGCACGAGTATAAAGCTAAAATAGTCTTCTTAACGCGTTCCTTGATGTTGGGCTTCCAGCTAAGTTTCGTATCCAAAGGTATTTTGTTTTGTCTTTAAAAACGAGGCTGGTTCCATTCAGTTTAGAAGGGATTAAATAAGGAATTTTATATTTCCTGATGACGAGGACCAACTAATTTTTTTTTAGGGTTTACAACCAGTCCACATCTATTAGTCCATTTGGAGAGTTTAGCATTCATTTTCAATGGAAAAATAGTGAAACAAACGGTACTTTACAAATGGCGGATATCGAACTTAGTGAATTTTTTAATTAGATACAAAATATCCAGAAGAGTACATTTATCTACAAAAGTTAATCGCATAACTCGTGTGGTTTAACACGCTTAAGTCATCGTATTACTGCCTCCTGGTTGATGTGGTGTCTCACCTTTATGAAGTGCATTCTCGCGTATTTGGAAATTGTGTCCTCTACGGTATCTACATTAAGGTTGCATTGTAAGTTCATATTCCTCACATACCATGGTATTCTGAAAATGTCTCTTACGACAGAAACTATAAATTATATCAATATTCGTTTGCGAAGTACACTCCCATAGCTGAATACAGTATGTCCATACTGGTTTCAATATCTGTGTGTATACCAAAAGTTTATTGAGTTTGAAGAGATTCAGTTGATGCGTTTTCGTGTTTTGCAACTGTAAGTATACCTGTATCATCAGAAAACGTCGGTATGGTGCAATTTGAAGGTGTTGGTAAGTCATTAGTAAATAAAATATTAACACTGGACCTAGAATACTCCCTTGTGGGACTCCAGCATTGATTTCTTTTAGTTGAGATTAATTCTAAAATATCTATTTGAAAGTTACGATTTTATTAATTTTAGTTTTTGAAGAAGGCCTTTGTGCCGAACTTTACCAAATGCTTTTGTGACATCCAAAAATACAGCTGAGCTTTTCCGATGATGTCAGTAATCAGGTGTACCTATTCTATGGTAGAATATCTATCTCTGAAACCAAATTGATATATTGCAATCATATTTCCTCCATTTTTAAAAGGGCTTAATCTCTTCAAAAGAACTCTTTCTAATACTTTTGACAAAATGGGTAAAAGAGACATGGACTTGTAAAATGATGCTTCGTGAGAATCCTTCATGGTTTGGGAATCATAATGACGTCTGCTACTTTCCAGTAACAAGGAACATGGTTTAAGTTAAAACACGAGTTTATTAAAATTGCCAGCAAAGTATTTGGTGTAACCTACCACCAAATACTGTAGGACTTCGATAGTTATGCTGCTCCACTTCTGACCATATTTCATCAGTTTGAGTTTCATTGGGTGAAATGGTATCCATTAGATACTCAGCAAATACGTCGGCCATTTCGGTGTTTGTTTTGACCTAAGTGTTCTTAGATCTTAATGGTGGATTCTGTTGCGTGGGACCTTTTAGGCATTTGGTTGACTTCTAAAGAGATTACCCTGTTTGCTTATTTGCAGTCAGCTCACTCACAAATCGGTGAAATGATTCGTTTTTGAACTCCTTTAGTTGACGTCTTATCAGTTTAGTTAATCTATTAGCTGTAACTTGTAGAGCGGATATCTCGTTTGTTGCCACTTTTTCCTAATCTTTCTCTTTTCAGCTAACAGATTCATTATTAGTCTTCGGTATACAACTTCGATTGGCGTTTTGTTGACAAGAGATTGTCAATCCGTATGTTTGTTTGTGAGGTAACGCATTCACTAAGAATCAAACATATTGAAGAGTGATCAGAATTCAAATCTCTTCCCTCTTCTGTTAAAAGAAAGTTTTTTCAAACTTGCTTTATTACGAAGAAGTCTATCTGTGAGCCAATATGTTGGCTTACCAGTGGAGATAAAATCACATCCCTCTTCTCGAATTTCTTTTAAAAGCTCACGTCCTTTTGTTGTGGTTAACCAGGAACCCACCCCAATGTCTGTGTTTAGCATTAAAATCGGCACCCGTTATGAATCGGTTTTTGTGTTTTAGTATTAAATTTTTGTACTGTTCACAGTTAATTTTATGCTTTGGTGGGCTTTGAACCGACGTAAGAAATAATTGTTGATGTTCAGTTAGATAGAGTTGTTGCTTGGTAATCTACCGTACGTATCTTATCTTTTTCGAAATGTTCAATGGATTTTTTTACAACTATTGCACTTCCTCCTCTTGCATTGTTGAAAGGCTGGTTTGTATAATATGTTTCGTAATTTTTAATTTTGAAATAAGTTTGGTCTGTAATATGTGATTCAGTAACTATTTCTATTTATTTTTTTCTATTTTGAGCAGATGAAAAGAATGTTTTGGGGCCGAACTCTAAACGTTAGAACAATACTGGTCGAACTTGTGCTTTGTATAAGGGAAGGAGCTTGTTGCGCTGTAATGTAACTTTTTGCTTTCGTAGTTCAACTTCATGGATGCCGTTTTTAAAGTGTTGGATATATGGAGTCTAGAATCTCCATCTATACAGATCCGCGGAGGGTGCCCTGCTTACCGCACGCCATATAGTAGCGCGTGCTGCATTTCCCCACACCATAGTGATTGGTCTGAGGAGGACTGGAAGCGAGTTCCCTTTACTGATGAGTCAGAATTTATTTCAAGTCAAGTATCTGGTGAACGCTACACACAGTAAAACATCTTTCCTAGCATGGCTTATTGTGGAGGGTTAGTCATGGTTTGGGGTGGCATATGTTTGGGAGCACGCGTGGACCTGGACATTTTAGAAGGTGGCTCTTCAATAACAGAGCGATATGTAATGGACATTTTAGAAGAAATCGTCATGCCATTTGGCTCGTTTATAGACGACAATTTAAAAAAATAGTCTTTTATTTTTATTTTTTATTTTTGTGTTTTCTTGGATTCGAACCTTGAACCTCAGTGATCGCGCACTTAACTACTGAGCCACGGCTCCCACTAGAGAGTCGTAGAATACAAGGCGGTAAATTGGATTCGCTTCGCGTTAAAGTCGACTAAGTTTGCTTTTTCTTACTGCAATATTTTCTTTAGATCTTTATTTAATGAGTTGATCTGGCTGCATCTCTGACGATTTGATGTATTTGCATTCATGGGCATACTGTTAGAACAAGATCAAATAAGGGTGCTGTCATTGAAAAAATTAAAGATCCTATTGTTTACTCTAGAAAATCATTGATATGGAGTAGAAATAGAGTTGGTGAGAGTATAGAACCCTTTGGCACTCCAGCGTTTACTGCAACTTGAATTGATCTGTTATGAATGCAATGTATTCATCCAACCGCAGTTTATTGTGGTAGTTGATAGGAGGCTAGCTTCTTTAATAGAGCACTTTGCCAAACTGTATCAAATACTTTTGAGATGTCCAGGACAATGGCTCTTAATTCTTCGTGTTGCCGGTAACGATCACGTCTAGATTCCCACTTGTATAATTTTCGGCTTCCAGACTCCCTAAGCTTTCTCAAGCTGTCTAAGTATTTCTGTTTCCAATTTCTCCCACACAGCGGCAAGAAGATATAGTAGATCGTTGTCCTCAATAAAGCGGTCTTTATGTATGTTTGCTGCAGAATTCTTGTTCTGGTTATATTTTTGCTTCAGTCACGAACTTGAGAACTCATGTGCAAAACATGAGCAAATACAAATCACTTGTCACTCTGTGAGTGACTTCAATCACTTACCAGTTTGATCACTTGTGAGTAGCTCGGTGTGCGAATGATTATAGGATAATGAGATCTTTCTTAATGGCCGGTAAAAGGGAATAGTTGCCAAGATTATAAGGAAAGCAATATCGAGTCCGATAGTTGGATATTTATTTGTGAAGTACATGCAATCAACATGATGATAGCCAAACAAAACTCTCTATCGCATTCGATTGTATCTGGGGAGGACTGTCGATAATGAAGATACAGGTTTCATTATATTATCAGACAAATACAGACTATCATCAGAATAGTTGTGGCCCTGTTTCTTTATACCTGAAGCTAGGTACCTATATATGTACGCAGTGTGGGTGATAGATGGAAATAATTTTCGCCTCGTATCTATTCGAAGGCAAGTAAAGCGCAAAGGTGAGCCAGATGTCACCAACAGAATAAATACTTGGAATGTTGTTCAAATTCTGTCGAAATTATTGTAATTTAGTCTTCCTTCCTTTAGGTTTCCGTGCTTCATAAAGACGAATTATGCAAATTGAAGAGGATATGTAGAAAACTGTGCAACATTACCATTATGTACCAGGTACTATCATATGATATGTAGCAGTTGTTAAATCTACGAAAGTAGGCGACCTATGTAAACATAGTATCTGATGTGAATCCATTAAACCCATAATTAATGCCAGATGCCTAAGACTTTCCCATCTTCTTAGAATAGAAGCTACTTGAAATGCTGCTTCGGTGCCTCGTTCCATTTAAATGCTAACAAAATTGTCACTCTTCATTTGTAAGCAGGACATTGAAAATGCGTAGCTTTTTCAACAGCATCCAAAAATAAACCGCACAAGGACACAAACTTAATATTCTTCATAGCCACGCTGGCACGTAACGCATTTTCGCTGCTATTTCTTCAAGTGTGTCATCCTACACGCCTCGTTTAAGTGTCCCAATATCTCACTTGAAGATGAACCATTTAAGAAATTCATCTGCCGCCACCAGTGTAGCTTTATGCCAAATATCTAACGTAAATACCATCACAGAAATAAAATAAATTAAATAAATTTTATCTACGTCAACTGCTCTGTCGTTGAACATTTCTTAACACACACACACGCACAAACACTCAAAAAAATACCAAAGGAGTGGAATTAATAAAGGATTCCATCACTCTATTTCGCCCCAAAAATATGAAGAGTCTAGGCTAGTGCCAGTGCGGCCAAATGTAGCAACAAATTTCCATGTTGGACACGTTCCAGTACTTACCACAATTTCAATATTTTCGTGAAGATTCTTGCATGAAGCCGCAAACGTCTCCGAAGTCGCGTACTCGAAGTACCACAGTTTGTTCTTCATGCGGCTGTTAAATTTATGCGGATTCTTCTCACGCTCCAAGTGAAATTTCACACAAATTGCAGCATCCTGTGGAGAGATAGTATAAAAGAGAATAGATAAACAGAATGAATTTTTGCAAGAATGTATGTTGTCGTGCAGTATAGTACCTATAATGGATCAGGACGAGAGTATTTATGTATAAACTCGCAGATACATAATCGCATTAAAAAAGGAAATGAGATCGAAATGAAAATTTTCCATATGCCCAAGCTCATACAGATAATGTGATAGAATGTTTGCAATGTCAAGTGGAACGCTTAAGGGCAATTGTAGTGTGAGCAGCAAGAGAGTATCCATATAAAAATACAGATTTTTGAACTTTTAGGTCGAACAGAATAGGGCACAGATATTTGAGGATATAAAATATGTTAAACCAAGGTTTATGGGCTCCAATTAGAGATTAATTCAGGATGAATGAATGCGACTTAAATAGATTTATTGTGCCTCCCGATCCACGAAGGGTCTCTGTCTGGGATACAGCACTCTTCCATCTTTCACTGGAGTCCGCAATAGCCTGACTCTTATAATGGGTTGGATTCAAATACCTTTTTGCTTGGAGCGCTGTTATCCATTCGGTCGATGTGGCCGAGCCAATTTAGTTGATGTTTCTCGGCTACATCCACTTCTTGGTGGTTTAGAGACTTCGCGCTTCTATGTATTTTATCTTCCATTCCACCCTTTTCGCACATAGGACCGTATATCTCACGGAATATTTTTCTTTCAAAGGAGCTTAATACAGCGATATTAAATTGTCGCCATTTCTCACAGAGATGGCTTTATTATGTGAAAGTTGGCAACAGTGTTCAGCTGTCAATGCCATTTCATCATGGAGAGTTTGATACCACAACAACGTGTGTTTGTGACAAAAACATTTTATCAAAATGGTTCCAATTACTGCACAACAGCGTAAATTACGTGACTATTTTGGCCGAAATGGAGTGCCTGTAAAGAGCACTAGTCAACAAATTATCCACAATTTCGAGAACCTTTATACAGTAAGTGATTTACCGAAGCTTGGACCAAGTCGTACGCGCTGTACATAACAAAACATTGATGCAGTTTGGGACAATGTGATTGAAAATTTGTCATCGAAAAAACATTCCAACAATTGAAAGACAATATACGAGTACGTAAGCAATTGCATATATTTCGGTTGAAAAATGTAACTGAAAAGACACGTATTTGTGTTAGTGCTAGAGGTGGTCAATTTGATATTATTTTTATCATTGTCCATTGAATACACAGTTCATTTATAACAAAACAGAAAGGGTTATATTTTTGTTTTTTAAATGATTCCAATTTGAAATCGGCCGCAGTCCCAAAAAACACAACATTCAGTAGAACAGGCAGGATCAGCGATTTATAGGGCCCCAACTCCGTCCTTTGAGTTACAACCGCACATACAGCATGAGCGACAATGGACATCCTGCACCAAGTGTTTCCCGGTCGCTTAATCCCTCGTTTTGACGATTTGCACTGGCCCGCAAGATCGTCCTATTTAGCCGTTCCAGTTTTCTTTCTTCGGGATTTTTTGAAATCACGAACAAGCCGCAGACCTTGGCGGCCCTAAAGGAGAACATCTGATAAAAGTGGAGAATTTATTCCCAGAAGTTTTGAGAAAAGTCATGGAAAATGCTTTGGAATGATCGATATTATATATGCGACTTAATGGATACAAATTCAAACAGAACCAATCCTTTTTATTTACAAACAAAGTTACTGCCGAGTGGTTACTTTTGCGCCACCTCGTATTTATCATCTGACGTCTGACTTAACCATTATCATTATTGACTCCCAGCTAAATTTTGTTACGGCAAAATGATAGGAGGTCTTTAACTTGATTTTATTTGGGAGGGGTTCCGCCTGTGATACCCCTCTTCGAGCATAGATACAGCCAAAACCAATTCCGAGCCGAATGCGAAACTATGTCCATCCACCAGAATTTTCGACCGATGCCCAAAATTAAAGTCGACTTTTCCCACGGATGACTCCAAATCAAGTCCAGTCGAGAGAGACAACAATATACTTCACTTCGATTTGGGCAAACATGCATCTGTCATGCATCTTACGAGTATGTTTTCCTAACGACTATGTTGGGAAGAGTGATAAGCAGACTGAGCTTAAAGTATTGCCTAAACCTTGAACTCTGAATTCTTTCGAAAGGCTGAACTTATGAGTCTTGATTTGTTGCAGGGTCACAATAGGATTACGAAAAATGAGATCTTCGATAAACTTTGTTGATAAGATTCGGAGGAGCACTTCGCAGAAGGTGAACCTTGCGTCATCGATGGGGGTTTCCATTGACGGTTGGGTTTTCTATGAAAAAAACCATAGCATGACCTCCAGTGAAATATAAGACATTTCTGATGTTTCTCAGCAGATATGACTATAGGTTTCCCACGCCCCACTATTAGAGGGTGACGACGCTGCGGAATACATCCCCTACGATTCTTCTGCCTATGCTCGTATCAGGAGGTAGAGGGTGGCCGTGGTGTAGTGGTAACATCATCGCTTGTCACGTTACAGGTTCACGGTTCGAATCCTGATGTCAATAATCAGCTATTTATTTCGCATAAAATAAATAAAAAGTCGATCAATTGCGAAAGCTTATGTCAACTCTACTGCGAAGACATAACACTGGCAGTAGGGCGGTCATGTGGCTAAAATGCAACTTGATCGTGATGATGATATCAGGAGGACGGAAAAAAATACTGTGAATCATGAGCAACGACAAAAGCAAAAACAAACAAGCTCCCCAGTTATCTGGACAGCCACCCTTGAAGTTCACTGAAACTTAATACCAGCTAAGTTTCAAACCAACTACACCACTCTGTCTTTCTCTCTGTCTCTTCCCCTTTCCTCAAAAACGCCCGTGACCTAAAAAAATTAGTATAAGGGTATTCATAACCCCTTTCACACGTGCAAATTATAAAAAAAAAAAGATTTCACATAAGCTTCGGATCACTGCAGTGCCTAATCATTTTTCTATGAAAGATTTTTTTCGTGCCTTTTTACCGTTCGTGTGGCACACCACTTTCGATTACAGGGTTTTCTTAAAGGCTTCATGTGAAATGTTGCCAAAACCTTTTGTTTTATGTCAAAAAACGCACAGATGGTCCTTTTTTTTTATACCTGTCAACAAATTCTGTTAGCAAACAAGGAGCGGTCTCCGAAGATCCGCTCGCCTATGTCCAACACCTTTGTTCTGAGTGGCTTCCTGTTACTATACCTGTAGGTTGTAATGTTTCTCCCTCCAAAAAATTTTAATGGATCAAGATAAATTACTTAAAATGGTTATGCAAGTGTACTTCATTTGATTAAGTTGAAAATTGATTTCTCTTCTGCGTCACCATTGCTGTTCAAAAATTAAATCAACCGAGTCCTGCAGTAGGGACCACCAAAAGCACTCGAAACACATCAACGCAACAAAGTAAGTAATTTACTAAAGTATCCACCATATTAGAGCAAACGGCAGTCACTCGACGAAGATCCGCACTCATTATTCCTAAGCCTAAAAAAAAAAAAAAAAAAATATCCCTGTCCCATTAAGGATTCTGGGTGTTGTCAGAGGGATTGTCTTCGAGTGAAAGTTTAATGAGAGGATTTTTTTTTGCAATTACTCGTATTACCATTCTTTTTCCTGTCAAGATTCAGGATCATTTTTGATATTCCTTTAGAGAGTTTTTTTTTTGTGACTTTTTTTGAATTAAAAAAATGCCACCGGAGAAGCCGTTTTTGAAGTGATGATGATGGATATGAATAATTCAATGAATATAACGTTAAATGTATTTTAGTCCTTGACAGAGAATGTGCTTCTCATCGATTTGTAAAGTTCATTTATAATTCAATGGGGAGGGTGTTGGGCAGCTCTTTCAGATGGGGTGAAACATTTTTTAAGAAACGATTTCCAAAGCAAATGTGAAAAGAATGAAAGAAAAAAGGGAAAGCGCCAGGAGGAGAAAAGCTGAGAAAACGGAAGAGTTGACGGCGGACTCTGAATGGAATGAATGGGAATTTATTATACGACTATGCTTGGACGTTGAATGAATTTTATTATTATTTAATTTTATTTTATTTCAACTTTTTGCTGATGGATAGCAGCATTTCCAGCAGGATAAAAAAGACGACAGAATGATTTATGGCTTGGATAGGAAAATTATTTTTTAAAGATCTTACAAAACGGTTGATATCTGAGGGGCAGATGTTACTGATGCAACCAAATAAATGGACGCATAATTTAGATGCATTTGGATACGAATTTAATATCTGGAAGTGAAAAACACACGATGCCATTCCAGAGTTTTAGACTGACAGGAATATGGTATAAGGGGTCAATAAAGTCTGCGCGCCATCTCGTATTCGGAGCAGTGTTTCCAGTTTTTTATGTATGGAATAAAATAGGTTATGATGGAAGTTATAGTGAACAAATTAAAAATTGCTCGTATTTTGAAAACCCCTATACTTATTCAATTAACAACCATTGCAGGAATAGCATTTTGAAAGTCAATTTGCTTTGCTTTTAAGCACGGTTTTAAAAGAAAATCGCTTCTTGAAGTTACTTTGGCTACCGTTGACAAAACAAGGGATTATTTATAAGCTTCCAGAAAGGTTGCAATCTCTATCGCACCAAGCATAATAAGGTATGTGTCAGGTTGTGGAATTTTTGACTGAAATGCAATGACATCTTGCTATGTAAAGGCGTTTTCCTCGATATTTTAAGGCAATATTAAATAATTTTTCCAAATAAAATTTCATTTTCCAAACTTAAAATGCGATGTCCAAAAACTGTTAACATATGAACAGACAATTGACTCGGCAGCTAGATCGAGGTCTTTTTTTTTTTTTAAAAAAAATCACCGTGTTTTATTTGGAAACCGATAGAGGTAGGTGAAATACTTTTAAGTTGTAAAAAATGGAGGGGAGACCTTTAATATCTTCGATGACCATGGTGTAGTTGGTAGTGTGATTGCGCGTGACCATAAGATGCCGGTTCAAGCACCATCGGGGAACTATAAGCAATAGCCACCCAAACACAAAAGAGAGACAAATACAACCTAAGTTTCTCCAACTACTGTATAAAAGAGGGGCATCTGCTTGATAGTACGAAGGATCGAAATTTAGCTTGAGTGCTCCGGGATATGCTCTCCCTTTAAAAATAAAGTATACTACTGGATCGCACATACTTGAATTTCTATTCTATTCATTTGCAAATAACTCAGATTTGAAATTCAAGCAAAATAGTTAAAACGTTTTCTTTTTTTTTTTTTAAATGCGTTAGTTTAGGTTAGGTTGAGGCAGCTGTCAGTAAAAAGCCAACACACTTAGACCAGGTTAAGGTGGCTGTCAGCAAAAAGCCAACACACTTAGACCAGGTTGAGGTGGCTGTCAGCAAAAAGCCAACACACTTAGATCAGTAATGTCCATTGTGATACCACATGGGTTTGGGAATTGGCCTCTAGCCTACTCACTGAACCATTTGGAGCTTCTGATGAAGCGTAGAAGGTCCCTAACGTCTATTTTATTAAGATCAGTCGATTGTTGAAACAGACGGCTCCTAAGTGGAGTTTCCTTCTTTGGGAGAGAGCTGAGCAGGTGCAAAGAAGGTGAAGAATAGTATCTTCCCCTTCCTCGTCCATGCAGCTTCTGCAGAAATCGTTTGAGAAGACGCCAAGCCTTGTTGCATGCTTGCCTATTAGACAGTGTCCAGTAATGACACTTATAACAACGCCGATATGCATTCTATTGAGAAAAATCAAATTCTTAGAGCATTTCAGATCCACCTTAGGCCAAATCTTTTTTGTCGCTAGACAAGCTAAAATCACCTAAAATTTGTCTTCTCAAAAGCATCCAGCTATAATTTAAGTTTGCATGTAACAATAGGCATACCCAGTAACCTTTTGCTTGGAAGGGTGGGTATTTTTGTTTCATGTCTGGCAAATTCGTCAGTCTTACAATTTCCTGGAATATCCCTGTGCCCCGGCACCCAAATTAGGGGAATATTAAACTGCTCCGCCATCTTTATAATAGACGATCGGCAGTCTAGAGCTGTTAAAGAATTTATTGAGGATGATTCCAAGGATTTGATTGCTGTCTGAAAAGATGCAGATATCAATGGACGATATCACGTTTTCCTTTAGCCAAGACAAGACTTCCCTTATTGCCATTATCTCCGCCTGGAGCACACTACAATGGTTTGGGAGACGAAAAGAGAGGTTTAAATTAAGCCTATCAGAGAAGACACCACCACCCGTCGTTAGTTTTTGAACCGTCGGTATAGAATTGTTGAATCGATGTTAAATGAAAAAGAATGTCCATAGCTGCGGAAGGTGTCGTCCACAGTGGTCCGCTAATGCACAGACAATATTGACTAACGTATGCAATGCTGTTTCTACTGTTGTTGACAGTTGTTGGATATCATGTAAGTGGAGATCAATCAGTCGTTCTAGTATTTTTAGAAGGAAAGATGATAGACAAATAGGTCTGAGGACTTTTGGACTAGCGTGTGAATATGGGTATGAAACCACATTGACTTCTCTCTATATATGCAGAATATGGACCAGGTGCAGACAGCTCTGAAATATCTTTTTTAGAACTGGCAGGATAATGTCAATTGACATTTGTAGTTCAGCGGGTGTTATGTCATCTGGTCCGGCGGATTTATATGGTTTGAAGCTATGTAGCGCCCAAAGGAGTTTGTCCTGCGCAATCAGACTTGAAATGTTCGTTTTTTGAGTATTTGACTTGTTAGGGTCAATATTGTTGGCAGTTAGGGAATTACTTGGGAAGTGTGTATCAATTAGTAAATTTAGCGTATCTACACTAGAAGTAGTCCAAGACCCATCTGTTTTTAATAAACAGAGACGCCTCAGAAGATTCTTCTATTTTGCCAAAGAGTCTCAAAAAATTACGTCTAGCTTTCCTCAATTCTTTTTTTTATATGTTTTTAGGGATTCTTTGTACGAGTCCCAATCAGATGCATCTCTTGTGCTTCTGCCTTTGTTGGAAAGTTTCCTGCAAGTATTTCTAAGTGATCCTAGATCAGAGATCCACCAGTGTGTTTTTTTCTTGCCCCTAACCTTAACCAAAGGACAAGAGGGACGCTTTATTGAGGGACAAGGTAAGGTCCTTAACCATACAATCAAGCTCTTGAGGATTGCTTGGGGACTTTAAAGTATCAGAGGTAACCAAGTTCTTTAAAGTTTCCCTATATTTAAGCCAGTTAGTTCCACGGATATTTCTGTAAACCAATGGGCCTGGAGAATCGTCGTCAAGACTAAATTGAAGGTATCGGTTCAGATACCTTCCTTTCTTGATCATTTGATTAATATTGTCAGAGACAAGGGTTATATCTAGAACCTCTTGTCGGTTTCTAGTTATAAATACAGGTTCGTTACCGATATTATACAAAATGAGGTTAGGTTTTAGAATATATACGAGTAGTTTTTAGAATAATATGTAAATGAATTTGTATGACAATTTTTTAAAAAACTTGATATCCCTTGTCAGATATCGATTGAATAAAATTTCCAAGCTAACATCAGGGGTACAATCTCTCAAAAGTCTGTACAAATACTCATGTACGCCGACGACATTGACATGATTGGAAGAACGTAGGGGGCTGTTAGTGGTGCTTTCGTGAGTATTGAAACAGAAGTGGCGAAAATAGGTTTAGCGGTTACCGAGGGCAAAGCAAAATACATGCTGTCATAAAAAAACAGGACAATCAACATCAGCGACTTGGATGGAATGTAGGTAGTTAAGGATTATGTTTACATAGCATCCGCTGTAAACACAAACAATGACACCAGCGCAAAGATCAAACGAAGAATCACTCTTGCCAAGCGTTGCTTCTTTGGACTTCGAAGGCAATTGAATAGCAAGACCCTCTCATGGACAACAAAGGTGACTATACATTATATCATCCCAGTCTTCTTATGTGGCGCAAAAGGATAAACGTTATCAATGGCGGTTGAAAAAACCCTTGGTTGTTTTGAATTACAAATTCTTCGAGTGATTTTTGGTCCCGTTTATGTTGACGGGGAATGGAAAAGAAGATACAACAACGAACTATACCGGTTGTACAGTGACATCGACCTAGTCAGAAGGGTTTGAATTCATTGCCTAAGATGGCTAGCGCATGTAGAGCGAAAGAACATCAATGTCCCGGTCCGGAAAGTCGTCGAATTCATCCCAGAGGGACGACGTGGGAAAGATCTCACCTAAGGTGGTGCACACAAGTGGAAAGGCACCTCAATCAACTGGATGGAGGCGCTTGTTGATTCAGGCTCACATCCACCCCGAACTGTAGCGCCATCCAAAGTAAGTAAGTACAGATTTTCAATAAAATCGTTTGAATGATATCCGAGGAGTAAACAATTTAAAAAAAAAAAAAAAAATCGATGATAAGTACCTTTATACCACCTTTTTCAAAAAAACATGTTACGAACGGAGTGTTGTTTTTTCAGGATAATGACCTATTCACACGGCGTGGATTTCGAGACAGGCCTTAAAAGACACAGGTTTTTCAACGATAGACCACCCACCCTACAGCCCAGACTTGGACCCAAGCGACTTTTTCTTTTTTCCAATTTGAAAAAGGAGTTACGTTGGAACTCGTACTGTATGCCCGATGTGAGAAATGCATTTCACTTATATTGATAAATATAATTTTTTAATAGGATCTCTTCTTCCACTTCCACAGGCCGCGAACTTATCAGTCGCTCCTCGTATGTCACTGCTTCTGTTACCAAACTCCAAAGAACAGTTTGTCGCGGCTGCACGGGGGTCTTCTCTAGCATGCCTGGTTCTGCTCTAGATGCATTGTTGAACCTCCCTCCTCTTGATATTTATATCATGGGCAGCACAGCTAAAGCTATCTTCTGTCTTAAAAGAGATGACTTTTGGTATAACCCGCGATGGAGCTTCGATGACCTTTTGCGACATATATCTTTCGACTTTTGGATATGCCGTCTAACGCAATTATAGCAGTACTCCAACTGCTTCGTAAATTTGAAGTCGACTTTTCTCACGATTAAGACTGAATTTTTCCGGAATTTGAGCCAGAAAGGAGTCGAATTTTCAAGGATGACTCCAAAAGCAATCAAGAGTCTGAAGCTGGAGTCTTCGTAGACGATGACAACATTAGGTTTTAAGCGGAGATTTATGCAATCCTGATGACTATGAACAATATTTTAAAGAATAGGTGGAGAGGAAGGAGTGCATGCATCTGTAGCTGTAGCCAGGCTTAAGGCCTTGCTTAGCTCTTCAATCACTTCCAAAATAGTTATAGTTCGAGAATGCAAGAGCTCTCTGAAATCGGTCGCAAGGCTGAACTCAGTGTGTGGGTCCCAGGTCACCATGGGATTACTGGAAATGAGATCTCCAATGAACTCGCTAGACAAAATTCGGAGGATGACTTCTCTGGACCTGAACCTTCATTGGTTTCCTATGAACATAATGGTGGATGGCATGACTCTTCGGCATGTAGATGGACTAAACGAATGCTTCAGAACGTTTGTAAGGAATCCACGACATTCTTGCTGTCCCTTAATGGGAATGACTGCAGGTGTTCATACTGCCATTCTTACGGGCTATTTCGCTTTTGCCAAACATCTTAATGTGGTAGGCCTAAGCGATACCACCATCTAGGATGCCCGTGGAAACGGCGAAGATATTTCTCTGTGATTGTCTTGCCTTTGCTCGTGACGGGTTGCAAATCCTTGGAGCCGATGGGGTGAGTGCTGATACCACAAACTCCTTATCACTAAATCTATTACTCGCGTTTCTATGAAAGATGAAGAAATTTCATTAGCAAGGGGTTGTTCGATACCTTGGTAAACCACGATTGTTTTAAATTTCTTGTGCATACTCGTATGTTTAAATTGCGAATCCTTAAAGCTCTCCTGACAAACAGAACCCCACACAAACCTATAAGAATTATAAATGCAGGCATTTTCCCTTTGAGGATTCACTCAACTTCAATTAACATCCCTGAAGCGGAAGTTAATTGTTCTCAACGGCTGTGGAACTTCTTTTCACTAATTGGCACTTCTGGGATGAATTGTGTGGAAAGAGAAAAGAAAAATGATTGTACTGTGAATTATGCGAATGGGACAAAGTAGGATTATGAAAAATGCATGCTGTACAGCTAAGGATATAATAATATTCATGGGGGGTTATCCTTATTCACAACTCAATTGGTTTCCTTCATGTTTTCCTGTGCTTTGTCTTGTTCCACTACTAATTGGCTAATTAAATTTAATATGATGTTTTGCTATTGCTTTTGCATGGCATTGAGAAAATAATTTGTTTTCTTGCGTCCACGCAATTGATGGATCACAGCACTGACATTTATGTTAACTTAGGTTAGTGCAATATAGTAAGGATATACTAGTACATACACGAGTTTGAAAGGATAACAGGCATTTGCCCGATATCAACTATGTTGCATGTCTATCGTGTGGCACGAAATTGTGGGAATAAGTTATTGCAAGCGAATTATTCGGCAATTGAGGTTAACAGGCGATAGGTCTTAAAATTGTTATGAAGTCGCCGGTCAGCATTGTTTTATGTAGGTCATTATTTAGCTTATGGCTTTTAAAGGAATTAAGTTTTATAAAAAAAGGATCTAAACATTGCGATGTGGTTGTTGTTTAACAGAACTTGAAGTGCTTTAGTAAAGCATTCTTCCTGACAAGTAAGGAAAGTTGTTGTAAGACCTCCTCCTAAGAAGGATCTACGTAAGGAAATTCTAGAAAATGTTTGTCTATACTTGTCACGGGAGATGGCGTACAGGTCAACGTGAGAAGTTGTCGAAGTTGGTTGACCATTTAATTAGTAGTGCTCCTTAGCTTTTCATGTTTCCTTTAACTACGGATGGGGCATAGGGCGGCAACAAATCTTTTCCATCTTTCTCGGTCTGTAGCTAGAAATTTCAGCTGTGGTCTTGTTTTTTTCTAGGTCGCTACTTCTGCCAAGACTATTGATCTGTACGTTGTTCTTCACTTTCCAACTAGCCGGGCACCTTGAGCCGTTGATTCTTAGACCGACCAACTCTGCATTCACCTACAGTGATTGACACATCTTGTCGGAAACAGATATCATCGGTATAGTCCAAAAGACTTAGCCTTTCAAACGGATTTCATTGGATGCATTGACTCTTAGATACACCTATGGTGACAGTCAGTATGTCGTCTATTGTCAGTAGAAAGAGGATTGGCGACTGAATATCCCCTTGTCTCACTCTCTATTGCACTTGGAAAGAGTCGGAGAGCTGTCCATTGTGCAGAATGGTACAACTTGCGCTATTTACGAGTAGGACTCTTTTATAATAGCAACTATTTTTTCAGAGTTTCCTCTCCTAAGAAGAGATCTCCATATGTATTCTCGGTTTACTCGGTGAAAGCCCCTCTCGAAATCCACGAACATGAACCAACAAGGTGTTAGTATGGTTGATGCACGATCGACCACTGTGAAAGCCCGCTTGATGCCTTTTGAGTGTAGCCTCGATTCTAACCTTTATTCGCTCGAGAATGATAGTTGCCATTAGTTTCGGAAAAATAAACAAAACGGTAATACCACACCAGTTATTGTAGTAAAGGGTAACCCGAAATTCATGCAAGATTTGAATTTTGCGCCATTTGTGCGGTAAAGTGTTGCCAACAACAAAAAAAAAAAAACAGCGTGACAGCTGACAGTTCAGGGTTCTTAAAAATGGAGTGCTACACGAAAGAACAACGCGTTTTGATTGTTGAACAATATTTTAAAAATAATGAAGGTTTGGCAGCTACAGTTCGCAATTTTCGTAGAAAATATGGTCGGAATAGTGATTTAACTTCATCAACTGTAAAGAGATTAATTCAAAATTCAGGGATACTGAATCTGTTAGTGATCTTAGACACTCTGTCCGTCCGTCAACAAGTCGTTCAACACAAAACATCGAAGCAGTTCCGTGGAGAGTGTTGTTGAAAGTCCAGGAACATCAATTCGGCACTATGGTCAAGAATTGTATATTTCGAGAAGCTCTCTACAACATATTCTCACGAAAGATTTGCATCTTCATGTATACAAAGTACAATTGACTCAAGAACTGAAGCCTACTGACCACGCACAGCAAAATCCACGAAATCCACGGTTCATCCACGAGTGATTGTTGAGAAACAAATGCATCCACAACGTGTCATTGTTTGGTGGTTATTTTGGGCTGGATGCATTATCGGATCATTCTTCTTTGAAAATGCTGCTGGTCAGGCAATAACAGTTAATGGTGTTCGCTACCGCGACTTGATAATCCAGTTTTGTGTGCCTAAATTGCAAGACATGGATGTGGACGACATGTAGTTTCAACAAGACGGTACTACATGTCATACAGCCCGAGAAATAATTCAATTACTGCATGAGTCATTTCCTGGTCGTGTAATTTCCCGTTTTAGTGATCAGAATTGGCCGCCAGATCATGCGATTTAACGCCGTTAGACGCGTATTATCCGATATGCTATTCCATACATGACCCTATACTGCATACTTTATGAATCAATAAAAAATTTATAATTTTTAATTAAAAGCCTGTGTTTTCTATCAAAATTGCTTCTTGCGTGAATTTTTGGGACACCCTTTATTATTCACAATAACACAATCTTTTCAGTCCCTGGAATAGGTTTAATTTTCCCAAGTGGCCTGCATTAACGGAAGTAGAATACTAGACATTGTGGTGGGATCTGCTTTCAGGAACTCTTTTAGTATGCCATTAAGTCCAGCTTCAACTATTGGATGTCTGCTCGCTGGAAACGTCATTAAGCAGGGCACAAAACTGTTCCCTCCATCTGCCTAGCTGATCTCCAATTTTGGTATGAATTGAGAGTACACATCCGGTACAGGGTGGTTGGTGTTGCTTTTTTTGTCGACAACTTCTTTAGATATTCTGTACAGTTCTCTGATATCTCAATTCTTGCAGCATTTTCCACATTCGATCCGATATTCGCTTCGTAATTCCACCTTTCTTTGAACGTCTGTCTCGGCGCTTATTATTATCTTCAACGATCAACGATGCGAAATGTTGTCCTATTTTGATCCCCCAACAGAGGATAATAAATCAGTTGAATCAATTAAGCCCAGAATGGTAAGGTTGGTTTTTCAGTTAACTCCGAAAAGACGGAACTGGTTTCATTCATAAGGGTCATCCAACAAGAGGTGTCATTGTGAATCAATAGAAAAACGCAACATTTTTACGAAAAGTGAGTAAGTATTTTTATTTTAATCTAAAGTACAAATTCTGAGGTTAGTAATGGAATGCAATATCTGCCAAATGTCCGCCTCGGCTCTGCCTACAAATAGTCATTCTTTTGTAGAAATTTTTCATCACGTTTTCGCATAATTGTGGCTGTATTTCACGAATAATAGCTCTGATATTTTCTTTTACTGCATGAATAGTTGGTGGAGCATTGGCGTAGACTTTATCTTTAACGTAGCTCCAAAGAAAAAGTCTAATGGGGTTAAATCGCATGATCTTGGTGGCCAATTGAAGGCTCCATTTCTAGAAATTATACGTCCTGAAAATTTGTCACGCTGTGTGACATGCGAAAATAAACGTCGTCCACGTCTATAGCATCAATTTTAGGCAAAAAAAAAAAAATCAGTCAAGATAGTTCGGTAACGGAATCCATTCACTGAAACGGTCGCACCAGCATCGTTTTCGAAAAAATATGGCCAGCCCAAAAACCGCACCAAACTGTCACTCGTTGAGGATGGAGAGGTTGTTCCACTATTTCTCTTGGGTTTTCGGAGACCCAGATGCGACAGTTTTGTTTGTTTACGTACCCAGACAACTGGAAATGAGCCTCATCACTCAGAATAATTTTGTGTAAAAAATCATGATCTTGTTCATTCATTTCCAACACCCAATCAGCGAAAGTACTGCGTTGTGTGCGGTCTGCTGGATTCAATTCTTATGCCAACTGGACCTTATTAGCATGTAGGTCAAGATCTTTATGCAAAATGCGGTGCAAAGTGGTTGCGGATAGGCCCAATTCCTGTGATCGTTTTTAGTCACACTCTCAGCTACGGCGGCAATATTTTTAGCTCACCTAGCCGGACGAACATGAGTTGGAGTCTTCACATCACTAACCTATCAGAGACGCTCAAATTTATCGATTAAATTCACTATAGCTGTGCGAGAAAGCGCTTGATGATGACCAAAGGCAGTTCGAACTTTACGAAACGTTTCCGCGATATTTTCATCGTTTTTGTAGTAAATTTTCACAAATTCAACACGTTGTGCGAGTGTGTATCGATCCATATTTAATAACCTTCTAGTTTTTATTTATCAAAAGTCACCATAATGACAGTTGAATGTTGACAGTTCAACAATGACGCGAAATTTAAAATGACACCTCTTGTTGGATGACCTTATATTATCCCTCCAAAGCTAAACTGCACGGAACTTTAATTCGTGGAGTCATTCTCGAAAGGAAATTCAGTTGAAAACTGAATTATCATGTCAGGCCCTCCGTTGTTTTTTATTCATGCCGAAAGAATTTGTGCCAAAAATGGAGCCTTCAGTCTAAAGGAGCCAAATGGATCTAATCGGTATGATGTATGGAATACTAATCTGGTGGACAGCAATGGACAGGTAACACTGATCTAGGGGAAGTTCAGAGCTTATCTTGCATTTGTATAACGAGTGCTTTAAAAACAACTCTCACTGCTACGCTGGAGACAATGCTCCTCTTGCTTTCTGTTGATATCTATGGGAGGTAATTGGCAGCGCTGAAGCTTTGGGAACCCTCACAGTTGGCTAACGTTAATTCGGTCCACTACAGGAACCTGAAAGGCAAAAAAGGTAGTCCCTCACATCGCATCTAGCATCTTATTATTTGGTTGAGCACCTTAAGCATTATATTTCAATTTGAATGCGATATTATTTGAAAATAAACATCAATCGCTGGAAAAAGATTCTAAGAATTTCCTAATTAGTTTGAAGGTTTTTCAATATTTTTTACTTAAAGAGAAATCTATTATTTCTTTGGTGCTTTGTTCCGTTTTCTAGAATTTCCAATTAGCTTGTTAATTCTTTTTGTTTTTTTTGTTTTTTTTTTTTGTTTCATCGCCTCTGCTCATCTAGGATCGCTGAAGTAAACGTGACATTCTGTAGGCAATGAAAATAGAACGTTCTTCTCTGGAACGCACCACTTTCATCCTCGTTGTCATGATTCCGAACACAATTTTTCCAGGTAATTCGGTTTATTTTTTCCACCCTATTTGGTTATGCAAGCAGTAGCCATGGTAAGGAAGGCCTCAAGTGGGTGGGTTTATAAATGAAAATCCAGATACTTTAAAGCGCAGCTCTTTAATTTTTTTTAATTTCTTCAGAAACTAATGAGCACCTCGTGATCACACCTCCCGTACAAACATCGGCAGTGAGTATACATTAATTACACTCCATAAGGATATTCAACTACCTAAATGTCACATCATTATTATCGGAAGGAGAGAAATTTAATTTAAATGTTGACATCTCCTTTGGTGGAAGATTGAAATGTTGACAAGGTGAGTGTAAGTGCCTGTCTGGGTGATGTAGTGAGCCCTTGCATACAAATTTATTGTAATCCAGCCTATTGGGTACTTGACTTTGATGTTGTACATCGGAGGAGTTGAGTTGAGTTTCCAGGAAATAGGTGATGCTATACACTTGCTTATCAATTTTGGTGGCGTACAAGTGCAGAGATTTGAATGAGGTATTGTCTACCATTGGCTGTGGTGGGTGTTCTGTTTATGTATCGGTGGAAAGCTGGAGGTGGGGGATGCTCTCATTGTACGTGGAAAGCATATGGAATGTTTGTGTTTATAGAGAAATTGGAGTTTTTGACAGTTTCGACAATGAGAGCTGGCGATTTACAATGCAAGTTCTTGCAGGACATGGACAAGGGTTTCTGGTGGACTGCCTTGTTTTTGGGTATAAAACGTTTGTCAACCACATGGCTTTGATTTGCATTTTGCTTGTGTTGCACAGAAATGAAAGTGAACTACTGTTCTTGTGGGATGCATATCCCTTTGCAGAGAATTGTTTTTGCATTTATTAATAATCTGATTTCAACTGCATCACTCCCAGAAGTTATAGTGTTATGATGTGTGCACGGATATGCACATAAATACATATTTAAGTACCTTCCGGGACATTGTTTCTTTTTCTCATTGAAAGTCCCATCAAAACCGGTTCAGCAATATATACACCAACTAAGAACAAACAAACAAATATGCGAGCAGAAAAACATTTCGGAATGAACGAATAATGTAACTGAACATTGTTGTGTTGGGCATTATCGAATGATTACGACTACCTACAGTGAGTAACTGAATGATTGCAATAATCGAATACTTCGAGATATTCGCATTCAGGGACAATTTCTGTTAACTTCCAGGTAAAGCCGGGTATTTTAGAGAATTGATTAGAATCAATTTTCCAAAACTTTGAAAAATTCAGCTTAAAATTGGTGAGATTTTCAAAACTTAAAATATATACTGCAACAATTTTAATAGTATAACGCGCCAAAAATAACTGCGGAGGATAGAAGTACGCAGTGAGTATTTTCATCAACATTGAGAGGGCTTTTGACAATGCGTCCTTTGACCGTTGTGCGATTCTGCCAGACAACACGGCGTGGACGAATCTTTAGTGTCACGGATTAAATGAGTGTTAATAAATAGAGCTTTAGTTGTAGATGCAGACTGTGGTCGATATATTATGGCAGGTTTTGACAGAGGCTGTTCGCAAGGTGCCGTCCTTTCTCCACTGTTATGGTGCATGGTGGTCGACTCTCTGTTAAACACTCTCAACAGCTTTAAAGTCTACACTCAGGCATACGCGGATAATATTGCGGTACTTTCTGACCGATCATGCCTAGAGACTGTCTGCAGCAAGGCGCAGATGGCCTTAGACGTGATCGTATAATGGTCAACTAGGAATCATCCTCTCAATACTGAGGTTGTTCTTTTTACTAGTTGTTCGGTCTGACTCAGACAGTGCTTAAAGACGTCACTTTCCGAATCTAGGATGAAGCTAAATACTTAGGAGTAATTCTGGATAAGTAAACTATTTTGGTCAAAACATGTTCAGGGAAAGTGTGTAAGAGTGCTTTTGGCAAGATATGGAGCTTATCACCAAAAAAGGTTCTATGGATCTACACGGCAATGATAAGACCTTTCATAGAGCATATGTGTCGGTTGTTTGGTGGAAAAAGACTTCGCGAAAATATGTCACTATTTCCCTTACTGAACTCCAAAGAACAGCA
Source organism: Pocota personata (assembly GCA_963082735.1). Classification (NCBI taxonomy): domain Eukaryota; kingdom Metazoa; phylum Arthropoda; class Insecta; order Diptera; family Syrphidae; genus Pocota; species Pocota personata. The sequence continues at coordinate 189,693,536 of OY720430.1, forward strand.
CGGAGGTCTTCTCTAGCCCGCCTGGTTTTGTCCTCTATGCATTGTTGAACCTCCCTCCACTTGATATTTATATTGTCTTAAGCAGTATGGCTTCGATGACCCTGCGCGACACTTTCTTTCGATCCTTGTCTTGTCTTGCCGTCTAATGCAATGACATCAGAACTCTAATCGCTTCGCTCAGGTTTGGATTTTTCTGGAATCCTAGATAGGTTAGGTTAAGTTTGATGGGTTGACGTAGAGGTTGAAAGACCTACTACGCCACACTTAGATAATGTACTTAGATCCATTGTGATACCCATTGCCAACAACACGCTGTGTTCCAAGCGGTCCCCATCTAAGTACTAACCGGAGAGATAGAAGCTCAGCAGTTCGTTCATTATTCGAGAGATCAATAAAATTCTTAACTTGGCGAAGGTCTAGGGTAGACTCCCATTTAGAGATCAGCTCCCAAGAGTTCAGCTTCAATCTGAGATGGCTTAGAGGCAAGCCACAGAAAGATAATGGTGATGAAGAGCCGCGCCTGGCGGCGAGTTCATCCGCAATCTCATTACTTTCGACTCCCTTATGACCAGGAATCCATATTAGATATTGTTATGAACAGCTGCTTTAAGGTGTTTAGGCAATTCCGGGTAAGCTAGACCTAAAGAAGAACGAGTGAAGGGCTTTATTGTCACTTTACTATCAGAAAGAATGTCGATCTTGGCTTTACGGAGAATGCATCTGAGATATTCCCTGGCGAAGATCACGACCTGAAATATGGACAAATTCAATGTCGACTCCCATAGCAACTCCGTTCTTCATCTTGGATTCATAGGTACAGAATCATTCAGAGATAAACTTCCATTGTTCCACTCCCTGCATTCCGAGATCAGGATTTTGAAAGGGCGGGAAAGATTTATTTCTAGGGGCTAGAAGTCTGTAACAAGCATCGCTGGTTCAGAAAGAATAGGGAGCTTGTTTAGGATATTTGTATGCCCTTTGACATTGCCCGGTTTGAAGTTTGAAGAGGCGTTAAGTTTTGTGGCACTTATTGCGACACTTCTTCCAGGATCTAGAAGAACTATCTGGCAAACCGGTGAATGACATATTGACCTTCATTAAATCCACAGGGTGGTTTGTACCATCTTCTTTTTCTTTTGCTTACGGCGAAGTTATGATCCGGAATAGAAGGATCACAACCCTCCCACTTTACTGCATCCCTACTGGTCCACCTGTGGGGTTTGCCGGTTTGACCTCAGGAAGTACCGGCAAGCTTCCCGGTTTCACTGAAGCCAATCAAGTGCTGGTGTTTTCGCATTTGTGTGATCCGGTTGCTTTTTGGTCTGCCTTTTTTGCGCGATTGTGTAGGAAAGTTGATTGATATTGCCTTTTTGACGGGGTTCGAAGGATCTCTCCTTTGAACATGACAATGCCAACTGAGCCGATCGTGCTTCATCTTGCTTGTGATGGGTTCTTTTAGATAAAGGCTTCCTCGAATCTTCGAACTTCTTATTCTATCAAGCTTTTTTACTCCTGCTGTTATGCGAAGCATTTTCATCTCAGCTGTCGTTAATTTGCCATCATACTTTTTGTACATTGTCCAGCATTGTGAACCGTATGTAAGAGCCGGACATATAACTGTCACAATTGGTCTTTTTTTTGCGTTGGGAGGTGGGAGTCTTTCAAAGACGAAACTGAGTCCGTACTCAGTAACAGTGTGGAAATTCCACCCTCTAAAACCACCTCCCCTCCTACCCCTGGTCCTCGCAGCACTGCCGTCAAGCATTTCATAGTGAGGGGGACTTCAGCCTTACATAATCGAATCGTTCGTGTTAGCAGCCGTCTGCGCAACGTTTCGCTGTCGCTCCTGCCTCCGTTGTTCTTTCATGATGGTAGCCAAAGTTTCGCTTACTGCTTCCCAAGCTTCTTGCGTGCTCGTCATCTGTCTGGTGGTGTTCTCTGATGTTAACTCCACACCCAGTCTGTTCGCCAGCAAGGTGCACAGTGGAACATGATGTGTTTTGCATCCTCGACTGCTTCCGTGCACGTTGAGCAATAAGGGTTGTCTTCATGTCCAAATCTATGGAGGTAGGCTTTGAAACATCCATGCCCAGTAAGCATTTGCGTCAGATAGAAGTTCAGCTCTCCATGCTTCCTATTGATCCACGGGTCTATATTGGGGACCAATCTCTGTGTCCAGTTCCATCGCTCTTGCCATTCTTCGAGGTTTGTTCTTGGCGGCACTTCGGTGTCACTTCGACTATGGGCCTGTAGTTACCTGATTATGGCGGGAAAGTTTACTCCCTCCCCTCGCCTACCCACTTACCTAACCTAAGTACTAGACCATATTTTGCTTTAAAACTCGAGTTTGGAGCACACCCAGATGATGGAACTAGCTTAAGAGAATGGTTAGGGAGAATGTGTACAAATTGTCTTCTTCAATATTGACTAAACCATTTCTAAAAACTTAGATAGTTTGGCATCCGTCTTATGTAGAATTTCAAAACTTAAAATTTCAGTCTCAATAACTATTTTCATACGATGTACCAGTTTCGAGATATTAGCACTCAAAAACGGTTTTCATTAACTTCGGGGTAAAGTCGGATATTTTGGAACATTGCCTATATCCTCAGCTCATTCAGCGAGAGCTATCGAATTAAATAAACTGAACGAAGCAAAATTAAGTGAACGAAGAAAGTAAAGAACGAATTTGAATAACACTATAGAACGAATAAATATCTCGATACTATCAATTAAGTCGATCGTTCCCGCTCCCATCGCTAGATCTGGGACTGTCGATTTATCTGTGCACGTGTAGTATTGAGTGTAACTGCAAAATTTGATTTGCTTCGATGGCGTTCTCATAAATTAATCCAATGAGCTCATTTTGCAATTAAGACAATTTGCCGCAGGGATTGTATTTCAAGTCCTTAATATTTATAGACCTTGCGTGTGAGTAAAAGTTTATAATACGGTTGCTGCAAAACCAATTGTGGAGCTTTATAACCATATTCTGTGACCATTCAATTTTACGACTCGTTTATATAATTAAGCAGAAAAAAAAGCCTTCCAGACACATTCGCTTATAGAGATTTGCCATCATCATCACTGGCCTGATCTCCTGGGCAAGTGGCAAGGAACGTACTATAATTGACTTCGTCTATAACCATCGAAACGTGAAATTAAATTTTCTCCGAAAATGCTACAAAAACCAACGAACCTATTCCCAACACACTGTCCACATGACATGGGTTATCCTGGACCAGTGAGCACATGTGCACGAAGCCTGTGATTCGCATACAAATATGCGGCTTAAGGAGATCACCACACTCCTAGTTTTAGCCGCACTTAAGATTAGCACAATAAAATTAATTGACTTAGTCTGGGACGTTTAATACTACTACAAGGACTTACCACTCCGACGGAGAAATAATTATTGATAATGTTATACGGAGCGGAGCAATCCTTTTCCGATTGAACTTTTATTGGTTTCTGAATTGGAATGTTTAGAATGCTCCCACTGGTGGTAATGTTGCCATTGCTATCGTCATCATCACCACCATCCTCCGATGGGAGTTGCGGATTACTATTTGCATCAACATTGGTCGGAGTTGTTGGCGTCGATGGTGTGGTGGGAGTCCTTGGTGCTGCTGCGTCTGGTGATGTTGGTGTCGATAAATATCCTGACATAGTCTGTTGATTGTTATTCTGATTATCTGGATCAGTTTCGGTTGAATCCTTTATGGGTTCATCTGCTCTAGTCTCATGGTGTCGCTGCAGACGAAGTGGTGATAGTTGTAGATGGGCGGGGGGAGGACTGGTGCTAGTGAAATGGTTGTGCTCTTCACGGATTTTAGTTTGAATTGTAGACATTGATATGCTCCTCGTCGTATTGTTCTCTTTGGAGAATTCACTGGATGTGGTGTTTGTGCCATTGCGATGAATCTCTTCGTAGGATTCAATCACGGACTTTTCCACAATCATCCGCTGGGATAATTCAATAACCTTTTGCATGTTCGAGTGTAGAGTAACCTGGGGAGAAGAAAGATATAGACAGATGAGAATGAGAATGAAATTAAAACAGGGTATGTAAATTTTATAGTCTTATTGTTACTGGCAGTTCGAGAGAGATAGGACAAGAGCTGTTTTATTTTATGAGCCTCTAGTTAAATATACAATGGAGGCTTTCCACAGAAGCACAGTATATTGGCGAAGGACGATAGTTTAATCTGTCTGTTTTACGTTCATCAGGCTGCAAGGAGATGCCTGCCTTGGAATTACTCCTGACGACGATCTAAACGCTGAAATAGCTACCACTGGACTTAGCCATTCAGAAGGAGGCAATAAAAGCGATGTGGAAAACGAAGACTAGTATGACGAACATAACTTTGGACATGGAGCACATCAATAATATAAGCACTGTCGTCATGAAGTGTGCATATTTTCCCGAGAGGGTTGAATGGGAACATCCAAATGATCTTCTTCAGGATTTTACTAGTGTCTTATACACAGACGGCTCTAGTACCTCAACTGTCTTTTAGATGGAAGTTTTTACCATACTCTGGGTGGTAAACTGGATAATTGAAGAAAGATGGCATGGTAGAAGTATCAGTATTTGCAGTGAAAACTAACCCGCACTCAAGGCATTTGAAACTCTCACAAATCACTCAAAATTTATTCCAGAATGTAAGAATATTTGGGTACCGGGTCATAGACGAATTGTAGGCAATGAAATATCACAAGCGGAAGAGGGCTCACAGACTACTCCTCTAAGTCCGGAACCAATAATTCTGACACCAATTATTGGCAAAAAATCTGTACTGAATCTACTCTGACATTATTTCGGTAAAGAGAGATGGTCTAGTTTAGTGTCACGTAAAACCAACAAGTCTTTTGGGAAAAAGGCTTGATAAAGGCACAGGAAAATTTGTTCGCACATAGGGGTCAACACATGACCAACATGGGAATCATTGTTCCAGATTCCCCCCCCCCCCAGCTTAATTCAATTGAAAAAAAAAATATATATATGTATTTCTACTTAAACTATTCAGATATGTGAGCGAACGCTTAGTGATAATCCGCATCAGGGGTAAATTCGACAATATCAATGCACGCTCCACGTGGTTCGAGGAGAAGAACGACGCCACCAAAGAATGCTTTTGCGACCTACTGGAGACGACCTATGAGCAGTGTCCTAAGTACGATATTAAAATCGTGCTTGATGATTTTAACACCAAAATAGGGAAGGGGGGCATCTTTGGTAATAACATCACAATAATTAGCCTACACGACACCACATCCGGAAACGGACACAGGCTAATCGGCTTCGCGATGTCGTAGCAAGTACGCATATTCCACATTCACAAGACCACGTGGCGGATCTCCGATCAAAACACGATCAGTACTTTGGACTGGATGCGAGAAGCCAACATCGACTCAGACCATTACCTTGTCGGAGCCAAGGTACGTTTGCAGATATCAAGAACAGTCCAACGCCAAGTACTGTAAGAAAGTTCAACAACGAATGGCTGCAATTGCAAGAGACTGCCAGCATCTTTGCCAATCGTGTTTCCCTCAACCTCTCGAGAAGTTCCGCGCCACCAGCGTCAAGTACAGAAGACTAGTGGTACGATGCTAGGAAGCCATCAGAAGTTCCGCCACTGACAGGTTACACCAGGCGACAACAAAGAAGAAACAGAAACCCATGGTTTTGATGAAGAATGCCAGCATTCAGTCAAACAAGAGGCATATCTTGCGACACTACATGAAAGGGTGAGAGCTGAAAGGAGGATTGCTTATGACACCTATGAGTAGAGGAAAAAAAGAAGAGTCCAAACTTCTCCGAAGTAAAAGAGTGAATTTTAGTAAAAAGTGGTCGAGTCGATAGAGAGATGCTACTGCAGGAATGGGGTGCGAAAAATTTACCAAGAGATAAAAAAACATGTTAAGGCTATAAAGCCCGAACCGAAGCATGCAAAGATGAACAAGGGAACATAGTAGTAGAATCGCAGTCGGTGCTGAAAATTTGGAAGAATCACTTCTGCAGATACGAATCCCGTCAACCCGATCACGATGAAGTGAAGATAGCCATATCTAAGCCGAATTTTTCAAAACTGGAGATGACTTGGTAAGGAGCATGCACAAACTCATCTGTAAAAACTGGTCGGATGAAAGCATGCCCGATGAATGGAATCTCAGCATCGTTTGCCCGCTCCTGAATTGGGTCAATTACAGAGGCATAAGCCTCTTCAACGTCGCATACAAGATTTTGATTGCCATATTATGTGAGCGGTCAAAACCGACCGACAGCCTGATCCTGGTCCTTATCAGTGCGGTTTTAGGCCAGGAAAGTCAAAAATCGATCAAATATTCTCATTACGGAAAAAAACTCTGCAATGCCAAATCAATACCGAATCACCTCGCTCATCGATTTTAAAGTTGCCTATGATAGCGTGTATAGAGACATAAAGACGAGCTGTATAGAGCCATGTCTAGTTTTGGCATTCCTACGAAACTCGTCCGACTATGCAGGATGACGATGGAGAACTCTCGCCGAACCGTTTGATATCAGAAAAGGACTTAAGACATGGTGACGCCCTATCATTCGATTTCCTCAACATTACGAGTATATTTGAAAAAATTGCACCAATCTCACAAGCGAACATCAGAGGTACAATTTTTCAGAAGTCTGTGCAACAACTCGAATACGCCGATGGCATTGACATAATCGGAAGAACTCAGCGGGCAGTCAGTGGTGCATTCGTTAGTATTGAGATGGAAGCGGCAAAGATAGGTTTAGCAGTGAATGAAAGCAAAACAAAATATAGTAAAGGGTGATAGCAATGATAGTTTTTCCAATTATAATGTTTCAGCAGCTGTCAAAGTTACTAATGACATCCAGCTGTCAAATTATTCAGTAAGGTTTGCCATTTCATCATGCATCGTTTGACACTTCAAGAACGTGTGTAAATTATTAAAAAAATATTATCAAAATTCCGGCTCAGTTGTATATACGCAACGTGAATTTCGTCGTGAGGTTGGTCGTCATCATGGCTTCAGTGCGCAGGCACACTCTTTTGGACCTTAAGCCACGAACCAGACAGAGATCGCTGCAAAGTGAAGAAGAACATAGCCACCGTAGCGGCCAGTAACGAAGAAGTCTCGGAAATGTCTATTCGGCGCCTATCAGCTGAATTGAGCATCGCCAGAGAGTCAACCAGGCTTATTTTGCGGTTGTATTTGGGCCTACATATAAGATTGGGGTTGACGCAAGAATTGAAGCCGGACGACCATAGGCAACGCCGTGAGTTCGCTAATTGGGCGCTGGAAATGTTGGCCGGAGATCCGGATTTTGGCCCATTTTTGGCTCAGCGGCTATCTCAACAAGCAAAATTGCCATTATTGGAGCGAACAGAATCCACAAGTGTTCGGCCAAGCATCAATACATCCACAAAGATTGACTGTTTGGTGCAGTTTATGGCACGGCGGCATAATCGGACCTTATTTATTTCGAAATGAGGAAGGAGACACCGTTACCGTCATGGTCCTTGGTATAGAGCGATGTTAACCGACTTTCTGTAACCAGAGCTCGACAACATCGATATATCCGAGCTGTGGTTCCAACAGGACAGTGCTACATGCCATACAAGCAACGCAACGCTCAAAGTGGTGAAGGAGAAATTTGGCGACTGGGTCGTCTCACGGCGAACTTTTATCAATTGGCCGCCACGACCATGCGACTTGACACCCCTCAATTATTTTCTCTGGGGCTACATCAAGTCCTTAGTCTACGCTAACAAACCAATCACTTTGGACCACCTCGAGGCCAACATTCGAGACGTTATTGCCGGAATAACGCCGCACATATTGGACCGACGGATGACGGATTGAAATACTGCCAACGAAGCCGAGTTGGCCATTTAAGTGATGTGCTATTCCATACATAATGGCATGAATGTAGCTTCAAAATAAAGCTAAAATCAATTTAATATCTCACACCGTTGTTGTTTTATTTAAATGTCTTTTCCTATCGATCTTATCTGGTCACCCTATACAATATATGTTGTTATCAGCGCCTTGGACTGTGACATCCGAGCGGAGACCAAACGAAGAATTACTCTTGCCAATTGCTGTTTCTACGGCCTAAGAAGGTAATTGAGCAGGAAAGCCCTCTCAGAGCAAATAAGGAAATTTGTACAAGACCCTCATCATCACAGTCCTGCTGTATGGCTCAGAAATGTTGATACTGTGAAAAGTGGATATTTCGATCCGGTTTGAATCGAGGGAGAGTGGAGGAGAAGGTTTAATGAATACAGACCTAGTCGGCTAAGATGGCTAGGACATATATAGCGTATGGACACCAACGTATCAGCCGAGAGAATATTTGAATCCACTCCAGAGGAACAACGCAGTAGAGTAAGACCTTACCTAAGGTGTGCAGTTGGAAGGAAACCTCAACCAACTCGGCGTACAAAACTGAAGGCTGGAAAGAGGAATGTTGGTTGAGGCCAGGTCCAGTTCAGACTGCAAGCGCCATATAAAGAAAGTAAGATTTAAACTTTTTGAAATACATCTTTATGTACTCGTATGTATTAGAGTAAGTATGTTGATAGATAGGATAACTTGGACAAATAAATCTCTGTAGATCTCCAATCTTTCGTTCTTCTTTCTATAATAAAGATGACAGTAGTAATGCAAAATGTGAATACTTTTGGCTACTCGTACTCATTCGTTACATTTTCGGAAGTGGCCGAATAAAAGTAACTTTATACTCGTACTCACGAATACTTCCCGTGAAGAATACCCAGGCAACGATTATTTCATACCTTCTCATCAATCGTACAGAATAAATAGTAATTTAATGCTCCCACATTTGCAGGATTACGAGGGCAAGGTGAAAAGTTCTCGGCCTGACGCAGAGATGGCATTCCAATCAGCAATAATTTATATTTCGTGCCTGGGTGGACTTCTCATTAGTTCGTATGATAAGTTTCAACTTGTTCTCTCAAGTAGTTCCTTTACACGAATTTTTGCAGTAGACGCCTTGCATGTTTTTCGTTAAAATGGATAAACTTGAATATCGTGCGGTGATAAAATTCTTCTTTTTGGATGGGTTAACCTCTAAGGAAATTTATCAAAAGTTGACAAAAGTTTACGGGGACTCTGCTCCTTCCATGTCAACCGTTAAAAAGTGAGCACCTGAATTTAAACGTGGTCGCACGTCTCTCGGTTATGACCCACGTGAAGGACGGCCAAAAACCGCAACCACACCTAAAACCATCGAGAATGTGCATAATATCGTGTTGGGCGATAGGCGAGTGAAGGTGAGTGAGATAGCTGAGGCTGTGTGTATATCAAAAGAGAGGTTGCGAAACATCTTGCACAAAAACTTGGGGATGCGAAAGCTCTGCGCAAGATGGGTGCCGCATTTGCTGAATGCCGATCAAAAGCAAATGCGCAAACGATTTTCGCGGCAATCTTTGGACCGATTCAATAGGGATACGACCGATTTTGTACGTCGATTTGTCACCATGGTTGAGCAGTCGAAGCACTGGGTGGAAGCCGGTGGTTCAGCGCCAAAGAAAGCGAAGTCGATCGCATATGCCGGAAAGGTCATGGCCAGTGTCTTTTGGGATGCGAAAGAGGTCCTGTTAATTGATTACCTTGAGAAAGGCAGAACAATTACAGGCGAATATTACTCCAACCAGCTGTATGCCAAAATTAGCAAGAAGAGGCCTGGCTTGAAGAAGAAAAAAATCATCTTTCACCAGAACAATACACACAAGTGTGCGTTGGAAAACTGCGGGATTTGGGGTACGATTTGCTCTGCCACCCCGAGAAAATATAATGATAATAATTGACACGCAGATGGGGTGTGTATGTTTTGGGTATCTGTACAAACAGTTTTCTCTTACAAAGAACTGCGGGTAGAAATATGCTAAGAGGAAGATCAACGTACTCGAAATAGATTGACTATACTTGGCCAAGAACAATTATTCACATAAGAACAAAATTCACATTGAATATTCAAATAGTGAGATGGCATGCAGGCGGGACTCGGGGGAATCCAAAGAAAATAACCGAATACTTCGTATGTAACGAATACGAATGAACGCAATGAGTACTTTTTTGTAACACCACTAAGTGACAGGCCAGTAGCAATCGAGTGGATTTTCTTCGAAATAAATAAGATAAAAATAATTATGGATTGGTTATTGGTATTTGAAACGAAATACTTCGGGTCAAAATCGAACATCCTACTGTTGTATTCGAATACATATCTCCATGCATTGATTTCCGAAAAAAGTGTTACAAGTATGGGTCCAACTTTTACCATTATGGAGAACGGTTTTTATGTTCTGTTTTACAATCTTTTTAACGTGTTCCTATTTTCCTCAAATCTGTACTTGTACTTGTACTTTTAATTCAACACTAAATACCCATGACCGTATTCATTAGAATTTTAGTTACTTATATGATAGTATTATTAATTCACTGAGGATGTAATAATAAAATCATTGAACGTGTCTACATGATTAGTGAAACTAGAGCTAGTTAATTACGCATTTTTCTCAAAAACCACCTGGAATTCTGTTCTTTAAAGATTGTGAAACCCAGTGATGGAGTGAAAAGGAAAGTTAAAGAGAGATAAGAAGAGATCGTGAGGTAACGGACTGGATATACTGAGAAAGGCAGCTTATTCTATATTCATAGAAGAGGTGGAAATAGCGGTACAGGAGTGTTAAGCATCCAACATTCCGCCGGTGTTCGAGCGAAGGGATTTGGCTGTATATAGATTGGCCAACGATCAGTCTACAAGCCTGTTGCTGAACATGATCAAGTAAACCCAAGCATGTGATGGTAGCTCCCGCCCAAATATGGGAGTTATATTCTAGTTTTAAAACGGTTTTGCAGCATCAATAATCAGCTGATTCCATGGAAGGGATGGATAGATGCCGAGCATTGACAAAATCGACTCCACTCATTTTGAGTTTGATCACGTTTGTATCTTGCTTTATATAGGGTGACCAGATAAGAACGATAGGAAAATAAATTTAAATAAAACAACAACGGTGTGAGATATCAAATTGATTCTGACTTTATTTTAAAGCTACATTCATGCCATTATGTATGGAATAGCACATCACTTAAGTGACCGCCTCGGCTTCGTTGGCAGTGCTTTAAGCGGTCGGTCCAATTTTTGATGACTCGGTCCAATATGTGTGGCGTTATTTCGGCAATAGCGTCTCGAATGTTGGCCTTGAGCTTGTCCAAAGTGGTTGGCTTGTTAGCGTAGACTAAGGACTTGAAGTAGAACCAGAGAAAATAATCAAGGGGTGTCAAGTCGCATGATCACGGCGGCCAATTGAAAACAGAAAGGAGACCATTGATGTAAATCAGAAAAAGGAATAGAGACAGTACTGCGCCCTGGGGAACACCGTGATTAGTCGAGAATCGCATAGAAGTATATCCATCTAATAAAATCTGCAATGTTCGACCACTTAAAAAACTCGCAGTTCACTTCACAAAAATGTTACCGACGCCATGAGCTTGAAGCTTGTTAATGAGGGCACTATGACAGGCTCTATCGAAAGTAAGGGCGACAACTCTACATTTGCCATGATCATGAATGCACTGTGGAACACTGATGCCGGAAATCATACTGGCGGTCATTAAGGAAAGGCTTTATTTCAAAATAACTCATAAGATGGTAGTTTATAATGATCTCCATGACCTTGGATAGCACCAACGTCGAGCCTATTGGTCAGTAGTTAGAAGGGAGGTTTCCTTTTCCCTTTTTCGAAATTAGCTATGCAAGTTTCTATTTATTCGGGAAAATTATCGCGGAATACGATAGGTGAAAGAGCTTACGTAGCGCTTTGGCCAGGGTAGAAGAACAAATCTTTAGGATAAGGGGAGAAGTCCATCTGTCCGTAAAGAATTGTTACTAATGAAATCTTTTAGGACTCAAGCTACTGAGCGGGCCCGAAAAAATATTGAACCGAATTCAGGATAGGTGGAAAGAGAGAGAGGAGAGAGAGAGAGAGAGAGAGAGAGAGAGAGAGAGAGAGAGAGAGAGCAATTTTTCAGCCAGCAGATTAGCTTTCTCTTTGGAGTCCCATGATATTCAGAACGATTTATTCTTTTCACGAAGTTTAGGTTAGGTTAGGTTGAAGTGGCTGTCAGCTAAGAGTCCGAAATACCTAGACTAATAATAGATCCATTGTGATATCAGATGCATTTTGGGGGAACAATTTCTCTTACCTACTCGTTGAACCAGTTGGAATTTCTGATGAAGCGTAGGAGGCAGACGGAGAGGCTAAGATTAAACTAGTCAGAGAAGACTTAATTCATATTGCATTAAGATTAGGCGTATGATTTTAAGAAACCCTGTCAGTTGCTAAATAGGACGGTTTAATATGAAATAAAATATATTTAAAAAAGCCAGCGTCCTATTTGAAATGGAGTATGAAACAGATAATCAGTCACCAATTGGCTACATTTTATAAATCCCATTGATTGCCGTCATTGTATCCATATTGTGAAGAGGATCGAAGTCCACAATTGTCTATCAAAATTAACAAATATTTCTATAGCTTTATCCATGATAAAAAAATAAATAGAAAAACTTGTGTAGGTACTACCCAAAACCATTCCAATAATCATAAAAAGCACTAACTCTCTTGTTCGTGTCAAATCAAATAACAAAATCCTTCAAACTCTAATTGAATTGCTATACTCAATTCAAATCCATCTGCTATGTCCACAAAAGTTCTTTCTCATACGAAATTCGTCCACACGCAGCCTACCATCCAATATTGGCGATGAACGAACATTTAACCTAATTGTCAAGCACTCACCTTTGGCTTTAGAATCTCTTCCAGTGGTGCTGTGTTAGTCACTTCTATGCTCCATCGGTCCAACATCACAATAGTCGATCGACTTATCTTGTCCATAAGCTTGGGGATATTTTCACCCTCATATCCGCCACCCCAGCGCAGGCATCGGGCCAAATCGTTTCCTGTCCCCAGTGGAATTACACCGATGGCTGGTTGTGATTGCAATTGAATGGAATCTATACCGAAAAAAAAAACAAAAAAAAAGCAGAAAGAAAAAAAAAACAAAACATTTACAAAGTAAATAAAACCAATTACAGATGACAAGAACATTGTACGATGGGCCATACCCATTGCTTCGAGAACCCAGCCGACAGTTCCATCACCACCACAGCAAATAACTTTGAAATTTGGCAAATCCTTGAACAGTGTAAGTCCTTTTTATCGTTCCGCGAAACAAACACGCACACATGTTAACAACGAATAAAAAAGGAAATCAAATAAAGTTAATACAATCAAAGATTCAAAGTTAAATAAAGAAAATGAAGGATAGACACAGTATGGTGGACAAGTACTCGTAGACGTCTAAGTTGACATTAAAAAGTTAAGCATTTTTAAAGACGAGTTTTATCGTTCATTCTTATGCTATTTTATGAACATTTCGATTTAATATTTTATTGACTTTAAAACCGAACTACTTTCAGCATTATCAGTTGAATCATTAAAGAGTTGAGGTTTTTTTTTCGTAAATTTCGTGAAGAAAAATGTGCTGTGCGGCAAACTTTACCCCAAAAAACTTAAATTTGACTGTTACTTAACGGTCATACATAAATCTGAAATGTGTCTGCTTTTTAAGGACTTTCGAGAATTTCTAAAGAGGTGTGGGAAGATGCATAAAAATCGAACAAATGTCGAACACACTGTTCTAGGGAAATCTGAAATACGCTTCAATTTGTTTACGCTGTTGTTTCTTCTCTATAAGTCACCGAAGTTTGTTTTAAAGTTTTTCATAAAAATTGCATTTTAACAATTTCATTTAAATTTAAGATTTATGTGATTTGCAAATGAACCGCACATACGTGCAAGTATGGGCAGCCCGGCTCTAAGAGGCTCTCTGGAAGGGACATTCAAATGATGTAGGATTGGTTCCAAAATCTGACGGCACCTTTACATCTAGTCTGGTAAGGAAAACGAGAATCTGTTCAAGGTGCACTTTCCTGGTTCAATTATTTCAAACAGAAACATACTGTAACGTATATGCGCACAGATGTAGGCAACACATTCCGAAGTGTCTTTTCATTCGAGGTTCGTGTACGGATTAAGTATAAGACGACGTCGCGGAATTAAGAGAGAATTATAACCGCAAGAGATTATTGGCTGCAGCTGTCATCTTGGAATTATTACATCAGAATTTTCTTGTTCCAGTGGTCGAAGAATTTGCTAGAAGTTTCTGGCTATCAGAAATGCGACTATATAAGGACAGATGGCGATCGAGGCAAGGCAGTTGGTTTTCGAACCGCACGAAGAGATTAAAAAAGTTGGCGAAGTTGTAATTTTGTGATAAATTGAAAGTTAAGAGTTAACAAGAAGAAGTAATTAGTTTGGATTTGTGAATTAAGTAATTGGAATGAGATAAAGTGATTTGAGAAGAAAGAGACCTTGTAAGGAAAGAATTTGCGAAGAATAGTATAGTGTGAACTTGAATTGTTCTATAGACTAGAAAATAAAGAAATAATCTCACAGAATAACGTTTTATCTACTCGAGCCGTAGCTCGCATATGTGTTGCAACTGAGTAGGGTAAACATCCTTTCTGGAATATTGTTCAATCAGAACAATATTAAATGGTCAGTTGGGTCTTTTAAACCTTTCAAGACACCAAGGGGCGATGATATTTCCCCGGTTCAAATTCTAAATGGCCATGACCGTCCATGACTTATTTAGAGCTAACTTGGGATATACATATCACAGATTTTGGAAAAAGTAAATATCATGTTTATACCAAAGTAAGGAAAGAGGTCAAGCGAGCTTCCTAAACCTTACCGTCCACTGACTCTGACATCTTTCTTCCTAAAGACTGCTGGGCATACGTATATATTAGAGGTATTTTATAAAAGACCATACCTCTGCAATATGCGTTTAGGACAGGCAGATCTTCACTATCTAACACAGATAGAAGGAGTGTATTGCTCGAAAAAAATAACATTGTGTGTCTTTCTCGATATTGAGTGTGGCTTTGACAACTCCATAAATAGGACTTTGTAACGTAGAGGTATTAACAAACCAACCAACCAATGAGTTAGAGCAATGCTAAAAGCCACGTAATCACATCTATCTCTGGCGATGTATCTATGGCGGTTACTGCGATAAAAGACTACCCACAAGGGAGAGTTCGCTTACCCCTTTTGTGGTCTATCGTCATAGATAATCTATTAATAAAACTGAGAGATCTAGGTTATGATGCCATTGGGTAAGCTGACGATCTAGCTATTATCAAAGAGAAGTGCGATACATACATTTTTGAAACTATACAACGTGCTCTTCGAGTTGTTTCAGATTGGTGCAACAGTGAGGGACTGTCGATCAATCCAAGCAAAACTTGCACTTGTTTTAGTGCTCCATAAAAAGGAGTAAACTGAATCATTCTTAAGGGTATGTACATTGAGTTCTCTAATGAAGTCAACTATCTAGGTCTGACGCTAGACAACAGACTAAATTGGAATGCCCTCATTAAAAATACAACCTGAAAGCCTGCCAGCTATAGCATGGGGACTACCCTCAAATATGATATATTGGTTATACATCATTGTGATCATGATCTTGCAATTTTAAGCACTGGAAATATCTTAATACACTGGGAGAACTCATGCAGTCACTTCGACTCACAAAGAACTGGACTGACAGTCGTGGGCTATGTGTTAACTCCAGCAAAATCAATTTGCTCCTCTTCACTAGAAGCTGGATGATTTTCAAGTTCCGTTTTGACCGGGAGTAAAGCTGGCCCTAAATAACGAGGTTGGGTCATTTTAGAGAAAAAGCTTACTTGGAGAAGCAACTTAGAGAACAGAGTTGCCAAAGGCAGAAGGTCATGCTGTATATGCCGGAAGCTTTTAGGAAGGCGTGGGGCTTGAAGTCGAAATAAGTCCGTGGATCTACTTCTGCGTCGTTACTCCTACTCTACAGAGTGTTTGTTTGGTGGCCAATAATAGAGAAAAAGTATACCCTAGCACTATTATCGAACATCCAGCGTATGGTATTCCTGTGGATCACCGGATCCCAATGCAGCACCCCTACATCCTCAATGGAAACAATTCTGATTATATAGTACTTCCCGTTGAACAAGAGGTGAAAAGAATAGATGGACTAGCTCTAGCTCTTCGACGTAACGGAACACAGGGCCATCTGAAAAGAAGTACAGAAGACCTCTGGATTCATAAAACATGGGAGTGAACTTACAAATTAAGAATTTACTTTCAATATAGGCAGTAGAGCCTTGCTATCCCGGATGGAAGGGGAATCAAAGTGTATACGGATGAATCGCATATTGATGGGGATTGGGGGGTGGGTTTGTATTGTCAATCGCTCCCGCTCAATTTAGCTATCCATCTGGAACAGTTCGTGACTGTGTTTTAGGCGGAGGTGTTTTATATACTCAAGAGCGCGGAACTACCTTCTTAATACCGGAACCCAGGGTAATAGCATCTACATCTGCTCGGCCAGTCAAGCTACCTTAATGGTACTTGCAAACCCAAGAACTTCCTTTCACGTCAATCTGCTCTGAGTACCATGACATGTCGGGGAAGGGAAAGCGCGGGTGAATTGGCTAGAGATAGGGTAGGAATATTAAGGTCATCAAGACGACATATAGCAGCTTGTTTGCAAAACGTCATTGGCTACAGTGGAGTAAGCTACAAACTTGCAAAGCTGTCAAAGCCATGAAAGAGGGCCCTAGCTCTTTCAAGCTAGGAAGACGCTTAATTTAGGTAGAAATTGAAACTGATAGTAGGCCTATACACCGGGCACATCAACTTAAATGAGCATGTATGCAGACTGGGACTAGAGAAGTCCTGAAACATGCGAGGAGAAGGAGGAGAGCCTTGAGCACTTCCTCTGTGACTGCACCGCTATAGGAAATACATACCTAGAAAGTCATGTCATGCCCGGGCTGAGTTCTCTTAGCCTTTTCTGGGATCCCTAAACCCTACTCGACTTTCTGTCCCCTCACTATTTAAATTTCACCTCCACTCTCCCATACTTTCTTCTTACCGAACAGTTTTTCCTATAGAATGGAACACGACAGGCCTAAATAGCGGCCTACCTGAGGAGGATTCTATCCTCACCCTCCAGAACCAACCGACGAACCAACCAACCATTAACAAAGTTCCACTTCATTGGTTACAACCAAACAGTAGCTTTCAGGCTGTAAAATATGGGCAAAATGTCACACAGTGGGATCTGCAGCCATATTTAAATTAAAGGAGAGTAGGAGAATTCGTTGGGCTCAGAACCGCTCTAAGTGGAACTAGGTGACATTTGCGGGGGATATTTAAGAATGCTTGTATGCTAAGGTGCTTTAAAAATTTTCTGGAAGGTTTCGAGTAGCTTCCTTTGCTCGAAAATGGTTATAGATAGGAATAGATAGGCGATGCTCAAAATGTGTGTTTAATTTTGAAGAAGATAACCTAAATGAAGCACCCACTGCTAAGTAGTGGATTCAAATTGTTTAAATCTACGAAATAGTTCTGTTTTCGAAAGCTGTTTCCTATGTCAAATATCTCTTCCCATTTAACTTAAGACCAAGGACATTCAAAGACATGAAACTCTTACAACTTTGTCCACACATAAGATACATCTGAGGTGACATTCTCATAATAATAACCGTGCATACAATATTTTTGGACAAGGGGATGTCGTGACGCTGTTATGTGACTTCTTTAAACTCGTGCTGGATCAGTGAGTGCACAAGGCAGGTTCTGAGATGCACTATATTTCAAAAGTCTATCCAGCTGCTGGCTAAGTTCAGAGCTCGACTATCCAACGAGAAGAAGCTGCGACGCCTTAGCACACCTGGAGTAGCCAGAGTCTACAGAGAGCGCCTGAGTGAGAAACTCTCCGCAGTGCATCCACCTACCACAGACGCCAACATCCAGTGGTCCCAGCATCGCGACATCATCAAAGAGGTAGCCGAAACCACTTTAGGGTACCAGCCACCCCAGAGAAAGAGCCCGTGGTATGATGATGAATGCGTACGCCGGAAAAAGGTGACAGAAGATGCACATATGAAGACGCTGCAGCGCAAAACAAGGGCAGAGAGGGAAGAGTATCGAGCCAGGAGGAGGGAGGAGAAGAAAATACTGCGTAGAAGGAAGAGGGCCTACGCAGTCTCCCAGCTCAAGGAGATCGAAGAGTCTCATGATCGAAGCAACATCCGGAAGTTCTACAAGAAAGCCAAGCAACTGGCTGCTGGCTTCAAGGCCGGAACACAGGCTCTTCGAAACAGCGAATTAAATCTAGTCACCGAAGCGCAGGGAATAGTAGATGTGTTTAAGCAACACTTCCAGCAGCTGCTAAATGGGCATCATGTAGAGAGAGTGATAGGGCAAGAAGAGAACCCACGTCCAGTCAATGAAGAATCAGTTCCAGCACCCAGTATAGAAGAAGTTGGCTTAGTAATAAAAAAGCTTAAGAACAACAAGGCCGCCGGCTCTGTTGGTTTACCAACGGAGCTTTTCAAATACGGTGGTGATGTTTTGGTAGGGCGCATGCACCAAATCATCAACCAAGTATGGGTGGAAGAATGACTGGACTATCAGCTCCATATGCCCCATCTACAAAAAAGGCGATCCTATGTCTTGCAAGAATTATCGAGGCATATCCCTGCTTAATGTCGCATACAAGATCCTATCCAACGTACTGTGTGAACGTCTCAAACCATTCTGCAACGCACTAATCGGCACGTACCAGTGTGGCTTCCGGCCCGACAGATCGACTATAGACCAAATTTTCACACTGAGGCAAATCCTGGAAAAGACCAATGAATTTCAAGTCGAGACTCACCACCTATTCATCGACTTCAAGGCCGCTTATGATAGCATACATCGTCATTAGCTTTATGTGGCGATGGCCGAATTCGGGATCCCGGCAAAACTGATCCAGCTTTGTAGTGTGACGCTGGAAAACATGCGCTGCAACGTGCAATTTGGAAGTAGTTCCTCTGAACTATTCCAAACATGTACCGGATTTCGGCAAGGAGACGCACTATCATGTGACTTCTTTAATCTCGTGTTAGAGCAGATAGTGCGCAGGGCAGGTGTCAACACGGAAGGCACTATCTTCAACAGATCCGTCCAGCTACTAGGGTATGCAGACGATATCGACATCATCGGTCGCTCCCAGCGTGCCGTGATAGAGGCTTTTACGGCGATTGAAGAACAGGCGAAATTTGTTGGCCTTGTAGTAAATGATGATAAGACTAAGTACATGCTATCAATAAACAAACAAGCATCTGTCCACCACCTAGGACAGAACGTCACTATTGATAGCAACAGTTTCGAGGTAGTTAAGGAGTTTATCTATCTCGGAGTAAACATGAACTCCACAAATGACATCCTAGTGGAGATCCGGCGAAGAATTACCCTAGGAAACCGCTGCTACTTCGGTTTGGCAAAACAATTGGGTTCAAAACTCCTAACTCGAACGACAAAATGTATGCTCTACAGAACCTTTATCCTGCCAGTTCTGCTTTATGGCGCCGAGTGCTGGACGATAAGCAGGAAGGGAGAGCTGATACTAGGCTCCTTCGAAAGAAAAATTCTTCGGCGGATTTTTGGTCCTGTGTGCGAGGAGGGTGAATGTAGGAGAAGATACAACCGCGAACTCTATGAGCTGTACCAAGATGCGGATGTAGTCCAAAAGGCCAAAATACGTCGACTACATTGGCTCGGCCACATCGAGCGAATGGACAATAATGCTCCAGCTAAGAGGATCTTCGAATCCCAGCAGTCAGGTTCGAGACGACAAGGAAGACCGAACCTCCGTTTCAAAGACCAAGCCATCGCGGATGCCAGAGCGCTTGGTCTGGATAACTGGAAGCAACGTGCCCGAGATCGCAGAGGATGAAAGGCTACAGTGTCTCAGGCTGAGACTCTTCACGGATCGGGAGCCCGTTAAGTAAGTAAAGTAAGGTCCATTCAAAACAAATTATTATTCTTCGGAAGTTGTTTCTCTGTTTGCATGGAAGACGAGGGGAGCCGAAGATACAACAGCGAACTCTAGCTATATCAAGCTGTAAGTGTTGCCAAAAAAAGTCAAGGCCCGATTATCGAACTGCTTTCGAATGCCAGAAAGCTCGCCTAGCGAACTGGAAGCGATGACCAAGAAAGGCTGCCGTATCTCAGACAGAGATTTGATTGAATCGACTCGACCATTTATTTATTTAAGTGGAATAAACCTAGCACTAGTTTGAAGTGATTTTATGGCAAGATTCGCTTACTGACTAGGTTTTATTTTGTTCCATTTAATGGTCGACTTTGAAGGCACGGGATGCACATAAGTAGTCCTCTTAGTTATCGTTCCCCGTCTATCTACCGTCGTCGTCTATCTATCTCATTGATATACTTAAAATATTTTGTTGCCGTAAATATTTCTATTTAAGAATGAGTTGCTTGCGAAAAAAAAAAACATTAAAACATCCTTGTCTAGCATACTGTTTTCAATAAAAAAAAATGTATATTATATATAACCTCTTACATTTGAACACCATCAAATACCTTACCTTCTTTCGGACCACCTTTTGATAAGTCGTAAACCTGCCGTGGATTAAGCATATACTGGAACTTTCTCAATATACGATCGCCTTGCCGTCCGCCACTCTTTGGATTTACGAACACCAAAACTGGACAGCCTGCTTCTGATGGTGTGATTTGGAAATGTGTTACCTGTGTTTGAGATGGCTTTCAAAGTAAATAGATACATTTCAAAAGTATTAGTCACCTTAACCACACACTTAGTTCGCATAGAGAGAGTAATGTTAGTTGAACAGATATATAGAAAATGGGATGGAATTGGGTGGTAAAAAACAAACAAACATATAACCCAAAGCACACAAAGCTACAACAAAAAAAAAAAAAAAGTTCATATTACCTTGAAATTGGTTGATTGATTGACCGAGCGTTGCCTATCCAGTACCGCAGGACAAATAGCTGTAGGCGGGACAATTAATTCGGCATACTCTCCCAGTGTACATTCCTTTTTCACAGATGATGCGCATCGATTGTGTAACTACAAGAGATACCAAAAATTAAATAATACAAAGCGAATACCAGATATAGATATTTCTACAACAAAATGTGCAGATACTCTTAGTAGGAGTCTGTTTTAGCTTTTGTGTAAGTTAATTAGTTTCATTTTCTGCCATTGAATCGGCATTATTAATTAAGATTGAATTGAAAGGATGATCAGCATGAGTGAATATCTTTGGTAACGAAGGGAGTATGAGTAAATTTTTCATAGAACACAAGCAACCACAAAAAAACGTCATCAGAGCGTGTATTTATATCCTTTTATTAGAATATAAATGGACAGGACAGACATACAAAATAGAAAACTGAAAATAAGGAAGAGAGTTCAGAATTGATTAATATACAATTTTCCGGTGAGTTACGAATTGATGAACATCGATTACGCCCCCATCTCTTCTGGGATTTGATTTTCAATTCATTAACAGGAAAACATATTTTTCTATATTTTTTTTTGTTTTTTTTTTATCGCGTTTGCGATTCTCATTACCTAATGCTCATAATCAATTTAATGCAATTAATTTAATTCCGGGATTACAGCAAAAAAGCTGTTTGAATATGCAATCAGCAGATGGAATACATAGTCGCTGCAAAATAAAAATTCTTTATGGCGTATACGCCATAGAAATTGGATAGAAATTGAATTTTAACCAAAGCAGGAAAAATTCATTTTATAGATTGGTTTAGAACTTTTTGTTCAGGTTTAGCTCCAATCCTAAAAAATATAAAAGAGGTGAGGTCATTGTGAGCTCTGAAATATAAATATACTCTCGTACCTTTGCTATTGTTGGACGCCTTAAACAGATTGATTTGGCACTAAAGGGTGGGCCATCTGTTCTTTTTAAAATTGATAGAAATAAAATCCATTTAATATTTTTCAAATTTTGTCCTTTATTTAAGTGAGTACACTTTCGATAATTTACGGAGAATAATTTACCTTGGCTGGCTTGTCAGAGGCCCATCCTGTCAACCCAATTTTGCAGTTTATTTTCGATGGTTCTTGGCCTTTTATCACGAATAGCTCGATCAATATTGTGCTTAAGTGCATGAATCGTTTCTGGATTGTCAGCATAAGCGCAAAAGATCGATTGTTGGCCGACTTGTATGGCACGTTCTGGAACCAGGGATCACCCTAGTTCATTTCCTCAGTTTCTGGCCAAACAAATCAGTTATTATGTCTCTATAGCGCTCTGTGTTGAACGTGACGTTGGTGCTATTTTCATCTTCGAAGAGTTAATGATGCTGCCAACCTACAAACCTCACTAAACAGTCGCATGCTGAGGTTGCATTCGCTTCTCTATGACTACGTATGGATTTTCCGAGCCCCAAATATGGCAGTTTTGCCGCGATATGTTCACAAACTCAGGTTGTAAATGAGCCTACACGTATACCGGACATTGAAAGTCATTCCGCCAATACTCTTGACTTGTTTCTTACTTCGCATGCTGATAAATACTGCCTCTAGGTCGGTCTGACCATAATATCGCACCAGCTAAATTCTCGTCCTCCGACCACTCAGTTAAAGAAAAAACTCCTAAAAGAAAAGTATGTCAATACGAGAAAGCCAACTAGAGAGGCTTTAATAGCTTCTTTAGGAGTTTTACCTGGTCGCTATGCTTCCTCGATAGTGACGTGGATGCCGCTGCTAATAAGATCACTGACACTATCCTCTTAGGTATGAATGACTTTATTCCTAACAAAATAAACAGCTTTAAAATAAGGCTCGTGGTTTAGCCAGAGCTGTAAAGAGCTGTAAAGAGGCTATCAGGTTGAAAGAAGTAAGCTTTCGGTCTTATAAAGCCAACAAATCTGAGGAAAACCGAAAGAAGTGGCCGTGGTGTAGTGGTAACACTCCTAATGTCATCCTAATGTCAAGAATCATCTATTTATTTCGCATGAAATAAATAAGTCGATCACTTGCGAAAGCTAAGTCAACTCTACTGCGAAGGCATAACACTGACAGTAGGGTGATCATATGGCTAAAATGCAACTTGATCGTGATGATATCAGTAGGACGGAAAAAAATACTGTGAATCATAAGCAATGACAATAATAGCGAAAACAAACAAAATACTCCCCAGTTATCTGGACAACTACCCTTGGATTTTACAGAAACTTAATACCACCTGAGTTTCAAACTACACTACTCTGTCTTTCTCTCTGCCTCTTCCCCTTTCCACAAAAACGCACGTGTTCTAAAAATTAGTATAAGGGTATTCATATCCCATTCAATACGTGCAAATTATAAAAAAAAACAAGCCAGAAAAGACTGCAATGCCCATATTCGACATGTAAAATTCTTACATGACCAAAAATTGAGGCAAAAAATCCCACAATGTCAAAAAGGTACTACAAATTCTGTCTCGTCTGCGAGTCATTTACAATGACACTCAAGCCGTCATCTTCTTAGACAAAGCCAATGTGCTTGCTGTTCACTTTGCAGAGAACTCCACGCTGCCAGATAATGCTTTGTCTCCGCCTGTACTTGAAAGCGTCGAATTTTCAACAAGTACTCAAAGGTCTTAACATACACAAATCTGCTGGTCCAAATGGTATGTCCCCATGGTTGTGAAGAGGTGTTCTTCCACGCTGGCAAAAACTCCAAGTAAGCTTTTCTGTCTATCCTACTCTTCAGGGCTCTTCCCGAGTAGATGGGAAACGGCATTTGTCCAGTCCGTCCCTAAAAAAGGTGAATCTTCCTCCCTGTCCTATCACCAATTCATTGCACTTACGTCCCTTCTTTCCAAGGTCATGGAAATGCTGATAAATCGTCAGCTTATGAAATATCTCGGTTCACGAAAACTCCTTAATGACCGGCAGTATGGTCCACTGGTCCACTGGTAATTTGACAGTATATCTCACCTAGAAGTTGAACCAATCTCTCCATCACTTCAGCGAAACTAAGATGGTTGCGCTTAATATTTCAAAGGCATTTGACAGAGTTTGGCATCAGGCTCTATTGTCGAAAATGCGTGCATTTGGCGTCGATGAGTCTCTTCTTCAATGGATTAGAAATTACCTTGTCTTGGACGGCTTCAAGTCTGCAATTCACCAAATAAATGCTGGTGTTCCCCAAGGCTCTGTTTTGTCTCCGACTATCTTTCTTATTTTTATAAATGATCTCTTGTCTGCAACTACTAATCCAATCCATTCCTTCGCTGATGACAGCACCCTCAGTTTTTCATATTCGTTCTCTAACTCATGTCCTTGCTCTTCGGCCATAGAAGGGGAACGGCAACGTATGTATGTTAAATACATTAAATTCTGACCTGGACATCATAATCCAATGGGGCACAACCAACAGAGTGGAATTTAATGCTTCCAAAACACAATCAATGCTATCTTCTGTCTCTCAAGCGAAATCAAAACCCTCAAATATTATCCATGGATGGTACATATGTACTTATAGGTGATAGAGACATTGGAATTCCATACATTCACTTGAATATCGGAGAAATGTCTCATGCCTAATACGCGTCATGCTTCGAATGCACATTAGTTCATCCTTAAGCCCAATTTCGGTCGTACTGTCGAATTAGGGATTCGTTTATAAGCCGAACGACACGAATGTGGAATGATCTATCTACCAGGCTTTGTATTTCCCCATCACTACAACCTTCAAACTGATGCTTCTTTGGATAACCGTTGGTGCAGAGTTTTCGGTCTTTCATTCCGTTTTCGCTTTAATAGGGCTCTGAGTAAGTGAGAAGTATATCTTTTATATGCGTTGTGAAGGCCAATTAATACAACATGGTTTTCAATATCGCCCCACTCCATAGTTACAAACGACTTTCGTGTAAATCTCTTTGCGCGTTAACTTAGCATAAGTGTCACTCATTAAATATCTGTCAATGTAGAATGGATGTGTTCAATACTAGTTTCACGATGAGTGCGTTTAAACGTGTACCAGTATTTATGACATGACTAGGTACATAAATGTGAACAGACCCTAACTCAATGAAGTTTGATACTCCTAATTCTAAGTTTAAAATAGCAATACACGTTCTCGTGTTTTTCAGCACCTTCAGGTAATTTTCTACATGCGATACGTAAGGGATTTGTTAAGCTGACTGCATTCGCTAGTTGCTTGTGCAGCGAATCCAGTAAATTAAATTTTTCCGTTATTTTTACTTTTAGTTGCATATTTATAGGCAGTGTTGATATGAGGTAACATTTAGATGCATATTTATAGACCGTTTTTAAAACCTTATGCAGGGTATATTATGTTTGATACAGTCATACATAGTTTATAACAGAGAAATAATAATGATAATCCCCAAAAGGTATATATATAGTATTTGTGATCAGCATCAAAAGCCAATCTAGCCATTTCCGTCCGGCCGTCTTTATGTCACCACTTTTTGGGCCTAGGAACATGGAATTTGGTATATGTAAAGGGTTTTTCAATAAGAACATAACAATTTTGTATTTAAATAAAATACAGAATAATTGAGATATCGGGCTGAAATTTATTTCGGATATAGAACATATGTCAGATTTAAGTATGGAATTCGATCTTGTTCATATGACCACCGCGAGCACGTTTGCAGCCATCGATTCTTTGGAGCTAATTTTCCACCACTCTTCCACACGTATAGGCCGGAACGTTGGCAATTTCGAGTTCGATATTATTCCTGAGCTCCTCTAACGCTATTGACTTGCTGGTATTAACCAACGACTTAACGTTACCCCATAAAAATAAATCCATCGGCGTTAAATCGTATGAGCAAGCGGCCATTCAAACAAACAATTTCTCGAGATTACACGATTACCGAACTTCCCCTTCAATAGATCAATTGTTGGACCAGCTGTGTGGCATGTGGCACCATGTTGTTGGAACCACATATCACTGATGTCAAGTCGATCCAATTCTGGCCAAAAACTGTCTTCCAACATGGCACGATAGCGAACTCCATTGACCGTAACATGGGGATGATTTTCATCGACGAAAAAATACGGTCCAATCACACCTCCGGCATAAAATCCACACCACAAGGTCATTTTTTGTGGATGCAATGGAGTCTCTTGAAGCACATGTGGCTTTGTTGCTGTCCAATAACGCAAATTTTGCTTATTGACAAAGCTATTAAGCCAAAAATGAGCTTCATCCCTGAAGATGATTTTTTGATGAAATTCAGGACTTTTTTCAAACTAAGCGCTCTTAAAGTTGCGACCACCGACTTAGATTTTCGGTAGTAATTTTTAATAATTTTCAAACATTGCTCGCTCGTGAACTTCATCGTGATAAAAATGTAAACCTTGACTGATGTTTTGACATTGACAGATGATAAAAAAAAGTTTAAAGGTGCATTTGTATTAACATACAAAATTATTACGTCCCTATTGAAAAACCCATCCAAGACAACTTGTACTGAACCCCCCGAAAGATATTTTCTAATCCATTAAAGAAGAGACTCATCGACGCCATATGCAGGCATTTTCGACAAAAGAGCCTGATGCCAAATGTCTTCGAAATACCAAGCGCAACCATCTTAGTTTCGCTGAAGTGATGGAGAGATTGGTTCCACTTCTCGGTGAGATATGCTATCAAATCACCAGTGGACCTGTGGCTACGAAAACCATACTGCCGGTCATTAAGGAGTTTTCGTGAATTTAGATACTTCTTAAGCTGACGATTTGTCAGCTTTTCCATGACCTTGGAAAGAAGGGACGTAAGTTCAATGGGTCGGTAATTGGACAGGGAGGAAGATTAGCCTTTTTTAGGGACGAGCTGGACAAATACTACTCGGAAAGAGCCCTGAAGAGTAGGATAGACAGAAAAGCTTACTTGGAGGTTTTGCCAGCGTAGAAGAACACCTCTTCGAAACTATGGGGGGGATACTATCTAGACCAGCTGATTTGTTAAGACGGTTTTCTGTGATGGTTTGGTTGGGAATCAGCTATGAAGGCATTACTGACCTTCATTTTTGCGAGAATGGAGTAAAAACATCGGCAAAAATTTACCAAACGGATATTTTGGAAAGCGTTGTTTCCAATTGTTTCAAATAACTATTGGATTTTCCAACAAGACTCCGCGCCAGCTCATAAGGCAAAACCAACACAAGAGTGGCTCAAAAACAATGTGCTGGACTTCATAGCAGCAGACGATTGACCGTCAGGTAGTCCAGACCTCAATCCTTTGGATTATAAGCTGTGCTCTATTTTAGAGGCGATAGCCTCGCCACTCAAGTATTGAATCCTTGATGCGTGCACTTAACCATGCAATAGACAATTTTCCAATGGACGAGGTGCGTGCTGCAATCGATGAGTGGCCAGAGCTACCTAGGCCTGCATAAATGCAAATGGCGACCATTTCGAATATATTGTTTCCTAAATAATTAATTAAAGTTTTACGGAAAAAAAAAAAAAAAAATATGACTTGCCCAGGAATAATAGCCGTGTTTTATTATCACATATCATCCAGATCAGATCATTGGTGAGTATTCATTACAATAACAATACAAGATCTTGCTTTTCATTTGGATCTATTTTCGTGATCCAAAAATTAGTTCGCACTATTTCTCACTAGGTTTTATTTTTGTTGACAATTGTCAAGCGACCGTGTTGGCACATCAGAATGTGAAATATTATTTGGAAACCAAACACGGTCGTTTTGTGGAAAGGGGAAGAGACAGAGAGAATGACAGATTGGTGTAGTTGGTTTGAAACTCAGGTGGTATTAAGTTTCAGTGAACTCCAAGGGTGGCGTCCAGATAACTGGGGAGTATTTTTGTTTTGCTGTTATTGCCTTTGCTTATGATTCACAGTATTTTTTTCCATCCTCCTGATGTCATTATCATGATCAAGTTGCATTTTAGCCATATGACCACCCTACTGCTAGTGCTATGCCTTCGGAGTAAAATTGACATCAGCTTTTGAAATTGATCGACTTTTTTTATTTATTTCATGCGTAATAAATATGATAGATGATTCTTGACATCAATATTCGAACCGTGAACCTACAGCGTGACAAGCAATGATGTTACCACTACACCATGGCCACCCTCCATCAAGGAATTCGAATATATGTATAAAAAAAAGTTCCTTTCCGATAAATTTTGTCGATCAAACAACCGAGGTGACATCTGGTAATAAAGATGACTTAAAGATTTTTGAAACAGCGTCCTTCGATTTTGACAGTTTTTAGACGTAACTACGAGTTAAGGAGGTAGCACTTAAAATAACAGTACGGGACACTAAACGCGCGAGATGTGACTCTCACTTGATGAGTTTTCGTAACTTGTACTAAATTGTCTACGAGTTGCGTTAAGAGTACAAATTATCTTCAGATTTAAACTAAATAAGTTTCTCGTAAATTTAAAGACCATTGTTAAAAGGTTCTGTTTTCTGTATATACCATACGGACACTAAAAATACGCTTAAAAAGTTTTTCTACAAAAAGTTAATCCTACAGAAAAAAAAAATTCCAATTTGCCCTGAAGTTTCTTCTTCTATCGTACAGAAACCATCATCTAAAGAGAGACTTTCCCCTTGTCAGGCTCTCAAAGAAAAATTCCAATTTCTACTGCTTCAAAGTCAATCTGAAAAGTACTTAAGTAGCAATAAAAGAGCTTAAAATTCAATTTGCCCAAACGCAAAGAACAATCCTTTGTTTCACTTTGAAAGACCGATACCAATACATTTCTTGCAACAAGATATTCCATTGAATCTGTTTGACACTTGGAAAAGTTATACAAACATTCAACACAAGAACACACACACACACACACATACATATAGATACACACCAATTCAATTCAATATGTTTTCAAGTCCTTTCTCATATTCAATGTCAGAGCTACTGTTATTCTATTTAAAAAGTGTATTACATACCATCATGTGACACCAACGACACGTTAGCCCTGTTATGCCATGGTACGCCTTTATACGTTTTCTACACTTGGAACAACGCCCATAGCAATTGCCTTCGACCCAGTGATGCAGGAGATCGCCCCCGCCTTTGGCCTTCTTGGATTTGACGTATGTTGTGATACAGGAAGCAGGAGCATGTTGTACGCATCTTTCGTGTACCGTATATTTGCATACTAAAAAATAAAAAAAAAAAGAAAGAAAATAGATTTTATATGAACAGGATGTACAAGGATTTGGTGGCTTATGGTTCAGAGGCGAAAATGTCGCCTTCCAATAGGAATGGGCAAATGGAGGATGAGGAGAAATTTTCTAAATTAAGAATCGGATGGTAGCAGTAAAATAATTTGTATTCGCTTGGAAATTCAGTTTCCGAGACACATTTCGCTCGAATGATGGATGTGATGATAAGTCCTGGGATAAAAATACAAATTTTCCATTTTCCTTAGAATTCAATTATGCGGGACTGCAGAAAATTAAATAATAAATTATTTAAATTTTAATTCACATAAAATCCTGGAATGGTTCGCCATCATCACAAAATGTCAAGTCATGCGTTTCGAGGGATTGTGCGTCATAAGTTTAAGTGGGAGAGGAAATCGTCAGATGGTCGAAGTTTGTTTTTATTTCTGAGTCTTATTCTGGGATACCCTTTACATTTCACAGTCGGATGTCAGATTGTGTTTTTCTCGCAATACCCCAGAAGAACTCTTTAGCTTTGATTTTGAAGTTGGCAATGGGGATGATTCATACAACAACAATTGACAATTTTTCAAGTGAGTTAACTAAATCGACTCGGGTGCATACTACTCGTAGGTCAACGACAGATATTGAGACACACATTTCTGCCCATTACTCAACTGAATGAAAGGTAAACAGAAATACAGTGAACTGTGGAGGATCCTTTTTAAGGTAGTATAAATAATCAAAATGGAAAGTGATGCTACATAATGCTGAGAGAACAGAATGGTAGAAGTTTGGAAACCTAGGCTGCCGATTGACTAAAAAAAAATCTATGAAACTTGAATAAACTCCAGAAATTCAGAACCCCTATCACAGTGATACATTAGAAATGCAGACCAGACAAATGGAATACCGAATTGTGAAGGAGAGGAAAGTTACTTCGTCTAAAGTGGCAGACACTACTGCTAGCGTCAGAATTTTCGAAAACATCATGGTGTTCGGTGCCTGGGGCAGACCAGTTCGTATGTTTATACAGGGTCTTCTAATAGGGACTTCCGAACTTTGACAGTTGATAGCGGTCATATTGTTGAAGCTATATCTGTCAAATTGGCTGTCGTTTATTCAGTCTGTTTTGCCAAATTACCGTGGACGGATATAGTGTTCAACAACACGTGCAAATAATAAAATTGTTTTATCAAAATGGGTGTTCTATTCGGGCAACGTTCCGCGCGCTTCGCCCATTTTACGGTCGTTATACTCGTCCTTCCGAGAGGACTATTCGCAGTGTGGTGGAGAAATTTGAGTCCACTGGTTCAGTAAACGATCAACCAACACCCGTACGTCGACGAAACGTAAGATCTGCCGAAAACATCGCCGCTGTCCGTGAGAGTGTGCAGGAGAATCCGAGGCAGTCGATTTTGCGTCGCTCACAAGAACTCGGCCTTTAGCAGACCACAACTTGGCGAATTTTGCATTGTGTCTTGGGCCAGCACCCGTACAAAATTCAACTGACCCAGGAGCTGAAGGTAAACGACCATAACCAACGACGTGTGTTCGCTGAATGGGCTCTGGAGCAGTTGGATACTGACCCTAATTTTCATCGAAAAATCTTCTTCAGCGATGAGGCCCATTTCTTTATGAATGGCTACGTCAACAAACAATATTGTCGAATTTTGGACGATACCAATCCACATGAGATCCAAGAGCGTCCATTGCATCCCGAAAAAGTCACTGTTTGGTGTGGATTTTGGGCTGGCGGTGTCATCGGTCCATATTTCTTTGAGAACGACGTTGGCCAGTCCATCACCGTCAACGGCGAGCGCTATAGGTCGATGATCACCAACTTCTTTTGGCCTGAATTGGATCATATAGACACCAACGACATGCAGTTTCAACAGGACGGCGCTCGTGCCATACAGCTCACGCCCCATTGGAAATTCTGCACGAGCGATTCGAGGGCATGGTCATCTCACGTGGAGGTGATGTGAACTAGCCACCGAGATCGTGTGATTTGACCCCGTTAGACTTTTTCTTGTGGGGTTTTCTGAAGTCGCAGGTCTATGCGAATAAGTCATAAACCACAGCGGCCCTCAAAGCCAACATAACCCATGCCATCGGTTAAATTCAGCCCGATTTATGCGTCAGAGTCATGGAAAATTGGTCATTTTGGATGCGCGCCACCCAGAGAAGCCGCGGCAGACATTTGAATGATGTTATATTCCATACATAATGGCATCGATGGGCCTTTCAAACGAATAAAAAATTTCGAATATATCTCACACATACTTTGTTTTAATTAAATTTAAAGATAGGAAGCGCTTAATGAAAGACCCTTTACATACATATAACCGGTGGGTCATTTGCTGGTTTCTTTTTAAATTACATTTTATTTTGACACTTACAGCTCTTTCGTGCTCGAAAAATTGACAGAAACACAGTATCATATCTCCGCGATTCGAAATGAATCGATTTACACTTGAACAACGTCTGAAAATATTGAAAATTTATTTCCAAAGTGAGTGTTGTGTTTCCGAAATACTGGGGAATTGAGAGAGGCTATCACCATGGAAAATATAATCAAACAGAAAGCTGGGACGTAATCAGAAAAATTTTGGCCATAATAAAGAAGAAGCAGAGGCAAAGACTGGATCACCAGCAGAATGCAATTGAGCCGATTACCTAAGGCTGGAGTCCCTCCTCAGGATGAAATGCTTGACGACAGTGCCGCGAGGTTCCTGGGTAGAAGAGGACGTATGTATAGTGGGTGGAAATCTCACACTGTTACTGAGTACGGGCTCAGTTCCGTCTTTAAAAGATTCCCACCATCCAACTACTGATACGTTTTGCCCCTACTGTCCTTTTTTTTCTAAAACTCCATGATTTATTCTTATGAATAGGCTCGCTAGTAATTTTTTATAAAAAGTTAAGTACTATACTATGAATATGCTCTTTGGCCTGAACTTTATTTTTTTTTAATTGAAAATTTTATTAATGAAATCAAACTGGGTTTACCAACTCCTACTCTCATCTCCATGCAGTAAACCCTGGGTGCCTAGTACCTCGACTGATGATGGGATGGGTCGCTAGGGGCGGCTAATGGGAGAGGGCGAAAAAAGTGTTTTCACTAAGCCAGTCTTCCTCAAAGGCAGATGGTAGGTGAAGAATTCTGGCATCTACAGTTCCAGCCAGGCGGAACAATTTAGTGCACACCTTATACTACTTCGGCTACTTCGACATATTAGAAAATCAGACCTATAAGGCTTTTAAAACTCAGTCAAGGTTTTGAAAAGAGATGAACATTTACTGGGTCAACTCGCATCCCCTAGGTGAGTTTATCGTATCGGGTTACCTTGCTAGTTCTAGTTAAGAATCTGGCTCTTCAGGTAAGGGTTTGTGTGTAGGGTCAACTACCTTGCAACAAGCCTCGCATAAGGAAGATTTTACTGTTGACGAATCAAGGATAAAGAAATAAGGATAACGACTTTTGGATCTGAACTTGGAATTTTCGGATCCAGAACAGGCCATGTGCAGCAAAACAATTAGTGGATACCTTAGACTGTTATTAAGTAGATATTATACGAGTAGAAGTGTGGACAGGAGTGCGGTGGGATTGGCCGGGCAAGACTTTAATCCTTCCGAATAGCTAACTCTGATTCGGATCACTACCTTGTTACTGCCAAGATACGTATGCGGATATCTCAAACACCATCAAAGAAGAACTGTGAAACAATTTAACATCCAACAGCTGTAATATCAAGAAACTACCAGAGCATTCGCCGATCGAGTGTCCTCTGAACCCCTCAATAAGACTAATGTCGTCAGCGTTAAGAGTAGATGAGGAATAGCATCATTATCAGCAAACCATCAAGAATGCCGCCTCTTATGTGCTGGGTCTCTCACATCGACCACAGAGAAACCCCTGGCTTTATGAAGAGTTTTATAAAATGACGCTGCGTAGTGCGACGAGAGGAGCTTACGACATTTAGAAGCAGAGAGAATGGAAGAACACCAGCTTTTAAGAAAGAATGTGAAAAACGGGATATCATCGGACAATCTGAGGAAAGTCCACCATAGATCAGATATTTACATTGTGACAGATCTAGGAAAAACTTAGGAACTCCTAATCGATACTCACCATCTTTTAATCTGTTTTAAAGACGCCTAAGATACTCGTAGCTTTTATAGAAATGACCTATACAGACCCATGGTATCCCTGCCAACTTAGTCCGTCTGTGCAGTATGACAATGGAGAATGCACGTTTCTCCATCAAGGTCAGTAACGACATTACCAAGGCTTTTACTAATTAGTTTTTAGTTATATGGACGCCACCTTTGGAGTTTACTGAAACTTGACAACACCTGAGTTTCAAACCATTACACCAATCTATCTTTCTCTCTATCTCCTTTCCAATACAATAGTACGATAGATGGTTTTTGTGCAGAGCCTTCAGATGTCCCCGTGTAATGCACACTAAGTTTCAACTCAGGAATGGATGGCGATCAATTTCCATGATCACATAATACCAAACTTATGACTACCTAACTCACCAGAGATTAATCCGTTGAATTACTTTGTGTGGGGCGTAGCTGAACATAAAACCAACGAACATCCCCACAATACCATCCAAGCTCTAACGGATGCCACCAAATGACGTGGTATGCTCACGTTTCCGGTCACGAATTGAATCAGTTATCGATGCTGAAGGTAGTTTTATTGAACAAATATGGGCTACAGAAGTATATGTACAAGGTGGGGCAAAAGTAATGTCATAATGTGAATTGACTGCCATCCTCTGTTTTCACAAAATGTTTATTTGAAGGTGTAAAATTGATGACATTAAGTTGAAAAAGTGATATCGGTTGCTCGCAAAACATCTGGCTCCAAATTTGTGATTTCTTCTTCTTGGCTTTAAAGACTTGTAAGGTTTGTGGTTTCCTTTGGTAAACGCGAAATTTCAAAAAGCCGCAAAGGAAGAAGTCTGGCCAAATCGCCAAAATGGGAGATCACACGGCCCGGAAATTGGTGATTTAAATTCTCCATCGTTATCCGAGCTGTGTTAGCGGTTCCTCGGTTCTGCTGGAACCAACAATGCTCGAGATCCAATTCAGCAACTAAAACTCGTTTAACATCTGTCTGTAGCGCTCACTAGTTACAGTTACGGTGGTGCCGTCGGTGTCCTAAAAAAAATAAGGGTCAATTACTTTTTCACTGCAAATGCCGCACCAAACAGTCACTTTGTGGAGATACAGTGGCTCTTCGTGCATCTGATGTGGATTCTCCGTGCCCCAAATATGCTAATTTTGTTTATTCACATACTCGTAACCACTTAAGTGGAAATGCGCTTCGTCGCTCATTATGATTTTGGATACGAAATCATCCTCTTCTTGCACCAGGTTTAACAGAGCAGTAAGTTAATTTCACTTGGCGGCCAGCTGGCAGCAATTGGTGAACGGTTTACACTTTATAAGGGAACATCTTCAGGTCTTTCACCAAAATTCGATGCAACGAACGTATGCTGATGCCAAATTGTGTGCATCGTTGTCTCGTTGATGTTTGTGGATTCCCTCGGACATCCGGACGAGCAATACGGGACCGGCCACTTCTTGCGATATCTCTAGTGGACTTAGTTTGTACGAGACGCTCAGTCAAATGTTTAATTGTTCGCGCACATGGTGCAGGAAGACGGAGAAAACGACGACGAAATTCACGCTGCGTTAAAACAACAGACCGGAAATTATAATAATTCCGCTTTCTTCAGGTGTGTATCGTTCCATTGCTTGTTGTCAACTAATTCTCTATCTGTCTATAATATAAATGTCAAAGCACAATGACATTTGACGCCATTTGCAAAAATTATGGCACATTCACATTACGATGAAATTCACGCTGCGTTAAAACAACAGACCGGAAATTGGTCAAATAAACAGTAACAGTAATTCTACTTTCTTCAGGTGTGTATCGTTCCATTGCTTGTTGTCATCTAATTCTCTATCTGTCTACAATATAAATATCAAAGCACAATGACATTTGACGCCATTTGCAAAAATTATGGCACATTCACATTACAATATTACTTTTGCCCCACCTTGTATAAGACCCTCATCATCTTAGTCCTGCTATATGGCGCAAAAGCATTGTCGTTATCAAAGGCAGATGAAACCACCCTTGATTGTTTTGAAAGAAAAATTCTTCGAGTGATTGTTGATCATATGGAGGGGAATGGAGGAGAAAATCTATACCAGTTGTACAACGACATCGATCGCGTCAGAATGGTGCGAATCCATCATCTGAGATGGCTAGGACATTTAGAGCGAATGGAGATTAAGGCTCCGGTCCGGAAAGTCTTGGAATCCATCCCGGATGGACGCCGAGGTAAAGGAAGACCTCACCTAAGGTGACTTACCCAAGTGAAATGGGACCTCAATCAACTTCTTGTGTAAAACTAAAAGCGGTCAGCACAAGATCGAGCTGGCTGAAGACACTAGTTGGTTGAGGCCCAGATCCACCCCGGTTAGTAGCACCATCTAAAGTAAGTAAAGAAAAGGAGAAAAAATTTGATGGCCAACATTATCAAACTTTATAAGCGCGAAACTGATTTATCGTGATATCATTATATCCAACTATTATTTTTATTTTTTTTTAAATTTAAACAAACGAAAGTGTTTGCAAAGCAATTTTCGTGATTAATTAAGTTTTATGAAACTTTCTAGAAAACTTACAAGTTCCCCAACACTGTCTACACTTTCTTTCACATATCAACTACACACGTCAACAACATTGTTGGAGTACTCGTAAACTTAACATTAAGTTTCAACTAAAAGTGCTAACAACCTACATTTACTGAATTATTTTACATCCGAAAATAATTTTAAAACTCTTAAATGACACAGGCATACAGCGACAGCGACAGCATACAACAAAAAGGATAAAAGGAATGTAAACTGAAAAAAAAAGAAAATAACTTTTTTACTTACATACGCAACAAAGTCCTTTCTTCCCCAGGCCAACTAGCATATTCAGACAAAGGTTACAGTATGCGGGTTTGCTGAAGTGCTTCAGTCTCCACACATGAATGCCGTCCTCCTTCAGAGCCGTATTATCCACTCCTGCAAAATAGAGTAAAAAACAAATACAATGACAACGACAAAAGGATCACAAAAAAAAAAAGAAGATTAAATTGCCAAAAGGGGGCAAAAATAAAAACGGTAAAAATGAAGAATAAACAGTTGCTTAGTAGCTGCTACTTCAGAACACGCGGGGGATGAGATGCAAAAGGACAAAGTGACGGTGTCCTTACACTTTTCAACCACTTGCCATTGCAAAAGATGAAAGCTTAACCCCATTACAGTGTCTGTGTATTTTGTTTACATACCGAGTAGCACCAAAAGCGGTATCGTTGTTAGGCCGCCCCTCTGCCATTCGTCCAAGGATACTGTGCCATCGGCATCGTAGTCAATTTCCACCATCATCTCTTGCAATATCTGGAAGTATAATTACATTTTGTTGTATGTTATGGTTGTTGGTACTTAAATTTATGATTTTGAATTGAATTTGTCGTATGTACTCGTATAACGTTACGATACGATATAATGATTTATTTTTATTGAAATTATCAAATGGAAAATCAAGTGCAGAAAGGGTCCTGTTTTTTTTCTGTTTCTGTTCCTTTTGGTCTGGTAACCTGGTGACATTTGAAAGCAATTTTACCGTTGATAAAGGATAATTTCTTTCCATTTCCTTGCTTTTCGTGCAAAATTTAAGGGGCGACTAAAGGAAAAAGGACTCTTTGCTTCAGTCCAATGGAACCGGGGACGTGATTGTGATTTTTTTATTACCCTCTGTAAAGTGTGTAGGTTTTTGTGCGATTTATTTGCAAACAAAAATGAACGAGAATTTATTCAGTATGGCCTTTTGAATTTCGGATGAGGTGAAGGACGACTGCCATCGATTGGTATAAGGTGTAATTTTCCAGAGGTAGATTTGATTGCAGAACATTTGCGAGGAGTGGTCAATTATGTGTACTGAATAGGCCAATTACATGAATAATATGGGGGGGACATGTCTATTTCTATATTCTATATTCATCCCTGTGACAAATTTCCAACGACCCTGAGCGACATTGTTCAATCAGGTCCAAGCGAACTAACTAGTTCCTATTCACGAATACAAGATCCATTCCGGACTTCACACTGTCCGCGCTTTAAGGCCCGAAACTCCACTTGTCAAAGAAATGTGAAATATCTGGGACTGACTCTTGACAGTCAATTGAACTGTAGCATCCACAGCTCTTTACAACTGCAGGATAAATTTGGACCCTCTTCAAAGATAATGTACGAGTAGGTTAATAAGTCCCTGAAAATTAACACAAATTGTGTTGTCACCTTAAATTCATTTTTTTTTTTCGTCAAGAATCAACTTTCAAAAGAACGCACCCAAATTTTCAGACAGATCTGTCAAATAGTTTTGTTGTGGCAGCCATTTTATATAGACGCCTACTAGCATTTTCGTTAAAATGGTAAAAAGTGAATTTCGAGTCAGTGCTTATTAAACACTATTTTTTGTGAGAAAAAAACTATCACGCAAACCAAACAAAAGCTTGACAAATATTTTGGGGACTCTTCACCATCGATTGGAACCATTCACCACTGGTTTACTCAATTTCGGTGCGGTCGTTCAAGCACAAGTGACGCCGAACGTTCTGGTCGCCCAATTGAGGTCACCACACCAGAAATGGTCGACAAAATCCATGGTTTGATAATGGACGATCGGCGAGTGAAAGTGCGCGAGCTTGAAGAGGCCATAGGCTTATCACATGGCTCAGTGATTTCGATTTTACATAAATATTTGGATTGGTGCCGCGTTTGCTCATAATCGATAACAAACGCATTCATTTGACAACTTCAAAGGTGTGTTTGGCGATGTTCCGGAAAAATTCGGCTGAGTTTTTGCGCCGTTTCGTAACCGTGGATGAAACCTGGATTCACCACAACACTCCAGAAACTAAGGAACAGTCAAAACAATGGACTTCTCCTGGTGAATCGAAGCCGAAGAAGGCCAAGGCGGGTTTGTCAGCAAACAAGGTCATGGCCACAGTTTTTTGGGATGCGCGCAGTGTTATTCACATCGTTTACCTTGAAAAGGGTAAAACGATATTACGCAGAGCTGCTGGATCAATTCCAATCCGATTTGAAGCAAAAACGGCCGCATTTGGCGAAGAAAAAAGTTCTTTTTCACCAGGCCAACGCACCGGCGCATCCAGCATATTCCCCAGATTTAGCCCCCTGCGACTATTTCTTGTTTCCAAACATGAAGAAATGGCTCGGAGGTAAGAGATTTGGGTCGAATGAAGAGGTCATCGCTAAAACAAACGCTTATTTTGAGGGGCTCGAGAAATTGTATTATTTGGAGGGCATCAAAAAATTGGAGAAACGTTGGATGAAGTGTATAAAGCTAAAAGGAGACTATGTTGAAAAATAAAATGTTTTTATACCGAAAAGAGTGTTCCTTATTTCATTTTTCAGGGACTTATTGACCCACCCTCGAAATTATACTCACCTACGAGTGCGCTGTATGGTGGCTAGCAGCGAGCAAATCGAAAAACTTCATGCTGATAACAAAAATGCTTGGCTATAGCAGGAGCTCTAAAATCGAGGGAAACTGCAGGGTTTAAGGCAATCCTAAATATACTTCCGATAGATCTATTCATTAAGAGAAACTGCAGCGAAAAATGGAATTCGCATTTCGAACCAATTCAGTTTTACGTCGAAATAAAATGGAACTGGCCCTCCACCTTGGGGGTTGTGCCGTCAGGATAACTTCCTTACCACGTAAAAAACTACCGTTAATAGTAGAGACAGCAGTCCGGATATTGAATCCACTTAAATGCCAAACAGACCCGAAAGGTTCATGGACTATGACATGAGATTATGCACCTGGAACGTATGCAGGTTGTACAACCTAGGTGCTACTCAGAAACTTGAGTATGCCCACGGGCAGTACAAGGCTGATATTACCGCGATCCAGGAGGTAGGATCAGGTATGCAGCTGTAATAAATTGCGACATTTATTACAGCTGCCACACGAAGCGGCACATGTTAGGATGCGGTTTCGTCGTTGGAAATCGCTTAAGGTCAAATGTCGTTGACTTTAAGCCGATAGTCGTTCAGCCTACTATTTGCATACCTCTCTACCGAAGAGATTGAAGACGCTATCAAAGAGGATTTCTATGACCTCTTGGATGTAGGCTACGGAGTTTGTTTGGACCATGAAGTAAAAATCGTGATCGGGGGACCTCAATACCAAAATCGGCAAGAAACAATCTTCGGTGGTTTAGCTGGAAAGCACAGCCTCCACAAAACGACAGCAGGTAACAGCTTTCGACTAGTGGCGGGTAATATGACGATAAGTATCACTGGGTTAACTAGACTTAGAATCCACACAGCAACCTGCCTATCTCGAGATGGCCGACCAAATCGACGCAAGTGCTAATAGATGCGAGGCATCTAGCATTACGACTGTACGTACATTCAGAGAAGCAAACGTCCACTCTGACCATTTTCTCGTCACAGCTAAATACAGAGCTCGACTGTCCAATGAGAAGAAGTTGCGAATGGCACAGACAAAGAGACTTGACGTTGGATGCCTTAACACGTCTGAAGTAGCTGGAGACTATGAAGAGTAACTGAGTGAGAGACTCTGCTCTGTGCATTCGCCGTCCACTACACTGACACACAGTTGACCCAGTATCGAAATGTTATCATGGAAGTAGCCGAATCCACTTTGGGGTACCAGCTACCACCGAAAAGATGTTCATGGTATGATGATGGTAGGATGATGGACGGCATCGCGGGAAGAGTGCGGAATCAAGAAAAGGGTGGAGAAGAAAATCGTACGTAGGAAGAAGAGATCGCGCGAGAGGAACAACACCCGGTAGTTCTGTAAGCAGGGCAAGCTGCTGGCTAGGAACGCAGGGTGTTCTTGAAATAGTCAGGGGAATTTAGTCACTGGCGCACATGGAATTGTAGATGTGTTTAAGCAGCATTTCCAGGGAGAGCTCCCGCGTTCAGTCAACGAAGAAGTAGAAGAAGAACAACAAGGTCGACGGCTTTGATGGCCTACTAGTGGAGCTATTTAAAGACGGGAGTGATTTTTTTGTAGGGTGCATACACCAAATCATTAACCAATGTGAGCGAAAGTATGCTCAATGACTGGAATATTAGCTCCATATGTCCCGTCTACAAGAAAGGCGATCCTATGTCTGGCTCCAACTATCGAGGCATGTCCCTGTTAAATATCATAAATAAGTTCCCATCCAAAGTATTAGGTGAACGGCTGAAGCCCTTCTGCAACCTAATTTTCACACTAAGGCAAATCCTGGAAAAGACCAACGAATTTCAAGTCGAGGCTGATCACTTTTTCTTCGATTTTAAAGTCACATATGATAGCATTCGTCGTTTGGAAGGCTGAATTCGGGATCCCGTCAAAATTGATTCAGCTGTGTTGCGTGACGCTGGATTACACGCGATGCAGCATGAAGTTTGAAAGCAGCTATTCTAAACGTTTCCAACCGGATTCTGGCAAGGAGATACGCTATGATGTGACTTCTTCAATCTCGTGCTGGAGCAGATAATATGAAGGGCAAGTACTAAACACGGAAGGCATTATCTACAACAAAACCGTCCTGCAACTGGGGTACGCAGGCGATATCGACATCAACGGTCCCTCCCAGCATTCCATTTTAGAGACTTTCCCGGCAATTTTGAACGAGGGAAAGACAAAATACATATTATCAATAAACAAAGTACCATCGGTCCACCACTTGGCTCCAACTTCGAGGTAGTTAAGGAGTTCATCTACCTCGGAGTCAACATGAACTCCACTAATGATACCCTAGTGTAGATTCGACGAAGAATGGCTATTGGCAATGGTTGAAACTTCGGTTTGGTGAAACAAATGGTGTCAAAACTCCTTTCTCGAAAGACAAAATGCATGCTTTACAAGACTCTACCTGTCAGTTCTGCTATATGGCGCCAAGTAAGCAGGAACGCAGAGCAGACTTTCGACCGAAAAATGTTTACTCGAATATTTGGTCCTATATGCGAGAAGCCGCGAACTTTATAAGCTGTACCACGATGTGGATGTAGTCCCAAAATCCAAAATACGACGGTTGCATTGGCTCTGTCACATCGAGCAAATGGACAACTTTAGTAAAGGGGATTTTCGAATCCCAGTCACCGTGTTTAAGGTGACAAGGAAGACCGAAATTTCGCTTGGTGTTACTATTTCTTCTTACTATTTCTTCTTTGCAGCATCGGCAGTAGTCATTGTAGGGGATACCCAAACTTTGAGCACGCCCACCCATCGTACCATGCCCTGTTATTACGTTGGTTAGTTTTGAGAGGGTTGGCTTCTTGTGGTTCAGAAGTCCTGGCAGTATTACAGTGGTCTAGATGCTTCTATCTATGGTTCGCCTTGTCTAATGCATCGGCATGAAGAAGGCACTTAGCAAAAGACATAGGCGACTCGATAACGTTTATGCCTCCGCTGTTCATATCGGAAGAACCTTGTATGGCTAGTTCATCAGCATCGGAATTTCCCGGAATATCACAGTGACTTTGTACCCAGCAAAGTTTGAGGTTATACTGTCTAGCAAACCCGTTGAGAGATACGCTGTCTTTCACTGTCTTAGATCTTATAGTTAGGTAGTTGTTAGGTATTTGATGGCTATCTGTCGACCTGTCTGCGATACAGTACGAGTATTAACCTCCAACTAGTCAGCGACTTAGTGAACAGCGGTGGCTTGAAAAACACTACAATGGCTCGGAAGGTTAAAGGAGAGTTTAATATCCAGGTCCTCCTAGAAGGCACCGGCACCTACTGCGTACTTGGTTTTGGACTCATCAGTAAAAATTTACAGCGATTAGGTGTGGAGGACAGCGCGATGCGTCCATTCTGATCTGTCCGGTATTGGGTGTTTGTAGTCCAAGTTAAAACTTAATATGGGCTGGTAGTCGGTGACTTTGCGGAATGACAGTATATCAATAGGATGCTGTCATGGCCAGTTTGTGGTTCTCTCCATTGCTGGGAGCTTTTTAATAATGAGAGCCAGTGGTTTGCCGATTATGTCGGTCAGACTACTGAAGTGTAGTATGATTGGCTGCAAGCCCTACAGTCAAATTCGCTCTAGAGAACGTCAAAATACCGAAAGAGAGCAAAGTATGATTGAGTAGCAGCAAAGGTGGATCCACTCATCAAAAGGTCAATGGACCTTTAGGCTAAAAAAAACATTAAGACGTGGGTAAACCATGGACATGGAGAAGTAAATTTATTTTTAAGTCAACTTTTGACCAGACTTGGGTGAAGTGGAGATCATGCTTCTTTCCATTGCACGAGTGGAAGTTAGCCAGTCTCCAATTCTGGATGACATCGCAACCATATGCTATCATCACAAGAGATTTGGATTGGGTTATGAAGGAACTGCGTCGATTAGATTGAAGGCAATATGTCAAAAGAAACCACGCGATGAAATACTAACTATTTCCATGGGTAAGAAACTCGCTCTCTGGTAGGTACAGACCCGCTAGTGTCTTTTGAATTTCTTCGCCTTCGAACGACAAATAAAAATTGCCTTAATCCGCAGTGGAAATGCATATTGGCATGGTTACCTCACTTTATTTTACAACTTTTCAATACAAAAATAGACCTTTTGTGGCGGCAATATTGTGCATTGTCATGGGGCTACTTCAATTGAATATGAGAACAATACTTGTCAACTTATTTTCCGGGTGACGTGAATTAGGGTGTTTGCTAAATTTTTAAGTCAATCCAATCTAAGAACTGATTAAGGAAATTATTTCTTCCCAAACAATGCAAATTTATTCTCCCAACCACACTCAAACTCAAACAGGAAAAAAAAAGAGAACCCACCCAGTTAGAAAATAATTGGAAAACTTTTCTAATAAACAAAAAAATTACCAAATCAAATTGATTTGCGTAAACAAACCTCTGCAACAATCAAAACAAAAAAATGAATCCCAAGAAATAAAAACAACAATACCAGGACCCCAATGCAAACAACCAAAACATAAATACGTTCGCAACACTTACCGGTCTCAATTCACTAACATCCCATCCGAGGTATTCCGCCACGGACA
The DNA here is from genome assembly GCA_963082735.1 of Pocota personata. NCBI lineage: Eukaryota > Metazoa > Arthropoda > Insecta > Diptera > Syrphidae > Pocota > Pocota personata. The sequence continues at coordinate 189,736,852 of OY720430.1, forward strand.
TCATTTGGCTTACAATGGCATCCATTTCCGCTGTATCCAACACTCCATTTCCATCCGTGTCGTACAATCGAAACATAACTGAAAAAGCAAAGAACAGAGAAAAGGAGAAATCAAAAGCTAATAACAACAATTTGGCCAAAACCAGGCAGCGCCTCCCAAAGGACGTGCTCACTGGAAAAGTGCGAAAATTCATTAAACTTTTCCGAAAACTTCTCTCAGAAAAAAAAAAAATCCCGTCACAGCAAGGACGTCGTGTACGAGTACATATACAAGCTCTTCAATTTCCTGCAGGGGGAACAAAAAAGTTGACTTACACTCGAGTTTATCCTCTGGCCGCCCAGCTTCCAGAAGCGACAGATAGCAGACCACATCCTTTAGCGGGACCTTCAACGAGAGTGGATCGAAAAATGACATTTTTCGAGCGAGGAGTTTTATGTCAGCTAAAAAAAAAAGAACACAGAAACATTTGATGAGATTAGTAAACGAGTACGAGTACGAGTATACTGGTACTCAGAACGAGTGGATGTTTTCAAATGGAATATGCCTATATTAGAATGGAATTGTTTCATAGGATTGAAAGGACTAAAGGAATGCTGACAGTATGGTAGGTATCACTACTGAATATTGAATGAATGTAATGTTAATTTTGAGATACATTTTCATTTATTAATCTAACAAGGTTTACACAGAAGTCATGCAGTCTTATGTGAAAGAAGTTTAAGGGTTACTTACGCATTTACCATTTGATTTAGGAGATTCTAGATTAATAAAAGTGTTAAGTGTTAAGACTCAAAAATAAGGGACTGATACTGCAAGGTAAAACAATAAAAAGCGCAGTAACAGAAGATATATTCGAATTAGCAGATCACTCCAATTTGAAATTTGAACATTTAGAGTTAATTTTATTGAAAAAGTATTAACGCAAAGAACTTACTTTGACACTTTCCCAAAACTTGGTATGGCATGTCCCTGCATATGTCAAGTATTGCTTAGATGTTGATTTCCAATTAAATTGTTTGGGTCTCACCCAAGAAATAACCAATTTTCTTAAAATTCTTTAGTAAAGCACAGCTATAGTTTCCAAAAACTTGGTACGCCATCTAGTGGCATATATACAACACAACTCAAATATTATGTTTGGCTGTAAGCCCCAAATACATATAGATATGCATATATCTGGGGATGATAATCGAGGCTTTCGTACAAAGAACTTCTGCAAAGATCTCGCTGGCATACCGAGGAAAACGCCACACATTGGCCAAAGGTTTTCCAGTGAACGCCATCTAGTGGCATATATCAGTTTTCGAGAAAATTTGCCAGTTATGTACTGTTAGTTTTGGGGTTAGACTGACAATTCCGATTTCATCTGGAACTGTGAACCTACAGACCCCAAATATGAAGTTTAAAGAAAATCCGTCCAGGCATTCAGGCTGCAGTGGTGCGTACTTATAGACGGACAGACAGAATTGAGCGACTAACATTATAAGTTTCTCTATACTAGTAATACCAAGTTTGATCAAAATCTCGAGATCGAACATTTTGACGAAACTAATACTTGAGACCTTTCGAAAGGATGCGAACTTGAGGGTACCTACAAAGGCGATGGTGAACCTTTTTAGCAGGTGGATTAGAATCGAAGTCAACGTTTTGTAATGTCAAATTGTGGGTAAAATATCTAATTCGAGTATCAAATAAAACAAAAAAGAGAGAAAAGGTACAATCCGTCTGAAACGGATCGTATGATACCCTATTCTACCCATAATAAAGTGGGCGTAGCGTTGTGAAAATTTTTAAAACAAATGCTATGATATACGAATACATGTGTTTTTCTATTCAGAGTATACCTATACCTATACATCTGCGGCTTTAAAGAGATTTTATAAGAAAAATCGTTTTGACTTTTTTTTAGAAGAACGTGGGCTTGGTCTTGTAATTGTAGTTCTGATGGGATATTCCTGGTCAGACTTAACCATCACCGTAAATAGTTTCAAGAAAGCAAAGTATGACTTTTAGAATAAAACGCCCCTAAAAAATGGGCGTGGCGCCATATAATGCATGGAAAAATTATAGAGAAATCTAACTTCTACATATATTCCGTTAAGACAACATTTTTCAGTTTCTAGTAAAAATATTGGAAAAACGTTTTTTTTAAATATTATATGTACATATATTGTGATAAATTTGGTCCTCTTTATTTTTGCTGAAGACTGTTTTCATGCAGGGTGCAGCAGCCAGAAAAGGATCAGCACTAGGTAGAGAACATACTCACTCACGCACCCTATTGGTGTAATAGAAGAGGAAATAAATCCTAGGGTCAGGGAACGAACCAACACTGCTTGGTTATCAAGAGGTGATTGTGTTATATCCCACAGTCTATAGCCACAAATAAATGAGGGAGAACCAAATGCTTACAAGCTGTGGGAAGGAAACCGCATCCTGATAGGTGTACTGATGGAAAATTGCGCGATTGGCACTATGGCCAAAAGGCTGGGCATAAAATCTTCAAACTACTGCAGGAGCTTTCAAGATGAAGAAGGAATAGAAACCATCAAACACCTGCTCTGCGACTGTCCAGATCTATACAACCGTCGCCTCCTCCATATGGGAAAAAGATTCTTCGGAGAACTGGGATACATACATCACTGATGGACTTAATGAGAATCAGAAGAACCACACGCTGGTTCGAGCAGGAAGCAGCCAACTAGAAATAGTTTAAGATGCGGTAACATAAACCAAGGGGAACCACAATGGACCAATAGACCCCCGTTTAACCACCTTTCGAGATGCACAGCCTAACCTAACCTAGGCGAATTTGAGTTGATTTTAAAGTTTCGCAGTAATAAAACTGATTTAGAAAAGTCGAATTTAGAATAGTTATTGTGATTCGTTTTCACATTTTCTCTACTGTGAACTATGAACAGTTTTGACTTTTGACAAATCAAAGAAATTCAATTCAGATTGCCTAAAAATGCTTTTATATTTTGTTCGTTCTTTCTATTTCATTATACATTTTAATAACGAAAGATCCCCAAAAGTATATACTGCCATAGCTATATCTATCCGTCTGCCCGTTGGTATGTCACCACTTTTTGGGCCTTAAATTTTGAGATAGAAATATGTAATTTAAAACATAAACTTTTTAGAACTCGAAGCAGTACAAGTGTAAAACTGCTTAAATTTGCCCACAATTGTCCAGGCAAAATATGAAGACATTATCATGTATAACCACGCCCACTTTTTGGGGGCGTTTTCTTAAAAAAAAACATGTATTGCTTTTTCAAAGCTATTTACGGTGAAAGTTAAGCCTTATTGTAAATATCTCATCAGAATTCGTGAATTTCGGTTACAAATTTTGGGAGCCACGTCCACTTTCTGTTAAGAAAAAGTTGCAACAACAGTTTTGTGATGAAATTCCTAAAAAATCGCGGAAATATTCTCTGTATAGAAAGATGTAATCTTTCATCTGTTTTACACATTTTGCAACGAAATTCATGTCACCATTTATAACCAAAGGTTACGGAGCAACCATCCAGAGTAGTCAGCTCAGTTCTTCTATATCCTGCCCCGCTTTGGGTGGGGGTATTAGTGACAAAGAAAACCAGGAGGAAATTATCGTCGACATGCAGACTTAGGACGGTATATGGTTTTCGAATGATTTCTTACGAAGCAATTGGAATGGTTCCCATTGACATTTCTCGTGGATGAGATGCTAAGGCTCTACATCAGGTAAGACTTGAGCTCACAAGCCTATTTATTTATTTAGACTTAATACAAGCACAACCAAACTTAGATCTAAACTTTGTATACAAAACAATGAATAACTAAAGCTAAGCTGTAAACTAGTGGGAATTGGTCAAGAGAAAGTGTTGTAAAGGGTGTTTCTGAGAGAAAATCTGGTAAGGCGAAAATTGAAAGTAACTTGCATGTCGTTGGCCATGCGTATCATTTTGCACATCATATTCAAGGATGAGCCTAGGCGACATAATGGGATTTCGTGACATATGGGTCAAATAATTCCTTATACCACCGTTTCATAAAGCCGAGAGTGGAGTTTGCTCTGCTCTTTCTCAATGTGGAACATTGAGTTCCTTGTCGCAGATAATACCCAAATTATGCAATGAAGAGACAGAGCGGATGGGTTCATCGCAAATAAGTTCGGGGGGATAGCTTGACATTTGTTGACATTGGGTTCAAGAACAAATTTTTTTGGCACAGAGTTGAAAAGAGTCGACGGGAGTTGATATGTGCCTGAAGATTTTCATGTCATCGGCGTAGACAGATGAATGAAAGTCTACGATGATACAATCCACATCGTTGATTGTTAAGGTAAAAATCAAAGGACCGAGGTGACTGCCTTGAGGGACTCCGGAGGTGGCTTTAATTGGGCCAGACATAGAAAATCTAAAAAAAGGACTTTGTACTGCCGTTGTTCTAAGTAAGATTGGATCCACGCAATGAACCCCGACTGAAAGCCTTGAGCTTTAAGTTTGAAGATGGTGATTCCATGCGAGATTTTATCGAAAGCCTTATTAAAATCGGTTGCATTTATATCAACGTCTTTGCCATCCTCTAGTGCGTAAAGAGTATTAGATACGAACGAAGATAGTTGTTGTAGATGCACCCTAAAGAAATCGATATTAGTTTCGGGAGAAGTTATGATAAATTTGCAATGAAATAACACTGCTTTCGAAGAGCTTCGGTAAGGAGGTAAGTTTAGGAATGGGCCGATAGTTGAAAAGTTCATTCTTACGACCTTTTTTATGAATGTGAATTATGTAAAAGTTCTTGCAGAGTAAAGGAAAAAATCCCTGTGAGATAAAAAGTTGGAAGAGAACAGTGTTGAATTCGTGCATTTTTTTTAAACTATGACGGGCAAGTCAACGGGACCAGGAGAGTATTCGTCCTTAAATTTAATTACCTTCCCTTCAAATAGTGTCGAAGTTATATCGACCGAGACTAAGGATGTTTGGGCAAAGTTGCTCATGCAAGAGAAGGAATCATAATCGGGTTCTAGGACGCGGTTTCTAAACGACTTGTTGAAGAAATTAGCAAATAGGTTTGCGGTTATTTTAGGGTTGTTCAGAGGTGAATTAGACAATTTCAGAGTAGAGGGGTAGCTTTAATGAAGTGATACAAATGTTTAGGGCCAGAGTTAGAAGACATTGCATTCGCTTAAAATATTCATGGTAAAGATATTGGTAGAAACAATTGGAGTGGATTGTATGAAACAGTTGAAGATTTCGGCGTAGAACAAAGCAAGAGTATTGTCGATATTGACGAGTGTGTTATCAAGAATATGGCTTAAGTAAACGTTACGGAGCACGTGGGTGGAAACGGTCTAATTTGGAAAGGCGATAGTTGCTCGCTATAATGACGCAGTTTTCGGCATCTGATGAGAAGTTAAGATCGAGTTGTCTGCCTAAGTTGTTAGTGATGCCACTTAATTGGAAAAGATCGGAGTCGGAAAGACAATCAGTGAAAAGGACTTCGTTGTCAGAAGAGAGATTTTTAGCGACACAATGGGCCCCATCCTCAGACTCTCCCAAAATTATGATAGTGTCGCAGTGGTCCACAACATTAAGTAGAGAATCGATCGCATCTACAGCAAGCTGGTTACCTTGTATTGGTTGAGAAGGCCAAATGTAGCAGCAAAGAATGTAGAGGCAATGCCTTAAGATGGTTACTTTAACACGGACGAATTCAAAATTAGCGATGTGCAAGGTTTTAAAGAATGTTAAGACGAAACGATTATGTATTGCCAGAAGAACTCTACGACTACTGAAATCGTTTTCTTCCTCAAGACCACCATCCCGAAAGACAATGAAGTCAGAAGTAAATAAATAATCAGGGGACAGATTCATTTCAGTAAGGCAAACATATCGTAGGGGAGTTTTTGAAAATTGAGAAATATATCGGAGAATTTAGTGCGCAACCCTCTTACATTCTGGTAGTTTAGGGGGAAGCACTTGGGAGAAGTCGAATGGCAAAACAATAAATTAGAAGGTGTGTTAGGAACGATAGTATTTTTTAAAGTTGGAATGCATTCTTTGAAGCTATGTGAGACTTTTGGTCCAACATGAGAAGCAAATGTTGAAAGGTGTTTCCCTACATCATTAGGTGAATTATTAAAGCTCTCATGAAAATGGAAAAAGATTTGCCTTAACTCTTGCGGAACAGATGGAAGGCCTTCTTCGTGAATAGGGACAATGACGTTAGTTCTGTTTTGTTCAGTTTGTCACGAAGGCAGGCAAGGTAAAGACGCACATTTGCATAGATTCTGTGATCTCTTAAGCGTGACTTAATATAATGGCCATTGTCACTGAGATCAACAAATTGCTTTGTTAGTTTAATTGTGAAAAAGAAAAGAAGCAGAGAATCCAAGAAGAAAGAAGGAAGTAGGAAGGAATTAACCAAAAGGATCAAGGAAGGCAGCTTTAATGGCGCATTGCAGCGAGCTCGGTGGTACAGTACTACAAAAGGCAGGTGGACTTACAAGCTGATCCCGATTATCGACGCCTGGACAAACTGAGTACATGGGAACTGCAACTACGCAGTTCCAGTCTGGACAAGTTGACTATCGCAAATACCTACACAATTTGGAGACGACAGCTTACCTTTCTGCCCAGATTGCCTAGACTAGGAAGAAGATACGCAGCATGCAGTATTTCATTGTAGACGCTTCATAGAACTAAGAACTAATCTGCCAAGTACACAGTTCCTCATAGATCAAATCATGCGGCGGTAACAAATGTACAAAATGAGCTACGGAGGATTGAAAAAATAAGGGCTACAGAAGCAGTAACTAGAGGAAGCATAGCTCAAATTACTAGCCAGTAAGCGCATTCCATGATTCAGGTTTGTGAATCGTGCATTCCAGTAGCCCGGACACATCCATTGGTGCAACCAGTAAATAAAAATAAAAATCATACGTTATGTATACACATATGGAGGTACTCAAGGATCAGTTTTTTCACATAAGACAGCTTAAATTCTGTCTCTGACTTGGACATTAATTGCAATACACCAATTATTTTTTTCTTGTTGATGGCTACTTTATGTGTCCTTGCTACGAGTATATCTCTGGTAAAATGTATTTTTGATGATTGAAAGCTATTTGAAGGCATTATGAGGGAGACAAATATAATGTTTCTACTGGTGGTGAATATTTTATCGTGAAATGAAAAACCAATAACATCAGACACAAATCTCATTATTTTCTCATTTTTCGACAAAATATTTTCATTACTTAACATCCTTGCACTACGAGTAGAGGCAGACTCCTATATCTGCTGCTCTCAGAGTTCAGGATATCAAAAATTGTTACTAAGAGGACCTTAAGAGGGAAATCTTTCATTTATCAAAAAGAAAAGTATAGTCAACGTAGAGTGGCACGTGAAAAATATGATGAACGTGCCACCGATACATTGAAACTCGTGTCCCGAAATAGTCTGTTGTCGAGATTTGTGTTGCTATCGCACGCGCTGACACTCTTAAAATCTCATCATTATGGAGTAATTCACTTTCTGTGAAAAGTTGAAAAGTAAAGTATTTATGTCTTGTCTGTGGACTTTGGGTAGATCAACGGGGACGTAACTCTGCTAGAATTACACGTGAAGCTGAACTTTCAGAATGGGGGATTGTAATTTTTCAATTTAAATGATAATTTATCAAGTGAAATCGAAAATGTCAGGTGAAAGAGAGGAAGTTCTAATCTGAAGCAGGTGATTAATGAGGGTAAATTCTAAGTTTTAGCCTTTCGTATGGAATTTGTGGAGGCAATTTTCGAGTTTAATTGGAGGAATGAAAAAGAAGATGTTAACCTTGTGTTTTGGGGTTGAAATGGGAGATAATGGAACATGATTTTCTGTAATAACAATTTGGAAATTAATCAGTTGTCTGTAGAAAATGTATAAATAAGCAGCGTAACAGGTAACATACCGAAGCAGAAGACAACAAGTAGTTGGTAACTTGTAATCATCGATGTCACTTTACTCCAATTGAAGCAGATCTACTTTACTTTTGAGAAAAAGTTAGAAATCTACTCACTACTTTACTTATTTCAGAATTACACTAGACCTACTTCAGTTTGGAAAATTATGTATTTCTAATAAACAGGACAGATATGATCAGGTGACTGGAATATCATCTCTTCCTATATACTCGTATATATGCCCCATCTAGTAATTTTGATAGAAAACACAGGTTTTTAATTAAAAATTGTAAATATTTTATTGATTCATAAAGCATACAGTACCGGTTAAATAACCTCCACGGCTTAGGTGGATCTTTTGTCGAAATTCTCCTGACCGTTTTGCATGAATGCGTCTGAATTTCGTTGACACAGCTCTTAATTATTAGCTTCTTCAAGGTGTGGGTGGTCGTGGGCTTGTTGGCATAAACCTTAGACTTCAAAAAATCCCAAGAGAAAAAGTACAACGGCGTTAAATCGCATAATCGGGGTGGCCAATTCTGATCACCAAAACGGGAAATTACACGACCAGGAAATGACTCATCCAGTAACTGAATTGTTTCTCAGGCTGTAAGGCATGTGGCATCGTCTTGTTGAAACCACAGCCATATCTTGCAATTTAGGCACAAAAAACTGTATTACGAGTATCATGTCGCGATAATGAGCACCATTAACTGTTATTGCCTGATTAGCCGCATTTTCTAAAAAGAATGATCCGATGATGCCTCCAGCCCAAAATGTGTCACTACACAATGACTCGTAGATATTCTGAACCCCAAATTTGACAATTTCGACGGTTAACAAAGCCATCAAGATGAAGATGATTTTGTTTGAAAAATCAGCATCAAACCTTCATAATTTTTTAAAATATTGTTCAACAATGAAAACGTGTTATTCTTTTGTGTAGCACTCCATTTTTAATAACCCTGAACTGTTAGCTGTCACGCTGTTTTTTTTTTTTGTTGGCAACCGCACAGATGGCGCAAAATTCAAATCTTGAGTGAATTTTGGGACACCCTTTATAAAAAAGAGCGACCATATATTGAGGTAGCACCTGTTGCATGTTTCAAACAAGATAATATCCGTCGTATAGTGAACGTACAGGGTGTTTTAAAACATGAATATCTCAAAAAGTTATAAACGGTGCGGGGGGTGGTTGTAGTCATTTGAATCACCGAGATTACGGGTTTGTCAGTCACAATACCGCAGTGGTCGGGAGAGCATCGTGCGTTCGCTAACGAAAAGTTTTTTAAAAGTGGCGGTTCTTACGTGATCCCTGGCCACGCTGGGATGAAGAAGCAAACTCCTTGGCAAGACAAGGAGCAGTAGAACTCTTTATTGGAGCTGAACCATTCTGCGGAATAGGAAGAATTCAGGAAGATGGAGAAAGAAAACAGGGCGATAACCTGGGTCAATACACCAAGTTTGAGGCAAGTTAAGAAACTTCTGGGACACTATAACTGGAAGAAATTCGAAGGGTGCCTCTGCCTTAACAAGAATAACCTACGTATCCCAACCGGCTTTATGACGGAGCTCGGGGAGCATTTAAGCAAACTAGGTATAACAAACGAAGGCCTTTGCAGATATCTCCTAGGTATTAGCAAGGGGCACAATAGACCATTAGGACGCAGTGCAAGTTAACCCTATAAAAATAATAATAATACGTGAATGCGCGCCGACAAGTTGTTCACGTTAAAATGTTCGGTGATTGCAAAGGTTCCGCTAAATTTCCTAAGCTCTGAATACCCCTCAGCCAGGGCCCAGCAGAATATCTACGAGTATGACCACCGAAAACATTCGGGAGGGTGGACCGAAGCTTACGTGAAAATCCAAGAATCTCAGAGCGGAAAAAAGCGGCTGCTTTGAGATTCCCAAAATTGATCGTTCATGAAATTCTACAGAAAGACTTAAAATTTCACCCTTTTAAGATTCGATTGGTGCAGAAACTTAAGGAAAGATGTACGCAAACACTTTTGTGAAACAACTTTAGAGAGATTTTGCACTGTGAATGCATCTTCTGGAGCGACGAGGCCCACTTTCACCGGAATGGGCTTGTAAGCAAAGCTGTCACTCCACGAAAACGTAATCTGCGACTTAAAAACTAAGGGCCTTTACATTAACCAAGAGTTAGTGTTTGGTACGCCTTGTCGACGAACGGAATCATTGAGGTTTCAACAAGATAGGACGACTGCGCACACCGCTAGAATCTGCATGAACATTTTCCATGAAAATTGATCAGCCGCTTTAGAGACGTTCCGTGGCCACCGAGGTCTGTAGACTTTACCCGCATGTTTTTTTTTTTTTTTCTATGGGGGTACATTAAAAGTAAAGTCTACGCTAATAACCCGCGGTCTGTCATAGAGCTGAGGTAAAATATCCGCCGTGAAATTTACGACATCTAGCCAAGTATACTGCAGCACCTGGCACGAAACACGGTGGTCCGCTTCCAACAGTCTGTTCGACAAATAGAGTCCAAATTCTTTCTCTTTATGTTAAACTAAGTAATAAAACAAAATGTCTCATAGTTTTTGTTGTATTTACGTTTAAAAACAAAAATCTGCCACCGGACACACTGTATACAGTGGGTAGATCGACTGTCGACAGAATTTTCAAATTGAAACAAATTCTGGAAAAGACCAACGAGCTCTAAGTTGAAACTCATCACTGTAAGATGGTGCCGGCTACAGGACCTCAGACAAGCTAATCCAGCTATGCAGCATGAGTTTGGAAAATACACTGTGTAATGTACTATGAACTTCAAAAGAACTTCTCTGAGTTATTCGGAATTCACACAGGTTTTTGACAAGAAGATGAGCTTTAATGTGGCTTTCAAGCAATTTTCGTCAATCTTGTGCTGAAACAGATAGTGCGCAGGGCTAGTGTCCATGCAGAAGGCAATCTCAGCATGCTTGAAAACTTTCCAGGACTTGGTATACCACAATCTTGTTCTAGAATATGTCAAATACAGGGTGTTTTTATGTTCCAGGCGGATGTTTTTGTTTGGTAAACTTTGAAATGAAACACAAATATTAGCGAAATATATTATATCTGCCAAATGACCGCGGTGTAGATGCGTGCTTTTCAATCATATTTTGCATAACATTTTGGCATATTTCGGGTATTATTTCCCCAATTTCTTGAATATGTTGTCCTTTATCATCGGGATTGTGGTTGGTTTGTTGCCGTAGACATTTCCCTTCAAGTACCCCTAAAGGGAGAAGTCAGGGGCGATCAAATCAGGGGATCGATAGGACCAATTTCTCGCAAGATATACATCATATCGTTAGCTGTGTATAATGGGGTACCGTCCTACAACGTTTCCTGCCGCTACGAGAATAAGTACTACCAAAACAGGAGCAAAAACAGGACGCAACGGTTGAAAGAGGCCGAAGTTACTCTAATGCAGTTACCTCAAATCAGGCCCTGAAGTCACCCTCTAAATGAAACACTGATACTGCTATCCCAACTTCTTTACCTAAATCGCAAGACCAACAAAAACCAGACCAAACAAATGATATTATGGAACTGAAATGATGAAACAATTAATCAACCAGATGACTAATATCATGAACATATGTTACTGACGACACTTGATGGACAGCAAATATAACTCACTGAAGATAGTAATTTGAATGGTAACAATCTTCTAAGTATCCTTAAAACTAGCACCTGTCAGTTTATAGCACTGGAGAACCAACATACTGGTCAACTAACCTGAAGAAAAAAACAAATTTACTTGACTTTTGCGTAACCAAAAACAACAGTCATTCGAAACTTAAAATTAAAACTTGCCTAGAATTCTCATCCGAACAATCTCCTGTTGTGCTAGAAAAACTACAAATGAATTCCAAGCAGACATTAAGAGAGCAATTAAGCTACCTTCCAGACAAAACCAAAAAATATGCCAAAAGGTAAATAAATTACTTAAAAAATCTCACTGGGATGGAGAACATTATAACATGGCGAATACTTTACGTCACACTTTTGGAATACATTCTCCAATGATGACACCAGCACCTGTTGTCCACAACTAAGCCCCAATAGGGCCATTAATATTGAAATAAAAAAGGTAGCAACAAATGAAATAAAACCAACTATCACACATAGAGTGGAACACAAAAAAGGTCCAGAGTATGACCTTTTAATAGGAGATTTACTAGACAAATTATCCAAAACATGAACTCCAGTACCATGGAAATATATATAACGTGATGATTAGACTACAACATTTTCCAAAAGTTTGGAAGGTTGCGGAAATAATACCAATACTAAAACCCGGAAAAGACGCAACCAGACCAACATCATATAAACCAAACAGTTTACTTCTAATCGTGTCTAAGATCTTCGGACGATTACTTGATGACGCATGGAAATGTAATACCGGATCACAAGTTCGGATTCCGAAAGCACCACTCAACGATACAGCAAATTCATAGAGTGACTAATAAAATAGCTACTGACCTGGAAGAAAATAGATTCTGCGTTGGAGTATTTTTAGACGTCGCTAAAGTATTCGACACCGTATGGCATTCTAGCCCAATGCAAAAGCTTGAAATCGTTTTCGAATTGACATTTACTTAGTAATCAAAAGCTATCTAATAGACTGACATTTCTATGTCAAGTACAAGGACGAATAGTCAAAGTTATATTTAACACGGGCTGGAGTTCCACAAGGCAGTATTTTAGGACCACTAGTCTATAATATATATATATACACCACAGATATTCATCTTCCTACACAGAAAACATCTATGATCGCTACGTTCGTTGACAATAGCATACTGCACTACTCTAACAAATGTCTACATACAGCAATCGTCTAGATACAAACACAATTTGGTTGATACAATACTCGTAAATTGGTTTGATAATTGGCGCATAAAAATAAATGAAGATAAAACTGTTCAAGTTATTTTCCTAAAGATATACAATAAAGATATCTGCATAGAAGCGGTAGCGAAATATCTACGAATCAATATATAATACATAAAGTGAGAGTCAAAAATTTGTATACAGTTAATATTTAATTTAATTTTTAAATATAAACACAAAAAGTAAGCTTATAGTTCACTATTTTATTATTTACATTATAATTTAAAAAAAAAAAAAGAATCTAGAAATTATTCACGATAGAAGAAAAATTCATCTGAAAAATGCAGTCAAAAATTTGTATACAGCTTAATTTATTTGAAAAATTATGACCAGATAAGTTTCGTTAGAATTTAATGTTTCAATTGTGTTGCCGTAGTGTATGGTTAATTTTTGGTATTTTCAAATAAATAAATCAAGTTTTGTATTTACTATGGCGCGAGGAAAAGATATACTGGTAAAAGTGCGTAATTTAATCAAGGAGTATCGGAGAGAAGGCTAATCTCTGGCGGGAATTGTTGATATCATTAAAAAATGATTGAGAGGTATAACTAGCGAGGAAATAAGGAGACTATGCAGCGATCCGATCGCCCTCGCGTTATGACCTACACCGAAGTGCGCAAAATAGTAAGACAAGTGAAGAAAACTCCAAGATCCAGTAAATAACGCAAGGTATTTCTCAAGAGTGTGGTAATCCAGTAAGTGCTTCAAAAATTCGAAGAGCCGTAAATGCTAGTAGATTACACGGAAGAGTACCAATATTAATCATTAACCTAAAACGACTAACCTTCAAACGTTTTGGGATAATGTCATATTTCGTGACGAGAGCAAATTTAAAATATCTGGTTCTAAATACAGGAATAAGGTGTGGAGATCATCAAATAGCGAGGTTGATCCCCTGTTATTAAGTTGTTGACGCCTAGAGGACACCTCTAGCGTTAAAAGGTTTTTATGACATTCGTTGTAATCAAGATGTTTGTTGGCTTTTCCGGTGGTCATCCACTTGGAATTCAGACGACGAAATTGACGGACGTGTCGTAATAAAAATTCGAAGACAACAAGTATTTACGGGCTTTTTTTTCCTTCAAAGGTTCCAGTTCTCTCAAGATTTAGTTTGCACAAAACATCCCCAATTCCTCTCTTTGACCATAAAGCATGGTGGAGGTTCATTGATGGTTTGGGGTTGCACGAATCGTTTGCATGAACAGTAAATCTTGTCTTCATTGAGTCGATAATGAATAGCAAAGATTACCTAGACATTTTGAAAGACAATCTACTCACCAGTGTGCAAAAATTGAGTCTCATATCGCCTTGAGTCTTCCAACAAGACAATTGACCCTCCTCTACAATCTCTAGACCTTAATACCATAGAACGTTTATGGAAAGTTCTGGACAGGAATATTAAAAAATGGACGATAACGTCTAAAGAAGGCGTTTGGACGGCATTAACCGAAGAATGGACAAAAATCCCCCCTGATGTCACCAGAAATTTTGTCACTTCGAATCCTAGAAGAATGGCCGCGGTGATCAAATGTAAGACAACAAGTCCTATTTCTGAAGTGTATCCTAATTTTTGAAATAAAGAAAAGCGGGCAGGCCAGACGAGATCAGTGGACGGAAAGTTATCTTCTTCCTTTGCACAAAGGAAAGGGCGATACGCGAAACTGCGATAACTACCGTTCTGTCACACACCGGATATTAGATGGCTATCTGATGACCAGTGCGAGTTTGTCTTGGGTAAATCAAGAACGGATGCAATCCAAAGTATAAAGATCATAATGGAAAAACATCGTGATTCCTTAAAGGACTTGCATATGGTGTTGGTTGATTTTGAAAAAAGCCTTTGATAGACAACCAAGAGATCTCTTATTGGTGGCGCTAAGGCAACGAGGAGTTCCAGAAACCTTCGTGCACATGATCATGGACATGTATGAGGGAGCAAGGACAAGAGTAAAATGTCCCGCAGGAGTCACCGAAGAGTTCCCAATCAAAGTCAGTGTTCACCAGGGAAGCGTCCTCAGTGCTTTGCTATTTATTGCAGTCCTTGATTATCTGCTTGAAGGAAAAGTGACGGACTCCAAAGTGCATCAGTTATTCTTTGCTGATGATGGAACTATCATAAGTGAAGATCAAACGATCAAGGATGGGTGGATGTTTTAGAGGGAAATAGGTACCATATAAGTTAAGAAAACAGAGTATCTGTGCTGCCCGTTCTCTGATCCACACTGGCCTATTCCAGGCATTTACTTGAATGGAAAAGCTCTATACCGCAGTTGTACTTCCGGCACTCACACACGGTTCACAATGCTGGCCAATGTACAAAAAGTATGTGGACAAATTAACGGTAGCTGAGATGAAGATGCTTCGCATGACAGCAGGAGTAACAAAGCTTGATAGAATAAGAAGTTCGAAGATTCGAGGAAGCCTTCATCTAAAAGAACCCATCACAAGCAAGATGAAGCATGATCGGCTCAGTTGGTATTGACATGTTCAAAGGAGAGATCCTTCGAATCACGTCAAAAAGGTAATATTAATCAATGTTCCTACACAATCAAGCAAAAAGGCAGAATAAAAAACAACTGGATCACACAAATGCAAAAACACCAGCATTTGATTCGCCTTAGTGACGAAGTGATCCGAAATAGGGAAGCCTGCCGGTAAGCGGGTTCCATTGCATCGCTTGGTTAGCTTTGGACCTGTCACCCTTTCGGAGAGTGTGACCGATCCACTGCCACTTTCGTTGTCGTATGGTTGTAAACTTTCTTTATGTGTTTAAAATCTTATTCCTATTTCTTGTTACACTATGGTATTTAACTT
The DNA here is from genome assembly GCA_963082735.1 of Pocota personata. Taxonomy (NCBI): domain Eukaryota; kingdom Metazoa; phylum Arthropoda; class Insecta; order Diptera; family Syrphidae; genus Pocota; species Pocota personata. The sequence continues at coordinate 189,752,507 of OY720430.1, forward strand.
CTGCAATAGTAAGTTTAACTGTATACAATTTTTTAACTCTCACTGTATATACAGGGTGGCTGACATGAACAATTCAAATAGCTCTATTTTTTTAACTGTGGATATTTTTTTATTGAATCCATAGAAAAAAATTTTGAAAATTTATTCAAATTCAAGGAAATAATTAATATTTTCGATATGGCACCTTTGGCACAAACAATTTTCTCGAGACGGTCAATAAATTTATCGCACTCTGTACGTAAGTGTGTCTGTGGAATGCGCTTCCATTCCCGGCGAAGCGTTAACTTGAGCCCGTCTATTGTTTGGTATTTTTTAGTGCCAACCTTCAATTCCATTGTAGAAGTTTGGCAGACACAGCGACGTGAAGTTAGTAACAGCTGACAGCCACCTTAAATATATAAATATGAATATTTCTTGAGTTACTTTTGACACAATTTTTTTTTTATAAGCCGGCTTTATATGAAGTACTTATAGAAATATTTTTGGAGAATGAATCTGCATCATTACGAAAAAAATAAAACATTAGAAGTTCTTTCCGAAAAAAAATATATTTAATCAACAATTTAGAAACTTTCGATCGACTGGAACACCCTGTATGCAGATAAATATAGATTTCGGAGAGGAGCCTCTAGGAATAAATGTGTCTAGGACCTGCAGTCGTCTGAGAACGACACAAGACAGGACACTAGTATCTATCCTTACTTTACGCAGTGTATCAACTCTCAAAAATCGTGTCAACATCTACTGAACTTCAGAGTTCACAATGCTGTACCCTTTCAAGTCAGAATCAAAAGTTTTGTTCCATTATAACGAATTGATAAAAATTAATTTGCATCCTGAAACTGTTGGTAAACTCCACCTCGATAAAGTTTCTGACAGAATGCCAATGTGTCGACTGGATGTATAAAATTTCATTGAAAATTAATTGCATCGCAGAAGAGAACACCTAATTAATACTCCTTCCTGATATATTGTTAATTACATGCCATTGTTTCGACTGACATTGGCCCTATCTGATTAATGGCACCCGGTCCGGCTCGTGTGCTTATAATTATGGAAAATTGAAGCCTTTGTTCGCATTTGTAATCCACAGCCTCTGCATCATTGCCATTTTCCGACTTTAATCCTTTTGACATTTTTGCCAGGAAACCCGCCCTTGAAACGCCCAACTACCACAACCCGTGTTACAATATTTTTTCCTCCATTTCAATCGAGTTTCCTGCAAAAGAAAACAAAGTAACCCACTACATCCGACCTTTCAATTCTTTTGTGGCCAATTTCAATGCCAAAAACCATTTAATTCGAATACCAGTTCTGTGGGTCTTCCACATCATAGACGGCTATTTCCCGAATCAACCCTTTTTTTTTTAAATAATCACATAATCCCCCAGCATAATTTCTTTCGACCAGCAAACATCTTGCATCAAATTATCTGGAAGAGGATTTAAATTACTTCACCGGATCTGTGTCTTTCTGTTTGTGGCCCACATCGTTGGGGCGACGGGAAAGAAGATAAGGTCAAAAACTTCTCATAATTCGGAAAAGTTTTCTAATATAATTGACTTGGTAAGGGTAGCGACGGGTGGTACGAACACCCTAATCATAAGATCGGGAGTGTTGTGGCCTGGCTATAATCCGATTTCATTTTGATTAAACGCCTTCCGTTCGAAAACCGCAAACAAAAAGCTTCAAAAGATTGCGGAACCCACATCTACGAGCTGAAAGGAAGGACAAATGGGCTATACGAAGGGATATATAGTATACACTCTCAATCGAATTAAGGACTCTGTGTGATGATGGGTTTGGATTAGGGAGGTGGTCAGGGTAAAGGAGCGTGGGTGGCGGGTGACTTACCGTCAATTTTGCAATTAACTGAATTGTTGCTCTTTTTCGATGAGTTACGTGACATTTGTGAATGACTCTGCGTGTGTTGCGAATGTGATGGACTCGAATCGATGGAACGACGGGCGGCCGATTGAAATATACTGGGGCCACCCAGGGGGCTTGGTGTTACGGTAACCATTGGATGTACACTTCCTACGAAAAAATGAAATAAAAAAAAAAAATAGAAACGAAAAACGAAATGTATAAGCAAATGAAATGGAAATGAATTGCGAAATAAAGGAAATGGGAAGCAATTAAAGGAACGACTGTATTAGTGGATACACTAGGGGGTGGTCTTGAAATACTTTTAAGCCTTGCGTGGTGGGGGAGATACTCTTATTAGATTGCTTTCCTTAGGGGACACTTTTTTTGCCTCTGTGATGCTGAAGTCATTCATTATGCCTCGGGCGGCGAATGGGCTAAATCTTTGCAAAAAAAAGGACGAGAATACGAGTAGATCGAATTGTATTAGTGCTATGATGAAGGAGAGAAAAATGACAACCCAAGATCAAAGATATAGGAATTAAGTAGAAAAGAAATTAAGCTCCCAGGGATTAGAAATTAGTAGATCTAAGAGGACGAAGAAATTTGTTTCAATACATATTACTTAGATGTTCAATGGGAGCCAGTGGTCATTGGGTTAGGTACGAGGGTTGCTGAAACAGTCGGTGCCAAAGTGACTTTCTATCTTTGATTGTTTAGGTGGTCACTGTTTACTTCAAACAGGAGTTTTCCGTCTTGGCTTGATGAAACCCCGTTGATTGTTTGAGAATGTACGAGTAAGTGCATAACGATGGTTTTGCCTCTTGCGTTAGAATTGGGGTTGGTCCCCACACTCGGGTTAATTGAATATATTTCTGCTTGGGGTAAAGAATATCTTCGAAAGTACATGGTAATTTTTTTTTTTTTTTTTAATCGAGACACTTTAATATCTTCATACTTTTAGTACTTGCGACCTTTTGGTGACCTTGAATTTGATTGATTTCAAGGATACGGACAAAACTTACAATTTCTTAAATGACTGAAAAGAATGCATACTTTTGCGATAGCTAGTCGAAAGAAATGCAAATATTTTTCTGTAAAATTAACCATTACATAGTTGTCTAAGAAAGAATGAGTTTTTCTTAATTTTCTATCCTGGATATCTCGGTTAACTTTACGAAAAGATATCCCTTCGTAAAAGATAATAATTTTCCCATGTACATTCCCATTTAAGAAAAGTTTGGTGGGTATTCCTAAAAAGAAGGACATTTAAGGCCACTAAAAAACTTCTCCCTCCAATTACTACCACTTTGATTTCGAGTATTTTTCTCATACCTCAAACCGTTTCCGAGATATTGAGGTGTTTCAGTGTAAAAAACAACCCACCCTGTATAACAAATCCGGCCTCTGTATTCATTTTGGAGCCGAGGTGGCTTCAAATGCTCTCAGTATTAGTGTTGGGCAATATCGAATGAATTCGACTATCGATAGTTAGCGACGGATTGATTTCAATGATTCACTTATTCGGAAAGCGGAACATGTACAGGGTGTTTGAAGTTAGGTAAATGATTGTCTTTAAACAGAACAGTAATTGAAGAGTAGAACAGTAATATCAACTCGGTTTTTTGCACCCCAACTGATTATACATAGCATCAATATCAAAGATGAGTTCGGTAGGCATTCGCTGTCGCTGTGACATGGGGCTTTTGTCGTGGTTTCGTTAGCGAATAAGCATAGGGTACTGTCGTCAGCGAAGGAATGGATCAGATTACGAGCAACATAAAGGAGGCCATTGGTCTAAATCGGAAAAAAATGGATGGAGATAGTACTGAGCCCTGAGGAACACCTGAATTAAGTGTAGTCGAGAATCAATTTCATGAAGGCATTCTATCGAAATCTTTGGAAATTTGAGGGGCAAACAAATTTGCATTCAGGAGGATGAATGAATGCATTGGTTCCATTTTTCGGACAGGTAGGTCTCCTTTGGAATGATGTTGATGGTCATAAAGAAGATGGTTTCTTTCAAGATAATTCATAAGGTGGTGGTTAAAAATGCTTTTCATGATCTTGAACAGCACTGAGGTGTGGGAGATTTTATAGCCCTCTCTCGAAATCGGTTGTAAGCGTGTATGCCTCCATCTATCCAGGAGAATGTCTGTGGAATATAATACATGGAAGAGCTTACGCAGAGGTCTGGTCAGGGTAGAAGAACACCTCTTCAAGATAATTGGAGGGATCCCATCTGGCAACAAAGACTATTAATGAGATCTTTAAGGACTCGATTACTGAACGGGTTCAAACATAATATTGGTCGCAAAGAATATTGAAACGAAGTCAGCATACGTGAAGAGAGATAGAGCAGTCTGGTAAAGTGGAATTTGCTGCGAATATTTCAGCTGGCAGATTAGCTTTCTTTGGAGTCCCTGATTATCTTGTCATTGTAGATAAGAGCCTTGATGGGCGAAAACCACAAAAAGATTTACTTACTACCTTTAGGATATTACAATATTTTTTCCTCACATTTTGGTCACGCAGGAATCTGGTACGTCGTTGGATATTGTGGCAGTCATTTGGAGTTCGTTTGTTAAGACTTATTTTTTCTTCAGAAGGAATTTGACGTCACATCGCAAGTGTCCCTTCCTTTATCCGAATACCAGTTGCACAAGTCGAATTAAACCATAGTCTTTGTTTCAGTTTAAGGTAAACTGATTTACTTCAAATTAGCAAGTCAGCTTTTTGTTAACTGAATGCAAATGTGAGTGTGAGAATTCAGCTGACACCAGACAATGATCCAACCCTCCATGATGAGTAGAAACTGCAATCTTGTAATAGATTTCTATTAAATTTCGAGGTAAAGTTTGACATTTTGAAGGATTGTTTATATATCATTTTAAAAAATTCGGCACTCATCTTGTAAAAAATTTCAAAATCTAAAATCGACGCACCATTTTCAAAATATTTGCGCACTCAAAAACGATTTCTACAATTAACTTTGCGGTCCGAAGTCGGACGTTTTGAAAGATTGTGTATCTATTGAGCTAATTCAGTGAATTTTTGAATGAAAGAAAATTTGAATGAACAAAAATAGTAATGAACGAAATTGTGGACGATAGTTCGAACGAATTAAAATGTTGAGTGAACAGCAATACGTAGCAACAAATGAAAATGGTAATGAACGAACGAATGAATGAATATTTCGATATTATCAAATATTTGATACTTATTTTCACTACATAGTACCATCAAAAAGTTTCGTTTAGTAGTACAGGGTGACGAAAAATTACCTCTATGGTTTAAATTTGTTATAACTTTTTTATTTCAATATTTTTTTTTTTTAGAATTTAACAAGAATTGGGAAATTTTATATGGAACTACCCAACAGAACAACGAACAAAAATCATCGAATTTTATTTTGAAAACCAACGGTCAATAATTTTGACGCAGAGTGCATATCGCCGATATTTCAATGTGCGGATCGCACCCACAGTGCCAACAATAAATCGTCTGGTTGCACGTTTTCAGCAAGAAGAGTCAGTAAGGAACCACCCTAGTACCGGAAGACCACGTAAGGCGCCGGGATATTCCAGAAACATAAACTAGGAGACGATCGGCTCATCTCGGACTATCGCGGAGGTCCCGAGAGAGGATTTTGGACACATTGCACATGTTCTCATATAAAGTTCAACTTGTGCAAGAATTGAAGCCGACAGACTACCAGCAACGGGTTGATTATGCCTTTTCGTTGTGCCAAAAAGCAGAGCAAAATCACGATTTCATCCACAATTTGATAATGAGTGAAGCTTATTTCCAATTAAATGGCTTCATTAACAAGCAAAACTGCAGGATATGGAATACGGAGAGCAGTTCATTAGCGACAATTACACCCACTTAAGCGTACTATTTTGTGCGGTGTATCATCCAAAAGGATAATTGGTCCATATTTCTTTGAAAATGAAGCCGGTGCTGTAGTTACCGTCAATGCTATTCAATATCAGACAGTGTTGGAAAATTTGTTGAGGTCTGCTGTGCAAAACTATCCACAACTATGGTTCCAACAGGATGGAGCTACAACGCATACTGCAAGGGACATAATGGCTTCATTACTGAACATTTTTGACGAGCGTATTATTTCGCGCAGTAGCTACTTCAATTGGCCGCCGATATTGAACCTCTCCCGACTGTTTTCTTTGTGGCTATTTGAAAGAATGAGTGTACGTCAATAAGCCAGCGCGACCATTCCTCAACTGAAAATTAATAATCACAATGACATCCACAACACCTGATTTTGTGAAAGGGGATAGAAAATATGTTGGAATCAGCACGAATTGGCGAAGCAGAAAACGGTCAATGGATTGCGAGACGTAATCTTTCGCGCTTAGGTTATAAAATTCCCCATTTGTATTCTACACTTAAAAGAATAATAATTATAATTCATTTTGAAATGAAAAAGTTGCAACGAATTCAAATCATAAAGGTCATTTTGCGCCACCCTGCATTTAGGAAGTAGACCTTGCCATGTTGTTTTTTTTTTTGTTATTGTATTGAGCAGTTGGGGACTTTGTTATTCGAAGAGAATAACCACATGATGTTCAATCTAGCTTAAATTTTATTAAAGCCTTCGATCTTCGGAAACACTTTAAATCTCTTTCTGCCTTCAAAACCAGTGGGTGCCGTGGTGTTTTGGTGTTGTGCTAACATCATCGCTTCTCACGTAGAAGATTTCGATTATTTATTTCGCATGAAATAAATCAGTCCGTCAATGGCGAAAACTTATGTCAAGTCTACTACTCATGAACTCTCGAAGCTGAAAATCTCGAAACTAAAAAATTTAGAAAAAGTAATATCTCGAAAAATTTAAATCTCGATTTCGCCCGAAAATTTGACAAATTTGTTTTAAAAAAATGAGAGTTTAGAACAGTTCTTTTTTTTTTAAATTTTGGGATTTTCGAGATTTTTCGAAATTTTTTCGAGATTTTGAAAAGTAAGATTTTAAAATGTCGAGACATTAAAAACATAATTTTGATCAACAAAGATTTTAAAAAAACAAAAAAAAAAAAATTTGTTTTTAGTTAAATGTTCTTTCGAAATTTTCATTGCCGAAATTATGGGGCTGTCCCGTCATATTTCTGGAAAAGCAAATTGATCGCGATGATGATATCAGAAGGATGGAAAAAATTACTGTGAATTATAAAGCAACGACAGTGATAGCAAAAACAGAATAAATAAAAATATTATGGCGCCAACAACCCACACAGGGCAGTCTTAATTTCCCGCAGCCGTTCGTGCTATGCGCCGCACGCATGGTTGAGACCTACAGTTCCATGCCGTTTCCGAAGGGCAATTTTTTCGATTGAAAGAATTGACTAAAGACATTTTTTTTTTACCTATTTTTAGACCACCGAATACTATGATATTTCTGAGCACAATTTCAGCACTCTAATCCGAACGGTTCAAAAGTTACAAGCTTGTGACAGACACATGAACACATGGACAGACAGGTAGATAGACACCGTATTGAATCCATTAGTGTTCAGTTTATACCATTCTGGTATGGACCACTGACAAATGCGTACGTTGTCATGTTGGTATGTACCTTTAACTCAAATATTAAATTTGAACAAAATCGTTGGAGTCGTTTTCGAGACTATAGATTTTTTACAAAATCGGCCAAGTAGTGAACCCACAGACTTCAGATATGAAGTTTGAAGAAAGCCAGTCCAGCCATTTAGGCTGCAGTCGCGCGTACTGATAGACAGAATTGGGAGACCCATTGTTTTGAGATTCTCCATTATTTTAGAATTACATGTTATTTTGACACTGACAGCTCTTTCGCGCTCAAAAATTTGACAGAAAGATTGTATCATAAGAGTATCTCAGTGGTACGAAATCGATTTGCGATTGAACAACGTTGTAAAACATTAAAAACTTATTTCCAAAGAAAGTATTGTGTTGCCGAAACTGTTAATTTTAAAAAAAGTAATTTCTGTCGAAATAATGCACCGACTGTGTCGGCTGTACGCAAGTTTGTAGAGATCTTCTTGAGATTGGCATGCTATTTGTTACCACTCGTATTCATTCTGTGTGTAGGGAAGTGAATGCATCCTCAGCGTGTGATTGTTTGATTTTCTTCGAAGTTGAAGATGACAACTACGTTACGGTCAACGGAGAGCGCTACAGATAACTTTTTTTCTGAGGAAATTAACTTGGACGATTTCCGGTTCCAGCAAGATAGCGCTGTGTGCTATACAAGTCAAACAATTGATCTTTTGTGCACTAGTTCAATAATCGTGTAATCAGCCGTTTTGCTGGGATTTGACGCCATTCGAATTTTTTTGTGCCGTTAAAGATCGATGTTATGCTGACAATCCAGAAACGATTCAGGAACTTAAGCACAATACTGATCGAGTTATTCGTGAAATAGAGCACCGAACCATCGAAAATATACTGCAAAATTGGGTTGGGCGAGCCATTTAAACTAAATTATTTTCCGGAAAGTGTACTGTACCAATAGCTGGGGCACCCTTTAGTAATACCAACTTTGAACAAAATCTCGAAGTCGAACTTTTTCACGAAACCAATACGTGCCCTTATACAATAGCTACAAGTCTGACTAAAAAAAAAAATAAAAATTGTTGAAATCAGTATTGAAATTGATTTTGAATTTAACTGATTTTACTTCTCCTCTTTTCTTAAGCAAATATTTTGATTGCTTGAGTCCTATTCCGTTGATCGGAGGTAGAAATACTACCTTGATCAAAAAGTTTCAGGAATTTATTCAGAAAATTGAAAATACAAGTTTATTCTTGATAATCGATATTGTCCCCCTCAAAGTACTTTCCATTGACTGAAACGCACTTATGCCAGCGCTTGATCCAATCCTCGAAACATTTTTTATAATCGGATTTTGGTATAGCCATTAGAGCCGTCTTCCATTTTTCTATTACCTCCTCTCTGTTGCTAAAACGTGTTCCTCAGTCGATCGAAAAGGAAGAAATCGCAGGGAGCCAAATCAGGTGAATTCGGTAGCTGTTGGATGGTTTTCGTACTGTTCTTGGTTTAAAAACTCACGAATAAGGATAGCATTGTGCGACGGTGTGTTATCATGGTGCAAAACCCACGAGTTGTTTGCCCACAAATCGGTCTTTTTGAACGAATTGCTTCAATCAAGTGTCTCCTACAGCCCAAATAATAAACCTTGTTGTGAAGTCTGATCTTGTGGCAAGAATTCATGATGCACAACATCGTTGTAATCCATGAAAAGCGTTAGTTTCGCCTTCTTTTTGACTAAAAACGACATGGTTTTTTCGGTTTTGGCTCATTTAGTGTACGCTTGGATTGCATTTCGTACACATAAACCCACGTCTCGTCTCCAGTAACTATGCGTTTGATGAATGTTGGGTCTGATTAAGCCGCTAAAATCATGTCTTTCGCGATGTCAATTCGGTCCCTTTTTTGCATGAAATTCAGGTCTTTCGGCGACATATCTGAAACCCGAATCTTTAACCAAAATGTCTTAAAAGGATCCATAAGCAATGTTCAAGTCCTCTGCCAGTTCTCTGATGGTCAATTTCGGCCAACATTTCTTTGATTTATTGATGTTTTCGTCGATTTTCGATGTCGACGGCCTACCACTCTGCTCGTCATCCTCGACGGATTCACTGCTACTTTTGAAGCGTTTGTGCATGCATAAATGTTTGTTTTCGATGGAGTATCGTTACCGAAACACTTCTCCAACATTATCAAAGTCTTCGCACCGTTGAACCCATTTTTAACACAAAATTTTATGCAAATCGAAAACACACACGGAGGCAGATGTACTCTTGACAGCGTAGCTTTAACAAATGTCAAAGCTACGACGCTAAAAGAGAATATTAATGATACCAACAAAAGAAAAAAAAAAAAGAACTCGAATCAGATGACTGAAAGCACCACATGGTAGTCATTCCTGAAACTTTTTGATTAAGGTAGTATTGTATGAGACATTCCTAACAAATTGCTCAAATGTTTTGGAACAAAATTTTCGAGAAAATAGAAGCTGAAGAAGAAGCAGCTCGATTTTTTTTTTCTTTTTTTGAAATTTGAGAGCTGTTACTGCTGTAGCTTTTTGTCTAGATATCAAAATTTAATGCAGTTTTCGAAATTGTTTTTTAAATCCAAATCCTATAACACTCAGACGCTATTTTTGGTCTTCCCTTTTTGTCCCCTTTAGGATTTGAACCTGTACAGCGGTCACAAGCAAACACACTACCACTGCACAGTGGCCACCAGGTTGATACCTTTAAATCTCTACATTTTTTTCCCTTCAAGTGGCCGTATTCGTTCAGGGGGTGGATTTATACCCCTTTCTCTCCAGCATATATTTTCTTCTTGTCTTTACTGAGGAATCCATCCCCGTTCTGTTAACCTCTTAACATGAAATGCCCTTTATGAGTACCGAGAATTTTTTGTACCAAATCTGATTCGTCTAGCTCAAGATTTAAGGCCCAGATACTTGTCACTTATGAACGAACGGGGATTTTAAGGGGGTTTGGGTCCATTATTTCTTTATGTTATAAACTATCAATTCAAATCAATAAATCTGTCCCGGTTTGTCATTTCGAACTCTAGACACAAGCTATAAAGTTATAAAACTTGAGTTAGAAAGTTTAGTTTCAAGAAAGATTTACAACCACTGTTTCGAGGAAGCATCAATACTGAGAGAGGTGATTAAGGAAAGGGGTAGAAAGCACAGTGTTTAAATAAGAAAACTTTCTGGCTTAACAAGCCCCATTGATCTCCGTAGCAGTCAGACAAAGTTTTCACAAAAAAGACTTCAAGGCTTATAAGTATTTTTATTAAACTAAAAAATTTGCAATTCACTACGAAACAAAAACCAAAAAAAAAAAAAAAAATAAGGGAAAAAAGAAAAAGGATTTTTTTTTTAATAAAAAAAAAAAAAAACTTTTTTCTTCTAACCTGTTTTACTCGGATCATGACCTAAATGACCTAACGAATGAAGTTTATCGGTGATGCCATGAAACTTCTCCACAAAACTCTGTTTCGTCTCAGTCATCGTTACAGTTGGTTGAATTTCCGCTATGCTACTTATATTTGGAATTGATCCTAAAAAGGATGTCAAAACAAAGAAAGAGAGAAAAAAAGTACCCAATCTCATGAAAATACCAAAGGATAATGAATGAATCTATCAAAATCAAAAGGAGGAAGTTCACGCCATTCACTTACGAGTAGATACAATATCTTATGGATTTCTCCATCAACGGATGGGGGAAATAAAAAAACTTACCCTTTGTATGCGAGGTCACCGGAGCACATGCGGCTGTACTGCTAATTGCGGCCATTTGGTTGAGTGCCTTTCCATGTATTTGTGATTGCGTGATACTTGGCTTCAGGAAGGACACGAATAAATGCTTCGATAGCTCCTCGGGCGCTTCACAATCCAAGAAGGCATCCAGAAACCGACGAAACCCATCGTAGTCGATTTCCTGCAATTAAAAGGGAGACCACATAAAGACTATCCATTAAATTACGGTCACAACCAACAGGAACAACAATAAGAGTTATTACACAAGTAACAGGAGTCCGCCACAAATAATATCAACTTCCTAATTAAGTGAGGCAAATTGAGTGGAATTATGTCTCATCGCATGGAAGGGAAAGACCCAAAAGACAGGTGAACGCGCGCGCGACTGAGAAAGTTCATAATTACTAACCTTTCGAAGGAAACTCTCTGGCAAACAGTAAGGACCTACCATTTTATGTTGAAAGGATACGAATTTATGTGCGCATCTTATGGCCGCATGAGAGTTAAGCGAGTTGAGATAATAAATTAAGAACACAGTAACAAATAACACCCATCAGCAGTTATGTACGGGATATAAAGTATGCGCCCACTCATAAATTCAATGTATGGGATGAAATAAAAGAATAGAAATGAAAAAGTAGGAGGAGTAGTGAGGTGGTAAGGTAGCGGCTGTCAGGAGGTAAGAAAGCCTACAATTGTGGGGGATGTGTCCCAAAGGATACCAGTGCAGAGATACAAGTGGATAAATTAGGAAATGACGCGGCATTCTGGCGGTGTGGTGTGGTCGGATACTAAAATCGGATTCAGGACGAAACAGGACAATAAATTTGAAAAAAAAGAAACATAATTATGATGGATTGCAGCCACCAGCAAGCATAGCGCGCCTAATATCAAGTGTTTGTGTGTGGGTTGATGTTGTTTGGGGTTATTTTTGGGTTTTATTCACCTTTTGTGTCGCCTAAGCCGGAGGCGGATTAGATACATGGGTGGGCTACATAACATTAGGGTTGTCAGGCGGTATGGGAAGTATTGTTTGTTTTATTGTCCAGGTATAAATAGCACAGTTCATCGTTGACAAATTATGCTCTGGCATTAGGTTTTATTTTTATGCTCTCAATGGAGGATATAAAGAACAAATGTGTGGAACGACAAATGACTAACAAAAGCTTAGTAAAAGTAACATTGTCCGATAGATGTTAATTCGTAAAACGTGGGAAGGAGACACTATAACCTAACTTATTGTAGGTATCTAAGTTAGTTTAACACCCACCTCCACGTAACACCATCTGGCGATGAGGCTAAGAGGATGCTGACTGACACTCGTAAGCTACTGTCGTTCGTTGGAAGATGTAATAGTAGATGTCTTGTAATCTGAAGGATTTCCTAGACTCATCGTATCCCAAATGAAGAGATTTGTGTGAGCTAGATTAGTGATTATTTTGTACAGATTAAATAAATACAAACAACACTACTGTCACAGCGATGATAGAACAGGTCAAGAAAAACTGACTGACAAAAGGACAAGATTTTGAATTAAGATGGATACTTTGAATGCATGTCCGCCTAAAACTGTGGACTAACCTGACCGCTAAACACGTACTACATTTGGGAAACGTTCATCTGATACAAATTTCAAGATTTGTAGGTTAAGGGAAGAGCGTGGTCAGTGTATTAGAAACGACAACTGTAAGTGAGATTAACCAATCATTGACTGTTGGAATATGTATTTCTTTATTCTGGCACATAGGTAAGAGAATGTTGAAATTTTAGCAAATACCATTTGCAGTTGCATTTCCTGCTGCACAGACAAGGTAGGTAGATAGGTAGGTAGGTGTGGTTGTGGCAACATACTATGCTGAAACATAATTCGTTTTAATACCACAACTCAAGTGACCTAATTTGTTGTAAAAACTGACGTTGGACTTGTGGGAAAGGGGAGAAAGGATTATTTAAATCCACCCCGTGGCATTGAGGAAACTGATAAAGTCCCCGATGCTTGTCTCCGCTAACTCACTAATATTATCAAAAAGATGTCTACCAAGTGTACGGTGTCTGACCCTACTAAGGGCCGGACACTTACAAAGGAAGTGAAGGATTTTTTCAGGTTCGTTGGCCATATTGCAGCTACGACAAAGTGCATTAAAAGTAATTCCCAGTCTGGCTGCGTGGACCTCTATGGGCCAATGGCCAGTGCTAATTGCCAGAACTGTAGCAATATCTGTCCGGTTTCTGTTTAGCATGACTTGTGTTCTGCACCAGTTATACTTGTGCCACATCTGCCTGGATATGACACAGTTATGCAACCCTCGCCATCTATTACCAGCATCTGCAGGGAAATGAGCAAAGATTCTACCCTTAAGAGCCCCTAACGGAATGTTGACCTCCTCCGCACGGGAGCAAACAAGGGCAGATCCCTGCCTCGCCAATTCATCAGCTCTTTCGTTACCGTCAATGTTACTATGACCAGGCACTCAGATGAGGCTGATCCTAGTCCTATGACCGAGTGCGGCAAGCTCCTCCTTGCATTGTTCAACAAGTTTGAAGGAGGAAGCCGCAGATACGATGGCTTTAATAGCGGCCTGGCTATCAATGAAAATGGCTATAGTGTTAAGTTGAGAAGACGGCACGCCTCTCGTACAGCAAGAACTTCCGCCTGGTATACGCTGCATGAATTGGGTAGACGGAATGAACTAGAGATATTGAGGGATTCAGAGAAGATTCCCGCCCCTACCCCGCAGTCCATTTTCGACCCGTCAGTGAAAATGGTTGTTTTGGACTCATTTGTCACCGCGCCACATTTCCATTCCGCCCTGGAAGGGAATCTCACCGTGACATCATTGCGAAAGTTCACCCTGGAAATTATGTAGTCGGTCAAATTTGCCGCCAACTCCCGAGGTAGCAGATTAAGGATGCTGTTGTGGCCATAAAGACTATCGCACCAGCTACCTGTTTATCTTATTCTGACCGCACTACACGCTGATGTGTACTTTATATGAAGGTCGAGTGGTATAAGGTTAAGGATTACGTTGAAGACTTCAGTTGGGCATGTTCTCATCGTCCCCGTAGCACCTAGAGCCGCAGTCCTTTGTACTTTGTTGATGAGTTTAGCAATGTATGCTTTCTTAACCAACGGCCACCAAACTAGCGATCCATAGGAAAGTATAGGGCGCACCACCGCAGTGTACATCCAAATGACCATCTTCGGACGGAGTCCCCATTTCTTACCGAATGTTTTGCTACAAGCATAAAACCCGCTATTCAATGCTAAGCTTCCAGCTTAAGTTAGGGTCGAGTGCCACACTTAGGTACCTAGCACTAGATGATAAAGAGAGTAATTGGTTATTAAGCCCTGGAGGCGTGAAAGCCGGTATTTTGGTTTTTGTGGTAAAGAGCATCAGTTCAGTTTTGCTAGTATTGACGCTAAGTCCACATCCAGTGGCCCATGTGCTAATCTTATCCAAGGCACCTTCCATAATCTCACTGATCACTAAAGGAAACATTCCCGATACCAACACTACCACATCATCCGCATACGCGACATCCTCGACACCGTCTCGGACAAGCATACACAGAATTTTGTTTATTACTATAAGCCAAAAAAGAGGAGAGATAACCCCACCCTGAGGAGTTCCCCTTACAACGGATATGGTGGAAACACTATTACCGATCAAAGAAAATTGTCGTGCCCCAAGAACTGCAGGTTAGAACCATAAGACGATGGCTGTCTTGATGATGAATAATAATTGAACTTTATAACAGAATGTTGTGTGAAGGCTCCATGGCTAAGCTAAGTTAATTGCGTTGGCCAGAAACCACAAATTATTTGATTCACTTCCCGCGAATGTCTGACAAATCTCCGATAGTAAAATGTTTAAGAAGAAGCTTCTTAATAATTTTGTTCACGTCGTACGTTTTAGTACGAACTCTTAATAATTCACATTGGGTCACGTCGTACGATTTTGACTTCTTAGACTAGATATAAGAGGATCAGAATAAATCATAATCCTATTAAAAATGCCGGTTAGAGTATCTTTTCTTGAAGTTTTGCAACTAAATTGCTGTCTGAAAATTTTAAAATCTTTGTTTCGTGAATCTAAAGCTTCTTCACTTAACCCTTGTCTGGGCAAGATGTGTCTAACGGACACATTGCCTATGTTTTTTTCTTTTATTTGAAAAATTTGTTCACTTTTTGGCTTGTAGGTTTTAGACTTCTCATTTAGTAGCAATATAAATGGATTTATAGTAAGAAGAAGAAATTATATTATATTGGCACAAAAAAAAAAAAAAAAAAATTATAAAATTTTTGGGGACATAAACGGGCAGCAGTATCTATTAGACACATGCGATAAAGTTAGCTAAGTACATGGCAGTGTGAGCGTAGTATAAAATAAACAAGTGCAAATGATTTTTTAATTTTTGAAAATGCTGCATTTTATTATATTCGTCGTTTCAATTTTGAATATCTAGTATGCACTGCATTAGCTGTTTTTTTATGAACAATTATGAAAGGCCTTCTGAGGTCTAATGCGCAAAAAAAAGGGAATTATATTGTTTGCAGATCCTCTTTTTTTTTGTTCTTTCCACGAAAAAAATACATTTACCATTGCTTTTTTGAAAAACTGGCAGAACGAGCCATTGCAACATTTATCATTCAATCGTTTTGAAAAAAGCATCAATTTAGCGAATATTCATTTTGAGTGACTTTTTCTTCAATAACAATAGACAAGTGTCGTTTTTATTACTTTTTACTGAAACTCGATAAGAGATTACATACATACATATTTCTTATAGAACTTGGTAGGTAATTCTTACATTGCCAAGCATTGGATGTATGCATGAATTCATTATTGTTTTATGTTTTAGCGATTTCTAAAAATGTCGAAGAGTAGAGCTCTGTCTGAAAGAGAATTGCGGGCTATTTTAGCTAATTTATCCGATAAGGATAACGGTGGAGATGTAGGCTCCGAATCGCTTTCGGAGTTGGATAATACTTCAATAAGTATCAATGAACATGCGGAAGAGGACTCTGAAGACGAAATTGAGGTTAGCTCAGAAGAACACCAGCAACCGATAACGTTCACCTCAAAAGACAAAGTCCCTTTCCTTCTGGTACCGCTTTCGAGCACATAATATAATAAGAGGTGTAAAATCGTTGCACAAAGTAAATCTGCCACCAGGAAAACAACTTTATGATCCGGTAGATGCTTTTTATTTATATTTGGATGCTGAAATTGTCACTGAAATTGTGACATTTACAAACCAAGAAGCTTTTCGAGTCTTGATTTGGGGAAATTGGAGGAACACCGATATTGTTGAGATGTATGCATTTTTTGGTTTACTGCTAACTGCTGGGCATCTTAAGCAAAGTGCAACCAATTATGATGTTTTGTGGAATCAAATCTACGGTCCTCCGATTTTTAGGGCAACAATGGGTTTGAAGGGCTTTAAATTTTTATTGAGATTTATAAGGTTTGATGACAAAATAAGAGACATTTTCAATAAAATAAACAATAATTTAAAAAAAATGTACAGTCCAGGTGAAAATATAACGGTGGATGAGCAGCTTGTGCCATTTCGAGGACGTTGGCCATTCAAACAATATATGCCCGCTAAACCAGACAAATATGGGATGAAAATTTGGTGGGCTTGTGACTCAGAAACATTTTATCCTTTGAATGGTATTCCATACGTGGGTAAAGAAGGAAACACGGTTGCAAAAGGCCTTGCTGCACAAGTAGTACTGTCAATAATAGAACCTTTTTATGGTTCTCACAGAAATGTCACGTTTGATAATTATTTTACCGACTTAGATTTGGTTTATAAAATGCTAACGAATGGTCTGATCATAATCGGGACCGTAAGAAAAAATAAAAGATTCGTGCCAAAAGAATTTCTACTACATCGCAGAAGAGAAGAACATTCATCGATATTTGGATTTACTAAGAAAGCTGCACTTGTTTCTTATGTCCAAAAAAAGAATAAATGTGTTTTACTTCTATCAACGACTCATGACAAACCAGACGTCAGAACAGCAGATTCGAGAAAACCCGAAATAATATTGAGCTACAATAGGACTAAGGGGGGAATAGATTCACTTGACCAATTGGTGCATGCATATATCTCTAAGCGAAAGACAAACAGATGGCCTTTTACTTTTTTTGTAAATTTGCTGGATGTCAGTTCTGTAGCTGCGTATGTTATCTGGACCAACATGTTTCCTAAGTGGAATGAAAAGAAGAACGAAAAAAGACGGTTGTTTCTTGTGTCTGTTGCTGAAGCACTAATAAGGCCGCAAATTGAACGAAAAAATCGTATTGGTCTGTTGAAATCGTCGGTGCAAGCAATGTCACATTTCATACCACAACCAAGCCCATCTTTGGAAAAGCCTTCAGCACCAAAAAAAAAAAAAAAGAAGATGCTACATGTGTCCATCTTCGATTTCAAGAACGCAAAAGCAAATTTGTGATTTCTGCAAGAAAAATATATGCAACCAGCACAGCTCGAAATCACAAATATGCTCAAATTGTCACCAGAAATAGTTCGGTTCTAATTTTTTTCTTAACATGTAACTATAATGCATTTATACTTACTAACTAAACAGTGTAAAACTGAGGTATTTTTAATAAAAAGTATAAAAACAAATGCCTTATTTGTATTTATTTCGATATTTTCAGGAACTTTGTACCTGTGTGTCCATTGGACACATAGGTTCGTTTGTGTTAGTAATATTCTTTGCCTGGACAAGAGTTAACTGGCCAATTGGCAATAGACAATTTGAGCAACTAGATGGCCATGAATCAGTATTTTGTGAACTGTAGTGCTCGTATAATCCTCACAATAACTCTTCATATTTTCGTTGTTGAGTCTGAAACCACTTGAGAGACATTGCAAATTATGTGGAATCTGTGAATTAAATGTTCATCAATTCCAGTAATGGTTGCGGACAAGTTACTTTTTTCAAAAAATCTTCTCGCAACACTGCCTGTGTTGGTGTTGCCATAACCAGGCTTGGGTTAGTCAGCATTTAATCCAAACTTTTCTTTAAATTCTTTTTGAATCCGTTTTTTTAATGTCATTCACGGTAAGTTCTGTGGTTTGACTTGATCTCCATTCCTGCACCGGAAGCTTATACGCAACATGCAAAAGGCATTCAAAAAGACGAATCTATGCATGCAAAATAGATAATCCAAACGATAAATACTGTTCTGAAACTGGCAATTGCATCATTTTGTCTATGTTGTTAAATTCCTTGCATGTAGAATGGCATAAGTAACACCTAAGGGAAGATTTTGTAGTGCTTAAACTGTTGGAAATTGAAAATATAATTTCATGTTTCACAACAAAATTTTTATTATTCAGGCTAATGTTTGACCCATGAAGATTTTGGATTTGTGATGTCCTTTCCAATCCTCAGAAGTTCATCGCTCTCTTTTTGAAAATCGATTTTGAGTGAACGGCAATAGCGCGGAGACGAAGGACAAGGATATTTCCAAAGAACTTTTTGGTTTCCAGAAAGTTGTAAAGTTACCAGACACTTTATAAAAATAAACTTGTCATCAGCCTGAGCATTTCTTTTTCTCTGGGCGGCTATTTTGAAGATAGCTGTTCCCTTATTCAAGTTGTTTTGTCAAAACTCCTGGATAGCCTGGTTCTTATCAGACGCCGAAGACGATGTTTTCTCCAACTCCCGATAGAGGCCTTCAATACTTTTTGCTTGAAATTGGGCTCACCTTTGCTTCGCGAGACCTTTGCAACTTATCACTTCAAGGTGAGCTTTTTCATTTCTATTAGAAGAGCCTTGAAAGCCGTTTTCGTTTCCCGTATCACTACTTTAGTTACATCTGTCCACCACGCTGTTTCTTTGGAGTTTTGGCAGGGGCCTTTCGACGTTTCAAGCAGTGATTTAGCTATCTCTAAGCAACACTGCTAGAAGGGAATCCCACAGTCAACGTTCCGTCCTAAATTCCAAATACCACATCTGGACAGCTCTCCTTCAAATCACCATATGTTCGAAGGTATTGTTTGAAAGAGTTATATACTTTGTCGTGGTGCAAAAAGTAGCGGCGCAGCTTTTCTTTTTGTCGGTGGTATACTAAATTTTGGAAAACTTGTAGTAAGCAAGTTTCAGTACACCAATTAGCAGTTACTGTTTGACCAGTTTTAAGCGTGATGACTGCAACCATTTTCGCCCTGGTGAAGTACATCGACATCATAACTTTTGTCGTTGACTTTTGTGGTTTGGCCTTTACTGGAGGATTTGAACCTTCTGGGCTCCATACCATGGGCTGCTGTTTGGTTTCCGGGTCGTACTTGTAAAACCAAGATTCATCACCTGTAACGATCTTGTTGAAGCAGCTTGACTCTCCATTTTCAAACTTATCCAGGAAATATTGAACAAAACGGACAAGAGCCTCTTTTTGTTCTCCATTCAAAATTTTTGGAACCCATCGAGCTGACTTCTTCTCAATTCGTAACACAGCCATGGGATTCAAGCCCAGTTCATTCGCTATCATCTCCTGTGTTATCCTGACATCTTCGTCAATTGTAGCCTTCACCAGGGCCACATTTGTATCGTCGGTCGAGGATTTGGGCCGACCTTCTCGAGATTCGTCCTCCACAGAAAAATGGTCTGGAATCTTCGAAACCACTGTGAAATTTCGTACAGAATTTTGACTGGCGTGAGTTGACGTCGAAATCCGAAGAGAATGGTAAAACGAATTTCTTCCTGTGTTGGCGGTGGAACTTCAACCGAGCTTACGTCACTAATTTTTCTCTTTCTCGTCTCCATTTTTACTTATTGTTCTGAAATTTGGAAATAGATATTGTTACTAAATTGACACCAACTAAAAGAACTTTTATTAGTCCCTACGTATCATTGAGCGAGTAAAAGAAGAAAGTACAGTGCAAAGTAAAGGGCAGTGACTATATTCAGTCGACAATATGACAATGAATATGGAACATCCTGAGGAAGTAGACCACCTTTAACTTTTCCATAGTTTAAGCTTTCGATATTGACCTTTTGAACTTTTGAAAATGCACCTCACAAGGTACACCGATAAATTTTATTGTTTACTTTTAGAGTTGATAGTAGTAAAAGTATGAAAGTTTGGTCCAGTGTCGATTGATCTGATACGAAAGTGGCTAAGATACTCACATTGTACGTTGAAGAGAACTCAGCAATGAAGGCTTCCTAACTTGCCACTCATCACATTCGATTCTTTAAAAAAAAAAAATACTTCGATTCATTGGAAAGGAGATTTTCTTCTTCTTCAGTCTTTAATTCAACTTTAATTCAATTGCGGATAAGAAAACCAATGACTGACAATGACCATGTAGGTAATCTTCCAAGTCAATGCGGTATTCAAAGAATTTATTCCATTTATCTCAATTCTGTATGTACGTAAACATAAAAGAATTTTAAGCTTCAATGCAAACTCTATAATTGACTCACATTGATGCCAAAATTCCCCATAATACTTTCAACTTGCAGCTTTTATCTTAATCTTTCGCAGACCAAGAAGCGTCCAGCAATCCTTACCCATTACACGGAAAAACAATCCGATTTAATCCTCCCATATATCCTTCTCCTGTTCCATCGCACAAATATGGAATAAAACTATTTCATCAGTTTCCGCACTCAATTTTGAAGAATCTCACTAAATTCCTTTTGGCTATTATTGCTGCCCACTCTACTGTCGGCCACCTCATGTAATAAACAACGATATAACATAATACAGCCCCCGTACCCCAGAGGAAAAGTGCTCGGATTAGGAATGGAGGTAAGGACGAGAAATGGCAATAAAATCGCATCTATACAAACTCATTTCGAGGCTATATTTTCTATCTCTATCTGTTTGTGTGGATGCCTGTGTGTGTGCGGTGATTTCATAAAACAATAGCTTTCGGGTACAATCTGTCTATTACGTCAACACGATGACGTCAACACTTCTATACACACTTACACCCGACCATGACAAAGTTTCGAATTGGTTTTTTCGTGCCCTGCAACAAAGTTTTCTCTCTTTTTCAGCCGACACGACGAACATGGCTTTAATGTACAAAATACTGAGTACGGCAGGGGACACGCAGCCGACACAGGACATAGCAGGTACCTATTCTTCATTAACCATCCTGTTTCGTAAGAGTATCTGTGTGTGTGTGTGCTTGGGAGGTGGTTTACTTTAACGTTACGAGTAGATCGAATTAACGTTATCACAACTCAAGGTAAACTTAAAGGTCAATAAACATTTTGCCTCGCATTAGATACATTATCTAAATCCACCTAACGGCCATCATGTTCAGTGTGCTGGCTGCATATCCTTGTTTGGAGATCTGCTTACTTGCCAGCATACCGAATAAATACTGAGAGAGAGCCTTTTAAATGAAGAAATTTATGGCCGCGATGAAATTTATGCCGCTGGCAAGCGGCTACGCGTCAGGATATTCATTTTCGGTTAGCTACGAGCTGTGAGAGATATCTGATATCAGAAACTTTTCTGAAAATTATGCGCATCGCTGTGCAAGCGGTGGTGAATAATGGCGGGCATGGGCAGCTGTTCGAGGCTAGCAGGCTGATGAAGTGTGTAGATATGAAATTTCATGAAATTCAAGACTTTTAGCAAATGAACATTCAGAAAAGGTTACGGCTGGGAGGCAGCAAATGTGAATTTGTATTCATAGATTCTGGATATCTGTATAGATTCCTTGGGAGGGTGATTGGGTGATCATTGAACAGCCGCTGTCTCTTACAAATGTCTGTATCTGTGCCACACACAATCCCCTCTGGCTAAACATAAATCTCACTCTGTTTTGGAATTTCGCTTATAATGCGGAAACGAATGAAGAAAAGTCGTAAAAGTGTTATTTGGAATTTTCTCTCCCACAGTATTCTTTTCGTATTTCTTTTCGTCTCTGACAAGAAGGAATTCAAATGCCAAAATGTTTGAACAGGAATCAACTATTTCATTAAAATTAAGTTTCCTTAGGAGTTTCCTTTTCAAGGGTTATTGGGGAATTTCGAACTTTATTAATGATTGTGCGTGTATCAATGAAATGTTTAAAAGAAAGACTGTATAAGATAAGTTTTTAATTTGAAAAGTGTATTCTTTTAAAAGTAGGTTTTGAGGTACCAATCAGAATTGCTAAATGTTGCCTGATTAGTGGTTCGTTTATACAGATAGACTAGGCTTTAGTGGAGTGATGTAGTGATGATGATGTTGATGATGATGGGTCAGAAAGAACAATCAAGTTTCCTTTTTGTTCAATTTCGAATATCTCGAAATTTCGTCTGAAACTATTCTTTTCTAATGATGCAGTTTTAATAACTGAAAAATTTCCCAAAACTTTTCGTACAATACTTCTGCCTCTGATTAACAAAATAAAAATAAACATGCAAAGGAATTAGTAGACCAATGTAGAGGGTTTTTCAATAAGGACATAACAACTTTGAATTTAAATAAATTACAGAATAATTGAGATATCGGGCTGAAATTTATTCCAGATGTAGTATCTTGTTTGATCTTGTTCATAAGACCACAGCAAGCACGTTTGCAGTGATCGATTTTTGGAGCCAATATTCCACCACTCTTCCGCACATATTGGCCGGAACGTTGATATTGTTCTTGAGCTCCTCTAACGTCGTTGACATAAACCAACGATTTAACATAACCCCATGAAAATAAATCCATTGGCGTTAAATCGCATGAGCGAGCTGGCCATTCGACTGGACCATTTCTCGAGATTACACGATTACCGAACTTCCCCTACCATAGATCAATTGTTTGACCAGCTGTATGGCATCATCTTGTTGGAATCTCGTATCACTGATGTCAAGTCCATCCAATTCTGGCCAAAAATAGTCTTCCAACGATAGCGAAGTCTATTGAAAGTAACATGGCGATCATTTTCATCGACGAAAAAATACGGTCCAATGACACCTCCGCATGAAATCTACACCACTCTGACACTTTTTGTGGATGCAATGGAGTCTCTTGAAGCACATGTGGGTTTGTTGCTGTCCAATAACGCATACTGGGCTTCATCGCTATGAGCTTCATAGCTGGAGATGATTTGTCGATGAAATTCAGGATTTTCTTCAAACTTTTACAGAGCCCAATCGGAGAAGTTTCGGCGCTTCAAATGATCAAGAGGCTTCAGTTCTGGAGTTAATTTGATCTTGTAAGAGTGTAGGCCAAAATTCGCCACGATGTGGACTGAGAGATTCCCAATTCCTGTGAACGGCGTGGAATCGACTGATTTGGTTCATTTTGAACTGAAGCACTTACTGCTGCAATATTTTCGGTACTTCGACCGGTGCGTTATTTCACTGGCACAGGAACATTCAGTAGAGAATATGCTGACTCGAATTTATCCACTATAGCATACACAGCCTGTCTGGTGGGACGATTATTACCACCGAAAATTGGAGTAATCGTTCGTGAACTTCACCATAATCAAAACATAAACCTTAGCTGACGTCCTAATATTGACAGATCATAAAAGAAGTTTAAGGGTGCGTTTGTATTAAAATACGAAATTGTTATGTCCCTATTGAAAAACCCTTTACAAGATAATTTGTACCCATCATCTCAATAGCTGACAACTTGTGAAAATGATAGCCGAAATGTGTTTTTTTGGTTATTTTCTCGAAAACCATTCACTCTATGAACAAGTCTTAAATTTTTGCAATAACAATTTTTTCGATTTGCACTATGGAGGCACAAAATTGGATTGAATTTTACAGCGATGGTATTTTACTTCTCGAATCCTCCGGAAGCAACCGGATGACCTAGAAAGCTGGAACTTTCCACACTTATAGCACATTCCACGGGGTAGAGTATGTCTGAGTTAATGATGTCATTTTCGAAATGCATGGTGTTTCAGGCAGTATTTTAAAGACACAAATCTGCTTAATTGCCTTACAGACTACGGGGTATAAAATTACGCCAACGAATTTTGTTTTTTTTTTTTAAATATAATTCCAAAATATGTGTCCTTCTAAGTTTGACACCTCTGACTACTAATAAAGATAAAATTGTCTAGTCTTACAGTCTTACAGTAGCCACAATTTTCGATTTTCAAAATACAGACAGTTACAAAGAAAATTGTTTGCATTTGGCCACTACTTTTGATAAGGTGTGGCATAAAGGACTAGTCTATAAGCTGCAAAAGTATCTACCAAAACAATACTCAGAAATCCTAGAGTCATATATAATGCAGAGATTATTTAGAACAAAGCAAGAGGATGAGTACTCCACATTAAAACATATAAAGGCTGGTGTACCCCAAGGTAGTGTATTAGGACCTGTCTTGTTCCTATTATACACCAATGGTACGTTCGTAACGTTGATCTACATAGAGATCTAAAAATTGAAATGGTAGAGGGCGAGGTCAGGAAGGTCGCAAGAAGACATGAAGTTAGAATTCGCAATAACATCAATTCAGAAGTAGTTCAACTACTTAATAATAACAATTTAGTCCTAAGATTAGGAAGAGTAAAACCCTTCGAACTAGTTAACTAGGACAGAAAAAAAAAAATAGATAGACTAAAGAGTGATTGAAACTACCTACATATGTATGTAGATACTCCAAAATAAAAAGTAACTGACAACATACAGTTACTGAATATACAAACTTTCGAGTATTAAAATTTTTAACGACTAGGTGCGATAATTGGAAGGATGACATTAAATCATGCCCTCTCCGGGTGTTTTTAGTGGATTAAAGTTCCACAGTATCGCAAAGCTCGCATGAGATGTCTTTTTATGATTTTCAACCAGCTACACGCAAAAAAAAAAAAATCAAAAAATATGTCTACTATTTTCAGGACCCTGTGGACTTTCTACAAACTTAAACATTGTGCACTTATAGTACACACCACGGGACAGAACCATGCTTAGAAGAGTTCTCAAATTTCAAAATCCCGGATGCTACAAAATACCTATCTAAAGTCTCTTTAACACTTGTTTTCAATGTGTACTATTTTAAAAATGGATTATTAATACAAAATTAGGAGAATAAATGTTATAAGTGAGATGAAAATTTGATTTTTAAATCAATTAGCGCATAGAAATGAAGACTGTTATAAACAGTGTTACATACTGTTAGGTAGGAAATTTAGTTTGTTTTTCAAAAGCCAGTACAAGTTTAAAGTCCAACAAATTGTAGCTACCCATAGCTAGAAATGGCCAGGGGTGGACATAGATATATGTTTTATTTTTTAAGAAACCGCTCCCAAAAAGTGGATGTGTATGGACGAAATGATTGACCCTTGAGGTACTCCTTGGGTGAGGTAAAAAGATGACCCTTTGCAACCTACCTGAGAGAAAGCTATTTATCAGTTTAACAGTCCTGTCACTAAGGCCAAACTATTTCCTGGGTTTCCAAGAAAAGATTTTGTGGTTAACCTCATCAAATGCCTTCGAAAAGTCAAGCAGACAAAGAAGCGAAGGTCAACTGAAAGAAAAACGATAAGTTACTGAGATTTTAAGTCAGTTAGTCTGAATTCCGCTAAAAACGACGCTATGGCCCTAGACTGGAGTAGTCCCTACTGCATGTCCTGTATAGATAATCAGGTCGATTCTTCACTTCTGCAGTTAACGGTCTGTTTGAGTCCCATGTCTCTATTAAGACCTTTGTTCTTCGTAACAAAAACTGTGAGAGGGAGAAAGCTTTTAAAAGGTGCAAAAGGTTTAGGATTCCTGACTTAAGAGATGATTTCCAACGGATCAGAAACTGTGTAAAAAAATAAATTAGACTATCGAAATCAAAATTCTTGGCCTCTAAATTCAAGCCTGGGTTAAGTACAAAAAAGCCTGAAAAACGTTAAAGAATTGGATATAGGCAAGAACTTAACTTCAAATGATAATGAAATTGACGTCAGAGATCTTAATGCCAAATTCTCTTTTGCATCGACCATCCCCGGATTTTGGCAAGTTAGCACAGATGAGGAGGTAGCCATAAACCCGCTGTTAAATCTCGATACATCTTTTAATTTTAGATTTAATAGAGTCTATACCCTGGACGTCCTCAAAGCTGTCTTTGCTGTTAAATCAGGAAAAGTTAAATTTGGATTGCATGCATCCAATATTTCTCAAAATCATTATCTGCGAAGTATTGTTTCCCCTTAAAGCTTCGAAAATACTCGTAGTTCCTGTTTTAAAAGGCACAGTCGCCAAGGATAAAGAATATCGCCCCATTTCCATACTTCCATTCATCTACAAGGTGTTTGAGAAGCTAATGAGTTCTCAAATATATTCATACCTGAACCGATTCCATCTTATTTCACCATTTCAATCATAGCTGCACCACTGTACTGTTGAATCTGGTTGACGAGTTTCGCTCTGCGATGGATCGAGAGCACATCACTTCGTTGGTTCTGCTCGCATGAAATTCAACTTTGATGCAACCGCCATAAAGCTTATAAGCTTTCGAATCGCACTCATGCTGTGTTTGCTACCGGTAGTATGTCGGATTTTCTTGAATCGAAAGCTGGTGTCCCGCAGGGATTTATTATGGAACCATTACTTTTCTCTCTTTTCAACAACGATATACCTTCAATCCTAAGAAATTGTAAAGTTCAGATCAGTATGCCGACGATGTCCAATTATATATCAGCTACCCTCTAGGATTGATCGAAGATGCTACCGCGCGCATTAATGAAGACCTAAAATTAGTTGTTCACTGGGGCCACATAAACAAGCTTTTGACTTAATTCTGGTAAAAGCTAAGCTATCGCTATCAACCGTACCAACTTAGAGATGTCCTGCCTTCCCCCTATCGAAATAAACGGTTGACGTCTTGAGTATTCTCAAAGGGTTAAAAATCTAGGCTTGAACTTCAATCAGAATCTAACCTGGGACGATCATAACACAATAACTGTGGGCAAGGTTTATGGCAGTCTACGCGCATTGTATCAATCTGGATACTGTCACCCAACCAGGGTGAAAGCGACATTGGTGAAAGCTTTAATTCTGCCAATGTTTTACTTTAGTTCACGAAAATTAAGAGTGGCATTCAATAGTGATGTGAGTTTTGTGTATAATGTATGCCGCCATGATCATATCTCTGGATATGTAAAAGATTTCCTTCGTATGGAGTTCCAAAATCATTTAGATTTTAATATTCTAGTCTTTATGTTCAAACTCAAGGAGAATAAAATGCCGGAGTACCTTTATCATAGACTTCAGTTCACTACCTCGGAAAGAAGTCGAGCCTTAATTGTGCCAACCTTTCGATTTAACGCGACCGAAAAATATTCACATGCCAGTCCAAAAGACCTCAGACCTATTAGTCTATCATCTTTCCTTCTAAAAACACTAGAACGACTGATTGATATCCACTTTCGTGGCAGTATTGACTGTAAGGGCAAATCAGTAGAAATAGCATTGCATACGTTAGTCAATAAGATCGATTACTCCATGCATCATAAGGAGTACACCATGGTAGCTTTTCTAGATATTGAAGGCCCTTTTAACAACGTCTACTCATCTACGATAATCAAAGCACTGTCAAATCTGAAGACAGATAGCTCACTTGGCGAGCTGATTAATTTACTGCTTAATAGTCGGATTATTAACTCAAAGCTGGGTGGGTCATCTGTCAGAAGATATGTCAGTAAGGGTACCCCTCAAGGTGGCGTCCTTTCCCCACTTCTTTGGAATCTAGTGGTCAATTAACTACTGTTAATCCTGGAAGCTGAGGGTTGCGAAGTTATCTCCCTATGCAAACGATGTTACTATAGCAGTCTCCGGTAAACACCTCACTACCTTAAAAGAGCTAATACAAAACGCTTTGAATAAGCTATTTAGATGGACAGCTCGGTGTGGTCTAGGAATGAATCCCCACAAAACCGAACTAGTCCTCTTCTCAAGAAAATATAAAATCCCACCTATTGACCCTCCCCCTTAATGGAACAAGCTTAACTTTCTCCAACGAAGCAAAATATCTGGGTCTTATTTTGGATAGGAAACTAAGCTGGAAATCTAATATACAGGAAAGAGTTAAGAAAGCCACTGTCGCACTCTTCTCTTGCAAAAAAGCCATTGGGTGCAAATGGGGCTTACAACCTAGACTAACTCACTGGCTCTTTATCTCGGTCATTAGACCGATCCTTATGTATGGGGTAGTTGTCTGGTGAATTTGGATAAGGCGATAAACCAGAAGCTATTAATCAAAGTCCAACATTCAGCTTGACTGTGCATTAGCGGAGCACTCTGGACAACACCTTTCGCAGCTATGGACATTCTTTTTTTTATAATTTGCACGTGTGAAAGGGGTTATGAATACCCTTATACTAATTTTAGGACACGGGCGTTTTTTTGAGGAAAGGGGAAGAGACAGAGAGAAAGACAGATTGGTGTAGTTGGTTTGAAACTCAGCTGGTATTAAGTTTCAGTGAACTCCAAGGGTGGCTGTCCAGATAACTGGGGAGCTTGTTTGTTTTTGCTTTTGTCGTTGCTCATGATTCACAGTATTTTTTTCCGTCCTCCTGATGTCATCATCACGGTTAAGTTGCATTTTAGCCATATGACCGCCCTACTGCCAGTGTTATGCCTTCACAGTAGAGTTAACATAAGCTTTCGCAATTGATCGACTTTTTATTTATTTCATGCGAAATAAATAGATGAGTATTGACATCAGGATTCGAACCGTGAACCTGTAGCGTGACAAGCGATGATGTTACCACTACACCACGGCCACCCGTGGTCGACATTTATGGCAGGCAAATGGCAGCTACCTCAGCTATTCGCCTTAAAGCTACTTCACAGTGGTCCAAAAAAGTATATGGCCACGCCTCCATCTTAAATAAGTTTAATATCTTCCCTGAAGACATTGACTACACCATACCCAAGTTAAATTTTGGCAAAGACTTCCATGTTACAACCCCCTCCAGATCATTCTGGGAAGAAGGTAGTTTTACGGAAGATAATTCAGCACATTTTTATACCGACCGTTCAAAAACTAACGACAGGGTGGGTGGTGGTGTCTTCTCTGATAGGCTTAATTTAAACCTCTCTTTTCGTCTCCCAAACCATTGCAGCGTGTTCCAAGCGGAGATAATGGCAATAAGGGAAGTCTTGTCTTGGCTAAAGAAAAACTTTATATCGATCGTTGATATCCGCATCTTTTCAGACAGCCAAGCAGTAATCAAATCCTTGGAATCATCCTCAATAAATTCTTTAACAGCTCTATACTGCCGATCGTCTCTTATAGAGATGGCGGAGAAGTTTAATATTCACCTAATTTAGATGCTGGGGCACAGGGATATTCCAGGGAATTGTAAGACTGACGAATTTGCCAGACATGAAACAAAAATACCCACCCTTCCAAGCAAAAGGTCACTGGGTATGCCTATCAGTACATGCAAACTTAAAGTATAGCTGGATGCTTTTGAGAAGACAGATTTTAGGTGGACAATGGGTAGAACTTGCCTAGCGACAAAACAGATTTGGCGTAAGCTATTTCTGAAATGCTCTAAGAATTTGATTTCTCTCAAGGGAATGCATATCAGCGCTGTTATAGGTGTCATTACTGGACACTGTCTAATAGGCAAGCATGCAACAAGGTTTGGCGTCTTTTCTAACGATTTCTGCAGAAGCTGGATGGACGATGAAGAGGAAGATACTATTCTTCACCTTCTTTGCACCTGACCAGCTCTCTCTCAAAGAAGGGAATTCCACTTAGGAGCCTGCTGTTTCAATGACCTAAATGATCTGCATAATAATATTGACGTTAGAGATCTTCTACGCTTCATCAGAAGATCCAAATGGTTCAACGAGTAGGCTAGAGGCCGCGTGGTATCACAATGGACCTGTTTTTGGTCTAAGTGTCTTGGCTTTTTTTTGCTGACCACTTTCAGCAGCCACTTCAACATAACCTAACCTAACCTTCTTAGCCATGGGTAAAACTCTTGCAAATTTTCCAAAGCTGGGGAAAAGTTGACGTCATAATGCAGCTGTTGATAACGTGGGTTAAGTGGTTGACAATTTGTGGTAAAATTAGTTTGATAAACCACAGCTTTTCTTTTTATAATTTGCACGTGTGAAAGGGGTTATGAATACCCTTATACTAATTTTTTAGGACACGGTCATTTTTGAGGGGAAAGGGGAAGAGACAGAGAGAAAGACAGATTGGTGTAGTTGGTTTGAAACTCAGCTGGCATTAAGTTTCAGTGAACACCAAGGGTGGCTGTCCAGATAACTGGGGAGTTTGTTTGTTTTTCTTTTATCGTTGCCCATGATTCACAGTATTTTTTCCGTCCTCCTGATATCATCATCACGGTTAAGTTGCATTTTAGCCATATGACCACTCTACTGCCAGTGTTATGCCTTCACAGTAGATTTGACATAAGCTTCCGCAATTGATCGACTTTTTATTTATTTCATGCGAAATAAATAGATGATTATTGACATAAGGATTCTAACCGTGAACCTGTAGCGTGACAAGCGATGATGTTACCACAACACCACAGCCACCCAACCATTTACCTAACAAGACCTAACCTAATTGCTGTGAACGTATTTTAATGGCCAAACCTGGATTTTAAGTGACACTTTCAGTCACAACAGCAATGTTTTTGATTAACCTGCCACAAGCTAGTTAAAAAAGTAAGAACTTTACGAAATATCTCTTCACAAAAAAAAAAACACAAAGCACCCATCTTTCATTTCAGTTGTTGTCCTCCTTCCTTCAGTTTTGGATATTACCCAATATACTCGTAACATCAACATATTTCAAAGAATTTTCCATATTAGAGTGTACGAGTAGCATGAGTAAATCAAATTTCTCCACTAATAAGATCCCCCGAAAACGACCTACAACATCCTTAATTCTCCATTCCCCCCGAAGCACTGCTAGACAGTTATTCCCGTACATGCTTACTATATGTAGGCATATTAAGTCCATTAGCATCAATTTATGTATCATAAATGAAAAGAAAGGAACGCGACCCAGTCCCTATAGTGCTCCTTTGCTTTGAAGGAAAACGACAAAATGTATCTAGCATGTACTCGTATCTCCGCATATAGAATCTCGGCAAGAATATTATGAAAATATTGTAACATCATGACCTGATGTACTGGTACTATAGCCGAATATTCTACGGAAGTCTATAAATAGATACACCCGTGTGGAGATGGAGAAGACCCCATTAACATTCCCATTTCCATTCCCAATCAGCCATCATCTCACATCAGAACGGTTCGCATGGAAACATCATTTCAGAGATTAAAGTCAAACAAGTCCTACAGTTTTTCATGCAAATGTTTGTAAATGTTGTGTGTATCTACCCTTCGTTGTGTTACCGCTCCCTAGACCACTGAACATTTTTTAGTGGTAATGGATTCTGTAGGCGGGCGCCATCAAAAGTCCTACAAAGAAATGTGACATTGTATCCTAGACAACATACGAGTACTCGTATACTTGTACACACATTGCTAGACCGTATCAGGATATACGGACTTTTGTTGCAAAAAAATAAAATAAAATAATTTTTGCGCGCCCCCTTGATTCCGGGAATTAATGTCCCTTGTCATCCTCGGTATGACAATGATGACAAATGGTAATACAGTTATGTAAGTGTAGTGTAATGTGTCAATTTACGGTACACAGGATATTTATCATAATATAGGATGTGTAATGCGTTTCGTTGCTATTCCTATCGTACTTAGGCTAGTGTGTCATTTTTCATAGTATTATTGTCTATTTCCGATGAAATTTATATTTGCGGTGTAGCCGATGTACATACTCGTATGTATATGCATAGAGAACTTTAACAAATAGTTTTCTAAGGACGACGGAGATAGATTGTAATTATAGCCCTCGGAGGGTGGAGGTGATGATGGAAATGGAAATAGGACACCAGAGAATTCATTAAGCAGATAGTGGTTTGCAATTAAGAGCTCTGGCACCCCCTTGAAACGTTTCGACTTTTAGCCGACTTTGAGTGTAAACATGTGTAAGGATATTGGTATCCTTGGGAAAGTTTGATTTCTAAAGTGGTTAGTATTGAAGGCAAATATATGGTTCAGATGGATTTAGTTACAGTAGCGGATGTTTATACATCTTTTTTCCCATACCCCCCCCCCCCCTTTTGAGGGATGAGAGTTAAAATGTGCTTTTTAATGAGGGTTGTTCCGACGTCAAGGGGTTATCTGTCTAAAATATCCCTTTTGGGTTGAGCCCGCTTTTATTTGCGGATATTGTTTGACTTTGTGTCATTTGAAGAGTATTGTTTGCAGTTCAGAACTGAATTGTTGAGGGTCGAAGCGGAGATGCTATCGTTGGATACATAATTTGGCATTAATAAGGGGATCGTTTCAAAATTTATTAGCATAATAATCTGGGTGTGTATTGTGTAAAGTGTACCATATGCGAAGAGTCCTACGGGTTTACACCAGAAGGTCCAGAGAACGAGAACCTTTTTCCCTTTTTATTGGTAGATACGTCATTTCATTCGAGATATAGATCGAATTATTAATTTCTACAAAATGATTTTTCTTTTTTAGTACGCAATATGCGATTGGGATTAAGGGATTTATATTGTTTTCCTTCGACGATATGAATAACTTGATGTAGGACAATGTGGGGTGAAAGAGGAATAGAAGCGACGACATTAAACAAAGTCGTGCGTTTATTTTGTGGCACGTGGACATAAGGATTTAACAGAAAAAAGTATTCACTCCATACAGCAAGTTGCTTTAGTTTATATTAGTTTATATTTTTTCTGTGGTAACTCTGAATTTCGAAGCCCTCAAGTTGAGGGGTATTCCTCTATAATTTTGGGTACATCTGGAGGAAAAAATATTGAAAAAAAATAGTCAAGAAAGCCTTTCAAAGTTTAGAACCGCAAATAGTTAAGCGAATGCATAACTATACCCATAGTGAGACCTACTTAAGCTGATGTACGAGTACGCCCTGGACAAAATAGGCTTAGGTAGCAAAATTCGGGAGTTTATGGGGGCTTGTCAAAATATTCAGTAAGATTTGCCATTTCATCATTCATCGTTTGACGCTTCCCGAACGTGTGGAAATTATTAAAAAATATTATCGAAATTCCGGCTCAGTTGTAAATACGCCACGTGAATTTCGTAGTGAAGTCGGTCGTGATCATGGCTTCAGTGCGTAGGCAACTTGTCGCACCGTGAAAAATTTTGAGCGTGAGTACACTCTTTTGGGCATATAGCCACCAACCAGACAGAGATCGGTGCGAAGTGAAGAAAACATAGCCGCCGTAGCGGCCAGTATCGAAGAAGACCCAGAAATGTCGATTCGGCGCCGATCAGCTGAATTGGTCATCGCCAGAGAGTTGCATTTGGGCCTATATCCATATAAGATTGTGCTGGCGCAAGATTTGAAACCGGACGACCATAGACAACACCGTGAGTTCGCTAATTGGGCGCTGGAAATGTTGGCCGGAGATCCGGATTTTGGCCAAAAAATCATCTTCTTAGACGAGGCCCATTTTTGGCTCAGCGGCTATTTCAACAAGCAAAATTGCCATTATTGGAGCTACCACAGTCCACAAGTGTTCGACCAAGCATCAGTGCATCCACAAAGATTGACTGTTTGGTGCGGTTTATGGCACGGCGGCATCATCGGACCTTATTTCTTTTGAAATGAGGAAGGAGACACCGTTACCGTCAATGGTATAGAGCGATGTTAATCGACTTTCTGTAGCCAGAGCTCGACAACATCGATATATCCGAGCTGTGGTTCCAACAAGACGGCGCTACATCCTATATAAGCGACGCAACGCTCGAAGTGGTGAAGGAGAAATTTGGCGACTGGGTCATCTCACGGCGAGAGTTCATCAATTGGTCGCCGCGATTATGCGATTTGATACCCCTCGATTATTTTGTCTGAGGCTACGTCAAGTCCTTAGTCTACGCTAACAAGCTAACCACTTTGGACGAACTCGAGGCTAACATTAGAGACACTATTGCCGGAATATACTGGATCGAGTCATCAAAAATCGGACCGACCGCTTGAAGCACCGCCAGGGAAACCATACATAATGGGATGAATGTGGCTTCAAAATAAAGCCAGAATCTTTTTGATATTCTACACCGCTGTAGTTTTATTTAAATTTCTTTTCCCATCGTTCTATCTGGTCACCCTATATATTACTATACCGAGATGGCTAAAACTGTTTTGTATATAACTGACATCTACCAGGTGGTAGACAAGTACCCACCACCCTCTTATCGCCCGGCAGGATAGCACCATATATTTTGCAGTAGGTTCCGTGAGGTAGTTGTGATTACATTTCGGTGCCTGGCAGATGGGCTGCTGCAACCAGGATAGAACCAAAAAGTCTTGATGACACTTCCTGAGATAACATCGAAAGTAAATTTATCTCAAATTCAGATATCCTTGGGACCGTCTCAAGGGGTACAACATGTAAATGACACCTTACACAATCCACACATGAAATATACATGTACATTATCAACTGTTGTGGAATCCAACACCAACAAGCTCAGAGGCCTTGGATATAACAATTTGAATGTAAGCTACACAGTCTTAACCAAAGTCCAAACTATCTATCTCCGGCTACAATTTATTGGCTAATGGGAACATTTTCTTTGGCAGGTAATCAATCAGAAAAACACCTTCCTGTCCCAAAAAATAGTCGCCAACTTCGAAGTTGACTTTTCCACCTTGAATTTCTTCGGCGGGCTCTCCTTTTTTTCAAACCAATGTATACACTCTTGTTTGGACTCCGGATCGTATTGGGAAACCCAAGTCCCCGGTTAACTCCAAAAAACGTTTGCAGCACTCAAATCGTCATTCAATTCATTCTTTGCTGATGTGCAACTCGTCAAACGAAGCACAATATCTAGGAATGGCACTTGACGTGAAACTTAAATGGAAGTCGCATTTAAATGAAATGGGACCAGCTCAAAAATAGATTTAGACAAATGTATTGGCTACTTGAAAGATATTCCAAATTAAGCATATACTCGTGTAACAAACTCGTTTTATGCAAGCAGGTGCTAAAACCTATATAGACGTATTGTATACAACTTTGAGGGTGAACTAAACGAAGCAATAGGGGACGAAGTGCTAAGAGCAATCGTCAATGCTCTCCATGATATATTAGAAATAATGATAGCTACAGTCGTGAATGAAGTAACCAACTTTGCTAGCAAACTCCGTATTCGTCTTCATGGTCATTGCGACAACGACATACTCCAGATTCTGGTTGTGACAAACCTTGTGCGCCGACTACAAAGAACGAAACCATACGATTTAGCGCAATAAGGAGTAGCCGCACGTAATGTCGGTATAGGCGGTAAGCTACCTGCCCAGCGCGAATATTCTTTGAAACTGAAACTACTACTCGTAGATAAGGTACCTTAGTCATCAAGAAGAAGGGAGATGATTTTAGTGAGTAAAAATCTCTTCCTGCTATGAGCACGCGCTGCCTGCTCTTATGGTGTCTATGAAAATTTTCACTTACTTAATTAAAAAAAAAGGTTTTCGCCAAAAACGGCCCTTTACTTATTAACTGGATCTAAACACCGTCTGTAATGACCTTTGAAAAAAAAACCAGGAGCTTCAAATCGATACCTACCATCTTTTCATCCATTTTAAGACCGCGTATGACAGCATTTATATAGACTAGCTATATAGAGCAATGTCTAGTTTTGGCAGACGGTGGAGAATGCACGCTCAAAGAAGGTCAAAAGTCAAAAAAGGATTCAGACAAGGCGACGGGCTGTCATGCGATTTTTTTAAGATCGTCCTTGGAAGAATAGTGCAAGACTCACGCGTCAACACCAGAGGCACAGTCTTTCAAAAGTCCGTCAAATTATTCGCATACGCCGACGATATTGACATAATCGGAAGAATGTAGCGTGATGTCAGTGGCGTTCTCGTGAGTATTGGCGCGGAAGTGGCGAAGATGGGTTTAACGGTCAAACCAAATATGAGACCAACATCGACGTCTCGGGGAGAACATCACCGTAGACAGATATAGCTTTGAGGTAGTTAGGAACTTTGTCTACCTAGGATCCGCAATAAATTCAGACAACAACACGAGCGCTGATATCAAATGAAGAATAACTCTTCCCAACCGCTGCTTCTTTTGGCTAAGAAAGCAATTAAATAGCAAAGCCCTCTTTCAAGGTAGGTAGGTGTGGTTGTGACAACATACTATGCTGAAACATAATTAGCGCAAAGGCGCCGTTTTAATACCACACTCAAATTAGGTCACTCAAGTGACCTAATTTGTTGTATAAACTGACGTTGGACTTATGGCAAGGGGAGAGAAATGATTATTTAAATCCACCCCGTTGCATTGAGGAAACTAATAAAGTTCCCGATGCTTGTCTCCTCTAACTCACTAATATTATCAAAAAGGTGTCTGCCAAGTGTACTGTGACTGACCCTACTAAGGGTCAGACACTTACAAAAGAAGTGAAGGATTGTTTCAGGCTCGTTGGCCATATTGCAGCTACGACAAAGTGCATTAAAAGTAATTCCCAGTCTGGCTGCGTGGACCTCTATGGGCCAATGGCCAGTGCTAATTGCCAGAACTGTAGCAATATCTGTCCGGTTTCTGTTTAGCATGACTTGTGTTCTGCACCAGTTATACTTGTGCCACATCTGCCTGGATATGGCACAGTTATGCAACCCTCGCCATCTATTACCAGCATCTGCAGGGAAATGAGCAAAGATTCTACCCTTAAGAGCCCCTAACGGGCAATCAAGGGCAGCTCCCTGCCTCGCCAATTCATCAACCCTTTCGTTTCCGTCAATGTTACTATGACCCGGCACCCAGATGAGGCTGATCTTAGACCGATGACCGAGTGCGGTAAGCTCCTCCTTGCATTGTTCAACAAGTTTGGAGGAGAAAGCCGCAGATACGATGGCTTTGATAGCGGCCTGGCTATCAATGAAAATGGCTATGGTGTTAAGTTGTATCGATGTATGTTTGATGAGACGGCACGCCTCTCATACAGCAAGAACTTCCGCCTGCAATACGCTGCATGAATTGGGTAGACGGAATGAACTAGAGATATTGAGGGATTCAGAGAAGATTCCCGCCCCTACCCCGCAGTCCATTTTAGACCCGTCAGTGAAATTGGTTGTTTTGAACTCATTTGTCACCGCGCCACATTTCCATTCCACCCTGGAAGGGAATCTCACCGTGACATCATTGTGAAAGTTCACCCTGGGAATTATGTAGTCGGTCAGATTTGCCGCCAACTCCCGAGGTAGCAGATTAAGGATGCTGTTGTGGCCGTAAAGACTATCGCACCAGCTACCTGTTTCTCTTAATCTGACCGCACTACATGCTGATATGTACTTTATATGAAGGTTGAGTGGTATAAGGTGAAGGATTACGTTCAAGGCTTCAGCTGGGCATGTTCTCATCGCCCCCATAGCACCTAGAGCCGCAGTCCTTTGTACTTTGTTGATGAGTTTAGTAATGTATGCTTTCTTAACCGCCGGCCACCAAACTAGCGATCCATAGGAAAGTATAGGGCGCACCACCGCAGTGTACATCCAAATGACCATCTTCGGACGGAGTCCCCATTTCTTACCTAATGTTTTACTACAAGCATACAAACACAGGCTTTCTTTACGCATACGCGACATCCTTGACACCGTCTCGGACAAGCCTACACAGAATTTTGTTGATTACTATAAGCCAAAGAAGAGGAGAAATAACCCCACCCTGAGGAGTTCCCCTTACAACGGATATGGTGGAAACACTATTACCGAGTGTCGATTGAATGATTCTGGTCAGCCCTCTCTCAAACAACTAAAGTGACTATAACACCCTAATCATCCCAGTCCTACTCTATAGCGCAGAGAAATGGACTTTATCAAAAGTGGATGAGGTTACTCTTGGCTGTTTTGAGAGGAAAATTCTTCGGGTGATTTTTGGTCCCATCTGCCTAGATGGTGAGAGTAGAAGGAGATACAACGACGAACTGTATGGACTGTTCAGCGACATCGAATTAGCCAGGAGGGTGAAGGTCCAACGACTGAGGTGGCTGGATCATGTAGATCGCATGGACAGTAATGCTCCGGCCCGGAAAATCTACGAATCCATTTAAGAGGGGCGGCGCAGTAAAGGAAGACCGGGACTCAGGTGGCACACGCAAGTGAAAGGAGACCTCAACCAACTTAGCGTGCAAAACTGGAGGCAGCTAGCTAAAGATGAAGCTGACTGGAGACGCTTGTTTATTGAGGCTCACGTCCACCCTTGACTGTAGCGCCACCTGTAAGTAAGTACGAGTAAGTCTGTAATGACCAACCGTATTCAACTAACTCCCTCACCAACTTCTGCCACTGCGTCCTGTTGTTCCGCTAGATGTTCGTGGGAGTGCCAGAGATAGGGTGTGTTCACATATTAGCAAGTTTAACAAATTTTTTAAAAACTTTTTTTTTAATTTGAACGGATTGATAAAAAATATAAATTCTAAATCTGAATTCTTGCAGACTTGCACTTCTTCTTCTTTTTTTTTTGACTTCATGATTGCAGCGGTAAAAGAGGCAAGATCTCTATTGCGCTACATTGGGTGGCGTGACGAAGACTGCCCCTTCGCTGAATCAGTTTGTATTTTCTTCATCCTGAGTACGAAGTTTATTTAAAATCACAATGATTTAGAGACTGACAACCCTACCGATTGGCACCCAGTCCTTTTACCTTTTTTTATAGAGGACAGATTAGATTCAGCAGACATCCAGTAGAGTGTATTAAGGAAAGAAAATTGAATTAAATCCGTCTCGCTTTTGAAAGCACCAAGAAAAACTCAAAAACATACACGTCACACAATTGCAAAAATTTCTAACAATACAATCACTGTATAGTCCAGATGTATAGTCATCAAAACCAAAGAAATGACTTAGAATGGACTACAATAGAAGGATTATGTGCAAGTACTTAGCTGTCTCCCTTACCTCCCTGTGCAATGAAAATATTTTCTTCCCCCTTGTGAGTGACTCTTAATATTTATACTCTTCAATAACTGTCATATCCTTTAAGCAACCTGACGATGGATTGAACATATTAAACACGTAAAATATTGAATAAAAATCAATTTCGGATTCAAAAGGGCCCAACCCCAAAACCTAATAAAATTTAGAAAGAAAAAATGTCCTCATTTTTGTTCGTCCTTACCTGCACAGTAATACAAAGGAGTGGTGTTTCATACATGTATAGCTAGCAATACGCTTAATATGTGTATGAAGATATTCCTTTATATCGATTTTATTGCCATTTCATGTCCTATTTCGTGTCATGTCTGTGCCCCGGTGGGTGAAATGTGTCCAAAGTGGTACTCAAAACCACACCACACTACTGTCAAAAAGTCGAACATGGTCCATGAGAAGACGAAAATGAAAAGAAACCATACAACCAGAGTCATCATCGATAAATGGGCTTTTGGCAATTGCCGTGAGTTTTCCATTAAAATCTCGATTAACGACGTATCCCCATCCAACTCATCTGGTAGGTACTCGTATCTTGTTCTGCTGAGCTAACAGATCCTTTGTTCAGGTTCACGATTTTCTATGTTTTTTTTTTTTTCAGCTTTATTTTGTGTTGCTCCTTTCTATTGTTGTTGGGGATCTATTGAATTTGTTTTGCGTGTGATGTAAGCAACACTTTCGGTCTGGAAGTTATCAGGGGAAAAACTTTTTTTTTGGAAAAAAAGGGTTTCCCGCAAATTTGGCAAAATTATTTGTCCTTTTTTTGTGTTTGTGGCATCAGTGAATGAATGAATAACTGATTTTGGCCTTTTTCAGTAAATTGAAGGGATTCATGTACCATTTGATGGGGTGCTTGTATACACGAATCATTACATGGGTGTATTAGGCGTAAATGCGCCCGTATATTGGCCCCAAAATTATCCCTTTAGGGATAAGAGTATATTCTTATCTGCAACTTGTGATCAGTTTGGGATTCGATGATAACTTTTTTTGCAAATTCAATTGCCTTGGGTGCAGGCGATAACTTTGGCTAACAGGCGAAATACCACAATTTTTTGTAGTCGGTATTGTTACAAAGAGATTGAGGTACATACGTCATTTCACTTATCATTTAAAAGGTATACTACTGGACCAATTCAGTTTGTACTTTTTTTTTAACAAGAGTGTGGCCACGCCTAAATGGCGACCAGAGAGATCTATGTGCAAAAGACCACTTTTTAAGGCAGCAGGACTTCAATTTTTTTCCTTATGAAAGCAGCTACGGCTGCGGAGGAGTTCCTTAGGTCTAATGGAGATATTATCTCCTTAAGAAAGAAGCTTCTCCTACTTCTACACTCACATAGTATGTGTTATGCAGTTTCGTCCTCTTCTACGCAGAGGCGGTACTTATTTTATTTAGGTGGTAGAGTAATTGGCAGTGACCAGTAAGGAAGCTCTCAAGCCTTCTTATGTCATTTCTCCTATATTTTAGGATATCAGCTGCCTTTTTTATGGAAGGGTTGGACAGTTTTGTTTAGCTTATCTGAGGCCTTGGGAGTTATTCCAGTGGGAAATGCACATGTTGCGTTAGGGTTAGTATGAATGCAGAATCAGATATTCCGCAAAAGGGTTCTGGTTCAATGAAAAACTCAGGGGAAACTTTTCTGGATTTCGTAATCTTGTGATTGGTTCCATACACAACGGCACCAACTCCTGAATCCATTTTTGATCCATCAGTATACCAAACGATTCCTTTTGGATCAAGCAACGGTCCGCCATTATTCCATATATCACGGTTTGAGATCTCAATCTCAAACCTTCTACCAAAGTAGACCGATTTAGGCGTAAAGTCAGAAACCGTAAAGTCAGAAACCTCGGGGAAGTCGGTCAATAGATCCATGAGATCCACATGATCCCATGTACTGTTTGTACTTTACTTACATTGTATAAAATGCTTTTACAGTATCTTGATATTATAGTCCAGTTACAAACTAATAAATAATGTATTTTTGACTTAATCTGTTACTGTACTTTTAAAATTATGTTAACCATTGATGGTGTCTTAAACAGTGCGCCAAATCTTTGTCCATTCGAAAATTGTAGCTAAAGTTCATTGAAGTTTACAGTTGCTGACTTTTTTTTTTTTTTATAATTTGCACGTGTGAAAGGGGTTACAAATACCCTTATACTAATTTTAGG
The DNA here is from genome assembly GCA_963082735.1 of Pocota personata. NCBI lineage: Eukaryota > Metazoa > Arthropoda > Insecta > Diptera > Syrphidae > Pocota > Pocota personata. Next base: position 189,793,800 of record OY720430.1, read on the forward strand.
ACACGGGCGTTTTTGAGGAAAGTCGAAGAGCAGAGATTTGACAGATTGGTGTAGTTGGTTTGAAACTCAGCTGGTATTCAGTTTCAGTGAACTCCAAGGGTGGCTGTCCAGATAACTGGGAAGCTCGTTTGTTTTTGCTTTTATCGTTGCTCATGATTCACAGTATTTTTTTCCGTCCTCCTGATGTCATCATCACGATCAAGTTGCATTTTAGCCATATGACTGCCCTACTGCCAGTGTTATGCCTTCGCAGTAGAGTTGATATAAGTTTTCGCAATTGATCGACTTTTTATTTATTTTATGCGAAATAAATAGATGATTATTGACATCAGGATTCGAACCGTGAACCTGTAGCATGACAAGTGATGATGTTACCACTACACCACGACCACCCTTAACTGACTCCACTGAACTTACCATTGCCAGTATAGCCGTATCGTCTGCGAAAGTGGCTACCGATGCCTTCTTCTTTAGGTATGTTTCGAGTTTAAATTAGACCGGACCAAAGACAATTCCTTAAATTCTGAGCATATCGCTGTCAGAGGACGAAAGCCTGATGATATACTCGTATGTCCACCATAACACAAATATTGGACTTTATCAAAATCGTGGGAACGTTTCCGAGAAAATATATTTTTTTTTCAGAATCTACCATAGTAGAGTGGCATTCATTTTGGGGTTAGAATGGAAATTCAGGTTTCACCTCGAATTGTGACTCCACATACTCTAGACATCAAGTTTGAGGACAATTTGTCCACCCATGACCCATTTTATTGAGTCTCTCAATCACTGTCTTGTAAAGTTTAATCAAAATCTCGAGATCGAACATTTTTCGGAAAACCAATACTTGTCCATTACAGATGCAAGTAAAAAGTCTTCTAAGTCTTTTGTGGGCGTCGTGGCGTAGTGCTTAGTGTGTCGAATTATTACGCAAGAGGTTCCAAGTTCGAATCCCAGAAAACACCAAAAAAGTTTTTTCACGATCCCACCTCTCGCGAACGTCTGACAAACATCCGAGAGTATTGTTGTCACGAGAAAGCTTCTCAAAACAAATTGCCGTTCGGATACGGCACTAAACTGTAGGTTCGTGTGAAAAATATAACGCACACAACACGAGTGGTTGCGAGAAGCTAGGCCCTGGCACTTAAAGAGCTGTTGCGCCAAATATTTATTTTTTAAGTCTTTTTGTTTAAGAAACTTTATCCAAAAAAAATATATTTTAAATTTTTGGACTCCTAGAAGTTCAGCTTTAATTCGATCTATTGCACGAGGGGATGGAAACATTATTCCACTAAAAGTCATAATTTACAATTTTTTTTTTGATTATTTTTGTTCCACCGCGTACCATTTTTATGAAAAATTTCAAATTTCTATGCCAAACTGTTCAAAAGTTGCAAACGTGTGACAGACACATGCAGTGATGGACAAACGGACATACAAAATTTTTTTTGGTAGAATAAAAAAACAAAACGTATGAACAATGCCCTAACCGCGACGTCAAAATTGTCCGACGTCTTTAGTAGCGTGGTCGGAAAACACAGCCTACACGACATCACTTCCGACAACGGATTCAGGTTTGTCGACTTTGCGGCGGGACGAAATGTTGTCGTAGCTAGTACGCGGTTCCCACGTCTTGATATCCATAAGGGGACATGGCTATCTTTTGATCAAAAAACCGTTAACCAAATCGATCACATCGCGATTGACGCCAGACATTCTTCCAGTATTTCGGGGGGCCAATGTGGACTGCGATCACTACCTAGTAGTAGCCAAAGTACGGATGCGGATATCCACAACAGAGCGAAATCAACGAAATACTGTGAGGAAGTTTGACGTCGGACGGCTACAATCGCAAGAGACCGCCAGAGCCTTTGCCGATCGAATCTCCTTTAATCTTGATCTAAGTCTTATGCCGCCAGCAGCAAATGCGGAAGACGAGTGGCAGTATTGCCAACAAGCCATCAGAGATGCCGCCTCTGATGTGCTGGGTTTCTCCCGGCCAACACAACGAAATGCCGGCAAGCACATGCAGCAAAACAAGAGGCATACAAGGCGGCGCTGCATAGAAGGACTAGAGCTGCTCGTGAGTTATACAAGCGGAGGAGAAGAGAGGAACATCATCTTTTCAGAAAAAAAGAAAAAGGAGCATGAGAAGCGCTCGATCGAGGAGATTGAGAGACTTTAATGCAGGATTGATGTTCGAAAATTTTACCAAAAGGTTAAAAGGACATGCCAGGGTTTCAAAGCCAGAACAGAAGCCTGCAGGGACGGAAATGGTAACATAGTAGTAGAACCGCAGTCGGTGCTGAGGATATGGAAGGAACACTTCTGCAGACTGCTAAACGACGATTATGACCAATACTCCGCTGTCAGGCAGAATGAACCATTCAACAGTGACGATGATAGTCAAGTTTCTCGTCAACCCGATCAGAATGAAGTGAGGAAAGCGATATCTAAGCTTAAGGCCAACAAAGCTGCTGGAGCCGACGGCATTGCCGCCGAACTTTTCAAGGGAGCTGGAGATGAGTTGGTAAGGAGCATGCACCAACTCATTTGTAAAATCTGGTCGGACGAAAGTATGCCCGATGAATGGAACCTCAGCATCGTTTGCCCGATCCTGAAGAAAGGAGACCCTCTGAAATGCGCCAACTACAGAGGTATAAGTCTTCTCAATATCGCATATAAGATCCTGTCTGCCATATTATGTGAACGCCTAAAACCAATCGTCAGCAACCTGATAGGTCCTTATCAGTACGGTTTCAGGCACAGTAAGTCCTCGGCAGATCTTGGAAAAAACCCACGAATATAACATCGATACGCATCACCTTTTCATCGATTCTAAAGTTGCCTATGATAGCGTGTATAGAGACGAGTTATACAGAGCCATGTCTAGTCTAGGCATCCCTGCCAAGCTCGTCTGTTTGTGCAGAATGACAATGGAGAACTCTCGCTGCAAAGTCGGAAACAACATCACCGATCCGTTCGATATCAGGAAAGATCTTAGACAAGGCGACGCGCTATCATGCGATCTCTTTAACATAGTACTTGAAAGAATTGTACGAGATTCACAAATCAACACCGAATGTACAATCTTTTATAAGTCTGTACAACTACTCGCCTACGCCGATGACATTGACATAGTTGGAAGAACTCAGCGGGCCATCAGTGGGGCGTTTTCGAGTATTCAGATCGAGGCAGCAAAGATGGGTTTAGCGGCCAATGAAAGCAAAACAAAATATATGCTGTCTACAAAAAAGGACACCCAACATCGGCGTCTTGAACAGAAAGCCACGATAGACAGATATAAGTTTGAGGTAGTAAAAGACTTTGTCTACCTAGGCTCTATGGTGAACTCCGCAAATGACACCAGTGGGGAGATCAAACGAAGAATTACTTTTGCCAATCGGTGTTTCTACGGGCTAAGAAGACAATTGAGTAGCAAAGCCCTCTCCGGAACTACCAAGGTAACTCTTTATAAGACCCTAATTATCCCAGTCCTTCTGTATGGCGCAGAGGAATGGGTTTTATCAAAATCGGATGAAGATGCCCTTGGTTACTTCGAGAGAAAAGTTCTTCGAGTGATCTTTGGTCCCGTCTGCATAGACGGCGAGTGGATACAATGCCGAATTATACGGCCTTTATACTGACGTCGACTTAGCCAGAGAGTTCACATACAACGACTAAGATGACTGGGTCATGTAGAGCGGAGGGAATCCAGCGTTCCAGCCAAGAAAGTCTTCGAATACACCCCGGACGGACGGCGCAGTAGAGAACGACCTCGTGGTAGGTGGCGCAAACAAGTGGAGTGGGACCTCAACCAACTTGGCGTGCGCAACTGGAGGCAGCTGGCTCATAACCGGGCTGGCTGGAGGGGTTTGTTGGTTGAGGTCCACCCCGGACTGTAACGCCACCTAAGTAAGTAAGTAAAAAAAAAGCAATAAATGTGAAGAATTCGAAAACAAATTGGGAGTATGCAGATTTATGAGGAGATAAAGGGAAAATTATAAAAAAAAATCTGCTGGCACAAACAGCTTTAGAAAAATATTGTAATAAAAAGTCACCCAATCATATCTTACATTCCTTTTGGTGTTAGGCGTACTCATCTGAGAAAGATGATTCGAAAATGTTTTCAACTCCTCGAACCTACTCACACTTTACGTTTTTTTAATTCATTACTGTAGGGGCCAGATATTTTGTTTCTTATTTGATGCCATTTGTGACACATTCATGGGATAGCCCGTAATCATCAACTAAAAATAGGTTAAGCACATTCATAAATAATTTCAAAATCGTGAATGGGGTGACAATATGGAAATTTTGTTTTCTGCAATTGAATCTGCGTGAATTACAGTTTGTGGGCGGGTTACGCCTCTTGTGAGCCTTATCGATACACTTTTCGAATACTATTGTGATTAGAACAAAAAATCGAGCTGAATAAAAATAAAACAGTTGAAATCGACGATTGGGGTGGAAAAATGCATTTAAGCCGTCTTTGATACAACAACGAACTATACCGGTTGTACAGCGACCTCGATCTACTCAGAAGGACATTAACGCTCCGGTCCGGAAAGTCTTTCAAACTATCCCGGAGGGATGACGCAGTAAAAGAAGATCTCACCTAAGGTGGCTTACACAAGTGGGAAGAAACCTCAATCAACTTCGTGTGCACAACTGGAGGCGGCTAGCACAAGATCGAGATGGCTGAAGATGAAATTGCTAACACATTTAAGTAATAACTATTTTTCTTCTATAGCCGAAGCCCTACAACCAAACTCTAACCTTGAAGGTTGTACAAATTGCAATCGCGTTGCTTCTTTCCAAAGGGATACCTTTTTTTTGAGCCGATAACCTCTTGGGAGTTATTGAAATCGATCGGGACTTTAAAAAACTCTAATTCGTGCGAATATGTGTATCTAATAGAATTTTAAAAAATACCTCATGGTTTGTGGCCGACATTCTTGCTTCGATATTTAATAAAAGTATTCTAAGTGGAAAATTTCCTGATGCACTTAAAATCGCGGATGTGGTACCGCTCTATAAAAACGGCGATTCGAGCAGTGTCACGAACTACAGACCGATCTCACTCCTTCCATCTATTGGTAAAAAATAGAATTGTCAAGTTTTTAAATAAGACCCTTTTCTTTACTCCAGTCCAATTTGGTTTTCAAAAAGGTAAATCTACTGAAGAGGCACTTTTGGAGTTTTGTTCGCAAATACATTGGAATACTGCAGGCCTATTTGTGGATATAACCAAAGCTTTTGATATGGTCAATCATTCCATTCTCTTGCAAAAACTTCAAATGGCTGGTTTTCGAAGCTTTATGATTGAGTGGTTCGGATCATACCTGGCAAATAGATCACAAAGAGTTAAAATATTGTAGATGAAATCAGGAGTGGAATTGAATATATTAAAATGTGTGTGCCACAAGGATCGGTTTTAGGACCGATTCTTTTCCTTATTTATATCAATTCTCTTTTTGAGCTTAATTTTAAGGGCGTTTTGACGGCATTTGCTGACGATATAGGATGCACTTATGGATCTGTCTCTCCATTAGACTTAGTTGCGGATATAAATTGGGATCTGAATTTGCTTAGGAATTGGTTTGTGGATCATAAGTTGGTAATTAGTTCCAAAACTAAAATTATGTTGTTCAATCCTTCTTCACAACTCTCCGATGCAAATTTTTTCTTTCATGCACCTAAGTGCCAACAATTCAAATTGAATGCTTGTTCTTGTTATTCCTCGTCCATTTTTTGCAACTATTTTAACTGTAGTGAAAAGTGCTTTCAAATAGAGAAAGTTAATGAATTTAAGTATTTAGAGTTGTTAATTGATTCCAAGATGAGTTTTTCAAACCATAATGAGTTTTTGAGAAAATATTTTCGCTACACTTTGAGGAATTTCTTCTAAAGGGTGGTTAAATTTTAAGGGCCGATGTTGAATGTGAACCACACCTAAACGTCAAGTTTTTTTTCTGCATTTCATTTGACATTTCTCAATTTCAGACGAACTCAATTTGAACCATGGAAAGATACACAATCGAGCAACGCGTTAAAGTTATTCAGGCTTATTATGAAAATGGGCGTTCAAATCAAAATGCATATCGTGCATTTCGTGATTCTTTCGGTCAATTTAATCGTCCAAATGTGCGTACAATCGGAAAAATCGTGCAAAAATTTGTGCAAACCTGGTCTGTAGGAGATGTGAAAACACCACTGCATGCTCGTACAGCTCGTACTGCAGAAAATATTGCTGCTGTTCGCGATAGTGTGGCTGAAGAGCCGTCCACCTCAACTCGTCGTCGTGCCCAACAATTGCACCTCTCACGCTCGTCGTTGATGAACATTATGCATAAAGACTTGCATTTACGCGCTTACAAGGTGCAATTGACTCAAGAACTAAAGCCTCTTGACCATTTCAAGCGTCGTCAATGGTCACAATGGTGGCAAGAAATGGCAACAGTGGATGATCAATTTTCGAAGAAAATCATCTTCAGTGATGAGGCACATTTTCACCTCAGTAGATTCGTCAATAAGCAGAATTGCCGCATTTGGGCGAATGATAATCCAAGAGTGATTGTCGAAAAACCAATGCACCCACAAAGAGTGACTGTTTGGTGCGGTTTATGGGCTGGCGGCATCATCGGGCCGTATTTTTTCCAAAATGAGGCCGGTCAGGCAGTTACTGTGAATGGTGTTCGCTATCGTGAGATGATAACGAACTTTTTATGGCCCGAATTGGAAGATATGGATGTGGACGATATATGGTTTCAACAGGATGGTGCCACTTGCCACACAGCTAACGAAACAATGGCTTTTTTGCGCGACAAATTCAATGGCCGTGTTATCTCACGTGGTGGCGATGTCAATTGGCCGCCAAGATCATGTGATTTGACACCGTTGGACTTCTTTCTTTGGGGTTATTTGAAAGAAAAGGTGTACATCGATAAGCCAGCAACAATTCAAGAGCTAAAGGATGAGATAATTCGGCACATTAACGGCATAGAACCTCAATTATGCCTCAGCGTCATCGAAAATTTGGACCATCGGATGGAGGTGTGCCGCCGAGGTCGCGGCGGCCATTTGGCCGATATTTTGTTCCATACATAATTGAACCATACCAATATTATCATAATAAAAAGAAATGACAGTAATTTCCTAAATAATTTGTGTTTTATTCAAAATCAACATCGGCCCTTAGAACTTAACCACCCTTTATTTAAGGAGAGTTTGTTCTTCCGAGCTTTTGAAAACCATATACTACGGATTATTTCATTCAAAATTGCAATATGGTATTGCTTGCTGGGGAGGTATCTATTTAAATAAAATACAGCCTCTACTAATATTACAAAAATGTGTTTTGAGACTAATCTGTAATAAACACCGTTTACATCCTTCCTTTCCGTTATTTGGTGATTTGAAAGTTCTTCCTGTTCGCCACTTACACTGTTTCAGAGTGCTAATAATATTCTTCTCTAGATCTGGCAATATTAATTTTAGAGTCCTCGACGTTCATAATCTCCGTGTAAATTCATCTCATTCTGTTGCTGTGCCCATTTATCGCATCACTGCATTTCGTAATTTTTACACAGTAAACTCTTGTCGTCAATCACTAAGAACAATTGATTCGCAAAATAAGTTTAAGAAACTTCTAAAACATTGGCTATTTAGTTTGGATTTCAAAAGTTTGGAATCTCTTTTATCTGTCCAGATATAGATACATTCATTAATATCATAATCTAACTAAATTTAAATCTTTCTTTTGTTTTGGATTATATTGTCTTGTTAATTGCATTTATTTTTATCTCATGCTTGTTAATGGATATATATGTATGTATAAATCCATACATCTCATAATCTATCAAAAATCTAGCTATTTTGAAGTGACATTTGACATTTTTGTTATTAAAATACAAAATGTCACTAATTACAATAATATTTTGTACTATATTATAAGTTAAACTATATGAAGATTTAATGAGGAATAAATGAATTGAATTGAATTGAATTGAAATTGAAATTGAGATGCTTGTTAGTTGAGGGACATGTCCACCCCGGACTATAGCGCCATCTAAAGTAAATAAAGTATGTAGAAAAATAAAAACAAAAATCAAATCTGAACCTGGTTCACAATTACTCCACCTCAAGAAACTGTCTAAATAGAATGCATTATCTGTATCTGTATGATGCTATCTCAACATAGTGAACAATATACATACTCGTAAACATGCATATTTATTTCCACTTGCTACGTAAGGGGATAATAATAAGTGTGGCATTCTCAGAATGGCCCTTGATCCGTAATCAGATTCAAATAATTTCCAGCATAATCAGATCAAATATGTAAGATGTATCTGTTCATATAGTGTTCTTCACTAAATCCTCTATTCAAACTCTTGACAAGGACAAATTAAATCCATAGAACTAAACCACAAACCGTACTGTCCACATATTATTTTTGAAATCACAACAAGCCGTACTATACCTAAGCGATTTTATGCCATATCGTCCTGTTTGAGTCATACGCTTATTAAAATAATCCGCATTATGTTTCCATAGACATCGTTGTCGTCGTCGTCGTCGTCGTCGTCCTCGTCGACATCATTTAATTCAACTCTTAGGTGAATAGACGATGATACATATACGAGTATCATTTTCAATTCACTGACATCCTTAGAATTTCAATAATAAGACGTCCACTTCAATAGGATGAAATATTCATTCAGGCAATTTGTGGAAAGTTAAAGATTTCCATGGGATTACCGATGTGAAAAGCGGATCTCTACAGCACGAGCTGGAGATAATAGACAAAATATTGAAAGTTCCTACCTATCCGTAATTGTATTTGGATTAAGTTTCGTAATTGGATTGCAGCTAATGGGATCGGTGATAGTTTTAGCGAACAAGCAGATTCAAAGACGATAGTTTGGTATACAAATTAATCGAATTCTATGTGTCTTGAAGTATGAAAAATAATATTATTGACTTACGCCATCGGGGACGAACTTTGCCGACGCTTGCGGGGAACAGAATTCCTGAAGTACATCCTGCAGTTTTCGCGTCGAATCTGTAATATAAAATTAAATTTATTTTAGTACCAAATAATCATATATCAAAAAATAACAAAACATCAAAACATAGATAGAAAGATACAAGTATCTGCTGGTCATTAATTGCATGTGGATAGTACATGGTGACATGATAATAAATTACACCCTTGTCCACATAGTAGGAAGTAATTAGCTAATGGATGCATATATCCCAGCAGAGAATTTCGAACAAAATAAACCCATGGAAAGGAAAACGCGTCTAAATCGCTTACAAGAAGAGGGACCGTAGAGGAACCACGGGATAAGTTAAATTAAGCTCCATATCCTCCTTTTTTAGAGAGCAACTCCCTTAAGGCGGGCGATTTAGTACGGCTCCCATGATGATGGTTATATAATAGTAGACTATATTAAGATGTATCCCCACACACACACACACACATGAATGGCGTTGTAATTTATTGCATAATTATTGCACAAACGTGTTTAACCTCGCTTGCAGTATCTGCTGGTAGGAATAGTGTATCCTCCTACTATTCATTATCCTAGTCATGAATGGAGGCGAATCCTGCTCGATTCCAGTGCCATTGTCATTCATTGCATGGTGGAAGCATCTACACTTAATTATGGCATTGGCATTGAGAGTGTATGGTCACCAGTAGTAGTATCACTGAGAACGTACACTTCAAGGAGAGGTTTAAAAATACTCGATAGCAATTTTATTTTAGCTCGATAAAGTGTCTGTGAATGGAATAAGCGGTGGTACCCACCCATTGAAAATATTTAGAATATGCAGACAGTGTTCAAGAATCGATTAAGTGGAATCGATCATAGCTCCAGACAACAAGTGTGATTTGTTAGTAGGGGTATTCATTCAAAAGTACCTTAAGTAATTCAATAATTCAAAAATTCTCCATACCACACAGTAAGGGGTTAAGAAAAAAAATTACACAAGTGTAATGAGAAACGACTTTATGTTCTTTGCATGTGAGGGAATTTTCAAATCATAAAAGTTTAATGTCCTAGAAGACTGATATGCCATGACATACTCGTAGAGTGCAGTTTGTTGTTCTCAACGGTTGATGCTCTTGATGAAGCTGGAAAATTACCAATTTGATGATTGTCTTTAAATACTCCCTTCAGCATTGTAAGAGGGTGTTTATTATCAGTTTTATAGCCATTTATAGTACCAAGGTAATTGCTATGTGTCAAGGGTTGGATTGATAGGATTGAGATACATTTTTAGTTACGTGATAAAAACTATGATTAAATGTGATGGCAGGCATAAACATTTTCTTTTACCTTAGATTGGGGAAATAAAGGATGCCTCAAGGCGAATTTATGAGCTGAAATGCTCATAAAAAATGAGCTAATATCTGCAGGAGATGACAGGCAGTCTCTATGACATGCATAAATTCAGACATATTACACGGCCAGTGTTCGATCATTGCGCTTTTGCTTAGCTGTTGTCATAGCTTTTAAGAAATTTTGTTCAAGTTTTAATGTTATACTCAGGTATACAGAGATATACGCTGTATAGGATCTGAAATGGAAAAAAAAAACACCCCCAGCGACATTCATCTGCCCCAAAAGACAAAGCAGGATAAGATAGCAGAAAATGCTAAAAAGCGGTAGTGTCAGCCTTACTAAAGCTCTCTGTAAAGGTGTTTTAGGGTTTTCTTTGGTATATTCCATTTCTTCGGCGCAATATCAAAGTCGCCTTTATTTCAAAGCCACGGAAACAGCATTACACTTTCGCGAAAAGTTTCAGACGTATTTCCACAGTATTTCCTCATTTTTACTGAAGAGTTTAGAATGCTTATTAGAAAAATACGTGAGTTCGGTGGTTTTGAAAAGAAAGTAATATCACAATTTTGTGGTTAGGATATCGACTGGTCAGGATGAGGAGAACTACCAACTACTCGTAAAGGGTGACTAGATAGCAATGATAGTTTTTCTAATTATTATGTTTCAGCAGCTGTCATAGCCACCAATGATATCCAGCTGTCAAAATATTCAGTAATGCTTGCCATTTCATCATGCATTGTTTGATGCTTCCCGAACGTGTGGAAATTATTAAAAAATATTATCGAAATTCCGGCTCAGTTGTAAATACGCCACGTGAATTTTGTAGTGAAGTCGGTCGTGATCATGGCTTCAGTGCGTAGGCAACTCGTCGCACCGTGAAAAAATTTGAGCATGAGTACACTCTTTTGGGCATTTAGCCACCAACCAGACAGAGATCGGTGCGAAGTGAAGAAAACATAGCCACCGTAGCGGCCAGTATCGAAGAAGACCCAGAAATGTCGATTCGGCGCCGATCAGCTGAATAGGGCATCACCAGAGAGTCAACCAGGGTTATTTTGCTGTTGGATTTGGGCCTATATCCATATAAGATTGTGCTGACGCAAGAATTGAAGCCGGATCACCATAGACAACACCGTGAGTTAGCTAATTGGGCGCTGGAAATGTTGGCCAGAGATTGGGATATTGGCCACAAAATCATCTTCTCGGATGAGTCTCAGCGGCTATGTCAACAAACAAAATTGCCATTATTGGAGCAACCACAATCCACAAGTGTTCGACCGAGCATCAATGCATCCACAAAGATTGACTGTTTGGTGCGGTTTATGGCACGGCGGCATCATCGGACCTTATTTCTTTCGAAATGAGGAAGAAGACACCGTTACCGTCAATGGTCCTCGGTATGAAGCAATGTTAACCGACTTTCTGTAGCCAGAGCTAGACAACATCGATATATCCGAGCTGTGGTTCCAACAAGATGGCGCTACATGCCATACAAGCGACGCAACGCTCATCTCACGGCAAGCGTTTGTCAATTGGCCGCCGCGATCATGCGCCTTGACTCCCCTCTATTACTTTCTCTGGGGCTACATCAAGTCCTTAGTCTACGCTAACAAGCCAACCACTTTGGCCTAGCTCGAGGCTAATATTCGAGACACTATTGCCGGAATAACGCCGCACATATTGGACCGCTTGAAGCACTGCCAGCTAAGCCAAGGCGGTCATTTAAATGATGTGCTATTCCATACATAATGGCATGAATGTAGCTTCAAAATAAATGTAGAACCAATTTGATATCTCACACTGTTGTTGTTTTATATAAATTTTGTTTTCCTATCGTTCTTATCTGGTCACCCCATGTTCATTGACATAGAGGGAACTTTTGATAAAGCCACCTTTGAGTTGATGTGTATCTCTGCCACAAATCACCAAGTAGACGAAACCATTGTTAGGTGGGTCTATTTAATTTTGTCCCAAAGGCTGCTAACTTCTGAGAGTAAATGGGGCACGGTTGAGGTTGAGAAAGGTTAAATTGTTTTGAAATCGGGTCAAGCTCTCAGAACTTTCTGTCAGCACCACAGAACTTTCGGCAAAAGGTGGCGTCTTACTGTAGTATTGTAACCAAGGACGGTTGTTGAATCGGTCTGTGCTACACTAACCAGACTATATAGAGAGGTTTGCCTTGAAATTACTGGTGCCATGCTCACCATCCTGCCGACGCTTTTTCTAGACTTAGGAAATCAAAGCAACCCAGTTAAATAGCCAGAGGGGATCGGAGAAAGATCTGAAATATTGTCAACTAAATAATTTGGAGAAGCAAAATGTCTTTGGATCAGCAAATTCTAGAGAATTTCATTGCCAAAAACGTTAATGAGGTTATCGGTGAGTTCTCAGACTCAGACCTGGAAGCAATAAAAATAATACACATATGCGGAAACACTATCTCGACATATTTGCAGCAGACCAGCGTTACTAAGATGATGAATATATTACGTAAGTTGAAGTTGGTATGGCATCAGATATTGATGGAATAAGGCCAATAGATTTAAAAGCGAATGCAGATATTTTTGGATCGGCAGTCACAAACATTCGAATAGTTATTTGGAGCCAAACAAATTTTTATGGAGACGGGGAAGAAAACAAATAAACAAAGGTGGCTGACAAAATCAATTGGTACAAACTGGACAAAGGAAAATGCGAAGCTTTTATTACCAGGACGACAAATCACCTCTTTACCATCATCGATGAGGTGAGGAATGTCGCCAACACGCCAATGAAACATGGTGGTGGACAGATGAAGCTAAAGTCATGATACGGTAAAAGAAAACGGCTTTCAAGGCTTGGTCAAAGTGCTCTTCTACTAATAGAGATAAAAAAGCTCTCCTTGTAGTGATATATATTGTTGCAAAGGTCTCGCGAAGAAGAAGTGCGCCCGGCGGAAATTTCGTCTTCGGGGTCTGATAGGAACCAGGCTTCGATAAAACAGCTTGAATAAGAGAACAACTATCTTCAAAATAGCCGCCCAGAAAAGAAGAAATGATTAGCAGATTCATTCCCCAAAGTTAATTAACAATGCTCAAGGCCAGCTTCTTGTGGAAGACCGCAAAATTCTCCACAGATGGCGACAGTATTGTGAAAGACTTCTGAATGAACAGTTTCCCCTGGTATACTTTCCAAGAGCCGCTCCTAACCATGGTGAAGTATCCGACATTACTGTCGAAGAAGTTAGGAATGCGGTCAAATACTCCAAAAAAAGAAAAGCTGTTGGGTCAAAGGAGATACTCTCTGAGTTCTGGAATAAGATGGGAGACATCTGGTCCAGATAGCCATGATTCTTATCTCCAAACTTATGAGTGCTGATCTAATGCCTAATCAGTGGAGGGAAAGTTATCTTCTTCCTTTGCATAAAGGAAAGGGCGATACGCGAAACTGCGATAACTATCGTTCTGTCAAGCTGATGTCACACACTATGAAGATCGTTGAGCGGGTATTAGACGGCTATCTGATGACCAGTGCGGGTTTGACTCAGGTAAATCAACAACAGATACAATCCAAAGTATAAGAATCGTAATGGAAAAATCTCGTGATTTCTTAAAGGACTTGCATATGGTGTTGGTTGATTTTGAAAAAGCCTTTGATAAACAACCAAAAGATCTCTTATGGGTGGCGCTAAGACAACGAGGAGTTCCAGAAAAATTCGTGCGCATGATCATGGACATGCATGAGGGAGCAAGGACAAGAGTAAGATGTCCCGCAGCAGTCACCGAAGACTTCCCAATCAAAGTTGGTGTACACCAGGGAAGCACCCTCAGTCTTTGCTATTTATTGCAGTCCTGGATTATCTGCTTGAAGGAAAAGAGACGGACTCCAAAGTGCATCAGTTATTCTTTGCTTATGATGGAGCTATTATAAGTGTAGATCAAACATCCCTGCAACGAGCACTTGATGTATGGGTGGATGTTTTGGAGAAAAGACGGAGTATCTATGCTGTCCGTTCTCTGAATGGAAAAGTGCTTTCCAAGTGCGAAAAGTTCAAATATCTGGAATATATGATCAACAGCGAAGTAACTTGTGATGATGACATCAATCATCGCGTAAGCGTAGGGTGGATGAAGTGGCGGGAAAACTTCGCTATCTTCTGTGATCGAAAAATGTTCCCTAAGCTGAAAGGAAGGCTCTACACTGCAGTTGTACGTCCGGCGGTCACATACGGTTCACAATGCTGGACAATCTACAAAAAGTACTAAGGCAAATTAACGGCAGCTGAAATGAAAATGCTTCGCATGGCAGCAGGAGTAACAAAGCTTGATAGAATAAGAAGTTCAAAGATTCGAGGAAGCCTTCATGTAAAAGAACCCATCACAAGCAAGATAGAGCACGACCGGCTCAGTTGGTATTATCATGTTGAAAGGAGAGATCCTTCTAACCGCGTTAAAAAGGAAATAGCAATCAACATTCCTACACAATCGAGCAAAAAAGCAGAATAAAAAACAACTGGATAACACAAATGCAAAAACACCAGCATTTGATTGGCCTCAGTGATGAAGTGATCCGAAACCGGGAAGCCTGCCAGTACTCCCTGAGGTCAAACCGGCAAATACCACAGGCGGACCAGTAGGGATGCAGTAAGAGGGTTGTGAAGAAGAAAAAGAAGAAGAAGTTTGGAGCAATGTAATATTTCATAAACACTCAAGACGGCTATTGTTCGTCCGATTTATGAAGGAGGAATAATAAATTACGTTACAGGAATATTTCAATCCTACCTATTGTCGAAAAATATTTTAAGGAGATTGCTGAGGATAGGCTCAAGACTTTCGATGAACGGTATTCTGTAAAGAGCAAATCAATACGGCTTTGAAAAAAAAAAAAATTAAAGCGCGAGCAAACTCTTGGGCTAATTTGCGAAAATAGTCAACGAGAGCCTCAACAATCATTTCCCTGATATGTTCATCGATTTCCCATTCAAACAAACCGCGTTTGAGATATTGTCAAAAAGCTTTTTTGTTAGGTTGGTACATCTGTCATCTGTCAAATTTAGTTGAGCAAAGAGTTTATCTGAAATTTTGTGTTTCTAACAAAATATCATGTGCGGAATCGTTGAAAATGTTAACGGTAGAATACGGGGACTCGACAATATCGAAAACACAAGCGTACGAGTGGTACAAAGAGTTTAAAGCGAGCCGTACTGTGGTTGATGCTTTGCCTCGTTCCGTCCACCAGTGTGATTGACGAAAACATCAAAAAAAAGTTAAGAAAATTGTCCTCGCAGATCGTCGTGTGAGCATCAGGGAGATAGCAGCCGATCTTGGTGTCTCGTTCGGGTCGGTGCAGAGCGTTATGCGCGATGTTTTGGGTATGAAACGAGTTAAAGCGCGACTTGTGCCGAGAGTGCTAAATTTGTTGAATTTGCCGGCTCACACAACTCATCTTGTACGCGACTATTTTATCAAAAATAACTCCGCAGCTCGCCGGGTGAATACGCATTCATCTGACATGGCTCCTTGTGACTTTTTCCTATTCCCACGACTCAAGTTACCACCTCGTGGAAAGCGTTTTGAGACGATTGGGGCGATAAAGGAGATATCGTGAAGGAAGTCATTTTAAGATTGGAGGATTGAAATAAAATGAATATCGATGAACAATTGAACCGTTTTCGTTTTATTGAAGAATTCCGGGTACTTTTTGACCAGAAGGTACATGTGTTCAAAACTATTTTAATTATAATAGGCTTGCAGTTTATGCCATTCTGAATATCTATGTCAGCTGCGCCACCAATCCTATTGCGCCTATCAGCCCCAATGATTCTGTAGCCATTCAAGTCATGCCGATATACATGTAAAGTCAAAGGTCGACGCAACGGATGTACCCCGAAATACATCTATCTTTGGAAACAAACTCTGTGCGTTAATGTGACAAACACTGAAGTCAACATTTCTAGTAATCACAGTGAACAAAAATCGATAGAATATGGTGTACCACATGGATCAAAGCTGGGTCCACTAGTATTTATAATCTACGAAATGCTATGAGACTTAAAACCTTCCCTTGGACACCGTGAAGCAAATATTGTAGGCAGAATTTGACAAAGCTATAAAATAGTGTCACGACAATGGTCTTGTTATAAATCGAAAAAGAAACTGATACGTATCCACGGACCTCATTGTCGACACGTAAATATAGGTACAGATAAGTATATATGTTCCAGTACAGTGAGGAACCCCAAGTACCCAAGTACCACTGCGAAGACCAGAACGAGAAAACTAGAGATTAAGAAAACCATCAAATATACGAGTACATTTCAAGAAGAGTTATCCTTATGCTACGCAATGCTATAGTTCGCCCCAAGTAGCAGGTAGATCTTTTCGAGGAACTCTTTGAAGAAATCCCAATAATTCAATCTTTCTTTTCTTGCTGCATAACTATTATATCTGCTTCATGGCAGTCAAAATTTTGATCTGACTGAACGACTGTCCATTGTCTAATCATGAAGTGAATGTACTCGTACCTACCAACTATTTTCTTACTGTTTTGTGGTGCACAAAGATGCAAAAGTCCTGCAGAGCAAGAACAATACTGGGCTGCACCAATAACTGAGAAAATATTATCATACTTCCAGATGCTGCAAACACTTGATAGTGGAAGTGAAAAGGACTGAAAATCAATTTAAAAAAAAAATAGAAATTACTCAAGTAAAATGCAATATAAGAAAAAATGCATTCGCTTGGATGGCAAAGGTTCATAAAAATGACTCACAGATATTTGACGTAGAAATTCAAAAATAATATTAAACTTAAAATAATTCCATGCGCCCCACTTTAGATGAACGGCAACTCATAATCAAAATTTCGATGTCATGCCAATACCTATATATACGCCAAATGCATTCGCAAACATATCTGAGTAGCTATGCAAAAGTATCTAAGTTATTTTACTCACATGACGCAAGCTCCTGCAGGTGTTGGAATTCGCTTGGTGACAGTTTTTCCCATTTCTGTGTCAACGAGGTCATCGTACCTATAAGGAGAATAGAAAAAAAAAATGCATCACATAAATTTACATAGACACAGTAAGAAATAAAATATATTTATAGGTGCAAAGATAGTTCCTCTCCCTGCGATTCAGTTCCATACGATGTAAGCTTCAGATATAAACCGATGCATAGAGACCATTTCAACTGACACCTATACATAGTTTAGTATTCATTTTTAATGCAAATTAGTTAAGATACGTATTTGCATATGTAACCTACGCATCTGTGTAAAGAAAAAAAACAACTTTTAAGTGGCTTTTCGCATTTGCTGCTTTGGAATATGAATGATGGGAGCTTTCAAGATTGTTTTAGCAACACCCACCGAAATTTCTCTCCGCTCATAGTTAATTTCTATTTTTTTCCCCTCTCCTTATTGTATGAATTTAAATTCTATTTTGGATAGAATTCAATGCTAAATTTAGTTTTTAAAATTTCAGGATACAATTGCGCTTAACGTGTCAGCTGTAATAAATTGAAACACTGTAACACGTTCACAGCAGGAAATATTTCATTCCCATATGATGTTAATGGATTCGTGTTTGAAGTGCAATTAACAGCACTGAGAAGTTGTGAACACATGCATTTATAAATGACCTTCACACGTTTCCAGAACTAAAGGGAATAAAATTAGATTGATGATCGATAGATTGGTGAAACTGTTTGAGCGTTTATAAGGTATCTTTGTGTGTTTTTGAAAGAAACAATAATCTGATTGTAAAGAGTTTGTTGCTACAATGAATTTTAAGAAACGTGCCAAGGATATGTCTATTATATGTTGGCTACAAATGAATTTAGGTATATAGCACGTTTGTTGTAGATAAAGCAGAATGAGTCATCAATCAAAACTATACAGTAAATGCAGACAAAATGATATGAAGATCTTCATCTTAGTTGCTTTTAAATCCGTCAAGATACTTCTTATTCTTTTCAAAACTAGAATCTCTAACCGTTTGTAAGTTATCTGCAAATCTTTTCTACTGAGATACAGCAAGAAAACCGCGGAATTCTTACAGACCTTCGGGAGCATTTGTTTAGTCTGTCTACATCTCCGAGAGTCATGCTACTCACGATTATGCTCATAGTAAAACCAACCGTCAATGGAAGCCGTGAATGAGAACGCAGGACGAGAACGAAGACCCAACGCAGGTCAGGTCCTGAGAAGTCCTCTACCGAACCGTGTCTAGTGAGTTCCTCGGGGATACCATTTTCCATGGTGATCTGGAACTTAGACAAGACTCACTGAGTTTAGACTACCTTTCGGAATCAGGGAGCTCTTGCATTCTCGAACTACATTCTGGCCAAAAATAGTCCGTAACATGGCGATCATTTTCATCGACGAAAAAATACGGTCCAATCACATCTCCGCATGAAATCCACACCGCACGGTCACTTTTTGTGGATGCAATGGAGTCTTTTGAAGCACATGTGGATTTGTTGCTGTCCAATAATGCATACTGGGCTTCATCGCTATGAGCTTCGTAGCTGAAGATGATTTTTCGATGAAATTCAGGATTTTCTTTAAACTTTTGCAGAGCGCAATCGGAGAAGTTTCGGCGCTTCAAATGATCAAGAGGCTTCTGTTCTTGAGTTAATTTGATCTTGTAAGGGTGTAGGTCAAGATCTTTACTGAGAGATCCCCAATTCCTGGGAACGGCGTGGAATCGACTGATTTGGCTCATTTTGCTGCGATATTTTTGGTACTTCGACCAGTGCGTTGTCCCACTGGCACAGGAACATTCAATAGTGAATACGTTGACTAGAATTTATCCACTATAGCATGCACAGCCAGTCTGGTGGGACGATTATTACGACGTAAATTTTTTGAAGTGATTAAAGGCCTTAAGGGCCTTAAGCCTGGCTGTCGTTGCAGGTGCAGATACTACGTCCTCTTAAAATTCCTTAAAATATAGTTCATATCCATTAGGATTGCATAAGTTTCCGCTTGAAAGTTTACCCAATGTGAAGTGAAGCCTAATGTTGTCATCCTCTTCGAAGACTCCACCCCCCAAAAACTTGATTGGTTTTGGAGCCATCCCTGAAAATTCGACTACAATGCCTTCCTGGCTCAGATTCCGAAAAATCCAGTCCGGATCGTGAGGAAAGCCATCGCATCAGACGGCATATCAGGAAGACAAGAGTCGAAAGCTAAGTGTCGAACAAGGTCATCGAAGCTGCATTGCAGGTTATACCAAAAGCCACCTATTTTAATTCGAAAGATAGCTCTTATTATGCTACGCATGTTATAAACATCTTTGGGCGGAAGTTCAACAATGTATCTAGAGCAGATCCAGGAGAGGCAAATTGTTCTTTGGAGTTCAGTGAGAGAAGCAATAAGCTTTTTCTACCAAACAACCGACGCATATGCTTGCCGTGTACATCCAAAGGGCCTTTTTGATGATAAACCCCATATCTTGCCGAGAGTTCATGGCTGTCTTCGACCCAACATAATTTGACCAAAGAAGTTTACAATTTTGTTGAGTTTCGGATAGTCACGCCTTCAAGCACCAGCTGAGTCAGACCAATCGACTTCCTTCTTCTCGTAAAGAGAATAACATCCGTTTTGAGATCGACCACGTCTGGGGTCTTCTACGCCTTGCTGCAGACAGTCTCTCAAACAGGAAGTACGGCAATATCATCCTCGTATGCCTGAGTGTAGGCTTTAGAGTTTTTGAGAGTGTTTAGCAGATAGTCGACAACTGTGCACCATAACAGTGGGGAAAGGATGCCACATTAAGCCCCTATTAACTCCATATCGGCCATAATCCGCATCCACAACCAAAGCTCTATTTATTAGCGTTGTTTTACATCACGACACTAATGTTTCGTCCACGTCTGGCAGAATTGCACATACTGTGTACAAGTTGGACTGTCAAAATCTCATGAAATGCTAACTAGATTCTAAAACGCAGTCTCGCATGATTTTCCGCTTTGATAGACGTATTGCTTCTCAGACAAAAGATATAATCGCAATGTCTTTCCATGCTTTTAAGCAAGAATGCCAGACTTATTGGTCTAAAGATCTTTGCGAGCTACTAGTCGTTCCTACCGGTTTTAGGTATAAAAGTCCCTCTAACTGTTCGCCAGCTGAGTAGTGAAGTAGTTGGCAGTAATTGGTTTATATCTTGTTGTAGCGTGGCCGGGTATATTTCATTAGCACCAAGTAACTCGAAGCCATCAAAGGACGCTACAGCATATTTGACAGCCCCGTCCGTTACCACAACCGATGCAATATAGCAACTGCGATGAGTTGTTCGGCTCTGATTATTAATCAGCCTCAGTTGTCGGGTCGGATTGTGACCCAGTTGTAATCTGGAAATCTGAAAATGAGCCTCCGCTTTGGTCACAGTAAAGTTACCATCATATAAGAAACAATTTTCGAAGCTCTGATTAACCTCATATATTCTTTTTGCATTGTTCGGTTAAGATTCCAGTCTCCCTCCAAATTAGTCTTTAAAGATCTGTTTAAAAGTTTTCCAGTTGCTTTAAGTAGTTAGTAGCTATACCATGGAAACTCGAAAACGGCGGCCACATATTGTCATGAGTATATACTACTCATACGAATAGGTTACACTAAATATTTTCTAGACTTTGTTTTCTATATTTTACCCTCCGAATCATAACGAAATGGGAGGAGTAGAGTGGATTAGGAATACATCCAAATAAAACGAAACTGGTACTCTTCACAAAAAAAAAAACCAAAACTAGAGATTTCCACAACTTGGAGGAGCATCAATGCAAGACTTGTTAACAAAGGTGCAGCGTATGGCCTGCTTGGGCATTACAGGAGCACAACCCGAAGAAGATTGCCGGTCTTTCAGCCTCAAGGCTTAGAATCATGGGCCTTTTCAAGGAAGGCGCTAACACGGGATATCGAAAAATCACCAAAATGATAAGAGAAATGATATCATTTATCGATTGTCCTAGTGATGCTGCTGAAAAATCTTATACATTCACCAACATCTTCGAAACAATTTTCCTCACAAAAGAATCTTGGGCGAATGAAAGGTCGACAAGAAACTCCAATGGGTCATCGGTATATACAGACGGCTCTAAAATATCAGGGGAATCAGGGGCTGGCATCTTTTGTGCTAACCAACCGATTGAACTTGCTATTCACCTAGAACCTCTTATAACTGTGTTTGAAGCAGAGGTCTTTGCAATTGTGAAAGCAACTGAAATCTCGCAGAAGACACCAGCAGAAGACACCAGCGAAGAGAGGCAAAAAAACGATAATCAGTGAGAAGATAAGACAGGAGTTCAATAACTACTGGTCGAATCTAGACACGTTAGTGGCCAGATCCGTGGTAGCAGAACACAGTTAAGAGCGATGGTGGGACTTTTATATAGAATACTTTCTCTGCCACTGCCCTGCAACTTGATGTTAAGACTGAAGATACTGGGATCCCCAAGGATACTGGATCTAACATACCTCAGTAAGAAAGGAATCGGTGATATACTAGTATTCGAGTTCGTTAGACGAACAAGACAATTTCGCGATCACTATTTGACATAATCTCCATTTTGATACTCTCCATGATCCCAGTACCTACATCCTCTCTCATCACTTAATTCCCATATTACAATACTTTTCCGTTGTGTTCTCCTCGACAGACGAGGGGAACACAACGGGCCCAGTGGAGGCCTAAGTGAAGAGCATAAGCTCACCCTCTTAAACCAACCAACCAACCAATACTCGTATGCACTGAACAAATTAAAAATATTAGCAAATCGTCAAAAATTTTAAGTTACAGGGTGGCGCAAAATGATTTTTAAAGTTTAAATTCGTTATCACTTTTTCATTTCATTTCTGTTTTTTTTTTCCAGAATTTGCACACAAGAATTGGAAAATTTAATATGGAATGATACACAATAGAACAACGAAAAAAAATCATCGAATTTTATATTGGAAACCAACGGTCAATGGTTTTGACGCAGCGTCCATATCTTCGATATTTTAATGTGCGGATCGCACCCACAGTATCAACAATTAATGGTATAGTTGCACGTTTTCTGCAAGAAGGGTCAGTGAGGAACATCCCTGGTATCGGAAGACCACTTACGCAGCATACGGATGGAAATATTTAACGTGTACTGGAGATTGTGCAGGATAGTCCAGAAAAATCAATAAGGAGACGTTCTGCTCAGCTTTGGCTATCACGGAATTCCGTTCAGGGGTATAAAGTCCAGCTTGCGCAATAATTGAAGCCTGAAGACTGACTACCAGCAACGGATTGATTATGTCATTTCGTTGCCATCCATAACTATGGTTCCAATAGGATGGAGCTACAGTTCCGGGACATCTTTGACGAGCTCATTATTTCACGTAGTAGTAACTTTAATTGGCGGCCGCGTTCATAGGGTTTAACCGCTCCCGACTTTTTTTTGTTGGGTCTATTTGAAAGAACGAGTATAAGTCAATAAGCCAGAGACCAACTGAAAACCAATATTCGCTATGAAATCCATCTCATAACACCTGAAGGTGGTGGAAAATGTGTTGGAAAGAGCACGAATCTGCGAAGTGAAAAATGACCACCATTTGTAAAACGTAATCTTTCAGATTTAGGTCAATAAAATTCTCCATTTGTATACTGTACTTAAAAAAAAAAATTATAAAAAAGGTAAAACAAATACAAACCATGAAGGTAATTTTGCGATACCCTGTACATACCTGCTATAAGTTCTGTTACAAGTGCAAAACGTTATAAAAATTAAACAGCAAAATATTTTGGCTGGTTATTTAAAGTGACCGCCGAGCTACAGTGGCACGCATGGTTTCTAGGGGAATGGACAACGCTGCTGTGGTTAGAACATTTTTGAGACTCTCCAAATTTCGATTAGGTCTCTTGCAAACCATACTCTCCAACACTGGCCACAAACAATAATCCAAAGAATTTAAATCTGGGCGTCATGAAGGCCAATCCTTGGATAAAATCAAAAATACTGAATTAAGTCACTGCTGAGTTAATTTGGCTTTATGTGATGGAGCACCTATCCTACTTCGTCAAGCCTTTAACGACACCTGTTAGGACACCTTTTTGGTACACCTTTGCCCCAATTTTGACTCATTTTTCATAAAAATAGAGAGCGGTAACACCTTGATGGGATATGTTAGGTAGATGGGTGACTTGTGACAAAGAGAGTCACTGCTCACTTAGATCAACAATTCGGGTCCATTGTCCCAAAACATTTAACCCTGGAAACGCTGTAAAGTCCGCTGTTAGAATCACCCAGATAGTGATATGAATCGCAGGAGGTCCGTAAGCTCGACATTACCTAAGCCCTCCAATTCCGAGAAGAAATAACTTCCGAGAGTCCTCATTCTTATAACGGATAGGTCAGGACAATCACACAGCAAGAGACGAACTGATTCAATTTCTGCTTCGTCCCTGCAACTTCTACAATAGTCGTTATAAAGCATACCGAGTCGCTACTCGTGAACGCCGACCCTTTCCTAGCAAGCTAATCAGCGCTATCGTTTTTTTCGATATTCATATGCCCTGATACCCAGGAGAGGGTCAACGCATTGGCTCTGGGTATTCCATTTAAGAGTAATTTGCAGGTCCTCACAAGCCTTGATCTAATTACAGCAGAGTCCAGAGCCTTAACGGCTGCCTGGCTGTCTATATAGACAGTGATCATTTTGCAAACGATATAACTCTCGAGTATAATTTCCGCAGCCTGTTTCATGGCTGTGATTTCGGACTGAAAGACGCTGCAGTCGTCGCTTATTCTAAAGGAGTTGTTTATTCCTAGGGCCCTACAGTAAGCTGCGGCTTCCGTGCCAACGCCCATCTTAGAACCGTCGGTATAGAACGCCAGTTCCTTTTTCTTCATGGTTCTTCGGTTCCTCCAGTACGTTCTGTTAGGAATTCTTATGTTGAATCTCCTTTCAAATGCTAGGCGTAGGGGTCATGAAATCAGTTTTCGTCGTTCTGCTGGTAGTCCTCCATCGGGATAAAATGAAGGCATGGCCGTAAAGGCTCGATGACCACAGTTGGCTTTCTCTCAGTCTTTAGCCGCCAAACTGCCATAGTATCAAGCGGAATGAAACTGAGCATGGTTTCCATTGCCGCTGTTGGTGTTGTTCTTATTGATCCCACGACTCTGATACACGCTGCCCTCTGGATTTTGGTGAGGTTTGAAAGCTGGTATTGCTTCTCAAGAACCATCCACCATACTAGTGAACCATATGTGAGGATGGGTCTTACGATCGCTGTGTATATCCAGTACACCACAGCTGGTTTAAAGCCCCACGTGTTGCTGAATAGAAAGCTACTCTAGCTTTTTTGATGCGTTCGGCAGTGTTATCCTTCCAGTTCAGTTTGGAATCTAGAATTACGCCCAGGCATAGAGCTGAACTTGAGATACTTAGTTCAATACCACCGATGTTTGGGGGTCTGGAGGTAGGAATTGATCTCTTCTTAGTGAAGAGAACTATCTCCGTCTTTGAGGGGTTCACTTCCAGCCCATTGCTGCTGACCCAATTATCCACTAGTTGTAGTGCGAGATTGAGTCTTTCGCTTAGGACTGGAGGGAATTTTCACGAAACCAGGATCACCACATCGTCGGCAGAGGCCGTCGCGTTGAAGCCATTTTCCTTCATTATTACTAAGATCTCATCCACTACGAGGAGGCATATTAAAGGAGACAGAACTCCGCCTTGGGGGGTTCCTCTGTAGACCCTTCTCCGGATGGTTACATCTCCTTGCGTTGAAAATATAACCCTCGATTGAAGCATCTGTGCAATCCAATTGCAGAGGCCCATGTTCAAATGAGTTCTGTGTAGGCTATCCAGGATCACGCCAGTGTTTACGTTCACTTGCTGGTATACTCCTCACCAAACCATTGCCGAAGCATGACGATGGCTACACTGAAACCTAGGAACTGTATTTTTTGATTTTGTATAGGTAGATGTCCTTGCATAAATTGTATCGTTTTGTTTACTAAAAACTTCCTCGACGGTGGAAATCTTGTGGTCCATATAGAGGATATTTTCGTGGTCGTTGTTTGCGTTCCAGTGCAAGAGTCGTTTACATCTTTCAAGCCTAATTTACTTTGAATTAGATGACAATATATGTCCAGTTGACCGACGAAAGGTTTTCGTGTTGAGATCATCCCAACCAAGCCTTGACATGATTTAACTTCTCGTATACATTCATATTCACGCATGGAAGGTACTAACAGTTTACTGCTGTTTACTAGGGACTTATTTTTAGAGTCCTTTTCATGACAATTTTGCTCTCGAATGCTTGTCAGACATTCGCAAAAGGCGGCAACGTACAACATTTTCAAGTGTTTCTGGGATTTGAACCGCGAACCGGTAACTTCGTTTTAAAAAATAGAATACCAGGAATTATATTAACAGTGTGAGACAGTGCTCCCAAGTCCGGTTATTATTAGATTCTAAAATCCGAATACTATTTCCATTCAAAGTAGGTACGTCATAAAAGACCCCGAAACTGCTTCGCTAACTTTTCAGTATCCAATACCACGACCTTAAGTTTATTTCACTTTCAACCAAAATATTGTTCTGGTCTTAAGTAAAACAAACTTTTTTTCTTTTCATCTGCCTCAGCTAAAAAAACTTTTAAAAATAGAAACTCCATGATCAATCAACGGCATTTCAAACATTTTATGCGAACTCTTACTTTCGATTACGACACTGCTTCCGTATAAGTTGCACATTTTTTTTATCCTAACATTTTCCCAACCTGTTTACACCATCTAACCAAAAAAAAAAACCAAAAACCGAAAGAAAACACATGAAAAATAACAACAATAAAAATAAACAACCTTTCCGAAAGCCATCCAAACGTGAGAAGTGAATAACTCTTTGACGTCAGCATGAGAGACGTCTCACGTAAATTTTCAAAGCATCTGTGTGCGCTGTTCCAAATTTACTCAATCAAATTGATGCCCTCGTCTTCGTCGTCGTGGTCGTCAACGTCGTCATCGACATCAACACATCGCTTTGGTGTGTCTTCTAAGCCCCGTGTCGTCAGCAGCGCGCCTCTTATACTATTAGATCGGGCCCCAGTGTTGATGCTTTTCATTCACTTCACGTACGGACCGCTTTCGTAAGACCGTTTCTATGCGTATTTCCATTCATTGAAAAATCACTGAAAAATCAAAAATCTAAAAATGAATATCAAACATCAGTAATTTTTTTTTTTTTTTTTGGTTTCATAGGCCTATTACCGATATCCGATGTTTCAATATCTTCTTATAGTCCATCTTCCCCCACCCGCAGTGGGCTATTTTTGTACTTAGGGTGATTTGTTGCGGAGTGTGTGATGTGTTTGGATTTCTCTGGTTCAATAACGATTCGACTAATGTTTGAGGTGAATTTATGACTAGTTTCGTGTCTAATCTATTATTTGCCATCCGATAAGATTGGATTCACATAAGAGGGGGATCATAAAGCTCTTATCGATACTGTGATTTTTCGTACATACTCGTAGTGCACTTATGATTTACCCTGGATGGATGGAATTTATGGGAATTTCACTTGAAATAGGTAGAAAGGAAAACGCTTCTTTTTTATTTTATTGAAAATGTATTATGTTTTTCAAATAATTTCCATGAAGATCAATACACTTTTGCATGCGTTTGAACCAATTCTCGTAGCACTATTTCCACTCCGATTGAGGTACCTCCAAAGCATGCATTTTGAAGGCATCAACCGCTTCCTAGGGTATTACTAACTTATGTCCTATACACCCTTATGGGTTCTAGGGCCTCGACTACGCATACGCGCCATCGTGTACGGTTTCTGGCAATGTGTCTCAGCTCTTCCCAACTTTTCTCCAACTGCCGTGCTTCCTTCTCGACTGCTCTGCGCCATGTTCTCCTTGGACCACCAGGTCTTCTGCCGTCCTGAGTTAAGGGGTTCCATTGCATAGCATGGTTCGCTATGGAGCTGTCATCCTTTCGGAGCGTGTGACCAA
Source organism: Pocota personata (assembly GCA_963082735.1). Taxonomy (NCBI): domain Eukaryota; kingdom Metazoa; phylum Arthropoda; class Insecta; order Diptera; family Syrphidae; genus Pocota; species Pocota personata. The sequence continues at coordinate 189,821,129 of OY720430.1, forward strand.
TCCACTGCCACTTTCGTCGTTGGATGGTTGTGCCTATTGGTTCCTGACCCGTTCTCTCGTAAAGGTGTTCGTTAGAGATACGATTGGGCCAGAAAATCCTTAAGATGTTGCTCAGGGACCTATTAACGAACGTTTGCAGCTTTCTGGTGATAGCGGTGGTCACTCTCCACGTGTTGCATCCATATAACAGCACGGATTCAACATTGGAGCGGAACAGTCTTAGCTTGGTGTTCAAACTGATTTCATTGCTTCGCCATATTTTGGACAACATCCCGAACACGGACTTTGCTTTGGGGATTCTGTTGGCTATATCCAGTTCGGTTCCACCATCGGTCGAGACAATACTCCCAAGATACTGGAAATCCTCTACTCTCTCTACCGGTTGTTCAGCAATGCATATTTGAGCCGATGAGTTCATTCAAAGACTGATAATTTTAGTTTTTGCGGTATTAATTTTCAGCCCGACGACGCCAGCCTCCCTCTCCACATCTGCTGTCATTTAGTGGAGGTTCATAGTTCTATGAGAGAGTAAGCATACGTCGTCAGCGTAGTCAAGATGTTTAAGTTGGGATGTAAGAGTCCATCGAATTCCTCCGTTTCCCGTCGACAAGGCTGCATGAAGCACATCGCTAATCACCAATAGGAATAGTATTGGTGAAAGAATGCAGCCTTGTCTTACCCTACTTTGGATCTCAAATTCCTCAGACAACCTTCCTCTGTGCAGAACGTGACATTTGGACCCTTCGTATGTATTCCTCGGGTATTGAAAAACGTTGACCATGCAATTTGTTTTTCATGGACGGGAATAAGAAGAAATCATTGGGTGCCAAATCAGGGCTGTACGGCGTATGACGATGTTTTGGGTGGTCAAAAAGGCAGTTGTTTGGACCGATGTGTGAGAGCTCGCATTGTCATGGTGAAGAATAATCCTTCGTCGGCGGTTCGTTTTCCTTATTTCACCCAAGACTTCTGACAAACAAATGGTGGTATAGCATTCAGAATTGACCGTTCAGTTTTCCCGAAAAAACAGGCGACCATTTGATTAGAAGTGCTTCGAGCGCGAACAACTTTTGTTGGGTTTGGCTCATCTTGGAAGACCCAAATAGTTGACTGTTAGGGCTCATACGCATAAATCCAAGATTCATCACCTGTGACGATGTTATATATGGCGTTTGATGTACTGCTATAGCATTTCTTTTGACCCACCGACACGAGCCTTCTTTTGAGCGATTGTTAAATTATGCGGGATACTCGAACACACCTTCTTCATAGTTAAATATTCATGCAATATCCTATGTATGCTTGTCATACTAATGCCCAAGGCTGCCTCAATCTCACGATAAGTCACATGACGACCTAGCATTATCAGTTCGCGCACAGCATCGATGTTTTCCGGCACGACAATAGATTTTGGACGACCTTCACGAAATTCGTCCTTGAGCGAACTACGACCACGATCGAATTCAGCAAACCAACGAAACACGGTGGCCCGGGATGGTGCTTCATCACCAAAAGTTGAAGCAAGTTGATAGGTACACTGTTGTTGGGTTAATCCACGTCGAAAGTCATAGAAAATCATCGCACGAAAATGTTCACGATTTAATTCCAGTTTTTGGCCGAGATGAATTTTTCAAGTTACTGTAAACAACACAAATAGCACTCATATGAGAAAGCGTTCTGAGTACGTATACCATCAGATGTTATATTTGTCGTAGCCACGCTGGTGTTGCCACATCTCAAAACTTAAGTAGCAACCTACGTACCTTTCATATTACTAAAATGTTATTTAAGGTTGAAATTGCACATCCCTGCCATATGACATCTGTCAAATCCCTCTGTCATCCATAGTGACAGGTATATACTCGTAGTTCTTGCCTTAACATTTTAAAATATGGATCGTTTGACCACAGCTCAAAGCATTAAAATTGTTGCATCTTACTACAAAAATGACAGTTCTGTAATATCTGTGTATCACGATTGGGTGTTGGAAAATCAACAAGTTGGCGACGATTTTTCAAAGAAAATCTTCTTCGGCAATGGAAAACATTTAAATGTGATCATTGAGAGGCCATAGCATCCACCACGGGTGATAGTTTGGTCCGCATTGTGGATCGTGCCGTAGTTTTTGAAAATAACGAAGGCGCCACTGTTACCGTGAATTCTCTGCGCTATAGTCAAATGAGAACCAATTTTTTTGGCATGAGATTGAAAACATTGAATTGAGTGATATGTGGTTCCAACAGAACGTGGCTATGTGCGAACTTAGGTAATTTTGACTCTATTACTCGTACACGAAAAATTCCCTGCCTGTATACTTTCGAGATGTGGCGACATTAATTGGCCACTAAGTTCGTGTGATTTGAGTCCATTCTTTTTGTTAGGCTATGCTAGGGATCATGTTTATGCAGACAATCCCCAAATTAAAATCCTAAAGCACAAATGAATAACCTAAAGCACAATGAATAACCCATTACAACTAGTTTATAGGCAAACTAACTAGCAGTAACGGAGACTGGCAAAACTACAGAGAGGCACTTATAGAGCACAACAAAGAACTGAGAAAAACCGAAATGGAAAGCTTCAGGAGATTTTGCGAGACAATTACTTGAACTCCTGGCTGCAGTAAGACTGCGTAAAGCCTTGGCAAAATCGGGTGGAATACAAACGTCTTTAGAAAAATCCAGACGGTAGTTTCACTAAGGATGAAGAACTGAGAGCACTAGTGCTTTCTACATGACCAAAATATTACGACCTCGGAAAGAAGATTGGAAACTAGCAGGACTAATCTGGTCCAGAGGGAGAATTGAATGGGCAGTCGGCTCCTTTCAGCCGTTCAAGTCACCAGGTGTGGATGGTATTACACCAGTCCTACTACAGAAAGACTACTACGGTACCTAGTCAGAATAATGAAAAGTAGCCTCACACTGGGGTATCTTCCAAAGCAGTGGAGATGGACGAAGGTTGTGTTCACACCAAAAGTGGGGAAAATAAACACAGATCCACTCAGACAGCTCTATTCCAGCTCTATGGTCAACACAACAAGAGGATGCCCACAAGGAAGAGTACTATGTCCTCTAATGCGGAGTCTGGTTATAGATGAACTACTTGAAAAGTTAACCAAACTCGGAATCAACTGTCAAGCCTAGACTGATGACATAGTACTGGCTGCCAGGAGAAAGTTTGAAGGAACCCTTAGTGACATCATATAAAAGGATTCAATAGCAACTCAAGAATAGTGCTGCATGGCTGGGCTCGACATAAACCCGGTAAAAATTACAATAGTACCATGTACGAGAAAAAGGAAGCTTGAACTGAATGTCGGGCACGGAACTGACACCAGAAAAAGAAGTGAAATATCTAGGATTACACCTAGACTCATGTGGAAAAGGAATATAGAGAAAATATCCAAAAAGGCCACCCGTATTCTCATGATATGTAGGAGCCTAGAAGGTAAGGCTTGGGGACTTAGCCCGAGCATTCTAAGACGGATGTATGTATACCGCGATTTTGGGACCAATGATCACATCTAGAGCGATAGCGTGGGCAAAATGAACTAGTCCAGCCACAACGAGGGAAACACTCACTAAAGTGCAAAGATTTGCTTGCCTCTGTATTACTGAGGCCATGAGAACATGTCCAATTGCAGCCATGGAATTATTCCTGGAACTAACTCCGCTTCATACCGTAGTTGAGCAAAATGCAAAGCGAACGATCCTAAGGATGGCAAAGGAGGGTATCGGGAGGGAAAAATGCATCAATTCAAAAGAATATAATTGTACTTATCAAGAAACTCCCCATTCTAGCAATTCCTAGGGACGATAGTATCAGGGAATTTCACTTTGATAAAAAATTCCGTACGAAGTTAAGTAATAAGAAGGACTAGAGCAATAAATCCATAATATACGGATTAAGTAACCACACAATAAAGTGGTATACAGACGGCTCGAGAACTGAAGAAGGAACGGGGGTAGGTGTATTTGCGCCGAGAACAAAGCACTCAGAACCTATGGGCAAAAGTACCAGCATCTACGCTATAGATAGATGTTTCCAATTCAATCTCGATAGAAGATACAATAACTGCGACATAGCAATATTGTCAGACAGTTAAGTAGCTATCAAAGCACTTGACTCCCATGTCATTAAATCGAAAGTTTTGTAGGAATGCCTAAACAAACTTAATGAATTGGGTAGTAGTAATGAGGTAACCCTCTATTGGATACCCAGCCATGTCGGAATAGAGGGTAACGAAGAAGCAGACTTCTTGGCAAGGCAAGGACCTGAATCATTCTGGGGAATAAGAAATCATACTATATCCGAAGAATTCAATAAGATGGAGAAAGAAGAGAGGGCGAGAACCTAGATTAACACTCCAGGCCTGAGGCAAGTTAAGAGACTTCTGGAAAGATTCGAAGAGTGCATCTGCCTTAATAAGAATAATCTACGTATCCTAACAGACTTCCTAATGGGACACTGTAAACTCGGAAAGTATCTAAGGAAACTAAGTATAACAAACGAAAGCCTTTGCAGATTCTGCAATGAGTCCAGTAAACCTCCAGAACATATTCTAGCACTGACTCACAAAATATTGAAATACGAATATTTGGGTAAGTATCAACTATCACATGAGGATATGCCAACCATGGACCCACTACTCATTCTCAGATTCCTAAGAGAGAGTGCTAGGGCGAACTATCCTTGCCAAGGCGAAGTTAGAGTGTTTGACCCTCGAACACAATTTTGAAGGAATTATATTCTGAGGAGAACTCTAATGAAGCGAAAATCCTCTCCTAGATATTAGCAGAGGGCGCAATAGACCATTAGGTCGCAGTGCAGGATAACCCTGCACAATAATAATAATAATAGTAATCATAATTGATGTTTACTTCATCTCCTTTCTCTTTCAACGTATTTATTTTTTCTGGGGTCATGACCAAATATTTTCCAAATATGGTAACAGGGTAAATACCTAATTCTTTTATTTGTAGAGTCGAAATAGATTGACTTCGTGTTGTTAAGGTTTATTCGCCACTACTCGTACTTCGTCCAGTTGGTTATTACACTAATCGTTTCTTGTAGTTTTTTTTTACTAGATTCCTCTTCAGTTCTTTCAACACTTAGAATTTCCGTGTCATCATCAAACATAGCTATCGGACTAGTAGTTGTGACTGGTAGATCGCTAGTATATAAAAGATAGAGAACTGTACTGAGAATACTTCCTTGGGAAATCCCTGTTTAAATTTTGTTCATATTTAAATAGAAAAATCTTTCGGAAAGATAGAACTCGATAAGCTTATTGATCAACCCTTCATGCCAGATATTGCCAATGGTTTTGGCTATGTCTAGGAAAACTACTGAGCAAACCATTTCCTTTTTAAGGCTCTTTCGATTACATTGGTAATTCTGTGGGCCTGGTGTAGAGTTGAGTGCTTATCCATGAATCCGAACTGATGAGATGGAATAAATTTTGTATATTCAATAAGTTTAAGCCTTTTTAAAATTAATTCTTCAAACAGTTTTGACATTAAAGGCAATAATGATATATACAAGCCTATAAGAAGATACTTCATGAGGATCGTTCCCCGACTTCTGCATCATAATTACTTCCGCTATTTTCCAGCAGCAGGAAATTTAGTTTCAACTAATACAAGCATTATAAATCACTTTAGACGGAAGTCGTCTTAGTATCTCTGCTGTTATTAGATTAAATCTAGGAGCTTTTTTCAATTCAAGACTTTTTTGAATTTCATTTTTCAATTCACTAGCAGGTGTTCAGTAAGGCATTTCCAGCCATTATGAGACTTATTTACGAATTGGGGCTTTGTAGTGTTCCGTACCAGTAGCAGGGTTTTTACTGTCCCCACTTCTATCACTGAGTTTATGAATGAGAACAATTTGGAACGAATTGAGAATATCCAAATTTATGAGGAGGTTAGGGAAAAATTGTAACAAATCTTTTGGTGAACATTTTTTTTTTCTTAAATAGTGAAATAAGTGATCTTTTCCCGGCTCCATCCGATTTTAATGATTCTCAGACAAACGTCTGATATAACTCAAAACCCATACTCTTGAGTTAGGTGGCTAACAAAGATGGCTTTTGAAGATTTTCGAAAGGCCGCCCCCACATTTCACTCACTGACTTTTCAAGAAAGACAATAAATTTTACTTTTCTGCGGATTAATGAGTAAACAGAATTAGGATGCAGTTAAAATAACGGTACGAAACACAACCGCGCGAGGACCGACTATTACTTAATGAAAAGTGTTCTTATATCGCAGTTTTTTTTTTTTTTTTTTTCAAAAAAATACGTGTGACAGTTAGTCACTTGGCCAATATTATTCAAAATTAATTCATAAACAATATTAGACCTATGCAAGGTCATTAAAAAATTTTTAAAATATTTCCTTTTTTTGGTTTTTAGGGGTTTCTTTTAGAAAAAAAAAAGTTTATCTGAATTGCTTCATTTTTAAATTTGAGTGATTTTCAAATGAATGGTAGGTGCAAGGGTTTTTCCACTAAGGCACCTTTCCTTGGACCCAGGAGGCAGCGGAAGAATTCTTCAAATTCGACTACCGGTGGCGTTTAGGGTTCCACTTATGTTGAACTTCTTAGTGAGCACTTTATAAGGGCTACTGTGACAGGTTTGTTGGTTGAGGCCCAAGTTCACCCCGAACTGTACCGTCACCTAAGTAAATACTCGTAAGTAAGTAAGTAAGTAATAAGTAATATTGAGGTAATCGCTTTACTATGCTGCATCATTGAGCTGTACTTCTTATCCACTAAAGAGAGTGCTTGTAATAGCTGCTCACCCACAAGTACATAATAATTTGAATGCTGTCATCGTTGATATTGTAAGCTGAACGATTTGCTGTTGTACTATGACTAAGTACGGATCTTTAAGCTGAATAAGTAACACTAAGTTGTTGTGAAAAAAATCTAAATACTAATTAGTTTAACTTCATTTTTCGACAGATATCCTACATACGAGGGGCGGCTGATAAGTTCGTGGCCTGAGATACTCAATAACAAGGCATCTTCTCATTAGTGATAGTGCTAACTGCGGCACTCTTTAGTAGTATAAATATCACCTCGTTTCAATAATAATCTCAGTTTGTTATTATCTCTGTTATTATTAATTCTAGCAAATTTGAGCACCGCGCCGTGATAAAGTACCTCGTGAAAAAAAGGAAAATTGCCTAAAGAAATTTTCGAAGACATGCTATCGACTATTCAGGATTCTGGGCCTTCGTATAACATGGTCAACAAATGGGCTTTCTTATTTCTTAGACTTGGCCTCGAGTGAGTTTTTCCTTTTTTTTTCAATTTCAAAAAGGAGTTACAAGGCCGGAGATTTGAAGATGAGGACGAAATCTAGGCGGCCGTAGAAAATTATTTTAAAGGCAAAGAAAATAAATATTTTGTCGGTGGTATTAAGGCACTGCATGCACGATATGAGAAAATGCATTTCACTCGAGGGAGATTATATTGAGAAGTACAATTTTTTAATCGGATCTCTTCTTTGACTTAATGCCTTAGGCCGCGAACTTATCAGCCGACTCTCGTATACTCGCATATACAAGGGTGTACAAGATTCCCCCCCTTTTATTTTCCAGAATTCTAAGAGTGAATCTATGAAGTTTTATTCCTGTTTTGCATTTAGTTCGGTCTATATACCTGGTTAAGTGCAAGTAATTTAAAAAAAATGCAAAAACCAACATCGTGCTGTTAAAAGTACCTGTTTAAACAAAACTTTACTCCAGAGACCCATAAAGATATGGTGGGGACTTTAGAGGAATCTGTCCCATCGAAGGCAATAGTTAGAAGTGGGTAGTGGGTCGCCAAATTCAAACGTGGACGAGAGAGCGTTGAGGACGACCCACGCTGTGGAAGACCATCACCCTCAACTACAGAGGAAAACATCGACAAAATTTGTGAGATGAAGAACAGAGATAGCTGAGATTGTTGGTATTTCGTATGAATGAATCAAGAGCATCATTCAAAATGAGCCCGGGTTCTCCAAGCCTTCCAAAACTGCTTTCAGTTGAACAAAAATGTAATCGATTGACGATATTTCGCACGTAAAAGTTCTGTTTCACCGGGACAATGCACGCCCACACACATCGCTGAGATCCAAAATTATGGATCTGATTCCATGACTTTTTCGTCTATTCTCCAACCTAAAAATAAAAACATTGAGGAGCTCGAAAAACTTCAGTTGTTCGCGGTGAGGGTTTGTTTACTGTCCGTCGCGATGCTCGCTTGAAAAAGACGACTACTTTCGTGTCTTCAATGCCCTTGGTTCAAATTTCCTTATTGGGGGAGACTTCAACGCGAAACACACCTTCTGGGGTTCAAGATGTACATTTTCTAAAGGAAAAATTTTCTACGAAGTGGCAAATGAATTCGGTTATTGTTTTTATTCGACAGGAAAACCCACCTATTGGCCAACCGACGCAGAAAAAATTCCCGATCTTATTGATTTTTTCGTTTCAAAAGGTATTTACGATAAATTTATTACAGTCGAAGAAAGCTTTGATCTCTCTTCTGACCACTCTCCGGTAATTTTATTACTTGGTGAAGCGTTGATCAAGAAAGAAGGGCCTCCAAGACTTACTAGCAATAGAACAAATTGGGAGGGCTTTAGAAATGATTGCGAAACAAATATCGCCTTAAATGTATCACTTAAAACACCTTGTGAACGGAGGATGAAGTTGATCGTTTCGTGGAAGCAATCGAAAGAGCGGCATGGAGAAACACTCCTTCTAGAAGCAATAAGATTAACCGCAACGAAAAGTATCCAAGTGAAATAGATAGCGACCTACCTTGAAAATCTCTCCACTGGAAGAGAATCAAATTATTCACTTTGGAAAGCGCTAAAAGGCATCCGGAAACCTCAAATGCAAGCACTATCAATTCCGAAAAACGATAGAACTTGGGCCAAGAGCGACAAAGAAAAGACAGAACTTTTTGCTCTGCACTTAGAAGAAACGTTTAAGCCATTCGACGACCCTTTGATAACGCCCGACTCCCCAGTCACGACAAATCTAAAAACGAAAAAAGCACCGGGTAACGACTTGATAACGGCGCAGGTGCTCAAGGAATTACCGAATAAAGCTCGTATCAAACTGCTATATTTGATTAACGCTTCGTTCAGATTGCTCTACATTCCGAGACAATGGAAAGTCGCAGAGATTATAATGGTCCCGAAACCAGGCAAACCTCTGAATGAGAAGAAATCATATCGGCCTATTTCCCTATTGCCGGTTATATCTAAAATATTCGAAAAACTACGAGTACTTTCTAAACGACTACAACCCGTAATCAACAAAAGACGTCTCATTCCTGACCATCAGTTTGGATTTAGAGTCAAACATTTAACAATCGACCAAGTCCACAAAATAACTGACGTGATTGAGAAAACTCTCGAAGAAAAAAAGATTTGTTGTGGTGTATTTCTTGACGTCTCACAAGCTTTCGATAAGGTTTGGCACGAAGGCTTGGAGTATAAATTGCAACGACTGCTGCCATGGCATGGTACGATCGTACCTCACCGAAATACTTTTTCGTGTTAGCACAGAAATGATTATTCTGAGTTCAAGGAGATTGCGGCCGGAGTCCCACAGGGAAGTGTCCTTGGCCCGCTTCTATATGTACTCTACACGCGTGATATCCTGCAAGAAAGAAACTGAGTCGTCGCCACGTTTGCGGACGATACTGTGATATTGACAACTGGTGATACAATTGAAGCAGTAACTGAAAAGCTGCAACATGCTATTAATAAAGTCCACGCTTGGACGAATTCTCAGCGTATTGTACTGAATGAAAGCAAATCTACTCACATCAACTTTACCTACAAAGAAGTGGATAGATTACCCGTATATTTAAACTCGGCTCAAATACCATACGCGAACGAAGCAAAATATCTAGGAATGACTCTAGATGTTAACCTTAAATGGAAATCGCACGTAAAAAAGGAACGCGACGAGCTCGAAAACAAATACAGGCAAATGTACTGGCTACTCGGAAGACATTCGAAGTTGAGCCTACATAACAAACTGCTTATCTATAAGGAAGTACTAAAGCCAGTGTGGACGTATAGTCTGCAACTATGGGGTTGTACCAGGAAAATAGAAACATCCTACAAACTTTTGAAAATAAAGTTCTTAGAACGATCGTTAGCGCACCGTGGTACGTACGTAACGAAGATATTCATCGGGACCTGGGAATTCCTAGCATCATCGAAGAGATAACAAATTTTGCTCGTAAACACAAAGATCGTGTTCACGGCCATTGTAACAGTACCGTCATTCAACTACTTGACGCGAACAATTCAATTCGTCGTCTGCAAAGGACAAAACCTTTTGACCTCGCGTCATAGTATATGCCGGTCGTGAAAAGCGCAGGAACTTTCATTGGAATTTAACCTGTCTAAAGTGCTACATTCTTTTTAAATTACATACGAACATCTTTTTCCAAAAATCATGAGTCTCGTAAGCGAAAATAAAACTGCTGGATGAGCGTCGGCTTAGTTGTAGTATTAATCTTGAAGAGTAGTGTTTTTAGTGAGTAAAAATCTCACATTACCATAAGCACGCACGGTCGGGCCTTATGGTGTCTTTAGAAGATTTTCACCCTCTCGGAACTGGTCTATTTTAAATGTTATTATTATTTACTTTGTATGTGCATCGCGTGCATGAAATGACAAAAGGAAACACGTGCGTGTTATTTAATTTTACCATACTGGTCAGTAGGTGTATTGTATGTTAATCAAATACGAAAATACATGCCAAATATAGTCCCAGCCAAGTAATATATCACTCTAGGATTCTATTTGACGTGCAATACATACTGTAAATGTCACGCACCTATGTAGTGTTCCTCCCCTAAACCATTTCCTGTATAAACTCCCCTGTTGGTCACAAATGTATCTATAACTGAATTAATACATATAACCCATCCAGACACACGTGTTATTCTTTCGTCACTTGATTGACAGAAAGTACGAACAAATTGACAAACAATTCCATTCACCATACAATACAGTCCAAGCAGACGAGGCTTAATGATGGATCCACTTCAATGTGTTCCATCAGTTTCTCTCAGTTTCCTGTCCTGCAATTATACAGAGAAGATTTATCGATTTTCACTATTTTTAGTATCCGCCTAGTAGAGGGTAGAAAATTGTCACATCAATGACTATTGATTGATCTACATGAACCTTCAATAAACTAGCAAAAACAACTCCCAATAATCATTCTGAATTGAAATGAAGAACTATTCCCGGTGCTTTGAATGTCTAATTTGACAGTTCTTTGTTTGAGAAAGATACTCGTCGTACACTTGGAATTGAATAAGTTGCTGCCCTTGTTCACCTCCCCATTGAATGGGGCTGCTTGCATTTCATTTATACTACAACACTCTGTTCTTAGCTTCAATACAGATCTGTGGACATAGATAAGATGTAAATATTGAGGGGGATAGAGCATATTGTGTATCTCATCAGTATACGTGAACAATGGCGAGGGCCCTTCTGCAGCACCCTGCCCTCGAATCATATTACCTTACGGGAGGTGTCTTATTAAATTGACAGCAATTGTTGTGGACAAGCAAATACAGTACCGGTGTTGGGTGGGTTCCATATAAACCTTGCTCCTTGTATCTGGAAGGTTGTGCGAATAAAAGGGTGCGTTACATGCAATTTATTGCAGACCATCAAACCGGATATATGTGTTTACATTTTAGTACGATGGTAGTGTAGCAAGATATAACAAATTAAAGCAATTAGACTTGCATTGTTGATTGAAATAATGCAATTGATTGTAGCTGGATATCAGATGCTTTTGATTGAAAATTGATATCAATAAGCCTAATTTGAACAGGATGTACTTGCAATCAAATTTATTTATTCAGCTTCGAAGCTGAGAATTTTATAGGAAGTTAAATTGTTTCGTCTAATTCTTTGTATTTGTAGCTCGCTAGAATCATTCAAAAATGATCATTAAGATGCATAGAAAGCATCCTGTTGAACTAACAAAATTTGCCATAGCTGGCAAGTTGATCTGCGCCGTTTTTACCAACGAACGTCAGAATATGCATAAGTACGAGTACATGGTTTGAGTAAAGGATCTAAGCACAGGTATGCTGTTATGCACTGTGTTCTACATTTAATAAATCGCTTCATCACCTCTGTTTAGATAGCTATCTAATAGTAAACGAACGTATGCATAATTGAAAACTGTGATCTGCGCAAGCATAACTTCTTGTTGACTCGATTTGAAGAAATTTTCATCTCAGAAATCTAACAAGAGTTCCTCAGAAAGAGGACGTAGTTAGTTAGTTATATCCTCTGACCCCTCGTGCGTCATCAACGCCTGCGCGCCATCGTGTTCTGAGTTCTGCAATATATACCCAATGATCTAGATTCTTCTTCGACTGTCCTTCTCCATGTCTGCCTAGGGTGGCCCACTCGTCTGCCTGATTGAGTAAGTGAATTTCATTGCATGGCGTACTTCGCAATAGAACTGTCTTCGCGCCGTGAGATGTGACCAATCCACTACCACTTTTCTTAAGTATTTTGATGTCTATTGGCTCCTGGCTCTTTATCGGGTGTAGTTGGTCCCAATCATATATCCAATGATATACGATTCGGCCAGAAGATCCTTAGGATGTTGTGAAGACTTCTATTTATGAAGGTTTGCAGCTTCCTTGTGACGGTGTTGGTCACTCCGAAAGTACTATACCCATAAAGTAGCACTGTTTCCACGTTTGATCGGAACAGTCTCAGCTTGGTTTTAGTGCTTTTGTGCTGAAAACATTGCATTTCCAGATTTTAGATAGCATACCGATCGCAGCCTTTGCTTTACGAATTCTGTTGCCCATATTCAGTTCGGTACCACCATCTTCTGAGACCATACTTCCTAAATATATCATAGAAAGCTGCTTACTTTCTCGAACCGAGGCCTGGCCTTCCCCAAAGATTGGAAGAGAGGAATGATTGTTAAGCTGCCCAAGACGGGAAACCTTACAGAATGTGGAAACTGCTGTGGCCAAACTGTAATAATAGCTAGAATAATTCTGAATCGAGTGAGGGAACATGTCGGTTCAATGCTCTACAATGGACAGGCAGGCTTTCGAGTAGGATCCTCCTGCATCGACCACATCAACACCTTGCGGATCATCATTGAACAATGCGTCGAGTACAGATCTCCGCTACATTTGCTGGTCATTGAGTTCAAAAAGGACTTTGACAGCTTGAATCGAGATGCTATTTGGCGAGCCTTGCGCAGGAGAGGTATACCAGAAATACTCGTCGCTATTAAAAAGGCTACCTATTATGGCTGTAAATGTCATGTCTTACAGAATTGTAAGGTGTCAGATGAATTTGAAGTCCGCAGCGGAGTACGACAAGGATGCATTCTTTCGCCACTGCTATTCCTTGTAGTAATCAGTGAAGTGATCCATCAGCTATGCTGGAGAAAACATGGGACTGATGACGTTTGTCTGCTCTCACACAGGATAATGGACCTGCATCAGATGGCTCATAATTTGAAGGCAGAGGCGAACAAAGTAGGGCTCAAAGTAAATACGGCAAAAACAAAATCTCTAACCACTTCAATTTCTCAACAAAACCCCAGTGCCACTCAACTCAACATTGCCGGACAGCAAGTCGAGAAAGTTGTATGAGCTACTTCAGAGCTCAGGTCAATAAAGATTTTTAAGACTTCGTCAGGGTGGCGGATGAATCCTCAATAGGCATATCCTGAGTTGGGGGTTATGCGTCGGAGTAATTGTCTTACCATGGAAGAATAAGCTGGTTACGAAGCAACAAAAAGCCTGGATAAGGATAGTTTTACTGTTGTCGAACCTCGCAAACGAAATAAGGACAACAACCTTCCGATCTGCACGATGAATGTCCATCCAAGAAAAGCAGTGGGATAGACCGGGGAATAAATGGATACAAAACTGTGACATATACTATAGTGACTTCTACAGGGAGAAGAAGCAACGTTCATTAGGATAGGGACTTGTCGACAAAGGCAAGTAGTTTTGAACTTTAGAATTATGAGCAAAAGCCTGATGACAATCCGTATTAAAGCAAAATTCAAAAACATCAGCCTAATATGCGCTCACGCCCCCACAGAGGAGGATAAGAACGATGTGACCAAAAATTGTTTTTATACACTCCTCGACAGGATTTAAGAAAAATGTCCATGTTATGACGTCTTTGGAAATACCGTCGGAAAACACAACTTGCAAGGCAACACCTCGGGAAATGGACTCAGGCTAATCGACTTTGAGGGAGCGCGAAACCTAACTATAGCTAGCACATAATTTCTGCACCTCAATATTCATAAGAGGACCTAGCACTCCTCCAATAAAATTGACTTAAATTGTCTCGGATCACTACGTTTTTGCTGCCGAGGTACGTACGCGGATATCTCAAACACTAAAGAAGAACTGCGAGAAAATGTAACACCCAACGGTTGTAATCGCAAGAAACTGCTAGTGCCTTCGCCGATCGAGTGTACCGGAACCTCTCAAGAAGTGCAGTGTCGCTAATGTTAAGCACAGATAAGCATTGTCAACAAAGCCATTAAGAATGTCTCCTCTGATGTGCTGGGTCTACAGTACATAGAACCCCTTGGTTTGACGAAGACTGCCCCCAAGCCCACGCAAGAGAGGAGCTCAGGATATCTACAAGCAGAAAAGAAGGGAAGAACCCCAACTTCTAAGAAGAAAAAGAAAAAGAAGAGAAGAAAGAATATGACGAATACTAGATCGAGTCAATGAAGATGTGTTATAGCAGGAATGATGTTCGAAGGTAAAAATAACATGCCAAAGCTACAAACCTAAAATGGAAGCCTGTAGAGATGAAGAAGGAAATCTAATAGTAGAGTCACAGTCTGTTCTGAAAATTTGGAAAGATCACTTCTACTGACTATAACATGGCGGTGAAGACTAAAACTTCGCTGCCAGGCAGAATGTTCCATTCAACCCGGACTATGACGATCAACAATTCTGTCCACTCAACCAAAGTGAAGTGAAGACGACGGGCTAACTGCCGAGCAATTTAAAGCAGCTGGGATGACTTGATACGGAGCATACATCAACTCATCTGTAAAATATGGTCGGATGAAAGTATGCCTGATAAACGGAAGCTCAGCATCGATTGCCCGATCCTCAAGAAAGAAGACCCTCTGCACTGCGGCAACTAGAGAGGTATTAGTCTCCTCAGCATAGCGCATTAAGCGTTTTATCGGCAATCTGATTAGTTCGTATTGGTGTAGTTTTAGGCGAAGAAGTCCACCAAAGATACTCACATTGCAGCAGATCTCGGAAAAAACCCAGGAACTGCACCACATTTTCATCGATTTAAAAGTTGCTTATGTAGAGTTGTATACAAAGACATGTCTAATTTTGGCATCCTTATCCAAACTCATCCATTTCTGCAGGATGACGATGGAGAGAGCGTGCTGTTCCATTAAGGTGATGCATTTGATGTCAAAAAAGAATGGAAGAGCGAATGGATATCCGGCCCGAAAAGTCTTCGAGTCCATCACGGAGGAACGACGCTGTAAAGAAAAAAACTCCCCTAAAGTGGCGGACACAAGTGGAAATGGATCTCAACCAATGTCGTGTATAAGGAGGGAACTAGCACAAGATCTAGGTGGCTGGAGACGCTTGTTTGTTGAGGCTCAGATCCACCCGGACTATAGGGCTATCTTAAGTACGTAAGTATTAAAATACCATGCTCCCTAACAAGAAGTTTTCAAGAATCTCATACTATTGCTGGGAAACTTAAAATGTTGCTAACATATGAGGAAGATGAGTGTCCTCATGTTGGGCGACTCCTAGCGGCACTTTGGGGCCTAGATACACTTATTTTCATTTCTACGTGTCTTCTCACTGGCAATGTTCAGTATCTGATGCTTATGTGTAGATGCCTTCTATTAAAATAGGTAGAGGGAAATAATTTATCGTTGAAATTATTGCTATATGCTTCAATATGTGACCACAATTCATGCGATTTTATGATCTACGATATCCCGCAATAGACCATTAACACTTTATTTCGTTTTGAATTCATATATATAGAAAATATTTTTCCAATTTCAATATTTACATTCATGACCACAGGATTTATTTACCATTGCCACAATATTTTCATTGCAGTAATATATCCACTCGAAGTGCCCCTTTTTCAACAGCTACAACCCTCATTAAATGTAACTCTTAGGATCAGCATTAGCGTCATCATCATCATCAATTACCACAATATTTACTAAGCTGTAAAAACTGTTTTTCCATTTCGATTATAAGCGCTAGCCCATAATAAAAGTTTTAATGCTAAACCACCATTAAAAATTATATTAATAGCTGGTCTTCCGGATTAGAAGAGGCATGCATAGCACAGCATAGCACAGCACAACACATCACACCCTCGTATATCCGTATCTTATGGATCATGGGTCATTCATTTCTATTTATCCTTCTAATGAATGTTTATGCTTATACTTCTATATGCGTATATGTCATTGGTACAATAAAATAGAGAAAATCATTTCCTTTTTCGTTACATCTATTTGCCTATGTGACATATCCTACCAAGTGTGGAAAACTGTTCTCGTTCTAGATATAAAGTTCGCACATAATGTCCGATCAGAAGGGAAAGTGAAAATGTAATTTCGGACAAAAGCACTCCAGAGACAAAGTGGGAAACAAAAAAAAAAAAGTTTAGGGAAGAACTACCCATCACATACTCTTACATGTGTGTGTTATATGTCTACGTCAATGGACAAAGCGATATCGAAATAACTTTTCAAATGAATGTGCAGAATGCGCAACAAATATCTTTTACCATGGGAAATATATTCAGAGCTTGGCGAGCGTCTTCTTCATTTCGATATTTCTTTGCAATATATTCTGAGAATTGGAAAATGAAGTAATAACCATAATTTCGTTTGAAAATCAATTCCTGTCATGCGAGTGGTAAATTACAAATATCTGAATCGTATTTGCACTTAAAAGGATTCATGAGAATTGCGGCATACTGTGGCGTATGTGGAATTTATTTTTTTCACCCCAGCGTTTCTTGAATATATTTATTTTTTTCAGGACAACTTCTTGAAACAAGTGTCTATGGAATGATTTGAGCAGCCGAGTAACAAGGACGAAAAGTGTGAGTGTTGTGGTTCCTACGCAAATGAGGTTCTGAAGATGTGAACATTATTTATGATTAGAAATATTGATGCAAATGGAATATCACGTCAACAGTCCATGATGAATTTTAATGGCAAATAAGAGGAGAAACTGAAGCGGAGGGATATTCAGGAGAAGAATATCAAGAAGGTGTCACTAATTGGCGTCGCCTGTGTTACAATTTAGCTGAACAGTGATGATCAGCGGTAACTCTAATAAATCATCGGCAACACATCGAGCGCTATACAGAGCAGAACTTCAAATCATTTTGCCTTCTTGAAAAAAATTAAAGAGAAAGTACTGGACAACATGAGTGAAATTTATGTAGAGGTTCGCCATTTGCGGCAGAGGAACATTTTGGATTTGCACACATGTAGGTTAAGTAGGCAGTAGCTTCGAGTTTTTAGGACTATAACAGAAAATTGGTCAAGTGCGAGTCGGTCCTCGCGCTACTAGTGTTTAGGACAATTATTTTAACTGCATCCTAATTTGGCAACCTCCTTAAGCCGAAGAAAATAACAACCTATTAGCGTATTTGCAAGGGCCAGATCAAAATAAACGCTTTTTGTGTCATGTCCAGCTATCTGTTTGTTAGGTGAGGTTAGGTAACTGGGTACCCTTGTTGACATGGTTGTCAACACCTCACTTAGACCACTACGAGTCCATTGTGCCCAATAATTAGAACCCTGGGAACCTACAAATTTCAATCTTCCACCGCTAGGCTAAACCACCCAGAATCTCAGGAGTTTTCTCAGCTCAATGCTACCTAGTTCATCCAGCTTTGACAAAAAGTATCTGCCAAAAGCACAGCTTCTTTTGCTGGTCAGAGTTGGACAGTAACACAGGAGATGATGAACGGTACACTAGCCTCGGAAAGGGCCCGCGCAGGGCTTATAAGTGAACCTTCTCTGGGTAGTTTGTCTGCTTTTTCATTACCTGAGATATCCATGTGGCCCGGTACACAGGGTCACCGTGTTGGTCGCTGAGATAACATCAAGTCATTTTTTACAAATTTTTCGAGCTTGGATCTTAGTGATGTTGACTCTAACGACTTAATGGCCACTTGGCTGATTATTTGCCCTGAAATATCTTCGTTAATAATCATATCCACAGCTTGTTTTATTGCAGCAATTTCGGCTTGGATAACACTGCAACCATCCTTAAGTCGAAACGAGCGATGTATATTTCGAACTCACAGTAGACGCCGCCACCAGTACCGGCAGTCATTTTGGATCCGTCGGTAAATATGGTCAGTTTACAGAATCTTCCGTTATCCCATTCCTCCCTGCTAGGAGTTCTAATAGAGAACTTTCGGGTGCAGTTTGGCATGGAGATGATGTAGTCCGTTTCCGTCCGGAGTCTCGATATATTCCATCGGTTTAGAATTGAGGCATGACCGTAGGGTTTAGCTTTCCATAGACCGGCTTATCTTAGTCTTAGTGTAGTTTTGGCTGCCGTATTCTCGCAGTCAAAACCGTACAATTTCAGCTCTTTAAGTCTGGTGGCTCAAGAGTTATTGGCGTATAACATATTGAGGGACAGGCAGATAGACACCATATCGAATGTATTAGTGTTTCGTTTTATACCAATCTGGTACGGAACACTAAAAAAAGGTGTCAATTACTCGTCCAATGGTTACTACCTACATAATAGTTGGCGATACTTCCTCTACAGCTTTAACCACCTACATTCCATCACCGTCATCATCGCCAACATTCCGCCACAGCATCCCACCATCCATATTCTATCGGCACCTCTACAGCATCCGGAACAAATGAGCACCACATAAATTGCACCGAATATCTGCACAAGCTTACCTGGTACTGCTCTTGGGCAATATTCGTTATATACTCCACCGTGCCTGTATAGCCACTTCCACGAACCCACCACTAATGCTGCTCAATGACTTGGTGTGTGCTTTATCCTTACCAACAGATAACCTGGGACTAGAGTTAACCTCCAAAAAGGTGTACCGGCTAATCGAAACACATTCCCGATGAAAAGCCCACCTCACCTATGATTTGCTTATTTTTGCAATTTGCATATGGAATGGAGCAGATGATCAGGGCTATGTTCGCGACAAGGACAAGCTTTGAGTAAAATCCAATTGCGCTGTACCAACTTTGATAGCAAAGTGCGATAAGGGGAAAAGTGTTGGTTTAAAGATTCCGGGGCATATGACCCATCAATGAAGGGAGAAGTATTGTATTGGGGCGGACAAGAGAGAACCACAATGTTGGAAAATGGCGATTTGATGGAATGTTTCCGGGACTTGACGGCGGAGAATGGAAAACTGCTAGGCCACTACAATGCTTTCTATTGCTACCTCCTATTGAGAAGTTACGGACGCTGTATTCGAAAGTGGTTCTGAGCTATTTTTCGATATAGACCAGCAATTTTAGATATACTAGAAATTACAAATTGATAGAGAATTCGTGCATATATTCTCTCTATCCTTGTCATTCGAATTGTATTCAATTCCAGAAACAAATACGAGTGAGTCGCACGTATGTATGTGCACCTATGTATATGTTGTTTATCTGCAAATCACTTGGATTTAAAACTCAAATAAAATCCTTGAAAAAAATTATTCTTCTTTTGGTGATCAGAATTAGTCGCCCAAATCATAGGATTTAACGCCGCTGGGCTTTGGGGTTTTTGGAAGTCTAAGGTTTATGCCAACAAGTCCTTGACCACCCATGCCTTGAAGGAGCAAATTGAGCGCTGTATCAACGAAATTCAGCCATATTTACGAGTATGCAAAACGGTCACGGACAATTTCGACTAAAAGAGTGCGTATGTGGAGTCCAATTAACTGATATGCTATTCTATACATAACCCTATACTGGGTACTTTATGAATAAATAAAATATTTACAATTTTTAATTAAAAGCCTGTGTTTTCTATCAAAATTACTTCTTGCGTGAATTTTGGGACACCCTTTATATGTCAAATATTATTTACACATATGGCAAATTTTCAAAAACTTGCTAAAAAGTTAAGTATCGTTATACGGATTTTTTTGCTAAAAACCTGGCACGTCATCTGTTGGCATATGTCCTCTGAAACTCGAATATCAAATTTTTTATAATTTTTTTTTAATAAATTTGCAATTTTTTAAGTACCATTAATTTTAAGGTTAGAATGAAAATTTCGATATCGCCTCGAATTGCGAGCCCACAGACTCCAGATATGAAGTTTAAAGAAAATTCATCCAGCCGTTTGGGCTGAAATTGGAAATACATAGAGAGATACAGACAGACATACACAATTGCGAGACCCACTTTTTGGAGATTTCGCGTCGCTCACAAGAACTCGGCCTTTCGCAGACCACAACTTGGTGAATTTTGCGTCGTGACTTGGGCGTGCACCCGTACAAAATTCAACTGACCCAGGAGCTGAAGGTAAACGACCATAGGCAATGACGTGTGTTCGCTGAATGGGTTCTGGAGCAATTGGAAACTGACCCTAATTTTCATCGAAAAATCATCTTCAGCGATGAGGCCCAAACAAAATTGTCAAATTTGCTATCAATGAGATCCAAGAGCGCCCAATGCATCCCGAAAAAGTCACTGTTTGGTGTGGATTTTGGGCTGGCGGCGTCATCGGTCCATATTTCTTTGAGAACGACGTTGGCCAGGCCATCACCGTCAACGGCGAGCGCTATAAGTCGATGATTACCAACTTCTTTTGGCCTGATTTGGATCATATAGACACCAACGACATGCGGTTTTAACAGGACGGCGGTACGTGCCACACAGCTCACGCTACATTGGAAAGTCTGCACGAGCGATTCAAGGGCACGGTCATCTCACACGGAGGTGATGTGAACTGGCCACCGAGATCGTGCGATTTGACCCTGTTAGACTTTTTCTTGCGGGGTTTTCTGAAGTCACAGGTCTATGCGAATAATCCACAAACCACAGCGGCCCTCAAAGCCAACATAACCC
Organism: Pocota personata; assembly: GCA_963082735.1. NCBI lineage: Eukaryota > Metazoa > Arthropoda > Insecta > Diptera > Syrphidae > Pocota > Pocota personata. The sequence goes on from OY720430.1 coordinate 189,842,275, forward strand.
ATGCCATCGATCAAATTTAGCCTGATTTATGCGCCAGAGTCATGGAAAATTGGATATTTCGGATGCGCACCACCCAGAGAAGCCGCGGTGGACATTTGAACGATATTATATTCCATACATAATGGCATCGATAGGTCTTTCAAACGAATAAAAAATTTCAAAGATATCTCATACACACTTTGTTTTATTTAAATTTAAAGATAGGAAGCGCTTAATGAAAGACCCTTATGTACGAAGAAACCAATACTTGCCCGAAAAAAAATGTTTTCATCAAAAACCGTTAACCTCACGAAAAAAGTTGTCCAGGTATGAAATTCTTTACAATTTTTGTCACAGCAATTTGTTTGATTTGTCGCACCCTGGAGGCACAAACTTGAATTAAATTCAACTTCCTCCTTACAAACTTTGTCATTTTGCAGCTGTAAAATGCATTTGCATTTTCGCAAACCTTACAGAAGCCCTGAATTACCCAGAAAGACACAACTTTTCACACTTACCACACAAACTACCCGTATAACGATGGTAGATAGATTTTAAATTTTTAAAATACAGGGTGTTGAAAGAAATATTGTAAACATCATGTTAATATGACTTGCCAGTGTTTGCTTGTACCTTTTCACCATTATCAGGACCACTCGAATAACCTAGGAAGATGAATCTTGGGACACTTATAGAATGAACTATAAAAATGGACTCAACGTTGATATATTTTTGATATTCGTATTGCTTGCTGTTCAAAGTAACACCTTTTGGTCTCCTTCATAAAATTTTCCAAATTGTATGTGTCAATTGCCAGACCCTTCCAGATTACTTAGAAAGATAAATCTACGTGCACGTAAAGCATCGCTACATGAATTATTCTTAACACTTATTTAATGAAATTTCTCAATGTGTTTCTCCTTCCAGGATACCACTGAGTACGTAAAAAAAAAATAAAACTTACGATACTTACATGACGGACTACGACGTAGAACTAAATCTCCGTAGCGATATTTTCAAGTTACAAAATACAGACTGCAAAATATGTGCGCACCTTCCACTATTTCCAAGATACTACGGACTATATAGATTGATTGCATACTGCATTCGTACAGCATACACCACGGGGTAATACTTTATGTAGATATATTTTTAAACGTTATAATACTGGCTGCTATAAAGTACATTTGCAAGATTTCATTAAAACAAGTTTCTAATGTGTACGCGTAGTTTCGTGCATATGTAATTCTATTTTGGCTCTCATTTTGAAAACGGTTTCAGACAGATACAAACTATGTTCGGGAAATGCGATTAGAACATTATCTTAAAAATATATCGAAGAGCTATGATGAATCATTAATGCTAAATTTGGAGAAAACATGGAATATGTATATGAAAGTTTTACAAAAAGTTATTTTTAAATCAATATAGCAGTATTGGGAACTGTTTGATACAAAATTTATTTTGATTTTTAAGCAAACGTCTCTCAATATTTTCCACTTTACCATTGAAGAGTAAAATCGGTATAGCCACCATAACTGGGAATCGTGAGAAGATGGACCCCCTCCTAAACATTTTTTATTTTGCTTTAGTACGACCTACATACGAGTACCTCCTCCCAAAGTTTGATAGCTGGAAGTGGAATCACCCTCGTAATGCCTGGTCATTATTTTCAGGGTTCCGGTACTTACAATGTAACAAAAAGTAAGAACGGAAACCTTATACTGGGAGTATTAATGTACGAATTGTACAACGAAAGGGTCTTTCATTAAGCGTTTCCTGTCTTTAAATTTAAATAAAACAAAGTGTGTACGAGATATCATCGAAATTTTTTATTCATTTGAAAGGCCTATTGATGCCATTATGTATGGAATATAACATCGTTCAAATGTTTGCCGCGGCTTCTCTGGGTGGCGCGCATCCGAAATGACCAATTTTCCATGACTCTGGCGCATAAATCGGGCTGAATGTGACCTATGGCATGGGTTATGTTGGCTTTGAGGACCGCTGTGGTTTGTGACTTATTCGAATAGTCCTGAGACTTCAGAAAACCCCACAAGAAAAACTTGTGTCCACGATGACCTCTTCATTCGACCCAAATCTCTTACCTCCGAGCCATTTCTTTATGTTTGGAAACAAGAAATAGTCGCAGGGTGCTAAATCATGGGAATATGCTGGATGAGGGAGGAGTTCGTAGCCTAACTCATGCAATTTTGCCATTGCTACTGCCGACTTGTGCGCCGGTGCGTTGTCCTGGTGAAAAAGAACTTTTTTCTTCGCCAAATGCGGCCGTTTTTGCTTCAAATCGGCTTGGAATCGATCCAGCAGCTCTGCGTAATATGCGCCGGTGATATTTTTACCCTTTTCAGGGTAATTGATGTGAATAACACCGCGCACATCCCAAAAAACTGTCGCCATGACCTTGTTTGCTGACAAACCCGCCTTATCCTTCTTCGGCACCTATCTTGCGGAAAGCTTTTTCATGTCCAAATATTTATGTAAAGTCGAAATCACTGAGCCATGTGATAAGCCTGTGGTCTCTTCAAGCTCGCGCACTTTCACTCGCCGATCGTCCATTATCCATTTCTGATGTGGTGACCTCAATTGGGCGACCAGAACGTTCGGCGTCACTTGTGCTTGAACGACCGCATCGAAATTGAGTAAACCAGTGGTGAATGGTTCCAATCCATGGTGAAGAGTCCCCATAACATTTGTCCGTGGTGTAGTGGTATCGCTTGTCACGCTGTTGATTCACTGTTCGAATCCTGATGTCAAGAATCATCTATTTATTTCTAGCTAAGTCAACTCTACTGTGAAGGCATAACACTGGCAGTAGGGTGGTCATATGGCTAAAATGCAACGTGATCGTGATGATGACATTAGGAGGGCGGAAAAAAATACTGTGAATCATAAGCAACGACAATAATAGCGAAACAAACAAAATACTCCTCAGTTATCTGGACAGCCACCCTTGGAGTTTACAGAAACTTAATACCACCTGAGTTTCAAACTACACCACTCTGTCTTTCTCTCTGTCTCTTCCCCTTTCCACAAAACGCACGTGTTCTAAAAAATTAGTATAAGGGTATTCATATCCTCTTTAACACGTGCAAATAATAAAAAAAAGCTTCTGTTTGGTTTGCGTGATAGTTTTTTCTCGCAAAAAATAGTGTTTAATGAGCACTGGAAATTCACTTTTTTTCCATTTTAACGAAAATGTTAGTAGGCGTCTATATAAAATGGCTGCCACAACAAAACTATTTGACAGATCAGTCTGAAAATTTGGGTGCGTTCTTTTGAAAGATGATTCTTGACAAAAAAGAAATAAATTTAAGGTGACAACACAATTTCTGTTAATTTTCTGGGACTTATTGACCCACCCTCGTAGACGGTTCAATCCATGTCGTATGTTCTTTAATGCTATGTAACATATAATTTTGGAGCAGAAGTACTTTTCATAGAATATTATTTGAAAATAAAGAACTTTATTATTATTATTATTATCATTACTGGGAGTCAGTTGTATGTTCGTCCTTTCGTCTGTTATAGCCACAAAACTTTTTAAATGTTAGCCATAGAAGGTTGACTAGTTTTGAGTTTTACTACAGATAGATCAAGAGTAAAATTTTATAAAATTTCAGAAACAACAAGTTTTTGGAGGCTAGTTCCGTTATTTTTACTTTATCAGATTTTAAAAATTATCCCAAAAAAACTGCCACAAATGGTGTATCCTTCACTTCGTTTTATTCGGAAACAGTTAGAAATACAGGTTGGTCCAAAAATATTAATTGGATTTTAAAAATTCATAACTTTGGAACGAAGCAATATTTTTCAACAATTGTTTTTTATATCTTTTAAGGACCACAACGGATTTTCGCTATCGAATCTTACATTCAGCACAACTCCTCAATTGTAAGAGCATAACGAAAATTTTGAATTCATTTTAATGTAAGAATTTCCCCGTCTAGAGATGCCATCGTTCGTTTTGTTGCCCGTTTTCGGCAAGAACGAACTGTGTTCTATTATAGACGCACTGGGAGAGCTGCAGACGTTCACGAAGCAACATAAGCCACGTACAGGCACCTGTTGATAAACACTCTTGGGCATCGATCAGGTGGAGCTCGTCCCAGCAAAACATCCCACAAGATCCCCCTCGATTTTTAAGAATGAATTTTTATTTTCCATATAAAATTAAATTTAATCAGCAACTGCTTGCCAGAGACCACACAAGTCGGTTATTATTAGCAAGCTATTTAGTTGATCAATTAATTATGTCAAACGAAACCGATCTCCACCTCAATGGCTTCGTCAATGGTTTGGTGTGGTACTTGTATCTCGGCTGAAAAATTCATAGGGCTATATTTCTTTGATGATGCAAATGGCGATCAAGTAACAGGAAATTGAGACGAGTATAGAGCAATACTCGAAAACTTTTTACATCCTCAGCTGGTTCACTTCTTCCGTGCCCGTATGTGGTTTTAATAAGGCGGTGCTATTGCCCATGCAACCAGAGATACAGTGACTATAACTTCGAGAAATGCTCACAAGCGGAATAATCTCAAAAAATGTAGACATTGGTTAGGCATCTCGTTCTCCGGACTTAATATCTCCAGACTTCTTCTTATGGGATTATACTCGTACTGTATGAAAGAAAAGGTTAACGAGAATAATTCGCACTCTGTTGCAGACCTTAAAAGGAACATTAAGTCCCATATATTGGTCTTGTATCACAAACTTTGAAAAAAGTGATGAAACATTTCATCAGAAGATTGAAGTTTTGCGAAAACTAAAATGGCAGTCACCTAAAGAATATTATTTTCCATTCTTAACATCATGTAAAGATTACGCCTCAATATTCTTCTAGTTTTGTTAAAATTCTTTTATCAAATAAAAAGTTATTCAAATTAATAATCAATTGGACCACCCTGTAGAAAAAAATACTTGTGGTTGAAGATGTAAAGACATTGTTTAGTGGCCTTGAAAGTCATCGATTTCAAGGATTTGAACCAAACTTATATTTCTTTTTAAATAGGAATTGAGACTTTGAGATAGCCAATTAAAGAACATGGCAAAGTAATTAGCATTTTCGTGGAAATCTTTTACTGTAGGAGTTGTCAGGATATGGAAGAAGTAGAAACTATCAAACACTTGCTCTGTGAATGCCCAAATCTTCAAACCCGTCGCTACATGGGAAGCAGACTGTTTGAAGAACTAGAAGACCTAGTACAAGTTTCACTAACAAAGATGATATGTTTCATTAAGGGTTCGAGTTGGTTTAACAAAAGAAGGACCAACACAATTTATAACTGGTACCATAAATAAAAGGGAAACACGATGGATCAATCGGCCGCAGTGCAAGCACTTCCCATAGAACACTTCCTCCAAACCTAACCTAACCTAGCCTAAGGATGTTCAAGATCACCATCTATTTTGCCCTTAATCTTACTACAAAACGGAGATATATTCCCCGACGGCTAAACACAACAATGAGAACGATTACTTGTGCCACTACATTGATCTTCAACAACATAGCTTCACCCTAAGATATACTTGAGCTTGTACAGTAAAATAAACTTCAAAGTTAGTCTCTCCTTTCCACAATGGCAAGCCAATCGGCCTAAGGTCAAGAAAACCCCCGAAAAAGAGAGCAGAACAACTGATTCCTTTAGTTTGGTAAAATATTATCTGGAATAACTCACAACTCTACACTAATCCCTGGAAACAGACCTCATAAATAAAATGCTGTCTTCAACCTTTAGATGAATCTATGGATTACACTAAACTGCTACAAACGAAGTGGTTGCTGCCTGATTACGACTGCGGACCAGAGTAACAAATAATAAAACATATTGCATCCTGCAAATATTTACAACGCCATACCTGATGCAATTAAATATTTATTTTTTCCACACCTAGACGACTCATATCCGTTTTCAACATAATAATTGACCTCCTGATCGCTTTAGCTTATTCAACTCTGTTCACACCCTGTATAACAGGGATTCCTTCGGCTGCTGGCAGACAAATCACCATGCGTTATACTCACTCACCAAAACGATTAAAATGAGTTCTATTTTCGAATTATCCCAGCCAACAGACAATCAAAACCGCCATAATCTCTTGTTATTTGTAAACAATTTTTATTGTGTACACACCACCGACTATGAGAGTATTAAATAAAAAGAACAATTTCAAAAGCATTCAATAAAAATTTTTCGAAATAAGACTTTGCCGACATCAAACAGTAGATTCAGTTTGCGCGATACTGCCCCTCAACCACTCGCCCGGAGGTAGAGTTCCGCAACAGATACAAATATATTTATATGTTCCCGCTGACTTTTATTGCGCTTTTATGAATCCATCATATGGAAATGTATGCCTCCTTAGAGGAGGCAACTTCATCCTTGTGAGTAGAGTAACCAAATGCCATTTCAACGATCAAAAAGTGAGACAGAGAAGCTTACGCACGCACGTTTGGCGTTGATCGCTTTAGACAGTCGTAACAAACGTACTCGAACATTTTATTTTATAGTCGTGTAAACATCAGGTGGTGAATTTTTGTATTATTTTTTTTTTCCATTTTGTTATATTTAAACTTTTTTATGTCTTTCTATTTCATGGCGGTGATTGTTGCTGCGGGCAGGGCCGCACCATACCACGGACCGGTAGGATTGATGATGATTTCTTTTCGCACATCTGCAACTGATTTGTTTGGGGTATTTGTTTGTGTTATGAGAAAATTTGTGTGAAAACTATTGACGGACATGTGGCCATTAAGAAAATGTACGTTTGTTTACAATCGACGCATGACTTTCTATTTGTAAATTGAGAAAATACGAAAATGATATGTAAAAGCTAATTTTAGTGAAGGACGTCTTGAAATAATCCAGTTGGCTATTTACACATTCACGCCATTAGAATGGATTTAACAGTATGGCGCAATACTTTTTTTTTTTTTTTTTGTTAACTCTTAAGTATGCATAGTGATTCAAAAGGTACCGGAAATAGTGCATCCACTGTTGGCCGGAAAATCCCAACTTAATAGGTTTCGGCTCAAACGTTCAAGCTGCACATCCAAAAAATTTGAAGTCATGGAGAAGAACGTCTAAAATTTAAAATTAATATTTATGGTTATTCTAGGCAAAACCTAGCCAGTTGGCCTACTTTGATGCCCTATGAACCTGGCTACCTTTGAAGCCAACTCGATCGTTTGGTAATTGGGTTCAGTTTCTCTACTTAAGGGAATGTCCCTCTCTGATGCGTTATCTTTTAGGATGAACTCTAAGACACAGGGCAGTTGATGCCCATTAAATTCACATGCCTGCCTAGCCCTTTTAGGCGATGAAATCATTCAATGAGGCCCGTATACTTCGCAGCTGTATCTCTTTTGTTTCTTCATTGTTTTTTATTTTTCATTTATCCAAAATTTGAATCTGCCAAACATTCGATTTACATCAAACGGTTCAAAAGTTATGAGATGCTGTGACAGACAGACTGATAGATGGATAGATGCACTGATAGATAACTGACTCTCAATATAAGGATTCATTTCTCTTGTCATCTTGTAAGTACCGAAACGTTGAAAAATACGAAGTTATACTGACAATTTTCGATTTACATATAACTTGTTGTATTAGATAGGATCAGGCATGAATCAAATGCGAATTCATTCTGGAAAATCAGCTGCAGTTCAGGGTAATCGATTTGATTCGTATTTATTTATTTATTTAGTTAATCATCTACAAGCATAGCTTTACAGATTACAAAATAACTTAATAATAGTATACAATTATATATATTAATTCGTAAGGCGTTAAGAAAAGAAATTGAAGACAGTGTTTTTGAAACTATCCCGTGAATAAGATAGGTCAACAATATTGCATACTTCGTTGAAAGAGATTATGGTTCTTGTAATAGGCTCATTTAGGCCGTAGTTAGTTCGATGCCCAAGAGGAAAAAGAAATGGTCTACCTCTTTCGGGAGCATAAATTGGCATAAGAACTAAAAGAGCAGGGCTTTTAATATGATAACATAGCAAATCCCTTACAAACATTAAATTATGAGCATATCGTCTATAATGCAGCGGAAGTAAACCTAGAAGCTTACACCTAGCCTCATAAAATGGTGAAAATTGCCAACCTATTTTATAAAAGATAAATTTTGTGAACCTCCTTTGAATTTTTCCACACGATCAGAGTAAATCTGATAATCAGGATTCCAAATAACGTCGGCATATATAATATACATATACATTCCTTTTTATAAAGCCAATCATTGAATTGGCCTTCGCAATTATAGTATATAGTCAATATGAAAATTGAAAGTCAGTTTAGTATCCATTATGACGCCAAAATCTTTTACTTTATCAAATCTATTCACTGGACTAGACTGGAGAAAGTAGTTGTAAGAAAAATGAAGAGAGCTTCTTGAAAATGAAACCACAAAGCATTTCATTGTATTTAAAACAAGGTCTTTCTTTGTACACCAATTAGTTACCGACGAAATATCACTTCGAACTTTTAAACAATCCTCGATACCTATTACTTTCAGAAAAATTTTTAGATCATTAAAAATTTACAAAATTGTATGTGCGACGAAATATCATCAATAAAAATGATAAATAACAAGGGCCCCAAATTACTTCCTTGAGGAACTCCTGAAGTGCATTTAATAGATCTTGAGCAATAATTATTAATTTGTACTCGTTGGACCCTTCCCAGTAAAAAAGAAGAAATCCAGTTCAACATTGCAGATATCGGTATTCACAGTTTCAACTTGATACCCACTTTCAATAGCATTTATAGCATAAGACGAAAAATATGCCAAATTGGATGTAGTCGAACGTCCGGAAACAAAGCCAGAGATGTATTCCTTTATTTGAAAATCTAATTTAGCCTTAACTATGGATTCAAAAACTTTAGGTATTGCTGATAATTTACTTATACCGCTATAGTTCTTAATTACACATTTGGACCCTGATTTAAACACCGGGACCAAGAACGATGTCTTCCAATCATCAAGAAAAGTTCCAGATGAGAGTGAAAGATTGAAAATTAAAAGCAAAGGAAGACAAATTGATTGAAAACAATTTTTTAGAATAATTGCTGGTATACCATCTGGACCCGGTTTTGAATTAGGCTTAACTCTACTAAGAGCAGATAAAATCTCTTCGAAATCCAACTCCATGGAACCGATATCAATTTTGGATGTTGAGCTTGGTTCAAAGAGATTATTAGATGCAGAATCGGAATAAACAGATTCAAAGAAATTCGCAAAATGATCAAGAGTTGTTTCAATATCAGAAGATTCAACGTTTTTATATACCATTGTCTTTGGAATACCAATTGAATTACGTTTATAATTAATAAAGGACCAAAAACATTTGGAGTCTTTTTTTAATTTATTTTCAATGCTCATGATATAATTTCTGTGCAAGAATTTGTTTAAAACCACGAAATCTTTGCGTAACTTACGAAAATTAGAAATATTCACATCTGTATTAGACATTTTAAGTAACTTGAAAGCTTTATTTTTAAAATTTTTTAAATGCTTTATACCATGGGGGCTTGGAATGTTTCTTTTCCACCGTGCAAGGAAGAAAAATAAAAAAAGCGTTTTGCAATATATCAACAAAATGATTATACATTGTGGATAGATCTAAAAAATAAAATTCATTAACCCAATCAAACGAATACAGGTAATAATTCAATTCAATGTAATCAGCTTTCGAAAAGTTAAATGACTTATGTGATTTTTCAACATCTCTTAAATAATTATAGAACATAAATTCAATGAGAGTTTCTTTGTGATGAATTGAATTATTTAATACCGAAAATGGAGCTTCAAAAACACTAGCTTTTACATCATCACCACGAACAAAAATAAGATCTAGTATTCGATTCAAAGAGTTAGAAATTGAGTTGATCTGATGTAAGTTTAATGAGTATAACAAATCAATTAATGCAAATTCATATTCTTTAAATACATTGTAAGGAACAAGCATTTTATCGTCCTCAGACCAGGACCAAATAACATCGCCAATATTAAAGTCACCAATAACTATAAAGTAAAACGTAGTAATAACATTTTCAATAAAAAAGCAAAGTTGTTCAACATCTAAGATAGGCAAAGTTATCTGCTTACATGAAAGATAAGAGCGAGTAGCAACTATCAATCCACCTCCACGATCCTCTGCGCAGATGCACCGGTCAAGACGAGAAACATTATAATTTCGACTGTCGAACAATTCATTAGACAAAATTTCGCTGTACAGCCAGGTTTCCGTGATGATGATTACATCATAATCATTATGACTCGTAGCAAAATAAAGATCACCACTTCCCTTGTGATAATAAATTTTAAGCGATTTTAAATCATGACTCGTAGAAGGATTATTGACTATATTTTGAACACGTCCTTTTGTGGGACGTCGTTTTTTGCAACAAGAACAGATGTTTACTCCAATAGGTCAAAAATCACCACTGAATACAGTGTTAGCATACTCAGTAGGAATACCAACTTTGAAATACAAGAATTTAATATTTTGCGCACGTCCATTGACAACAAGCTTAAAGCAAGAGAAAAGCGAAAAATCAGCATGAAGTTTAGAAGCAATGTAGGTACATACATTTTTCGGCCCGTATACTTTGCAGCTGTATCTCTTTTTTTTCTTCATTGTTTTTTATTTTTCATTTATCCAAAATTTGAATCTGCCAAACATTCGATTTACATCAAACGGTTCGAAAGTTATGAGATGCTGTGACAGACAGACTGATAGATGGATAGATGCACAGATAGATAACTGACTCTCAATATAAGGATTAATTAATTCTCTGTCATCTTGTAAGTACCGAAACGTTGAAAAATACGAAGTTATACTGGCAATTTTCGATTTACATATAACTTGTTGTATTAGATACGATCAGGTATGATTGAAAGGCAAGGATGCGACATCTATTATAGCGTCAAATGCGAATTCATTCTGGAAAATCAGCTGCAGTTCAGGGTAATCGATTTGATGCGTATAAGTGATTCATATCAACGTTACATTTTACAACATCAGCTTCCCCTTCTTCTTTCACTTTTCCTCAATTCTTCACTTCAATCTACACCTCCAGCATCACACACTTACGACACACACTTCTTACGACTTTCATAAAGCTAATTTCCGCAAAATAAATGCCTATCTGAGTAGATGTTCCTTTGAGTTTGCTAACTTATCCTTAAACGAAGCCCTCACAATTTTTTACAGAGAAATGTTTAATTCTATTTCTCTTTATGTCACCTTTTCTCGTCATAAAACTTCATCTTCATCCCCCCTTTGGTATAATCGCAAAATTGGCGCCTTACGTAACAAGAGAAACAAGTTATGGGCATCTTTCCTTCGTACCAATTCTGTTTTCGACTATTCCAAGTGCAACTCTCTACCAGCGGCACCTAATTAACGCGAAAGCAAATCTTATAAACGACCCTAAGGCATTGCCAACTTTTTTGCCACCTATTTTAAACAGTCCTTCGCCGACAACTCTTTTGAACCAGACTCCTCTTACTTCACTCACCTTCTTAACTTCTCCGTTGGCCCCTTTCTGTCCCTGCCTTTTGATCCTGCTGTAATTGAAAATAAACTACAAAATGAATTCTCACCCGGCCCAGATGGTCTCCCTGCCATTTTTCTTAAAAAATGTTCTTCCATTCTCTCCCTCCCCCTCTCTCACCTCTTCCGTTTTTCTCTATCACTAGGAGAATTCCCTCAGATTTGGAAGACCTCTTTCATAACCCCCATTCACAAAAAGGGATCAAAGAACGAAGTAACAAACTATCGCCTCATTGCTAAACTTTCTCATCTACCCAAACTTTTCGAAAGTATTTTATACGAAGCCTTAAGCTTTCAGTGCAAGTCTCTTATCTCTCCCACCCAACACGGCTTTCTGAAAGGTATATCAACTACCACTAACTTAGTCGAATTCGTGTCCTTCGCCCTGTCTGCCTTAGAGAATGGCAAAGAAGTCGACGTTATTGCAACTGATTTTAGTAAGGCTTTTGATAAGATATCTCATAACTTAATCCTCTTCAAATTGTCTGCCCTCGGTTTTGAACCCATATTGTTAAAATGGATATCTTCTTACCTGGAAAAAACGTTCTTACAGAGTTCGCTTCATCGCTTCATTGCTTATCGACTCCCTTCTTGGCCACCTCTGGTGTTCCGCAAGGCAGCCATCTAAGTCCCCTTCTCTTCATTCTAACCATAAACGATGTCGAGAGGGTTATTAAACACTCTTCCCTCTCTCTGTACGCTGATGATACCAAATTTTTCAAAGCCATCTCTTCACCACATGACTACTGTCTCCTTCAACAAGACCTTGATAGTTTTTCGAACTGGTGCCTACAAAATCGCTTAGAGCTCAATATCGCCAAATGTCAATCCATTACCTTATCACGTAAGCACCACGTGTCCTCCGGCCGCCTTTACCTTCTCCATGGTCAACCTATATCCATTGCTCAATCTCTCCGCGATCTTGGTATATTGTGCGATAGGGAACTAAATTTCCGTTCACATATTGATGAGATAATTCGTAAAGCTAACTCATCACTTGGCTTTGTCAAACGATGGTCCAAAGAATTCTCCTACCCTTACGTGACCAGATCCCACTATATTACCTTTGTGCGCCCCCTCCTTGAATACGCCAGTCAAGCGTGGTCACCCTTTCAGCAAGTTCATGTGACCAGAATCGAGAATATACAACGTCGATTTCTTCGATTTGCCCTTCGAGGTCTTCCTTGGAACGATCCATTTATCTTGCCTCCCTATCAAGACCGCCTCAACCTCATCAACCTGAGTACTCTAGAGAAACGCAGAGATGTTGCAGACATTCTTTTCATTCATCAACTTCTTTCAGGCTCTGTCGATTGCGCATCTCTTTATAATTCAATTTTTTTCAATACCAACCCACGAAATTTACGATGCCCTCGTCTTTTCTATTTACCTTCCCACCGCACTTCATATGGATCTAATGAACCAATTTCCCGTATGCTGCGAAAAGTGAACTCAAACCTCACCCAGTTTGATTTTAACCTTAGCACTCCCTGCCTCAAAACCGAACTCCTTCACCATTCTCCTTAGCTTTAAGTCTTAGTTTAAGTTTTAGTTTTAAGTTTTTAGGTTTAAGTTTTAGCCTTAAGTTAGTTGTAGCTTGTAATAAGCCAAATAAATGGGGGCTTTCGCCCCCACCAAAATTAAAAAAATTAAAAAATTAAAATTAAAAAAAAACTAAAAAAAAAAAAATTAATATGTGCACACGCTCCTACCTAATCTCCGAGAGAGAGACTAAGGAGATTATCAAAAATAAATTTTATCCTGCTGAACGAAAACTACGAGGCGTGTCTAGAGCAGAATGTTAAAATCGTACTCGGAGACTTCAATGAAAACAACTTTAGCGGGTTAGTCGGAAAGTACAGCCTCCACGATAAAACAACAATATCGCAGTTGGTGATAAATAATAACAAGACTTTTCGTAATCATATCCAGATGGCAACCTTGCTGTCTGACTAATTAAATCGACCATCTGATAGGTGTCGAAAGGCACTCATCCAACATTTTGGGACGGCCGGCGTGATTGGGCCATACTTCTTCGAAAATTCTCGTGGTGCTGCTGTAAGAGTCAATAGTGAATGTTATCGATAAATGATAACAAATTATTTTTAGCACCAATTGATGTGGGAGACATGTGGCTTCAACAAGACGGTGCCACCTTCCCCATAGCGCGAGAAACAATGCAGTTATTGCACACAAAGTTTCCTGGCCGCATCGATTATCATTTCGCCAATATGTTTTTATTTCAAGTTTAAATTATCACCTCTAGTTGAATCAACCCACATTAACATTGTACGGAGGAATTGTAGAGCACACTAACGTTTATGCATTTGAAATTAGATGAAATCGAACAATCGTCTCGTATGCTCTACGGGACACTCTAGAGTGGTCCATTGCATTTACATAGTGGACAGCACTCTACAAGAAAATTCTAATCTTCTAAAGAAAGTTGAAAGGCTATCATACGTCTGTATAACGGGTGCTTAGAAAGCAACTCCTACCGCAGCGCTAGAGACAATTCACTCCACTTACTTCTTGTTGATATCTTTGGAAAGCAAATAGCGGCAAAAGCAGCAATAAGTCTTAACTAATCCTCACAGTTGGTTAACCTTAATACGGGCCACTCCAGGATCCTGATCAGCAAGAATACTATTCCTCGTAAGACGGACTATATTGTCCCTCAAATTGGCTTTGATGTCAGATCAGAAGGAACCCGGAATTCTTCAATAAAACGAAAATGATTCAATTATTCATCGATATTCATTTTATTCCCTTCAAAGTAATCTCGATTGTAACCAATAGACATATTCCACGCTTCCACCAGTCTTTAAAAGACTTTTCTCAGGCCGATTTTGGAATCGCCTTCAGCTCCATCTGCGAATTCTCCTTTATCGCCTCAATTGTCTCAAAACGCATTCCGCGAAGTGGTAACTTGAGTCGTGGGAATAGGAAAAAGTAACAAGGAGTCATGTCAGGTGAATACGAAGCTTGCGGAATGGTATCAACGTTGTTTTTGATCAAATAGTCGCATACAAGATGAAATGTGTGAGCCGGTGCGTTGTCGTGCTGAAGGAACCACTAGTTGCGACGAACATTTTCCCTCAAATGCTTTAATATGCTTACGTAATACTCTTTATTTGCTGTTTTCGGAGTGGACCAAAACACGGCAATCAAAGAAAACGGTCAACAAAGCCTTGATTTCGGATCGACTCTGTCGTGGTTTTTTTGCGTTTTGGCTCCTCTGAGAAGCGCCATTCCGATTATGGCAACCCGTAAAGCTGTGGCTTGGCTTTCAATGAAAGCAGTAGAGAGTAGCGCTATTGTACTATTGTACGCCAACAATACGATCCACGTTGGTAAAACAATCCCGCAGATCTCTTAACGAAATCGCTGACAGTTACGGCAGAATTCCAAGATATAGTGACTTTCCGGGCAACTGCAGAACGAATGAGCTGACAAAAGAGGGTGCGGGTCGCAACTTTGTTGAAAATATAAAGGAACAGTTCCTTCCCCTAGAATCGATAAAGTTCCGCCTTGATACTGAAGCCAGAAAAATGGGAAACAGCAGATGGAATAGTATCAGCACTTGTCTTTAGTCGAAACAGATCTGATCTAAGCTGGAAAGACTTCTGTCCATTAATAGGAAATGCATTAGTATAAAAACAAGAGCACTCACGTAGAAGTACTATTAGAATGGTGTCCCCTCCAACGATTTCTGTAGAAGCTGTAGAGACGAGGAGGAAACTATTACTCACCTTTTGTGCACCTGTCCTGCCTTATCAATATTGAGAAGGAAAGCCCTATACTTCTATGGAGATCCTCATGACTTAGCCAGGCTTGATTTTTAAAAAAATAGAGAGGCAAAAAAGGGTTACCCACCCAGAAGGGTTACCCATTTTTATCTCCCTTTAGGAAGAAATTAGTCATGCTGGTGCCGGAAATTCAGTTCGTCTTGTGGTATCACAATGGACCTATCCTTGGTCTAAGTGTATCCCTGTTACCTAACCTAACCTATGCTCTACAATATTCCCATATCCACGCCCATTTTTTTAAAGAAAAGGCTCCAGTATAAATATAGGTATAGCTTTGGTTTAATTTTACTACTTTTTTGCTGCATTTAGGGACACATTATTTTTTGTTCCTTCTTATCATTGTAAGTAATGCTTGATATTAAGGATTTATTCGATGACTTTTCCGTCGCTAATCTTCGTTGCTCAATCACTGATATTGATATTACTGATAGTTCTTGTAGCTCAGATAATTGTACACCAGAATGTCAGAAGTCTTAGAGAAAATTTTAGCGCTCTTGTCACTCATGTTGATTCTTTTTTGTGCGTTCCAGATATTGTTTTTGTGTCCGAAATTTGGATTTATGGGTTTGAAAAAGAAGATTATTTTATGCACGGTTATCCTTTTTATGCTAACACTAATGAAAATTACGCTGCAGGTGCTGTTGGTTGTTTTATAAAAGAGAAAGAGGAATACTTTATTCACGAAGTCGGTTGTGTTGATTTTTTGTGTGCTGATGTATTAAAAGTTTCCATTGAAATAAGAAATGTTTGTAAGTTTATAGAAGAATTTGCTTGACTCTTAGAAAATGAAAAGTCAAAAAATCTGATTGTATTAGGAGATCAATATTTTAGAAAATAGTAAAAATGTTTCGAGCTATATGGCATTGTTAGCTTCACATTGCCTAGTAAGCTTTGTCAATGAACCCACTAGACTTGTCTCAGGTAGTTGTTTAGATCATATATATGGATGGTTTAGAAATGGTTCGATCAGTAGTTGTAAGAAATGCGTTCTAAATTTTATGATTAATGATCACTCTATGACTGGGTTTTTGTTTAGCACTTCCAATAGCAAAATTAATAATTATAGTTTCAAGTCTCCAAGCAGAGTAATGAAGATCAACTACAGCAAGCTCAAATACAATCTTATATATGAGTTTTTGGAAAATGTTTATTCATGTACGGATGCCTCAACTTCCTATTCATTGTTCATTGCTTCTCTTAAGAAGCATATTCTTAATTGTTCCTCATCTTTACATCCTAAAAGTTATTTTAAGAATCTCAAACCTTATATTTCTAGATACTTATTGAAAAAAGTAAAGGCTAAAAATAAACTTAGAATTAAATGCCATAAGCACCCTGGAAATCTGAGATTAAAAAGCAACTACAAAAAACTGTGCTCTAAACTTAAAAGGGAAATTCCAATCTGTCGAGACAATTACTACCGTTCTCAATTCAGTTCTGCTAGAGGTAACCTAAAAAATAAATGACAAATAGTTAACAATATTTTAAATAAGTCCTCAATTACAAAAAAACCGACTGTTATACGTGTCGATGATTATGTTGTATCTGACAAACTGGTCATTGCTAATGCTTTTAACAAATATTTTACTAACATAGCCACCAGTTTACAACCGGTCCTGTTCAACCTTCTTGTCTCCCCTGTTTGACAACTGGTTGCTGTGCTGACCCAATTCTTTGTAACAGTTTTGTATTTGAACCCATAACTTCACTTGAAGTCTTGAAAGTTACCGGTACTCTAAAAAATACTAACTCGTGTGTTGCTGACGGTATTTCGAATATATTGCTAAAAAAAAGTTCCATGCTATGTAATGGACATTGTCACACATTTTTAATGGCTGTATTTTTGAGGGAGTTTTTCCAGAAGAGCTTAAGTGTGCAGATATTGTTCCGTTATTTAAAAAGGTTTCTACTATAGAAATGTGTAATTATAGGCCTATATCTCTTCTTCCAGCTGTAAGTAAAATCTTTGAAAAGCTTGTAAAAAATAGGATAGTGAGTTATCTCTTAAAAACTAAGTTTTTTAATAAATCACAATTTGGCTTTCAGAAAGGTAAATCGTCCGAAGATGCACTTCTACAATTTTGTGGTAAAGTTATGTCTAACCTCGATAGTAAAAAGTCCACTGCTGGTCTATTTATTGATATCACCAAAGCGTTTGATATGGTCGATCACATCATTCTTTTCAATAAACTTGAAAATGCAGGTTTTCGTGGCTTCACGTTAGAATGGTTCAGGTCTGATCTGAAAAATAGGTCACAAAGAGTGAAAATTGAGGAACCAGGAGCGATCTTATTTTTTTTTTTTTTTTTTATAATTTGCACGTGTGAAAGGGATTATGAATACCCTTATACTAATTTTTAGGACACGGGCGTTTTGAGGAAAGGGGAAGAGACACAGAGAAAGACAGATTGGTGTAGTTGGTTTGAAAATCAGCTGGTATCAGTGAACTCCAAGGGTGGCTGTCCAGATAACTGGGGAGTTTTTGTTTGTTTTTGCTTTTGTCGTTGCTCATGATTCACAGTATTTTTTTCCGTCCTCCTGATGTCATCATCACGATCAAGTTGCAGTTTAGCCATATGACCGCCCTACTGCCAGTGTTATGCCTTCGCAGTAGAGTTGACATAAGCTTACGCAATTGATCGACTTTTTATTTATTTAATGCGAAATAAATAGATGATTATTGACATCAGGATTCGAACAGTGAACCTGTAGCGTGACAAGCGATGATGTTACCACTACACCACGGCCACCCTTATGGTCTTCAACTTAGGGGTACCTCAAGGCTCTGTGTTAGGTCCCATTCTGTTTCTTATTTAAATCAACTCTCTTTTTGCACTTATCTTTCAAAGGTACGCCAACTGCTTTTGCGGATGATGTAGGTTTCTCATATGGTTCAGACAGTCGCCTAGACCTGATTTCCGACATATATATGGACCTTCATCTTCTAAGAATCTGGTTCTCCAAACACAACTTGGTCATAAGTGCCAAGACTAAGATTATGTCTTACAGTTTGTCATCTATACCGGATCTTGAAGTTAATCTGTACTTTCATTCACCAGAGTGCCAAAAATTCAAACTTTCCATTTGCAATTGTAGGTCTGGCTTATCTTCTCCTACCTATAATGACAGCCTAAGCTGTAGTGATAAATGTTTTTTAATCGAACACGTCAATGAATTTAAATACCTGGGGCTTATCATTGACTCGAAAATGAGCTTTTCGAAACATTTAGATGCTTTGAAGAATTATTTACGCTGTACGCTTCGGCATTTTTTCTATTTGCGTAATATCTGTTCAAGTATGCTTTAAAAATTATTTATTATGGTATTTTTTACCCTAAATTACAATATGGTATTGCTTGCTGGGGAGGTACTTTTAAGAATAAAATAAATCCTCTATTGATTTCACAATTAAAAATTATGCCGTAAACCTGGAAGACATCCTAGTTACCCTTTGTTCTGTGACTTAAAAATTCTGCCTGTTCGTCATTTGTATTGTTTTAAGGTGTTGAAGTGTTTTTTTATGCAATCTAGTAATCGAAATTTTCGATTAATCTCAAACTATGACTTACGTGGAAACTTTTCGTACTCTGTATCTGTTCCTCTTTTCCATACTACTGCCTATCGTAATTTTCATTATATTTCGTCTCTTCGGTTATTCAACAAACTTTCTCAATCGTTCAGAACAATCACTTTACCTGGAATGTTTCTTAAACTAGTAAAAAATTGGCTTCTTAAGTTCAACTTTGTTGGCATAGAATCTGTTCTTTCTGACTATCTGGTATAAATTATATCTTAGGTTTTTCTTACACACTATTTGATGCTATAAAGTAAATATGATTTCTTTCGATACTTCTTAATATTGTTTAATAAAAATACTATTTTTTGTAATTTTTCTCAAGCATCACCCCACCCAAATAAACTCATTTTGAACTATTTATAATTCATATTGAAGTGGCACTCAACACTATTTTTATTACTTATGTATAAAAAATACAGAATGCCAAAGGGATTTCTTATATTTCATATCTACTTTAAGTTTTATTGTTATGTTAATTTTCGAACTGTGAATTAATACTGTATTTATATAAGGAATTTTGAATTAGGACTCAGCGCATCAACAGAAAGTCATCAGAATCGCCAACTGTACGAGTAGTATCTACAATAATAAAAGGTTTGAATTGGCTTTGCCCAAATGCTTTATGAAAAACGTATACTAGCACTTAGTACCGAAATCTCCTGCGACATTTTTTTCCTCTTTAAATTGTAAAGAAATAATTTATATAGTGGAAGATCGCACCGATAAATTAATCTTTATTTTAAGTTCATACACAATCTCTATGGACTGGCAAAAAACCCCAACAGTATTTATAGACATAAACAAAACAAATTGTTACTCAATTTACAAACATGCTAACATACTTCTTTTTTTTTAGTTGAGTTGTCGATTTTGCAATGCAATTAAGTTACTTACGAGTAGCTACCCGCCAAGGCGATGTTTATCACTAGAAAATTTCCAATCAAGGTCAGTTAAGTCATCTTCATTACCCCGAAAATTAAGTAGATTAGAATTGCCCGGCACCTGATTCTCGCTATCTATTTACTGATCCCCCCTTGACCTCATATCAACACATAGAGGGAGGTGAAGCTCTGGATTCTACAATTTTTGAAAACTTTCACTTAGTCCAAGAGGCAAGGGTGGCAGTAAGATGACAGATTTCTCGCGAACCTGATTGTTGTTTTGTACACGTTACAGTTGGGGATTCACCGATACAATTGCTAGTTGATCAGAAAACCTATAAATTGCTTACTCATCGCAACTGAAAGCTTAGTTATTGTTCGCAATGATTGCAGTTTGCTTCGCGTTGTTTTTTGCGTTAGCTTCTGCTTCTGCAGTCGAAGTA
Organism: Pocota personata; assembly: GCA_963082735.1. Classification (NCBI taxonomy): domain Eukaryota; kingdom Metazoa; phylum Arthropoda; class Insecta; order Diptera; family Syrphidae; genus Pocota; species Pocota personata. The sequence continues at coordinate 189,862,557 of OY720430.1, forward strand.
TCTACTAGTTTGGGTGACATACGAGGTGTTCAGTTAAAGTCACGTTTAGGAGAAGATTTTTACGCTTTTCGTGGCATTCGGTATGCCAACTCGCCAGTAGGTGAATTCCGATTTAAGAACCCCCAACCTGTAGACCCATGGAAACCAAAAATATTTGATGCCACGGATGATGGGCCAAAATGTCCACAACTTTCATCTAACTCATCCGACTCCTCGGAAGATTGTTTGCGATTAAACGTCTACTCGAAGAATTTGAATGTAAACGCATCTAAGCCCGTCATTGTATTTATCCATGCCGGCGGATTCTATTCAATGTCTGCCCAGAGCAAGACTTTTGCAGGTCCACAGCTGCTAATGGATCGTGATATTGTTTTGGTTACCATCAACTATCGATTGGGGACGTTGGGCTTTCTTGCCACTGGTACTGCAGATGCCCCCGGTAATGCTGGATTGAAGGATCAGGTGGTCGCACTCAAATGGGTTCAGGAACATATAAGCAGTTTTGGAGGTGACCCTCACTCAGTTACTCTGATGGGTTATAGTGCAGGAAGTTTCAGTGTTGGCCTACATATGGTATCACCAATGTCGAAGGGGTTATTTCAAAGGGGTATCGCAATGAGTGCATCACCGGTTAATCAATGGAAATATGTAGAGGACCAATTGGATTTGGCAAAGAAGCAGGCGGGATTGGTTAAATGTCCCACGAATACCATAAGCGATATGATGAAGTGTCTAAAAGAGGTATCTATTGGTTTTGATACTTGAATTTGTGTACAAACTTCAAATTCCCTGCAGGTACCAGCTGATGAATTTGTGAAAACATTTCCATTAATGTTTGAATTCGGTTGGAGTCCCATCTTGAACTGGTTACCAGTTATAGAGAAGGACTTTGGGCAAGAAAGATTTATCACGGAAGACCCTGTGGCATCCTTTCAAGGTGGCAGATTTCAGAAGACTCCGCTTATTATTGGAATGACCAAGGATGAATTCGTTCGCATTGCTTACTGTTAGTTGGTAAAAAAAAAAAACCACAAGTTTCAACTAGTAAATGAATCTATTTATGATAGATGTTCTGAAGAATGACACTTTAACCAAACAGTTCAATGAGAACTGGGAAGACGTCGCTCCAATCTGCTTCCAGTATGAAAGAAATACGCCAAAATCAAGGAAAATCAGCACTGTACTAAGAAAGGAGTACTTGGATGACAAACCTCAGAGTAGTACTGGACCATTTGAGCCCTTGGGACAGGTAAGTCAGAGACTGCACTAATTATTGTAATTACAAATACAAATAACACGAATTACTTAAAAGCTTTACAGTGATGGTATTATCGGCTTTGGGGTTCATAGGTTTGCACATCTAGCAGCAAGATACGTTCCAGTGCACTACTATCGGTTTTCATATAAAGGACGTTATAGCTATTTTAACCTTCCTCCAGGAAACACACCATATGGTTTGATAGATGGCACTTTGAAGATTTTTCCAAACTTATATTATTTTTTAATCTCATTCTAGGAGCAACACATCATGATGATTTAATATACCTGCTCCGTATTCCACGTTTAACTCCATTGTTCCTAAAGACTGATCCTGAAGATGCAACTATTGAGCGTTTGACTAGAATGTGGACACAATTTGCTAAGACTGGGTAAGCCAGGAGAATATTTTGTAAAGATACATATCTGAGAGTTAATATTCGTATGAACAATTTCAGAGATCCAAACAATCCAAATGATGATTATCTTAAAACCCTTGACTGGCAACCACTTAGTTTGAAAAAAGAAAACTTTTTAGATATTGGAGATGAATTAGTCATGAAAGAAGGCCTTTACTTGGAACGCTTTAACATCTGGAAGAATCTGTTTCCATTGGATTGGACTGGTCAACATTTCAAAAATGATACTGAGAATATGGACTATCCCGATCCAGACGAAACGAAGGAGCACTGAGTGAATGTGAAGATGATATTGCTATTTTAAAGTGAAACCTTCTTCTTCATCTTTATTATAGGACTTCCTCCTGTTATTTTACAATACATTGGATAACAATAAAATAAAGAAAACAATAATTATTCGGTGTTAGTCCGGTTGGTTGTCGACTGACTCCGAGGTCCAGAATTCAAGCTAACTCTTCGGAAATTATCTCTCTATTTGTGGGTTTTTTATTTTGCCATCTAGGGCTATTTATGCCTGCGGAAATGGTCTCTCCACATTCTTTTTCGGATTTTCGACCATCGAACTATGTCGTAGATTTGACAGATTTCTCGGATTTCGGCATTGGTTTTTCTATCAGCGATAGATGTTGAGGTATTCATGTCAATGGTTGTTGTCTGCTAGTGTTTCTAATGCGTATGTTATGATGATGAGGCATGTGATATATATTTTCATTTTCTCATGGAGTCTGATATTGAGGCGTCCTTATTAGCTAATGTTTTTGCCTCTTTCGGACTCCTAGGTAGGCGAATTCAAGGACATGTTCTATTGTCTTGTTATTTACAGCCAACTTACATCCTTTGACACTACTAGTATTTTGGTTTTGTCTATTGCTGCATTTTCGAACTAATATAGCAGCCGTTGTAAGTTGTCTTAGGATTCGGCAAAGAAAACTGCGTCATCTACATCGGGGTCCATTTTGACATTGAAGAGCATTGGGCTTAGATTGTCGCCTTGTCGGATTCCAGTTCTATCTACTTGGATTTTTTTCGATTTGGACTACAATTTTATGTACTTTTTCTAAGATTTTTGAAAAGGTTTTTGAATCTAGAATGCTGTCGGTTAACTAGTTTTCTTAGTGTTTTTCAGTTCGGTTTTAGAAGCGGAAGATCTATTGAAATTGTTTGGCGTAATCTATAAGAGCTTGAATGATTCTAAAATGTCTGCTGCTTTATTTATAGACATTACCATGCCACAGAGGACCGATACATTCGTGGTTTGCTTCTTATCTGAATAACCGAAACAAAAGGAAAAAATTAAGTATAGTTTGACCTCAGACAAATTAATAAACATAGATGTACCACAAGGGTCCGTTTTGGGCTCAATTCTATTTTGGATTTTCGTAAATTTTCTATTTATCCGATCATTCAAAGGCAGAATTATAGCTTTTGCCTGGTCTATCTTACTCTGATAATAACTACTTCGATTTATTTGTTAATCTGAACTCTGATGTGGTTTAAGTTTCATAACCAAGTATACACTTGCAGAAGATATGATTTGGGGTTACCACTCTCCTGGTTGTTTAAAATTTCGGCTAAGTAATGCCTTGGTACCATGTTCAGTACCCGTGGGTGACCATGGTGTAGTCGGTAGTGTGTTCTCTTGTTACCCACACTGTCTAGATTCAAGACCGGATGGGGATCAGCAACCACAGCCACCATAGCCACATAAAAGAGAAACGATTAAAATCCAAGTTTCTCCAACCACTACAACAAAAGAAGTTCTGTCCTGGTAGTACATTGGATTGAACATTGAGTCTGAATGCTCCGGGATTTGGAAATTGATAATAATGCCTATTTTTTAGTAGAACGTGTTGAAAGCTTTAAATACTTGGGATGAGGTGGAAGGACCATACTTTATATTTCAAACCATATTTGCACAGAGTTGTGAGGCGACTTTATCATTTTATCCTGTACTGCAATCCGACTGTTTTAACACTACACTAGTTTACAATGGTTTATTTAAATCCAAACGGAATGTCCAACTGGGATTTCACGCATTTTAATAAAATGTAAACTCTACTTATCAAACAAAAGCATATAATTCGGGTTATTTATTGGGCTAATCGCAGAACTCCAAAGGCTAGAGTTCTAAGGAATTTGAATATCAAAGAGACTTAAAAACGAAGGCAAAGATTTTATTGTTTACTCCCCCTTCTATGTACAAAAATATTGGCGGAAAAATCTTGAAGAAATCGAGAGTTCGTAAAGTCATGAGAATGTTACATGAAAAATATACATACAAGGCTTCCTAACTTGAAAAAAAGTTGGAAAACGTGAGGTTCGAACATTTTAAAAACTCCTTCCCATTTCTTACTCCCACCTTAACCAATTTAAGTTATTTTGAAATGGAACAACTATCATACGATTATCGTTCAAATTTGTTCAGACGTTTTTGAATTAGGCGGCCAATATGTATGATTTAAATATTTTTTAAAGCTCCGCCTCCATATCTTACCCACGATTCAACTAGTTTTTGCCAATAAACTGAATACCTAAATTTAATTTCGTCAAAATTTCTTCATTGGCTACCGAACGAACCATGTGAGAACAAACAGATAGGTGGATATGGAACAAAAGATACTTGTTTTATCCCGACCCTTGCAAACACGATCATAGATACCCCTTTTCCCAGATTAAAGATAAATCTAAAGAACACTAACCGCGTAAGGACCAAACTGGCAGTTGACCATTTCTTTCTCTATCGGAGAAACCTTTGCCATATGATACAGTTTTGAATGTGTTTTTAAGTATTTTCTAAGAGCCATCTAACCGTGACGACTTTATCGAAAAATTTCAAATAGATCCTCAAATGTTATACAAAAATTGTTTGCCTGGCTTTTTCGAAGCTTGTGTGTCGAGATATGAGATATGATGTATCAGCCAATACGGGGCCATGGGACACTCGAGTGGTAGAGATCTACAATACGCATTATGCCATTTCCGAAGGAACATTTTTTCGATCGAAAGAAGTATCTCATGACAATTTTATTCTCACATGTTTGTCAGACGTTCGCGGTAGCAAAAACTTATTGGTGTTTTGCGCCACTCAAACTTTGGCTGTCCAGCTCAGTGATAACGCATTTAACCAATGAGGCATAGTAATTCCATCATAGGTTAGGTTAGGTTCAAATGGCTGCAAGCTAAGAGACCGACACATTTAGACAAATGATAGGTCCATTGTGCTACCACGTGGATCTTGGGGGATAAATTTCCCTTGCCTACTAGCTGAATCAATTGGAGTCTGTGATGGAGCGTAGAAGGCTTCTAACGTCTGCATTTAACAGATCGCTTAGGTCGCTGAAGCAGAAGACTAGTAAGTGGAGAGCTGGGCAGGTACAAAGAAGCTGAAGAATGTTTCCTCCTCTTCTTCGTCCACACAGCTTCTACAATAATCATTTGAATATACGCCAAGCCCTGTTGCATGCTTGCCAATGATGGCACCAATTACAGCACTAATATACAATCTAATGGGAGAAATCAAATTCTTATAGCGTTTCAGATCCAGCTTAGGCCAAATCTGTTTTGTCGCTAGATACTTTGTATCATTTCCCCAAATAAGATTTTGTTTTCTCGATAGCATTCAGTTTTAATTTAAGTTTACATGTAGCGATCGGTATACTCAAAGTGCCTTCATCTAGTAGAACGGGCATCGTTGTTTCATGTCTGGTAAGTTCATTGCCCCTCGAATGTTTCTATGCCTCGGCACCCAACAAAGGTGCATTTTGAACTATTCCGCCATCTCTATAAGAGAAGATTGACAATCTAAGGCTGCGTTTCGAGAAAACGATTCCAAAGATTCAATTGTTGCTTGGCTATATAAAAAGATTCGGATATCTACTGGTAATATAACATTTTTCTTCAGCTAGCATAAGAGTTCATTATTTCCGCTTGGAATACGGTAAAATTCTTTGGAAGGCGCAAAGAGAGGCTAAGATTAAGATTGCCAGAGAAGACGCTTCCACCTACCTCGTCCTTAGTTTGCGACTCATTCTGATCGACTTATCTTCTAGAATGACTGGAAGGGATGGTGACTTATAAGTTTTTATCAACATTTAACCTGGGTAGGGTTCAAGTTATTCAAAAGGAGACGTGGCCAAATGTTTTACGTGATCACTGTGCTATAGACGCTGCCATCTGCCATTTGCCTACCAAAGAAGTCGAGGAGTGATAGATGAAGCAGAGTGTCCAGTGCCGCAGGAGGTGCCGGGCGGAGTACTACGCTTATGTATAAACAAGATGATCGTTGGACTTTGCTTACTTTTTTTATGGTTCATGGCCTTATCTAGAGCAGTCTACTGGACAACCAGTCCACACGTGATGATCGCTCTAATGACCGAGATGTAGAGCCAGTGAGTGAAAGGGTTGTAGACCCCATTTCGTCCCGATAGCTTTTTTGCAAGAGTTTGCTCTTTCTTGTATGTTAGGTGTCCAGCTTAGTTTTCTATTCAAAAAATCCATAGCTTATTTAAAGCGTTTGGTAGGAGTGCTTTTCAGAGACTGGTATAGCAACGTCTTCTGTATAAGCGACTACTTTGCATCTCTCAGCCTCCAGGATTTAACCACCAAATTCCAAAGAAGTGGTGATAGGACAGCGTCTTGTGGGGTGCCTCTCAGACAAATCCTTTTTCTATCGGATGTCCCACCCAGCTTCAAGTTTATAATCCGACTAGTAAGCAGTCAAATTATCAATTCGCAAAGTGAGCTATCCACCTTTGCTCACAGTTCATTTGTTATCGCTAATGTATTGACGTTGTTAGGCGCATTCTATGCCTAGGAATGCTACTATTGCCTTTCCTTATGTGAGTGTGCGGGCAAGTTTTGGCTGGACATCAAATTTATGTTCATAACCCAAGTGAAATCTACAGGTTTGACATCCAACAGGATGACCTCAATCACCTTCACCATAACAGCATTATACAAATGTGACAGACAAGTAATTCAAAATTATTAAATACACTAATACTCGTAACACATAAGTGCTCTCATGTTAGCGTAAATATTACAAGAATTTCTTGATTCCGCTTGCCCTGGCATTAGTTAATAATTCATTTCGAATTTTGCAAGTAAATAGATATTTCTTTTGGCAATAAACAAAAATGTTTAAAATACAGACAATAACATCTGCGGTGGTAGGAAAAATTAGCGGTCGCCGATTGTTATTTTAAACTGTTCCCGGGGCGGATAGAACTGCAACGTCTAAATATTTACATAATAAAATGGATTTCTCTCTAATAACGCGGCATTCGATTTGGAAGTGTATACCACTTAATATGCAACGCCATGTCAGGCTAGATAAACCAAATTAATTGCCACTTAAATGGAATAATGTGTGGGAATTTGAGAAATGCTTTTGTTTTTGAATCGATTGCGATGCAATTCAAAGTTGTAAATTTTGAAAATGTGAATAAATTTAATTGTTGGCCTTTTTCGAGGGCATTTAGTGTTCAATTTAGTTTTAATGTTAGCCACATTTTGAGTTGGTGTAATTTATCTTATTTAGAATGTACGAGAAGTGTTTTACAGTGAAGTTGTCATCGATGAAAATACTCGTAGCAATTGGTCAGGATCAGGAAGATGTATCACAGTTTTAGATGATTTTGAAAAATATTTAATACATATCAGTACTTACATAATCGTTGTCATATAGAAACGTATCCACAAAAGTAAGATTCACATGATATGTGTTAAAGTTTAAAACCAATAACAGTCATCGCCAGGCATGCCAAGTATGTCATTTGTTACAGCTCAATATCTTTTAATACGAGAGCTCTAGCTCAGGAATCGCAATACACACAAATGGATCGAAGATGAAGGAATGACCATCTTTCCAGAGAAATTCGGTATCGCCACCTCCATATGTGTTCCGGATTTATGCGCCGTCTTTTAAATAGAAGTTTTGACTATTCTAGAAGCTGCCCAAAGGCGAGGGTACTGTGCATATTCCGAGAGGATATCTCCATTAACGTGGACAGTGAAGTAGCAGTCACTGGTAGCAGTAAAACTAAAATCGAAAATATTCGAACTCTGTCTCGCATAGCTCTAAGCAGACTGAACAATGTTCAAATTAATTGGGTGCCATGTTATAGTGACTTCATTGAAAACGAAAAAGTACTCGTAGGTCGGGGTCCGACCGATGGTTCACGCACCACTCTCATACATGAAAGCAATAATAGATGGAAAACATTCAAACTCTATGGCCAAATATAGATGGCAGCAAGACAAAGATCATCAAAGACCATCTCTTAACAGGGTCTTGATATCCGTAGTAACCAGATGGGACACAACCGTCCCGTTAAACCAGGGCGGATTAGAATGACGAACGGGCAGTACATCTGTAGAGGTTGAGGAAGACAGCTTCCACATCTTGTGCCAATGACTTAGTTTAATTAGATGACGCTTAAGTCTAATTGGAAACTCATTCTTTAGAGAGTTACACGAAGTGACAGACATACATTTTGCAACCCGTTAGGATGAGACAAATACCTGTTCGAGGCAAGTGGTGCGGATCCTATCAAATATAATATAACCTAGCTTAAGGGGTTGTCATTAGTCTCTTCTTGGGAATTATTCTTTCACGTAATTGGGCAAACTGGCAAACTGGCAAACTGGCTGACTAACCTACACCTGTCCTGAAATTGTTTCACCAGGACAGGGCGGCCACCTCCTCCTGTTCGAATCAAACGGAGAAGTAAACCAAACGTATTTTTTCTTTCTCTCTTCTTCTTTCCGAGGATTTAACTTAGGATAGCGCTAATGGCCCTCGTGGGTCAATGCGAGCTGACAGGTACAGCAACCAGGAGTATAGGTATAAGGTGGCAATTTTGGAATAATTATTTGATATATTGTGTACAGGGTGTTTCAAAAATGGTTTCTTGCTATATGTAATGATATTCCCCTCATCGAGATAAACAAGAAAGTCTTAGTAAACATGTGACCTTTTATTTTGCTAGAATCATTTTGGTTTGGCTGTATCTTCATCAAATATTTACAGATTCTTCTTTTAATCGAACAAAAATTGTACAAGAAAAGTCTCTCATAGTTTCTCTGCAAATTTTTTTTATTTCAATTACAAATGTCTGTTAACACTGCGACTAGTTATGTAACGAACGAGCAGTTTGCTTTTCAAAATTAGTAGAGGGGAGCCAAATAAATGGATAATTGTTTACTATTTTTCAAATACATTATAATTATATAATTGTGTTCCTAACTTTTTGGGACAGTAAAAGGAGCATGGATGGGATTTAATTCATCCAAAGCGTTGAAAGTTAAGTTCACACCAAGCTCCTCTTTTCGCCCGTTGTTGTCGCTCTAATTAAGTGGTTAATCCTGCAATTTCCGGTTGAGTAGCAAGGTCTGACGGTCTTGTATGTTGCAGTTGTCTCACGCCGTATACGTTAAGAAGACTTGTTGCTTCCTTGTTAATGTGCTCCTAGAGTCTTTTATCATGTGTTTTGGCCCTAGAGTTAATCTCTTCAAGAATAGTAGGAATCTTTAGGTCCCGATGGAGGTCGCTGTTTCTGATGTGCCATGGAGCACTCACAATAATTCTAAGGACTTCATTTTGGAAGCGTTGGATGACTGCAATATTGGTTTGACTGGCACATTCCCAGAGTTGAGCGCCTTAGTTCCACACTAGTTTCTGGTTATATAAAAGAATTTTGTTATTAATCGATAGCCCTGACTTCCTGTCTAAAAGCCATTTCATGTTTCGCTATTTAATGTCCAATCCTATTCTTTTGATTTTAATATGCTCTTTCCAACGAAGCTTGGCATCTAGGGTCATACCTAAATACCCTGCTGTATTAGCATATGGTATAACCATGCCTGCTATTGCTATATTGCAGTACGAGACAGACTTATTTGTGAAATCAATATGTGCGGATTTGCTTGAATTTTATTGAGTTTTAATAGCAAATTAAATTTTCTAAGGTAAAATAGACTACTCATAATTTCGGGAAAAAAATCCAAAAAGTTGTTTAAAACGCAAACAATTATATGCACTTATGAACCACCTTGTCGACTTATATTGTAAAATTATGACCAGTGAATCAGTGAATGGAAGCAAGTGGAGTAGTAGTGCAATAGTCCTTTTAATTCTGATTTTGTGAGCTATAAAGATTCCATAAAGTTATGAAGCTAAAAGTAGATGAATGAGTATTTTGGCGCTCGCTGTTTGGCTGACGTTCGAGTTTTTGTTGTTTTTGAGACTCCCACTAAGTGATCACGCAATTAACCACTTAACCAAGGCGCCTAAAGTTATGAAATTATGATAAATTATAGATGTACAATCTACAATCAAATTGTAGTGTTATGGGCTACATAGATATTTTATGAGTCAATAATGGACTAATATCCCAAAACTTTGCAAACCTATATCAAAGAGATTTTGAAAAATGTACTTTGTAGCATTCTATATTTTTAAATTTAAAAATCTGGTTACGTAATGTTCTGCCCCGTGGTATACAAATACTATCAGTACTCATTCTATTTTCTTTTTGAAGATAATCAAGGTTGATTTGATAAAGATCGACAATATCTAAGAGATACAACAAATGTTCTTTATAACAGCTTGTATTTTAAAAATCGAAAATCTGACTTTTTGATGTTTTGTAAGTGTAGAAAGTTCTATATTTCTAGGTAGACAGAGGTGTCCTGGAAAAGAACATACCAGGAATTTGTCTTGAATAAATATTTAAATAAAGTGAACGACTATGTCGCACCTTCTTGCACCTATACACATATATGTATGTATATATGTTGTTTAATTTCAAATCACTCATATTTAAAACTTAAACAAAATCGTCAAAAAGTTTTTTAAAAAAAAATCTGTTAATTAAAAAATAATTATAAACTGTTATGCTATAATCATGTATATGTGAAATATGATTCAAATATTAGTTTCGAACAATAAAGATCGAAAGGTAGCCAAGAAATAACCAATTTTCAGAAAACGACTAATAAGCAAAGTACAGTTAAACGTATTTTTTTTGAAACGACCTGGTACGCAATCTATTAGCATATATCTACCATAACTTGAATATCAAATTTGATCAAATTGGTTAGAGCCTAGAGATTACGAGAAAATCGACTTTTTCAAAATCGGTCATTTTTAAAATACCGTTAATTTTGGGGATTCTAGATATGAAGTTTGAATAAAATCGGTCCAGCCGTTTAGGCTGCAGTCGACCATACATGCATAGACAAACAGTCACAGACAGAATTGAGAGACCCACTTTATTGAGCTTCTCTATCATAGTAATATCAGGTTTGATCAAAACCTCGAGATAGAAAATTTTGCGGAGACCAATACCAATCAAAAGGAAACAAATGTACGCAGCACCCAATGCTTTGAAAACCAAAAATGTGTCTCCATTAGGCTCTAACTACTGCGACATGCCATGCTATACCATTCCCGAAGTTTTATCTTTCTAGGTAGTCCAGAAAGTCCTGGAAATTGTGGGAAATTTTATTGAAAAAGACACGAAAGTGTTATTTTTAATAGCCTGTGTCTTGAAAATCTACATTGTGTTCATTCCCATTCGAGTGGTTCTGACAATGTAAAAAGGTGCACACATTGATTTCTAAAGTGTGTTTTTCAACACCTTGTGTTTTGAAAATCGAAAATCCCTCTCATTTACTTCGTACGCTGTACGGTTAATATGTAGAATTGTGTCTTTCTAGGTAGTTTGGGGTTTCTGCAAGTTGTGGAACTATGCAAATGCACGTGGGGAAATGGTTTTTAAGGATTTTGAAAAATAGATTATCTCTTGGCTCTCGGGTGATTCAAAAAGTAAAACACCTGCAAAATGGCGAAGTTGATGAACCTATTGGTAGGAGGTAAAAATTAATACAATTTTGTGCCCCTAAGGTGTGAAAAAAAAAGAAAGAAAGAGTGTTATAGCAGAAATTGTAGATAATTTATGCTAAACAATTCTTGTCTCCACAACTTTTTCGTAAAGAGAATGGTTATCTAGAAATAGATAATCCGAAACATAATTCAACATGGATGATTAATATTCTAAGATACTCGTAGTGGTAAAGCTGCAAGCAGATTTTTGGGGATTTTTTCGGTATCATAAGAAAGATGCAGTGAAAATTGTTTTCATTTTGAATGGGTTTTACTCGTATACTCGTATGTTTATTGAGTGAAGAGTTTTTATGAGAATAAAAAGACATATGTACATAATATTGGCATAATCAAAAACCTCTTAACTTCATCGAATTTCGCTTCGAAGTTTGATAATTGCTTGAAATATATAAGACTGAATGCCAGCATTGACTTAATAAACAGCTCACTCACTAGGCTTTGTCTCATTTTTCTAATGGTTTAACCAAATACAGGATCTTCCAATAGGGACTTCCGAACTTTGACAGTTGATAGCGGCCATATTGTTGAAGCTACATCTGTCAAATTGGCTGTCATTTATTCAGTCTGTTTTGCTAAATCACCATGGATGGATATAGCGTTCAACAACATGTGCAAATAATAAAATCGTTTTTTCAAAATGGGTGTTCTGTTCGGACAACGCTCCGCGCACTTCGCCCATTTTACGGTCACAATAATCGTCCTTCTGGTAGGACTATTCGCAGTGTGGTGGATAAATTTGAGTCAACTGGTTCAGTAAACGATCAACCAACATCCGTACGTCGACAAAATGTAAGATCTGCCGAAAACATCGCCGCTGTCCGTGAGAGTGTGCAGGAGAATCCGAGGCAGTCGATTTCGCGTCGCTCACAAGAACTCGGCCTTTCGCAGACGACAATTTGCCGAATTTTGCGTCATGACTTGGACCCGTACAATGTTCAACTGACCCAGGAGCTGAAGGTAAACGACCATAGACAACGACGTGTGTTCGCTGAATGGGCTCTGGAGCAGTTGGAAACTGACCCTAATTTTCATCGAAAAATCATCCTCAGCGATGAGGGCTATTTCTGGATGAATGGGTACGTCAACAAACAAAATTGTCGAATTTGGGACGATACAAATCCACATAAGATCCAAGAGCGTCCAATGCATCCCGAAAAAGTCACTGTTTGGTGTAGATTTTGGGCTGTCGGCATCATCGGTCCATATTTCTTTGAGAACGACGTTGGCCAAGCCATCACCGTCAACGTCGAGCGCTATAGGTCGATGATTACCAACTTCCTTAGGCCTAAATTGGATCATATGGACACCAACGACATGTGGTTTCAACAGGACGGCGCTACGTGCCACACAGCTCACGCCACATTGGAAATTCTGCACGAGCGATTCGAGGGCATGGTCATCTCACGTGGTGGTGATGTGAACTGGCCACCGAGATCGTGCGATTTGACCCCTTTAGAGTTTTTCTTGTGGGGTTTTCTGAAGTCGCAGGTCTATGCGAATAAGCTACAAACCACAGCGGCCCTCAAAGGGGACATTTGAACGATGTTATATTCCATACTGGCATTGATAGACCTTTCAAACGAATAAAAAATTTCGATGATATCTCACACACACTTTGTTTTATTTAAATTTAAATATGGGAAGCGCTTAATGAAAGACCCTTTATGTTGCAAAGATTATCCGGTGGTGTTAATGCTTTCTTTTTTTGTTGGAGTTGAGGAAGAGCTCGATGCAGGATAGCAGTCGAAAGCCGAGCTGTAACTGGTATCTTTGAAAGATGATGGCATTTTCAATCGAAGTTGTAATGAAATTTGAGCTGGGGGTCCCAGCACTCCTTGGAGTGTTTTAAAAGTATCATACTTTGGAAGTACTGCCATTTATCTACCTCAAACAATCCGTTGCCAGATGGCATTTCCCTTTTCTTTAACTTCTTCTCAAATCGCTCTTGCACCAATTTCCACTTATTTTGGCATTCAGTTTCAGTTTTTCAATATTTTTAGCAATTTCAGACTCAACTGTTTTATCATAGAGGTATTTCCTTATATCTAAGTCAGGGCCTACTTCTGTCTTTTCCTATACAAAATTACGCAACACAAACATTTTTATGTGATCCTCTTCAGTTTGCTGCTTAACATATTACAATACCTGAAATGCGATAAACACCATTTAAAGTATGTTCTTTATTTGCCCTTTCAGGTACAGCCATATCCTTAGTTATTATATTTTACAGCAAGAATAGTGGAAGTTAATTTATTCAGTGTAGCTCTGAGGTACAAATGTCAATAATCTACTAAATCTGCATCTTAGTATGCACATCATTCAGATCGTTAAGATTTCGTTAAATAAAGAGCACATGTCCTTTTCTCACATACTTTTCCATCAAGACAATGTCGCAAAATTGTTTAAAATTCTACAGGTATCGAAATACTATACGTACCCGTACAATTTTTAAGGGCGCACAACTGAGTTTATATTAGAAAATCCACACAAACAAAATTCTCGAAATGTTTTTCTTTCGAAAATATTTAATAGCACTAACGTAATTCGAATGCAAGAATCCAATGAATTTCATACGCACTTCTATTTTATCATAGACTATTTTTGAACTTGCGAAACATAACTTAAATTTAAATAAATTAATGCAGCATCTTCATAATCAGAGTTCAATTGAATCTTGATAGTGTACCTACTAGGCTCTATGGGGATTTCTAATTGTGAGCAGATGTACTAAGTAAACAGAAATTGCAAAAACAGTTAGCATAAAAGTTGACTCATCAAAATTCGAATCATTTATGCACGAGAGCCGACGTTACGTTGTAAAAATTCATATCCTCCTTAGGACACCAAACCTCTGTTGAAACTTGAAAGTGAATAGGTCACAATCGAACTCTAGGGAACTAACCCAAATAACAAAATTTCAGAAATAACCTCTCAAGAAAGATAACATTGGGGGATTAAAAGCGAATTTTCTAAGCAAACAAATATGACTAATTGGAAAACTTAGCGATGTATAATGTATCCATTGGGAATTTCAGGACACTAACTTCGCAGCAACTAGGCCACACACAGAATTTAGCATATTATCCCCCCAGACGTATCATTAAATCAATTTTCGCACCAAACTTGCAATAAAACCAAAAATATCTGACATCAAATTATTAAAATACCTTTAAACGAAACAAATTAACGATAATAAATGTATCTTCTACTATTCTCTCTCTGATCTAAAATTGTTTTGATTTCTATTTTTCCTTTTTCCTTTTTTTTTAATTTCCACCCCATCAACAACTTATAGATAAAAGCCAAAGACAACAAAAAAAAAAAAAAAAAAAAAAAAAAATAGATACAAAAACAACAGCAGCAAGGTATGCGAAACAGCGGATGATTCAAGAAAACAAACACAAAATATTCCCTCATTAGTGGGTGGTTATACATATTTGATTTATGAAGATTGAATTATCATTCATTTAAGTAGATTTTTTTTTTTTTTTTTCGTCCTATTAATTTTAATGCCGCAGAGCACGTGGTTATAAAGATTTTTTTTTTGTTTAAATAAAAACTACATAAACGCAAAAAAAATTACTCTCAGATGAGATCAAAGACAAATTTGCAATTGATATAGAAACTTACTTGAATTCTATTAAAATTGTTTCACATCCAAAATATCTGTCGCAATATCTGTTTATTCCAGGTCGTAACTGTTTGTGTTCTTTTTTTTTAAATTTTTATTTTGAGTCCGGGGCGCGTCTTTCAATCGGACTCAATTTGTCTTGTGATTTGGCAACATACAAGTACCGCAGATATCTTTTTCTGGTCTTCCCTAATTGTCTTGTCTTATAATCACCGTCTAAACGATACGACACGTCGGCACTTTTTTTTTCTCAAATATTTCTCTAAATTTATTTATTCTGAGAAATTCAATTATATTTGTTTTCACTCACAAAATAAACTTTTAGATACAACACATCATTTTGTCTCTAAGAAAAAAAAGAAGAAAATTCGAAAAAAAATTATCATTTCTGATAAAGTTTTATGTTTTTTTTTTTTGTTTTTTTTTTTGTTTATCCGTAAAACCCTCTCAGACAAAAAATAAATAAAATAAAAATATAGAGCAGAGAAAAAAAAAGAAAAAGATATATTCCCACGATATTTAAATAACGCGACAAAATAACTTAAACATTCCCCCCGATGAGTAGCTATAGGCTATAACAACAACTCGAGATGAAGAAAAGAAAAGTATCTGCAGAGATCACACGTATCTGCGTTTATCTGCTTCAGTTGTCTTTCAACCAATTAATGTTTTTTTTTTTTTTTTTTTTAAGAATTTTTATATCTTTTATGTTTTATTTATTTATTAGTAGATACTTGTGGTTGTACAAGACAATTAACTTGGTTAACACAGTTTGGCAAATTTATCATGAAAAGAAAAAAATGATATTCTTTTTGGTGGAAAATAATGAATAATTAACTAGATACAAAGGGTAGCGAAGCACTCAACGACGCAGAGATACACGCACGTTGTTAACGCACTAATGACGATTTCGGGATAAACACACACCGACCTGGCGGGCACTCGAAATTTACGTTCACCTTTTTGATAGTGTACCTTATATCAAATATCTCTATATAGTAATATACACAAATTAGTAAAAGTATCGCACAAGTGGCCGTTGTTTTTGTTTTGTTTACATTCAGATAAATTACACAGCACTTGCGGGGACACTCTAGCGCACCCTCTCTCACTACGAATAGGCAATTAGGTAATTAAGATACAAGCATATTCACGCAACGATTAAATTACACGATTTTCACCTTTTGACAAATTTCAAGAGATACGAGTATTGTATCTCGCCCACTCAAATCGAATGCAATTTCAATTCAATAAATTTAATACGTGAGATGCATTATCGAAAGAAAAACGCACTAGTTACATTAGGTACACCCATTAGACAGCTATAAATGTATAGAAAATGAATGAATTTTCATCTGATAAGTATCTAAATGTATGTATGTGTATCACACACATATGCAAACACACATAAACACACACCACGGAACGCGTACTAATTTCGCAGGCTGGATTTTAATGCTACACGACTAACCGGCTGTTCCAAACTGAATGGGAATCTCCGCAGAAAAACGTTTTTATTCAAAAAGATAAAAATGTATCTCACAAGGTCTGCTCTGCTACTCAGAGTTTTGCTCTCCGAATGAGAAAACTTTGGAGGACGGCATTTTCCTTATCTAATTGGAACGTGGATACAACTATGACGTCATTCGTGCCTGGAGAAATTTCTATGCGAGGAAGCCTAGGCCAAGAGCATTCCTGGCCAAAAAAAAAAAAAAAAAAGAAGAGAAAGAGAGCCAGTTACAAGTGCGCAGGACAAAGTGATGCTCGACGATTTATTAGTTTCGGTAGGGAAGAAAAGGTAAATGATTTGGGAAATTATTATTATGATTATGGCCGGAGAGAGGTGTATTTGGTGAGATTGCAATAAATTTTCATGCCACTGCGAGAAGAAAAGGAGCTTTGACCTACATCATTGTCCTTACGGTTGATTTGAGATTGCTTTGCTGATGTCTTCAACGAGGGGGTGGGCAGGTAGGGAATTCTGTAGTTGCGCTTGTTCAGGATTATTGGGTGTGATTGATTAGGTACCTCGTCTGGAACACTTGTTGGGATATTTATATTTCCGAATGAAAAGTTAACCTAGCAGAGCGTACGATATTGTATTGGTGTCTGTAATTAGTTGACTTTGACTTTACCTAGGAAGGTGTGGTAAGTCTATGTACTTTGTTACTCGTAGTTCCGTACAATTAATTTCGCAATGAAGAGGTATTAATTTGCTAAAATTTTGAAAATTTTAATTGATGGTTCAGGTCATTGGTAATTAGTGGATGGACTAAGTGTTGTGAGGTAAATAGAATCCTATTCCATATATTTTGCAAAAGAACTGTGAGAAAAGAACGATAGAGCTGGAAATATATCAGCATATTAGTCCCGTGTCTGATTAGAAACATACGACTGGAAGGCACTTTTGAACATAAAAGTCAGCTATTACTTGCTAAAAGGGTCTACGAAAATCAACTCTATCCACTCTTTGCCAACTTTTACAACTTATGTCAGCATGTAGGTAATAGAGTTTGACTATCTCAATTCTGTCCATCGGTCTGTCTGTATTCGACTCATTGAGGAGGAAGAAATCTATGGGAATCGACGGAGTATCGAACATTGTGCTTCGACATCTCCCCGTAGAAGTGGTGGACATTTACACCACTCTGTTTAACAATGCACTGAATAATGCACATTATTCGGCGCATTAGAAAGCAGCAGTGATACAACCTATCCCCAAAAGGGGTAAGGACACATACAATCCGGCAAATCTCCACCCAAACATCAGGAAGGTATTCAAAAAAGTGATCAGTAGAGCCCTAATTAAGTGGACTGAGGACAACGAAATAATTCCGGATAACCAATTCGGTTTTAAGTCGGGGCATGATACAATACATGCCGCGTCTAAACTGGTATCGGATATCCAATTGAACAAAAGCAAGAACCAATGCACGGGTGCCTGCCTGATTGACTTGAAGAATGTCTTCGACACCGTATGGTTAGAAGGACTCTTCTACAAGCTGAAAAGGCTGGGCATAAGCAAACCACTTCTGTTCATACTTTACAACATGCTCACCAGTAGACAGTTCATTGTCAAAAATGGCAATATAACTTCTACTGGAACATTTCAAATTGAAAACGGTCTACAACAAGGTGAGGTGAATTTACCGATACTTTTCAACATTTACACGAGCTATCTCATAGGATCACTTCACCATGCCATAGCGTAGGCAGACGATTTGATCGCGTATAGATCAGGACCAAAAATCGAGGTCATTGCACTTCTCTTGCAACGTGACTTCGATAAAATTCAGCGATATTGCGATGACTGGAAGATCAAGATATCGGAAACCATTCTTTTTAGGACGCCGTTGTCTGGGGCCTCTAGGGATATCAGAAACAATTGGCGAAAGTTCTAAATCGCGGGACCACACGGATAGCCACTTGCGTGTCGAAGTGTAGTCAGATATCTGGGGCTTTGGTTAGACCAATATGGATATTTTAACAAACATATAGATGCTGCTCTGGCCAGAGCCAAAGGTGCGTTTTCCCTTACAAAGAGACTTTTTTATAGCAAGCAACTCGATGAAAGGTTAAAGGTAATCTGCTACACGTCCCTTATCCAGCCAATGCTCGTATATGGATGTTCCGTGTGGTTCAACATGGGAGCAAGCTTGTTGGAAAAGATTCGGGTGATTGAGGGGGCTTGCCTTCATTTATACAGAACACCAGAGTCCCAGTACATAAAATTCTATCCCAATGAAGTCCTGTAGAACAGGGCTAACCTAATAAGGGTGGATAATTTCCTGATCAATATTGCAAGAGCAATGAGCTCGATGAATAATCTGGTGTCGGGGGCCTATTACCCCAATTACAGATACCACGAGAGACATTCTTCTATCTCGATGAGAAAGGTCTGATCTAATCGTCCATGTTGCTCGGACAGCTGCGGATAGGCGACTCAACTACGACAGAGACGTTGCACACAGTAGTGTGGAGCGTCATCGTCTCCGTGATATGAAGGACGTTGAACGTCAGTATGGACATTTCTGATGGCTAGCCGAAAGAGAGGGAACTCCTTCGTCACTTCCCCATAATATAGGGTAGCATGTTTAAAGTTGGCTGTTATTTTTTTCCATGACCGACTTACATAGCTTAGGTTTAGGTATTTTATTTAGGTTTTAGTGGAAAGCACAGCACTTGGAATAAAAAAAAAAATAACAGTACGTTGCATAAATGCATTAAAAATTAATAGTCTGTCTGTGCGTATGTATGGCATTCACACGGTCATCTTTAAGCAAGATCTTGTAGGCTAAGTTTCGGAGACTATTGTTCAGAGTATTTCCTTTTTTGTGGATTTGCCATACGATGCTGAGATGAGTTGGTGCATGTTCCTTATCAAATCATCTCTTGTTGCTTTAAATAGTTTAGCTAGTAGGCCATCAGCTTCATGTTTGTTTAATATAAGCTATCCTCACCTCATGGATGGTCAATTCTCAGCACCGACTGCGACTCTACTACGAGGTTTCCATGTTTGTATCTGCAGGTTTCGTTCAGGTTTTATGGCCGGACTGTATCTGCTCTTTTTACTTTTTGGTAAATCTTTTTTCTATTTATTCGATCGCCCACTTCTCATGCTCCTTATTTTTCTTTCGGAGAAGTCGGTGCTTCTTTAAGTGCTGCTTTGTACGATTCTTACTTTGGTGCATGTGCTTGGCACTCGTCACCAAGCCAGGCGTTTCGTTTCGGTCGTCGAGTGAAACCCAGCACATCAGACGCGGCATTTCTGATGATTTGTTGGCAGTTGCCACTGGTCTTCTGAACTTGATGGATTTGTCGAGAGATTCAGGGAAGATTTTTGTAGTTTCTTACATACCAGCCGTTTGACGTTAAATCTTTTCGCAGTTTTCTGTTGATGTTGTGGCATGCTAGATATCCGCATCCGTACTTTGACTACAACCAAATAGTGATCCGAGTCCATGTTGGCTGCTTAGATGCTTGGACATCCAGAATACTGGAGGCGTGCCTGGCGTTTGTTGATCTGGGGACCAAGATTATGTTTCACCTCGCTACAAAGTTCGTTACCAGAGGTATTGTCGTGAAGACTATGCTTTCCAACTGTACTACCGAAGATGCCCTCCTTTTGGACTTTGGCGTGAAAATCGCCAAGCACGATATGGACGCCAAATTTTAAACCTGTCTACGAGCTCGTAGAAGCATTCTTTGGTTGCGTCCTCTGTGAATTCGGCTTTAATGCCGATTGTTATCAGACACTCGATCTCATGCCTGAAACTCAAGACTTCTTGACTAAGTTTTCCTCTGACTATAAATCCACAACCGAATAACAGCCATGTCTGCTCTTTGCTGCATTCGCCGTAGTAAATATCGCAGTTTTTCATCTTCTCAATGTCAATTCCATCGAAATTCCTGAATGACAGTAATATCATCTTTGTAGCAGTCCAGCGCCCGTTAAAGTCTGAATATTTCACGTTCAGATCCACAGGCCATTAACTTTATTTCGGTTGCTAGGGTCATCAACATTAAAATCATCCATATCTGAGGGTTGTAACTGCCCCGAAACCACTTTTTTTTTCATGGCATGGTTTCAGAGTTTTTTTTTTTTGTTCAAAAAATATTTTTTTTTATACATTTTTGGACTCTTTGGAAGTTAGACTTAAATTTAATATATCACATGATGGGGTCTAAAAGAGAAATAGAAACCAGAGCAGAAGTATTCTGCGAATCCTTACAGATTAAAAACTCATACAAACTCCCAAATGAGCGTTGACAATCCGCACAAAGAAAATAAATCCATCTCGGAATACAATTTTTGTCGATAGTCAGGCAGCAATCAAGACATTGGACAGTATGTAAATGACGTAAAACCTTGATCAAACTTACCAATATCCACTTGGTCAATCTCTGCTGGGTTCCCGGACATAGTGATATACATAGAAGGGAATGAGTTAGCAAATAAACTAGCCTAGGTACAGAACATACTCACACGCAATTAGATATCCATATTGGTGCAATGAAAGAGAAAATCTTAGGACCAGGGAACGTACCAATACTGTTTAGTTCTCAAGAGGTGATTGTGTTATAGCCACAATTAAATGAGGGGAGAACCAAATGCTTACTAGCTGTGGGGAAAAAGGAAATCTGCATCTTGATAGGTGTACTGGCAGGACATTGCGCGATCGGCACTATGGCCAAAAGGCTGATCATAAACTCCCCAAACTACTGCAGGAGCTGTAGAACTGCAGGAGAAATAGAAACCATCAAACACCTGCTCTGCGACTGTCCAGATCTCCACAATCATCGCCTCCTCCATATGGGAAACAGACTCTTCGGAGAACTGGGTGAGTTGGCACATGCATTGCTGATGGACTTAACGAGTTTCATACGGAGCACACGATGGTGTGAGCAGGAATCAGCCAACTACCAAAGGGAACCACAATGGACACCTTTTGAGATGTACAGCAAACCTTACCTAACCTATGAGATGGGGTGTAACTTTTTTGTTCTTTGGGGTACATTATGCCCCCAAAAGCTCCCCCAATAAATATACTTCCTCACAATTGGTTTTGATACACAACTTAATAATTTTGTGCAAAATTTCAGCTAAATAGGTTAAATGGTTCAATAGTTACAAACGTATAACTGGCAGACAGGTAGACACCGTGTTGAATCCATTGGTGTTCCGTTTATACCATTTTTTTTTTTTTTTTATATAATTTGCACGTGTTAAAGGGGATATGAATACCCTTATACTAATTTTTAGAACACGTGCGTTTTTTGTGGAAAGGGGAAGAGGCAGAGAGAAAGTCAGAGTGGTGTAGTTTGAAACTCAGGAGGTATTAAATTTCTGTAAACTCCAAGGGTGGCTGTCCAGAAAACTGGGGAGTATTATGTTTGTTTTTTCGCTATTGTTGTCGTTGCATATGATTCACAGTATTTTTGTCCGTCCTCCTGATGTCATCATCACGATCAAGTTGCATTTTAGCCATATGACCACCCTACTTCCAGTGTTATGCCTTCACAGTAGAGTTGACTTAGCTTTCGCAAGTGATCGACTTTTTTAATTATTTCATGTGGAATAAATAGATGATTCTTGACATCAGGATTCGAACCGTGAATCAACAGCGTGACAAGCGATGATGTTACCACTACATTACGGCAACCCTCTTTCCATTCTGGTAAGGAACACTAAAAACGGTAAACGCCCAAAAGTATATATAATAGTGATCAGAACTGAAAGGTATGTCGATCTGTGCATATCTGTCTGTCTGTCCACTTGTCCGCCTGTCCACCCGTCTATCTGTTTTCATATCAGCAGTTTATGGGCCTTCAATTTTCAGCTAGGAAGATGAGATTTTGCAATAAAGTTTCTGGAATCCGATGCAATATAAGTGTACAAATTTGTTCGCCCAATAATTTTACTTTAAGAAAATATATAGACATTGGCCTCTTCTATAATTCGTCCATACATTGCACATTGCCACGCCCACATTTTGAGGGCGTTTTATACAATATATAAAAAGAAAACATTTTTTTTTGCATCCAAAGCTGATTATGTCTTACTGTGAATATTTAATCAGAATCCGTGAATTTCGGTTACAAGAGGTTACAGTCACGCCCACTTTCTTCAAAGAAAAAGTTTCCATAACAGTTTTCTGATGAAATCTCGTAAAAATCGCGGAAATATACTTTGAGTACGATGATGTCATTGCATTTGAATTAAAATAAAAAAAAATTTCAACAGCGCTCTCTGGCTTTATTAAAACTGTGTCAGAACACACGATTCCTTAAAGATGTATTGCAAGTTATCTGTATATTTTTCATTAACTTATTTCAGAAATACAGATTCAAGTAGTTGTTGTAAAACAACTGTCGTCGACTCAAAACTTAAACCTACTGTAAGGGCACTCCTTATTGAATTTGAGTGCTCCTTTATCCTACATCTAGCCCTCAGTAGTTCGTCACGTGGAAACAATAAGATTTCAAAGCATTGCTCTATCCTAATCCCTACTTTTGAATGTACGCCATGTTGTACCCCAATAAACAACATAACATCAAAATCTCCAAATCCAACCTTAATAAAGCAATCACACCCTCTTTCAACGACCATTTGAATGCAATGCAATGCCAGCCCTTTGTTCCTTATGTTACGAGTTTTTCACTGAAACACCAGCTGCTGTCATTTATATGCGCGTTAACTCTCGAATCGCCCGATTAAATATGCACAGAAAAGAGATACTTTAAGCAAACAATCCCGAAAAAAAGGACCGACCTTCGATTAATGATGAGTACCCCAAGCCTGAACAAGCAGCTTCCTGTAAACTGTCGTTGCTCTTCACAGTTGAATACGCAATAATTTGCAAAATAACATTTTTTTTTCCTTCTACATAAGAGGGTTACCGACCCTGTTACAGGCAACGTGAGGCTTATTTTAGTCACATCCAAACCACCAGTTTAACCAAGGATACCGCTGTGGCGACCCACAGAGGGCACCCTTATGTAAATCACCAAAATCACATCCACCTCTTCGATATTATACAAGGGCAGAGGTGAAGTGACGTCAATGAAATATCACACAAACGACAACGGGTTGAATAGGGATTGTGAAATTGAAACAATACGTACGAGGATACCTGTGCTTAAGGGATGCTATTTTAGAATTTTAAATGCTACGAACGCAGGCACGTGCTTATCCACATGAGGATGATCTATGGAGGTGAGATATTATCAACGTTTTTGTTGCGTTTCTCTCTCGTAAAATCCATGAATGGATGAACGAAGGAGGCAACACAACCGCCAACAACAACGAAAAGGATGATGATTATGATGGAAATCAATTTCACTCACGTATTCTCATTTTGAGTATCTCTAAATCGCAAAGTTGTGCAAAGGTTATCACGGATCGGAAAGAGGTGGAGCATGAGATGAATTCGCATCTTGGGCTCGTTATCCTTTCTTGGTTTCTTCGTAGAGAACTTGCCACACATGAAGTGCTTGCGAAAAGAAAATTTCCTCTCTGGATTTGTGTGCATATCGGAGGGGCTACAGGTCTTACGGAAGTCGTATATGGTTGCAAATCACTCGCCGGGAATAAGCTGATTGATATCTGATGAGAGTCTTACCATCGCCCCCATCCAGTCGTTCCAGGGTATTAATGTGTAAATGGAATGGATACCTTAAATTTGATTTTGGTATTGGATTTCAATTTAGCTTTCCGGCTGGAGGAATGGTAACATACGAGTATGTATTTTTAATGCAGGAAATCGCTTCTGAGATTGGATTCTAGATGAACAAACGGATTAATATTTGCAGTTGAGAGGGCAGCAATAATGGCCTGGCATGAACTGTGTGGATGTGTGAATTTGGTGGAGTTGCTAAGATGCATGTTATCAATCGCTTTCACGTGGTACTATTTGAGTATTCTAATGGCTTAGCAAAAAGGTATCTTATAAGGAATTCTATGTGGAGGGGTGAATCTGTACAGGATTAGAAATACTTATTCTACGTTCTCTCTGGAATCGATAGTGTTTAGATATTCAAATTGTATTTGGGTGGGCATGGATGCTTTTTGGAATGGTTTACGGAGTTTGTTGTAGAAAATTTGTTATTTGCGTAAGTAATCGCCTCAAGGCTTAGTTAGGGGTTATCTGTTTTGAACTACTGATTGTGGAATCATAATTTGGTTGAATAAACTATTAATATCCTTCCACATCTTTATAGACATGTAGTGCCTACCTTGCAGAAATTATAAATATATTGGGAGTAAGCAAACAATAATCTATGCAAACGTATGGGCTCCCAGAACTAGCAGAAGATCTGTAAGAGGGTAAATATTCACGGATTTATGATATTCATCGTCGTAATATACAGAACCTTAACATTAAGATAAATAAATAATAGGCTTGCTTCGAACTCAGCTCTTTAATAATAGGTAATCCAGGGAAATGTGAATAAGGATGAGTCTACCAGCCATTCTAAGGTAAAATTATTTTGCTTAATTGCGCTACGTTGTCTGGCCCCCTGCAGACAGGAAACAGATCGCAAAATCTGTCCTTGCATTTAAAATACGCCTTATTTGAGGGGTTTTAATATCGCTAATAACAAGTATTTGTAGCTCATTTAAAAGCTTTTTATAAGCTTTGCAACCTTTTGACTAAAACGAAAGTTTGATAATTTAGTCGCTAAGAGAAGATTTAGCTTTGCATGAAAGTGGGTGCTGGAGGCACAAACTTGAATTGAATTTGGCCTCCTATAGATAGAATCACAAACTTCCTCATTTGGCAGGATTTTTCCTTCCTGAATCCTCCGGAAGCCAAGGGCTAACTTAGAAGCCTGAAGTTTTGCATACTTTCTTCACAGACCACGGTGGAGAGCATAATGCATAATGATTTTCGAGATACAAGGTGTTTCAGGGAATATTTTTAAAAATTTTGAAAAATTCTAAATATATCCACACCTATGGGAGTAACCGATTACGTAAAAAGTTGCACGCAATACTACAACAGCTACCATTCGTGCATCTAAGCGTCACTATTAGTCCTCTAAACTAAGCACTTCCCTTCCTCCAAAAATTTTATAGAGAAACCTACGTGACACACATCATCAACTCATGCATAATGACTTCAACCTTTCCTTTAGCCTGGAAACGTGCACGAATTATACCCGTCCCTAAGAAAGCTAATGCTGCTGCTGCCAATGATTACAGGCCTATTAGCATTCCACCATGTCTGTTTAAGGTTTTTGGAAGAATACTGGCGAGGCATATTCAAGATCACCTGTCCTTGCTGAGCCACCTGCAGTCCGGCTTTAGAACAGCCCATAGCTGTGCGTCCGCTATGGTCAAGATATTGGATGATATAAGGAATTAATTCGAAAAGGGACTTGTGACTTTGCTTTGCCTTCTAGACTTTTCATAGGGTGGCCGTGGTGTAGTGGTAACATCATCGCTTATCACGCTGTTCATTCACGGTTCGAATCCTGATGTCAAGAATCATCTATTTATTTCACATGAAATAAATAAAAAAGTCGATCACTTGCGAAATATAAGTCAACTCTACTGTGATGGCATAACACTGGCAGTAGGGTGGTCATATGGCTAAAATGCAACTTGATTGTGATGATGACATCAGGAGGACGGAAAAAAATACTGTGAATCATAAGCAACAACAATAATAGCGAAAACAAACAAAATACTCCCCAGTTATCTGGACAGCCACCCTTGGTGTTTACAGAATCTTAATACCACCTGAGTTTCAAACTACACCACTCTGTCTTTCTCTCTGTCTCTTTCCCTTTCCACAAAAACGCACGTGTTCTACAAAATTAGTATAAGGGTATTCATATCCCCTTTAACACGTGCAAATTATAAAAAAAAAAACAAAAAATGGCCTTTGACAAGGTCAATTACTTCATACGCTGTTGGAAGTTACGGCATTATTTTGCTTTTAGTGATAGGGTTGCAAGGCTCATAGGTCGCAGAGAGTATTTGTAGGGGATACATGCATTTAAACTCCTTGTGCAAGGTGTACCCCAGGGCTCAATCTCGGGGCCCATTCTATTCTGCATGTACATTAATGACTTACTATCGACCTGCAATCATCTGTTAATCCACCTGTACGCTGATGATGTTTAACTTTATTCCTCGCAGCCGGCTGATAAGATGAGAGAGCTTGTCTCAGAGTTAAAAGTGGATCTACTCGCGATGGACCATGTCTAACGGACTAGTCTTAAACCCAGCGAAATGCCAATCCGTACCTATCTTAAACAGACCCCTCGAACTAGATTCTGTGCCAGACATCGGGCACTAAAATGAAGCTAGTAGAAACTGCAACAAGCCTTGGCTTTGTCATAAATCGAAACCTATCTTGCTACAATCACATCAACGTCGTAATTGGTCGTATTTATGGATACTTGGGCAAATTGTGGATTTCATCTAGTTTCACTCCGCTTGCGACACGTCGAAGGATTTCTTTTCATTAGCTGCAAATAGCTTTCAATGATGCTGTCAGATATATTTACCAGATACGTAGGTATGATCAAATCTCTTTGTATTCGAAAGATTTTCTAGGCTGTACATGCACAAAATTATTAGAACCTAATCACCGCCATACTATACTCCAAACTTGAACTTTCGAGCTCACTTAGAACTTTCAACATTAATACACATTACTGCAATTATCTTAGTTCTTCTCGATTATTTTTCATTCATGCTATCCGGTTATGGAACTCCTTACCGTCAAATATTGAAAATGTGTCAAATGACAAAAACTTTAAAACTGCTCTATTAAGATACTACGCATCGCAATATTAAAATTAAAAATAGAAATATGTAAGTATATGAATTGGAATAAGAGAAAATGAATTTGAAATGTAGAAGGAGTACTTTGCTATTTTGAAATGGGATCCATATGCAAAAGTTAAATAATTTTTAGTTAGCTTAGACGTGATAGTTTAGCGAAACAAAGCCCACAGCACAGAAAGACTCCAGACTTCTAGCTCATGTTTTCCCATTCTTTTATAACAGCATCAGTTATAGACTCTGGAATTCCACTAATATGTTCTTGCAATTTCGGTTCCTTTTATACTCTCGTACCTTGGTTCTCACCAGAGTTCGACTTTATTGTTTGTGAATGGAGCTTTAAGGGTATTGAAGAAAGATTCATCCATTTTCGAGTACAATAAATACCAGTGTTCATGTTGATATTGATACTGGCGTATATCTTAATTGCATGAAGCTCTGGTTGAAAGAAACTTAGACAAATTATAAGCGATTTCGAGATTTTCCAGTGCCCATCTTTGAGCTATTTGTATACCAGACAATTCACTAAAGCACCCTCCTATTGCCTTTGAGTTTCGAATCACCTTGAGGCTATGATAAACCTACAGATATCCTTAATAGATCGCATATTACTTCGATATCCTGAAAGAAGTGTCTTCCAAGGAATTTATGTCCGAGGTGACAGAGGCCAAGGCAGTGGCATAGAAAGTAGGTTGTGTTCTCATTGACTTCCTTATCTCCGCAGCCTCAACAGAGATCAACCTCACGTTACCTTAGCTTTTTCATATAATATCGCAGAGTGTTATTCCCTGTAATCACTCCTTGTAATCACTTCTACTGTTTCGCGAATGAACTGGCCATCTTTACCGATGGATCCAAAATGACTGCCGGTACTGGGTGCCGGCGTCTACTGTGAGTTTCGAAGTATACATCGCTCGTTTAGACTTAAGGATAGTTGCAGTGTCTTCCAAGCCGAATTTGCTGCAATAAAACAAGCTATGGATATGATTATTTAGGAAAATATTTCAGGGCAAATAATCAGCATCTATGTTGATAACCAAGCGACCATTAAGGCGTTACAATCAAACGTCACTAAGATCCAAGCTCCTAATGTTGAAGGGATATCCGCATAGCTGTTGTAGTTGTAACTCTAAGGATTTTGTTTTGTTTTTTTAATACAGGGTGTATGTGTCCTTTTCACTTTCACACTTATACCACATATTATATGAATAAACCCAACAGGGACAGATTTTTGATTTTAAGGATTTCTTTTTTAAAAAATTTCCAAATATCAGAGCTCTCAGATTCTATTTTCAGTCAATAGTAAGCAAAAACCCTTTTTTTGGTTATTTGTTGGAGAAATTTCGATTTTATTTATATTTCTTTTATACTACCTCAGATTATTCCATTACAAGGTCCCACTGACTTGGGAATTGAAGCGAAATGACCACCCGCCCCGTTATCGCTTCACTCTTTGGGCTTTAGAGCAACTCGAAATTGACGTCGATTTTGCTAAAAAAAAAAAAATTAATTTTTTTCTCGGCGTCAATGTAAGGTGGGCAAAATCGCATCATCACCTCCCCGTGGTGCCTAACAATGAGCGTATGCTGAGTCGGGCGAATTGTGTGTAGCTGAGCACTCGAACCTGCGCAAGCACATCTGGGTGAACTTCAGCGCACATATATTCAACCGGACGTGGCATCTCTTGTTGACCTGATCGGCTGAAATATGCGGCTCAGGAGTCTAGAAGGAGGACGTGCTGCGGATGAATTCTCTCGATGGAATGGGTGACGTCTACAGGCCAGCGAACACCTTACTTGAGCTACTTCGACGTATTTGGAGCTGAGGTCTGTAAGGATTTTCAATACTGGGTCAGGGTGTTGGAAAAGAGATGGTGGCGGAGGAGCCCTTAATGGGCCAACGGCAGCGCTCATATTCCCGAAGTGGGTTAAAAAGGGACCTGGTCCTCCAGGTTGGGGTTGTGCCGTCGGGTTAACTTCCCTACCACGTAAAAAAAAAATATGATTACGAAGCAACCAACAGCCTAGGATACGGATGATTTTACTGTTGACGACCCTTGCAAATGTAAAAAGGACAACGATTTTCGTGTCTGCACGTGGAATGTGGCCTTAGGCAGCTGTAAAGCAAACGTTACCGCCATCCAAGAAGTGCGATGGGATGGGTCGGGCAAAAGAAGGATGAAAAACTGTGATATCTACTACGGCGATTGCTACTCGTACAGACAACAAGGACAGCGTCTATTTGGATGTGGATTTGTTATTAGAGGCAGACTTAGGCAAGAAGTCTTGGACCAGAGCTGCTCACGAGCTCTACGAGCAGATGAGAAAAGAGGAACATCGACTTCTCAGAAAGAAGAAAAAGGAGCATGAGAAGCGCTCGATCGAGAAGATTGAAAGACTTTATCGCAGGAATGATGTTTCAAAGCCAGAACAGAAGCCTGCAGGGACGAAAATGGTAAAATAATAGTAGAAGCGCAGTCGGTGCTGAGGATATGGATGGAACACTTCTGCAGACTGCTAAACGGCGATGATGTCCAATATTCCGCTGTCAGGCAGAATGAACCATTCAACAGTGACGATGATAGCCAAGATTCCCGTCAACCCGATCAGAATGAAGTGAGGATAGCGATATCTAAACTTAAATCCAACAAAGCTGCTGGAGCCGACGGCCTTGCCGCCGAACTCTTTAATGCAGGAGGTGATGAGCTAGTAAGGAGCATGCACCAGCTCAACTGTAATGAATCATGAATGCATGCCCAACGAATGGAACCTCAGCATCGTTTGCCCGATTCAGATCCTGAAGAAAGGAGACCCTCTGAACTGCGCCAACTACACAGGTATAAGTCTTCTCAACATCGCATATAAGATCTTATCTGCCGTATTATGTGAACGTCTTAAACCAATCGTCAACAACCTGATAGGTCCTTATCAGTGCGGTTTCAGGCCCGGTAAGTCCACCATTGACCAAATATTCACACTACGGCAGATCTTGGAAAAACCCATGAATATGATGATCTTTGGCCCCGCCCCGTCTGCATAGACGGCGAGTGGAGGAGAAGATATTACGCCGAGCTATACGGACTTTAGCCAGGAGAGTTCATATACAACGACTAAGATGGCTAGGTCAAGTAGAGCGGATGGAGCCCAACGTTCCAGCCCGGAAAGTCTTCGAATCCACCCCGGATGGATGGCACAGTAGAGGACGACCTCGCGGAAGGTGGCGTAAACAAGTGGAGAGGACCTCAACCAACTTGGCGGGCGTAACTGGAGGCAGCTAGCTCATAACCGGGCTGGCTGGAGAGGTTTGTTGGTTGAGGCCCAGATCCACCTCGGACTGTAGCGCCACCTAAGTAAGTAAGTAAGTAAACGATTCAGGAACTTAAGCTAAAATAGGACCTCGAGCTATTGATAATATTCTGCAAAATTTGGTTGAGAGGATAGGCTACTGCCAAGCAAGCCGCAGCAGGTATTTAAATTAAATTATTTTCCAATAAAGAAAAAATTAATATTTTTGTATAAAAATTTTAAAAATAAACCAGCAGATGGCCCACCCTTTACAAAGTCTTAAATTGTCCTTTGAGATGTTCCTTGAAAATGGAGTTTTATTGAAAAAATTTTTAGAAAAAGTTTTCAAAAGTTTCAATTTGGTCCATAGAAAGACATTTATCCAACAATTCTATTCATTCAAACCGCAGTTTAAATGAAGTCTGTTATATAGTAACTGGTAACAATGAATGTGCTTTTCTGTAACCTCTGCAGTGATGCCACCTGAATCTGACCCAAGTACCTAATTATGTTTACTTTCCTATGAGCATCTGCGTATTCTCCCCTTCTATCTCCTTTCATGAAAAGGAATTTTGATAAAGATCGTATGCCAAAATTAGCCGAGTAAACAATTTCCTAAATTGTGTGTACTTTATGTTTGTTTTCTTTTTTACTGAGCAAAAAAGATTACTCCACGATGGATCCCGTGCACTAACCCCTGTCACCAAAAAAAGCTAAAAAAAGGTTATCATGCAATAAATATCTTTTGGATAATCCAAGGGTAAATCTATTCAACAATTTGTTTTTACTGTTTACCGCTTTTATGGAGTGTCAAAAGTGAAAGAGACGTACTAGACGAAAACTGGGTACGCATTTGGGGAAGTTTATGAATGAAAATCGTAGACAGAAAAGTTCCAGCACACAGATAAGCACTTCCTTACAAATAGAATGGAGTATATACTCGTACAGTGTAAACCATGACTGGGCTAACATCTTCCTGTCGTATGCAATGTGGAGTTCTTAGAATTTTGATAAATTTTTTGTCAAGCAAATCGCATGTCGGCGCACAATATTTGTTTTAGTTTAGACACGTGAGCGGCGTGTGCCTTCTTTTTTTTTAGGGGATTGAATCACTATCATGAGGTGTTGTGGTGAGAGTGGATTCTTCGTCACGAAAATATGAAAAGGTTATCGATGTATCAATCAAAGTGATGAGATTTTCCTGTTTTAAGAAAGTTACAGTGAATAAGGCTAGTGATTCAAGGAACATAGTAGCAATCATCCAAAAACAACAAAGGGGTATAAATATGTTGACTACAGTTCAACGAAAAGGTGCAATGATCAACGAAATCATGTGTTCAACTATAAATAGTTATAGCTGATGATTAATCTTGGGAATTTAATAGATTAGATCCAAGTGTAGTAAAAGCTTTGATAAGAGGTAGGGACTTTGTCCAAAAATGGTCTTATGGATGTGCAACGCTGTCGTGTGTCCTATCTTTACTTATAGGTCACTGGTTTGACGACCCTCCTTCAGTAAGGACTACAACGTTAAAAAATTAGGTAATGTTTAAAGATCTGTAGCAATAGGTACAACGGGTGCTATGCGATCCTGTCCGACTGAAGCTCTGAACGTACTTCTGCACGCGGTCCTACGGTCACGGTAAAATTCTGGATTTGTTTCCAACCCAAACTGAACTTCTCGGTAGCTTTCCATCCAGGGTGGACTGGGAAAGAGGCGATGTGATGAGAAAGTTCGAAACCACAATTTTCTTCAACGGTTCAAAGATAGAATGTGGGGTTGGTGCGAGAACCTTCTGCATATTTCGGAGTCTTACCGCTTCCCCGACTCTTCCAATGTATTCCAGTTGGAATTGCTGGCGATATGCCAGGTTTGTGGGACGCTGAGAAACAATCTTACACGCTAATGAAACATCGCCATTTTCGTTGATAGCCAGACAGCTATCAAAGCAATAGATTTGGCTACATCATCCTCCAAACTGATAGAATAATGTAGAGAGGAAATCGACCTGCTGCGTCATCGGTTTAAGGTCAGTCTCCTCTGCATTCCAATTTATAGTAGCATAGAGGGGAGATCGGCTGTTGACAGATCCCTTGCGGAAGAGTCCACGTTCCGCTGGGATCTGTCAAGAGAGAAATCTTCTTGCATTTCCTTCCAGTCAAGACACAAGAGCTTCCAAACAGGACTCGCTCGGACATCGCCAGGATTGTTTTTTTTTTTTTTTTGCGTTGGGATGTGGAAATCTTTCAAAGACGAAACTCAGTAAGAGTGTGGGATTTCCACTCACTTAATCCACCTCCCCTCCTATCCTTGGTCCCCACGGCACTGCCGTCAAGCATTTCTTCGAGAGGGGGGCTTCAGTCTTACATACTCGGCTCGTTCGTTCAGCTGTCGCTCCTGTCTTCGTTGTTCTTTCATGATGGTAGCCACAGTTTCGCTTACTGCTTTCCAAGCTTCTGCGTTCTCGTCATCTGTCTGGTTGTGTTCTCTGGTGTCCACTCCCAGTCTGTTCGCCAGCAAGTTACATTCTTCGTAATATCGTGCACAGTGGAACATGATGTGTTCTGCATCCTCGTCTGCATGTCCAAATCTATAGAGGTAGGTTTTAAAACATCCATGACCAGTAAGCATTTGCGTCAGATAGGGTCTATATTGGGAATCAATCTCTGCTTAAATCTGCATTTGTCAGAAAATTCCATCTCTCGCCATTCTTCGAGGCTTTTTCTTGGATTGTTGCGATCAACACGAGTCACTGGCCAATAGGCATCCCTTTTAACACACACTGCCGCATATGTACGAGCGTTAGCGAGAAGGAGACCCTCTTCCCCTTCTTCTGCGGATGCCTGGCACCAGGTAGAGCCAGGCTTCGTACACTGGGTAAAGTCTTCTTCGATGACCTGAGTGAGATATCACAGATGGGAGCCGGTGATATCATCAGTTTCTTGAACTCCACGGGATGATTTTGACAACAGAGTTATGTCACAGTACGAACCACATACACATTAACATCCAGATCACTTGAGTTGTGGTTTTCAAAACAAACCTACAAGCACTAATTAGGTTCCAGCAAGCCACGCTGGAACAACCATTTCTACCTACCTATCTAGATCCAAGTTAAGAAGATGGTGTTACTGATGTTACAGGGTACCTCTTAACCTTCTTAAGACTAGTGATTCTAGATACTTTAGGTTAAATTTCGATATTTTGGTCTAGCTTTATATTACGGAGGAACAGATTATGTTTAAACTTCATTTGAAGAGTCTGTGGGGTCGCAATTCGATGTGAAATACAAATTTTCATTCTAATCCCAAAAATTAGCAGTATTAACAATTATCTATTCTGTAATCATTATCAAAGTCGGCCAAGTTTGAATAAGAACTATCCCACAATTTGCATATTTTGTTTGTATCGTACCCAAGTGCTTAAGTGCTGCAAATTTGAGATAGCTACCCAGCACGTTCCAGTCATCGCCATCAAAACATGTAATGAATTCAGCCCTTCATAACACATCTTTACCCCAATGAGCTTTAGTACGCGGGACATTCTTCGATAAAATGGAAAACATTTTCTTTAGCTGGAAGGTTGCATACACAGCATTCCTTATTTTCGTCACTTATATGTGATATACAGTTCAACAGTAGAAGTTCGCCTCTGTCCCTGAAGATGGTGGAGATTCTATATACGCTGGAAATAATTTCTCACATCTAGAGTATACCTAGATCCATTTTGCTGTGCTTTCATTCTAAATACCACTCGAGTTGAATTTTCAATATTGATTAACAGCTCCTGCAGAGAATGTCTCCAGGATTCTGCATTATAATCAGTCAGCTGCATATTATGTTCGCTGCTTATCTTGGGACCATTTGCGGATGAATTGCATCTTTCTGTGTACAGGATATTTTGCGACGATGGCTTGGAAGTTACATTACTTTTAAAATATGTAGAAAATTGAATCTTAATGTAAAGATGTAGAGAGGTGATACTTTAGGCGTCATTATAACCCCGAGATATTTCGACTCCTTAAGAATTTATTTTAAGTTTTTCGTTTTGCCAGGTCCATCTTTCCTGCTTTGAGTATCCTCCCGATCCATTTCTAAAAATCACTGTTAGGTTCCATAAACTGCAATAGTTTTGAAATTTGTTGTTGCAGAATGACAATATCATCCGCTTTATTTGATGTCCGCCAAAGACAATTCCTCCTGGTAAAAATGTTGTTATTTCATCCGGAAATTTTTTTTAAAAAAAAGAGGACTAATGAGGCAACCTTGCTTCACTTCCATTTGAGTCCCAAACTAATTAGAAAGATTGTGTCCATGCTATACAGTTGATTTATTTTCATAATTAAGACTTTTTATGACGTTACTCTGCTTGTAGAATTGGGCGTTTCTATAAATGGTGCCGAAGTGACAGACACAAAGTGAGATACCGTGATAAATCCATTAGTGTTCCGTTTTTATCATTCTGGTGCGGAACACCAAAAACAAATGATTAGCAGAAAAAATAACAGGTGACATGAAAAAATTATTTCTCAGCAAAAATTAATTTGATCAGCCGAATATAGCTTTTTGATGAACGAAAACTAATTTGTTGTATGAGCGATCAGCAAAAAAAAAAATTATTTGATCAGCTGAATATATTTTTTTTGATTAGCAGAAAATAAAATTTCGGCAGAAAAGTACAAAAAATGGAAAAAATCTGCAAAAAAGTTTCCTTTCTTTTGCTTGAAGCACTATTTTTTTTCTGCTGATCAAATAATTAATTTTTGCTGAGAATTTTGTTTCAGCATTAACTAATATTTTTATTACAAATCATTTATATAATTATTGGTTTCCTGAAAATGTTCGGTCCTGAGATTTTGATCAAACTTGACATTACTGTCTCTCAATTCCGTCTGTCTGTCTGTCTGTCTGTATGTATGGTTGACTGGAGTCTAAATAGCTGGACAGATTTTCTTCAAACTTCATATCTAGTATCAGTAGGGTCACAATTCGAGGCTAAATCCGAACTTTTTCGTTCCAACCCCGAAATTTAATAATAGAGCGATTTTGTCACAATGCCAAATGCTGAATTGGCATTGTGGATGTGTTAAGTTCACTATTGCAGATCACATCCAAATTGCATGCTGATGTGACTGAGGGTTCAGGATCATCACGAATGAAATAGACCTTAGGAGGTAGTATGAGACATTTGCGGGAGAAGTTAATGGTGACATTTATTGACATTAAGCTCTAAGAAATTTTTATTACACCAAATGGAGATATATCATCATTGGCTTAATTTATAGTAAGGATGAAGATCAATGGTCCGAGATGGCTACCTTGAGGGACCCCCGAGATAGTATCCGATACTCATGATCTAAAATGAACTTTGTATTGGCGGTATGATTTGATTCATGAAATGAAGCGAGGTTAGTATCCAAGGGCTTTTTGCTTAAGAAGAATAATTTGGTGAGGAATTTTGTCAAAATCCTTAAAATCTGTGGCCACAATATCAACTTCATTGCCATTTTCCAAAGCGTTGAGAGTACTAGACATAAATTCGGTTAAGTTGGTGGTTGTTTACCTACATTTAAGGAATCCGTGTTGCTTTGAGGAGAAGATTTGCTGATTTTAGGATACGCGCATTTGCGTATTTGCCCCACCATGAGGATTGTCATTAGTGCGGCGACATTGACCTTCGACGTGCTTCTTTTAAATGTAAGTACCTCATCAAGGGTTACTTCAAATTAACCTACCAAGCACTAACCTATTATTTTTCCCTCAACTACTCAACTATGGGTATTAAGTTGAAGACTTTTATAATTCACATTTCTGATAGCTTACCGTTGTAAGCTCATTTAATGATTTGTTTACTTGCACCTATAAGAACTATCATAGTATTGGTCTTTGCTTGTGCTCAATGCCAACAATTTGTAATTTTCATCTGACAACACTGTACATATTGTTCATGCAAATAAAATAAAATAAATTTGGTAATTCCCTCGCTACACGTCTGGCAACTCGTTGACGTGCCTGGGTAGGTTGGTGGCTTTTTATTGCAGCTTACAATAGAACGTATCTAGATGCTTGCTTGGCTACTCGCTACATACAAATGCTGGAAAATGAAAAATACTGGAAAATGAAACACTGCACATTAAAGCACCGCTTTAAGAGGACAAATGAATTAGAGAACATTGATAGTAATAATGGTTTCAAGAGAACTAGAACTGGTGCACATTACTCAGCCACTGACCTTCCTTCAAAACTCCTCATGACTCATTTTAAATAAATTGTGACAGTCAGCATCATACGGAATGACAGGCACAGACACTTCTCCATCTTATAATCCCCATTGGGTAGCATTTCAACATCATTATATCCTAAGTACATATGTAGTCATATTCCTTATTTAATAATGCCGTTCAAGTTCAATTGAATCGAAGTGAAGTAAGAGTGACATATTTTCTTGTTGCCATTTGTAATATTAAATTATAGGCTGCTCATTAATTTTTATTACAAAACACCACACTCCATTGTTTGCTCTTGGTCACATGTACTAGCACACACTTGGGTTAGTCAACTCACTGTCATGTCGATATGTCATCGAAATTCAGATAATTGACTCCCACTGTCTCTGTGCGTTTCACTTTCCGATTATGAAAGAATATTGTCATTGTTTATGACATTGATTTATTTCAAATGACAGCAAAGTCCCAAACGTCATAGGTCATTGTGGGTGGTCGGATTCGATCCATTATCCTTAAATCTGGCGCCATCCAAACAAAATTCAGTTTACACACACACACACAGTCATGGTAAGGCAATAAGGAAATCAAATATAGTTCGCTAATCATGTTTGGCTCGTCTGCTACTTGCCTTGCCTCCCACGAACGAGAAAAATAGAGAAAATAATAAGAAGAACGAATGTAATAAGAGCAAAACAAAAGTTTACATTTCCCATTCGGAAAGGATGTTGCTTACTATATAGGGTGGCGAACATGAGCGCACAGAGTGAGTTAAATGAAGTGAAAGGATGAATTTAACTTCCATTGGATTCTTCTTCGTCTGTCAATTTAAATTGAATTCACGAGATATAAATTGAAATTCACTCTTTAAACTTAGATTCAGGAAGTTGTTAGCGTGTATAGAATGATATTGTGATGACTGGCAAAACCAACAGAATTGTTGGAAATAATAGTCAACAAAACAAATGGTCTCCAGTGTCAATATAAAGTGGTTAAGTGGGAAGGATATCATTGTTGCGAATACGAGTATGTATACATATAGCTGTGGGGAAACACCTTCAATTGGAGGACGTTGAGTATTAGTTCGTAGATGAACAATGCTGAACAATATTGCCGTAACTTGGGTAACAGCCATGTCTGCATTTAAAAAACTGTTGGGGGCATGAACAAAGCATTAACGTTTTAATATCAAAATGACTGTAAAGGAAGAGAAGTTCTTCGGAAGTTTCGGAATATATCATGAGATTCTAGTAAGAAAGTCATGAGATCAGGGATAAAGTCGGGGCGAAATTTGCTATCGCGCTTCAACTGAAAATAAAGGGTACGACTGGGTTGCATGTACTTGGATTAATTTGTGTTGATTATCTATGAGAACATGCTTATAAAGGGTAATTTGAAATATAATAAAATAAATTGGATCTTGATAAACTGCTGATATTTTTAAGACAATGTGAAGTTGACACTCACATTAAACATGAAAAATGATATCAGCCACGGCTGGCTTTGTAGACCTCCGCCCTTTTGATAAAATTTCCCATTACTTTGCAGCATAAATCCTTCAGTAATTCATAAATAATGCGTCGAATCTCATCCTTTATCTCTGGAATCGTTTGTGAGTCATTGGCATACACCGTCTGCCTCACATAACCCCCAAGAAAAATATTCAACGGTGCGTTGTTTCAGAATCCTAGTAACCAATTTTGGCAGCCGAAACGAGAGATGACGCTCCTGGGAAACTTTGTGTGCAATAACTGCATTGTTTCTCGCGCTGCGTGGTAGGTTAAACCATCTTGTTGAAACCACATATCTTCCACGTCAACACCGTCTAATTGGTGCTACGAGCACCACGAGAATTTTCGCCTAAAATCCTCACCAAACAGTCACTTTTTGTGGATGCATTAATTGTTCGTGAATGATTCGTGAAATTTCATGATTCCGACAATTTTGCTGTTTCGTAGTCATTCTGCTGTATGTGGTCCTCATAGCTGAAGATAATCTTATTCGAAAAATCGCCATCTTGGTGGATCTCTAACACCCAATCAACAAAGTCACACTCTGCTCATGGTCTGCTGGCTTCAATTTCTGAGTCAATTGGAACTTGTAGTGCATGCAGATGCAGATTTTTTATTAAAACGAGCTGCGTGAAGATGTAGGAAGCGTTCAGTTGCTGCGAATGATGGTGAATGAATTTTGACAGATTGTCACGGAAATATTTTCGCATTAAATCCTCAGTTGATAAACCAACAACCTTTACACCTTCGTAGAGTTACTGTACCTTCTGATCAAAAAGTACCCGGAATTTCCCATTCAAACAAACCGCGCTTGAGATATTGTCAAAAGTTTTTTCTTTTTTAGGTTGGTACATCTGTCATCTGTCATCAAACAGATATTTGAGCGCCATTTGTCTGGAGTTTATGCGTGATAGCTTTGTAAGCAAGTCAGTGTTTGTTCTGTCCTGCATCACATTGATGTCGCTAAAGAAATGCATTCTTTGGGCCAAAATGTTATCTATGGCATCATTACCGGTGACGAGACATAGGTCTATAAATATGACATCGAAACTAACCACCAATCATCGGAATGGCGCTTCGCAGAGGAGCTAAAACGCAAAAAAAAACCACGACAGAGTCGATCCAAAATCAAGGCTTTGTTGACCGTTTTCTTTGATTGCCGTATTGTGGTCCACTCCGAATTTCTTCCGCCAGGCCAGACAGTAAATAAGGAGTATTACGTGAGCGTTTGAGGGAAAATGTTCGTCGAAGAGGCCAGAATTGTGGAGT
This sequence comes from Pocota personata, assembly GCA_963082735.1. Lineage (NCBI taxonomy): Eukaryota > Metazoa > Arthropoda > Insecta > Diptera > Syrphidae > Pocota > Pocota personata. The sequence goes on from OY720430.1 coordinate 189,902,357, forward strand.
AACTGCTCGTGGTTTCTTCACCACGACAACACACCGGCTCACATATCTCATCTTGAATGCGACTATTTGATCAAAACCAACGTTCATACCATTTCGTAAGCTTCGTATTCACCTGGCATGGCTCCTTGTGACTTTTTCCTATTCCCACGACTCAAGTTACCACTTCGCGGAAAACGTTTTGAGACTATTGAGGCGATAAAGGAGAATCGCAGAAGGAGCTGAAGGTGATTCCAAAATCGGCCTGAGAAAAGCCTTTTGAAGATTGGAGGAAGCGTGGTGGAAGCGATGGAATATGTGTTACTTTGAATGGAATAAAATGAATATCGATGAATAATTGAACCATTTTCGTTTTATTGAAGAATTCCGAGTACATTTTGATCAGAAGGTATGGTGCTCCATTGCGGCCGGCGGCATCATTGGGTCACTTTTCTTAAGACGCAAGAGGCAATGGTATAACAACTACGGGTGATCAATTTCGAGACATGTTGCAAAGCTTCTTGGTGCCCAAATTGGATCGATTGGGCCTACAATACATAAGGTTCAAACAGGAGTGCCATGTGCCATACAGCTAACGATACGATGTATATTTTGCGAACAATTTTTCTAGCCGCATAACATCAAACAGAGGCGATATCGATTGGCCCCGTCGATCTGCTGATTTGACCCCGACTTCTTCCACAATCCCGATGCTAAAGAACAAAATTATTTAAGAAATTGATAAAATAACACCTGAAATGCTTCAAAATGTTATTCAAAATGTGGTTGAAAGGAAATATAATATCCCATACATAAAACAAATAATCGTTCAATAAAAATAAATACAAACAAATTATGTTTCATTTCATAGTTAGCCAAAAAAAGCTTCGGCCTGGAACATAGAAAACACCCTCGTAACACATTCTCTCGGAATTTTTAAAAATGTTCGGTTTAGTAGGTTCAGAGACATACATACATTTTTTGGCAGTTTTTTTTAATTTATCTCGAAACTTAGTACATTTGAAATATATTTTTGAAATCAGCGCCTCATCACCTTTCATTTTATATACATATTGTATTTATATAAACAAAACTTTTGTTTGTGGATCTTTCCAAAATTTTACTTTGAAGTTGTCTGCGGGTTAGTAAATGTCAACTCTGGTCCAACTTTCTACGTTTTCTTTTACATCTAAAGGTTCAAAAGTTATGAGGCTGTGACAAACAGATGGACAGACGATTGACTTTCATTAAAAAAGTTCTGTTCTGACTTTTGTTACCCTGTAAGAACCGAAACTTCGAAAACTCAACCCTTATTATGAGAATACATCCGATTATCTTTCACAGCCTCTTGACTTTTAAACTGTAAGACGTAGAAGGCTGTTATTTATACCAGAGTTGGGGTTTACTAACCCACAATTGTAAAGTAAAATTTTTAAAAAAGTGGAAAATTGAAAATGTTTTTGAGACTAAAGTCTCTTTTTTTTTCTGTTGTATAGTACATACAATATGGGCATCAAATGAAAGGTGACGATGTATAGCTTCGTTATTTGTACTTCATCAGGTTACGAGGGCTATCAAAACAAAACTGCCACAAAAGGTTTCCTGAGCATGCTGATGAACTTGGGTGCCAGCTTGAATCCCAGCAAAAACCGTGAGAAAAGATGGTCGAAACCCTGTCAAGGAAGACGTAAGTCATCTGATGCAAAATTGTATTCAAGGCAAAGATGCAATAATAAGGTGATTACGAAATTTACAGTAACATATACGTATGTATTCGGGAGACTTCAAATCAATTGATATGTCTTTAGATCCGAAAGAGTGAATATTGGGATCAAATACTTGAAGATTTACAGAGTCTTGAATCACCACTTTGTGGTTCAGGACCAGTATACACAGAAGGAAAGGGAAATGCATTTGAGGGAGAAGTTGAACGATCACCGCTGTCAATGCCAACTGGATAATGATAGCGTATAGCGAAAGGTATAAGGATTGACGTCTTTGACTCAAATGCCAAGTTTGCGTTGTGATACGAGTTCAATACATGTCAAGTGGGAATTGCGTACACCAAGAGAAGGAAAGATCCGAAAGCATACCTATATTAGCGATCCGAGCAAAGATCAAATATTTATCTAAAGAAACGACTATTGGTCTTCAAATTTATCTACAAATTATAAACTACAACCATTTAAAAAAAAATATCCCTGTGAGACGTTCAAATATTCCCCCTCGTTATTTGAGAGCATGTGACATTTGGCGCCATTCTTAGCCATCCGTATAAAATAAAATAAAAATTCCCTGCGAATGAATAGAATTGAACTGTCTCCAGAATGTCACACAATAATAACCAATTGCCAGTTCCTGAGCAATAAACTTTAATTGTGCTCCCCCAACATCGTAAAAAGAATCCTCCATCCAGTTTACACAGAACAGAACACCACTTACACCTACAGAAAGACAAAGTAAATACATGATCCAACAACACGTTTAAAATAGGTCCTTATCGCCGTGAAGTACGTGCATCCTCATCCAATCGGTACCTCTCCACCCTTCGTTACTGTGGGAGAATCCAGCTGAAATATCTCCCTTTGTTGTTGTGTTTATGCTCACCAGGACAATTCTGTTTGCAATTCATTGTGCCATTTGTTTGCATTTATGTCGGTGGTTTACAATTGAATAAGCTTCAATGCCTCGCTCCTATAATAATTGCTAGCGGATTAAATTTGCAAGAGACAACTGCCTTCGGGGAATTTCTTTCTACCATTTATCGTCGAAGTGGAACAATTAGCATCCCTCTGCTGGTGTATGTTATGAAATTCTTAAATTTTTAATTTTACTGCAGCGACACGGAAAGGATTACTGGTGGATACGCTTCACTGGTAAGGAATGCGGAAGAATTTTGAAACTTGAACTTGACGTCAGTAACGGAAGAGCGCATGTGCTTCGATTTCTCCTTCAAGTTGCGACGTACTCGTTTTATTCTACAAATGGCACAACCTTCGAGGAAAGGGAACACTGTTGTACGTCATTAAAGTACTTTGCATCTGACGTCATAAAAAACAATCTTTTTTTTTTATTTCAGAAGTATCATAGTTCAACTTTAATCGTACAGATGCACATACATAATTACATTCTTGGAATTGAATTAGTAAGCACTAAATGATGGTAGAACGTTTGAACTTTACGATCAAAAGGGTTTGTGTCGTGAGAGGTTGAAGCTTTCGAGTTCGCTATTTTTGGAATTGACCTTTCCGTTGTAAGGGCCTGCAATTTATAGTTATCCCTAAGGAAAAAGAGCCACTTTGTTTGGCATTTATATAGAGGAGAGGATGGGTGGGGGCAAGGCAAGTTGGTTTGCTTGTGGGCCAGCCACAATACATTGGAAATGTACCTATCGAATAAGAAATACGACAACATTCTGAAATGTACAGACCTTTTCCAATTTTTCATAAAAAGTGCACTAAATTTCTAAAATATGTAATCTTTTGTATGCCGAAAGGTCAGTACCAGACTTTCTGGAAAAACAAGTCAGTACACCCTTTCTTTACTTACTTACCTAAATTCGGACACAACTTATTTACCCGCTTATCTTTAACACGTCTCTTGGACTCCAGGCTTCCAAAAACAGGAATCTGCAAACTATCAGCAATTCCAAAACTTTTTGAAAATATTAGCAAAACAAAAGAGCATATTTCCGAGTTCCCACACGGATTTGTTTTAGGGAGATCCACAGCTTCCAATCTTTTTTATTTTACGTCGTCTCTTCTAAACTTGTTCGAAAAAGCTCAAGTAAGACACAGTCCACATTGACTTTAGCAAGGCCTTTGATTCTGTGAATTGCAAATATATGAATTAATTTGTTTCTTCTATGTTGAGATGGACCACATCCTTCTTGAAAAATAGTGTGCAAATGGTTAAGCTTGGTTCCGTTCATTCAAAACCATTAGATTGTTTTTCAAGCGTACCTCAAGGTAGTAACCTGGGGCCTTTACTTTTCATAATTTTTATAAATGATATAATATCTGTTCTAAGCTACAGTGAATGGTTGCTTTTTTGGTAGAAAGAACATTTTCCTTTGCTTAAAACGACATTTTGCAGATTTTTCAGTCCAATTATACAAAAGTATTTAATCGATGTTATATAGCTTAGTAGGGTAAATAAGATAAATGATCTTAGTTTTATTTTTGGTCAATCATTGACATTCTGTGACTATATGGATTACATAACTTCAAGAGCCATTGCAGGTGAATTGAGAGTCGGTCGGTATAAGGATCAAAGGCGAATAGGCAAAAATCAAATCTCTTTATACAATAAGTTGGGACTATGCCTATGAAACATGGAAAATCTCGACAAACATTATGAGAGAGTTACGGACTTACGATATTCGCTGGCGCAAAGTATATAAATACAAACAGGAATTGTGTCGTAAAATGAGTCAGAAGCTGTTGGATGTAAAGATAAAGAAGCGAAAATGGCGCTAGATTGGTCACATACTGAGGAAGCCAAATGACAATATCGCGAATCAGTCCTTGGAATGGAATACTTAGGGTGCACGGTGGGTTGGAAGACCAAGAACAACGTGGAGATAAACACTCTTAGCAGAAGTAGCGAACCATAGGCAAACGTGGCCACAGCAAATATCTAGCTGCAGACATTGAAAGATGAAAGAGAATTGTTGCCGCCCATGCCTCACTCGGGGTTAAAGGAAATATGATGATGAGGGTCTAAGTTGCTGATATGTATTATAATAAATACATAGATCATATACTGGTTTATATTAAATACTAGTAAAATGGATTTTTTAAGGCTTTAAACACAAAAAAGTATTATAACATAATGTAGCATAATAACTACGCCCACAAAAGTAAGCAACATATTCTGAAGTGTCTTCTCGGAACACATTCGAGGTTCGTGTCCACGGATAGAGAAGGATTATGTCTAAGACGACGTCGCGGAGTTAAGAGAGAATTATAACCACAAGAGATTATTAGCTGCAGCTGTCATCTTGGAATTATTACATCAGAATTTTCTCGTTCCAGTGGTCGAAGAATTTGCTAGAAGTTTCTGGCTATCAGAAATGCGATATAAGAACAGATGGCGATCGAGACAGGAGCAGTTGGGTGGTAATAGGTGAAGTTGTAATTTTGTGATAAATTGAAAGTTGAGAGTTAACAAGAAGAAGTAATTAGTTTGGATTTGTGAATTAAGTAATTGGAATGAGATAAAGTGATTTGAGAAGAAAGAGACCTTGTAAGGGAAGAATTTGCGAAGAACAGTATAGTGTGAACTTGAGTTGTTCTATAGACTAGAAAATAAAGAAATAATCTCACAGAATAACGTTTTATCTACTCGAGCCGTAGCTCGCATATTACAGTATTATTACCCATCCTCCTTGCCCCTTTTTCTTCGGCTTTTCGAAATTCACCAGTCCTTCTTTAGTCCTGATCGAAACATTATTGAAGCAAAAATAAAATTTGGAAAGGTCTATGAAAAAATGATTCTCTTAAAATTTAAAACTTTCATTTGTAATTTTCTTTGTCCCAGATGCTAATTGAGAGAATCGATTACGGATTTTCCGTCATATTGCCAAAATTTACATTCTAAGACTTATGTTCTCAAACAGGTCGTCCTAGGTCCACTTTAGCTCAAAATGTGCCTCTTAATGTGGGCGTATGTCAAATTGTTCCTATTTATTGAATTAAATTTGTCGCATAAAAACAACAAAATATTAGAACCTACATGTGAACTTCAGACATAATGCACATACATATACATATATGTCTTCGTGATTTACTCCGAAACTATGCATAAAATGCATCTTGAACATCAGTGATACGTTCCTTGTATACCAAATGGTTAGGAGCGCGTGGCTCTAAGCGACTGCCTTGTTCGTGTTGCACTAAGACTGGCATCTTTATGATATTGATATCTTTGATAGAATCTTGTACTTGGCTGGAGCTCTACTTGGCTGATGGTTCATTGAATTCATCGGACCCTAAACTCGAAACCGTTCTATAATCATCGCTAACCTCTTCTATAGGAAAAGCTATCTGAATAACCTAAAGAAAAAGACACCGTTTCACCAAAACTCTTCAGACCAATAAGCTTAACCTCATTCATATTAAAATCAATGAAAAAGATCATAGGCAATCATATAAGAACAACGGTGTTAGAAAGAATACCTCTCCACTACAATCAACACGCGATAGAGCCGCGAAATCCACCGAAACTGCACTGTACCAATTGACAAGTATAGTTCAAGATGCCATAGACAGAAGACAAACGACCATCTGCGCTTTCTTGCACATCGAAGGTGCTTTCTACAATTACATCCCATGACGCAATCAAGAGAGCAATCAAGAGAGTAAACCAAAGCTGAAACTGACAACTAGAGGTTGTCCACAAGGAGGGGTTCTCTCACCACTAGTGCGAAGCCTGATGGTATATGGGTTACTGCAAATGCTAAAAAGGATATACCGACTACATAGTTATCATTGCGAGAGGGAAATTAGAGAAAAAACTCTGTGAAATAATACAGTAAAAGAGTCACACGGAATGGTGCTTAATGGTGGGACTAACCATAAACCCAACCAAGATGACGGTAGTACCTTTCACCAGGAAAAGGCAGTTAAAATACCTGCAGCCAATAACACTGGATGGAAACAGAGTCGACCCATAACAGCAGGTATAACACTAGATAGCAAACTTTTCTGGACAAAAAACAAGAAGAAGCTGTGGTAGGCAAAGCAACTCGAACACCCATGGTGTGCAGAAACATCTCAGGTAAACCTAGGGATACAACCCAGCAGCACTAAGATGAATGTATTTGATGGTCATGCCTATTATAACGAACGGAGCAGTAGCATTGGCCAGAAGAACCAGACTGAGCACTACAAGGAAAACCGTTATAGAAGATACCATAATAATAAGAATAAATAAAGAGGGAGTCGGGAAAGACTTTTAAAATCAATTCCACTTCCGGACTCGCCTAGAGGTGATATGGTAAAAAGATACTGCTTCGATAGAAAATTTAACTCAAGGCTAACTAGTAAAAGAGAATGAACCAACAAAAATCTCCGCATCTTAACAGGCTTCCTGACGGGTCACTGCAAGCTTAAGGATCATCTCAGGAAACTGGAGTAAAACGGAAACTACAAATTCTGCGGGGACGTTGATGCCAAGGCATCTACTTAAAGAATGTGGAGCATTGGTTCACAAAAGAAGGCCTATCAACTATCAGAAGAAGATCTACCATCGTTGGGTCCACTCAAAATACTTCGGTTCATCAATGCAATTGGAATGGAAGAGCAGCTCCATATCGAGTATATCATTATATTGGGGGAGCACAATAGATCTATAAAAGGTCGTAGTGCACGTCCACCCCTATAACCAATCTAAAATCTACAATATACACAATTCTAGTTTATAGACGACAAAGTTTCCTTCCTCCAGCAACTAGTTGGTTGGTTTTCTTAGAAAATCTCTTAATGGTAGACCCAGTATGCTCTTAATTTCTACAATTTTGGTAGTCAATGTGGTTTTGGCTCTCTTGATCCATTAAAATAAATAAATAAATATTTGGCGCAACAGCTCTTTAAGTGCCAGGCCTAGCTTCTCGCAACCACTCGTGTTGTGTGCGTTATATTTTTCACACGAATGGCAGGGACCTACAGTTTAGTGCCGTATCCGAACGGCAATTTGTTTTGAGAAGCTTTCTCGTGACAACAATACTCTCGGATGTTTGTCAGACGTTCGCGAGAGGTGGGATCGTGAAAAAACTTTTTGGTGTTTTCTGGGATTCGAACTAGGAACCTCTTGCGTAGTGATCCGACACACTAACCACTACGCCACGACGCCCTCTTGATCCATTGGTCGTAGTTATTTGAATTAAGTACTTACATACTGGAGAGTTTATCATCAGACGCCTTTGGCAGTATCTACATAACTACTATAGATGTACACTGATAATACTACTGACTACGTAATAATCATTAGCCGGTGAAGCAACAACAGTAGGAATACCCATGAATCACTTTATTTGTAAACAATAAATTACCATTATTTAGCAGCTGAATATTTAAAAATCTGTACTACTGCCTTAATTTTTGAAAAAAAAAAAAAGAGAAAAACTGTACAATCATTCTATTTATATACGTAGATCAACTCGCAAAATGTTAATTCCTGCAAAGTAGGGCAAGGGTGGGCCTTAAAATTATCTAGCTAATCGTAAGGCGTCTGCCTAATTTCAATCGTAAACAATGTTGCTGTTCTGGTTTTTTTTTAGTATTTAACGATGAGTCATATTCCGAGATACGTCAGATACATTTTATGTCTATTAAATGCGCGAATCCAATCCTGTGGACTAAGTATAATTTTATGTTCATTTTTATATCCTTTTCTTCTTTTTCGGTCTCCTTTATATCATACAATCTCTGGAAGCTTAACGTACGATGAGGGTGGCCTATTTAAATTTTCATTTAAATTCATTCTACCCTCCAGAGAGGAATTTGAAGCTCATTCTGGATGATACTGCTAATCGAATAGGGTACTTATTTAAAATAATGAACTACGTATTGTAATGGACATAAGTGCACAAGAGTAATGATGAGAGTGTAATTTTATTTATGTACATAAAATGAGCTCATAAAGCTGGCCATTGCAATTTTCACGGCCCGTTTCCTCGGAATCCTGCTCTTAAGCTAATTCATGCAATGGTGTTGCAAAGCCATGAATCATTATGCTGGAACAGATCATTGTTCTTTAAATGACAATGATGCTGGATTGATGGGTTTGAATTTGTAAACTCTTTAACGACATTTGTTAGTAGATAAAAATTCAAATTTAATCAGACAGTTATTGTTTAAGAAGCATTCTTTTGCTTTGTATGTATAAATAGTAGAGGAATGTCAATACAATTCAACTTGATGAATTTAAAAAAAAAATCATGGAACAGATACACCATACGCATTCGTAGAGCAATGGAGAGTGATGCAAAATGTGAATACTTTTGGCTGCTTGTACTCATCGTTACACTGTTTTCGAATAAAAGTAACGAGTACTTTTCATGAATACCAATTACTCGATCGTACTGGATAAATAGTAATCTCATGCCTCATTTGCGGGAATAAGGTAGGCTGGAACTACCGATTTCCCCATTAACGTACTTTTCACATATGAGTAGGTTAACTTATGTATGAATATTTATATAAGAAATGTTCCTCCCTCTGGGAATTGTTTTAGCTTTTGAAGTATTCATTGGTTAACTCAGTATATCCGTACATAGCATGCATTCGATGAACAACACTTAAGAGCTGGCAGGATATGGGTTCATTAATCACTAATAGTATTGGAGTCTCATGAGAAAAGTGAACAGGACATAGCAAGTTCTTTTTTCATTCACTGCCACTTATACAGATTCCTTCAAATGTTGCTTCTGGTGTATGATGTGTTATCTCATGATACATTTCAGAATAAGAATATGTATGATAGATTGATTTTACTTGAACTGTATATAAACTTACTTTGTACTGTAAGTAGAAATATGAGGAAGATAGGTTAACTACACTTGATCAGAAAAAAAGAGCAAAATGTATATTACTTACTTTTGATGGAGCTACAGTCTGGGGTGGATCTGAACTTAAACCAACAAGCATCTCATAGCCATCTCTTGTGCTAGCCGCCTTCAGTTTTGCGCACGGAGTTGGCTGAGGTTCCTTTCCACTTGTGTGCGTTACCTTAGGCGAGGATTTCTCTGGGATGGATTCGAAGACTTTCTGAGCCGGCACGTTGATATCCATTCAAGTGATGAATTCGAAACCTTTTGAGTGGGTTCTCTTCTTGCATCTTCTCCTCCACTCCCAATTTTATTTTAAGCAACCATGGATGTTTTCGTCCGCTTTTGTTAACGTCCATGCTTCTACGATCCTGGAATGATAAGGGTCTTATAAAAAATCAACTTAGTTGTCAATTGCGTTCTTGGGAAAATGAAGCAGCTGGAGATCTTGCCAACTCTCTGCGCTGGTGTATTTTTTTAAAATTTATAGAGAGCGTATGTAGACAAAGTTTTTAGCTATGGCAGAATTGTAGTTGTCAATTGTGATGTTTTAGCCATGTTGATTGTAATTTTTGTTCTGCCTTCAGTAACCGCTAAATCTATTTTCTCCGCTTCTGTTTTAATACTCACGGAAGCACAACTGACAGACTTCTGGATTCTTCCAATCATGTTAATGTCGTAGGCGTACGCGAGAAGTCGTAAAGATTTTTGAAAGATCGTACCCCTGATATTAGCTTGAAAATTTTTTACAATCCTCTCAATTATAATATTTAAGAAATTAATCACAGCGGCTCATATTATCGTAGTTCCATGCTGATATCGAAGGCGTCGCGCTGTAGATGTTTTTTTTCGCTGTAGGTGATTTTCTTTTGGCGAACAGAGCATGAACTTTTATAATACATTTTCCTAATTTTGACGCATTGTTAACGCATGTAGTTTTCCATGATTCAATGGCAGCTGTGATATATGATAATATAATCGTCACAGAATGACAGTGCTGTCATTTCAAACATATCCACAATCGGCTGTCAAAGTTCAGGCGTGACTATTGAAAGACCCCTGTATAACAAAATAAGTTTCTCTTTCCTATGAGTGTGTGCTTTAGATGCTATCTTGCAAAACAGATAATTAATAGACAAATAAATATTTTTAAAGTAAGAGCTCACTTTTTGTTGAGCTCTTTCTCCTTTTTAAAACACCGAGGAATAGTTCTGAGTTGTAGGTCACTGGTTCATCGCTGAAAAGCTCGCCAGGAATACGAATGGTTGTTCCGTATACCATCTTCGCATACGACGCCTGAAGATCTTCTTTGTAGCAGGTTCTCAATCCCAACATAATCGTTGGCAAAACTTCTACCCAGCGTGTCTTCTTTTCGTGACACATTATTGCGGATTGTAATGTGTGTTGCTATCATTCGACGAGACCAGGCTGATCTTCGAATCCGTTCGCATCCCACCAGTCGCAGTAATTTGTTGAGAACGCAGATTCAAACTGAGTGCCCTGGTCAGTTGTTATCACGTCGGGGTCACTAATGTGGGAACATGTATCCACTAATGAGCATGAGGAACAATTCGTAAAAGATGAGAGGAAGCCCCCAAAATAACGACACGCGTTTTTAAGTTACAGTGCTTTATTACGTGTTAAAAAGGATAAACATACATGAAATTCGATGACAAGACTTGCGTCTGCGCGTACTGCTAGCTAAAATTCAAGTGTGATTTTTCTTTCGCCCATCTTGGATTGACAGCTGTCATTTGCTTTCAGTTGAAAGTTGTGTGTTGACTACTCTTAGTGTTTTTCGCTACCGTTACATATGTATGTACCTTTCAGTTGACAGCCATGTGTTGACTACTGTTTGTGTTTTTCACTGCCGCTACAGTTTCTTTAAAAAGTGTCATCTATCGCATTCTAGAACACCTATTAGTGGAGTATTTAAAAGCTGTAGACCGCACCAACACACATATAATCTAGATTACCTAAATTTTCTGATTGACCCAACCAGTATAGCATTTGCACAATTGCCATCTCCTTTATGGTTTATTACTGCAAAATAAACTTTACAGACTTCGCAAGGGGCAAATTTGATGGGAGAATAAAATATGGCACTTTAAAATGCCATTTTGACATTTCTTTAAAAAGCGCTATCTATCGCATTTTAGAAAACCTATTAGTTCGGAGTGTTTACACATCTTAGACTACACCAAAATATAGACCTAGTTTACACCGCTGATTTGGTTTGGGACCCATACCAAGTATTGTACAATTATCATCTGTAAAAAACGGTTGGAATACAGTACTATACTGGTTGTGTCGGTCCAATAATTTAGATAACTTAGACTTTATTTTAGTATGATCTATGGCGTGTACTATTAGGTTTCTAGCATGCAATTAAATATTTTAAAGGAGTGTCAAAATGTCATTCCAAAGTGTAATATTTTATGTTTCCATTAAATTAGCAGCTTGCGACGTCCGCGAAGTTTATTTTGCAGTAATGAGACATAGTGGATATGGACAAAAATAAATACAAGTGTTGTAATTAGACGGATGATGGGACCGAACATTGTGCTAAGAAAATCACTCGAAGTCCTTGGCAGTTTTAAAGGCTAGAAATACTCTAGTGAATGACACTGTTCGCTTTTTCAATTCGGTCTATACCGGATCACCACCAAATGTATTTGTGCGGGACGTGGATGTTCGAGACATCATTCGCAGTTTAAAAGTTAAAAAAACAAGAGGTCTTGACAATATTAGAAATTTATATCCCATACAACTGGCAAGATCTGGAGTAAAATCGTTAACTATTATTATAAACTCATGTCTCAAACTTCCTCATGTATGGAAAAAGGCCAAAGTTGTGTCTATTTTAAAAGCAAGTAATATTCGTAATCTTGAAAGCCTTGAAAGCTACAATTAGTTTGTTGAGCAGCATGAGTCCTAAAGGATAACATTCTAAAGCTTATCTGTGATAAAAAATATATATCCGGATGAGCAATTTGGTTTTAGGCGTTACCATAGCACGACCCATCAAGTGCTTAGAATTGTCAACAGTGTTAAAAGAAATCGTGAGCTAGGAAAGTCAACAGGTATGCTATTATAAGATATTGAAAAAGCATATTACACTGTTTGGCACAAAGGCCTTTTACATAAACTAATAACTTTTAATTTTCCCCCTTATCTGTGCAAAATTGTGCAAAGTTTCTTGTCGGACCATTGTTTCAGTATTTATGTTAATAGTAGCGCGTCCGACTTAGTGTTATTTCAATCAGGTGTGCTCCACGATTCTATACTTGGACCCATATTATTATATAACCTTTACACATCAGATTTCTCGAATTTGCCCGCCATTTATGCGGACGATGCTGGCATTTTTTTCATCACATGAATTCGATCTCAATATTGAGGCAAATCTAAAAGATGCGATGGAAATATTAGAAAGTTATTACAGCAGATGGAAAATTAAGTTGAATGTTGACATCTTTTTTCTCTCGAAAAACAAAACCTTGCAATCTTCCTAGCAATTCGTTGAGGTTTAACGGGTCCGATATAATCTGGGCCCGCTCCGTAAAGGACTTAGGAGTGCATCTTGACCTAGGTTGACATTCCAAGAACACATTAGTAAAACTTTGAAAAAAGTTAATATTGCCATAAAACTCTTATACACCCGTTCATAAACAGGCGATCTTTATTGTCTACTTGTAATCACAACAAATTATTAATTCATAAGGTCATATTTTAAGCCATTCTTCTTTATGGATGTCAGGTATGGGGGAATTGTGCAAAATGTCACATTAACAAGCTACAAATAGCACAAAATAAATTACTAAAAATGATGTTAACAGAGTTACACAAACTAGCGAATGCTGAAATAATATCAGAAAGAATCTTAAAACTCACAAGCAAGTTTCTAAGTAGCTGCAGTTTTTCAGACAACAGTCTACTAAACCGATTAAGTGTTTAAGCTGATGCATTATTGTTGCTATTTTCTTTAATCGAAGGTATTTCTCGTACTTTCCTTCAAGAAAAAATGTGCGGTAGCAAACTTAATATAAATTATAATACACAATTCTTTCTATCTATCTTTAAAGACAACAGTGACGTCTATGGGAGGATGAATGTATTCAAAGCATTTGCATAATAGGTCTTGGTCCCTGAACAAATCTGCGCTGTAAACTAGGCCATTAAATGTTTATTAATATTCACCATCATTAAACACTGGCAGTGATCGTACATTTCACCCACTGCCCGAAAGTATGTGACGATTTATATATCATCGTTTTATTTAATTTTATTTCATACTGTACCGTATTACAGTGCAAGGCTGCTTTGGGAAATACATATGTACACACCTACTTACTTAGCTTCTATCATAGATACAATAAAAGACTCTCAAACGGCTAGCAGGTTAATTTAACTTACTTGGGTTGTTCTTTCCCCGTCGTTCCATATACAGAATATAGAATTTTTCAATTAAAATTAGATCTAAGTGGCAGTCGTTACATTTTCTAATTAAGATCCGTTACACTATTACACATCTGACCCGAAAGCTAGATAAGCAGATACCATGTAACCCATTACGAATGTAATTTTATACCAAGTATTCGATTACCTCTTATATGAGAGTTAGCGTCGTGTGAATTCTTTATAAAATCTATCTATCACTCAACGATTTCATTTTCGATTTCCCATAACAATCAAACACGCTAAAGATGGATTTTTATCTTAACGCAATCATTAACATTCGTTAGTTTATTCGGCGCTCAGTTGAAGCTATTAAATTCCTCTTTGATATACCAAATGGTTTGCTTTTTTTTTATTCTCTGTTTTGCGATTTTTTACTTCGTTGCTTTTTTTTCCTCAATGACCCATAGATACCTGTCTTACAATGGAAAATATTTGTTATTCGCGTGAATACCATCTTTGATTTAAGCCTCCAACTCAATCGGCCCAAGGGAGCAAGAGAGAGTGCAAATTATGTATCAGTGGTCAAATAAACATAAAAAAAAAAAAAATTTAAGTGAAATCGAAAGGGAAGTGGGTATCGTTAAACACCTTCAATGGCAATTATTATATAAGAATTTTTGTTTAGTACGATTTTTATTCCCCCATACTCGTATATGCTGCCATTCATTCAATAACCTGTCAGCGGGTATGTTGGGACGGAATGAGAAATGTAGATTACACACTTTTGGCAGACAGATACTGTGCTAGTTTTTGAATCCCCATAACAACAAAAGAAAGATCGTGAGGAAATCAGATTTATTCATATGGTTTAGATACAAAAAAAAAAAAAAGATGAAATGAAATTGGTTTTGTAGGTGAATTAGTCCGGCATTCGGGGGAGTCTGACGCAATTAACTTACTTTTATTTGGCTTGAAATCTAAAATCTGAAATGCATATCGAGTACAGAGATACAAGGTATTTTAGATATTTTAATCTGAGTTATTGCTCGTTGTTGCGATATTAAAGTAAGTGGTAGATGCAATATATGATGATGGGCAACCTTTGACGGCTGGCAGAACATGATAATGAGGTGTTATTGGTGATGGAAGTTGCACAAATGGATTTTATAAGTTGACCTCTATTGCAAAACTATAAAATTGCGTTCATTGGATAATGAAGAAAAATAATGATTTATTGCATTGCCGTGTGCTTTAGCACATTCATTTTGGGGTAATAAATTCCATTGGCCTATTACCTTATGAGGAGAATTGTTTTGGAAGGACAGAGTCATAGATTATCTGGCAAAAATCGTGAAAATTTTGCTTAAAAACGTCACTATTTTGGCCCTTTTAATCATTGTACCCGCACGCTTCCTCTTCTTGCAACTTTGTAAGACATCTCCGCTCAATACTTCGTATATCTATATTACTTTTAAAGATGAGGAACTATTGAGAAAGACTATATATTTCTGAATAAAGGTATCGATAATGGATTTATCAAAATCTCTAGTATATAAGATAGTCCTAATCAGCGGCACAATGCTTAAGATACTATGTGTTTAGAACCGCTGAGTAATATTCATAGTAACCACAGGAAACGAACTTGTGAATGTGCTAGCAGGAAATGGTGGAAACAAATCACAGATCGGCGGCTATGTGTACAAAAAGCAAAGGGTCATCAAAGTGACGGAACAATGCTGGTCTACTATAAGAAGTCACTGGGTATCCAACGCTCTATGGCCTGCTTTGGATATTAAAAGAACCAAGCCCATCTTAAAATTGAACAGGTAACAGTTAACTTAACAATAGGAATTTTGTCAGGATATTATCTCCTGCAAAAGCATGCCACAAGGTTAGGAATTACAAATTCAGATGCATGTGGGTATTCTGACGATATATGCCGAGGTGATTACTCGTATATTGTGTGAATGCCAAAGTATAGCATGCACTAGAATGAAACACTGAAGCAGTTACTTTTCCAATAACCTAGAAGAGGTGGGTAGTATAGATTAAAAAAAAAACTCATCAAGTTCTGCACTTTAATTAGTTGTTTCCCCCTACCGGCCCAATATGGTGCCTAGTGTTCTGTGTAAGCTCTGCTTCACAGCTCTTCATAACCTAACCTAAAATTAGTATCTATATATGAGAGATGACAATCAATGTGAATTGCGAACGTAGGACTGAGATGAAATTTCTTCTGAAGGTCAGTTAGTTAATTTGTTTTAAGATTGATTACACAAAAAGAGAGGGAAAGACAGACACCTAACAGCATCGCATCCATCGGGCATAATTTTAACTGATGATTGAACATTATTTCATTGAGTGTCCTGCAGATCTAGTGATAGATCTAAACAAAAACTCTGTGGGTATATATTGACAAATTCAGTGAATGAAGGAAGTAACAAGATATGTTGCACTTGTTGTGATTATTGTCAGATTAGAGTGCGAGTATCTCCTTCAGTTTAGTTACCCTTATAAACTTAAGTATTTGGATTGGGTTTAGAGACACAGACGACTTATTTAATTGTAAATTGGCATCCCAAAGTTTTTCAGAAGGTATTATGTTGTCTCAACGTTAAAGAATCTACAACTGCCATTGGCATGGGAATGACACATGAGAGTATAATGTGTGATAGAATGTGCAACAAGGAAGATGAATCCGCAAGCAGAGCATCTATCATACGTTGCCACTGAAAATATGCAATCAGAATACTTCAGTAACTTCTAACTAGAGAAGGCATATCTAGCAGCTCACCCAAGCATTCATAACCATCTGCAGAGTCAACCATGAGGAAATCATTTCACAAAGTCCAGATATGGCCAGAATAATATATGAATCAGGTCCCACCTCAGCACTAAATCGAATGTAATCTAATGCTATCGAGGCCAGATTGAGCTCGCATTTCGAATGCGAATTTATGTCATTGAAATAAAACCATTCAACCAACCGATGGAGCTTTTGGGGCACCAATTAACGACGCATATCGAACTGTCAGTCCGCATATGTCAATTAAACATCGAAGGCATTAGCGAATCAAAAATTGAATATCTATCGACGTAGCTGTCATCCAAGAGACACACGCTGCAATACACATGAGTCTTAAATCCCGAGGTAACATCAAAGGCTACTCTCTGATCGGCACAACATAACACCATATCTACGAGACAGTCACATTCATCCGAAATAATTTGTCTGATATTCACCTCGTAGATGAGGATTCTGTAGATAAAATCCATATGGCCACCATTAATTTGTGGAGTGCAAACCAAATTCTAAGCCTTTGCAAGTCCTCATTTATTTTAACTATGCAATCAAAAGATGTTAGCCCAGTGTATGTAAATGCTATATCATCAGGAAATGCTCTGCGTTTAACACGAAAATTCTGGTAGAATAAGGAGTTAACGTATTATATAAGAAACAAAACAGGACCAAGCACAGATTCTTGGGGAACTCCATCTATTAACTTTGTGAAGTACTAAGACATCCATTTACTAAAACTTTTTATTCTCTACCTAGACCCACTGAATCCTGCTTTGTAAAGCAACTTGCTTTAGAGCAATTCATGGTTAATCATGTCGAATGTTTCCATTATATCGATAAAAAGGCCACAGTCGATTAATTTTTTCCAACTCCATGACGACATTCGCGATTTAACTATTTTTTTTAAAAATATTTGAAGCAGCAAAATAGGTCTATAATCACTGATATTTTTTCTATTACCTTTTTTGAAAAGAGGGATAACTTCTGCAAAATTTAATTGTCTTGATATCTTTCCACTATTTATACTTAAGCTAAAAAGAAAACTCAAAACATCTACGATTTCCCATGCAATTATTTTAAAAGAGTCCCAGAAATGCCAGTAGCTGGGGCTGTATATCGACAATAACGCGGCGAATGTTGGCTTCCAGGTCCATCCATTGTCTTTGGTTTATTGGTGTAGACTAGCGGCTAATTCACAAATCCATTACGCGAAATTATGCGCCCATCGAATGTTTCCTTTAATAAATTGATTGTGTGGCGTATTGTGTGGCATATTGCGCCGTCTTGTTGAAACCACAGACCTTCTACACTAATGCCATTCAATTAGGTAATGAAAAAGTTAGTAATCATGGATCTATTGCTCTCTCCATTAACTGTAACGTTCTGGCCGACATCACTTTTCAAGAAATATGGACTAATGATTCCACCAGCCCGTAAAGTACACCAAACTGTGACTTTTTGTGGATACAACGGCGTTTCAATAATAAGGATCAAGAGCAATCTTGTTGTTGGTCCATTTACCGAACGTACGACATACACGATGATCAAGCGGCTTCAATTCTTGCACGAGCTGGATCTTATAAACTCGTAGGCCAAGGTCTTTCCGCAAAATCTTCCATAAAGTGGGTGGATACAGCTCCAATTGCTGTGCACTATGGTGAATCGACTCATTCGGGTCCTGCTTAATACTACGCTCCACAACAGCAACAGCTTCTTCGGCGCGCACTGTACAGCATCTCTGTGGATGCATATTATCAATTAGAGTATGAGTGGTGCGAAAGATGAACAGTTTGACGAACTGAACCACGATTTTCGAGATAAATTTGTACAATTTGCAAGCGTTGTTCTGGCATAAGTCTATTCATAGTGAAATGTTAAACCAAACTGAGCACAAATCAGCTGTCAGCTGCCAATTGGCTGTCATTGGAAAAAGTATTGCCAATTAGAAAAATAAACCTCTAAGAAAAATACCATTTACACATGTGCATAAATTATAAGGGGCGATGGCACTAAGGATAATTACTACCAGCCTGATCAATAAGATTTTAGTAACATCAAAATACATAAATGTATCGAAATGCATGTACAGGGTGTTTCAAGCAAAAAGTTGATTTTAAACAAAACAAAAACTTAGATTTGTTTCTTAATATGTCTGAGTTTTCCTCATTTTTGAAGTCACCTAGGTTATATAATCGTTTTTTGACCTTGAAGTGAAGGCAGTTAGCAATATTTGGAAAGGGTCAAATCCTGACTTTTGAGGAGGATGGTGAATTGATGAGAGAAATTTCGTGTCGATTAGGATTCAACGAGACGACCATAAGAAGAATTAAAAAAAAATTACAAAGAAAATGGTGTTTTAGAGTGAAAAAGTGGAAGCGGTCGTAAAAGATGCACTACTCTTAGAATCGATTACAACGTTATCGGTTCATTACTGAGCCACAAGTAAGGAGAGATATTGTGGAAACCACCGGAATAGACATCTCTGTGACAGCAGTTCAAAGACGGCTTAAGCTGGTTTGTTTACCTACTGCTTCCACTTCTTATGCCTAGGATAAAAAAGCCATCTAAAATGGACACGTGAAAGACAAAATTGAACCCAAGATGGATGGCAAAGGTCATATTCTCAGATAAGTCCAAATTCAACCTGAAATTTTCAGACAGAAAGACCACAGTTCGACGTCGACCTGGAGAACGGTTGAAGGAAGAATGTGTAGCAGCTCTTCCGAAAAGATCCAAAGGTATAATGGTTTGGGGAATCACAACTGCGGTTGGAGTTGGCTCTGTTTTGGTAGTAAATGGATCAACACTTCTTCTACATTCGTAGCTCAATATTTTTGTTATTTTAAACTCCATGCGATAAATAAATAAGTCACAAAAATGTCTGGAAATTTATTTTAAATACATAGGGTATATGTAAAGAACCCGATATACTCTCATCATGATCGATAATCGAATAACATTTATCACCTTCAAATTACTTGTCAGTAACACAAAATAAAACAGTAAAGTTCCAAATTTCTGAATTATTTGCATTTCAAAAGTAAAAAAGAAAGTACTATAATTTTAATTAATAAACGGACACATTAGCAATTCAAATTTCCTCTTTAGTCCTATCGCTAGGAGCTCCATTAGATATGAAAATAAATTCGAAATTCCATTTTCCAATTTACCTTGAACCATTTTCGTTTAAAATTCAGACCGTTGCCACCATGTAAGATGAAAATATTTATTTTAAAACAATATTTAAGGAATTGTAAATAGGCTTAAACATTCATCAATTAATAAAATTAAAAATCCCCTGTAATCCCTATGTATGCAAAAGAGGCACGTCTACCCATGAAATATTAGAATTCACTCCATTGGTGTGTGCTTTCCATCCAGCTATCATGCAATCTATAAAATATTAACCTACCCTACCTGTTGTTGTTCCAATAACAATTCCTGGTGCTTTGTCAACATGCAAATCGCTAGGGGATTACAGAGGCATAATTTTAATATTTCTGATGGGAAAACATGGCAGTTGATTGTCCTACATTCCGTTTTATTGCCACGAAATGACCGTCAAGTTAAGGGTAACAATTTAGCTGGTTATAGTAGTGCAAACTTTCATACAAAATAAACCTCACACTTTTCCTATTCCCACATGCTTTTAATTAATTACCACACTCATGGACACGTAGAGTGGAATTTCATAAAGAGGTCAACCACTTCGGACAAAGTGTCAAAGTGTCCCTATTACCGGATGGTAAGCATTATAGTCCAACATATCATGTTTGAGTTGAGTTTTTTGAGTGCAAAATAAAGCACTAAAACTAAATTACTCCACCGAGCGCGAACAAAAAACGCAAAAGGTAACTGCACATCAAATATAAATAAATACGTTGCACCTTATTGTTAACATTTTTGGAATTTAGCACGAATACATTTACCCTTAATTCAACCATCAGATACATTTGCTAGGTCTTTCTGACAAAAAAAGCTTCTCTTGCATTTTAACCTCCCCGCTGTATTTCCTGCATACATTTTTTTAATTACCTACACTAGGACTAGGCCAGGCGGCGTTGATTTTGTTTGTGATTTTTAGATTTCTACTATGGTGTTCCCGTGTTTTTTGTTCTTGAAGGCTCCTGTTTACATTTCTTCCTTTTCGGGTTGTTCACGTTCGTTCTTCTTTTTCATGAGCAGGTGTTACTCGTCCCTCATTTTGTGGTCCTATGTTGCCATCAGAGATTTTGAGCAAACCTAGCATATCAGATACGGCATTTCTAATGGACAATGCTGCCATTGGTCTTCCGCACTTGCTGTTACTGCAGTTGAACTTCTGGGAAGCTCTTGGGATACGCGATCAGCAAATGGCCTAACAGTGCTTTACTATTTAAGCCTCTCCATGCTGAACATTCTCCGGGTGATGCTTTCGTACATTTGCGATCGCAGATTTACCATAACTAGGCAATAGTCCGAAATAGAAAAGGTTTTTGGTAGGGTTCCGAGAGAGCTAGTTTGGAGAGCAAAGCGGGTGTCCGAGCAAAGCGGGTATCCGAGCAAAGCGGGTGTCCGAGCAAAGCGGGTGTCCGAGCAATTCGTAGAGTTGATCCATAACAAACAGTGCCTTTTCTGTTAGAGTTGGTGTGCATCAAGGTTCTGCACTTACTCCTCTATTGTTCAAACTTATCATTGATCTCTTAACAGTACATTCACAAGACCTAATCCGTTGGAATATCTTATACGCGGATGACATTATGCTTATAAGTAAGAGACGCGACGATATCGATGAAAATCTTATCAACTGGAACAACGTTTTAGAATCATATCGGCTACGAATAAATGTGAAAGAAACCGATTACATATTCCTACCTACTTCGAGAAGCGCAGCATAGGACCTAGAAAAACTCCTTTCATGAAAAAACAAGTCGTGAACAGCGGTTTATTTAGATTGTGCATCTGCAAGACTAAATTTTTTCTTTAAAAAAAAAAGGGTCTCCTAATGGATCGTATGATACCCTATCCCTAATCATCGTACTCATGCCTAATAAATTGGTTGCGGCGTTAACTTGTTCGTTCAAGTGCAATCACATATTTTTACACATAGAATATTTCCGGGACTTTTGAGAGATATTAAGAGAAAAATTGTTCTTACTACTTTTTCACCACTTGTAACCAAAATTCATGGATTCTGATGAGATATTCACAATAAGGCCATCACCTTAACTAGCTTTGAGAAAGTAAAACACATTTTTCTAAGGAAATCCCAAAAAGTCGGCGTAGATCTGTGGACGAATTGTAATTGTAAAGAGCGGTAAGGTTTATATATTTTCTAGGACAATATTTTTAATTTCCTAGTAAAAAAGTCGAAATTGATTAAAAGTAGGCGTGTTTGTGGGCGGATTTCAAAAATGTTTGCATTTATACTACTTCGGGCTTTGAAAAGTTTAAGTTTAAGACCCACAAACTGGTGACATACAGGTAGGCGGGCTGATAGATCTATACAACTTCCGATGCTGATCACAAATATCATTTTTGTGTCTTCTATTTCTATATGTCATAAAGTATGTATAAAATTTAATATCTGCGTGCCCTAGTTTACCTATATAAACAGACCACAAACCAACCTAAGGTTATAGGAATATTTAGTTGGGCCCAACATTTGCCTATAGTCCATCCTAATTCACCTAGGGTTTTGAAGTAGAAAGTGCGTTTTCAAAGATTAATTGAAGCTCCACTGTTAGCATTGGGATTCTCACATTTGTACAATGTATAGGCCACGTTAATTATGCTACCATCGACAATTTTGCCCGTCCATTTTTATGATAAAGCGGTGCTTATGCCTGAAACTGTTCATTTCCGCGGTAAAAAAAAATGTTGCGGTTTTCCATGATTTCCTGAAAGTAGGGAAAGTCTGTCTTCTGAGTATTCTTTCACCGAAAAGAACGGATGAGCCGTTGTTCGAACGTTTCTTCCAGAAATTAATAAAAACAGTCTTTGGTGCCATCGCCTTCTCTCCTAAGGCTAATGTTGTGGAATTTGCTTTTAACACGAATTGTCACCACTTGTTCGTGTAAACCTCAAAACTTTGTTATATCTGCTTTGTACCTGTCCTACCTACTAAAGAGCGTCCCAAAATATAAGCGAGATTTGAATTTTGCGCCATTTGTGCGGTAAAGTGTTGCCAACGAAAAAAAAAGACAGCGTGACAGCTGACAGTTCAGGGTTATTAAAAATGGGGTGCTACACGAAAGAACAACGCGTTTTCATTGTAGAGGATTATTTTAAAGACAATGAAGGTTTGGCAGCTGCAGTTCGCAATTTTCATACAAAATACGGTCGGAATAGTGATTTAACTTAATCAACTGTGAAGAGATTAATTCAAAAATTTATGGAGACTGGATTAATTGTTCTAACATATCTCTAATAAAGTGATAGTCGGCGTTTCGAAATTTGCAAACAGATACAATGATATTTTTTTATACAGAAAGTTTTAAACAAATTTTATCACAAATCTGTTGTTACAACTTTTATTAGCAGAAAGTGGGCGTGGCTCTCAAAAGTATGTAACCGCAGTTCACGATTCATCATTCTGATGAGATATTAAGACTTAACACTATCACCGTAAATAGCTTTGAAAAAGCAATTTGTGAGTTTATTTCTTTAAGAAACTCCCCCAAACAGGGGGCGTGGCTATGTATAATGTGTGCACGAAGATAATATTTTTCAGTTTCTACCAAAAATATTGAGAAAAACCAAATTTTTTGAAAATTGGGCGTGTCTATTGGCGAATTTAAAAAAATGTGTGCATTGGTACTGCTTCGGATTCTAGAATGCTTATGTACCAATTTTCATGTTCCCAACTTAAAATTTAAGGCCCGAAAAGTGGGCCAGATGGACGGATAGATAGACGGACATGGCGAAATCGACATAACTTTCAATGCTGATCACGATATATACTTTTGACTGTCTGTCGTTATTATGTTACAAACTATGTATATGGTATATGTATCAAACTCAATATACCCTGGATAGGGCAAAAAAATATACTAAAAATCTACTACGATTCACTGAATGAAAATTTATGATTATATATTTGGTGAAAAGGTCATTATCATTCTAAGATTACTCGGCACAACGTAGAAAGATGGTTTATAGCTCAAAGTGATCGGATGTTAGTGGTCTAAGAATAATTCATATTTCATTCAAATCGAACCAGCTGTTTTTAGGTTAGGCCAAATATAGTTTAGGGCCTTCAACCTCCTTTTTCCATCCTGACTTAGTCCTCTCCTGGAGCTTAAAAGTAATTGACATTCAAAAATTAAAATTTATAGGCCAATGGGCTTCGGAGACACGGTGATGAATGAGTCAGTCAGTGGGTTTTTGGCTTTTATATTATTTAAGATTCACAAATTCTTCCGGGTTGGCCATAGCTGATTAAAACAAGAAACAATTGAGAACGGTTGAAATTGTGTGCATAGTACAGGGTGGCACAAAATTATCTTTATGGTTCAAATTCTTTATAACTTTTTATTTCAACATCTTTTCCAGAATTTTGAAAACAAGACTTGAGGAATTTAATATGGAACGATACATAATAGAACAACGAAGAAGGATCATCGAATTTTATTTCGAAATGCAACATGCATATCGTCTATAATTAAATGTGCGGATTGCACCCACAGTACCAACAATAAATCCTCTCGTTGCATGTTTTCGACAGGAAGGGTCAGTAAGGAACCTCCTTGGTACCGAAAGATTACGTACGGCATACACGGATGAAAATGTTCCACGTATACTGGAGGGTGTGCAGGATAGTCCAGAAACATCAACAAGGAGACGTTTGGCTCAACTCGGGCTACCGCGGAGGTCCCCTGAGAAAATTTTGGACACATTATGTCATTTTGTTGCGGCAAAAAGCATAGCCAAATCCGGATTTCATCCACAATTTGATAATGAGCGATGAAGCCAATTTCCAATTAAATGGCTTCGTTAACAGGCAAAAGTAAAGATTAGGTTACGGAGAATACTGTTTGGTGCGGTGTATCGTCCGAATGGATCAATGTCCCATATTTCTATGAAAATGAAGACGTTGCCTTAGTTACCATCAATGCTGTTTTTACACAGTGGCTCCATCCACAATTATGTTCCAATAGGATGGGACTACAGCGCATACTGCAAGGGACACAATGGTTCTGTTACGGGAAATCTTCGATGAGAGTATTATTCCGCACAGTTGCGGCATCAGGTGGCTGCCGCATTCACAGGATTTAATAGCTCCCTACTGTTTTTTTGGGCCTATTTGAACGGGTGTACGTCAATAAACCGGCGACCATCCCCTAACTGAAGATCAATATTCGCAATGAAATTCGTGTGACAACCTGAAATTTTGCGAAAGGTGATGGAAAGTGTGTCGAAAAGAGCACGAATATACGAAGCAGAAAATTTCGAGAAGTTAATCTTTCACGTTTAGGTCAATAAAATTTCCCATTTGTACTGTACTAAAAAAAAAAAAGAAGATATATAATTTACTCGGAAACAAAAAACTTATAACGAATTCTAACCATAAAGATTATTTTGCTCCACCCGTTTTTAAACTAGGAGTGTTTATTTTCTATAATAAGTATAATACAATTTGTAATTACAATGAATAATGCGATGAAATTTACTTACATTTGGGTAACTCGGTTGGCTGGCGTCTGGACTCGGTGGAAGCTGGTTAACGAAAGAGGAAATGGCCGCTCAGGAGAATATAAATGTCAGCTAACCATGAGGTTTGTACTGACAGCGCCTGAATGTCAGATTGGGTGCGTTCACCGAGCCCACACTCCAGGGCCGAGTTCACACTACGATTGCGTTTATTATAAATTTATCAGAGGTTGTTGTATGATTCATTACTCAGTAATTTCACTTTCTCGGTAAGTGAATTTTACGAGTATGTGCGACGCGTATCGATCTCTAGCTGGTTTTTCGTGGGCGCTTCCGTGCATAGTCCCCTACTTCCTGTGAAGGTGATTCAGGTGTCACAGCTAGTGGGCCACGTGAGCCCAAAGTTTATTTTTAGTTGGCCTTATAGCTTACACAGGGTGTGCCTCTTGGAGGCAGGGCTTTCCAGCTTTCTTCGTATTCATCATCAAGCACCGGTTATACACCGAGTACCATATGTTTTTTTTTGTTCCCCCTATCTCTACTGAATTTCTTTGTGTTTCGAATTTCCATTAAGTTGTACATACCCTATAAAAATAGTTAGAAATGTGCGAAAACAAAAGAAAATGCATACACAAAGAGAAGGCATAAAGAGTTATTTAACTCGTTGCTATTATAAGTTTATCGTCTCGTTTATCGTTGACGCTCCTCTTAAGAGGAGAGAGAAAAAAGAAATGCATTGACGTACCTCATATGTGTTACAGACTGATCCGACTCTCGACTGACTCAGTTAATTACTATCTGCTTAAACATGGTATTATGTCAAATCTGCATGTAATGATGAATTAGCGTTCGCGTTAAAAATTTACAAATGGGGAAAGTCGGTCTGTGCCGCTTATGTTTGACTATGCAATGGGCTAAAATTATTATCAACTTTGACAGTACACTGCTGTATACCCATCTAAAATGGGTCAGATTACGTGAAATCGCATCAAAATGCGTTTACTGTATGAATACGATACGACTTTGGTGCTGTGAAGTATTAAATTGCGCGTAGGCTTTGGGTTAAAGCGGTTAACAATGAAAAACGATCGGTTTAATGTCATTCGAAATTTGTAAGTGTTCCGGGATTCAGCATTGAATAGGAGAGCTACGTGAGTTGGTGTTGAATAGTTACGCCAACGTAAATATTAGATAGTATAACGGAGGAGCAAGACAAAACAAACATACACACACACACACACCCACAACAAACGATCAATTGTTACTTGTCAATGAATTAATTGGTGTTGTCGATAGGTCATTTGTCGTCGCAGATACAGAGATACAAAGATACATGTCAAATTTTGTTAATTGATTGGATATTATGTTGGATTATGTTTAAATTGGCATATTAATTGCAACTCAAATAAGATTTTCTTTTTTCGGTTATCTTTACCTGCAGAGTGATAGGGGATGGATGTAGGTTTTGAGGTTATTCGGGGGCATATCGATGTTTGCAAAGTTTAAACAAAAATCTCACACTCACACAATGTGAACGTACTGCTTGATCTTACAAGGAGATCTTCACAAAGTTTTGTTGGAACTGGAACATTTTATATAGAAAATTAGTGGGCGCAATATTTTTTTTTATTATTTTATTCCCAAGCATTATTTATACATCTGCCTGGTCGATAGATCTTCTTCTTTTTAGCCCCCGTCTGTTTGACACTTCTTGACCGGTAGGGTGTTGACATCGGAGTTGCTGTGAGAAATGAGCCTTGTCAGGTGCGGTTTGCTTACTTGAGTTATTTCTTCCGCAACCGTGAGAATTTTGAGGTCATTATGTATGTCGTAGTTTGTTATGTAGCAGTCCCAACTAACTATTGTTCGTAGTATCTTTGATTGTTTTTGAATTATGTTTATGTTTGACATCTTGCATGTGCCCTAAAGTTGAGATTATGTACAAATTGGTTTAATAATGGTTTTAATTTTGTTGTATGTGTATAACGGCGAGTCCTTGCGTAGTAGCCAGTAGAGTTGTCTATATTTGTTCTTAATTTAATTCCGCTTCCATATGAGTTAGCTGTCTATGTACTCATACATTTCTAGGTATTTCGCTACCACGTATATGTAGATATCAGGTGTGTAATTTATTTTTGTTGTGAATATAACTTAGACAGTTTTATCTTCATTTATTTTTATGCATGAGTTATCAAACTGGACGATTGCTGTATATAGGCATTTGTTACAGAAAAGCAGTATGGTCAGGGTCAGAGAACTTAGCAATCATAGATGTTGTCTGTGTAGGAAGAGGAATATCTCTGGTGAATATATTACATATTATAGAGTAGGTCCTAAAACGCTGCCTTGTGGCACTCCAGCTCGTTTTGTATTCGTCCTTATGCTGGATGTAGAAATGTCATTCGGTTAGTTAGCTTTTGATTATTTAGTGAAAATAAATTTGGAGAATGCTTTCAAGTTTTGCAATAGGCCAGGATACCATATGGTGTCAAATGCTTTGGGGATATCTAGAAATGCTCCAAAGCAGAATCTTTCTTTCTTCCCGATCAGTAGTGATTTCATTAGTCACTCTATTTATTTGCTGTATCATCGTGTAGTGCTACATTTAAAATTGCCAATAGGAGCATTGTTTCCATGCGGTTACATAGTAGTCGTTAGAAGATTTTATACAGGACTGGAAGTAAACTGATTGGTCTATATGATGTTGGTCTGGCTTTGGTATTGGTATTATTTCCGCAATTTCCCAAACTTTTGGAAAGCGTTTTAGTTTGATTATTGCTTTATATATACTTCTAAGGTATTGGAGTAGTTTTTTTTTTTTTGGGGCAATCTGTCTAGTACTTCTCCCGTTAATAGGTCTTATCCTGGAGCTTTTTTATGTCCCACTTTATGTCTGATAGTTTGTTTTATTTCATTTATTGTCACCTTTTTTTTATTAGGATATAAATATCCCCTTTGGGGTTTAGTTGTGGACCACAGGTGCGGGCGTCATCATTGGAGAGTGTATTAAAGAAGCATTGTGCTAAGGTATTTGTTTAGAGAGGGATATGGAAGTATTTTATTCTTCAGTTTCCTTGTTGTTTTCCATAATGAGTAGTTTCTTTCAGAAGTCGGAGTCAGATTTTGTAAGTAGTACCATATAATATTTGTTTATCCGCAGGCGCTCTTGTGGTTTGCCACCGCAATATAATTTAATGTAATTCATGTAAAGCCAGGTTAAATATAAACACAGAATCCTAGCAACTAGCATCCTATCCCATAGGGTATATTCATTTTGATTCATAGTCTTCAATACAATAATTTATTTTATAGAATAATCAACGATAAATACAATTATAGATATATAAGTCTATCGTCTGTTGGTGAGTATTGTTTTCAATTTAATTAACAATTTCCTATCCAATAGTTAAATTCATCTAAGAGTAGTTTTATGTACCAAAAAGCTTCATTTAAAAATATATCCTAGACTAACCCTGTTCTTACTTTAAATTTCCATGAAATTTGAGACTTATGTTCTGTAGGTGATCTAATTTTCTATATAAATCATGTGAACTACTTCATGCCTCTTCCAAATTTGTTCTGGTTTGCTCAGCTCCCAAAAATTCTAGTATAGTGAATTCACAGCTGCCCCAATCGCCTGATGGTCTGTAGATTTTCTTCTATATGATTTACTACGACAGCAGGTAAGATTTTTTGTATGTAAAGGGTTATTCATTTCGAGGTTGGGATTTCACATCCCTGCCATATGGCATCTGCCAAATTCATTTGTCATCAATAGTGACAGCTAGTTAGTTCTTTCCTTAACATTTTACAATATGGAGAGTTTAACTACCGCTCAATGCATTAAAATTGTTGCATCTTACCATAAATGACCATAAAATATACGCCGATTGCGTGCTGTAAAATTAACAAGTTTCTCACTCGGCGGCTACGTACCACGGGTGACAGTTTGGTGAGCGCGACGAAGGTGCCCCTGTTAAGATGAATTCTATCCGCTATGGGCAAATGATAACAACTGATATTGAAGACACTAATGTGAGCGACATAAGGTTCCAAGAGGACGGGGTTACGTGCCACACAACACAGGCAAATTTGGCTCTATTGCACGAAAAATTCTCCAGCCGTTTAATTTCTTCGAGATTTAGCGACATCAATTGGCCACCAAGGTCGTGTGATCTGACTCCTTTGGATTCCTTTTTGTGGGGCTATACTTAAGATAGTATCTATGCAGACAATCCCCAAACTTTGGAGCACTTTAAACTAACATGCGTGAAGTTATGGCCACAGTACAGCCATAAATGTGCCGAAAAGTCATCGAAAATTACCTCAAAAAAATCAAAGTTGTATTCCATACATAATGTCCATGTTGATCCTAAGGTTCCATATCTAACAGTATTCTTGCAGTCTGTTTATCATTTCTTTAAGCGTTTGTGTTTCGCCCGCCAGTATGATGATATTGTCTGTATACATTGATACTCGTATTTGAATTTAATCGATGCGTAGGTCCCCGCTCACTAATTAATCATGAAGATCAGTCAAAAGAGGACGAATAATAATGGGCTAAGCAGACAGCCTTGCTTTATACTCTTGCTGCTTTCAAAATATTTTGACATTTCATCACCGTCCCACACTGCCATTTTCATTTAAGAGTTCATGTTTTGTAGCAGATTCAGGTATCTTTTTTGCTATCTACAGTACCTCTTCGGAATCCTGCTTGAAATTCATTTAGGACTTTATGTTTTCTTTCCCACTCCCTTTGCATCATTCCAGCTAATATTTTTACTATACAGTCCATAAAGATAATTCCACAAATAGTAAATAAACGCACCTCATTTGGGTCAATTTTCATGGGAATAGGGATAAAACATAAAATAGTTCCAAAAGTCGGATATGCCCTCATGAAAGATAGCAGACTCAAACTAAAAGTAATTGCAGAAAGGTTCAAAAAAAATTTCCGAAACAATGAGGTGGGTGCCCAGATCGATGACGCCGCATCAACAAAAAAAAAAAAAACGTGTAGGCAGTTTTCGGAGCTGTGTGGCCACAATCCAAGAAAAGTTGTCAACAAAAGTGTTACTGAAAAACTTGTCTTCATTATTGTGACTCTGAGTCAAAGCAGAGCGTAAAAGGGGTGATGCAGCCCCAACGAAGTTTAAGGTCGTACCAACGGCTGGGAAAATCATGGCAACGGTTCATAGATATTAGGGTGGTCATGGTTTAGTGGTAACATCATCGCTTGTCCCGCTGCAGGTTCACGGTTCGAATCCTGATATCAAGAATCATCTATTTATTTCGGACGAAATAGATGAAAAAGTCGATCAATTGCGAAAGCTTATGTCAACTCTGCTGTGAAGGCATATGAGGGTGGGTCAATAAGTCCCTGAAAAATGATATAAGGAACACTCTTTACGGTATAAAAACAATTTATTTTTCAACATAGTCTCCTTTTAGCTCTGTACACTTCAAGCAACGTTTCTCGAATTTTTTGAATTTTCGTCAAAATAAGCATTTGTTTCAGCGATGACCTCTTCATTCGACCGAAATCTCTTACCTCCGAGCCATTTCTTCATGTTTGGAAACAAGAAATAGTTGCAGAGGGCTAAATCTGGGGAATATGCTGGATGAGGGAGGAGTTCGTAGCCTAACTCATGCAATTTTGCCATTGCGACTGCGAACTTGTGCGCCGGTGCGTTGCCTGGTGAAAAAGAACTTTTTTCTTCCCCAATTGCTTCAAATCGGCTTGGAATCGATCCAGCAGCTCTGCGTAATATGCGCTGGTGATCTATTTACCCTTTTCAGGGTAATCGATGTGAATAACACTGCGCGCATCCCAAAAAACTGTCGCCATGACCTTGTTTGCTGACAAACATTTTAACGAAAATGCTAGTAGGCGTCTATATAAAATGGCTGCCACAACAAAACTATTTTACAGATCTGTCTGAAAATTTGGGTGCGTTCTTTTGAAAGATGATTCTTGACAAAAAAAAATTTTAATTTAAGGTGAGGACACAATTTGTGTTAATTATCAGGGACTTATTGACCCACCCTTAACACTGGCAGGTTGGTGGTCATATGGCTAAAATGCAACTTGATCGTGATGATGACATCAGGAGGACGGACAAAAATACTGCAAGGACAATAACAACAAAACAAAAATACTCTCCAGTTATTTGGACGGCACCCTTGGAGTTCACTGAAGCTTAATACCACCTGAGTTTCAAGCCAATTTCACCAATCTGTCTTTTTCTCTATCTCTTCCCCTTTCCACAAAACGCCCGTGTGACGCGTGCAAATTTTAAAAAAAATATAAAAAATATAAGAAGTTCTACCCCATTCCGCAAACTTAAAAAATTGCCCTCATATCTACCTAAGTTTCTTTTAGAGAAGATCTTTAATGTATCTAACATTTTCATGCAATAGTAACACACTATCCTTTCATCTTCTGGACCCTTGTAGGCCTATGCGAGCTGTCAATAAAGACGGCGTCAGTACCCCTTAAACTTTTCTATCCCAATCCGGGAACTTAAAAAATTGCCCTCTTGCATCTAACATTTCCAAGCAATAGTAACACATTATCCTTTCATCTCCTGGTTCCTTGTAGGCCTATTCGAGCTGTCAGTAAAGACGGAGCAAACTTTTCTATTCCAATCCGCGAACTTAAAATATTGCCCTTCTCTCTACCTAAGTTTCTTTTCGAGGATTCCGGTAATGTATCTAACATTTCTAAGCAATAGTAACACCACTACCCTTTCATCTTCTGGACCCTCGTAGGCCTATGCGAGCTATCAGTAAAGTCAGCCTTAGCATCTCAAACCTAGCCTGCCAAAATAAGCCATATAAACACACTGTAAGTTATACTCAACAATGTGCTTTGAATTTCATATTTTCATACCTAATCGACTGCGTATAAAGCGAGAGGTTATTGCTCTAATCTTAACCCACTTACAGGTGCACGTTCCATTTCGGGAAAGAAATTCCAAATATTAAAATTATATTGACCTCACAAAAATATTAAAAAGCAATAAATTTTTAAGGAAATGTATTCATTAATTATAAAAATAGTACAAAAATTAATTTCATTTATTTTATTTACCACGAGTTGTAAAAAGGCAATAAAAATGCAAACAATAACCACTCCTACGCTGCCTTTGAGTTCAAGGTTTTCAATCTGGAACCAGTTCAATTTGAATTCGATATCTGTGACAAAAATTATAAAAAATTAAAATTTGCTTATACTCGTACATTACGAGTAAATGTATGTCACAAGGACTGTCCCATTGTCATCTCATACTAGCATTGCATCAGGAAAATTCGAAATATTAAGCAACATTTGTTAAACACTAATTAAACAACTATAAATCCGTTTTTTAACTCGGTACAATAATTCAAAATTAAGCGATTACATATGTATATAATGTAAAACAAAACGTTCGACGTATATGTACGTCGTTTATGTTACACAACAATGTTCACTTCTGTATCTTTGAATACAATTTCGATGCAAATGCATTTTTCAGTCTCATTAGTATGCAAATTTATACTCGTCAAACAAGTTCCAGCCATAAAAATAGCTACACCCGCCCCCTTTGGTTCTGTGTCATATTCTGAAGCCGCCTTTGCAAGTTCTCTCACACTTAATAAAAATATTCATCTCACATACATTTGTACGAGTATCTGACCACAATTTGTCATCGACGAAAAATTCTTGAGAGCGCACGATTCAAATTCAGATACAAAACAAAATTCAAATGAACAAACTGCATTCATTAGTGTTAGATACTTGAGTTCAATTCGAGAGTAGATACGTGGGTAGGCATGATGCGCGCGGCGGCGGCGCGCGGTGACGATGTCGTTCGGGTTCAGTCGAACCGAACGCACCTCCGTTTAATTATTCATGATGACGATTATGAAGTTGACGATTGTGTAGTTGTCACCGGCTGGCGACGGACAATTTAATTTGCATTATATCTTTTCTGAGGTTTTCTGTGAAGCTTTGCAAAATGTTATTTTGTGTATTTATAGAAAGCAGATGATGTGCCTCCATTGGTGTGTTTGTGAATTATGATCGGGATTGCATAATTGAGACACCAGACGCAAACGTCTGTCTCATAATGGCCCACTTACAAGTGGAATATCGGAATTAAGTAGATTTTGCTTGAATATGTATTATAATTGGGAAAGAAATACGCGAAAAAAAAGTCGTATTGTTTTGGATGGATTTTAAATAGAAAGAAATTAGTCAGATCAGGTTTTGGCATAGTGAGATCGAGGTGACCTTCGATTGGATAGTTTAGACGTGAGAAACATTTTTTTTTTGTTAGACATTTGAGGCATGTCATTGGAGAAAGGTTAAGGTTTGGAATTGTGAGAGGTTACAAATCAGTTCAGCTAGTGAGGTCTTTTTTTCGGTTACTACTGGTTTTTCTAATTTTAAACTCGTAGTTTGGCGCAGTTGATATATTTATATTTATTTGCATGCAGATAGGATGCTAGGATGATCGTAACATTGAGCCAGATAGGCAAAACCATACTCCCAGCGAGGAGGCTGAGCGGAAGGAACATACCTGTCTTCGCAGACGGGTGAAAAATAGCCCGGGTTCGGAATTTTCTTAGTCAAACCAGCTATCGCCCAGTCGATAGAGTTTCCAAGCCGAGTACATTTTTTCCAAGCGAGGCCTCCCAAGAACTATTCTCACTAGCACCTCCTCGAAAAAATGTAGACAGTCAAACTGCAATCAAAGCCATCTGTTAAAATTAGAATAAAAAATATATCTGAACATACTGAGGACTCTCAGTGTACAACACAAAGTGACACTCTGTTGTATCCCGGGTCATAGGAGCCTCCCCGGAAATGAGAAGGCCCACGAACTATCTGGAATAGGTTCGTATCTGGAAAGATCAATCAGTCCTAGCTTCAATGGAAAATCCAGCATAAGACCGAACTTAAAGATGGCCGATGAAAGATGGAGCACACTTCCTCTAGGAAGTTATGGATATAGCATAAGAAAAAAAAAACAAAAACCCTCCTCACACTTAGCAAATCACTCTAAAGACTTCTGATAGGTATATTAACTGGCCAAAATACATTGGTGACCCACCTAATAAGGATGCGTTTAAGTACCACTGAACTATGCAGAGGATGCGGTGCCGTGGATGCGGAAGAGGGCACAGCCCACTTTCTCTGTATATGCCCAAGCCTCAGCAGAATCAGAAGGACAGCCCTCGGCGAATACTTCTTCAACTATTTGGGCGAACTATCAACAAATTCACGAAAAAAAATTGTTTAATTCGAAAACCTCTAAAAGTACTAAACTTTTATTTCTTTCTTATTCATTTCGATTCACCCATCCCACAACGGGGAGCACAATGGATGCATTGAGGTCCGAGTGAGGATTGTATGATCATTGTGCGGCTACCCCTACGACCTAACCTAACCTAACACCAGATACGGGAACTCACTGAGGCTTTGCAAATCCTTGATTGTGAGCATTGGATGAACATTTTGCAGCTCTGCTTAAATAAATAGAAACATCTGTCCCCCCCCCCACTACACATGCTCTGGCTAGCCTGTTAATAGAATATGATAAGCAAGTTCCTATGACTAGTTTCTAATAAATAGTTTGCTATGATGAAAGAATATGTTTTTGAAATTTGTAGTCGCATTGTTGTACAGCTGAGCATGAAATTGGTTTAAAAAAATGATTTTAGGTGTGCGTCTTGAGTTAATTTCTGTCATTAACAGTAAAAATGTATTCCAGCTCTCACCTTCAAAGAAGTACTGAATGCAAGAAGATCAGCCTTAAGTCATATACCATGACTGAGCGGAAAATTCAAGGTTCGAGCCTCAGAAAACACAACTCAGTTTCCTCACGACCCCACCTCTCGCGAACATCTGACAAAAACCGAAGAGTAAAAATGTCATGAGAAGCCTCTTTCAATCGAAAGAATTGTCCTTCGAGAATGAATTAAAGGGTGATTCAGTTGGAGGTTACAATTTAAATCTGGCACTACTGTGGTTCTGTCAAAGATAATCAGTTGACATATTGAACATCTCTCAATGCTAACCATTGACATTTCCAACTACGGAGTGGCATATGAGAGAACAACTCAAGCCGATTACATGAAAATATCACCACAATTAATGACAGTATTCGTGACAATCCGTCAAAATTCATTCGCCATCGCAATTGAACTTTTCCTTCAACTCCACGTAGCACATTTTAACAAAAGATTCACATCCGTTGTGCTTTCAAAACCCACTTACCACACAGTGCGAGAAACAATGCAGTTATTGCACACAAAGTTTCTCGGCCACGTTATCTCTCATTTTGGCGACCAACCTCGACCCCTAAGATCGTGCAACATCTCTCCGTTGAATTTTCTTCTTCGGGGTTATGTGAATCAAAAGATGTATACCAATGACCTCCAAACGATTCCAGAGCTAAAGGACGAGATTCGACGCGAAATTTATGAGCTATCGCAGAATTTAAACCGAAAAGTAATGGAAAATTTTATCAAAGGTGCGGAAATCCGCAAGACCAGCCGTAGCACCCATACATATGTATATAAACGTATAAACGGAACACTATTAGATTCAACACAGTGTCTGTCTGTCACAAGCTTGTAACTTTTGAACCATTTAACGTAGAGCGAAAAAGAAATACCTATTGGACCAACAAAAGTCGAAAGAAAAAACTTGTAAAAAATATTTGTGTGGGGGGTTTTTGAATGAATAATGTCCTCTGAGGAAAAATAAATATTTTTAGATCTTAGATCCCAACATGCGATAAGGAGTCCAAAAATAAAAGATATATTTTTTTTTTTCTGATAAATTTCCTTGAAAAAAAAAAAAGAAAACCCAGGCATTGGCGATGTCTGTACTATTAATGCGACAAATTCGAAAAAAATTGATAGTATGTATATTTATGAGTACATAAAGCGAAAATTATAAAGTTTTCTGGCACAAATAGTTCTTGAAAAATAACGGAATACGTGGGGTGCAAAGTCACTCCGCCGTATCTTACCCCGTCTTCATCAGATTTTGATAATTTCCAGGCAGACGTATCTACATGAACCTAAAACTCCTTAAGTGGTTCTTAAGTTAAAGTGTATCTTTACTCCCACTCTATTTGATTTCGATCAATTTCAAGTGAAACTATTAACATAGCCATCTAACGTGACACATTCCATCGAAATCCGTTTATTAATTTTTGAGTTAGGTGGCTAACAAAGTTAAACTTGGACCGATTTCGATAGTTTTTAGACGAAAGGATTTACGTATCAGCGATACACGTACATATAAATTAAATTTTATCAAAGTGTCCTTAGTGGTTCTCAAGCGAGTCGTGGGGGGCAAACATATGGGCAGACGCGAAACAAGAAGTATTTACTTGACCTGATCCTTTCAAGTATTTATGACCACAGCTTCTTCTTTTTCTTCAAATTAACGAGAAAGAAAAATAATGATACATTTAAAAACAGCGGTAATTGACGAATTTCTCACGTTCAATGTCAATGTTTCATCATTATATTGACATAAAAATATCAACGAAGATGCAACCTCCAATTGAATCACCCTATAATAATGGAGGAACTCAAAAAAGTGCGCTTCTCAATTCTGTCTGTCTGTATGCATGGCCGACTGCGGCCTAAACGTCTGGATGCATGGATTTTTTTCAAACTTTATGTCTGTGGTCTGTATAGTCACAATCCGGGACAAAATCGTAATTTCCATTCTAGCCTTTGTAGAGCTAATTACTTTACGAGTACCAATGGGCGATTTTGAAAAAAACTAGATTTTCTCGAAAATGGATCTCACAATTTTGATCATATTTTATATTTTCTAACAGATACCATTCCAGTTTTGTGACAAAAAATGTGTATAACGGTACTTGTTTTGAAAATTGACTATTTACTCAATGAGTTTTGTTTAAAATCAATTTAAAGAGTGGGCCATCTGTTGGCAATAAAAAAAAAATATATATATTTTTGCTTTATTGAAAATAATTTAATTTAAATGGCTGGCCCGACTGGCTTGGCAGTGTCCATCATGTCAACCAAATGTTGCAGTATATTTTCACCTATTTCATAAATAGCTCGATCAATATTGTGCTTAAGTGGCTGAATTATTTTTCGATTGTTAGCATAGTATCGGTCTTTAACGGCACGCTACAAAAAAAAAAAGTCCAACGGCATTAAATCGCAGCTCCGTGGAGGCCAAGAAACATCATCAAAACGGCTGAACCTAGTGCGGAAAAGGTCGATTGTTGGGCGGCTTGTATGACACTTAGCGCCATTTTGCTGGAACCGGAGATCGCTCAAGTTCATTTTCTCAGTTTCTGGTCAAACAAAATCGGTTATCATGCCCTGTAGCTCTCTCCGTTGACCGTAGTATTGTTGCCATCTTCATCTTCGAAGAAAAGTTTGTCAATAATACCGCCATTTCACAAATTACATCAAACAGTCACAAGCTGAGGATATTCTAGACTGAGCGCACAGAACACGAGGATAACTTGTGTTGCCAATTTGAATGCCAATCTCACAAACTTGCGTACAGGCAGGCATAGTTGGTGCTCACTTGGAAACAAGATTTCAATATTTCCCAATGTTGTTCAAGCGTAAATCGATGATTTAGTACACTGCGTTTCTGTTAATTTTTTGAGCGCTAAAGAGCTGTCAGTGTCAAATAACATGCAATTTAAAAAAAAAAAAAAGGCTCACCCGTTATAAGCAATATTTGGCATAAACAAGTCTATGGCGTACCAAGTTTTGGAAAATTGTCAAGTAATCAAATAAATTTAGCGGAAGTCAAATTCAGAATAGTTATTGTGACTAATTTTAACATTTTCCCTATTGTGAATTTACACGGCTGACTTTTGACAGATAAAGGGTGGCCGTGGTGTAGTGGTAACATCATCGCTTGTCACGCTGTTGATTCACGGTTCGAATCCTGATGAATCATCTATTTATTTCGCATGAAATAAATAAAAACGTCGATCACTTGCGAAAGCTAAGTCAACTCTGGCAGTAGGGTGTGGTTATATGGCTAAAATGCAACTTGATCGTGATGATGACATCAGGAGGACGGAAAAAAAAATACTGTGAATCATAAACAACGACAATAATAGCGAAATCAAACAAAATACTCCCCAGTTATCTGGACAGCCACCCTTGGAGTTTACAGAAACTTAATACCACCTAAGTTTCAAACCCACCACACCAATCTTTCTTTATCTCTCTCTCTCTTCTTCACAACGCCCCTGCGCTGTAATAGTATAACGGTATTCATATCCCCTTTAACACGTGTAAATTATAAGAAAAAAGATCGAAGAAATTCAATTTAAATTTCAGAAAAAATTGTGCATTTTAACGCATTAAATCCTTTCATGATTTTTCCACGCTCTATTATTCGTTTATAACGAATAATATGTGTTTTTTCGTATCTTATAGCAAAAAGTGTGTATGCTAGATACGACAACAGCAATAACCTATACTCGTCTATCGGCTTAGGATTCCGGTATAATACCGCAACAATAGGGTGGCAAATCAT
Organism: Pocota personata; assembly: GCA_963082735.1. Classification (NCBI taxonomy): domain Eukaryota; kingdom Metazoa; phylum Arthropoda; class Insecta; order Diptera; family Syrphidae; genus Pocota; species Pocota personata. The sequence goes on from OY720430.1 coordinate 189,941,264, forward strand.
AGCTTGTCACGCTGTTGACTCACGGTTCGAATCCTGATGTCAAGAATCATCTATTTATTTCGCATAAAATAAATAAAAAAGTCGATCACTTGCGAAAGCTAAGTCAACTCTACTGTGAAGGCATAACACTGGCAGTAGGATGGTCATATAGCTAAAATGCAACTTAATCGTGATGATGACATCACGAGGATGGAAAAAAATACTGTGAATCATAAGCTACGACAATAATAGCGAAAACAAACAACAGTTATCTGGACAGCCACCCTTGGAGTTTACAGAGACTTAATACCACCTGAGTTTCAAACTACACCACTCTGTCTTTCTCTCTGTCTCTTCCCCTTTCCACATCATCATCCTCCGATTCACTTCAAATGCTGCTGACTGTCAATTTAAAACCGACTTAGAGGCGGGTGAGCCACTCCTAAACTCTTTCCTATTATAAGACTGACATTCGTGTTCATTACAACCGATTTGGGGTTACAGGCGACTTTAAGAATAACGACAGTTTAAATTGCTTTATCACTAAAGGCAACATCTCGGCAACAATTAATATCTCCATTGGATTTGGCCAATGTAATTTATTGCCATTTTGAGTTTTTGTCTTTAGGCGAGAACCTAAAAGAATCCACTGTAAAAAAAAGTGGATGCCGTGGGTCAGCCGTTAAGTGCGCTATCACTGAGCAGCTAAAAACTAAACTTTTTTTCGGAGCACCTAACAAATGTGTTTAAACTTTTTCCACCTAGCGTGGCAAATGAACTAGAATTCTCTGATAAAATAGATGAAGACGTAATCCCTTATGTTTCGCTAAGAGAGATTAGCACATGTATTTCTAAACTATCTAGTGGAAAATCACCAGGTTCGACCTTTTAACTGCCCAAATCCTGAAAGAACTACCCTTCGTAGCATTGTTAAAACTCAAGCTTATAATTAATGCCTGTTTTACACAAAGATATGTCCCACATCACTGGAAAATAGCAGAAATTATTGTTATACCTAAACAAGGTAAACCCCTATCAGAAGTTACCTCATATAGGCCAATATCGCTTTCACCGATATTATCAAAAATTTTCGAGAAACTGATTCTTAAAAGGCTCATAGAGCAAAGAAGACTTATTCCTACATATCAGTTCGGGTTTAGAAATAAGCACTCGACAATAGACCAAGTGCATCGTATAACTAATGTTATAGAAAAAGCACTAGAAGAAAAACGAGTTTGTTCTACAATACTCCTAGACGTTGCTCAGGCCTTTGATACAGTTTGGCATAAGCGCTTGGAATATAAACTTCATAGGGATCTACCTAGACAATACTATGAGATACTTTAGTCATATGTAGCTAATAGATTCTTTAGAGTTCGCTATGGTTCAGCGTATTCTGAACTTAAAGAACTCGAGGGTGGCCATGGTGTAGTGGTAACATCATCGCTTGTCACGCTAAAGGTTCACGGTTCGAATCCTGATGTCAATAATCATCTATTTATTTCGCATGAAATAAATAAAAAGTCGATCAATTGCGAAAGCTTATGTCAACTCTACTGCGAAGGCATAACACTGGCAGTAGGGCGGTCATATGGCTAAAATGCAACTTGATCGTGATGATGACATCAGGAGGACGGAAAAAAATACTGTGAATCATGAGCAGCGACAAAAGCAAGAACAAACAAGCTCCCCAGTTATCTGGACAGCCACCCTTGGAGTTCACTGAAAACTTAATATCAGCTAAGTTTCAAAACCAACTACACCAATCTGTCTTTCTCTCTGTTTCTTCCCCTTTCCCCAAAACGCCCGTGTCCTAAAATTAGTATAAGGGTATTCATAACCCCTTTCACACGTGCAAATTATAAAAAAAAAAAAAAAAAAAAAATACAATCAGGTGTTCCACAGGGAAGTGTTCTCGGCCCTACGCTATATTTACTATAGCACTAGTGATATTCCACATGCGAATGATACCATGTTAGCTACATTCGCAGACGACACTGCTCTTCTAGCAACTGATGGATGCATGGCCACAGCAACAGAAAAGCTACAAAACTCAGTGAACCAGATATGTGAATGGAAGAAACGATGGCGAATGAAACTTAATGAGTCTAAGTCCACCCATATCAACTTTACAAATAAAAAAATAACGAATGTTCCTGTGGCTATTAATAATCAAGTAGTTCCTTATACTGAGTATCTGGGTATGAATCTGGATGTTAAACTGAAATGGAAGGAATATGTGAAAAAGAAAGTAGAGGAGTTAAATATTAAATATAGAAAACTCTATTGGTTGTTAGGACATAATTCGGAAGTGTCCATTGAGAACAAAATCTTATTATATAAGCAGATATTAAAACCTATTTGGACATATGGTGTCCAATTATTGGGTTGTACAAAAAAAAAAAAAACGAATGTACAAATAATACAAACTTTTCAAAATAAAGTTCTTCGGGGAATACTAAATGCCCCATGGTACATTAGAAATATTGACTTGCATCGTGATTTGCAGATTAATAACGGAAGAAATTAAAATGAACGCAATTCGTCACAACGTGCGTCTGCAGATGCATATAAATCCTTCAATAGAAGACGTCTTAAATGTACGAAATAATATTCATAGATTAAGAAGAACAAAACCCCATGAACTTATAATCTGACAGTTATGAGAGCACGCACCCTCTCAAACGCAACTAAACGTTGAAAATAAAATCATTTGTTGAACTTTCTTGATCAAGGAGGTGTTTTTAGTGCGGTTAGAGTCCCACACTGCTTTGGGTTTCTAACCCCTCTGCGTCTTTCGAGATTTTCACCTTCACTAACAAAAAAAAAAAAAAAAAAAAATCACTGAGCAGCAGATTCAAGGTTCGAGCCCCAGAAAACGCATAATAACAAAAAAATAAGTTTTTTAACGGTCCCACCTCTCACAAACGTCTTAAAGTAAAATTGTCATAAGAAGCTTCTCTCAATTGAACAAATTGTCCATTGAAATTGGCATAAAACTGAAGGGCTCTACAACTAGTGTATTGCACAACACTAATCGCTACCGATGGGTTGATAGCGCCAAAATATATTTATTTATTTATTTTTATAAATGTTAGCAGTAGTATTTTAAAAGATCTGGAGACCAAAACCTAAGACTATATGGATCTACATTGCAATTTATTTTTTATTTTATTTCAACGAAAGTATGCCAAAGAGATTTCTCTCGTATTAAATGTATTAAAATTAAAATACGAGATACGAGATTTGCCTAGTCTAGCAGCCATTTCCCCTATCGCATAGTGTCCTGTAAGAGCGCCTATCAAGAGTCGTTTCTGGCGGACCATGCGGAATGAATCAGTTCTCTTGCTTTTTGATCTATTTTCCTTTTTAGTTCACCTATTGGAGCTTCTACTCATATCCGAGTATGTTGAAGATCCAATGCTGATCCCTTTTTAGCTAGTGATGGCCTTACGGTTGATAGTTTTACCTTGACACCACAAAATGTCGCAATAATTTTTTTTATATAATAGTAAAAGTATAATCTTAGGAAAGGCGAACCTTTAACGCTGGACAGCGCCCTGAGATGGAAGTAGAAAACCCCACTTGTTTCTGGGCTTGAAAAGCTGGGGGATAAAAGTCTCTGAAAATATGCAAATATGTCCTGGGGGTGAATTCTAAAATTTACTTGAGCATGGGCTCACAATTGTTACAAAAACTGATGTCAATGGGAGTACGAGGAAATAGCTTCAGGTGGTTTAATTCATATCTGACAAACCGAACACAATGTACTGAAGTTAATGGTATACAAAGCACTCACTCATTCGTCGAATATGGAGTACCGCAAGGCAATGTGCAGGGACCGACACTTTATTGCACATACGACTATGTAAGCGACATCAGTAAACTTGCCACCAGAGGTAAATTATTCATGTTTGCTGATGACATCTGCCTACACAAACGCTCTACAAATAAACCTGAATGAGGACATCAGGAACTTAGGAAACTGGATGAGTTCTCATAAGCTGTACATGAACATTAAAAAAAACAATGTACATGCTATTAAGCAAAAACAATATTGACTTTGATATTACGTGTGAGCTGCAAACTGTCCAACGAGTTGATGAATTTAAATATCTAGACATCTGGTTTGATCGAGAACTTAGTTCTGAAGGGCACAAAAAATTTGTTCTCCATTGCTGGAGTCTTCAAAAGAATAAGACTCCCTTCTGAGACTAAAAAAGCATTATACTTTTCGTTCTTCCATAGTCATCTCATCTATAGAATAAATCCATGGGGCTATAGCTGTATGAGACTTATGAGTATAAATGACCTGCAGTTTGTGTAAAACCGGGCATTAAAAATCCCTTCCATTACAACTGGTACACAAGAACTCGCGAAATGCACAAACAACATGGGATTCCATTGGTTCGAGATACTGTGCAGCTGCACCTACTATGGAACATCCACAATATAATGGCAACAATATCTTACTCAGCACTACAACTAAATCATAGAAGCGAATTCCACACCTACAACACACCCAATAGAAAAGATATACATCATGAAAGGCCGAAAAAATCTACGAGTAGGTATGGAACATCATCTATTCTGTACAGATCTATTAAATCATATAACGGCTTAACACAAGAGGAAAAATTACTTTCGGCTAAAAAATTCAAAAGTCACCTAATGAATAAATTCCTGCAGAGCTATTAATTGTATCTTTTTGTTGTTAACTTAATGTACTTGTTTCATAAATTAATTCGATTGTACTTTCATTTTGATGTTGTCATATTATGTCTTCTTGATAGGCGCATCAACACATCAACACACCCAAATACTGCAGGAGCTGTCAAGATATAGAGGAGACAGACACCATTTGACGAACTAGGGGATCTCGTACAAGTTCCACTTAGGAACATGATAGACTTCATAAAGATTGCAGACTGATTTGTAACAGAACCGACCACAAGATAAAGGATTTAAATATAGGTTCCATATAACAAAAGGGAAACACAATGGATCGTATGGCCCCCATGATAAACACTAAGGTGCACTTCCATTCAACCTAACCTAACCTAAGGCCATCACAAAGATACAAAGGTTGACATACATTGGCATAACTTGTGATTTGAGTTGGAAATCGAGCCCTAAGTGTCATGCTCAGCTCGTATCTTGACTTCTCGGGGCAGTTTTATAACTTTTTTGCAAGTACGTGGGACCCAGTCGTGTACTTTATTATACGGTGAGTGAGATAAGGTTTGCCATGAATCTAAAATTTTGTATTCAAAAAAAAAAAAACCCGTGACTGGATTCTGCCGGACTATTTGATCATTCTTTGATAAACCTATAAGCGGCTTTAATGTAACATCTTTATGTTATTTCCTCGACCTATAAGGTATTGTAATTAAACCGATGCGACTACACTTAACGCACCATGATCTTCAAAAATAAAATCAAAATGTTAACAATACTAAAATGCCTGTGAAATCTCGCCTTAAATCTCTTTCACCTTTAAGGAGCAAAGATCTAAAATCTTTCTTTTCCAACCAACCCCGTGGCACATTACTTGCTTTCATTTAATACAAAGGTTGTTGCCTTTAGTTGCAAATTTTTCAAAGTATTTTTTTTTTTTTTTAAGATACACAGAGAATCTTTTACTAAAAATAACAAACTAAAGCAAAAGCATGCTAAAGCAATACAAAGCATCTGACCTCTTTTTTCCGTCAAGAATAACAAAATGAAAATTAAAACTACTCTACACACAACAGATACAGATGTTCAGGTCCAGATGGATGCAGATTCCGAATGCAAAAAAAAAAAAAAAAATCTACTTCAAGATTCCTATCACATCAACAGAGTATCCAATTCAGCTTGAGGTAGGGTAGGATCGTACTTCGGTTTCTCTGCTCTTTGCTGCATTTGTATCTTTTTTTTTACTTTTTCGTGAATTCATTCACATATTCCTCTCCACACGGTGGCGGATACCACATCAAAACAAAGAAGCAAAATTAATACGAAACTGAAATTGAGAATGGAAATGAAAATGAAAATGAAAATTGTCTGCACAGAGTTACTACCAAAGTTGCGTCCGCTGCTAACTGCGGTCCAAGATGTGGTAATAGCATCGCTTGTTGACAGCACCTTACTCCAGCTGATCGTGACCGATCGCTCCAGCTGCCACAGTAGTAAATCCCCCGTATCCAAAAAGGTGGCTTATTTTAGGCCTCTCACGGCAAATATGTAGTATCTGTGTGTAAACTTTCAGATTGTGAGCCAGTGTTGGTTTTAGTTGGCAATATGGCCTTTGCAGTGAGCAGAAGCTGCTACACTGGTAGTTGTAACTTGTCTTCCCAATTCAGCTGGAATTGCAGAGCAAAACAAATGAAGAAAATTCACAAAAAGGAGAAGCAACAACAACAAAAAATGGTTAAATATATATTTTTTTTTTTTTTACGGGGGTCTCTGTGCCAGTGGCGGCCGTGTGGAATCGCAGTTCTTTTTCGTCGGTGGCGTCGGTTGGATCTATTGGTGCGCGTGCTCGCGATCGGTTTTCGATATTTTTTCACTTCTCATGCAAAAGTTTGGACGAGTGTTAGGTTAATTGATTTTTGGTTTTTCTATTTTTAGGATTTTTTTTTTTTTTTTTGTTTCCGAAACTCACTCTTTTATTTTTGAAAATTTTCCAGGCATCGATTAAAAACGATCGGTTGACAAAAATAGCAAACTCATCGATGATCGCTTACGTTATCGCATAATCGAATACAAAAGCCTGCACACTGGAATATCGTATTCGATAACTTGTTGCAAAAAAAAAGCGAAAAACGAAAAAAGTGAAGAAAGATAAACAAGAAAGGCGGAGAAAGAAGAAACGGTTCCTTTCGATTTCTTTCCCACAAACAAAAGTGAAATCTTTGAACTTGAACGGGGGGGCGAACGGGTACGAATACGCGTAAATTATTACGATATTGCGATTGTACGATATTTCATGTATGGTTTTTGTTTTTTTTTTTTTTTTACTGTGAGTCCACTAAAATTAAAATTCTCTTTTAATTAATTCGTGAATTTGAATGCACATTGCTCAATTTCCTAATTAATTTTGAATCTAATGGGAAGGCTCGTTCGCTACTAATGGAAATGAGTTGCAATGAATGGTTAATTCTGTGAACAGGTAACATCAGAGTACACTTGGCCGGTTCGAGATTGGCTGGAAAATTACTCAATTTGTGCAGGAAGACGTAAAAGAAGAAGAAATTTTTTTTTTTTTTTGTTGAGTAGTTAGTTACTCTGGTGGACGGTTGCATAAGAGTGACTTCTTTGTCGAATTTTTCCGAAACTGTGTGTACGCGAATTGTGTTCGAGTGACATCTTAGCAATTCAATTTGGCGGGCAAAAATCGAAGAAAAAAAAGAAGTGTTGTTGTGATTTGAAGACGCTCTAAGTGTGCTTCGTTTGACAGCTGATTAGTTTATGCCGTGCAGGGCTTTGAAAAAGTGAATTTAATTAGCAACAAATCGGATTACATTACACATACGAGTGACTAAAAGTGGATCATTGGTGAGTGTTTTTTTTTTTTGTTTTTTTTGTAAACGAATTAGGTTTTTTGTGGGAGATCGGTGAGGTATATCAAAGTTGAGACTTGGTCTGATGTTAACTGATCTTTACTGATCCTTTTACTGAAACTTAACAGAATGTCTGCCAGATGTTCATTCTATAATCATTCTGTTGTCGTCTGAAGCTTTAACGGAGTTGAGTTTCTGTATGCGAAACAAAGAATACAGAACTCATTTCGTGGTGATTTGCTTTACCAACAAACCCTTCCGAACCAAACCCTTCCGTATTCATGTACATATTTGGATCTAAGAATAAATTTCCTGAAAATGAATTTCGGTTAATGATTCTGACCTTATGTCAACAAAAAAACAGCAAACAAAATCGTAAAATTATTGAATAAGATTTCGACATCATACTACGGTTAGACTCTGTAGGGTTGTTCCGGGAAATTATAAAAGTATCTTCTTTCTTCGCATTGTGAGTTTGAGCATATCTATTACATATAGTGGCCATGATTTATCAAATGTTGCTTTGATGAACATCATAGCCAGGTGGTTGCTTATAAGCTCAGAGTCGATAACTTTGATTTGAGCCTTTCGAAACTTATAGTGCGATACCTATGTACATACGTTATACGTGATGACGATGGTGTAGTGGGTAGTGTGTTCGCTTTTGACCCGAACTGTGCAGGTTCGAACCTGGACGGGGAACAGCAACCAGAGCCACCGAGCATAAAAATGAGAAATCAATAAAATGCACGTTTCTCCAACCAATGCACCAAAAGGAGTTCTGCTTAGTAGTGCAATGGACTTCGGATGAGTGATCCGGAATTTTGAAATTTCCTTTTAATAAAACAAAAACAAATACGTAATGGCGCTACAGTCTGGGATGGAGCAAGGCCTTAGCAAATAAACCTCTCCAGCCAGCTCGATCTTTCGCTGGATGCCTTCAGTTTGACACCCGAAGTTGACTGAAGTCTCTTTCCAGCTATGCACTCCACCTAAGCTGGGGTCTTTTCGGAATGGACTGACGGACTTTCTGGGCCAGTACGCTGCTATCTTAGGCCCTGGATTCGAACTATTTTTGTATCAGCTCGATGTCGCTGCAAAACCCATACAGTTCGTCGTTCAATCTTCTTGATCAATCACGATAAATCTTCCTTTTGAAACAACCAAGAATCGTTGCATCTGCTTGTAATAAAGTCGATCATTAAGAGTGGTGACGAGGGTCTTAGTCGTTCTATATTTGCCTTTTAGCCCCAAGAAAGTGCAATTGCCAAGAGCAATTCTTCGTTTGATCTCCGCACTGATATCGTTTTTAGAGTCAACTGCGGAACTTAGATAGGCAAAATCCCAGACCACCATAAAGGTATAGCTGTCTGTAGTTACGGTTAGTCCTAATCGCCAATGTTGTGTATAATTTCTAGTTTTTTTATAATTTGCACGTGTGAAAGGGGTTGTAATATATACTAATTTTAGGACACGGGCGTTTTTTTTTTTTAGGAAAGGAGAAGAGACAGAGAGAAAGACAGATTGGTATAGTTGGTTTGAAACTCAGCTGGTATTAAGTTTCAGTGAACTCCAAGGGTGGCTGTCCAGATAACTGGGGAGCTTGTTTGTTTTTGCTTTTGTCGTTGCTCATGATTCACAGTATTTTTTTTTTTTCATCCACCTGATGTCATCATCACGATCAAGGTTCATTTTCGGCCATATGACCACTCTACTGCCAGTGTTATGCCTTCGCAGTAGAGTTGACTTAGCTTTCGTAATTGATCGGCTTTTTTATTTATTTCATGCGAAATAAATAGATGATTCTTAACATCAGGATCTGAGCCGTGAAACAACAGCGTGACAAGCGATGATGTTACCACTACACCACGGCCACCCTCAAATCATCTATTTCATTTCTCTTCGTTTACAGCAAAATCCATCCCTGCTTGTTCTGTTTCAATTCACACAAACGACTCATTGACTCTTCAAAAGAAGAACGCATCGGGTTCGTATGATGCCTCTGGCGTTAGCTTGCGAGTCTCGTATAATCCTTTCAAGACGGATGTTGAAGAAGTCCCAGGAAAGTGACCAGCTTTGCCTTAGACCATTTCTGACATCAAATGGTTTGGACAGTTTTTTGCTGACCTTGACCTGTCATGACTAAACTCAACATGACTCAGTATAGCTTATGTATAGCTTTATGTATATTATATATTGCTTCATAAATAATAAAAATTTCATGAAAAAATTTGACCTGGTGATCAATCTTGGTATTACTATGGTGAAACTCAAACTCTTGCAGTTCTGTCTGTCTGTCTATCTGCCATTTGTACGCAAGACTGCAGCATAAACGGTATATCTGGAGTCTGTGGGATTACAATTTCAGGCGAAATCAGAATTACAAAATCAAAATTAACGGTACTTTACCGTTTCTCCGATTTTGAAAAAATCGAATTTCTCGAAAACTGGTACAGAGATTTTGTTCAAATTAAATATTTGAGTTATAGTAGACGTATGCCAACAGATGGCGCACCAGGTTCTTGTCAAAGAATGCGCATAACGGTATTTTACTTGAAAGGTGTTTTTTTTTTAATTTGCTGTTTCTCGGCTATGACTCGATCGATTTTGTGCGAAATGTTGGAATATTTTCAAAATATCTTTTTTTTTTGTTTTAACGATTTATTTCAAATTTTAAACCTGAGTGATTTGCAGATAAACAAGATATAAGCGATATAGTCGTGTATTTTATTTTGTTAGTCCATGACAGATAATTTACTCCGACGCACAGTCCTGGACCTGGACCATTGGATACTTCGTAGTTACAACGCCTAGTAAAGGGGCCGGATAAACCCGTAACCCACTCTTCAGTAACGGTTTACCCGCTATCATTTCCTTTTTAAAACCCTGTTTCAGTTTTGAAAATTCTTGTAGACCTGAGCTCCGAATATGTCAAAGTAACCGAAATAAAGTGTACTGTAAATAGCTCGGTCTGACCGAAACCGTAAGGTTCGCAAGGCCGAGGCGGGAGATGACGCGCCTGGGAAACTTTCCGTGCAATAACTGCCTTGTGTCTAGCGCTGTGTTGCACCGTCTTGTTGAAACCACATGTCTTCCACATCAAAACCGTCTAATTGGTACCAAATATAATTTGTTATCATATCTCAAGAACATTCACAGCAATACCAGGAGAATTTTCGAAAAAGTACGGCCCAATCACACCACGCCTTCCCAAAAACTGCACCTAACAGTGACATTTTGTGGATGCATTGGTCATTCGGGAATGGCGCGAGGATTTTCATGACTCCAAATTCGACAATTATGTCTGTTTTCTCTACAAAGATTATATTTGAAAAATCGCCATCAACTTGGTGGTTCTCTAACACTCAATCAACGAAATCATGTTCGTGGTCTGCTGGTTTCAATTTGTATCTGCTAGACGTGCATATGCAGATCTTTTGTTAAACTGCGCTGCGTGGGGCGATGGTGAATGGAATCTGTCACTCACTGCAGTATGAGGACGCACTAGAATTTGGACATTCAACATTGACCCGGTTCGATAGAATGTTTCCATTGGTTTTTTAACCGCAGCACGAGATGGATTCGCAATGCGCACATCGTCTTGGTTAGATTTTTCCCATTTATTAGTTGGATCTTAGTGTTGTTCTCTCGTATACCGCTCCGTATTTACAAATGCCAATGTCTAGTATTGGCAGATGTCAAATATCAACTGTTTATCTTTAACAGATGCATAGTAGTGCTTTAAATTGTAACCTACAATTGAATCGCCTTTTACATACATGGATGTATGTACGAGTATGTCTTTAGATGAACAAAACTAAAATTAAATTCTATACTCACTTCAATAGATCTTTTATTCATAGAAATATTGTGGTTAAATCCTGCATGGTTCTTCTCCGGTTTCTATACTCGTAATCATGCGTGCTCCTGAATATAGATTAGAGCAACAAAAAAGTTGAGTTGAGATACAATCAATACAGCTTAAATGTATACGAGTACTCAATAGGTATTCAGTTTAACAGCATCTACTGTCGTCAGTCCCATAGTTCAATGAGCGAAGGGCTCGTTAAAAGGTGATGATTCAACTCGGTTTCCAAAGAAAATGTGAAAGCCTTATAACTGAGTACGAGTATAGCTGACGTGGATATACCGAGCAAACAAAAAAAAAATATCTAAGTTGTTAGGCATAACATACTCGTATTCCTACCGATACAGAGTTTAGAATACAATTCAAATGTGTTTAACATACAGAGTACATTTTTTTAACTTTTTATATTACTTTGGTGTTGATTAAGAGCTCTCGCTACTACAAATCTCTTTTTAATTTTATAAATGCTATAAAATCTTTTACCGCACTTTCGTGAGATGAATAATTTTCTGATACATATCGGTAAGATTTAGAACTAAAGCAAGGCGGCTTTAATTTGTTGGGGGCAAAAATTGATTTTTTTTATTGAATTATTCACGTTTTGTGGTAATGCCATGACTTAAGTGGTTGCAAACAAAAGGATGTAAACAGGAAAACAGATTCTACTAGCTTTAATGCCTTCAGTGATGTCATGGGGATATTACTTTCAATTTATTATTTACTTACTATTTACGATGCCAACGTGCATTAACAATGTGCAGTATTTTATGGAGAAGCTAGCTCTAAATTTAGTTTTTAAGATTACTTTACAGCACACCTGCAATTTAGTATGCTATTAAGAATGCTATTATTAACGCGAATAAATCCAAAAGATGAAAACACTTTTAGTGTGACATAAAGATCGGAATGTTCAATGCTGTCATATAGAATAATTTCCTGGTACAGAGTACTTATATTTAAATTGTATCTGTAGTAAAGTATCTATGGGGCAAGGTGTTTTATATTTTTATTTAGACCTGGCATTGTATTGTCATCAAAGTCCGATTGTACTGTTACCGCTAACATCTATCAAAAGATTTCTGCTAATGATAGGTGCTGATGCCAATACTTAAAGCACTTTATTGTCGCCTTCACGTGTTCCTTTTATAGTCTTTTTTTTAGAATTAAGATCATTTTTTAATTGCCCAAAGGCGCTTACAATCTCAATATGTGTCACTGTTGGAATGTCGAAAGCTAAAAGTTTTAACAAGGCTTAAAATAGCACCCATTAAGTGACAAAACTTGTTCAATTTTATTGCCAAGTCAATCTATTTGGAATTTCCTGATGATACAACGTCACGAATTTCAGACGGAATTTAAGACTTAAAAACTATCAAAAATTTAAAAATAGTTTTATTTTTATCTTGTTTCCGAGTTCCGGTTACTTTTATGACAGAAAGATGCGTATCTTTTCGCTAAGTATTTGTATCTAAATTTGATCCATATTGCATTATCTGGCTTCTGTTTGATTGACCGTTTTCAAATTATTACTTATCTATTAGCATTACTTAGGTAATGTAGAGCTTACGGACCTCCTGAGATTTATATCACTATCTGGGTGGTTCTAACAGCGGACTTCACAGCGATTCCAGGTTTAAATGATTTGGCGCAATGGGCCCGAATTGTTAGTCTAAGTGAGCAGGGATTCTATTTGTCACAAGGCACCCATCTACCTAACCTAACCTATCTATTAGCATAAACAAGATTATAAATCTTAGTGTATGAGTGCATATTTCATTCAAAATTACTCTGCCACTATCAGTGTTGCCGCAAGGGTCTGGAGAAAGTATCACGCAAACAACCAAAAAGGTATAAAAAAGTATCATGTTTTAATAAAAGATAATATCCTCAATATTAAGAAAAAATCCGTATGGGGAACCATACATACATGACTTTTATGTTGTGATCAATATGCAAAATTGCTGTAGAACTTAGCACGAAGTCATTGCTAGATAATAATAAGAGGCGCGATTTTTTCATATAAATGAAGGGTTATTCATTTCGAAGTTAGGATTTCACATCCATGCCATATGGCATCTGTCAAATCAATCTGTCATGCCTTTGCTATTTTATAACATGGATTGCTTAACCACCGCTCAACAAATTGCATCTTACTACAGAAATAACAGTTCTATAATATCTGTGTGTGTGGGCGTTTTTGTGGAAAGGGAAAGAGACAGAGAGAAGACAGATTGGTGTAGATGGTTTGAAATTCAGGTATTATTAAATTTCAGTGAACTCCAAGGGTGGAGTATTTTTGTATTGTCATTGTTTATGATTCACAGTATTTTTTTCCGTCATCCTGATATCATCATCACGATCAAGTTGCATTTTAGCCATTTTAGCCAACACCCTACTGCCAGTGTTATGCCTTCGCAGTAGAGTTGACTTAGCTTTCGCAATTGATCTACTTTTTTATTTATTTCAAGCGAATCAGGAATCCGCTCTTAATAAACTCTTAAAGTGGACTGACAAGGTTGGTCTTTCAGTTAACGCCGAAAAGACCAAACTGGTTTTGTTCATAAGAAGACACGACAGATACTTGGGGGTCTTTCTTGATAGGAAACTTTGTTGGAAACTAAATATACAAGATCGTGCCAGGATGACCTCATTTGCCTTTATTTCTGTGGAAGAGAATAAAGTGTCCAAAATGGGCCGTCTGTATAATTTGTGCTTTAAAAAAAAACTCACAGAAAGCGGGCGAGCTGACAGAGAAAGGTGTGGGTCGGAACTGTCTGCTACTGTAGAATCGATTAAGTTCCGCCTTGATACTGAAGCCAGAAGAATGGCAAACAGCAGGTGAAACAATATCAGCACTAGCCAAAGCAGATATTGGCGGTCCAATATCTCACAATATATGGTCGGATTGCCGTATAATTGTGATATTATTCACATGGTAGGCTCGGCAGGAGAAGCCTGTGTTGATACATAACATAAGATGTAGTATAAACCTGGATCCAAAGAGAACGAAAAGACTTCGGTCCTTAAATAGGAAATGCCTAAGCCTATGCTAATATGTTAGGTGTCCCTATCAACGATTTTTGTAGAAGCTGTAGAGACGAGGGGGAGAAAGAAACAATATGTTGGCATTTCTTCCTTTTTCGAGTTTATTTTCCATGAGTATTTTAGAAAACCACCTGCATTCTATGTAAATTTTTCAAACAGCTGATGCTTTTGATATAAAAATATCATTGAGGCCACGATTGCATTTGAACCGAGGTTTAAGTCGGAGCGGTGAAGAGAAACCACTGCCACCCGAGCATAAATGAGAAAAGAATAAAATGTACGTTCCTCCAACTACAACCCAAAAAACGGATTTCTACGATTCTGGACCGAAAACTGAGTCTGAGTTCTCTGGGATTTGGAAATTTCCTTAAAAAAAAAAAAACAAATCCTTGTGGCAACCCCACCCCCACATTCCACTTACACTTGATCCGATTTTGACAATTTTTCAACCAAATGACCTAGGTATCAAGGCACACATACATACGAACAGAAATTCATCAAAATTTCCGTGGCTCGAGCGACGCGTATAAGACCAAACATATGGGTAGACATGGAACGCTTGTTTGATCTGAACCTCTCAAGTACGACTACGAGTATAGTTGTCTCATTTTTCCGTGATTAACGAGAAAGAAAAAGTATACAGTTAACATAACGGTACGTTTATTTTTTTATATTTTTCTCCAGTCCTGATGAAGTTAAAATTAACAGAATTATATAAATTTTGTAATCAAGGCATATGCGCCTTTCCAATTTTCAATCATTCTCCTTCGTAACTATTAGGACGATAGTCCAAATTTTGACTTTATACGTTAAACGATTTAAAATGGCTGAGAGCAAACGGACAGACGACTCAATTCTACTATAGTATTGGAATCCCGAATACCAGCCTAAACAGTTGAACGTAGTTTCTTCAAACTTCATGTACGGGATCTGTTTTGTCCAAATTTGAGATGAAATCGAAATTTTTGTTCCAACCCCAAGACTAACTTGGGGCAATGCGACCCACAATAAATACGTATCCAAATTCATGCTTCACCCAATGAGCAATTCCTCAAGTTTAAATCTGAACTGCTTATCGTCAATTTAAAAGTGCAACAATGGTATATCACATCGAGCATATGCCAAAAGCACTGAACAGCAAACGTCACTGAGCAGTAAAGAGAACAGAGCAATCAAATCGCTGCTAGACTTAACTGCTACTTTCCTTAATTGCTCACTGCGATCACTGCTAACTGAAAATCGCACTTTAGCGATTAGTGGGGGTAAGACATGAGCTAATACTATTGCATAACTAAATCTTATTATTTACTCTATTTTAAAATTTGATAATTGCGATTCACAATAAATACGTGTCGAAATTCATGTTTCACCCAATGAGCGCTTCCCCAAGTTTAAATCTGAACTACATATCCTCGAATTTAACTGCTCTCACTTCCCACAAAGTGGATCCCATTATTCAGATACACCCTGCATAATGTTTGTTTATGATTTTTGTCAACAAACCTGATGCATCTTTATTTTACGAGTAAAAATTTACAAACACTTCTCCGCCCCCACCGCCCCCATTAATAACAAATTAATGTATCTGCTAGATCTATATTTAGAATCTCATGGATATACGAGTATTCCATAAGAATTCCTTGTGACCGTGAAAATGAAGAATTTGTTTTAAAATGTTTTTCATATTCAAATGATTTCATAGCATTGTTATTTTTATTAACGGAAGATAAAAATATTCAAGAAAATAGATAAATCTCGAGCTAGATAAATAAAATGAATATTCTTATGATGTATTCCGAATGAAATGCTATCAATATTCTGGTTAGACTGCCCTTTCACTTTTTCTGAAAAGAACAACAATAAACAGTGAATTAAATTGCTTAATTTGATTTCTTTTGTTCTAATTTGTTTGGATTGTTAATTAAATTACAAAATGATTAATCATGTTTAAGTGGTTTGGTGATTCACTTACCAGTCATTTTTTATTTGACACTTGTTATTCTGTGAATTAAATTCAACTTAATATAGTCTTACAGTCTAAGAATTTTAGGCGAAGAATAACATATTTCCCATGTAAGCACAATGGCTTTTCGCACAGAAAAAAATAATGATTCACTTGAAAGTTGACATTTTTCGGGTAAACAATTAATTTTCAAGTGTCTACATGGGACACAGTTAAGTTAGAAAAAAATTATTGTAATGCAATGAACGATTTTAGGGTTAGATTTTAGAATTTTCATTTATGATACGCCTAACTCATGACCCATTGAACGGATTTTTATGAAGTTTAGTCAAAAACTTTAGTATAGTTATAGATAGCTACTAGGGGCTGCTCATAAGTTCGCGGGCTGAAATACTCAACAACGAGTCATCTACAACAACTACTAGTGATAGCACTAACTGCAGTACTATTTAGTAGATTAAATATCAACTCGTTTCAATAACAATCTTATTTTGTTATTATCTGTGTTAGGATAAACATCGCCATGTCAACAGAAATCGGAAATTCTCGCAATTTTGAGTAGGAGAAAAATCGCCTAAAGAAATTTCCGAAGACATGTCATCGACTGGGATTGTCAGAATTCTGGGCCTTCGTATACTCGTGCTATGGTCAAAAAACGGGCTCGCTTATTTCAACAAAGCCAAGAGATCTGTGAAGACTATCCCCGTAATGTGTCAGTGGTCACTGAAGAAACCGTCGGAAAATTTGAAAAATTAGTTCTGGCCTACCGAAGAATAAATATCTGGCAGATAGCGGACGAGTTGCACATCAGCAAAGAACGGATTGAAAGAATTTTGCACGAGCATTTAAATATGAAACAAATTTGTGCGCACTGGGTACCGAAAATGCTCACGCCGTTCGACAAGCAACGATGGCTCGAGTGCTGCAAAGAATTTTTGGAGTTGGCCGGGGACAATCTTGACGAAATTTTCAACCGAATCGTTACTGTAAATGAGACCTGGGTTCTCCAATACGATCCGGATTCCAAACAAGAGTCTATGCAGTGGATGCCGGAGAGAGGCCGCCGAAGAATTTCAAGGTGAAAAAGTCGGCTTCGAAGCTTATGGCGACTGTTTTTTGGGACAGTGAAGATGTTTTGGTGATTGATTACCTGCCAAAGGGGACTATGCTGAATGGTCAATATTATGCAAGATAACCCCCGTGTTCACACGGCGCGGGTTTCGAGACAGGCCTTAAAAGACACACGTTTTTCAACGATAGACCACCCACCCTACAGCCCAGACTTGGCTCCGGGCGACTTTTTCCTTTCTCCTTACAAGGCCGGAGACTTGCAGATGAGAACGAGATCAAGGCGACCGTAGAAAGTAATATTAAAGGCAAAGAAAAAGAATATTTTCCTTGGTATTAAGGCATGCCTGATGTGAGATCTCTTCTTTCACTTAATGCCTTAGGCCGCGAACTTATTAGCCGCCCCTCGTATGCACATGTGTATGAAAATAAAGGTGAGACTGTGATTGCGATCACTGCTAGTCATCACTGCTTGCTCATTGCTTTTCAGTAACATTGTGGGGATAGGGATAGAAATACACCAAACGGCAATACGCATGCTTTGCAATGTTATCGTCTCTTTTACTCTTGAATAAATCATATGCCCTCATTTATTTTCGAAAATAAATATTTTTCATTTCATTATATTTTTTTTTTTATTTTCCCAGCTAAAGAGTGTTTTTTTTAGGAGGTTTTTTTTCAATATGGCAACACTCACATAGCTGATAGTTAATCTGACAGCTGACACCATACTTTTATTCAATATTGTTTGGCAATTATCCTGCAAAGACTTACGTCCGAGCAGTGTTTACAAATTGTGGAAATTTATTTCAAAAATCAGTGTTCAGTAAATAGAGCGTGTTCAGTTATAGAGTGCTACGCCAGTTTTACGGTCAACATAATCGACCAACTGAGTCGGCTCTCCGCAAAACAATTGAAACATATCGCACTACATTTACTCTTTTGGACTCCAAGCCACCGATAAGAATACACAAAGGCCAGTGTTGAAGAATATCCTAATTCATCGATTCGTCATCGTGCGCAAGAACTTGGCCTGTGTCTATCGACTTTGTGGAAAATTTTGCGCAAGGATCTTTGTTTACACGCTTACAAGATTCAATTGGGGCAAGCACTGAAATCGTACTATCATCATTTGCGTCGTGAGTTCAATGATTGTGCGCCTGAACTGTTAGAAGTCGATCCACTCTTTATCTTCAAATTTGGTTCAGTGATGAGGCTCACTTCTATTTCAGTGGCTGTTAATAAGCAAAATTGTCAGATTTGGAGCGAGGAAAATCCAAAGGTGATCCATCAGCTACTGATGCACCCCGAAAAATGCATGTTTGGTGCGGTTTATGGACTGACGGTATCATCGAGCTCTACTTAAAAAAGTAAGAAAATTGAAATGTCATCGTCAATGGCGCCCGGTATAGAGCCATGATTAATGATTTTTAGTTTCCAAAGGCGCATGAATATGGTCTGCAGGACATTTGGTTTCAATAGGATGGTGCTATATGTCACACTGTGTTCGATGACAACATTATCTCCAGAAATGGACCTGTGGCTTGGCCTCCAAGATCATGGGATTTGACACCCCTGGATAATTTTCTGTGGGAATATTTGAAGTCGTTGGTCTATGCGGACAAGCCAACAACTATTCGTGAGATATGATCTCAAATACTCGAAGAAGTGGTCAAAAATTGGAGCTCCAGGGTGCAATTCCTAAGACGCTGTCATGGTAGCCATATGCCCGAAACTTTGGCTCGTTTGCTCAACTTGGGTATGTTTTATTTCAATTTCTAATCCTATAGCTCTTAAAAAAAACACCGTTTATATACAAGAATTATGTTCCACAACGATATCTATTCCAGAACAGAGCAATCAAATCGCTGCTAATCTTAACTGCTATTTTCCTTAATTGTTCACTGTGATCACGGAAAATCGCACTTTAGCTCATATTTAGTGAGATATATTGGTAGATCCACGATTTAAATTTTTTTTTTAAATCGTCCCTGTCACACAGCCATCACAAGAACCATGGGAAGTATTTTGATGAAATTTAGTTTGTAAATCAGATTAAACGTGTTTGATAGTCACATCTAGAAACCATTAAAACTGGATAAAGTGGGGGTAAGGCATGAGCTAATATATAACTAAAACTTATTATTTACTCCATTTTAAAGTTTAATAATTTCCTAAGAAGATTCGTAATGTATGTGTTCCCTATCGCTATCTCTGGAAGTCTAGAGATGACCCCTAATATATTATCAATCATGGGAACCAAATTCGTAAATCAACATCGTGCAAGTCCTACCTCATTTTGTCGCAAATACTATAACTTGAGTCAAGACTTGCAATCTCTCAACGACACTTAACAATGTGCAATCATGACACATTTTTGAATGGGTAATGATTATTTTTAATTTCTAACTATTATGTCAAATTGACATTTCCCCTTTTTCAATAGGCTTTGTGTTTATCCATACATCAGCATGTGATCGCTCATGTATTCACGTCTTCGTGTGTCCACTCCTTCAGTTAAAACCGAATACAAGTTCTCCCCCAAACCAGTACGCAATACAGCAGACACTTTGATTGCGAGTTTCAAAGATCTGTCAGTTCCTAGCAACATGCAATATGCGGCCAACTCAACCACTCTTGTGCGAATGATATCAGCTAACGATCAATCTCAATTTGCCTAGAGCTGTTCTCACTCTTTGTGATCAATCACGCATGGCTAGGTACCTACACTAAAATCGCAAATCCATTCCAATTTGCTGCTCTGAGATGCTATGAATTAGATTACTGAAATACTTTCACTGGAATGACCCTGGGCCATTTGGTGGTTATCTTAAGGAAAAGAGAATTGTACTGGAAACAAACAAAGTCTGTGTTTGGCATAGCTATTGAGTTTGCGTTTCCGGGTCGAAGCAGATATAAATCTGCTGGCAATTAATTAAAGATTTGCCAAAAATATAAAATAAAGCGAAATGCGGAACACCCTTAAGCTTGGCTTAGAAGTGGTTTTTGTCAATGTTACACATGTGATACTCCCGAAGGTTACCATAAGGGTTTTCATCTTCAATTTATCCTAATTTGTAATGTGAACGTGATGCTGTGCGATCATAGCATTCTAAATAAGAATTACGACTGTTATTCTTGCTATTCGAGCCTACTGTATTTCTGTCTATAGGAAAAACGGTTGGGGAAGAGGGGACACAAAGTCGGATGGGGTTTAGGAGATACGAGGAACGTCCTGTATGTCGAGTGAGCTCTATGTCTTCTCAGTATCTATACCTTAGCGCTCCTGTAGCGGGACACTTACAGAGGAAGTGCTCGAGGCTCTCCTCCTCCTCCTCCTCGCAGTCAAACCAGGTGCAGTACGTCACCAGTACCAGTCCGCAGGCAAGCCTGTTCAAGTTGATTTATCAGGTGTATAGGCCTACTGCCAGTTTCAATTGTCTTCTGTCCAGATTAAGTTCTCTCCTAGCTTGGAGAGGGATAGCGCCTCCTGTCACAGCTTTCGCAGCTTTGCAAGTTTGCAACTTCTTCCACTGTAACTTATGATGTTGTGCAAATGAGCTGCTATATGGTTGTCACTGTATTATTTAGCTTTCCTGTCACATTTCTAGCCAATTCAGCCACCCTTTCATTTCCCGGTATGTCATTGTGGCCAGGTACGGGACGTTGAGTATAGCAAACACCTCCGCCCTGAAGTTAAATTATTTATTTAAAAGGTCACTCGGATGTTTTACGAGTCCAGTGCCCTCTTGTACTTCTTTCCAGATGGCCTTGAGTCCCGTTAGAGCCCGGTCATTGATGGGCCTGGTGACACGGGAGTAGATCGAAAGGACTTATTTCGATTTCAAGCCCCCCTGTCTTCCCAAAAGCCTTCCGTCATATCAAGTATGCACTTCTGGCCTCATGATACCTAACCTCGTTTTCTATTTCCAGTTTTACTCGCCTTAAAAACAGAGCTCGGAAATAGTTCAGCTTGTATCATTTAGTGAAAATTAGCAAATTGGTTTCGCTGGGGTGAACACATATCCCCCAACTGTCAGGCCAGTTCTTTATGAGGTCTAGTGCAGACTACATGAGTTCTCCCAGTGTACTAAGATATTTCCCCGTGACCCTTGAACCCATTACCTTCCAAGTTTTTCAGAAGTTCGTTCACTGCCAGTAGCCACAGCAGAGGAGATAAGATTCCTTCTTGGGATTTATCCTGCCAGCCTCTTCCCAGGTCTATCCATCAGGCTCGGTTCCTATGAGGGATACACAGGGAGAATCGCCCAGACATCCCTGGAAGTGGGTCTCCATTAGCAATTCGGGAGTTTGCCCTGAGGTTGCTCCCCATCATTAGCTTGGAGAAGTTGTGGTTGGGTGTGCTCCCTTGAGAAAATCTTTTTCTTATGTTTCTGGTCAGCTTTTTGTTCGTACAGTTTTCCATTCCGCCTTTCATCCAAAATCGGGTCCACCCTCCGGTTACCTATCTTGTGAGAATGTTTGCTACAGAATCGGTACCAGCGCGTGGTTTTAGGGTTCCGAACTACAGTTTTAGTTGTGTGCTTCGTGGCAAGGTCTAAAATTATTCGTCTGTAGTCCAACATAGAACCCCAGAGCTAGATGTAAGATGGATCACGTTTGATATTGCGACGATTATGTCTAGCATTTGCCTACGGATTATTTCTAAATGAATATTAAATCTTCACAGGGAGACCACATCAAGCCCCTGATAAGACGACGAG
This sequence comes from Pocota personata, assembly GCA_963082735.1. Lineage (NCBI taxonomy): Eukaryota > Metazoa > Arthropoda > Insecta > Diptera > Syrphidae > Pocota > Pocota personata. The sequence goes on from OY720430.1 coordinate 189,963,455, forward strand.
GGATAAGATAACATTTTGCGAAATTAGAACTATAAGGGGAGAAAAGTGATTTAAAGTGTTGAAAGCTTCCGACTAAGGAACCCTATCGCTTCTGCTCACGCGCCCATCAGTTGGTCCATCTGCCAGCTCCTAAACTATGTATATAAGCTATGTGCATGATTTTACCACACATTATGCACAACTATGGATCAAAACCAAATCCAGTAACACTTTCATAAAGCACGGCCAATTCATATCTAATATTGAACAAGAGTTTCTGATTCAAAAAGTCGACGTCTGACAGCTTTCCATCGGTATGTTGGGTCACAATCCACGCTTAAGCGCAGCAGAAAAAGCAGTAAAATTAGACCTTAGCGCCAAAGCTAAATAGTTTACATACTTCAATCTTTTACTTGGCTCCGAAGTGTTCACATACCTTTTCCATACTAAAAGCAGAGAAGGCCGGTCATTTTCTCGTACTACTTCCGAATTATTGAACCGATTTTGGTGATTTTTTTCTTTTATTTTTGGTCAGTGGTTATTCGAACGCTTCTTCATATGGCGTGGGAAGGCGATACTAAATACAACAGCGTTCCGTGTTCTATTTGGAGATGAAAAACTATGATCGTATTTGTCATAATTTTGAACTTTGTCCGACTTTGTAATATAGACAAACAGACCGATGGTAAGACAGACGCCATGTTATCACATATTTTCCGTTTTATTCCGTAGGTGGGGTGGTAAAATCGATCGAAAAATTAGTTAGATACGACAACCATTCCATTTATTGAATTGAAATACTTTGTTCCGCAATCGTTACGAGTATGACCATAAAATACGGTTACACAAAGCACCCCTTTGCCATGCTATGCAAGATTTGAGTAAATCATCTGCTTAACTGCCTCACCAATGGTGGGAGGTTAATAAAAGCCAGAACAGCTCAGAAATGCTATCAGTGTTCCAACATTGTCCATCATTTTTTGATGTACAGGCTCAAAGTGACTGAAAGTTAAGTTACGAGTATCTTGCAAGATTCACTCCCTTTTTTTACTTTAGATGGTGCTACATTCGGGAGTGGACTTGGGCCTCAATTAACAAGCGTCTCTAGCAAGCTAGAACTTGTGCTAGCTGCCTCCAGTTTTGCACATGATGTTGGTTGAGATCCATTGCCACTTGTGTACACCACCTTAGGTAACGTCTTCCTTTAGCGCGTCGTCCCTTCGGGATCAATTCTCTTACAAGTCCTAGCCATGTCAATTACGAGTATGACTATGTCGATGAGAGGAGGAGAAAACAGTTCGCTGTTGTATCTTCTCCTCCATTCCCCGGACCGAAAATCAGTCGAAGAATTGTTCTTTCAAGACAATCAGAGGTATTTTGCCTTTACTCCTGCGCCATATAGCATGACTGGGATAATGAGGGTCTTCTATAAAGTCACATTGGTTGTCCGTGAGAGCAATTTGCTACTCAATTGCCTTCTTAGCTCAAAGAAATAGCGGCTGGCAAGAGTGATTCTTGATGTACAGCAGAGCCTAGGGACACAAAGTCCTTCACTGCCACAGAATTGTAGCTGTCTATTGTGAATTTCTGGTCAAATTGCTAATGTTGACTGTCTTCGCTTCTGTTTCAATACTCACGAAAGCACCACTGACAGCCCGCTACGTTCTTCCAATTATGTGAAGGTTGCACTTATGTTAGCTGGAGAATTTTTTACAATACTCTCCGTCGGCGATATTGTTACCGACCCTGATGGAACAGCGTACATTTTCTATCGTCATCCTGAACATAGGAACGAGTTTGGCAGGGATGACAAAACTAGACATGGCTCTGTATAGCTTGTCTCTATAGACGCTATCATAGGCTATTTGAAAATCGATGAAAAGGTGGTAAGATTCGATTTGGATTTCCTGGGTTTTTTCCAAGATCTGCCGTAACGTGAATATCTGATCTGAGATGAATTTTCATGAGCTGAAATCACACACGCGTTCACATAATATGACAAATAGGATCTTGAATGCGATGTTGAGGAGACTGACGCAGTTCAGAGGGTCTCTTTTCTTAATGATCGGGCAAATGATGCTGGGGTTCAATGGAACAGCGGGCATAGTTTCATTCGACCATATCTTTGAGATTAGTTCAGGTTTGCTCCGTACCAAATCATTCGCAGACCGTCGGCTCTGGAAGCTTTGTTGGATTTAAGCTTAGATATTACTATCTTCACTTCATTTTGGTCGGGTGGACGAAATTGTTGATTGTCATCGTCCGGGTGGTATGGATTGTTCTGCCTGACAGCGAAGTTTTGTAACGATCGTTAGTTACTCTAAATTTTACAATCCGGTTGCGAAATAGAATCAGGACGTCATTGTGGAGTAAGTCGAGACAGACAATAGAAGCTTAAATAGGTGAACTAAAAAGGAAAATAGACCTAAAAGAAAGAGAACTGATTAACTCCGAATGGCCCGCCAGAAGCGACTGTGTCATATCTCGCAGCTTATGGCCGACAGTGATGAAAACAGAACAAAAAGCCTACTGGCGATGAATAAAACAGAAATTCGAATCTTGATAGGCGCGCTAACAGGACACTGCGCGATAGGGCAAATGGCAGCCAGACTAGGTATCAACACACCCGACCACTGCGGGAGCTGTCAAGAGAGTAGAGAAGACAGAAACCACCAAATACTTGTTATGTGATTGCCCAAATCTTCAAAACCGCCGCCTCCGTCATATGAGAAACAGGCTTTTTGACGAACTTGGGGATCTCGTACAAGTTCCACTTAGGAACATGATAGACTTCTTAAAGAGCGCAGGCTGGTTTGCAACAGAACCAACCGCAAGACAAAGGTTTTAAATATAGCTTCGTGATAAGCACTTAGGTGCACTTCCTTTCTACCTAACCCAACCTAAGTCGTACACAGATGTGAAACTCAAACTGGGACAAGATCTCATAGAGTAAGACGATTTATTATTTTTAAAATAAAAACAAAGCACTTATGTACCTTACAGTACAGTACGTAAAGGAAATCACAATTTTTTGGCTGGTATTTCTTTAGGAATTTTTCTGCATCTATTTAGGGTCCACGAAATAAACTTCTGAGACAAAATTTGTCTGGCAGTCAAAAGGTTAAGCCAGCCGCACCCACCAGAGGGTGACTACTTGTAATCTATTCTCTGTGCTTGCACCATTCAAGTTCAAAAAGTTTTTCTTTAATGCAGTGCCGCAATTTGAATGGAATGACACCTTCGGGCTAACACAAACATTTATAGACTAAACTAAATCGCATTCAGAAAAATACTCGTACGTATTAAGACATCGTTTAATTGTCACAAAAATTTGAATGTAATATCCACAAGTTGCAAGGTTTCCCTTGGGTGAATTTCACAACATTCCCGATTGTAAACGTATTAAATACACAATTATAAATTACAAACATGAAATACTACTTATTAAGTTGTAACCACCAGTAGCTAAGCCTCAAAAATGCGGAAAGACAGAGTGTAATCCAAGAAGAATTAATTCCGCTCATTAAATATTCAATTAAAATTCCGATTTAATTTCCCAAAAAAAAATTAATTTTAAACAAAATAACGAAACTTAATATGTGTGTCTAACACGAAGAAGAAGAAAAAAAAAATGTCTCCTTCATAGCAATTAAATTATAATTAATCATCATGACGTGGAATCTCCGCGAATCGCTTAGAAACTACACACTTCAATCAAATTGTATCTCACAGTTCTTATGCAAATGAGCGTACGCTGATGTACCGAGAGACAAGCATAGTTGCTCTAGGAAGTTCAATAGGTATCGTCTGGGGTTTCAGTTGCTCGCGAATAATTTTTAACTTTTTTTTTTTTATGGAAATCATGTTTGATAGCCACAGGGCTCCAATGGCATTATAGAGAATCCAAACCATGAATATGGTTCTATTGTCTTTGCTCGGTGTAGTGTAGTCAGAAATTTGTTATGCGATTCCGTAACAGACGATGGACATCTTGTTTTTATTTCTTGTTTTAAGTAAGCAATTTGACAATTTGTCATTATGACATGAACATATAGCCTAAAAAGAAGAAGACGTACATAGCAGTTAAAATAAGGTTCGTTAACCTCAGGGTCAATCTATTGGGTGTTGACATTTGATTCATATTCAGTGAGCGGCTTATGAAATTGTGGGAATTTGTTAACTGACAGTAATAAGAGTAGTTTTATGCAATTTTAAATTTGCAATTTTTTATGGGCAACTTTTTGACATTTTTAGATATCGTAACAAAAATAGTACAAGTATTTATTAAATTATAAATATTGCGACTTTTTTTTTTAACTCGGGGTAAATAGTTCAATTGTACGTGTGCAAAACTAGATTTGAAGAAAATTTGACATTCAAATATACGTGGTGCAACCAGAGGAGGATGGTAAACTGCGGGAGTGGCAACAACGTTGTTCGCCTCCGGTCTTCTACCTACCTAGTTATATCATAAATACTGGTGCATGTTTAAATGTACCAGTCGTGAAACTAGTAATGGGCATAACCTTCTATATTTACAATCCAATGAGTGACATTTATACTAAGTTGGCTTAGGACATCTGACCCTTCGTGTTCGGAGTTCTGCAACGCGCTTGAGATCCCTCCAAGTCATCCTCAATGATTTGAATTCATCCTTGACTGTCTTTCTCCATGTCTGCATAGGGCGGCCCACTCGTCTGCCAGATTGGGTAAGTGGATTTGTTATGAGCTAGGGGTAGGCCACGGAGGCATCTTCGGTATGGGTGAAGGGGACGGTGGCACGCACGCAGTTGCACGGCTTAACTCGTCGGACGGGGCTGGTTCTTGTCTCCCATCATTCTCACACCACCTGCTCAAAGACAAAAAAAAAATATCGTGCCATATGTGTATTAAAAAGAATCTAATAGAGAAGAGAAAAGCTAACCTAATTAGACCACGGACGGACTTAAAAAGATAGGACAGAAGGCGGGAGAAGAAGAAGAAGCTCAAGGGCTTATGCCCATATCCCGGAGAAAGGAGGGTATGCCAGATCTAACCTAACTATTCTGAACTAAACCTAATCTACCCTAAAACTTATGTTAAGCCCTAATCTATACCTAAACTAACTTATAACTATCCTATTCTAGCCCTATACTACGGCATCTGTATCCCCTAGTCTCTCCAGGATGTGGGTTCGTCTCGTCCCAGAGACGTGCCAGGTGTTGATAGCACCGGCATGGCCAACCCACCCTCGTGTCTGAAAGATACAACCTTCGCCATCTCCTTAGCCAATATTCACTGGAGATGGCCCCTAATGCCTCAATCCAGCCACCACTGTCTACTGTTCACGTAAAGTACGTAAAGTCGTCACGTCTGGTCTTTGTCACGTCAGTGCAGTCGTCCTGTCAAGTCATTGTAGCACCTGCTCAGCGAAAGGACGGCCCTCTCCTTCCCCCACACACCATCATAGCACAAAAGTCTTCACCAGCACATCATTATCATGTTATTACGACTACTAAAATTTTATCATCAAACATTTCTTTATTCCTTCGGATATCTTCTGATCTCAAAATTATAAATGCAATTTTACCTAAGAAATTCACTTAATCTAAATTCAAATTACCTTGATCCTAACCCGTACATTGCAATGGAACTATCTTCCCGTCGTAAGGTGTGACCAATGCACTGCCACTTTTTCCTCCGTATTTTGATGTCTATTAGTTCTTGGCCCGTTATGACGTGTATTTAGTAATTCGATACACAATTCGGTCAGAAGATCCTTAAAATATTGCGAAGATATCTATTTGTGAAGATTTGTAGCTTCCTTACGAAGGTGTTGGTCACTTTCCAGTTACTACACCCATAAAGTAGCACTGTTTCCACGTTTGATCGGAACGGTCTCAGCTTTCTTTTTTATGTTGAAAACATTGCTTCTCCAGATTTTAGACAGCATATCGACCGTAGCCTTTGCTTTATGAATTCTGATATAGGAAATAGCTTACTTTCTCGACTTGCTGTTCAACAATATTGAGTTGAGCGGCGCTGGTATTATGTTGAGAAATTAAAGTTCTTAGGGCCATGTGGGATTGAAATACATTTGGATGCATCGCTTCCGTAGGTATACAAAGTGTTGACACAAATGGATTCTTAAGTCGCAAAAAAAGGACAACTCCGGTAAGTGGCCTACCCTTTAGTTACAGTGCTACCCGTGATTACAGTGTGGAAATTTGCATAGGTAATGGTACTACTGACCATGTGGGACCATACGTCACAAGCTTTATTTCGATTTTGATTCGAATATAAATATATTTCTTGTTCTTTTCAATAATGTGCTTAGATCAACTGCAAACCATTGCGAACAAAATAAAGAAGAGACTTGTCTCATCGATGTTAATCTGGATGCCGAAAACAATAGCAGGAGCATATACTTGAATGAGAGCCTCTCAAAAAAGAACCGGACGCTCCTCAGCGTTCACTAAAGCGTTCACTAAAGCGCTTGTTTATCGACACGCGGCTTTGATAAATAGTTCGTCAGCATTTTTTAACAGCCTCCAAATCTTATGGATTCCAAGACAATAGAGCAAGTAGCAGCTAACTTAACTGTGATCACATATTAGACACAGATGATTTTAATGTTCTTGGCAATACCGTTCCTCCACAACTCTTCCTTATCAACCGCATCAACCCTACACACTTTACAGCAACTATCTTAACGCTCTTAGACGTGTATCTCGCCAATCGTTCATATCAGGCTAACTATATAATCAAATAGACATTCCTGGTTTCTCAATGCACGATTTAATCGTTTTTTTTTTATAATACAGACCTTGATCGAACTTCAAATAGGGAATCGATTGAATATGGAGATTTCAAATCTGTCAGTATGGAGGTGTTGATAATTAATAGTCTCAACATTAATTGACAAAGTATATACATAATGTCCTCAGTTGATGACCAGGTACAGATGTTTGCTAATACCGTCAATAATTTATTTAAAAAAACCCGTATCTAGAAAGACTAGAATATTATGCAACAGGAAATGTGGGTGGTACGAGTACACAGATAACATTGACTTGCTAATATCACAGATAAATTTACCACATAAAGTCTTCTTAATATGGTTAACTTGGAACTAAGAGTGCATAATTCAACTCTAAGTTTTTGATGGGGATGACTGTGACCCCAATGAAATCAATAAAATATTTATTAATATCTTTTAAGCAAACCGAAGCTCTTTTTTTTTCAATACTACCATATATGGAGCGGTCTTTGGAATTAAATCAGAAGCTAATGAATTAGACAACCTAAATTTTTAAAAATTATAATTCTTCAAATACTGCCCTTCTTTACATGTACGAGTACATACACAATTCTTAGAAGTTTCAACCTATGGAATATATCAAAAGTTACACCAGTTGAAAACAAAAAAATCAAAATCTAGAAACAAAGATATACACAATTCTGCCTTCCTTATCGGAAGTGTTTGAAACACTAATAGGCGCCAAGATTTCGAATCATTTCTTCCACATTTTAGCTACTTTTCCCCTGCCAGTCGGGTTATAGAGCAAAGCATAGCTGTGCTACCGCCTTGTTGAAACTGGTTGATGAGATTCGATTAAAACCCTATAAGGTCAATCTTATGACTTTAATTTTGTTAGATTTCTCAAGGGCTTTCGACACAGTTTCGCATAATATCCTCCTAAGCAAGCTTAAAAATAAGTATCGCTTTGAGTCAACTGCCATAAAGCTTGTAGAGAACTGTGTGTATTAACAAAATGTTATTCAATTTGCTTCCCTTTAACGCTGGAGTTCCGCAGGGGTCTATCTTAGGTCCACTACTCTTTACTATGTATGCGGACGACGTTCAGTTACAATTGAGTTACCCTCTAGGCATTGATGAGGGTCTTGTATCACTTTTGAAGTGGCAAGACTGGAACAAACTTAAGCTAAATTCAAAGAAAAGCCAAGCTGCTATCATAAACAAAGATGCTATCTGCACCCACGGTCTTCTCAGTATTAAGAAAAATGGTTCAAAATTAGAACTCGTAAAATTTATTAAAAATCTTGGCATGATATTCAACGAAACTCTCACCTGGAGTTACATTTGTCACACTACGCACTCTTTATCTTACCAGAAGTTGCACTCATACCAAAGTAAAAATTATATTAGTTAGGACGGTCTTATTGCCAACACTGTTATTGGGCGTCACGTTTTCTGTGACCTAGATAGCAAAAATGATCAAAGGCTTCACGTTAAGTTTAACACTATTGTTCGTTTCATCTATGGCTTGCGAAGATTTGATCATGTTTTCGATATGCGAAGGGTGTTTATGTTACTTACTTGAATTTTAAAATATTAACTTTTCTGTTTAATCTGAAAGACAATGCAACCAGAGTTTATTTCCAACAAATTTACAATCAGGTCTTCACAAAGGCGCCTTATAACATCTTCCTTTAAATACGAATTCGAAAAAAAAAACAATTCTTTGTACAGGGTTATTCATTTCGAGATCGGGATTTCACATCCCTGTCATATGGCATCTGTCAAATCCATTTATCAGCCATAGTGACAACAGTTAGTTCGTGCCTTGCCATTTTACAATGTAAATCGATTAACCACCGATCAATGCATTAAAAATGTTTCATCTTACTACAAAAATAACAGTTCTGTAATATCTACTCGTATGTATCGCGATTTAAGGACAGATTGTGGTTGTCATAATCGAACAACTGAGTAATCAATTCGATATACAATCACCATATTACAAACTAATTGGTAGTGTTTTATCTTAAGGCCTGTGCATTATCGTAATGCTCGATCAACTGAAAACATAGCCGCTGTGATTGCCTCATTGGGCGACGTAATCGGGTCGCATTTTTTTGGAAACGACGAAAGCGCCACTGTTACTGTGAATTCTCTGCACTATGCCCACATGATAACCAAAATAATTTAGTCTGAAATTGAAGACATTGATGTGATCGATATATGGTTCCAACAGGACGGGGCTACGTGTCACACAGCACAACCAAATTTGACTCTATTTCACGAAAAATTTCCCTGCCGTATGACTTCGAGATTTGGCGACATAAACTGGCCTGATCTGATCCCGTTGGAATTCTCTTTGTGAAGTTATGGAAGCAATACAGTCAGAAATGAGCCAAAAAATCATCGCAAATTGAAAATCGAAGTTTGCAAGTTGTTCAATTGATTGACACATCAGAGTTGTAATTGATCGCGATCAGATCGAGCTCAATTGATCGGAAATATTGATCAATGCGATCAAAGTCCAATTTTTAGTAAAGCGCAAACTCTTATTTCGATTACGAGCAGAATATAATTTGATCGGAAATATAAACCTTCGATCCGATCAGTTGATGGACCTGAAGAAATGGAACCGCATACAATTGTTGCTCGTTAATTTGTGAGTTCGATCTCGATCACGAGTCGAAACTCGAAACAATCTTTATATCAATTTATAAAGAATGATTGAATCATTAAAAAAATCTACCAAATTTCGATCAATTTGAAATGTAACTGTTAGGAAATGTTAATTTTCCAATGGAAAATAAGTAAAGGGTATTTTATAAGTTGATTAGAAACACAGGGTGAATTTTTGTTTTAATGCCCAAGTATTGAATACAGAAGAATAAAATAATTATTTTTATTATTATGTTTACTTGTAATTGACAAGTAATACAGTTTGTTTCTACACAAATATAGGATGAGTATTTTTTGAAGTTCACCTCGTCCATTCATGTTTTTAAGGAAACGGACTAAATATATCCTTTATTTATTGAGAGGGTAAAACAAGATACATATGTACTTATATGCTGTCAACCATAAGGGACACCCAACATCGACAAATTGGACAGAACGTCACAGTGGACACCTATAACTTCTATTAGAATAAACAAGGTTATGAATACTAGTGCCTCATTCAAAAGTATACTGCCACCATCAGTGTTGCCGCAAGGATCTGGGGAAAAGGTTCAATTATTGATCGATATTCATTTTATTCCCTTCAAAGTAATCTCCATTGCAAGCAATATACATATTCCAACGCTTCCTTCAATCTTTAAAAGACTTTTCATAGGCCGATTTTCGATTCGCCTTCTGCGAATTGTCCCTTATCGCCTCAATCATCTCAAAACGCTTTCCGCGAAGTGATAACTTGAGCCGTGACAATAGGAAAAAGTCACAAGGAGCCATGTCAGGCGAATACGGAGCTTGCGGAACGGTATGGATGTTGTTTTTGATCCAATAGTCGCGTACAAGATTAGATGTGTGAGCCGGTGGGTTGTGGTGGTGAAGAAACCATGAGTTGTTTCTCCACAATTCTTGCTCCTTTGCGACGAACATTTTGCCTCAAACGCTTTGATACGCTGATACGGAAGAAAAACGGAGTGGATTATACCACGGCAATCTGTCGTGGTTTTATTTGGTTTTGGCGCTTTGTCTGAGAAGCGGCATTCTGATGATTGTTGGTTAGTTTCGATGTCATATTCATAGACCCATGTCTCGTCGCCGGTAATGATGCCATCGATAACATTTTGGCCCAAAGAAAGTATTTCTTTAGCGACATCAATGCGTTGCAGGACACAACAAACACGGACTTGTTTACAAAGTTATCACGCACAAACTCCAGATAAATGGCGCTCAAATATCTGTTTGATGACAGATGTACCAACCTAAAGAAAAAAAACTTTTGACAATATCTCAAGCGCGGTTTGTTTGAATGGGTACTTTTTGATCACAAAGTACATGACTTTAATGTTGTGCTTAATACGCAAAGTTGATGTAGAATCTACCAGAAAGTCACTGCTAGGTAATACAGTTAGTTATATGAAGTTTCAATTAGAGACGTAATTTTTCAACCCGTAATTGTGAATCGGCGGCGTATTTTTTTTTTTTTTTTTTTGGAAACAATGAAATCCCCACTGTTAGCCACATCAATTGGACACCCCGTCGGATTTCTTTTTATGGGACTATGCTAAAGATCGTGTCGATGCAGCCAACCCCCAAATTTTAGAAAAGTACAATTGCTGATTGCTCTAAGAATGTATTTGTGACTTCATTGACAATTAATGCGATAAAAGAGACGACAAATTTGTCAGAATCTTTAATCAAACCCGAATGAAAGTGTTGTGGTTATGAGGTGACTCGCCACACGCTTTTTTGTTTCACAAATGTCTCACAAACTCATTAAATTTTTGTTAAAATCTTTCGTTTCAGGTACAAATTCCCCACTAAAAACAGAGTTTTCTCCATCCATCTGCAAAAGTTAGTACATGAAACTGGCATTGATGTTTTCGCAAAAATTCTGGTACACAATTTGCGTTCTTCACAATTCAGATACAGCTTTAATATTATCTCATTTTAAGAGGCACACCTTCTTTTCTGTTTCAAACTACATACATTTGTCAACATCTAAGCTTCGGTCAACATCCGGGGTTAAGTCTAAAATTCAAAAATTATAACTCGTACAATGATGCAACAAGTTAAGGGTCTCTCAATTCTGTCATTTTGTCTGCCTGCCTGTTTGTATGTACTCTTACAATGCAAATACAACTTTCTTAACAAGTCATTGCTTTCGAAAGCATTCATCTGTTAATCAGCATTTAGTACAGAAATTAATTTGTTGCAGATTAAATTTCACATTTAATTTGCTAAATTAGTGCCATTCACTCATTAAATTGGAAAAAAAAACATCCGTTTATCAACAGCTAACTGCCGTGTGCATCAGATTGTCAACAGAGCGTCTGTGATTGATTATGATCACCTCTAAGGTATCTACGTGATGTTGATCACACAAGAAGTGTTTAATCAAGTTTTGGAAGATTAATTCCAGAACAAGATGGAGTGGTTTTCATGACATGGTATATGTAAACTATTGTATTAAAGAAAAAAATCAAGTTTCTGATCAAAGTTATCACGTTCCTTATCAATAAGCGTAACAGATTTGTCCTAATTGAACAGATACGCTCACATTCTCTTTGAAATTCAATTTTACTTATATTTTGTTATTCTAATTTTTGAAGATCCTGATGAGATCAGGGTAAATAAACTAAAATGTCAAACAAGAAATATTTCATTCAAGTTTCGGTTCAGGTGCCATTGAACCTACAAAAAGATTATTTAAATCGCCCGTATCAGGTTTGTTCATCTATTATCTGGAAGTAAAATTGAATTACTTGGAAGATTTGAATGTAAAGTCAGTACAATCAAAAACAGAGTAGGAGAATCTGGTGGGAAAACGTAAGCATAAACCTTAAACCGAAAAAAAGTCGAAAAAATGCTAAATTTCGCAAAGGAAAATTGGACCGCGATTGGAATTACTGAGGTATGTATCTAGTTTTGTCGTCAATCTTCTTCTTCTTCTTACGGCGAAGTTATGATCCGGAGTAGAAGGATCACAATCCTCCCACTTTACTGCATCCCTACTGGTCCGCCTGTGGGGTTTGCCGATTTGACCTCAAGAAATACGGGCAGACTTCCCGGTTTCGGATCACTTTGTCACTGAGGGCAATTGAATGCTGGTGTTTTTGCATTTGTGTAAACCAGTTGCTTTTTGGTCTGCCTTTTTTGCGCGATTGCGTAGGAATGTTGATTGATATTGCCTTTTTAACGGGGTTCGAAGGATCTCTCCTTTATGACAATACCAACTGAGCCGGTCGTGCTCTATCTTGCTTGTGATGGGTCCCTTTACATGAAGGCTTCCTCGAATCTTTGAACTTCTTATTTTAACAAGTTTAGTTACTCCTGCTGTCATGCGAAGCATCTTCATCTCAGCTGCTGTTAATTTGTACATTGTCCAGCATTGTGAACCGTATGTAATCGCCGGACGTACAACTTCATCCACCCTACGCTTACGCTATGATTGATGTCATCATCACAAGTTGCTTCGCTATTGATCATAGATATCAGATATTTGAACTTTTCGCACTTCGGAAGTACTTTTCCATACAAGTAAATGTCTGGAATAGGCCGGTGTGGATCAAAGAACGGGCAGCACAAATACTCTGTCTTTTTTGAACTAATACGGTACCCATTTCCCTCCAAAACATCCACCCATACACCAAGTGCTCGTTGCAGGGCCATTTGATCTTCGCTTGATGCACTTTGGGGTCCGTCACTTTTCCTTCAAGAAGATAATCAAGGACTGCAATAAATAGCAAAGGACTAAGAACGCTTCCCTGGTGTACACCGACTTTGATTGGGAACTCTATTGTGACATCGGACCCAATGTCTCCCATCTTTTTCCAGAACTCAGAGGGTATCTCGTCTGGCCCAACCGCTTTTCTTTTTTTGGAGTATTTGATGGCATTCCTAACTTCTTCGACAGTAATGTCGGATACTTCGTCATGGTTAGGAGCGGCTCTTGGAAAGTGTACCCGGGGAAACTGTTCGTTCAGAAGTCTTTCACAATACTGTCGCCATCTGTGGATAATTTTATCGTCTTTCACAAGAAGCTAACCTTGAGCATTGTTAATGAACTTTGAGGAACGAATCTCCTGAGCATTTCTTCTTCTCTGGGCGGCTATTTTGAAGTTGTTTTGTCGAAGCTTCTGGATAGCCTGGTTCCTATCAGACGCTGAAGACGATATTTCCTCCAACTCCCGATAGAGGCCTTCCATACTTTTTGCTTGAAATTGGGCGCACTTTTTCTTCGCGAGACCTTTGCAACAACTATATATCACTTCAAGGCGAGCTTTTTCATCCCTATTAGTAGAAGAGCACTTTGACCAAGCCTTGAAAGCCGTTTTCTTTTCCCGTATCACTACTTTAGCTTCATCTGTCCACCAACATGTTTCTTTGGCGTGTTGGCAGGGGCCTTTCGACGTTCCAAGTAGTGATTTGGCTCTCTCCAAGCAAGATCGCTGTAGGGAATCCAACATATCTTGTGCTCTGCACTCCTCATCACCGACCTCATCGATGATGGTAAAGAGGTCATGTTGGTAATAAAAACTTTGCCTTTTCCTTTGTCCAGCTTGGTAATCTCAGCCACCTTTGTTTGCTTATTTGTTTTCTTCCCCGTCTCCATAAAAATTTCTGTCAGGAGGAGACGGTGTTGCTGGGCGATCGCCTTTCCTAGAATCACTTTGCAATCTTTAACCCGGGGCTTGACAAAACTGGCTACCAAATGGTAGTCAATCTGGGTTTCATTTCCACCACTGCTGTAAGTGAAAGCATGGACGAAAGAAGGTGAACTACACACATTTGCATTTAAATTTTGGATATATGGTCAAAATAGGTTTTCAACTTTTTAAGGCATCTTTTTGTTAACCGCAATTCCTTCGCTTATTATCGATTTTACCTAAATTTCAGATCTGAACAATTTACGAATTACAATCCAGTTGAAGTGGGGAATGCTTTTGACGTCAATATTCGTCAGATCGCTGAGGTCGTCGAAGGATGAATCCCCTAGAAGGAGCAGTCTTCTTTTGGACAGGGCTGGACAGGTACAAAGGAAATAGAGAATCGTTTCCTCCTCCTCCTCTTCCTTGTAATCATTTGAAAAGAGGCCCAGCCTTTTAGCGTGTGTAGACCGATAGGACAGTACCCCTTGAGACACCGATGAGATTTGTCTAGAGACTCAGCAAGTATTAAGAGTCTCCCATCTATGATTGGCAGTTTTGATTGCATCCAGCATGAGTAAATGTTTACACGTAGAGAGAGGCTTACCTAAATTTTGACTTTCCGGTATAATTCTGAGGGTTGTGCCTTTTCTAGGGAGCTCGTCAGCCTTGCTCGGTATTTCTCTGTGGCCTGGCACCCATCATAGGTGAATATTGAATTGCTCCGTCATCTCCGTGAGAGACAAGCGCCAATCTTGAGCAGCCTTTGAAGTGAGTGAGCATGATACCAGGGACTTCATTGCCGCTTCTCATCCATGGAAATGCTAATATCTCGAACAGATACTACATTACACTTCAGTCAGGACAGGGATTCCCTAATTGCCATTATTTCCACCTGAAATACGCTACAATTATTTGGGAAACGGAATGAGATCCTCAAATTGAGCTTTTCGGAGAAAACACCTCCTCCCACCCCATTTATGATTTTAGAACCGTCTCACGTCGCTCACTATGGGCGGGAATTGATGCCCGGAAGTTAGTATCAAATCTCAGTTTCGGTAGGATGTAGTCGGTTTTGTGAATTAAAGATTGAGGAGTGTCCAGCTAAGAGGCTTTTGCCAAGAATACCAAGGGGCAACAGATGGTGCCGAGGGACTGATTTTGAATGCACCGCTGATGCACATATTAGCACATTAGTTGCATTGTCCCTATAAGTTTGAGGTTTACGGCATTTTCCAAAGCCGTCTACCAAACGATGATGCCATATCACGCCTGACAACGAATTGTTAGCCAGAGAGTGATACGGGGTTGGGGTATGCAACCCCGTATCACCCCGCTCTTTTCGATGGCCTTTTTAAAGAAGTACGAGTAGAGAGCAACACTGGCTTTTTCGAGTAAATTGGCTTTCCAGTTTAGTTTGCTATCCAAAATAAGACCCAAGTATTTTACTTTGTCTGTGAAGTTAAGACTGGTGCCATATATAGTGGGAGGGTCTATAAGAGTTTTCACAATTTCCGAGTGAAAACGATCAGTTCGGTTTTGTTGTCACAATTTGTGGCCCACTTGAAGAGCAGAAGAAGAGCATGTTGGATAAGTTCCCTTAGAGTGTTAGAGTATTTCAAAATAACATAAAAACATACAGAAAAATTACAACCCATCTGGAATGGATCGTATAATACCCTATCTCTCATATCTTCTCATCTACTATAATAATGTGGTAATTCTACTCGGATAATATTTCCATAATTTATAAGAGATTCTATCAGAAAAACTGTTTTTACAACAATTTCTTAGAAGAAAGTGGGCGTGGTTGTCACAGGTTGTAACCAAAGTTGTCGGATTCTAACTAGATATTCACAATAATACTTAACCTTCGCAATAAATAACTTTGAAAAAGCAAAATAAGTTTTTTTTTAAAAAACATTCCCAAAAAGTGGGCGTGGCCAAGTACAATGTGTGAAAGGAATAGAAAGTCAGCACGTATATATATTTTACTAAGATGATATTTTCGAGGTATCGTTAACAGCCCATACAGGGCCAGGACCCTTCAGGTTTATGGCTTTTCCGAAGGGCAATTTGTTCTATTGAGAGAAGCTTCTCATTACAATTTTACTTTGGAAAGTTTGTCAAATGTTCGCAAGAGATAGGACCGTGAGAGAACTTATTTTTTTACACAAACAGACAGGCGTACCGACATGACTAGATCGACATAACTTTCGATGCGATCACATGTACATATACTTATTGGCGTCAATCGTTATTATTTCGCTAGATAAGGTATAAAGAAAGTATGCTCATATTAAAAAGTGAGAATAAAACTGATTGTGGTCCAAAAATATGGAACTTTGAGCAAGTAATTGTATCAATGTTTGGGTTATGTGATTTTATTGAAAATCGACATCTAAGTCATGTTCTTTCATATATTCCATCCACTACCCGTAGAGTGGGTACCCGCGGGAGACGAGTCTCTTCTAATACCAACCAACGCTTCAGATCAGCAAGAGCTTACGTTACTGGACAATATTCTATCTTTTGACTTACACCATGTTAGCTGTGTATACAATTTATAATCAAATACTCAATTTAATCTTTTCATATGATCTAGATAAATATCATCCAACACTGGTTATTTTTCTTATCTTAAGCTATACACGAGAACGTCATGACAGTTCACACACTTTTGACCTTCGTAGAGCAAACTTTCAGAGACTCTTAGAGGAATAGATACGTCATTGAAAATTTAAATATTTCTACTAATATTGACAATATTGATATTCTATTATATTATTAATGACTGTATGAGCAGAACTATTCCGCTCAAAACATCCAATAACTTAAACTATTGCCATCCATGGTATACACAAGAACTAAGAATGATACGAATCAAAAGAAACAGATCTTGGAAGAACAACTCGTATATTAAAAGTCTCTGCCCATCTGATTCCAACAAATGCATAACGTTCTTCAACTTATTCAAAACACTTTCTTTTCCAGTAGTCCCCAAACTAGCTTGAATATGATTACTCCTCAGGTCTTGACGGAATATCGTCAATAGTTTAATTTAAAAAGGTCGTTTATCACACCTGTATTCAGAAAAGTGACAGAAGTCAAACCATGAACCTATTAGAACAAATAGTCTGCGACAAGTTAACATTAGTCTGTCGTAATATCATATGGAAAGAGCAACATGGTTTTGTCAGAATGAGGTCTACTCTTACTACCTTATTAAGTTTTGTGCATTTGATCAACTTGCCCACACTATAATTGAATACAAATTTAAGTTATATGGTTTTCCCCTGTATTTATTGCATGGGCTAGTTCATAACTTAGTACGAGGTCCTATCAGGTCAAATGTTGAGGTTTTCTTTGCAATCCCTTTACAGCCCAATCTGGTGTTCCTCAGGGTAGTCACTTACGTCCTATTCCCTTTACACTCACTATCAATGATATTACAACATGTACTGGTCATAATGCTGATGACATGAAAATCTTTAAGAGCATTAATAACCTAAACGACCGATTCCTTCTTCAATCCGATATTAACAGTTTCGCAACTTGCTAAAAGCGCTTAAGTACCAAAATATGACATTTTCTAGAAGGTGTATACTCTTTATCGTGTCCGTTATTTTAATGACTTAGATGTTTATTTTTCGGATCTGCACGTGGAATGTTCGAACCCTGAATAGACCGCGTGCAGCCGAACAACTAGCGGGAGCCCTAAACTGCTACAAAGCAGATATCACCGCCATCCAGGAAGTGTGGTGGGATGGGCCGGGCAAAAGGAAGATGAAAAACTGTGATATCTACTACGGTGATTGCTACAGGGAACAGAAGCAGCGTCTATTTGGATGCGGATTCGTTGTAAGCGGCAGACTTGGGTAAGAAGTCTTGAGCTTTCGACACGTAAGTGAACGCCTTGCAACTATCCGCATCAAGGCTAAATTCTCCAACATCAGCCTTATATGCGCTCACGCCCCCACAGAAGATAAAGACGATGCTACCAAAGATTGTTTCTATGAGCTTAGGTGATTTCAACGCCAAATTAGGAAAGGAGGACCTCTTTGGTAGCACAATCGGAAAGTACAGCCTACACGACACCACGTCTGGAAACGAACTTAGGCCGATTGATTTTGCTGCGGGACGTAATGTTACCATAGCTAGTTCACGGTTTCCTCACCTTAATATCCACAAAGGAACATGGCGGTCACCAGATCATCAAACCGTCAACCAAATTGATCATGTTGCGATCGACGCAAGGCACTCCTCCAGTATTCTAGATGTCCGAACTTTCCGAGCGGCCAACATTGACTCGGACCACTACCTTGTTGTAGCCAAGGTATGGATGCGGATATCCCGGACGCCAAAACAACGAGAAAATACTGTGAGGAGATTTAACGTTGGACGGCTACAAAAGCAACAAACCGCCAAAACCTTTACCGATCGCGTATCCTGAAACCTCTCGAGAAGTCCTATGCTGCCAGCATCAAGTGCCGAAGACCAGTGGCGCCGATGCCAAGAAGCCATCAAAAACGTCGCAACCCCACAAAACCCCTGGTTTGACGAAGAGTACCGGCAACCACATGCAGCAAAACAAAGTGCCTATGAAGCGTAGCTGCATAGAAGAACGAGAGCAGCACGTCAGCTCTACGAGCAAAAAATGAGGGAGAAAAAAGAGAGAGCATGAGATGCGCGCGATCGAGGATATAGAGAGGTGCTACTCCAGGAATAATGTTCGGAAGTTTTACCAAAAGGTAAAAAGAACGTGTCATGCTAAAAAGACCCGAACAGAGACCTGTAGAGACGAACAAGGAAACTTTGTAGTAGAGTCACCTGGACGATGAAAGCCAAGATTTCCGTCCACCTGACCAAAATGAAGTGAGGATAGCAATATCTAAGCTTAAATCTAACAAGGCTGCTGGGCCGGACGGCTTAACTGCCGAGTTGTTTAAGGCGGCGGGAGATGACCTGGTGGAGAGCGTACACCAACTCGTCTCCAAGATTTGGTCAGAAGAAAGTATGACTGATGAATGGAACCTCAGCATCGTTTGCTCGATCCACAAGAAAGTAGACCCTCTAAACTGCGCCAACTATAGAGGCATTAGTCTCCTGATCATGTCTGCTGTACTGTGTGAACCCCTGAAACCATTCGTCAACGATGTGATAGGTCCCTATCAGTGCGGTTTTAGGCCCGGTAAGTCCACGACCGATCAAATATTCACACTACGGCAGATCCTGGAGAAAACCCAAGAATTCCAGATCGATACTCATCATCTTTTTATCGATTTTAAGGCCGCATATGACAGCATTTATAGAGACGAGCTATACAGAGCCATGTCTAGTTTTGGCATCCCTGCCAAACTTGTCAGATTGTTCAGAATGACGATGGAGAACGCTCGCTGCTCCATAGAGGTTGGAAACAATCTCACCGAGACCTTTGATGTCAAAAAAGGATTTAGACAAGGTGACGCGCTGTCATGTGACTTCTTCAACATCATTCTTGAGAAAATTGTGCGAAACTCGCAAGCCAACACCAGGGGCATAATTTTCCAAAAGTCTGTGCAACTTCTTGCATACGCTGATGACATTGACAATATTGGCAGAATACAGCGAGCTGTCACTGGTGCGTTTGCAAGTATTAGTGCAGAAGCGGCAAAAATGGGTTTGGTGGTGGGTGAATGAGGGTAAAACAAAATATATGCTGTCAACAAGAAGGGACACACAACATCGACGAATCGGACCGAACGTCACGATAGACAGCTACAATTTTGAGGTAGTTAGGGACTTTGTCTACCTCGGCTCCGCTGTAAACTCTGATAATGACACCTCAGCTGAAATCAAGCGCAGAATTACACTTGCCAACCGCTGTTTCTTTGACCTAAGACGGCAATTGATTAGTAAGGCCTTGTCAAGTAACACTAAGGAGACTCTATATAAGACCCTTATCATCTCTGTCCTGCTCTATGGCGCAGAAGCATGGACCCTAGCAAAAGCGGATGAAGATCTTCTTGGTCGTTTCGAACGCAAAATTCTTCGAGTGATTTTTGGTCCCGTTTGCGTTGACGGGCTTTGGAGGAGAAGATTTTACAGCAAACTCTACGAGCTGTACAGCGACATCGACCGGTCAGAAAAGTGCGCATCAGTCGTCTAAGATGGCTAGGACATGTAGAGCGAATGGACACCAACGCTCCGGCCCGAAGAGTCTTCGATTCCAACCCGGAGGGACAACGCAGTAGAGGAAGACCTCGCCTTAGGTGGCGCGCACAATTGGAAGGGGACCTCATCCTACTTGGAGTGCGCAACTGGAGGCAGTTAGCCAAAGATCGCGCTAACTGGAGAGGCGTATTGGTTGAGGCCCAGGTCCACCCCGGACTGTAGCGCCACCTAAAGTAAGTAAGTAAGATGTTTATTTTAATCCTAATATAGTCCTCACGAAGCATATTAACTTAATTGTTAACAAGTCCAGTTCTGTGTTAGGTTTTATAAAACGATAGTCAAAAGAGTTCCAAAACCCAAACGTATTACGCTTTATCCCTTGTCCTATAATAAAAGAGTCCAACAACAAAGTCAGAACATGACTTGGCAAAACCCATTCAGATATGACTTGAGTCTTACGATCAATCATGAGCTTCCATTGTCGCACATAACACCATGTAACACCACCCAATCTGCATGTCATAGCATACTCGTACACATGTCACTCTGTATAACTTCCCTACTAAAGATGAAACATGTCACCGGTTAAAACAACTTCTCTTCCTCTTATGATAAAAAGCCTACCAATGCCATAGGCTTAACTTCCCTCCTCGAACATACAGATGCGAGTATATGTGAAGATCAGAGAAACCGCAAAAATACCAAAACTATCCCCAAAGTCAACCAACCAACAACCAATATCGAACAAGCACTACGTAAAATTTTTTTAAAACCTAATCACTGTGGCTTTTTTTTTTTTTGCAATTTCACAACTTTCGCTTTCACTACTCACCTCCCGGTGCCGCCCAGCCTTAACTGACGAGAAAAAAAAAAATAAAAAAATAAATAATTTGAATATGCCAACAAAATCCCCGAGATACAGAGTCACTACCGTCTCAGTGATAATGAAGTTGCGCATCTCTAAAAATATACAAATGTACATATTTAAAAAGCCCACAATTTTAGTTGTGTGCATGGTTGCATCTTTTTGTCATCTCAAACGCAGACTCTGTACTGCCTGACCTGGTTTTATCAATGGGAAACAGATTTTCCTCCATGCGTTGTAGTTTGCTCAAATTGATTGCACAAAAAGATACAACTTTGCCGATACTCGTACACAGAGCAATTTATAGTACGAGTAGGTGAAAAAAAAAACAGAAAATATTTTTTTATCAGAAGAAAGTTATTATCTGCTGCCTTTAGCATGAGTATCTGCAAGTACTTAGATCCAACCGGTTGGACAATTTATTTTTATTTTTTTTACATTTTTTGTGTAAACTGAAAACGCGAATGGTTAACCGCACCTGTACGGTATATCTGTGAGTATACAACGAGCCGTTTACCCGAATTGGCATTGTTTCGTTGAAACGTTTTAAGCCAGTAGGGCATCTCGGATGCAATGGATTCCAACGGGCATACGTACGCGATACCAGCCATTGTTGTGTTGAGGTTAACTAAACTGTAAGTACTGTGGGTACACAGAGCATTATGTTGCAATTTTTTTAAACTCAGATTTGTATCTTTTCTGATGAGCAACCAACTTTTATAGGACACGGATGTTGTTATTGTGCGGGTTACGTAAGTGTTATTCACTTTTGTATGTTGCTTTATTTTGGACTGATGAATGATGAGAAAATGCCATCGATGACGGCGGCGATGATGTGAATCAAGTTCATTGTCTACAAATAAAAAATCATACAATCTGTGCATCATATGGAAGAAAGCGAAAAGAACGCGGATGACGTTTTTTGGAAATTCCCGTGACATGGTAAACTAGTTCCGATTGAAAGTGAATCGAAGCGAAATGATGAAGTATTGAAGCCGTTTTTTTTAATTAAATTGACATACATATAACGTGATCAATATTTTCTTGGTTGTTTTTCTGTGGTCAATTTTGAATTGAATTCGAATTTGACTAAAGTCTTTTGGCAGGGTGCACTACTGGGGATACTTACCTAATGTGTAGTAGTTGCGTGCTTTGGTGAAGTTTTGTTATAAGATATTATAATCAGTAGCTAGGTATCTCAATTTTATTGTCCAAAACCGCTCTACTATGTACAACTGGCAGAAGAAAGACGTAGATCCACAATAGCCTATGATCTGTACTGGAGACTCTAATTCTACGATCTGAGCTAGAGAAAGCTTTCACTGAGAATTACGGCAAAAACCCATCTGCGAACACGAAGATGGCCTCATATCTTTCATACCGTTTTAAATAACTCCACGACAGAGATACACGATCTCTTTATTCAGTGAATACTTCCGATATTTTTCAGTTTCTAGTAAAAATATTGAAAAAAGGGCATTTCTTTAAAAGCGAGCGTATATGTTTGCAGATTTTAAAAATGTTTACACTGCATCGGGGTCTAAGAAGGTTTTATACCAAATTTCTCTTCCTAGCTCAAAATTTAAGACCCAGAAACTGGTGACATACAAACGGACAGAGAAAAATCCACCGACCAATCTTTTTTTTTTTCAGCACTTTTTCTAGAAAGTGCATATTTACTCTATAAAATATGCAGACATTGCACATTTAAAAACACGCCTACATTTTGGGGGCATTTTTATAAAAAAAAAAAAGTATTCAAAGTTATTTACTGTCTTATTGTGAATATTTCACCAGAGTCCTTGACCTCTGGTTACAAATGGCGACAGCCACGCCCACTTTCTTGTATGAAACAATGTTAGCAAGAAATTATCTGGTGAAATCTCTTAAACATGTCGAGTATCTTCCCTGAGCAGAATGATGACATTGCATTTGAACTAAAAACGCCACTTACATTTTATTATGGATGGCTTAGAAGAAGATAGATGGGGTATCATGTTTGCCATTACGTTTAAGTACAAGGAAGCCTAACATCATTTTTGAATAAGCAATGGTATAATCATAATACAGTGAGAAAGTTAATTTATTGTCAAATATGACCCTGAGACGTTTTGACTTCATTGAATTACTGAAGTCGGGGATAGTTTAGAAAATAATACCGGGTACTGAAGAAAAGGTTACAATTTGATATACCAAGCACCAAAACGTTTTAATTACACCATTCTGACAATCTAATTGAGTCTAACTGAAATCGTATGCTGTCAGCTATATTATTTATATGAGCAAATAATTTAAAATCATCTGCGGAAGATAAATCTTACAGAATTAGAATATATCACATGGACATCATTCACAAATAAAGTAAATAGTAGCGGACCCAAATGACTACCTTGTGGGACACCAGAATTTACTTCTATTATGTGAGATGTGAAACAATCAACCTTAACCGTTTATCATACGTTATTTATATAATTACAAAAACACACTTTAAGATTCAGAAATGAAACGCTTTTTTTTATAAATCTGTGTAGAGTACATCAACTCTTAAACGAGTTGTAACAACAGTTTTATTGTGATAATATTTCTTTAAAATCACGGAAATATCCTCTGTAAAGAAAGATATCATTGCATTTATTTCAAGTTTTCACAATGCAACGCTCACTTTATTAGAGATGAGTTAAAAAATAGGAGATAGGGTATCACACAATCCAGATTGTAACTTTCCAGTATGTTTTTCTCTTCATTTGTACACCTTCCCAATAAGGTATTTATTTTCTCTTGTTTACCAGTATTGCCTACACACTAGATTCTTCATTTGGATTTTGACTTCGTTAATATTTCGCTTGAGAGATAGGAGATAGCGAACTGTTTTTCGCATTCCCAAAGACTAAGTCCTGGGAAACACGAGCATTGGTTAAGAATGGGTTAGAAGAACACTCGTCTAATACAACTTGTATTGACCGATTACTTAAAAAATTCACAATCCATTTTGAGAAATGCTACCAACACCATAAGCTTCAAGGTTCTTTATGATGAGATATGTCAAACTTTTTAAAGAGAGAAGTATTCCCTTAGGTCCCTTGTGGATCGCTAATGCTGGAAACCTTACTTACGGTCATTAAGGTGATAATTTCACTGAAATATCTCATATGGTGTTAACTGATAATGGTTTCCATGACTTTCGAAAGCACTGATGTGGGTCGGTAGTTACATAGAGTGGAAGGTTTTATCGCCCTTTTCTGAAAATTGGTTGGGCGTGCTCAAGTTTACCCGATAGATAAAAGAGCTCACGTATGGGATTGGGTAGAAAAACACCTCTTCAAAACAAGTTGTGAGATCTCATCTAGACCCTAAAATGTATTGCAATTGAAATCTTTAAGGCCTCGCGCTCCTGAATGAGTTCGGAAATATAGTTGTCCTAACAATGTCCAACTCGATTCTGTATGTGTGGAGAGAGAGACCTATCGGGTAAGGTTAGCTTTCTCCTTGGAGTCTGTGATATTTTCATCATTGTGGACAAGCGCTGGGATGGTCGATCAAGCAAAGCGATAGATTTAGGATAATTGCTAACGGTTTGATTTTCTGGGAATTTTTAGCCTATTTCTAGTGACTTCGGTTTTCTTCAGGATGTATTTGACCGCATAAAGCAAAAAATTGCATTCAAAATGTAGAAAAAGTGCAATGTGCGCATATTTAAACAAAAGTTAACGTTAACATCAATATTTTGAGCTAAAGTAGACGTTTTAGACCTGCGTCTAGTATCTCCAATAAATTCCGAATCATTTCCAAAAGGTTGCATTTTGCTATTTCAAATTTCTGAGAAAAAATCTTCTTTTACCCGTCCATGAACTGTGATGTTTCTGCCTCAATACAGCAAAGTTATGTGCATGGTCGTTGCAAAAAGAGTTTTCACAACGGTCCAGTGGTCATCTACAAATCAGGCTGTACTGAGCTTCTGATTACTCGGTCCCTTGGAAAGATGGTCCCTAAATTGTTGACGCACAACGGAATTCCAAAGTCTGCCTATGCTGTAGAACATTAAAAGAAAAGAACTATTTGTCATACAATATCCATTGTTTGTGGGACACTGATGCGAAACAAAGTAAGATCTCTGGGAGTCAACCAAATAGACGAGATATACCTTCCCTCTCTACATTCAATCCAGATTTTTAATTCCCTGAATGAAACTGTAGGCTAGACGAAGTATTTTAGTCCGACAATAGCTTTGGCTGACATCAGGAAAAGATCTTTCAGGTCTCAGTGCATCTAATGTATCCATCTAGTGACAACAGCAAGAATACTCGTATATTGTCCAAGGAGGCTGAAATATTCATATGTAGATTGAGTGAAAATCAGCGATTGCAGCACAAGGTTAGATTAAGAAAGGTGCTCTCTGGAGCTGCAAATCTCACCCGTGATTTCAGATGTTTGTGAAGGATATTAATCATCGTATCTTTTTTGAATTGGTGCTTGCAATCTCAGCGATGTATACATTTTTGTGAGCAGAAACGGACAGGCGTAGTTTGTGGCAATACTGAGTCTACCGTCATGTCTTTTGGTAATAAAATGACCTGCTAAGATTCCAATGAAAGATTGAAATCTACTAGTCTTAATGGCCCCTATTGAGCAAGGTTCGTCGTGGTATTAGTTTGTTCACTGTCGATCCTTCTTGACATTTTCGTCTCTAAGTTCACCCTTCTACTGCTTTTCGAGGCTAGTAGGACCCTAGATATTGAGCTTGGTAGGTTTTTATTGGCTAAGGAAGATAGCTTATACATATGTGTACAGGTGAGCTGTATTTTAAAGGTTTGACATTCTAAATTCTTTTCTGCCTCTAAGCATCTACATATTTATGTTAATTTGTGTGGGCTGCATTCAGTTAGTATAGATATCTTGTTTCTCAGGAGATCGGAGTGATATTTGATTGTTTGGCAGCCTAGTTGTGACATTTAGCATTATTTAGTCTGCACCACTTGGAGGCAAACTATCTATACATATCTTTCAACAATGTTCAACTGAACCAGAACTTCACTTTGGAGCCACGCTGGATTGAACGCTGTAATTTAAACAGCACCTTACGAATACTGCAGCAAAACTTAAAACCCGCAGCAACTTAATTCAGAAACTATGGAGAGATTTTGCAAAAACGCTTCGATCCGCTACCCTGGGCTTTGTTTTCTCCACTGCTGAGTACTGCGCCCCGTCTGGCTCAACAGCTTTGGAGCAACGCTGGATTGAACGCTGTCATTTAAACAGCACCTTACGAATACTGCAGCAAAACTTAAAACCCGCAGCAACTTAATTCAGAAACTATGGAGAGATTTCGCAAAAACGCTTCGATCCGCTACCCTAGACTTTGTTTTCTCCACTGCTGAGTACTGCGCCCCGTCTGGCTCAACAACGCCCACACGAATAAAGTAGATTGTCACCTAAATACATACCAACTAGATTCCTCCCCGTGCTAAACAACATACACGCAGCAAATTTCCGACGTCAAAACGCACTCCTGCATGAATAGATAAAATTAACTCGATCGATCATCTACCGATCCACAACAATATCGAGAATAGCGCACTGTCTCGACTAAGTTTTATTATTTTTTTTTTATATTATTGTTTATTTCATTCCACTCATACACTGCACAATACTTATAATATGATTTTTAGAAAACTTAATTCTAGTGTTTTAATTTTAATCGATGTTTTTTTTTAATTTCAAATTTAATTTTTTTTTTTTTTTTTTTTTGTATTATTTCATTTTAAGGAAAAACGTGGGGAAACCTTTTAGAATACATTTTTTTTTTCCACAAAAACTAATCTAGGTGATATAAACTAAAACTACATTAACCTAATGCTGGGATCGGACCCTGATATGTGATTTCTGACCCGCCACTGAAAAGATCAATCAAATGAAAGTTAGACCATTCAATCAGCCATTTAGCGGTATGCCAAAAATCACATATCAGGGTCCGGCCCTGCTTAACCTAAGTGTTAGCCTCAACCCAGTCGAGCCACCAATATCTCTCCCTATTCAAACTGTCGTCGTTTACTGAATCCCGCTTAGGTATGCTTACGCAGTATCTCAAATCAGCGTTTCCTTCTCCTGAGTCCATCGGCTCGTAGAGGATACGTTTATCTGTAGCCCTTCTGGCAAGATGGTAAATAATAGGAACGTTCAGTGAATCTGACAAATAACTATATGCATCCAAATACAAGAATGCTTCAGGGGGGATGTAACCACTCACCATAGTACTTTGAAAATACCCAGGGTTGGGATAAAATAAGCCTGACACAAGTTCGTTTTTCGTAACGCTCGCTGACCGCGCAAAATGGTTCCTCACAAGATCTAGAATGACATTATTAATTCTGGATACGCCGGAAGCATCCAATAGTCTCTTATTAGAAACATAATGGCGAAAATCGGAATGTGCGGTTCTATACACACGCATGCAGGCTCGAAGACATTTTCTTTCAAATAGCCTAAGTTTTTCCATATAAGACAGGCTTCTGTTCCACCATACTTGTCCAGATGAACACCTAAATATTTTACAACAGTCTTTGACTCGATGTGAAAACCATTAGAATTCGTTATTTGTAAGTTTTTCCAGTTTGTCTCAAATCTGAATTTCCGCGTCTTACTGGGGGGCGGAACAGTATAGTTTCGCATTTCGCCTCGTTTATTTTAAGCTTCCATTTTGAGCAGAAAGTTTGCAGTTTATCTAAATTGTTCTGAAGCTCTGTCTGTATGTCTTGGATTTTCGAGCCGCTTGCATATAATATAACATCGTCAGCGAACGCTATTGAATTATCCATGTCCCTCAGCATTTCCGAAATGTAGATGTGGAAAAGGAGCGGTGCTGTAACTGTGCCCTGAGGCAGACCATTGATGATATTAAAAACTTTAATCGTCGTGTATTGATTGTCTGTTACAACAAATTTATCTTTATAAGATGTTGTGGGAATTCAGATCGTAGAAGTTTATATAAAAGCCCGTCCATCCAAACCGTGTCGAAGGGTTTTTCGATATCCACTAGACAGGCAGCTGTACATCGTTTGGCGTTTTGATTCCAATTGACATCTGAAATCAATTTTGTAACAGCATGCACCGCCGAATGATTTCTCAAATTGGTTCCGCGGTATAATCTCCTTTCTTTCCGACGCGAACAAAATGGAGTTACTAATAATTACTTCAAAGACCTTCCCGATATTAGGCAGGAGACTTTAAGTAGCAGTTGTTTAACAAATTATTAAATATTACGCAGTATTGCCGTATAATTTCGTCCGGTATTAGCTTTAGTATAATGTTAGGAATGTTGTCTAAACCACTTGACTTTTTGTTATTTAGTTTCCTAAATATGGATGTCAGTTTGTCTAATGTTGTAAAGTAATTGTCAGTCTGTTCATCTGTTAGTTGGTCCGCTTTTAATCGCTCTGAAAATCTCAGAAGAGTTCGTGTTTCGCTATTGCGAAACCTCAATAATTCATCAATTATTTCGCCAGTTCTGCAGCTAGGAAGATCCGTAGCATGAATTGCCTCAAAATTAGAGCCGATCAGGTTTAGCTTGTCCGCCCCACTATCTATAACGAAATGGTTATCGATAATGGGGCAGTGTTGGCTGTTAATCTCCGCCTGAGAGAGAAGAGACTGGGAAGACAGTGAGATTTTCAGTTTCGGAATCTTGATAACGGTTCGAGGCTTGAAAATCTGACTTCAATATGTTTTCGGCGCGTTGCCTCCAATAATCATTGACACTATTCCGAAACTGCTGACTTAACAGTGTCCTCACATTTCTCAGGAGAGATTTTAAGCTTTGCAGCTCTAAATTGGACGATTCCTCTTGGAACTGGCATCGCATTCGATTTATCTGAGTTACCAAAAAGCTTTTGTAAGTTTATAGAGTCTTAATGTCGCGTCTCGACTAAGAAACCGGTACCTATCCTTAAAACTTTAACTTTAACAAGGCGAATTGAGCTCTAGTTCTAGGAACGATACATTTAGAATAAACTACCCGACTTCAATGCCTGCTGGCCACGACCTACATAGGAAAATATGGGCCAGTCTGAACCTACTGCGAACAAATCATGGCAGATGTGCTGCAACTCTTTATGAAGCCGAAACACTATTCTACGATTGCGGAAACATAGCCCAGAACATGAAACAGGTCCCTAGAAAGTACCAAGGCGACCCAGCCGATTTCGTCAATGTATCTCAGTTCAATTTTAGAATCATTGTGCAATATTGTAGTATTTAATTATGCCGATACTCGTATGCATGTAATTTTGTGTTAAATGTATTGTACTAAATATTTCAATAACTCTGTTCAAAATTAATTTATTTAATGTATCTGCATATACCATACGCCATACGCTAAATAAATATATTACGTATTAGTGTATACACTTTCGAGCTTGGTAAATATTTGTCTACCCTCTGCTTTATAGCTCAAGAGAAGATTGTATCGATTTCTAAAACCAGTTAGTTATTCCAAGAATCAATATTCTTCGTAGTAACATTTTTACTCTCTTCTTTTTATGGAATCTTTTTTCTCAGCCTTAAGACATAATTCAGTTATACCCAGCATCCTCAAGAATGAATTATATTTTGCATAACACTTCCACTACCTTAGTACTTTAGCTCTTAATGAATCCATTCATACCACTTCTCTTGGTTAGTTGTTTCAAAGTTAAATCAACTTCAACAACCATTTAGTAGATTGCCTAATTTATTGTGCATTTATCTTTACGCTAATTAAACAGGTACATTTAAAATTTCTTATTTCCAATTAATTATGCAGATAAAGCACTGCTTACACAAACTTCTATTCTAAAAATAAATAAAAATTAAATTTGTACTGCAACGTGATATGGACCTCATATCGGCCGGTTTACTAGTCAAACTACTTTCGAACGATACAACGAGTTCTTCAGGTCTCTCGCATTTACATAATTCATTTCAGAATGACACACAATAAAATAATAATTATCTATATCTACACTATTTCAGGGATAATAGAATTGAATTAAAAGCATCCCACATTAGGTTAAGTTGATTCGGGGGATTTATGAAGAACCGGTATCTTGTAAGAGTATCTCTTAGGTTATTCGCACTAAAGTTATATAACTTTCATGAAATGTTCTGCTTTTTCATGCAGATCGAACAATTAAAAAGAAAATTTACATTTTGGCTATACGCTTGTTATGGATACACGCTTGTGATGGATTATTTCGTCACAGCAAGTTTGAAGTACAAAGGTTAGGATTACTAAGACGATATTGTCTTGAATTAAGTTCTCTATTGGAAATCGTTAACGACAAAGAATGAAGTGGACTACAAACAGTTTTATCACAAATTTGTTTAGTATTCCATGCCGGTATGCTAGAATGGAATACTAATGGATTCGATACGATATCTGTCTGTCCGTGCATATGTCGCACATGCCTGTAACTTTTAAATAGTTTCACCAAGAAAGATGCAATTTTGCACAAATATAGCTTCACCGCAAGCCAATGACAATAAAAACCAATGACAATAAAATATAAATGAAGGGCACCACTGGGTCGTACGTACCTGTCCCATATGTGTTTTTCGTTTATAAATTATTCAGATAACGAACAGACAGACATATAGAATAACGAGACCCACGTTTTCGAGTTCCTCTTTAATAGTTGCAACAAAATTGATCAAAATCTCAAGATCGATAATTTTCACGAAAACAATACTTGCCCTAGTAAAATCCTTATTACCTTAGCTATGGTTTTTGAGCATTTTTGTTGCAAGATGGTAGTTGCGTTCCTCATGTTTTTGACTTATCCAGTTCTGAATTATCGGTATCAGTATGTATGTTCATCTGCCTTTTATTGTATTGCTCCAACGATTTTGCCACATAGCTGCTGACACTGTCTTTTCTTCCATTTCGATCATCTTGATGCCATTGGTATCGTGTTGGTTAAGGATTCTTCTATTGTATATTCTGAACAGCTTGTCTCCGAAAATGTCGACGTGGACCATTCCAGCTATAACAAAGGCGTCCGTAGGGCGCAGAGTCTATATGTTGATGATAATCTCCTTTTGATCTCCTTCGTTCTTAGTGCCTGCACCCACACTGGGGCGGCATATAACAGAACCGAGGGAACAACTCTGGAGAGCAGTATTCTTCTAGCGTATCCAGGTCTACCGATTTTAGGCAGGATACATGAGAGCTCCTTTCATTTGCGATTTTTCCTTTTTTTGTTGAAAAATCAACGTGCGTTTTGAATTGCAGTCTGTTGTCCAGCATTACTCTTAGGTGTTTAACTACTTCTTTGGACCTAATTAATTGGTTTCCAACATGAAAATTCTACGGTTTTCCGACTGGTTATACGGACAGCTTCTGTTTTATTGTCAGCTAATTCTAGTTCGGCGGAAACTAGACAATCTTTTATCCAGTCTATTGCGTCATTTGTAGCTGATTCGACTGTACCGATCTGTTTAGTTACTGTCACAATGACATCAGCGCATCCAATATTCCATAGTAGCGGCCCTAAGACCGGTCAATTTGGGACCCCCGCAGTGACGTTGTAGAATTTTACCTCTTCATCGGTATTGTACCTCAGGTTTCTGTTGTTGAAATAGTTCAACACAACAAGTAATATTGTATATCCATCCTGGCGAGTGATCTTCTAATAAACTACCAGTTCGCAGAGTTAAAGGCATTTTTAACGTCCAGCGTTACCATTGCACAGTACTCGTTTGTGCCGTTAAGCCATCTTTCTCTTTCGATGGCACCTCTGTGATATCGACTAACGCTCTTATGGCATCAGCAGTAGATTGCGCTTTTCTGAAACCAAATCGGCGGTCTGAGAGAGCACCTTTCTCTTCCGCTACTGCGAGTAATCTATTATAAATTATCTTCTCAAGGATCTTTTCAATGGTATCTAATAGGCATATTGGGCGATAGGACGATGGTTCTCCCGGAAGCTTCTGTCCTTATGCTAGTAAGACCAAGTGCTGTACTTTCCATTTTTCAGGAAAGGTTGCTTCTTTGAGCAAGTTTTGCATTTTCGCTATGAAGAGGTCTGGTCCCTTTTTTGCGACCGCTTTTACTACCTTATTGGGGATGCCGTCGGGTTCGGGCGCCTTCTTGTCGCCTATCTTGCTGCATTCCTTTAGCAACTCCATCAGAGTAATTAATGAAATATCCTCTGGATTGACTTCTCTTATAATATTACACATAGTGGCAAATCTTTTGGGGAAAATATGCTCTACTATGGATCTCAACATTATTGGACATGTTATTGGAGGGGTTCTGCAACCCTTCAGTTTCGTCATTAACATTCTGTATACCGAGCCCCATGGATTAGTGTTAGCTTCCTAACAGAGATGTTTGAAGTATGCGATTTTGCTCTCTTTGGTGGCTCTATTTAAGTTGCATCTCGCCAGTCTAAGGATGTCCAGGCGTTGTTGGAAGTCTGCTCTCCTTCTCGATCGCTGGAATTTGTGCCGGCCTTGTAGGCAATTTAGCCTGAAGTGTCCTTATTTCCTCGTCTCACCAGTATCATGGTAACGCTTTCCTGTTGTCTGTCGCATACTGTGGTTATGGTGCATGTAAGGCGATGCGCGAGTGTCTCCTCTGTTCTACTTAGAGTTCAATCAATCCTTATCGAAAGATCTGACATTCCATTTTGGACCCGTAAGTTTTGGGCGCTGTGCTGGTTTCTTTTCTTTGATTTCCATTATTATCACCTGGTGATCCCTGTGTGAGAATTCCTCAATAATCCTCCACTTTATGGTTCTGAGGATGGGGTTGCTCGCAAGAGTGATATCAATGATAGAACCTATTCCAACCTTCTGGTAAGTATTTGCCCAGCACTTATTAGAGAGGCTTATCGCTAGGGGAGCGAATATTTTCAGAAACGTCTGCCCTCTGGTGTTGGTGGGTCCGCTGCCCCATTAAGTGGCCACTCATTAAACTCACCTCCTATACTGAGTAGCTACGTGAATAAACCAAATTGTCGCATTTGGGGTTATGAAAACCCAAGAGCCATTACGAACAGCAAATGCATCCACAGAAAGTCTCTGTTTGGTGCGGATTTTGGACATGCTGCGTGATTTGGCCGTAGTTTTTCGAAAATTCTGGTGGTGCTGCTCTTATGGTCAATGGTGAATGTTATCATGACATTAAAGACATGTGGTTTCAACAAGAAACAATGCAGTTATTGCATACAAAGCTTCCCAGACGTGTCAAGGTTTACACCTTCTCTGGAATGGTAAATTTTGGTCACCAAAACCAATGACCCCCAAATGATTCGATAAGGCTACTCAATGCACAAGAAATCCAAACTTTTTGAATCATTTCCATCAAAAGCCTTTTTTACGACCTAGTGACTGGGATGTTTGTACATAGACAATTCTCGTAGATCATTTCCACCTCACCTATTGCTTTCATAAGATGCGAATCTATTTCTAAATTCTTCTTGAAAAATTTACCACTTATCGTTTATCGTTCTTTCAAAATACATTGTTTAAAAGTTAATAACCATTTTTCATTTCCTTACAGGTAAACACAACTCTATTGAACGCTCCTGGAGACTACATCTTCTGATTTTAGAAGTACGTCAGATAAGGTAACGTTTTGAATATGCATAGTAGCGATACCGACTAAAGATTTTTAACAGTAATTTTTTTATAAATTAAAAATCTTTTACAATTGCCTTGAAATTATTGTATATCGGTCAGTTTTAGTACGTTGGACAATTGTGGGCTACACGAACAACTTCTTTAATACTCTTTTTTAAATAATAGATCACGTGACTGTTCAAGATCCATCAACGATTAAACATGTATAAGAACCCATCTGTTTAATTAGTATCCAAAATAATAATTCTCATATATGTATGAGTATGTACCCTAATAATATAAAATTATGGTATGTTGCTCAGTTTTACGCGATGTAGCCATGTAACTCAAGAACAGTTGGATAGATTCTAATGATGTTTCCTTTGTTGATTAGGTTATTTCCCTTAGACTATTTTGTAGATAGCTAAACATCACAGTGCATCTTGGAAAATTTACTAATTGTGCCAAACTCACGCCATATGGACAAATTTTAAAGTTATACGTTCACAACGCTGTCAAAAAGTAAAATTAACTGGTGAACAACTGAAACTATAAATCTCCATTGTACTAGTACGTTATCTTTATCTTATCTAAATTTAACTTTTGAATTAATTTATATCCTATGTATGGGGTACCGCTGCCAACAGCGATGCACCAATAATGTATTTGTTTGATTCTATTATGTGTTTTTTTTTTTTTTTTGGTTTCGCCAATGGATATGTAATCTTCTAAAGACACTAGTATCCCGGGCTACTGGCATACATGAATCGAAAACATGAATAATTGATTACTAACCCACACCCTACACACTTCAACCCCACTGTTATGTAACTTGTGTTATGCTTCCAGTATTTGCTGCTTCTTCCCTCTTTATTTTGTTCAATTTTTCGTAGCTCGTTTTGCATATTTGTTATGAACGTACAAATTTCCATCTAATGTTCTCTAACTGCCTCATAAGGAACTGTGGACTTAGCAGGTTATGTCTCCATTTCATGAAGCGTCTATATCGCTATCGTGTCCGTGGCCAGACAGGAACTGCGTAAGGTGGTAATTGTAGGTCCCGTGTTTTCGGTTTTTCTCCATAAACCTTTTGTAGTATTGTCCCATCGGGCTCGCTACACCGCCATTAAAACTGCCTTTTCTTCTTCTTTGATCCTTTCGATTACACTTGTCGCTTGTTGACTCGATGCTCACCTATAGTAGATCCTTAGCACTTTGCCTGCGATGATATCAATGCTAACCATTCCGACTATAACAAATGCTACTTCGTCCAAGATCATTCCAAATCCACTGATCGTCCTTAATGCAAAGAGTCTGTATGTTGACGATAGTTCCCTCCTTGTTTCCTTCCTCGCTAATGCCCAAACCGAGGTAGCATAGAAGAAGACTAAGCTGACTTGACTACTCCGGATATTAAAATCCTCCTAGCATATCTAAAGTCCTCTGATGTTTAGCAGTATTCGAGACACCTTTTTGCCCGAGTAGTTCACATTTTGTCCTTCCATTTTGGGCTCGCTATTTTAGGACGTTATATGGTTTTTCTTTCCCCTATATTCAATATCCTCGTTGCCCCGTCATTTTCTGCTCACAGGAGAGATTTGCTCACGAAGATCGATGATTGATCCAACTCCTGCTTCACGGTATGTATTTCCCCAACCATTGTTTGCAATGCATACTTCTAGACATGCAAATGTTTCCAGCAGAATACGTTTTCTGGCATTGGTGAGTCTCCAACCCCACTCTCTTTACCAGGCATTAAAGTTGCTGCCTATAACCAGTGGAGTTTTTCGGTGTACATCAACTATTAAGCTGTCTAGCATTGCCTGGTATTGGCTCGTCGTCCAACTAAGCCATGCATAACAATTGTAGAAGTTGATGCCATTTAGTTTTGCCCGTACGTATCCACATTTGGATTTAAAATGTTGGAGAGTTTTATATGAATCGCAGATCAAGATGAGGTCTGCTCCCTCGTCTTTCGTTATTTGTATCAGCGTCCGTTCGCGAAAGCGAAAGACGCAACCAATTTGTATTATTTTTTTTTTTTTTTGTATTATTTTGACTCCTCCAACTCCAAATTAGGCTTTAATTACCTCTTTTGTAGTAACCTCATCGATTTCTTTAAGTTCGATGGTAGTACGAGTATACTCGCATGAGGGTATACTCGCTTACTTTCCTCAGACTTCGCTGATGATGTTTTTAAACTCAGCTGTCGTGTCCCTGTTTCCTTAAGCTGTAGTAGTAGATTATGTGGGTCTTGATACCGGATACCGCTTTTCCAATTGCTTCCAGTTTGTTGGTCTGCCTTGGCATTGCATAGTATCTGCGCATAGTTCCCCCTTCGCTTCATATCGCTTCTTGGCGACCTCCTTGCCAATAGCGTCATGGATAGATTTCTTTGCGACCTTTTTTAATTGGTTTGAGGATTTATTTGCGCACTAAGGGAAGCGATATCATGTGAGAAATAAGTGATGAAATAGAAGTGAGGGGATTGAGCAAACAAACTTATGTTCAATGATGTGTATGACGTACTTTCGTATACTGATATGTACATGAAAGACCGGCGCAGGTGTAAGTTATGAATTATTACTTCTCATGGCGCTACATTCTGTGGTGGACCTGGCCTCGATATGAACTATAGTAATTTATAAGTAATAAATTAAGAACTCTATCGAACTCAGGCTATGTAAGCAGATAGGTATGTAAATCAAGCCTTTTGGCGCGAAATTAGTAATAATTACTGCACTACCAGCAGAATCTATGTATGTAGACATAAACTAGTGAATGGTTTCCTTGTCAGTCATAACCTAGGTCTCCCATCAAAGCATTTAGATACAAATGGGTTTGAAAATGTAGTATTTTGTTTAAGAGGAAACATGAATATTTAGAATTACCAGTGACCTTCGCAGCACTATGAGGTTCTAAAATAATGACAGCATCGTTCTATAGGATGAAATGTGGGTGCACCACTTATGATGATTATGAAGCTTATGATTCTCTCTAGTCTATGGAGTAAACAAAGTTACAAAGGTTTACCTTCAAAATAGTTCCGGGTTAAGTTAAAAAAAAAATTTTGGCATAATAAGTACAAAGTACTCGTACAAAAGGGCACACCCTAAGAATAAGAATTATGTTTTCGCTTTATTCACTCACAGTCCTCAGAGTTACGAGTAGTTTTGCGAAATAAGTTACACCTTTAATAACTCTAACACTTACCTCTGCCAAAAGCGCACTATTGCGTGCACCAAAATATCAAAACAAACGTCTTGTCGGTTCCCAAATTAAAGTCCGTTCGTGACCTTGAAACCACCTGAGACTGAAATAAAAAAAAAACCATCTACCTACATACATGCCACATATCATTGAACAAGGTCAGGCAATCGACAATCAACACATCGTTTATGGAAAGTGTTGCGCAAACAAAAATCATTGGATTATTAGCCTCTTCATTGATTTTCGATGTTAAAAGACAAAGACTGCGGCTAACGTATAATGGCCACCTTTAATTGTTTCCGCAACGGCCATTGAATAGCCCCACATGCACTGGGGAGGTCTGCATGTCCATTACCACCTAACAAAGAAAATTGCCACAAATCCAAGATTAATGCTGGTCACACGTTGCACAACAGTGAGTGAACCATGTTCACGGTGTGAATATTTGCTGATAATTGCTTTTGCTGCCTCTGTCCATGTTGAGAGCTTCAAGAGTACCTCATCAGCCCTAAATTGAAATATTTTTCAATTTATTTGTTATTCTTTTTTTTACGCGTTATTACTCTCTGTAGTACGTGTAGTTCATCAATGCCAAACAATAGGGCAGCCAGCTGCAAATGGACCATTTTATAGAAAAGGTGCACAGCTCAAAGGGCCCATTGCGGACCTACTAGGTATAAATCAAATGTTTGAATTTAGCTTTGTTTAAGGTCAATGGGGCATTTCTTTGGATGAACCAAAGACTACTTCGTAGCTATGGCCAACACAATTCGATGGGAAAGACTCTGTGTTCAAAGTGATTGTTGCTCACATCTGGGGGAGCTTTAATGTTAATGAATGTTAATTAAAATATCAAAAGATACATTTATTGCAGTTGAATGTTTTAATTTTTAGTGTTTTTGTTTTTTTTTTTATCACTGGAAGATTGTTTGCATAATTCAAATAGTCAATTGTTGGAGGCATTACTTAAACATGAGCATGGTGTTCGGCGACTATTTGAATAGTTAGGTGATAGGGCCAATTTGTCACTAGGCCGAGAAATACTTTCCAAGTTATGCGTGTTTGGCAATATTTGCAAAAAATATTAACAACTTTTTGGGTTAAGCTGTGGTAAGTGAGGTCATTTAAGGGGTTTTTAATAATAAAAAAAAATTAACTATTGGAATAGGTGTTGTCTTACCTTTATATTATGTATTTCGTCAGCTCCATTAAAAAGGTAAGAGAGGGAGAGAGAGGTCATATAAAAATTGTGGGTCATGCTGCAATTAAGATTCGTGGAATGTTTGATAGCTTTTTTTAGAAAAGTTAGATATGTGTGGATATATTTGTATACAGATTCGTCGATAACATGATCATCATGGAAAACTACAAAGAAGTGTAAATAATATGTTTGTAGGATTAATTCCTAAAGAGGTACAAGAACAAACTTGTATGTCACTCCTAAAGATCTATAGGGTCATCCAACAAGAGGTGTCATTTTAAATCAATAGAAAAACGCAACATTTTTATGATATTTGTATTTCACTCTAAAGTATAGGGTGACCAGATGAGAACGATAGGAAAAGAAATTTAAATAAAACAACAACGGTATCGAATTGATTTTGAAACTACATTCATGCCATTATGTATGGAATAGCACATCATTTAAGCGGCACATCATTAAGCGGCAGTGCTTCAAGCGGTCGGTCCAATTTTTGATGACTCGGTCCAATATGTGCGACGTTATTCCGGCAATAGCGTGTCGAATGTTGGCCTCGAGGTCATCCAAAGTGGTTGGTTTGTTAGCGTAGACTAAGGACTTAACGCATCCCCAGAGAAAATAATCGAGGGGTGTCAAGTCGCATGATCGCGGCGGCCGTGAGATGACCCAGTCGCCAAATTTCTCCTTCATCTCTTTGGGCGTTGCGTCGCTTGTATGGGTTTAGCGTCGTCTTGTTGGAACCACAGCTCGGATATATCGATGTTGTCGAGCTCTGGCTACAGAAAGTCGGTTAACATCGCTCTATACCGAGGACCATTGACGGTAACAGTGTCTCCTTCCTCATTTCGAACGAAATAAGGTCTGATGATGCCGCCGTGCCATAAGCCACACCAAACAGTCAATCTTTGTGGATACATTGATGCTTGGTAGAACACTTGTCAATTGTGGTCGCTTCAAATAGCGGCAATTTTGCTTGTTGACATAGCCGCTGAGCCAAAATTGGGCCTCGTCCGAGAAGATGATTTTTTGGCCAAAATCCGGATCTCCGGCCAACATTTTCAGCGCCCAATTAGCGAACTCACGGCGTTGTCTATGTTCGTTCGGCTTCAATTCTTGCGTCAGCACAATCTTATACGGATGTAGACCCAAATTCAACCGCAAAATAAGCCTGGTTGACTCTCTGGCGATGCCCAATTCAGCTGACCGTCGCCGAATCGACATTTCTGGATCTTCTTCGATACTGGCCGCTACGGCGGCTATGTTTTCTTCACTTCGCACCGATCTCTATCTGGTTGGTGGCTTGAGGTCCGAAAAAGTGTACTCACTCTCAAACTTTTCAACGGTGCGACGAATTGCCTGCGCACTGAAGCCATGATGAGGACCGACCTCACGACGAAATTCACGTGCCGGAATTTCGATAATACTTTTTTAATAATTTCCACACGTTCGGGAAGTGTCAAACTTTGACAGTTGCTGAACTTTGACAGCTGCTGAAACATAACAATTGGAAAAACTGTCATTGCTATCTGGTCACCCTTTACAAACTCTGAGGTTAGTAATGGAATACAATATTTGCCAAATGTCCGCCTCGGCTCTACAAATAGTCATTCCTTTGACGACTATATTTCGCGAATAATAGCTCTGATATTTTCTTTTAGTGCATAAATCGTTGGTGGAGCATTGGCGTAGACTTTATATTTAACGTAGCTCCAAAGCAAAAAGTCTAATGGTGTTAAATCGCATGATCGCAGCGGCTAATTGAAGTCTCCATTTCGAGAAATCACAGGTCCAGGAAATTTGTTACGCAATAGAGCCATTGTTCC
This sequence comes from Pocota personata, assembly GCA_963082735.1. Lineage (NCBI taxonomy): Eukaryota > Metazoa > Arthropoda > Insecta > Diptera > Syrphidae > Pocota > Pocota personata. The sequence goes on from OY720430.1 coordinate 190,003,335, forward strand.
ACCAACTGTGTGGCATGTGGAGCCGTCCTACTGAAGATAAACGTCGTCCACTACCATAGCATCAATTTTACGCAAAACAAAATCAGTGAACATCGTTCGGTAACACAATCCATTCACTGAAACGGTCGCACCAGCATCATTTTCGAAAAACGACAGCCTAAAAACCGTACCACTCGCTGTGAATAGAGAGGTTGTTCTACTATTTCCCTTGGATTTTCGGAGCCCCAGATGCAACAGTTTCGTTTGTTTACGTACCCAGACAAATGGAAATCAGCCTGACACTCAAAATACTTTTGTATATAAAATCATGATCTTGTTCATTCGTTTCCAGCACCCAATGAGCAGAAGTACTGCATTGGCTTCAATTCTTGGGCCAACTGGACCTTACAAGCATGTAGGCCAAGATTTTTAATCGCAAAATGCGGTGCAAAGTGGTTGCGGATAGGCCCAATTCCTGTGATCGTCTCGACATGGACACACCTAGGTTTTCAGTCACACCCTCAGCTACGGCGGCAATATTTTCAACTGACCTTGCCGGACGAACACGAGTTGGAGTCTTCATATAACCAACCTGTCAGAGACGTTCAAATTTATCGAATAAATCCACTATAGCTGTGCGAGAAGGCGCTTGATGTTGACCAAAAGCAGTGCGAACTTTACGTTGTGCGAGTGTGTATCGATCCATATTTAATAACCTCCTAGATTGTGTTCCCCATCGATTTATTGTGAAACCCCATCTAACAGTGTTTCTATTTAGCTGGTTCTTACTCGAACCAGCATGTGTTCCTTATGAATCTCGTTAAGTCCATCAGCGAACCATATGTCAACTCACCCAGTTCTCCGAAGAGTCTGTTTCCCATATGGACAAGGCGATGGTTGTGGAGAGTTGGACAGTCGCTGAGTAGGTGTTTGATGAAGCTTCTATTTGTTCCTCACCTTGAGTGACTGCGGGATATAACACAATCACCTCTTGATAACCAAGCAGTGTTGGTTCGTTCCCTGGCCCTAAGATTTATTTTTTCTTTCATATGGATGTTTATAGTATTTGTGTGTGGGTATACTATGTAGCTAGTGCTGATCCATTTCAAGCTAGTTCATCTGTTATCTTATTCCCTTCTATATCACTATGTCCGGGGACCCAGCAGAGATTGACAACGTGGATAGTGCCAAATTTGTACAGGGTTTTACGACATTTACATACTTCCCTAGATCTTATTGTCTCACTGTTCAGTGCCTTGATTATCCACCAAAATTGTAATCCGAGTTGGATTTGCTTCCTTTGTTAGGATTGTCAACGCTGCTCTATTAATGGCAAAGATTTCAGCTCTAGAAACATTGCATTCATTTGGGAGTTTGTATTAGTCTTTAATCTGTAAAGCTTCTCAGAATACTCCTTCTCCGGTTCCTATTTCCATTTTAGACCTATCAGTGTAGAGCTGGATATCCTGTTCATTTATTAATGTGCTGATTTCCCATTCCTGTCTTTTGGGAATAAGGAATAAGAAAAAAATGGGACAATTTCTATTTTCAGATTTCCGATGAAAGCCCTGCGATGTTCTTTTCTTTCCTGAGATCATGTCAATAGTACTTGCAGTCATCTGGGCTGTCCAGGTTGAATTTTTTCTCATCACTAAAGATCCCATGAGACTACATGTTACTGTGTTGGACGTGTGTTTCAGCGAATTCAAGACCTGTTTTCTTTTTTTTTTTTTTTTTTTTTTCACTATTTTTCAAGAATAGTGATCACACTAAGCCGCGCTTTACAACTACGCGTAACGTCGAATAGAAAAAATCTTACCATTCCTAGTAAAAAAGAAATAAAATCATTTCTGAGTTGGAATCGTTTGACAATATTTTGGGACAAAACCAATTATAAATGTTTATTACTCACTAGCGGGTACCCGGCGTGCATTGCTGCGCCAACAAAAAGAAATACATGTTTTTTTATGGCAAACTGATGGATCGATTTTGACCAAACTTCACAGAAACACTCTCGGGCCAATACCGAAGATTGCCTGCAAATTTGACCTCAATCGGTTTGGTGGTTTCGGAGTCCATAGCATACATACAAACATTGAGCACATTGAGTTAATATATATACTATAGGTGGTACATTAAGTAAATATAATATATAGATTCCAAGAAAAATATAAATTTGGATTTGAGTCTATAATTTTTCACAGCACTATAGGTACAAGCGACCCAGTCATGCACTTTATTTTCTTTGTCAACACACGAAGTACCAAATTAAAAGATTGCATGTTCACGGGAAGTGCCCTACAGGTTTTAACGACTAAGTCAATCAGTCCCAACAGTAAGTGTTTTTTTAAAGTTTTGTATCCCAACGAACGTTCCAGTTAGAAACTTCAGTTTTGGGAGGGTCATTAATATGGCTCATCTTAACGAGCTGTATTCTTATAGTTATTGCGAGCCGGGATAGAAGAGGGTACAAATGTTCTAATTTATTTCATGTAAATAAGGTTTTAGACGATTGTGATATGTTCTTGAACTCTAATAAGTCTTCCGAAGCAATAACTGTGCAAATTCATACCGGAACTCCCACCAATAACTCCCAAACAACAGCAATCAAGTCCCTCAAGAAAAACAAAGCGGTGAGAATTGATGGCATCCCTGCCGAACTATTTTAAGCAGCACCAGATACATCGTAAAAATTTCTATGTACACCCGCTCCAACGGAGAGCGTGGGAAAATGAACAATTTCCGCAGGAGTGAAAAAGAGGAATCAAGTTTCCGAAAAAGGGAAATTTAATGGATTGTGGAAACTGGAGACGATAAAATCATATAAGAACAGATTAAAGAACATTTTGATTCAACTTTCGACATCGAACAGGCAGGCTTTCGCTCTGCATCATCCTGCATCGACCACATAAACACCTTAGGAATCATAATAGAACGTCGAGTACAGGTCTCAGCTACATCTACTGTTTATCGACTTTGAGAAGGCTTTCGACAGCTAAAATCGAGATGCTATCTGGTTGGTCTTGCGTAGGAGAGGCATCCTAGAAAAACTCATAGCTATTATCAAGCCTGCTTAATAGGATAGTAAGTGTCACGTTTTACACAATGGTAAGGTGACAGGGGATTTTGATGCCCAAAATGGAGTACCTCAGGAGTGCATACTGTCACCACTATTGTTATTGGTGGTCACCAGCGATATACTCCGCATGCAGCATTGGCGGAAGGTAACCATGGAATTCGATAGACTATAGACATGCTAACGACATTTGCCTACTTTCACATCGGATAATGGACCTTTATCTGATGGCCCAGAATCTAGAAGCTGAGGCAAACAAAGTGGGGCTTAAAATAAACACAGCCAAAACGAAAAAACTAACTCTAACACCAGCGCTCAGTCGGAAGTCGAGAAAGTAGAAAACTTTCTGTGTGTGCACCGAACTGGTTGGGGGCCTTCAGAACCGGGAAGGCAAAATTTGGAGAAGCAATGTTATCAGCATAAGACTGTTCCGCTCGAACTTAGAATCAGTACTACTATACGGGTGCAGTTCCGAGTACTGCTGCTGGTAGATACTACTAACATACGCAAGCTGCAGATCTTCGCAAATAGATGTCTAAGAATCATTTTGAAAATTTGTTGACTCAATCTCTAATGAACAGTTTTATCAGAGAACGGACCAAGAACGTACATACATTACTATACGAAGGAGAAAGTGGCAATGGATTGGACTCACCTTACGACGCGATGTCAACTCCATTGCGAAATATGCCATGCAGTAGAATCTACTCACCCAGGCTGACAGAACTGCGGGACGTCCTAGCCAAGCGTGCCGCAGAACTGTTGAGGAGGAATCAAGCTCTTTGGGAATGAGTTAGAGGTAGTTTAAAAGCTATGCAGAACTCCGAGTAAAATGGCGCGGAGGAGTTGTTAACGCCCTATGCCCCTCGAGGGGTGAAAGGATTTAAGTGAGTAAGTAGCGTACAAGTTGCTGCAGAACTTAGCTGCACTAGTTAACCGTCCTATGCTTATAACTTAGAAGGATTTATTTGCCTTTATTGACGAAAACATCTGGTATCAGCTAAGCGCTAAATTGACTGGCACTAACAAGCGATACGACAGCATGCTATTTTGTCGGGGTTCATTTGCCGTTTCGTTAGGTTATAGCAGTCAGCATCCAGACAGAGTAATAATTAATCCAGTAAAACTACGAAAAAAGGAGTCAGACCATTTCTATATAAAAATGTTCATATTTCTTATACCGGAGGAGCATTTTGGTATGATGCTCTCTCTCTCATAATATTTCTGTCAAATTAGAAATGATTGCTTATCAATTTGGCAGGTGTCTCCTTTGATTCATATTCAGCGAGTGAATAAGTTGTATTTGTTCTGTTTCTTTAGTCCCAGTTTTTTAAGCCATAGCTTCCTATGGATTTTGGATGAATTTGAAACCAGTCGTGCCCTTTATTTAAATTGATATAAATCACGATATTGTCACATCGACATTCTGATTTTTATTACCACTTACGACTATCTGTAGTATTTTATTCATTCATGACTTAAAAATAAACAAATTTGTCAACCTACAGGTACGAGTAGTTCCGATGATGAGTAATCTGGTTACGGATTAATTTTTGAGGGAAATGACATTTGAAGCCTCCGCGTTTTTTTTTTCCCCTCAAATGATTGAGTCATACAAATAATAAAAATGACAAACGGATTCCCACGAACGCATAAATAATTCCAGATTTTTGAACTTCAACCGGAAATCTGCAATACGTCAAATAAATATAATACTCGTAGCTACAGATTGATGAACTCGCCCACTATTTATTTTATATATCCATGCCCATGTTATTGTAGGTTGGTGATGACGATAGTGGTTTTTGACGGGATGTCGTTATTTTTACTCTTCTTTCGCAGATACGAGTATGCATGATTCAGCGCTGTTTGTTCTATAAAATTTGTCAAACAGCTGTTCATAACTAACTTAGAAAATTATTGTCAGTGTCGTAAAGGGGTTTTTAATTAAAAATTATAAATATTTTATTGATTCATAAAGTATGCAGTATAGGGTTATGTATGGAATTGCATATCGGGTAAATGGCTTCCACGGCTTTACTGGCTATTTTGTCGAAATTGTCCATGACAGTTTTGCTGAATTTCGTTGATACAGCGCTCAAGGCTTGGGTGGTCGTGGGCTTGTTGGAATAAATCTTACACTTCAAAAAGTTCAACTGCGTTAAATCGCATTATCTGGGTGGCCAATTCTGATCACCAAAACGGAAAATTACAAGACCAGGAAATGACTCATGCAGTAATTGAATTGTTTCTCGGGCTGTATGGCATGTGGTACCGTCTTGTTGAAACCATATTTCGCCCACATCCATATCTTGCAATTTAGGTACAAAAAGATGGATTATCATGTCGATAGCGAGCAGCATTAACTGATATTGCCTTACCAGCCGCATTTTCAAGGAAGAATGATCCGATGATGCTTAAAGCCCAAAATTCGCACTAAACAGTGACACGTTGTGGATGCATTTGTTCCTCAACAATCACTCGTGGATTTTCTGAACCCCAAAATCGACAGTTTTGACGATTAACAAAGCCATCAAGATGAAAATGAGCCTCATCGCTGAAGATGATTTTGTTTGAAAAATCAGCATCCACTTGTTGTTCCGTAATCCATTCAACAAACTCTCTTCACTGTGCGTGGTCAATAGGCTTCAGTTCTTGAGTTAATTGCACTTTGTATTCATGAAGATCCACACCTTTCGTGAGAATACGCTGTAGAGAGCTTCTCGAAATGTCCAATCCTTAACCATGGTGCCGAATTGATGTTCCTGGACTCTCAACAACACTCTCACGAACTGCTTCGATGTTTTGTGTTGAACGGCCAGAGTGTCTAAGATCACTAATTGATCCAGTCTCCCTGAATTTATGAATTATTCTCTTCACATTTGATGAAGTTAAATCACTATTCCGACCATATTTTGTACGAAAATTGCTAACTGTAGGTGACAAACCTTGCTCAACAGTGAAAACGCGTTCTTCTTTCGTGTAGCAATCCATTTTCAATAACATAATGTTACGCTGTCTTTTTTTTTTTTTTTTTTTGTTGGCAACACTTTACCGCACAAATGGCGCAAAATTCAAATCCTGTATGAATTTTGGGACATTTATTATATGCGCACAATTTTGGCACCAATTATCTGATGATACCAGATTGTTACCAAATGTCGATGGGCTTCATGAAGAAGGGCATTTATTAAAGCATTTACAAATCTTCGGCAAAATAAGGCCAAAAAGCTACGCTAACTGAGCTGGACACTGCCCACTCAGGTATCATCTGCAAATGTCCAGCGGTCGCAAGGAAAATACTACTTCATCTAACGCGGGCTTTAATGGGCCCATCAAATATTTGAAACATGGAACCTAGAGCTCCTCTACGGTTTGTCAAGTACCTCAATCTAGCTCCTAGTTAACCATTGGGCCAGCGGCATAGAACTTACATTTCGCAGTGCATACCTTAGGCTCTCCTATATCATACGTTGATTTTGCCTTTAAGTTTGGCAATCCCTTTTCAGAACTCTGAAGCATTCCTGAGATGGTAATACTCTTGCGAGAGTTAAGCTCTGGAGCGGAGTCTCAAAAATTGTCATGCAGGGGGTAGGGGTATATGTTCATCCCTTATCTTATTTTGCTTTATGGGTGATGTTATTAGTCGCCTTTACTTTTGCATTGCATTTTGGAAATGGATGCGAGAATATTTGTCATCGCAGCTATGGCGATTCCACAGAAAACTCAACAAGCAGCCTCTTTCTCTACTCCTGGCTTAGAATGGTTCACAGGCTAGCCATTGTAGCGATTTATGTTATGATTTACTATAGTTAGTCCCTATGACTGGACATGGTCCTTTCCAAGATTATTAAAGCTTCCCAATAGTCTCTTCTATTAGGTTAGGTTAGGTCAATGGGTTGACGGGACGAGAGAATCTTGCACTCATCACACTAAATGTAGATCCGTTGTGATGCCCTGGGGTTATGTCTCCCATACTGTAGAACCTGTGATGGATTTTCAAGCCATCCCGAGGCGTTTACGAATTTATACAGACAGACTCATCAGAAAGTTCTTGTAAGACCTGAAAAAAACATCTTACAAGGATTTTAATTCTAATTTGGCAGAGCGCTAGGCAGTGACATCGAAAGTGTGAAAGAAAGAGTGTCCTCATGCACATCTTCGTCACCACATCATCTGCACAGATCTTTTGTGCTGAGTCTCATTTTATTTGTATGATATCTCAGCTTGTTATGTTCAGTCTACAAGAGAGGACAAAGATTTGTTGTTCATTTACAAGATTCTCGGTTTATTTGTTCTTTGTAGAGCGGCCACATTTTCTTGGTTATAACACAGGAGTCGAACATACTCCATCTCTCGTTTGCTGCTACTATCCAGATAAGAACCAGATAAGAATGATAGGAAACGAAATTTAAACAAAACAACAACGGTGTGAGATATCAAATTGATTCTAGCTTTGTTTTGAAGCTACATTCATGCCATTATGTATGGAATAGACACGTCGTCCGGCTTCAATTCTTGCGTCAGTACAATCTTATATGGATGTGGGCCCAAATGCAACTGCAAAATAAGCCTGGTTGACTCTCTGGCGATGCCCAATTCAGCTGATCGATACTTGCCACTACGGCGGCTATGTTTTCTTCACTTCGCACCGATATCTGTCTGGTTGGTGGCTTGAGGTCCAAAAGAGTGTACTCATGCTCAAACTTTTCCACGGTGCGATGAATTGCCTGCGCACTAAAGCCATGATGACGACCGACCTCACAACGAAATTCACGTTGCGTATTTACAACTGAGCCGGAATTTCGATAATATTTTTTCATAATTTTCACACGTTCGGGAAGCGTCAAACGAAGCATGAGGAAATGGCAAACATTACTGGATATTTTAAAAGCTGGACGTCATTGGTTACTTTGACAGCTGGTGAAACATAACTACTGGAAAATCTATCATTGCTATCTGGTCACCCTTTAGTATTTTCTTCCAAATTTCTTGTCTAAGATTACAGAGGGGGTACTGTAGTATCTGCCTGATTTAGTTCAAGTGGTAATCCTTTTCTTGCCAGCTCATCAGCCCTTTCGATTCCCGGTACCCCCGTGTTTCCGGGAACCCAACAGAGTCTTACGTTGTGCTGCTCGCCAAGAGCACGTAGCTCTTCGCAATAGCGACTTACAAGCTTCGATTTTATTTCTATGTCCGAAATCGCTTCTATTGCCACTTGGCTGTTAAGTGAGAGTGACATCATTACAACCTGTTTAGCAGCTGTCGTCACTGCCAGGACCTCAGCCTGGAAAATACTGCTATAGTTAGGAAGTCTAATTGAACTGGATAGTTCAAGAAATACCGCGCCAATGCCAATATCCATCTTGGAGCCATTTGTGTCGATTCGTTAACTGGTAGTTGATTTTCGTGCGACTCTTCTCTACTGGGGAAATAAGTTACGAATGGTCTTGCATATATGTACCATTACCCGTGTATTTTTATAGAATCCTTGCGTTTCCCGTCAGATTGGATTTTCAGCTTCCAGTTTGGCTTAGCGAAATCTAGGGGTTTTATATTTGATAGCCTCCAGCCTCTCTATAGGGGTGGTTATCATTGCCCCAGTGGTGTCGAAGCAAGCCATTCTTTGAATCTTACTCATAGTCTTCAGGTTGGTAGCTTTGCAAATAGCTTGCCACCAGACCAAATTTCTATATGTCAGTATCAGTCTTACTACCGTTGGGTAGAGACACATGATAATTTTAGGACTCCAGGTTTTGCCAAATATCCTGTTGCAGGTATAGAAGGCTATAATTGCCTTTTTTGTTTTTTTCTTTATGTTTAGACTCCAGTTTAATTTCCTATCTACGCCCAAACAATTAACAGAGTCGGACATTTTTAGTGTAGTCCCCTCAATTGATGGCATATTAATCATGGATAAGGCGCTCTCTGGATAGGGCGCTCTCTAAGGCATTTAGTCAGAATATCAATCAGAACAGAAAGATGAATATGCCTATATAAAACATGAGATGTAGATTTCTGTCAGACACAATTTGGTCAAGATATCAGTTCATACTACTTCCCATTTGATTTGTGTATATCCAGAGATAGCTAGACCTCGCTGTGATAAAAGAAAAGACTATAGTCAGCAGAAGATTAATAATCAATTCCAAGACTGCAATTAGTTGCTCGACCATTCACAATACGAAATATGATATTTATCTATCTCCACGTATTCCCGATTATCATTCCCAATAAGTGGCTTAAAGTGAAGCATATCTCACATTCTTTTAAGGCTCGTTTAAATCAAATCTGTAACCCCAATTTGTCATGCAAAAAAAAAACACATAATTTTTTTGTTTTACTAACTATCTGGTAATATTCCATCCAATCCCCCATACATGCGAATAATTACGTACGTAACAATGATACAATGGCTCTCTACATCATTTCGTCACCTCTCTTGCTAATAATAACAAACACGGCCGATTATTAAATGAATAATTCATTCTGAAAGGCCTATTAACAACAAACGCCACGTAACCTTGCCCTTGATTTAATGGCATTATTTATCCAACAAACTCAAAGATAATACCGCCATTAAGTCGTCGGACCGTTTCGTTCCGAAGCTCCTCGGTTACATTCAAATGCAAATTTCCTTCAAATCCCTCCCCCGAAGAAACCAAATGGCCAAATTAGTCTATGAAAGTCGATGAAAACATTTTCAAATTTGGACAGCAAAGAGGTCACCACTGTTATCGGACGGTGTAATTAACCTTGCTGCGGACATGAATCGTGAATGAACTATGAACCATTACCACCAGCGCCGCCAACGATGACCGAGACGCCACCATTCACTAACTTGCAGTTCAAATTTTATTCGATGTGCTGTTGTTTGCCGATCTTGGGACAGACTGCAATAAATCTGCACAACCTCTCCTCTCCATTAGATAGTTTGTTCCCCTTTCCGTGTCTTAAATTGAATTCATACTCAAATGAGGATGATTACGAGTATATGTTGTTCCGTACGATCATGATCGTTGAGAGCATACGAGTACATACTCGTGATGTTGTGATGCACAAAATTGTGAGGAAATTTTGCAGTTGATGAAGCACTTCCTGGAATTGTTGGGATTGGTTTGAACAATCCAATTGACAATACTGTTCGATTGTCGTAGTCACAGTCATTTGTTTAGCGCGGGGAGAATTTAATGATAAACGCTGCACAGACATGTCTTCATGGAGCGTAAAGATCGCTCTGCACATGGTGATTGGAAAATCGTGGGAACGATTAGGAATGTCTTGTAATTTGATTGTTATTCGTTTTGAAATATGTTTAACTAGTGCGAATATGAATGGGAAGTCGAAGGCGTGCAAACAATGCACGTTTTGAGATGCAATCATGGATTACATTATGAAATTCAATAGTTGTGTTGCAGTAATGCGCTTTCCCTTTTTATTTTACAAAAGTCTTTCCACGGATGCCTTTGCCGGTGAACGCTGAAACTGAAAGAAGTGTGATGTTATAATCATGCTCTTCAGAGATAACACAATCGTTTTAGTCTAGAACGTGCCAATGAATTTCGTGCTACAATTCATTTTCATTTCTCTTAATGATCAGATATGGATGATCAGATATGAAATTCAGACATGAATTCTTCATAAAAGTATAAGACTGCTGCTTCTATTTCTAACGTATGCATACATGACTCCAGTCTCAGAGCGGTTCTCCAGCTTTAATTTTCGTGTTTGGTAGCTTACGAGTAGATCTCAACTTTACTCATTTTCCATTGATAAGGCTGTCGCAATTTTCTACGCTGAAATGTTCAGCTGTTTCATCCAATCAGTTCCATATGTGCCCCAGAAAAACTTTTCATCAACTCCACCCTGGTACAACAAACATTTTTTTTTTTTTATAATTTGCGCGCACCAAAGAGGATATGAATACTCTTATACCATTACAGGACACGGGCATTGTAAAGAAGAGAGAGAGAGAGAAAGAAAGGTTTAGTGTAGTGGTTTGAAACTCAGATAGTATTAAGTTTCTGTAAACTCCAAGGGTAGCGTCCAGATAACTGAGAAGCATTTTTGTTTTGCTTTTTGTCGTTGCTCATGATTCACAGTATTTTTTTCCGTCCTGATATCATCATCACGATCAAATTGCATTTTCAGCCGTATGACCACCCTGCTGCCAGTGTTATGCTTACGCAGTAGAGTTAACTTAGCTTTCGGAATTGATCGAACTTTTTTTATTTATTTCAAGCGAAATAAAAAGATGGTGCTTGACATCAGGATTTGAGCCGTGAACCAACAGCGTGACAAGCGATGTTGTTACTACTACACCAATGCCACCCAATTCCTTCACTTTGTAACAGTAGAAACAAATTATGCCAATTATACCTTAAATCCAAATCTGACTCCGACTTTTCTAATTACCTTCATGCATATATCCATTTTGCTGAACTCTCCGAAACCCTTTACAACTGATACCTTGATCGAATTCAATTTACTTTGCCAATTTATTAATGCGAAAAGAAAACCTGATTGATACCCATTTACTCTTAAATTCTCGGATACATCCTCACCAGACCCTAAAATAGTTGCAAACTTATTCGCTCATTTTTTTTTAGCCAGTCGTTCACTAACCACGCTCTTGAACCCAATTTTGATTATTTCTGCCACATAAACAACGTTGCACAAACTTCCCTAGTCGCTGTGGATATTTTTTTTTTTTTTTTTTATAATTTGTACGTGTTAAAGGGGATATGAATACCCTTATACTACTTTTTTTTAGAACACGTACGTTTTTGTGGAAAGGGGAAGAGACATAGACAAAGACAAAGTGGTGTGGTTTTGAAACTCAGGTGGTATTAAGTTTCTGTAAACTCCAAGGGTGGCTGTCCAGATAACTGAGGAGTATTTTGGTTGTTTTCGCTATAATTGTCTTTGCTTATGATTCACAGTATTTTTTTCCGTCCTCCTGATGTCATCATCACGATCAAGTTGCATTTTAGCCATATGACCACCCTACTGCCAGTATTATGCCTTCACAGTAGAGTTGACTTAGCTTTCGCAAGTGATCAACTTTTTTATTTATTTCGTGCGAAATAAATAGATGATTCATGACTTCAGGATTCGAACCGTGGATCAACAGCGTGGCAAGCGATGATGTTACCACTACACCACGGCCACCCTCAAATAATATAATATAAATGCATCAGCGGTCCTTAAGAAGATTAGCAAACTCAAGGACGACTACTCCCCCGGTCCTGGTGGCTTACCCGCCATAGTTTTGAAATAATGTGTGAACAATCTCACTCAACTCCTCACTACCCTGTTGCAATTATCAACCTCGCAGGAAGTTTTTCCTAGAAGGATTCGTACATTGTTCCTATCTAGAAAAAAAAGGATTACGAGTGACATATCTAATCGTGTTATTTCACTGCAAGCCAATCTTTTCTACTAAGCAGCACGGATTTACGGATTCCTTAAAGGCAGATCGACAGGCACTAACTTAACTGAATTTGTGTCAAATATACTCTGGGTATTGGAGGATATAAAGTGCGTTTTTGATCTTTAGTATCTGATCCTATTATAGCAACTTCGGGGGTCCCTCAAGGCAGCCATTTTGGGCCATTGATCTTCATCCTAGCTACAAAAGACGCTAAATGTATCATCAGGGACACGGGTGATGAAAATCATTAAACACGTATCATCTACTGTTGACTCCCGCCTATTGCGGGAAGACTTGAATAGATTCTCCATCTGGTGTCAACAAAATTTCTTAAAACTGAATGTCGACAAATGTTACTCTATTACTTATCTCCGTAAACTCCTACCACCATCTTCTAGGGTCTACTTCATTCGTGATGAGCTCGTAGTTACTTCAACACGTGATTTGGGTGTCATCTGTGATAGTGAATTCAACTTTCGTTCTCATATTGATAACTCTATAAGCAGTGCCAACCCAGCAATCGGTTTTGTGAAACGCTGGTCTAAGGAATTTTCCTTGTTTCAAAGTCCCTTTGTAAGGCCCCTTCCAGAGTACGCCAGCCACATATGGTCGCTTTTTAAGATGTCCATAACGCCGATTCGCTTTACACGATCTTACTTATACTGATTACTAAACTTACGAGGATCGTTTGAGACTGATTAATTTACAGTCGTTGGAAATTCGTCGTGATATTACCGATTTACTCTTTGAGCTAATCAGCTGATATCAGGAATCATTGATGGCTCCTCCCTGTTGCAAATGATTTCTTTCAATACAAATCCCTGCAACCGAAGGTCTATATTCACTATGCGAAGAATCTCTCGAGGGTCCCATGTCTATACTGCTACTTAGCCGTAGGAATTTGTTTGATTTCCAAACTCTTCACATAACCGGGGTATTAGCACTCAAGAATAAATGTTCACAACAGATTCCAACTATTGAAGCATTTTGGAGCACTGTGGACATACAAACATTTTGAAAAATTCAACATCGCAGAGAATTTGAAAATCTAAAATTTCGATTGTCGGAATTTTTATCGTAGGATTCACTGTTTTCGAGATATTGTCACGGATTTCCACGATTAACTTCGGGTTACAGTCTAATATTTTGGAAGATTGCATGCTTTTAAAAAATTCAGCTTCATTTTGCTCAGAATTTCAAAATTCCAACTTTTGACCACGCACCTTTTTCGAGATATTCGCACTCTAATTCGCCTCGGGGTTATTTTGGAGGACCGCGAACTTACACTTTGGAGCATGGGCCATGAACGTACATGAAATTTATCGAAATGAGGAGGGGTTTAAAATATTTTCGAATCATAATTCGCATACTCAAGAGCCTGAATTCATTGGATGAAGACATGGTGACTTTTCCCCCACATATTCAAATATTTCTCAAGAACTGTTTGTGTTAGAAGATTTGTTATAATTTTCACGAAAAGTTCACCGGGCGCTTAATTTGGAGATTTGGCGACATCAATTTGACATCAAGATCGTGTGATCTGACTCCGTTGGATTTATTTGTGTGGGGTTATGCTAAAGATCTTGTCTATGCCGACAATCCCCAAACTTTGGAGTACTTAAAAACCAACATTCGTGAAGTTATGCCGGCAAAACAGGTCACCAAAAATTACCTCACAAGTTTTCAAAAGCTCCCGAAGTTTGCGAAAAACCGTCGGATTATGCCTAGAGACTGTCTACTCTAAAGCATTTGAACCTATACCTGATCAATGTATAGTGCACTAGAAATGGGATTTCCGTGCTCTTAAACCTGAGATTGAGGTGAGAATTTCAGCCTGAAAAGAATTGTAGTGGAATTTTCACGGATGTCTTTAAAGCCAGTCAGATTTTAAAATATACACATATGTATTAACTTTCAAAAGCCAAATAAGAACATCTGTGATAGATAAAAGTCAGCGATTGACATTTGCCAAGCAGCTGGTTTCAGATGCAGCCATTTTAGTGCTGCACCAAAGATTAACTACTTGTCCTCTGGTGCTGTAGCTTCTCTGATACCCGTACCACCAATGTCAGGGAGCTTTCTCCAATAAGCATTTCCCTGCCGCTTAATCTCTCATTTTGGTGATTTGCACTGACCCAAATTTGAAATTTCCATAACTTGTCTCACTTAAAATGCAGTTGTGGGCAAACTGCTGAATCGATTATGACCAAACTTCACAGAAACACTCTCGGGCTAATATCAAAGATTGCCTGGAAATGTATGCTCAATTGGTTCGGTGGCTTCGGAGTCCATAGCATACATACAAACATAGATACATAGGTACATACATATATATGTATATAATAGATATATTTCTTGAGAAAAAAGAAAAACTATGCAGAACTTTTATTTTCTTTTTTTGTTGGGTCAGGAAACGCTGCACTGGTGTACTCAGACGCAACTGGTCCACTGTACTACCAAGAATCAAATTGTATTTCACCCATTTTAATGGAATTTCTTCGTCTTCCAAAGAAAGTTGAGAAACGCTTCAGTGATGAGGAGCTTATGGTATCAGCACTCACCATATCAGTGCCAAAAATCTGCCACTTACTACGAGCAAAGGCAGGTAATCACAGAGGAAGTGTTACGCAATGTCGTCGCCCTCTGCATAAGCGTCACAAACTCTTGTATCACTCTACCCCACAGAGGTATTTAGCAAAAGCAAAGTGTCCCGTGAGAACATCGATAAGTTGTCTGCAGTCTTTTCTGCTGAGGGACAGGAGGAATGCCGCGAATTCTTTTCAGACGTCCGGTAGCATTCGTTTAATCTTCAATGGAGACCCTGACCGAGGACGCAGGAAGACCCAACGCACTTTCGGTTCCTGAGAAAATCTACTCTGAGCCTTGCCTTGCATTCTCATCGGAGATCTCATACCCCATGATTCCAGTGTAGTTTGCGACCAAACGAAAATCACAGAGTTCAGCCTTGCGACCAAATTCAGAGAGTTCTTGCATTCTGGAACTACCTTGGAATTGATTAAAGGATTGAGCAAGGCCTTAGGTACAGCCTGAATGTGACCACAGACGCATATACTCCTTTACACCTTCCACCAATTCCTTACAACATATATTCATGGTCATTAGGATTGCATAAGTCTCCGTTTGGGAAGCAGACGCATATTTGCTTAATGGAAAATGCAACCTGATATTGTCGTCCTCCAAGCAGACACTAGCACCGAACCCTTTGAAGCCATCCTAAAGATTCAGCTACAATTGGTTCAAATTCTGGCCGACGCAAGTCCTGAACACGAGGGAAGTCGACTTTAAATTTGCGCAATGACCGAAGTTCTGGTATCATTGCGTCAGACGGCATATCCAATCTCTAGTGTAGGTTGTACCAAAAGCCACCTCGCCTAAGACGATAGATTGCTTTAATAAAAGTATCAATTTGCCTATGATTGAGCAATGCACCTAGAGCAGAGCCAGGCGTACTCGTTCTTTGGAGTGTAGTGCAAAAGGCAGTCACATATTTAAGCGAAAGCCCCTTTCACCAAATAACTGACGAATATACTAGGAACTGTCTTATCATAGGCATATAGATCCAGAGAACCTTTTTTCGGTGATAAGCCCCATGTCTTACCTACCGAGAGCAAGACACTGCCAGCAAACTGAGAGCGCCTTGGCTGTCTTCCACTCGACATATTTTGACCAAAGGAGCTTTTTATTAAGAATTACTTCTAAATATTTGACTTCATTGGAGATCCGAATAATGACCCCATTTAGCTTTGGTTGAGTGAGACCGGTCAAGATCCTCCTTCTCGTAAAAAGAACAACCTCTGTTTTGAGAGGATTGACCGAAGGCCCATTTCTAGTGAACCATCCATCGATCATATCTAGGGCCATTTGCGTATGGTCCGGCAGAAAGTACGGCAACATCATCCGCATATGCCTGAGCGTAGACGGTAGAACCATTGAGAGTATTCAACAGAGAGTCGACAACCATGCATCATAACAGTGGAGAGACGGAACTGCGGACAGCCCCTGTTGACCCCTGCCATTACATATCGGCCACAATCCATATTACAACACTAATGTTTCGTCTACCCCATGTCGTCTAGCAGAGGTACATATGCAAACAAAGATCACATCGATCGAAATCTCCCTCGAAATCGATGAAGATGCTCATCGCGTACTCTTTCCTATCGAGCGTGCATTCAATACTGGATCACATGGATTTTCGGCGCTGATAGGCATGCTGCGTCTCCGATAGAGGATGCAGTCTCAAAGCAACTTTGCGCACTTGAATCTCAACTAGTTTTTCCATGCTTCTCAGCAAGATGAAAGTCAAACTTATAGGTCTGAAGTCCTTGGCAAGTTAGGGTCATCCTTACAGATTTTTAGTATAAAAGCCACTCTAAGTGTTCGCCAGGGTGTAGCAATATATGCCGGTGTCAGTCCAGCAGTGAAAATTATTTTCAGAGTAGGTAGCAGCTGTATACCTTATTGCAGCATGGTTGGATATATTCCATCGGTACCCGGCGACTTGAAGCCATCAAAAGATGCCACTGCATACTTTATAGCCTCATCTGTTACCACACCTGATGCAATATAGCTCAACCTGGGTGCGCGGGCCGAGTTGTGACCTAGTTGTTACCTGATTTCCCGGGAAATAAGTTTCCAGTTTAAAAGTCTCAGTGAAGGTACCATCAGATTTCCTAAGTGATTCCAGTTTGGTCGGTTTGCCCTGTGCAGAACTTTAACCAATCTACTGGTTGCACCAAGTGTTTCGATCTTTTCACAAAAGTCTCTATAAGAAGAACTTTCGGCGTCCGAATTAACTTCTTATATTATTTTTACTTTGACCTAAAAAAAATTGCAGCAAGTTAGTCAGTGCGAATGTACAAGCATGACTTTATCATCAGCAAGCATTGTCCTGCATACTCCACATTACCTGTCAGACAATCAATTTTTTTTTTTTTTTTTTTTTACTTCAAGATAACAATTCATTAAAAATATAGTAAAAGATTGTTAATTTAATACATTATAATAATAGATATACGTACATTTTTTCATAATAATATAGGCGAATTCTGGGTATAGTGATCACGAAATATGGAATTAATAATCACCCCAATTACATTTGTCGGATTCGACTAATAATCGACTTGATTCCGACCGACTCGAAACATAGCACATTCCATTTGGCGGATTTGTATTTTGTAGTAGATTGGAACATTTTTCGACTTCAGTTGTTATTCTGTTTGACGGATGGCGGGCGGGTAATTGACATTTAGAGTCGATGGCAAAAACATAGACGACTGCTTCTGCGTAAACAAAGTAAATTGTATATTATATTATTTTATATTTTTTATTATTATTGTATATTTTTTTGTTTTCAATTTTAGGTGTTAAGGTTGATAAGAAGCTCATTTTTGGCTAAAAAAAGAAAAATTTATCTAGTTTATGATGAAAATAACAAATAAAAGGCTGTTTGAGATTTTGATTGCAATGCAAGAAAAGCCTCACCTTGCTAAGGGCTTTACAAAATTATTAAATAAGATTGATGTGAAGGATGAGTGGAGTTCGCTCGCTATTAGGTTAAATAGTTTAGGTCCTCCATCAAGAGACGGTGACGGTTGGCAAAAGGTTTGTATGAAGTTGGTAATAAAGGTGAAATTGAAAATTAAAGTATAGTTTTGATCATGGGTTGGAGCGATTTAAAATATAAAACAAAGAAGAAGGTGGTCAGAAACAAAATGAAAACACAAGCGACTGGTGGGGGTCCATTTGACCAAGAAGCTCTTTCTGCTACGGGGGAGGCTGTGGTGGCTATGCTATCCATGAATGATGTGGTTCAGCCTGAAGGTCATTCGTTCGGTAATCCGGACCAAGTCATTTCTGATGATCAATCATTGACTCCTTTAACCTCAAATGCAGAGGAATTATCTTCAACCTCACGTTCCATCTCAGTACTTTATCCGGAGCACTCTACACCAAGAAAGAAACTAACAACTAAAGAGCAGTTGCTAGAAATACAATTACTATCCCAAGAAAATGCATTAAAATAAATTAATGATAAGCTTAATAATATCGAAAACTGTCTACGAGAAAACACGAGGATAAATAAAAAAAGACTTCGTGTAAAAGAGGACATGCTATCTGTTCTCAAAAAACAAGAGAAGCGAAAGGTAGAAAAAAATGACTTGATAAGAATGGACTTGGAGATACAAAGGAGAAAAGTGGACATCAAGGAGAAAAAATTTAACTAGGATAAAACAAACGAAATAGAAAATAGTTTAGAAACACCATAAAAAAAGACTTAAAAACTTCAGTACTTCAGTAAACAGTAACAATTTAAGTACTTTATCTGTGTTAAATTATAGAATTTACTTTTTTTTAAAGTTTCATTTGGCTCCTAACAAGCCTCTGTAGTACACAAATGAAAGCATTTTATCCACAATGAAATTTTTATTTTTTACTTAAAAAATGAATTCGAATAAATGTTTATAGCATAACAAAATTTTCTGCAATTTCATTCCTTATATTAACTGCCGGTTGATTTTCAGAAGTTTCCTCATGCATCGAATCTATGTTTTCTTCTTCAAATTCTACGGGTAATTGGATGCCATCATTTATGCAAATATTGTGCAATACCGCACATATATTTACAATTTGTGTCGCCTTTCTCGGACTATAATGAAGTTGGCGGGCTCCCAATAGACAACGGAAACGATTCTTCAAGACACCTATTGTTCTCTCCATGATGTTTCTCGCTCTTGCATGTTTGCTGTTAAACAAACATTCAGAGCTTCCACTTACAGCCGATCTGAAGGGTGTTATAATATACGGTTCAAGGGGGTAGCTTGCATCACCTGAAACAAAATAAAATTATCATTTCATAATAGAAAATATAGGATGTATCATACCGAGTAACTATGTACGTCTTTCCCCATTTTCATATTTGTCGCGCATCATTCGCCGTATATCACTAAGATTCCAAATGTGTGCGTCATGGCAACTTCCGGGAAACCTAGCATCTACGACTCGTATCCGCATCTTATGGTCACACACCTTAAATTTAATGTTTTTTAAATTATTTTCATAAAAAAAAACAACACTTACGATCATAACGTTAACACTATAAAAGCCCTTTCTATTTAAGAACAGATGTTGTTGTTCTTTGACTGGAGTTATTATCGATACGCGGGTACCATCAACGCAACCAATGACTCCTGGGAAACCACCATGTTCAAAAAAGAATAGTTTCGCTTCTTCTTTCTCCTGGTCCGATGTAATCCAAGAAATCCACTTGAGGCACAGCTCGGCCTCTAAAACATTACAGACTTCCTTAAAAATTTTGCAGACCCTCAGCAAATATTCTCAAAGCAGTGGCCAACTTTATTGAAGCAGGTATCGATGAAATTCGTTTCGAACTCAGTTTGGCTTCCACCTGCCGAAGAATAACACCAAACGAGTCTTTGGTAACCCTGAAGTATTACACGAACCTATTTTAACAATTTAACAATTACATTTGCTTTAACTATTTAGTAGAAAACTTACTTTGTGTCAGGCAATTCAAAGAGATTGGCCTTAGTTCACAGGGTTTTCCTATTTAAACGTAGCAGTTTCTTTTTGTTTTCATTTTCTTCATCTTCGCTGCTACTAATGAAGTGTTCAACACTTAGCATTTTATTTGTTTAAATTATTTTTATTATTTATTTGTTTTTAACTTCTCCAAAATACAAAGCCTTCCACGATAACAAATTTCAATTGCGAGCTGTCAAAAAAAAAAAAAAATGTGGCAGCTGTCGGAAAAAATCTACTACACGTCTTGTCGGTCGAAGAAACTATAGAATCTAGATTTTTCATCGACCCGACCCGACAGCCGACTTGAGGCGTTTTCGACTCCCGACAAACGTAATTGGGGTGAATAATACACTTTGTGGTATAATGCAACCAGTTGCAAGTGTATGACTATTAATAAAATTAAAAAAAAGATAGGATTAAAGCGCAAATATTTTTTGGAAAAAAAAATATCAATAAACCAATAGAAGAACAATGTTAAAATGTGGATTAAACGTAAATAAATGGTACGCTAAGATGTAACTTGAAGTAGAGTTTCAACTTCAGATCGTGAAAGTAACCAAGCTTTAAGTTTTTTTAAGAATTGATTTCCGTGTGTTACTAGATTGGATATATCAGACGGCAGTTTGTTAAAAATGTAAGGCGCTATAGAAGTCAGAAAACGTCGATTGTGCTCTTTATTAACCCTAGGGACATCAACTGTAGACCCATTTCTCAACGAATATACTCCATTTCTTCTATAGTGGATAGTACCACTTCTAACAAAAAATCCTTTAAGCGCTTTGTAGATAAAAAGGTAACGAAGTGGTAGTATTTTCGCTGATTGAAATAAGGGCAGTGAGGGCTCAAATCTGTTTTTACATAGCAATAACCGAATTATTTAGGACTTAGGCACAGCCCCAACAAGCAAGACCATACTCAAGCCGTGATTGAACCAATGCGTAGTAGATAGCTGAAAGTAGACTGTGCGGAACAAGCTTACGCAAGTGATACATTTTGTTTAAAGATATGTATAGTATTTTTTTTTAGGGACATTATGTGTGACTTCCAGTTTAATTTGTTATCTATTACAACTCCTAAATACTTATACTCCTTCACGAATTCAAAAGCAAAGCATTTATTTGTGCAGTTCAGCTTGTCGCAACTAAGATGATGAGATGTAATGCCTTCAATTGCTGTGTTCTGGTTAGACAAGGAAAAGAACATAGCTTTAGACTTTGTGCTAAGTATAAGTTGATGCTAATTAAGCCAGATACTAAGCAAATGTAGATCAGAATTTATTTGGTCTCGAATCGTAACTAAAGAATTGTCGGCATATGAGAGCTCTAGATCGTCTGCATATCCAATTAAATGGCCGTTTAAAGGTAGGTTAAATATGGAATTTATGTAAACAAAGAAAAGGATTGGTCCTAGAACTGACCCCTGTGGGACACCAGTATTTGGACAGACTTCTTCCTTGCTTACAAATCCATTTACCCTAACGCGCTGTTTTCGATTTAGGAAGTAGGACTTAAACCATTCAGATATATTGCCTCTAAAGCCAGCGTTATTGAGTTTTCGAATTAATAGATCGTGGTTTACTAAATCAAAGGCTTTTGTTAAATCAAGAAAAAGTTCAACTGTTTTTAGATTATTGTCTAGTGCATTATAAATTCTCTTTAAAAAGGCCACAATTCCATCTTCAGTGCACTTACCTTTCATAAAACCAAATTGCAACTTATTAAAAAATTTAGTCTTTTCAAGAAAGTTAATCATTTTGCTAACTATTACCTTTTCAAAAATCTTTGAGAAGACCGATAACAGTTGTTTGGGTCACTTGGATCACCTTTTTTAAAAATCGGAATGATTAACGAGGTTTTAAGACAATCAGGAAATATTCCGCACTGAAAGCTTTGATTAACAATGTTCCTCAAGGGATTTACTATGCCATTAAATCCTCAATGTTGGGCTTAAGCAGACATGGGGTTAAAGTACCTTAGTCCAGATTTTGTCTTAAACTACTGCAATATTTATTCACCATTCCACTCAGCTGCTATTTTGGGTTGCAAGTTATTGACCGTAGTGCTTAAATAGTTTGGCGCTCTTAACAATTTGTGAAAAATCGATCTTCAGATTACCCATGAGTTGAACCGTCAAACATTTACCATCATTTACCATCATTAGGGGAAAGTGAAAGATGAGTAAGTGCCAAAAAAAAAAATAATTATGCATCGCCATCTATATCCATCGGACTTACATACATACGAGTATTCCCATCTTAACTTTTGATATAAACTCGCAAAAAAGTACGAATCTACCTATCTTTCGATTCATCTAAGTTATACCACTTTAGCTATATTTTTTTATATTTATTTATTATTAGCATACACTATGTCAATTAATCATGATTTATTCGTAAGCATATGCAAAAGCGTGGATGGTTAAGCTTCCGGGCAGATTCCGAAGTATGAGTCACGAATTCCAATCATGAAACCAAGCTACGCCTGCGCACATTAGAATGTTTCACGACATTTTTGGCGAAACTGCAAAAACTCCACCCCAAGGGTTTAAGTTTCATTCAAATATTTCGATCGTAAATATCCGCAAAATATTTACATTTCCTCATTACTACACAATTAGATAAAATAGTGGTAAATATAACAATTTTCTTAGTAAAATTTGCATACGCATTTAAACAGTACGAGTATGCCTGAAGTACAAATATCAAAATTCCATTGGAAATTATGCAAAAATC
Organism: Pocota personata; assembly: GCA_963082735.1. NCBI lineage: Eukaryota > Metazoa > Arthropoda > Insecta > Diptera > Syrphidae > Pocota > Pocota personata. Next base: position 190,026,120 of record OY720430.1, read on the forward strand.
CCACACATCCATGCAAGTTCCTTATGAATTCTTTGACAAACATCGATCAAGCGCGAAACCCATCAAATTAAGAATTTTAATTGATTTCAGTCCGTCCCAGGCTGTATGTCAATGGAACAAATTAGCACGGCCATTAAAAAGCCAAACAAACAATTATGAGCATTTAGATTGTTTAACTTTGAATTGGCCAAGTCGTTGCATGGGGCACCGGTAATTATCGTGTGGATTTGTAAATTTTCTTGATCCGAATACCCTTCCGAGCGCTCGGATTGCATGTGCAAATTAAATTTCTCCCTAACAGATGACGGAACATGAATTGCATATTAATTTTGATGTCGGTTGTGGTATTTAATGCTCTACCGTGTGGTATCCGTACGTATGATTTCTCATCAGATTACTTCCTCATCGAACCGTTGAAGAACGAGATAAAAGATACTCGTAATCACGGAGATAAATCTTTTCGAATATTTATGACTGTACGAGTATCAGATGGGCTGATGTTATGGCGATGAATTTCGTTCCGAATCGTCTTAGGGGCCCATCTTGCACACAGTCTGTAATTTATTGCAAAAATATCGCTTACAAAGGGCGGCAGTATGAGTTGGGCGGACAATGATTGATGATTGTATGCAATAAAGATGATTTCGGAAATCTTCATCTAGCTTGATTGTCTGAGAATTTGAATATTGGTGATTGGTGCAATTTATAAAGGGAAGTATGCACCAAGTTGGTATTTTCTTTGTTTTAGCATTGATATGTGAAAAACTATTAAATTTACAATTTTCTATGACACATCGACCGCAGTAATCGTGAAATAAATATTCCTATAAATAAATCGTCTTTATGGCTTAGACTTTAAATGCCAGTGGATATTTAAGAGATAAAACCATTAAAGAGATTAGTAATGTGAGAGGAAATTTGTAATCAATCTCATCTTACAATCAATTTGACGGACGGTAGTAATAGTCATGCAACAAAATTAGCAACGGATGTGACACAAGGTTTGATCTTCTGATTTTATTTTATTGACGTTATTATGTGTTAACGTTTGTGTAGAAGAAGTCAATACCGTCAATACTTAGTATTAGTGCCGTGAAATGATGCCAAAAAGTTGATCTTGAAAACTGTCATCTACTTACCCAATATCCACGAATTTATTACGAATCAAGTAGCGAATCCGATGTTGCAGTAAAATCTATCAACACAGAGACTGCTTTTTTATCGCCTCGTTGTCCGCTTTTGTTCCAGACGTTGTTCCTTCAAGTTCTGGTGAGGTGGTGCGCAGACATGGTTTCATCAACCATTGGCCCACTTTCGTATTGTGGAGACTTTTATGCTAAACTTCGCATGCTAGAGAAAGCTGGAGACTCTAATATAGGGAAGTGAAATCCCTCCCTGGGAATATGACCCACAGTTCAAAGGCAGGAAGCTCGGGTATGTGTAAGAAGTGGCCCAAATGACAAAATAAAGGGTGACCAGATAGCAATGATAGCTTTTCCAATTATTAAGTTTCAGCAGCTGTCAAAGCTACCAATGATATCCAGCTGTCCAAATATTCAGTAAGGTTAGCCGTTTTATCATGCATCATTTGACGCTTCCCGAATGTGTGGAAATTATTAAAAAATATTATTGAAATTCCGGCTCCGTTGTAGACGTGAATTTCATCGTGAGGTCGGTCGTCATCATGGCTTCAGTGCGCAGGCAATTTGTCGCACCGTGAAAAAGTTTGAGCGTGAGTACACTCTTTTGGATCTTAAGCCACCAACCAGACAGAGATTGGTGAGAAGTGAAGAAAACATAGCCGCCGTAGCGGCCAGTATCGTAGAAGACCCAGAAATGTCGATTCAGCGCCGAGAGTCAACCCGGCTTATTTTGGAGTTGCATTTGGGCCTACATCCATATAAAATGTATAATGTGCACTGGAAATGTTGGCCGGATATCTGGATTTTGGCCAAAAAATCATCTTCTCGGACGAGGCCCATTTTGGCTCAGCGGCTATGTCAACAAGCAAAATTGCTATTATTGGAGCGACCGCAATTCACAAGTGTTCGACCAAGCATCAATGCATCCACAAAGATTGACTGTTTGGTGTGGTTTATGGCACGGCGGCTTCATCAGACCTTATTTTATTCGAAATGTGGAAGGAGACACTGTTACCGTCAATGGTCCTCGGTATAGAGCGATGTTAACCGACTTCCTGTGGTCAGAGCTCGACAACATCGATATATCCGAGCTGTGGTTCCAACAAGATGGCGCTACATGCCATACGTGCGACGCAACGCTCGAAGTGGTGGCTAACAAGCCAACCACTTTGGACGAGCTCAAGGCCAACATTCGAGATGCTATTGCCGGAATAACGCCGCACATATTGGACAGAATCATCAAAATTGGACCGAGCGCTTGAATCACTGACAACGAAGCGGATGATGTGCTATTCCATGCATAATGGCATGATTCATCGTTCTTGCCTGGTCACCCTATGCAATTACTCCGCAAACAAAAAAAATTAATTACTACTCTAACTTCAATGGATTTTATTCATGTTTCTTATTTATTGAAGATACTTCAAGATTTGTTCAATGTGTAACAAAATATTAGAGTTTTATTCTCAAACCGGAAGGACGGAATTGTTGTCGTACATTCGTGAGAGGTCAAACCAGTGTGTGTTTTTGGGTTTTGAAATTTTCAACCTAGTCAATTTATTTTACCACTACAAGCAATATTCCTGAAACATTGTTCATTTTGTTCCTTTTTTTTCATTTTATATTTACACTTTCCAATGAAAATGATACACAAACCCAACCCGTGCACCTACGATTAAAGAAATTCAACTTTTTAGTTATCTTCTTCGTCATCCCCAAGCATAGTAGTCGCGTTTGATTTCTGTCATGGTCTTAGTCCTTTTCGACTTTATCCGCTGTTCCCAGATATTCTGTAGTTTCCCTCTAGGTGTTGTGTTTTCCATTTTCATTTCGGATACTTGCTTAGCCTTCTTTTCATCATCCATTCATTGTGCAGGACCACACCACTTCAATTGTCTGCCTTCAACTTTTCTAATATGGGTTTCCTCTGACCCACCTCCTTCGTTCCTGATTCTGTTATTCTTCTGATGAATTTAATTTCGTTTGTCAGGAAACTGTAGGTCGGTACAGGTAATTACAGCATTGTAGATCTTCAGCTTTGTACTATTCGTAATTTCTCATTTTTTGTTTGGTCTTTGTTCGATTGCTACTTATTTTAGTACCTAGTTATTCAACTCGTTCTAGGATTTTACAGTTGCATTTTATTCTAAGGGGGTTGTCCAACTTGTTTTCCTTAGATGTCCAAATGGCTTTGGTTTTGTCTACGTTAATTATTATTCCCTTTTGTCCCTTAAGTTCGTCTTGCCACATTTCTACTATCTGTTGTAATTTGGCCTGAGTATTTGCCAAGTTAATTATATCATTCGCCTTTAGTGGGTACTGCAGGTAGATGCTTAACCTCCTCATTCCACGGTGTGTATGGTGCTGGTAATGTGTTTGCTTGTGACCGGAGTTGTACAGGTTCGAACCCTAGCGGGGAACAGCAACCAACAGCCATCGAGAATAAAAACAAATTCTAAGTTTCTCCAACCATTATACAAAAAAGAGGTTTCTGCTTGGTATCCGTAGTACAATGACCCGAAAATCGGATCTGAGTGTTTAGGGATTTGGGAATTTTCATTTAAAAAAAAATAAAACAAAACGCATACACACTTTTGTAATAACTAACTGAGTTTTGCAAATACAATGAGCTCATTGTAATCAAAACGGCATGCGTAGACCTAGTGTATAAGGCTAACATAACACAGTGCGTGGTGAGTTGGTGACATAATTTCTTGCACGTTTCTCCATTTATTCATTTTTTTTAACAATAATTTAAGAGTGAAATATTTTTCTTGCTTTTCACAACTATTTATGAAAACGTAAAGGCATACGAGTATTTTTGTAATTGTGGGGGGCTTTCCACACGTGTATAAACGTGATCTGTTTTACAATTATTTTGCTTTTTTTTACATTTTTTTGACGCAAAATTACGTAGCATTATATTATTGTAATAGAGTTATGAACTCATTGACAATATAGTTACAACGTCTGTAAAAAGATGGGGTATTGTGTGGATGAAAAGCGAATTTTGCAAGAAGACTTATATTTTTTGCAACAAATAAAGCTTAATACGAATATGTGCAAAATGTTGAATAAATTGAAAGGAATTACCAATAAGTTTAAATAAGGGTTAAAGTTATCTTATGTAGAGTCTCTTGACATATTTTTTAAGTCATGAAAGATAGACTGGAGGTACTTATGAAGTCAAATATCTCCTGAGTTCAAAGAACGTCCAACCTTGGTCGGATCATATAAATACGAACTGAAATGCATAAAGAAACATATACCTATGTAAGTGACTCATTGCCTATTTCGAAGCTGCAATATTTGTAGCTCAAAATTGTCGGAGGTTATTAGCCTAAAAATGAATTCAATTTGATTTACAACGAATAAGCTGTTTTTAAGTTAGACAAGTGGTAAAGAGAAAAGTATTTTTTCAGTCCACTTACTCCATTTTTCACCCTTTTGCAGTTGGAATTTCGCAAAACCCCGTATTATCCCTCACCTAGAGCCTAAAAGTAACCACGATGTAAAATTACAAGTTTCTACAAGAACTACAAATTTGTTACGCAAGACAGACTTCTTTGGTTACTACATGGCTTCAAATCATACAAATCCGCTGAACCAGATGGCATAATCCTGCCGAACTGCAAATGATATCAGACATTACTCTGCCTGGACTAATGTTAATACAACAGAGCTGTCTTGATTTGGTTCATATTCCGCAACCAGATTGTACAATTAATGTACAGAGTCACTGTGAAGTGCACACGCATTGCACATAATGCACGATGACGTCAGAAGAATTAAATAAATGTATACAGAGTAATGACAAGTATATATGTCACCAACAACATCCCATATTCAGTCGACGATCAAACATGAGCAGATGTGAATTGGACCTATTAACTCACACAAATAAGTTATCATCGTACTGTAGAGTACGGAGCATAGAACCGTCCCCCGTATAGATCCAATTACATACCCCAAACAGTTGGATATACGTTCTAGACAAGAGATACAAGTTTAACGTAGTTTGCCGAAGATTTGGAGACTACTCTACAAGGTGATGTAATACTAACATTAGAGCCAAACTGCTTGATTAAACAAGACACCATGACGCTTTCATCTCAAAACAGCATCTCCAGACGAATCAACACTGCATTTATTCCCACGTCAAACACAGCCAAAATGCTATCGAACACATCAAGCAACACATCCAGACCACTCATCATCCCCAAAATGTCTCTCAGAACTGACGATACAGATAGTCAGTCAAAGAATAGAGGATTTAAAGAACCCCGAGGTACTGCTTGATAATTCAGTGCCCCATCACGTGCACCATAATATCTCATACGGTCTATTAGGTGGACTATTTCTTAGCACACTACTCGCCTGGAGACACTGAAAGAGATCATCAAAAGCTCCAGCAGAAGTCGAACTACAATATCGTCCAAAACCTGTCAAAAAGAAGTACACCTTAGCCGATTTGAAAGTGTAATACCCCGGCAGAATGTACAATATTCATGTACAGAGTCACTGTAAAATGCATACGCATTGTACATAATCACTGCACTTCAACTCCAGAAATTATATATTATTAAATTATATATTTTTGCTAAGTAATCTATTCTATGTTTCCCACAGGTACGTACGTGGTTTAGCATAAGCACCTTTCGTATTCATATCATATCATATTGTATTTATGTTACTCTCACCCATATCCAACATAGTTCACGAATGTACTAAGTACATTCAAACACTACAGAAGTTGGTCTCACTGAATAGCTATCCCCCCACCAGAGGTAAGGTGGCTATTCATGTTTGCAATCATAGGAACACTATTCTACACGGGTTTTCATACCCAAAACTGGTAAATATTCGCATGCAAGTCCAAAAGACTTCAAACCCATAAGGCTATCATCGTTCCTTCTAAAAACACTAGAACGACTGATTGATATCCATTTACGTGACTGTATATCACAACTACTGTCCGCGGCTCAACATACTGCATACTGCAAGGGTAAATCAGGAGAAACAGCATTACATATTGTTATATGCTCGAGTAGATAAAACAATATTCTGTGAAATTATTTCTTTATTTTCTAGTCTATAGAACAATACAGGTTCACACTATACTATTCTTCGCAATTCTTTTCTTACAAGGTCTCTGTCCTCTCAAATCACTTTATCTCATTTCAATTACTTAATTCACAAATCCAAACTAATTACTTCTTCTTGTTAAATCTCAACTTTCAATTTATCACAAAATTATAACTTCGCCCATTATCACTTTTCTAATCTCTTCGCCACAGTTTAGAAACTACTGCTCCTTCTCAATCGCCATCTGTCCTTATATTGCAGAAGTTTCTGATAGCCAGAAACTTCTAGCAAATTCTTCGACCACTGGAACAAGAGAAATTCTGATGTAATAATTCTTGCAGTTATAATTCCCTCTTATCCGTGATATTATCCGTCTCTTTCGTTGACATGAGCTGTGGAGACTTCATCGCAGACACGAACCTCGAATGAAAGGACAGTTCGGACCAAAATTCTGCCGCTTTTAACAACGTATATTCATCCGCGATAACAAATGAACCGCCTAATTTGAAGGTGGATAGCTCACTTGGCGAGTTGATCAATTTAGGCGGGACATCTGTTAGAAGATTTGTCAGTAGGGGTAAACCCCACAAGGTGGTGTCCCATTTCTACTTTTTTGGAATTTGATGGTTAATGAACTATTGATAATCCTGGAGGCCGAGGGGTGCGAGGTTATCGCCTATGCGGATATCGTTGTTATGGTAGTCTCTGATAAACACCTCATTGCCTTACAAAATGCTTTAAATAAGCTATCTAGTTGGACAGCACTGTGTGGTCTAGGAATGAATCCCCAAAAAACTGAACTAGTCCTCGTCTCAAGGAAATATCAAACTCCAGTCATAGATCTTCCATCTCCTAGTGGAATAACCTTAACCTTCTCCAACGAAGCAAAATATTCGGATCTTATTTTGAATAGAAAACTAAGAGAGGGTGGTTGTCTGGTGGATTGCCTTGAATGGTTGGTTGGTTTTAGAGGGTGAGCTTATGCTCTTTACTTAAGCCTCCATTGGACCCGTTGTGTTTCCCTCGTCTATCGAACTGTAGGAATAGTGCTATGATGTGGGAATTATGTATTGAGAGGGAATGTAGGTATTGTGATCATGGGGAGTATCAAAAGGAGACTATGTCATATAGTGATCGGGAAATCAAACATGTTTGTCTTGCGAACTCCACTATATCACCGATTCCTTTCTTACTGAGCTATGTTAGATCCCAGTATCCTTGGAGATTCCAGTATCTTTAGTCTTAACCTCGCTGTTGCAGGGCAGTAGCAGAGGAAGTGTTCTATATCTTCCTCCTCCTCCTCACAGTTGGCGCAGGTTGTGCTATCAGCTAACCCGAGTCTGAACGAATGTTTGTTGAGATTGATGTGCCCTGCTAAAAGTCCCACCATCAGTCTCAACTGGGTTTTGCTTGAGTTGAAAGCTCTTTTTTGTTGTGTTGTTACTCGGTTCTATTACAATAGATCTGGCCACTTTACATGTGTCTAGACGTAAAGTAGTTATTGAACTCCCGTCATATCCTCTCATTGATTATCGTTTTAATAGTTGTCAGAGGGACCCCTATGGTCTTTTCAGGATTCTGTTCTATGTTACTCGCCCCTTTCCTTGCCAGTTCATTTGCCTTTTCGTTACACGGTGCACCTTCATGCCCCGGTACCTATGTAAGACGGACTCTATTGCGCCTGGCAAGTAAGTTCAATTTAATTTTGCATTCCCTTACAAGTCGTGATTTTGACATGGGGTTTGTGATCGCGCTAATTGCTGCTTTACTGTCCGAGCAGATGTCGATTTGCCTCTCTTCGCTGGTGTCTTCTGCGAGTGCTTTGGATAAGGCCATAAACCATAAGAAATTAAGTTAAGTCCAACTTTCAGCTTTTCTGTGCATTAGCCGAGCACTACGAATGACACCTTCTGTAGGAATGGGCACTTTATTTCATCTGACTCCCCTCGACATTTTTGGCAGCTAGTTCAGATATTCGCATAAAAGCTACTTCACAGTGGTCCAGCAAAATATATGACCACGCCTCTATTTTAAACAACTTTTAAATACCCTAGTAAAATTTTGACAAAAAAGTCCAATTCCCCATCCCTCCCAGGGCATTCTCGGAGGAAGATGGATTTACGGAAGATAAGTGGATACATTTTACATCGACGGTTCAAAGACTAACGATGTGGTGCGTGATGGTGTCTTCTCTGAAAGGCTTAATCTAGACCACTGCTTCCGTCTCCCAAATCATTGTAGCGTGATTCAGGTGGAAATAATTGCAATAAAAGAAGTCTTATATTCTCTAAAGAAAAACGTGATATCAGCCGTTGATATCCGTATATTTTCAGACAGCCAAGCAGCACTCAAGTCCTTGGAATCGCCATCGCTAAATTCTAAATTCAAAAATAGCTCTACATTGACGATCGTCTCTTAAGGAATTATAAGGCCGACGAACTTGCCAGATATGGTACAACAATACCCATCCTTCCAAGCAGAAGTTTCTGTAATTGGTGTCTGCACCGCGCACTGCCTAATAGGCAAGCATGCAACAAGACCTGGTATTATCGAATGATTTCTGTAAAAGCTGCATAGGCGAGGAAGAGACTATTCTTCATCTTCTTCGCACCTGCCTAGCTCTCTTCCAAAGAAGGAAATTCTACTTAGATGCCTTTGTCTTCAACGACGTAAACGATCTGAATAAGGCAGACATTAGTAAACTTCTACGCTTCATCAAATATTGTGTATCTAATGGTTCAATGAGCAGATAAGTGACCGTTTGCCCGAATCCATGTGGTGACACAATGGACATATTATTGGTCTAAATGTGTCTGGTCTATGCTGGAAGCCACTTCTACTTAACCTAACCTAAAGTCAGTAGTTTCAATGATTCCGAAACCAGTACCATCCTGTAGGCATGTCAGAACCCTGTAGGTATGTCAGAAGTTAAAAGATTGTCATAATAAAACAGCTTTGAAATCAATTAATAATGTTTTGACTTTTAAAATGTAGGAAGCCTTACTGTCATGCATCAATTATTGTAGTGCAGTACTTGGAACAAATACGAGTACACATCTTGAGAATTTGTAGAACGAATGTGAACCGTATTAGGACCTTCATATGCCGCGCTCCACTTCATTGCTGAAGTGTGCAATCGTTAATGAATCCAGTATTGTATTTCAGACTTTTCCAAATACTTCGTTCTTTTAATTTTATCTGTGCCACTGATAATTAGACAATTATTGATAAAACAGTCAGTCAACTGTAATTAACTTACAATTTAAAATGTGATCAAGAGGAATGCAGTTGCAAGAGGAGCTCAAACATCAACTTGGATTCTTCTAAGTTGTAGCTAAATTAATCCAGTGCATACAGTTTTAGAAATTTTGGGATATGCTTGGCCATTGATAAATCCGCTTTTGTGATCCGTAAAGCCTTTAAAGTTGCCACAGAGATATCCGGATGGACCACTGCTATGACTGCTCTTCACTCTGCTAGAAAAATTGTTAAAAATAAGTAACACGGGCGAAAAGAAAGAGAGTGCAAAGATACTTCTTTGCTGTGGAAAAACTTAATGAAACAATATGCTTCTACAGTTCTTAAAAGCTCTACAATTTTATGAGCAATTTTGCATTTTGTCGTTGTCAACATCTATCTACATATGTAAGTTGATCAATTTCTGCGCTCTGATTTCTGTACTAGACCACCTTCTTTGTGAATAGGCTAATAAATAACGTATCTCTCCCCTCTATAAAACTAAGATCTTATTCTTACTCTACTACTCTCTCAGTTTGAAGCGTATTTAGTACCTTCAGCTGCTTTGGTGATTAGGTTTCTTTTAGGTTTTTTTTTTTTTTTTTGTTCCCTAAATGTCCACACATCTCTTTTGTGTGACCAATGCCATATAACAATTTGAGCATAGTGCTTGGCATCTGGAAAAAACCCGTTTATTATTTCGGGGCTAAACTTTCAATTCGAATGGACAGCGTACACTTATTTTGAAAAAGTTTCCTAAGACGATTCCAATGTTATACCTAGAAGTAGACATACAGGCTCCATCGGCTTCTACGTCAGTTGCAACTTGTGTAAATAATAAAGCTGGTACTGAAGTAGTTTTATTGTGAGTCAAAGCATAGCTTTCATATATCGGCCTGACGATCTTCCACAACTGATTTGAGTCCTAGAATATATAGTCTATTTTATCCGTTGCAATAAATGTTGCAAATTCTCTTTTTTTTAGAATTCCTTCTCCCTTTCAGCACATCGCTTGAATCTTAGTAATATTTTTCTTATACTATTACCGACTTTTACCAGTTTCTGGGCAGCTCTCAGCTTATAGGTACTCTCCCAGCGAACTAATCCCGAGGCTTTGGCACTAGTCATAATGTTTTTCCAAGTGGTAAGACACTATCGACCATCCACACAAGTGTGACTGTTGGCCCGTGAAAACTACTCAAACGCAGACTCCAGTAATGCATAGGAGACTTTTACCCTGCCTTTCCCATTTGCAGACTCCAATGACTTGCGCCAATGGGAGTCAATAATCAGTTTTGAAATATTAGGCTGTCGAATCCCAAATATCGTCTTTACAGCGAAATATGTGTAATGACAAAGACTTGAAAAATGACACAAAATAAATCAAGTTCGTACGTCAACTCTTTTATTTTTTTATCGATTTGGTCTATATTTCATGGTTTTGCTTTTATTAAAGAAGCAAACGGGTGGTAGCGTAGCAAACGAATAGTAATACAGGAAATCCCATCTAAAGTCGTAATGAAATATATGTACGAGTACATATCCATGCCAATGATTGCCTTTAAAATGTGACCAACAACAAATAAATAGATTCATTAACTTTTATTCAATATAATGTAGTCCACAGCTTCTACAAAGTAAAAAAGAACTCTTGCAGCTTCAAAATCACCATCCCCTCAACAGATGGGTTAATCTTCTGTTGAGTTAAAACTGAAATAAAAGTTTCAATTCGTTTAGTGACTGCTATTTGTAATTTCGCACTTTTAGTAAAAGTGCGGTTATCAGCATCATCAATCAGCACTCAAATCTTTATTGGGGCGCTCCAACTCAATTCCACTAACTTCAAAGGTTACTCGAGGGTATCAATACTCCCGCATAGTTTTAATGCTTATTTACCAGTTCGTCGACCTTCCTTTCAATCGGCTTAACACTCAGCTACTGATGTCAATCAATCAATACTGTATTCCAACCGAATGTCGTTAATGCAAAGAAAGGTAACTTTAACTTTCTTAAGTTTTCGGCTATCTTTTGATCCATGTTAAATCCATTAGCTACCAAAGTAATCCCATTTGAACACCTCTTCTTCTATGACGTACTACCCAATCTTTCTCGTACCACATAGTACCATCGTCGTCGTCGCCACCTGACGTAAATAATTCAATGACCTTTATAGAATTCCAACGTCAAACGGATCTTCAAACGCTCTCCAAAAGGAAAAAAAAAAAAGCCGGTCCTAATCCAAACAATGTTGGCACCTCAACCATAGTCCCAAATAGTCACGCCACTTCTCTTATAATATCTTAGATCATATCCGTAAAAAGACACCAAATACATACCTAAAGACACTTCTCAATCGAAGAGACTCACTTTCATCTAATAATTATAATTACCCCTGGATAGCAAAATATAAAAGAATCTAAACTGAACACCAAACATCAATAGTATATCATCAATGGAGTTGCTGTTACTCGTTAAGTTAAACATCTGTTTTTTTGTAATCGTTTTTGTATCTTATTGTTCAGTCTCATTTATTTTTAGATATTTCGCAATGAAGTGTAGTTTTTTTTTTTTTTGTTGGTGTTATGGCACATTTTGTGCCATGGCCATTCGTGTCTCTCTAGAACTTGGCTATTGATCACACGAGATCGAAAAAAAAAACACAGCAAAACTAATCGCTTATTTTCTGGCAGATGATTAACTTATTTCTTCTTGCTATTTCTTTATAATAGGTTTCGCTGCAGTGATTTCCGTTTAAGAGACTACAATCATAAATTACCAGTTGCAACCTTAAAATCGTTAAAATACAGTAGCTAATGGCTGAAGTGGAAGACAATATGGCATTGCTCGTTGTGTGGCAATCAATCATTATGCAAAGTTCTATTGTTTTAAAAGTGCACTTGTACACTTGAGTTCTTGAGATTAGTAAAAGATACGGATATTGTTGCAATCGATAATCGCTAATGATATACCGTGCTCAATGTCGGCAACCAACCGTAACCATTTTAAGTGACGAAAACCATATCTTGCAAATTTTATTAAAAGACAAGCGATTACTTCATTGACAAGTAGGTTGGCATGAACGCTCTTGGGACTTAGATATGGACGAAGTCATGCAATGCAAATATTGCATCATTATTTTAAATTAAGATTAGGCCCTTATGAAAAAAAAAACCGAAAGAAACTTCATTTGGGACTAAGAGGTTCAGAACTCTCGTTAATAGTAGGCGGCGTACTATAGTGCAAGTGACGGATTCTTTTAAAGAGTTTCCAAAGCATTTTCTCGAGCATTTAACTGCCGTTAATTGCAGAGGTATGTTCCTACATAAATTCTCTAACTATACAGATATACAGATTTGCATAGTTACTGCAAAAAAGGTGCGATGCGAAACCACAGAAAGTTTCTACGACTTGCCAAGGAAAAGACGAAAGATGTGCAAGAAAAAGCGACCTGGCAAACCATTCGTTGAAGAAGACTATAAAGGATTTTAAGAATCGTGCGATAGGCTCTTATCTTGAAAGTTTAACAGCGAAAATAGATTCTAATTATTCACTTTGGAAAGCTGTAAAAGGCACCAAAAGGCCCAAGGTCCCCGCGCCGCCTATTAAATTAAATCACAATGAATGGGCAAGCGGACGTTTTTGCGGCCCACCTGGAAGACACCTTTAAACCGTACGATGGTCAAGTGTCTTACGACAATATCAATTATATTGTAATAGATTTAGCACTTACAAGTGCAACGCTAAGGGAACCCAAACATGAGATCGGGAATCTAAAACCTAAGAAAGCTCCTGGTTATGACTTGATCACCGGAGAAATTCTCAAAGCTTTACCTAGAAAAGCATTGATTAAACTTCTTCATATTGTAAATGCTGCGCTCAGATTAAAAAACGTGCCTAACCAATGGAAAGTTGCGTTGGTTTTAAAACCAGGAAAGCCGCCAAATGAGGTAAAATCTTATAGACCAATTTCGCTACTTCCAGTTATATCCAAAATTTTAGAGAGGATATTACTAAGGCGTCTCCAACAGGTTATAGAAGGAAATAATCTTATCCCTGACCACCCGTTTGGGTTCAGAAGTAAGCATTCGACGATTGACCAGGTGCATAGAATTACTGACGTAATCGAGAAAGCACTTGAAGAGAAAAAGATATGCTCAAGTGTATTTCTTGACGTCTCGCTTTGGTGTCTTTGAGGTGTGGCATGATGGCTTGAATTGCAAATTACGACAAGTTCTCCCTGTGCGACATTCTAGAATCATATCTCGGGAATAGACTCTTCGGTGTTAGACATGGAAATGAATACTCGGAGCTCAAAGAAATTTCGGCTGGTGTACCGCAAGGAAGCGTTCTTGGGCCACTTCTCTATCTGTTATATACTCGAGATATACCGAAAGAAGATGGCACTATCCTGGCTACGTTTGCCGATGACACGGCTATCCTAGCCGTAGGTAAAACAATCGAAGAAACGACTGCAAAACTGCAAAACGACTGGCGAAGCGCCCTCAACGAATCTAAATCTGTTCACGTGAATTTCACTTATAAGAAAACTAATGTCTTGCCAATTTTCCTAAACTTGGCCCGAATACCTTTTGCAAACGAGGCCAAATACCTTGGAATGACAGTCGACGCAAAACTGAAATGGAATTCTCACGTGAGAATGAAACGTAAAGAACTCGAAATCAAATATAGAGAAATGAACTGGTTGCTCGGAAAACACTCCCAACTCAGTATTGAGAACAAACTGCTTTTATACAAGCAAGTGCTAAAGCCGGTGTGGACTTACGGTATACAACTTTGGGGCTGTACCAAGAAAACAAACTCCAATATTTTACAAACTTTTCAAAATAAAGTGCTAAGAGAAATTGTCCACGCACCGTGGTATACTAGAAACGATGATATCCACAGGGATCTCGGAATTCCGACAATCGAAGCTGAAATTAGAAGCTTCGCGAGAAAGCATAGGAACCGACTAATCGGACATGCCAATACAATTCTACAAATTCTATATGAAAGCAATTTATTGCGCCGACTACAAAGGCCGAAACCTTTCGACGCGCCTAGATTGCGGAACATGCAGGATCTTTCAGTGGAAAGTAACCTGCCAAACGTGTTATTTTTTCATGATAGAAAAATTGCTTAATAAGGTCCTTCTTAGTTGCAATATATAACAAATTAAATCGCAGGGTGGTGTTTTTTTAATCAGTAAGAATCTGACACTACTATGAGCACGCGCTTGCTATCCTCATAGTGTCTATGGAAGATTTTTCACCAACCCTCGGGAAAAAAATAAAAAAAAAAATCTTCTGGCGGGCAAACGTATGCGTAAGCCACGTCGCAAGAAATAGAGATCTATTGTACCACTATTTAGGGCAGCAACTTCAACTTTCCTTATGAAAGCTATAATTACGGTTGCGGAGGAGTTCCTTAGGTCTAATGGAGATATTATCTCCTTAAGAAAGAAGATTCTCCGATTTCTACACAGAGCTGCAGTTTCGTCCTCTTCTATGCAGAGCCGGCAGGTAATATCCTCTGAAATTATTATTTTATTTAGGTGGTAGAGTAATTGGTAGTGACCAGCAAGGAAGCTCACAAGCCTTCCTTACCTTATTGTAACGGACCAAATTTTGTAAACTGTCGAAGCAGCTTAGAACTGATTTTGAACTGATCAGGTGGGAGATCAGTGCTTTAAGCGCCGCTTGGCTGTCTGTGAGTATACTCGTATGTATAACGGCACCTTTGATTCCTGATTGCAAGTTGATATCTGCACAGGTCTCAATAGCGTAAAGCTCGGCCTGGAAAACACTAGGACTCTTTCCAAATGATTTCGTAATCTTGTGATTGCGTCCATACACACCGGCGCCAACTCCTGAATCCATTTTTGCTCCATCGATATACCAAACAATTCATTTTGGATCAAGCAACGGTCTGCCATTATTCCATATATCACGGTTTGGGATCTCAATCTCAAACCTTCTACCAAAGTAGAATGATTTGGGCATAAAGTCAGAAACCGTGCTGAGCATATCTACCTCGGGGAAGTCGGTTAATAGATCCATGAGATCCACATGATCCTACTCACTGTTAACATCAGACTTTCGAAGTTTAACTGCACTGCGAATTGACACTTTTTTTTATAAAAATGTGTAACTGAGTAAGTCCGATTATGGCTTCTATGGCAGTTGTGGGACAGGTGTGCATAGTACCTGTAATTCCGAAGCTAATCTTTGAAGTTTGCTGAGTTTGCTGATGGTTCTGACCTCCTTGGATTTCGTCCACCAGACAACGGACGCGTATGTAAGAATGGGTCTTACCACTGTGGTATATAACCAGAATATGACCTTTGGGGACAGACCCCAGTTTTTGCCATACATACGGCGACAGATCCACATGGCAGTGGTTGCCTTGGCAATTTTATGCTTAACGTAGGAATTCCAGTAAGTTTATAATCCAGGATAATTCCTAGATATTTTACCTCGTCGGAAAAATGAATGGTTGTGCCATTTAGAATCACTTCTTGTGAATGGTACAACGACTGCTTTGCTGGGGTTTATCGATAAACCCTCGCCAGCACATCAGTCCGAGATTACACGGAGTACATTTTACATGGGTTGACACACATTGTCTTCACGTTTGCCTTTGATGATGATCACAAGGTCATCTGCACAGCCTATAGTTGTAAAGCCTAAACTATTAAGTCTATTCAATAAGTCATCCACCACGAGCGACCATAAGAGAGGCGATAGGACGCCGCCCTGGGGCAACCTTTAGCCGCGGAGATCGTCACAGAGACCTCTCCTGATGAAGATGTTATTATGCGGCTATCGAGCATAGACCTAACCCATCTGGTAATACGTTCGTCGATTCCCCTGATGGACTCAAAACAGTGTTATCAAAACACCTTCTATATCAAGGAATGCGCAAAGGGCGATTTCTTTGCCACGGTAGGCTGATTTAATCTCTGTAACGAGGTGATTAAGGGCGCCTTCCGTGGATCGACCTTTCCTTTATGCATATTGACTAGTGTGCAGAGGTGTAGTCTTTTCAAGAATACCTCTAATATGGATGTCTAGCAGTCTTTCCATGGTTTTCAAGAAAAGTGATGTGAAGCTGATTGGGCGGTAAGATTTGGGTAGCTCACATTTAATTTTATCCTGACTGAACAGACAAGCTGTTGATTCTTCTGGAGGTGCCACATGTGGTGCCTTCAGGAGCAACAGGTGCGTGATCACTTAAAATTGTCGAACCAGGGAAATGTACCTCGAGCAAAGTTTCCAGGGTTTCCCTTCGACCGGATGTATAGGTGCCATCAGATTTGATGAGCAATCCCAATCCGTTGAAACGATCCCTAGAGAGAACCTTTTGGAGATGGGCTGCTACTGGAAGAGATTCAATGTTTTCGCAGTTCTTTCTCCATGCTGTTCTCTTGGATTTCCTCATCTCTATGTTGAATTTAGTCAATGCGGACCTATATTCGTCCCAATTTTTATTGCGTTTTGTGGTGTTAAAAGTGTTCTCACCCTTTTGCGGAGTATCTCTAGCTGGTCATTCCACCATGGTACGCTCCGTTTGTCTGTATTGTAATTTTTTGGGACACAGCTACTCCTGAAGGAAGAGATTAGATAGTCATTTAGTTTGCAGGCTGCCACATCCACATCACATTTTGATCTTAAAGATGTGAGCAGCATGTCATTGAGATTTTCGCGAAATAATGCCCAATTAGTTCTTTTCGGTGTAACCTCTTACCATGCTTACCATCCGTCCGAAAGGGCTAGAGGCGGAACTTTCCTATTCATTAAAGATTGTATTGAGTATTCTATGATATAAATACAATTGAGACTGTTGCGATGCAAGTAAGTACAGTTCTCGTTAGAAATAAGCACTCGTACTACAATATCGCGTCCATTTATTCCCTCTGCGATACTAACTTGAAAAGTCCGACATTAAAAATCTTTTGGACTCACTTGGACCGAATTTTATTGTCTCTGGTGATTTCAATTCGAAACACACATTTTGGGGTTCAATATGCGATTTAACTAAAGGCAGACTACTTCACGAAGCCGACAGAGCAAAATCTCCTGACGTCGTAGACTTCTTCATTACAAGAGGTGCAGCTAAAGATTTTACAAATGTCGAGGAAAGTTTTGATCTCTCCTCAGATCATTCACTAGTAATCATGACAATAAGCGATCGTCTAATGAAAAAAAGAAGGGGCCCCTAGATTAACTACCAACAAAACTAACTGAGACGGCTTTAGGAAATATTGTACAGAAAATATTATTCTAAATGTGTCGCCTAAAACACCGTATGAAATAGAAGACGAAGTCGGCAGATTTATTGAAGTCATACGGAACGCCGCGTGGAACAACATTCCCTATAGGAGGAAAGAAGTCGCAAATTGCCAAGGTATTAGCCATGAAAGGTATTAAAAAACCCTAAAAGCAGTATCTACCGATAAAAAAGAAACAATGGCGAATGGCCAAAAGAGGGCAAAGAGAAGGCGGATTTATTTGCCGTGCACCCGGAGGAAAGGTTTAAGCCATTTGACGGAGAGGCACTAACAGAAGACCTTGGTGGTACAATTACGAGACCTGATAACTTTAAAATAAAGAGCATGTCGTTGGTCAAACTTTACCAGACAATAAAAAATCTTAAAAATAACGAGGCCCCTGGATATGATTTAATAACCGGACAGATCCTCGAGGAATTGCCAAAGAAAACTCAGATCAAGCTTCTGCATATTATAAATACCGCGCTAAGATTATCACGCGTTCCAAGGCAATGGAAAGTCGCCGAGGTTATAATGGTTCCAAAACCGGGAAAGCCTCCAAACGAGGTTCTTCCGGAACAATTATATGAGATCTTAGAATCCTACCTTGTGAACAGACCATGCTGTGTTAAACACGGATGGGAATACTCCCAATTTAAGAAAATCCTTCCCGGAGTACCGCAAGGAAGTGTTCTTGGTCCGGTTTTGTTCTTACACTCGAGATAAACCACAAGAAGAAGTCAATATCGTTGATACGTTCACGGACGATACGGCTATATTAACAACAGATAAATCAGTCGAGTCAGCAACTATAAAGCTCCAACTAGCTTTGGACAAAATTTGCGAGTGGACAAAGATTTGGAGCATTACTCTCAACGAGACCGAGTAAAAATCTCACACTACTATGAACACTGGGCTCATAGTGTCTATGTCTATTTTTCAAATACATTAGCTACTTGAAAGACCAGGTGCTTTTGCTGGAAAGCTACCTGCCCAACGCGAATATTTTTGAAACAAAAACTACTTGATAAGGAAACTTAGTCGTAGTAAACGAGTAGAAGGGAGGTGTTGTTTAGTGAGTAAAAATCTCACACTACTATGAACACTGGGCTCATAGTGTCTATGAAGATTTTTCAAATACCCATGAAAAAATAAAAAAATAAAAATACTTACTGCATACGAGTATGTCCGATTGTGAACTATTCTATACTCTTAAAGTGACCTGAAAAATGTATTTTCGTTTCGTATTTTTTTTTTTTTTTTAGATATTTATTAACTTTGTTTATAAAATTTGTACAAGGTTTGCCACCACACAATTTACATACAGTGATATGATATTTAATATATCTTTCAACTGAGAAAGTAGTTTACAATATTGTTTATGAATTATTTTTGTATTTTTGAGTATATTCGAGGGGAAACAACGAGAAAAAACCCTCATATGAAGAATAAAAAAATAAATAAATAAATAAATAATTAATTACATAGATAAATAAATAAATAACGATTTACTAAGAACGATTTCGTTTGTGTAGAATTTGTATTTCAACTTAAGCTAAGTAACATTTAGCTCGTTGACGAGGGGATTTTCAGGTATGCTACATCTTAAAAGAAGCCTTTCTATTCTGTCAGAGACCAATTCAACATCAGCTTGTCGATGCAATTCAGAGGTGGAATAGTTTCGTATGTAGGTCTCATAAGTTGACGCTTTCTTTCTTCTCTGGAAGCCGCTACAGTCAGTACGAATTTGTTTTTCACGAATTTTGTTGAGGTTCCTTTCCACTTGTGGGCGCCGCCTTATGTTAATGTTCATTCGCTCTACAGGTCACCTTAGCCACCTTAAACAATGAATTCGATCCCTTCTGGCAAAGTCGATGCCGCTGTACAAACGGATTATTCCTTATTATACCTTCTCCTTATCATACCTCTGATGTTAGCTAGAGAATTTTGTACAATCCTTTCAAGTATGATATTAAAGAAATAACATGACTGCGCGTAGTCCTTTTCTGACATCGAAAGCCTCGGTGATGTTGTTACCGACCTTGATGGACCTTGATGGTGAAGTTAATAGCATGCACTCTCAATTATCATCCTGCCCAGAAAAAGGAGTTTGGCAGGGATTCCAAAACTGGACATAGCACTGTATAGCTTGGCACTATAGATGTTATCATAGGCAGAGTTGCTGGCTATTTTCCAAAAGATCTGCCGCAATGTGAGTATCTGATCTATGGTGGAAAGCCACAACTATACGGGCTAATTAGATTTCTGACAAGAGCTTTAAGGCGTTCACATATTATGACAGATACACGATGTTGAGGAGTCTAATACCTCTTTACTTGGCGCAAATCAGAGGGTCTCCTGATTTGCGCCGCTAAATGAGATGGGGCAAATGATGCTGAGGTTCCATTCGTCAGGCATACTTTACAGATGAGTTGGTTTATGGTCCGTACCAATTCGTCCCCAGCTGCTATAAATAGCTCGGCGGTTTAACTGTTGATCGTCATCGTCCGAGTTGAATGGAGAAGTCTGCCTGACAGCGAAGTTTTGGTGAAGGAAGTGATCTTTCCAAATTCTCAGCACCGATTGTGACTCTACTATGAGATTTCCTTCTTCATTCCTTCAGGCTTTGTAGCATTGGCATGCTCTTCTGGTAAAGCTTTCGCACATTATTCCTGCTATAAACCTCTAAATTGACTCGATCCTTTATTTTTCATATTCTTTCTTCTTCTTTTCCCTTCTCTTCTGCTTGTAGATATCGTAAGCTTCTTTTATAACCCTAAGAAGCCTCTCGCGTGCGCTTGAAGGAACTCTTCATCAAACCAGCGGTTTTTTTTTTTTTTTGCTGTGGAAGAGAGAAATTCAACACATCAGCGGCGCCATTCTTGATGGCTTGCCGACAATGATGCCACTGCTCATCTGTGAGGTTAGCTACACTGGACTTCTTGAAAGGTTCAGGAAGACTCAATCAGCGAAGACTCTGGCAGTCTCTTACGATTGTAGCTGTTGTATGTTAAATTTTCTCACAGTACTTCTTTGGTGTTATGGTGTTTGAGATATTTGCATACGTACCTTCACAGCAACTAGGTAGTGATCCGTGTCAATGTTAGCTGCTCGGAAAGTGCGAACATCCAAAATTCTGAAGGAGTGCCTTGCATCAATTGCAAATTGATTAATTTCGTTGACAGTTGCGAATTGATTAGTTTCTTTGAGTACCAGATCCCCTTATGAACATTGAGGTGTGAGAATCATGTGCTAGCTAAATGATTTTCCGCGACGCAACAAAGTCGATTAATCTGAGTCCATTTCTGGAGGTGTCGTTGTGCAGACTGGTGCAGTATTTTCCGACTGTGTTTCCAAAGACGCCCTCTTTTCCAATTTTTGCTCTAAGATTGCCAAGCACGATTTTAACGTCATAAAGTTGACATTGATCGTAAGTCCTATCGAGGAGCTCTATTCTCTGTGAGGTCGTGAGTGCATATGATGCTGTTTGTTTTTGAATTTTACCTAAATGCAGATTGTCATACATGCCTAAAGCTCAAGACTTCTTACCTAAGCCCGCCTCTATTGACAAATCCGCATACAGATAATCGCTGCTTTTGCTCCTGATAGCAATTACCGTATATGTCACAGTTTTGCATCCGCTTTTTGCCCGGCCCAACCCACTCCGCTTTTTGGATTACAATAATGTCCGCTTTATACTAGTCTAAGGCGTCCGCTAATTGTTCGGGCTTACTTCACTTACGAGTTTCGCCAACAGTAAAATCATCCTTATCCGAGGCTTGTAGTTGCTTCGTAACTAGAAGTTTTTTCCATGGTAGCACATTACTCCAACGCACAACTTCCAACCTGGAGTCAGATACTTAGTTATAAGCCTTTGGCATGGTTTGGTATAAGGGTCTTGAGTTCAAACTGCATAGAGATTTAGCTAGACAGTATTACGAAATACTAAAATCCTATATTTCTGATCGACTCTTCCGAGTTCGATACGAACAAGTATATTCGGAACAAAAAAAAATCAAAACTGGTGTTCCACAAGGAAGTATACTAGGACCAATCTTGTACTTGTTGTATACCAGGGACATACCGGTAGATAACAATACAATCTTTTGCAGATGACACTGCAGTATTAGTACTTGATAAATGCACTGTGAAGGCAACAGAGAATGCAGCCAAGAGAGTAAGAGGTGAACGAAACAATGGCGTATCAAACTTAATGAGTCAAAGTCAACTCACATAAACTTCACAAATAAAAGATAAACAATCTTACAATTTTCATTCAGAACCAAGTTATACCCCGTGCCACTACAGCCTAGTACCTTGGAATGACTTTGGCGAGAAGTTAAAATATAAAAAGCACATCATAAATAAAAGAGAAGAACTTGAAATATAGAAAAATGTACGGGTTACTAGGAAGAAACTCAGATATGTCTACCGTGAACAAAATCATGCTATATAAGCATATGGAGTTGTAACAAGAAAACAATTACCAAAAAAAAGTCCTTCGTGGAATAATAAATGTCACTTGGGCCCTTGGTATACTACTCGTATGTAAGAAATAGCGATTTGCATCGTGACCTGCAAATAGACATGGTGACATAAGTGGTTAGAAAGCACGCACATCATCGACTGCAAAACCACAGGTAGAAGTCATCTTAAACGTATGAGACAATATCCAGTAATTGAGAAGAACCAAGCCTCATGACCTAATGCTCTAAAAGCTATGGGAAAGTACTTAAAACTTTAAAAATTCCTTAACACGATTTTAAATATAAAAAAGAAAAATTATTTGTCCATCTTTCAGAGATTGGCCTTGATTAAAGAGTTATTTTTAGTAGCGTTGGAGTAACCGAGAATCATCAAGTGTCTTTCGAGATTTTCACCTTCGTTAGAAAAAAAACCAAAAAAAAAAAAACGAGATTACGAAATCATCGAGGTAGACGCGAGGGTGCTTTACGTCGACATACCAATGCAGAGAAAGGAACGCAGGTTCAATACTAAACATATTTAGTCAAGTGTGAGTCCCTCGCGGTTAGTGTTCTGCACCATAGTCGTATCTCAATTTTGCTTTCTCATTAATTCGCAGAAAAATAGAAAACTTCGGTCGTACTTGAAAGGATCAGGTCAAACCAATACTTTTTATTTCATGTCTTCCCATGATACACGGCCCGCTCGAGAACCACTAAAGACATTTTGACGAAATTTAGTTTGTATATATTTACGTACGTCTTGATGTATAGGTCATTTCATTTAAAAACTATCAAAATCGGATCAACTGTGACTGGGGTGTGGACGGCGGGGTTTTAAAAATCCTAATCATCTTTATTAGCCGACTAACTCATCAACTCCTAAAAGGATTTCGAAGAAATTGTAGACACAGTACTATTGCCAGTTGGAAATAATTGAATATGTAATAATAAAGTGCTGATAATTGATTGATTGTGGCGTCTTGTTGAAACCACAGCTCTTCCAAATTAATACCATTCAATTGGGGAATTGAACTCCATTGACTGCAACGTTCTAGACGGCATCACTTTTGAAGAAATATGCAGCAATGGTTCCACCAGCCCATAAAGCACACCAAACAGTGACTTTTTATGGATGTAACGGCATCTCAATAACGGCTTGTGGATTTTCTTCCCTCCAAATGTGGCAATTTTGCTTGTTGACTTAGCTATTCAACCAAAAATGAGCCTCATCACTGAGCAAAATTGTGTGGTGAAAATGGGGATCAAGATCAATCTCGTTTTCGGCCCATTCACCAAACGCACGACGTACACCATGGTCAAGAGGCTTCAATTCTTCCACAAGCTGGATCTTCTAAGCTCGTAAATCAAGATCTTTCCACAAAATCTTCCATAAAATGGATGGTACAACTCCCATTGTTGGGCACGATGGAGAATTGACAAATTCGGGGCCTCTTCAATAATACGCTCCACAGTAGCAACTGCTTCTTCGGTGCGCACCGTCTCTGCGGTTATAGTAAGTTTCACTAACTGAACCACTATTTTCGAAATAAATTTGCGCAATTTGCACGCTTTTTTTCGAGCGTAGGTCTATTCATGGTGAAATGACAAACAAACTGAGCACAAATCAGCTGTCAGATGTCAAATTGGCTTTCGCTTTAAAAAGTATTGCCAATTCTAAAAATAAAAACACCCTTTATATGGTGAGAAGCTTAAAATATATTCGAATTATCATTCCCATACGCCTCACTCATGAACCATACAACAGATTTCCATGAAAATCGTGAAAATCGGATGATGGTGGGGTAAGATATGGTAGGGTGACTTTCCACTCCACGTATTCCAATATTTTTCAAGGACTGTGTGTGCCAGAAGATTTGTTTTGTAATTTTCCCTTACCTACTCATAAATTTAAATGCTGTCAATAATTTAAATTTTTTTGGAATTAACAGTTTCGGTGATAGGGAGGGGGGACTCATTCTTTTTCAGCTTTATTTGTTAAAGAAAGTTTATAAAAAAAAAATCATTATTTTTGGACTGCTTGGAAGTACAGCTTTAATTTGATATGCCTCATGATGGAGTATAAAAATATTTCCCTTCTATCGGGGAACATTATGCCCCCAAATGTCCCCTACGAAAATATTTTTTTTGTAATTTCTTTTCCCGATTATTTCTTGCGTAATAGTTTTGTACACAATTTCAGCTCTTTACCTCAACAGCTCAAAACGAATGACGGATAGACAGACACCGTGTTGAATCTGGAACGGAGTACTAAAAAACTATGTTAACAAAACAGATCATAATTTCAAAGGTGCGATGTTCAAAGGCTCATGTAAGCTCGCCAGTCCCAGGGTACTAAAGAAAGACACCTAAAAGCTTTGAAAGGTGTTATTCAAGCCATTAAAATTGTCTTCATATTTTTATAACTTGGGTGGCTTACAATACTTTTGTTGTACACGATAACGCAAAGGGTCAACCAGAACGCTCGCTTTTACGAAGTCTCGGGATAAAGTATAGCGCTCGCTTGCATGATGCCGTGGAAAGTTAACAGCAACGTTTACCCTTGCGATGTCTTGGAATAAAAGAAGGGAAATGAAATAAAAATAGTATAAATGCCACACTACGGTGGCCAAATCACGGAACGCCATTGGTAGGTAAACCTCCACTTATAATGGCAAATTCCTCGCAAAAATATATAATCGGAAGGAATGCTTCTAAAGAATGCACTAAAAAACAAAAACATTTTGTTGGTCGGCGGCGGTTATCTACGAAGTATTGGGTTTATAACTTATTTCGTGCGGTTTTTTTTGTCAAAAATTAAACGTTTTTTTAAGAAAAACATTTACAGTAGTATTATTCAGAGTATTGCCCATCTGAAGCTATGACTTTTTCCCATCTTTCTGGCAATTTGTGGATCCCATCCCAAAAGAACTGCGCCGGCTTGGCAGCCAAGAATGAATCAAGCCAATTTTTGATATTCTGCTCTGATGTGAACCGTATTTCAGTGAGGGCGTTCTGCATCGACCGGAACAAATGGTAGTCAGAAGGGGCAAGGTCTGGGCTATAAGGCGAGTGGGGTAAAACTTCCCATCCACTGTTTTCCAAATAGTTCTTAACCGGAATAGCAACGTGGGGCCGAGCGTTGTCATGATGGAAAATTATTGCCTCGTGTCTGGTCGCATATTCCGGGCGTTTTTCGGCTGTGGAACCCAATTTCCTTGCTTTTGAATATATCCAGCTGCTTTTAAACGTTTTGGAATGGCTGCTTGAGTGACACCCAAAGATTCTGCGAGCTCTTCTTGTGTTTGGCAACAATCTTCATAGAGTAATGCTTCCAGTTCTTCATCTTCAAACTTTTTTGGCTGCCCAGGACGTTCATCGTCTTCCAAGCCAAAATCACCACTTTTAAATCGTGCAAACCACTTTTGGCACGTTCGCTCAGCTAGCGCATGTTCACCATAAACTTCCACCAAAAGACGATGACTTTCGGCAGCAGTTTTCTTCATATTGTAACATAATAATAACTACGCCCCCTAAAATATGACGCAACAAATTCCGAAGTGACTTCATTCTGGCAGAATTTTGGTTCGTACTGTCCTTTCATTCGAGGTTCGTGTCTGGGACGAAGTCTCCACAGCTCATGTCAACGAAAGAGACGAATAATATCAGGGATAAAAGGGAATTGAAACTGCAAGAATTATTTCTCTTGTTCCAGTGGTCGAAGAATTTGCTAGAAGTTTCTGGCTATCAGAAACTTCTGCTATATAAGGACAGATGGCGATCAAAAAAGACACAGTTGGTTTTAGAACCGTGGCGAAGAGATTGGAAAAGTGATAACGGGCGAAGTTGTAATTTGGTGATAAATTGAAAGTTGAGAGTAAACAAGAAAAAGTAATTAGTTTGAATTTGTGAATTAAGTAATAGAAAGGAGATAAAGTGATTTGAGAGGAAAGAGACATTGTAAGAAAAGAATTTGCGAAGAATAGTATAGTGTGAACTTGAATTGTTCTATAGAGTAGAAAATAAAGAAATAATTTCACAGAATAATTGTTTTATCTACTCGAGCCGTAGCTCGCATATTACATTGGTGTCAGAAGCGGGATAAAACTTATTCTGTGAATAACTATTTCCGTGGTGTGAAATTGCACAAAAAAAAAAAAAAAAAAAAAAAAAAACGATTTCTGTGTTGAGTTAATTAGTTGCGCAAAATGGGTCGCAAATTGGGAAAACTAACTATAACTCAACTAAAGGCAGAACTCAGTAAGCGGAACCTCGACACAACTGGGGGAAAAGATGCCCTACTGATTCGTCTGGAAGAAGCAGTAACGCAGGAAGGTGAAAATCCGCATGACATAGAGTTTGACGTGGAAGAGGAACCAGCAAGTACAGTAGCCGACCCGGGTATAACAAGTCTGCTCCTGCAACTTAAGTTAGTCATGGACGAACAAAAGAAAGCAATAGAAGATCAAAGTCATAAGCTCGATGACCAAAGGAATTCTCTAGAACTTAAGCTGGACGAACAAAAGAAAGCAATGGACGAACAAAAGAATTCTCTAGAACTTAAGCTGGATGAACAAAAGAAAGCGATGGACGAACAAAAGAAAGCAATGGGCGACCAAAGGAATTCTCTAGAACTTAAGCTGGACGAACAAAAGAAAGCAATGGACGAACAAAAGAATTCTCTAGATGCTCTGGAAAGTAAACTTGATGAGCAAAACAAGAACTTGGAATCCAAATTCGAAGTGATCGAAGAAAAAATCGAGAAGGTCGAGACGCAACTCGAAAAAGTCGAAATTAGATTCGATGAAAATTTTGAGAAACATGAAACTCAGTTCGGGAAGATAGAGACTCAGTTTGAAAAAGTGGATACGCAATTCGAGATAGTAGGAAAGCAAGTCGAAAATCTTGCTAAGGAGCTCAGCAACGTGAAGAGACAGAAAGCACGGGAATATTCCACTGACGGTCTGAGAAGAAAGGAGATGCAGCCTCCTATCTTCGATGGTCAAACATCATGGCCAATTTATAAAAGGCAATTCGAAGCGGCCGCAATGACCAATAGCTGGGACGATGAAGAGAAGTCCATTGCACTCACACTTGCACTGAGGGGTCCAGCTGCGGAGCTCTTGCAGACCATCCCGGAAGATAAACAGCAGAACTACGACTCTCTGGTTCAGGCTATCGAGATGCGGTTTGGGGATGAACACATGCAGCAGGTGTACAGGGTTCAGCTGCGTAGTCGAGTCCAGAAAAGGGGGGAAACGCTCCAACAGTTGCAAGCGGATATAGAGCGACTAGCCCATCTTTCATACCCTAAAGCCGGTGAGGAGCTTATCAACGAAATGGCGGTGGAAGCTTTTATTCAGGCCATAGAGGACAGACAACTGCAAATGGCTGTAAGGATGGCTGAAAAACGAACACTCCCCGAGGCATTGGCATTCGCTTTGTCAATGAAGGCTGCGGACCAAGCATACCAGGGAATACACCGTGTCAGGGAAATGTCCGTCGTGGAATGCTCATGCCAGAGAACAGCCGTCAAAGCTCGCGGAAGTCAAATCCGTTGCTGGAATTGCAACCAAACCGGACACCTACAACGGCAGTGCAGAAGTGCACCTAGACGAGGAAATTGTCCACATTGCGGAAGTAGGAGAAGCAGAGAGGAAGCATCCTGTCGGTCAGACTTCCCAAAACCAGCAGTCGGGAGATGCGTAAGGACCAACTTCGCGGGGCAGAAGTTGGTTACTGGAATCGAGGCCCCCAGGACCACCATTCAAGTTTCGCAAACCAAACGGGGTAACAAGAGCCTGACAGTGG
Source organism: Pocota personata (assembly GCA_963082735.1). Lineage (NCBI taxonomy): Eukaryota > Metazoa > Arthropoda > Insecta > Diptera > Syrphidae > Pocota > Pocota personata. The sequence goes on from OY720430.1 coordinate 190,054,124, forward strand.
AGGCACTAATCAACGAGAAGAAGTGCGTAGCCACCATCGACACAGGTGCCACTGCCTCCATTGTAAGAAGAGATATCGTCAAAAGCTCCTGGCTGCACAACACCAACAGCTACTGCCTGAAGACTGCAACAGGGGAAATGGCGAAGGTATTTGGAGAAGTTCGTCTTACGATTACTCTGGCAGGACTGACGTTCTCCCATGCGTTTCTGGTGGCAGATATATGCGACGAGTGCATCATCGGAGTAGACTTCATGAAAGCAAATGAAGTAATCTTGGACATCGGGATGCAAGTACTGAGGTATCGAAATGTGGAGATTCCGATGGTGTACGGAAACGAGAATGCCGTAACTCTCAGGACAGTCATCAGCAAAGACGAAGTTTTGCCGCCGTCTTCAGAGACAATCATTTGGACGAAGCTGGAAGGTGATCTTGGGAGCCACCGATTCTACATAGTAGAACCAGACCCAGAGAAGAATTCTCAAGACTACATCGTGGGAAAGACGTTAGTCGAACCAAAGAACACCATGGTTCCAGTGAGGGTTTTGAACGCAAGACCACACACTGTCAAACTAAGGCGAGGGGAGGTGACTGGAAAATGCACGCCGATTACCGCCGTCGCAACAATATCTGAACGTGATGCTCCAAAACTTCTCCCATCACCTTGGACAGCGGAAGCGAGAGAGACGATTCTCCAGTCCAGTGAGCTGAATCAGGAGCAGCGAACTATGGCAGAGAATCTTATCAATGAGTACGCTGATGTATTTGCCTCACAGGACGGAGAATACGGCCGAACACACCTGGTACAACATCGAATAGACACTGGTGATACTAGACCAATTCGTCAGCCTGCTAGGCGCCTTCCATTGGCAAAGCAGACAGAAGTTGCAGAGATGGTGTCGGCAATGGAGAAAGAAGGTCTGATTGAAAGTTCCAAAAGTCCGTGGGCATCACCGGTTGTACTGGTTAAGAAGAAAGATGGCAGCACGCGGTTCTGCGTGGACTATCGGCAGCTCAATTACGTCACCAAGAAAGACAGCTACCCTCTGCCACGGATTGACGACACGCTAGACACACTATCAGGAGCCCGATGGTTTTCCACTCTCGACTTGAAGAGTGGCTACTGGCAGGTACAGATCCATCCAGAAGACCGGGAGAAAACCGCCTTCACCGCAGGAAATGGGCTATGGCAATTCACGGTAATGCCATTCGGGCTGTGCAATGCTCCGGCGACTTTCGAGCGATTGATGGAATGTGTCCTGCAAGGGTTAACATGGAAAACCTGTTTGGTATACTTGGATGATGTCATCGTCGTAGGAAAAACGTTTGCGCAACACCGAGACAATCTAAGGGATGTGTTTCAAAGGCTTCGAAGTGCCCACCTGAAGCTCAACCCCAAGAAGTGCGCCCTGTTTAGAGCGGAAGTCAAGTACCTGGGACACATAATTTCAGCGAAAGGAGTGAGAACCGATCCGGAGAAGGTCGAAGCGGTGAAAAACTGGCCAGTCCCCAAAGACAAACACCAACTAAGGAGCTTCCTGGGCCTAGCCACCTACTACAGACGGTTCGTGAAGGATTTTGCCGGGATCGCAAAGAACCTGCACCAGTTGACGGAAAAGGGAAAACAATTCAAATGGTCAATTGAGTGCGAGAAGAGCTTCAAGGCACTTAAACAACGGCTATGCGATGCCCCGATACTGGCTTACCCCACTCCCGGGGAAACGTTCGTTGTGGATGCAGATGCTAGTAATGTCGGGGTAGGAGCCGTACTCTCCCAGGTGCATGACGGCCAAGAGAAGGTGGTTGCGTACTTCAGCAAGGTGCTCTCTAAGCCAGAAAGGAACTACTGCGTGACAAGGCGGGAACTTCTAGCTTTGATCTTGGCTACGAAGCATTTTCACAAATACCTCTACGGGAGGAAGTTCGTTCTTCGCACAGACCATGCAGCATTAAAATGGCTATTACAGTTCAAGAGTCCTGAGGGTCAGGTCGCAAGATGGATCGAAAGGCTGCAAATCTACGACTACGAAATACAGCATCGTAAAGGAAAACTCCACTCTAATGCGGATGCACTGTCCCGGAGACCATGCAGAACGGATTGTAAACATTGTGCGCGTCAGGAAGAACGGGAGCTGGTTTCCATCCAAAGAATGAGAGCCGAACCTATCGCCGGCTGGAGCGTAGATGAGATCCGGAACGCTCAGAAGGAAGACCCCGATATCGAGCCGATTCTGGCCTGGAAGGAGAACATGGAGAAACCGGATCATCAGGACATCTCTCACAGAAGCCCGACCTTAAAGGCATATTTTGCGCAGTGGGACTCCCTCCATGTCCAAGAAGGTGTTCTGAGAAGAAAATGGGAATCCTCCGACGGAAAATCGTTTGTAATGCAGCTTGTAGTACCGCGGACGAGGGTCAAGGAGGTGTTACAGGAAATGCATGGCGGGGCGACCGGAGGCCACTTGGGAGTGAATAAGACGCTAGAAAGGGTACGAGAACGTTTTTATTGGTTAAAAGCGAAGGAAGATATCGAAGACTGGTGCAGAAAATGCGACGTGTGTGCAGCTAGCAAGGGTCCGAGAATCAAAACTCGAGGTAAGATGCACCAATACAACGTGGGAGCACCTTTCGAACGAATCGCCATTGACATCGCAGGGCCCTTTCCGGAAACCGACAATGGTAATCGGTATATACTCGTAGTGATGGACTACTTCAGTAAGTGGCCGGAAGCGTTTCCGATCCCTAACCAGGAAGCCAGAACCGTGGCGGAGCAGATCGTCTACAATTGGGTTAGCAGATTCGGTGTGCCCTTGGAATTGCATTCTGACCAAGGGCGGAACTTCGAGTCAAGAATCTTCCAAGAGATGTGTCAACTACTCGGAATCAAAAAGACAAGGACAACCCCGCTTCATCCACAGTCGGACGGTATGGTGGAGCGTTTCAATAGGACTTTGGACGAACATCTCTCGAAGGTCGTAGGTGACTACCAACGGGATTGGGACCGGCAGATTCCCTTGTTTTTGATGGCCTATAGAAGTGCCGTGCATAGCACTACTCGACATACGCCGTTCGAAATCTTATTTGGTGGAATAGCTCGTTTACCCAGTGAGGTGAAATTTGGATCTCCTACCAATGAGCCCAGAAATGAAGAAGAGTACGTGGCGGACCTTAGGGAAAGGCTTAGGGACATACACCAAAGGACCAGAAGCCAGATTAAGATGACGAGCGACCGCATGAAGACCAGGTATGATGCCAAGGCAACAACGTCAGGATTCCAGGAAGGAGATCTGGTGTGGCTGTATAATCCCCATCGCCAAAAGGGGAAATCACCTAAGTTACAGCGGAACTGGGAAGGTCCCTACAGAATAGTAACCCGCATCAACGATGTTGTCTACCGCATCCAGCGAGGACCAAGGGCCAAAATGAAAGTGGTTCATGTGGACCGACTGAGTCGATACAATGGCCGAAATGAGGATGCACTTGTTCGGGACGAACACGTCTAAGAGGGGGGCAGTGTAACATAATAATAACTACGCCCCCTAAAATATGACGCAACAAATTCCGAAGTGACTTCATTCTGGCAGAATTTTGGTTCGTACTGTCCTTTCATTCGAGGTTCGTGTCTGGGACGAAGTCTCCACAGCTCATGTCAACGAAAGAGACGAATAATATCAGGGATAAAAGGGAATTGAAACTGCAAGAATTATTTCTCTTGTTCCAGTGGTCGAAGAATTTGCTAGAAGTTTCTGGCTATCAGAAACTTCTGCTATATAAGGACAGATGGCGATCAAAAAAGACACAGTTGGTTTTAGAACCGTGGCGAAGAGATTGGAAAAGTGATAACGGGCGAAGTTGTAATTTGGTGATAAATTGAAAGTTGAGAGTAAACAAGAAAAAGTAATTAGTTTGAATTTGTGAATTAAGTAATAGAAAGGAGATAAAGTGATTTGAGAGGAAAGAGACATTGTAAGAAAAGAATTTGCGAAGAATAGTATAGTGTGAACTTGAATTGTTCTATAGAGTAGAAAATAAAGAAATAATTTCACAGAATAATTGTTTTATCTACTCGAGCCGTAGCTCGCATATTACAATATTAAAGTAATGAAGAAGAACTCCCCGCAAAAACACTTTTTCAGGCACAAAGTTCGACATATTTGAGTGAAAAAAAATTATTGTTGTTTACCCTTCAAATGAATGACATATACTGAAATGACGTACAATGACAGTAGCTTTCAAACGCATGTTCCAATGGAATAATAACAATGGAATAACACAAGTTACGCCATCTCTTAGCAAACCGCACGAATTAAGTTATTGACCCAATAACAATTGGAGAAATGATGAGCTAAAGTAAATTTAAGTCAAAACAGTCCATAACACATGTAAAGTGTGAACTTGGAATGCTCATACTGTTCACGGATTTATCTTCCACCTGCCCTCGAAGAAAGACTTTCCCTTCAAAATATCAACAACGGTTCAAAACAATCTCATTTGTAGATAAAATATTTCTCTTCTTTCTAACCCTGAAAATCGAATCCCTCACTTATGAGTGAATTAATAAACCCACTAGAGCATAAAAATATTTTTTTTTTTATTTTTTATTTTTTCTAAACTATACAATTTACGGATCTTAGCAGACGACCTCCCCCATTGAAACCCCATGTGAATACATCTTAATTGAGACACAAAATTTATGTCACTAACTCCCACAGTTTGTTTGATAATCATTCATGAATTCAAATGAATTCCAAAATTGTCGCTTCTCATTCCACTTAGCCCATAATCCAACCAGAATAACCTTCTGAGAAATCCCCTCCCTCATCATTTCCACCACCAAATTCGCATAATCAAGCAGCAAAGCACAATTAACATGATATACTGTGAGAATTACACACTCTGCCAGTACAGAGCGGGTTGATACCCACATTAATCTCAAGTTGACAGAATACGAGCAATCTACTGCGCGAGGTGTGTAATTAAAATTCACACTATTGCAGCAGCGGCAGCAGCAGTTTGGCGTATAATTATTGTGTTAGTAGGTCTCCGTCATAAAGTTACTTTCATTTTCAGTAGACTAAATTAGTTAATAACCGACAAGCATAAATCATTATTTAACAATCTCTCATTTGTCCTTTTTGCAGATTACGCTGATGCCAATGATTGCACTTGCCAGTTAGTAAGATGCCAACATGCGATAGCAAAGCTAAGCCAACAGCTTTAGGCAGTCTATCGGCGGCCGAACTCGACCACCACGCCTCCGAGGCGGCCAAAGTCAAACGCACCAAAGAGCAAGCCTATTTCAATTCCTATGACTTTGATGCAATCGAAGTGCTACCCTACGAGGAAGACGAAGAAGACCGCTCGCATTCTCTGCAGCATCAGCATCATCATCACCATGGAAGCCATACGGGTCATCATCCCAAGTACACTGTGGGTGGATGCAAAGCCTGCCATCAGACATCACAATCTGCATCAGTATCACCAGCACCTGGTATTAACGCAACACTGCCAACTGTCAGCCACAGCCATAGTCTAAATAGTCGACCTCGTCACCATCAACAGCAACAGCAACAGCAGCAGTTGAAAAAGAAGAAGAAGAACTTTTTGTCCAGTCCCAGCAGCAATCATAGCTCCAGCACCAACAGTAGTCTCAGTTCCTTCTCGCAACCAAATAGTACAGTGGATTCGAAGAGAACGTATCTGAAGCGAATTGGTGCATTCTTTACATCGCATTCGATGGGAAAACGAGCGTCGATTGAATCATTGACGGATATCGAGAAGCAAGCGCAGCAGACCAATAGTTCCGCATCATCAAGTCAAATCTCTTTGGATACTAATATCAGATCGGTGGGCAAACTGTACGATAGCAGCAGCACTGGCGGTGGTGGCGGCGGGTGTAACAAGCGAGATCATGTCATGGATGATGCCGTGAATAGTAATTTTCTCCTGCCAAGAGCAATGCTGAAGTATCAGAGGTAAGTGATCTGAAAGTGGATGCCGGATGGGTGGAATGAGAGTCTCTGAACAAAAGAAGTGCAATTGAAAGCAAGTCGGATTCGACTTTTTGCGGAGAAGATTGCTTTCATGTAAATTATGTGGGTGAGGTTTAAATGGCATCATTTGTGGATAAATTATTAATTTTGTTCCTGAAATTGTTTGAGGAAAAATGAGCATGTATGTATATTATGCATGGTTTCACTTTAGGACTTGGAAATAATTTTCAGCAATTTTTACTTTAACAGACTTCTACTATACCAAACTATTATTATGAGGCCAAAAGAAAAAATCCGTAATGTGGAAGATATGGGTTACTTTTTAAAACACTTGTATCTTAATTGATCACTTTACGGCTTTGATAACCTAATGTGTATCAATTCGCGTGTAGTCTGCTCAAAGTTATGTGCTCGGCGGACCGATTATCTACAGCATCCTCTGCCTATTTGTTATGAATTAGCCGTTCTTCTATGATCTTAAAGCAGTAAAGTGACGTAAAAAGACGTATGTATACTTACTATGACGACAATGACAGGAAAGTTAGATTTCTGCACAAAAATGTTCAATACTTGTGAACGTGGCCTCAAGCCTCTCCAGTTAGCCCGGTCCTTAGCTAACTGCCTCCAGTTGTGCACTCCAAGTCGGTTGAGTTCCCCTTCTACTTGTGCACGCCCACCTAAGGCGATGTTTTCCTCTACTGCGTTATCCCTCCGGGTTCGATTCGAAGACTCTGCGGGCTGGAGCATTGGTTTCATTCATTCTACATGTCCTAGCCATCTTATGTGACTGATGCAGTTTTTTGACTAAGTCAATGTCGCTCGTATATTTCGTCGTTGAATCTTCTCCTCCAAAGCCCGTCAACGCAAATGGGACCGAATATCTTACGAAGCATTTTTCTTCCGAAACTACAGAGGTTGTCTTCATCTGCTTTCGACAGTGTCCATGATTCAGCGCCATAAAACAGTTGAGGAGGTTAACAGGACTGTGGAGGTTAAGGCCGTTAGTTGTTCGGGATAGGGCCTTATTACTCAATTGGCCTCTCAGCCCAAAGAAACAGCGATTGGCAAAAGTTATTCTTCATTTGATTTATGCTGAGGCAAAATCCCTTACTACCTCGAAGTTATAGCTGCCGACTGTGATGTTCTGTCTAATTCGTCGATGTTGTGTTTCCCTTCTTGTTGACAGCATGTACTTGGTTTTGCCCTCATTTACCTCTAAACTCATTTTGGCAGCTTCCATTTCAATATTAGCGAACGCACCAGTGACAGCCCGCTTAGTTCGTCCAATTATGTCAATATCGTTGGCGTATGCTAGTAGCAGCACAGATTTTTGAAAGATTGTGCCAACGGTGTTGACTGGTGAGTTTCGCACAATTATTTCAAGTACGTTGTTAAAGAAGTGAAATGACAGCGCATCACATAGTCTAAATCCTTTTTTGACAACGAAGGTCTCGTTGAAGTCGTTACCGATCTTGATGGAGCAGCGAGCATTATCCTGCACAGGCGGACGAGTTTGCAGGGATGCCAAAACTAGACATTGATCTATATAGCTCGTCTCTATAAATGCTGTCATATGCGGCCTTAAAATCGATAAAAAGATAATGGGTATCGATTTGGACTTCTTGGGTTTTCTCCATGCTCTGCCGAAGTGTGAAAATTTTATCGACTGTAGACTTTCCTGACATAAAATCAAACTGATAGGGGCCAATCAGATTGTTAACGAGGGGTTTCAGGCGTTCACACAATATGGCAGATAATATCTTGTACGCTATGTTAAGGAGGCTGATTGGCGCAGTTGAGGGGTCTCCTTTTTTGTGGATCGGTCAAACGATGTTGAGATTCCATTCATCACGCATACACTCGTTTGATCAAATTTTTAAAATGAGTTGGTGTATGCTCTCTACCAAATCATCTCCAGCTGCTCGACCGGTAAGCCTTGTTGGTTTTAAGCTTGGCTATTGCTATCCTCACTTCGTTTTGCTCAAGTGGACGGAAGTTTTGGCCATCATCGTCTATGTTGAATGATCTATTCTGCCTGACAATGGTATGTTATTCTTCGTTGCCGTTATAGAGTCTGCAGAAAAAGTTTTTCCATATTCTCAGCACCGACTGTGACCGACTGTGATTCTCCTTGCGTCGATCACAATACCATCGATTTGGTTGACCGTTTCATGATCAGGAAACCGCCACGTCCCCTTGTGGATATTGAGGTGAGAAAACCGTGTGCTTGCTATAGCGACGTTTCGCCCCACAGCAAAGCCAACACACCTACAAGGGTGGGTCAATAAGTCCTTGAAAAATTAAATAAGGAACACTCTTTCGGTATAGAAACATTTTATTTTCCAACAGTCTCCTTTTAGCTCTATACTTCATCACTACACTTCATCCAACGTTTCTCCAATTTGTTGATGCCCCCCAAATAATACGATTTCCCGAGCCCCTCAAAATAAGCATTTGTTTCAGCGATGACCTCTTCATTCGACCCAAATCTCTTACCTCCGAGTCATTTCTTCATGTTTGAAAACAAGAAATAGTCGCAGGGGGCTAAATCTGGGGAATATGCTGGATGAGGGAGGAGTTCGTAGCCTAACTCATGCAATTTTGCCATTGCGACTGCGGACTTGTGCACCGGTGCGTAGTCCTGGTGAAAAATAACTTTTTTCTTCGCCAATTGCGGCCGTTTTTGCTTCAAATCGGCTTAGAATTGATCCAGCAGCTCTGCGTAATATGCGCCGGTGATCTTTTTACCCTTTTCAGGGTAATCGATGTGAATAACACTGCCCGCATCCCAAAAAACTGTCGCCATGACCTTGATTGCTGACAAACCCGCCTTGGCCTTCTTCGGCTTCGATTCACCGGGAGAAGTCCATTGTTTTGACTGTTCCTCAGTTTCTGGTGTGTTGTGGTGATTCCATGTTTCATCCACGGTTTTTTTCTGGAACATTGCCAAACACACCTTTGAAGTTGTCAAACGAATGCGTTTGTTGTCGATTGTGAGCAAACGCGACACCCATCCTGCTGAAAACTTATTCATGTCCAAATATTTATGTAAAATCGAAATCACTGAGCCATGTGATGAGCCTGTGGTCTTTTCAAGCTTGCGCACTTTCACTCGCCGATCGTCCATTATCAAACCATGATTCTATCGACCATTTCTGGTGTGGTGACCTCAATTGGGCTACCAGAACGTTCGGCGTCACTTGTGCTTGAACGACCGCACCGAAATTGAGTACAACCAGTTTCAATCGATGGTGAAGAGTCCCCATAATATTTGTCAAGCTTTTGTTTGGTTTGCGTGATAGTTTTTTCTCGCAAAAAATAGTGTTTAATGAGCACTCGAAGTTCACTTTTTTCAATTTTAACGAAAATGCTAGTAGGAGTCTTTATAAAATGGCTGCCACAACAAAACTATTTGACAGATCTGTCTGAAAATTTGGGTGCGTTCTTTTGATAAAAAATAATAAATTTAAGGTGACGACACAATTTGTGTTAATTTTCAGGGACTTATTGACCCACCGTAAGTCCGTTGCCAGACGTGGTGTCGTGTAGGCTATTCTTACCAACTGTCCTACCTAAGATGTCCTCCTTTCCTATCTTGGCGTTAAAATCGCCTAATACGATTTTAACGTCATATTTAGGACAGTGCTCGTATGTCTTTTCGAGGAGCTCGTAGAAACACTCTTTGGTGGCGTCGTCCTTGTCCTCTGTGGGGCCAATAACAATTTTGAAGAACAAGTTGAAATTTTATGATGGCGCCCCGAAATGGATTTTGAATAGTTCCAAGAAAAAATGCTGGCAAACTAATTTTTCTTTTGTTTCATTTGCCATGTCAGGGAAATCTATCATCACTATTGTTACGCTCACTACTAGCCTGTATTCTTCTATATACTGTTACAATCAGAGAGCCTTCAAATATCACATCCTGTGCCTGTGCTCTAGAGCGTCTCCAGACATCCTAAAAACATATGTCAAACTTTTTACTTACAACGATCCTGCCTAATCCCTCACCCTTGTGGGATGTGCGTTGGGCGCCATCTTAGAAAAAATATGCTGAATTACCTTTTACTAGCGGTACCCAGACAAAGCTCAAACCATACGAACAAATATTGTCATAATTGCAAAACAAGAACACATATTAAATTAAAAGAAAATAGGCTAGGAGGAGGTTTCCCACCCCCACTTTTGTGTATTTTGTTAAGAATTTTTTTTATTTTTTAAGTACAGGGTGGCTCATAAACATTAAGCACTTTTTAAATTTAAATAACTTTTTAAAAAAATGTATTTTATTTTTTTCCAATATTAAGCATGGAAAATAGTGTCTTTCTAATCACTGCCATTTGCATTTACATATAACTCCAATCTTTATCCATAACTGTCCTCAAAGTTGTGTCAACGCTGTTATTTCATTTGCGATATTTCTTTTCAAATCATTTAAAGATTGCTGCAACCACATAGGCGCACGGGATAAATGGTTTGTTGCAGCTTCAAAAAGTTTTCTACCATTGCTCTCTATTCATCCCAAGTAACATTTTCTGCCTAGACATTTTCATCCGCAAAGAAGTAATACGTTCCTGAATCACTTGTGGGTTTAGTGCACCCCGAAATGACGTACTCGTATTTTGTTTATTTACAGGTACATAGCCGTTAAGACGAAAATGAGCCTTCATTAGAAATTATTAGCTTTTCTAAAATGGTAATCGTCTTCATTTCTTATTTCGAGCACTAAACGGACCATCAGTATACGACTTGCGTAATCTTTGGGAGAGCAGTTTCAGACAGAATTGAATTTTGTAAGGAAAATAACCCAAACCTTTTTTTTTTGTAAAATGCTGTCCCAGAGGTTTCTAATTGTCATAAACGCCGCCTAGTCTATGTGCTAGACTCTTCTTCGATAGATACTCGTACGTGGTTTATGTTCTCTCGAAAACGGCCCAAACTGCTTCTTTCAGTCGGTTTATGATCATCTACTGTTCTTTCTTCTCGAAAATGAACAAGATATCCCTTGATTGCGATTTTAGTTGGAGAATTTCGAACATTCAAATGACTGCGAAACTCTCGCTGTATGCCAACAATTGTAGAGTTCAACTACGAAGATGTATTGTGCAGTCCATGATGTAAGAACAATTAAAGCCAATTAAATTTCATATCCAAGAGTGTATAATACTAGATGAGGCATTTCTTAAATAGGTGCCACTACTTCGGATTCTGGTAGAGCACTGAATTTCGAGCAAAAAATATGTTATGAATATGTGGTTTCCTTAATTTTGATCTCTCTTCGCCATATCTGTGCTGACTTGTGCACCAAACTTTAGAACATCTTGGAAACATATTTTTTTTTTTTACTTCAAGAGATATATCATATTTTTAAGTCAAAATTTGTTAACGGCATCGGATTTAAGGTTGTGGATATCGGTAATAGTTCTTCCAAATAGTTTTCACAGGCAATCTGATGTGATGTCTGTTGTATCTGTTGTATTTTCTGCCTTGGAGCACCACAGATTTTGACCCGAAACAGGTACAGTTGGGTCTTCAATTTACGATATTGTTTATCGTCAAAGTACTATAGGTATACCTAACTACCAACATCAAGAACGGGTACCAAAGCAAGCTTAGGATATCAGCAATCTTCGAAGATCTTTTTGCCGCATACGATGCCATATGGCGAATTGGAAACTACTCTATGTAATACCCTGCGGAAAGATAGCAATTCTAATGAATAACATGTTAAGTAAGTATTTATAGATGATGTGGGAAGTAAATGAAAAAAGCTAAAAAAAAAAACGATATTCCATAAGGCTCAGTACTGTCACCCCTGTTGTTTAATCTATATATATATGATATACCCGAAATAAGATACGAAAACTACCACACTGACATAGCTTTAACAACACAGACCTGAAATATGCAAGACGCATTAGAAATACTTCAAGGAGTTCTTAAGATGTTAGCAAATATTTCATAGATTGGAGATAAAAATTATCCTAAACAAAACCGAGACAGATTGTTTAATAATACCACTCTCCCACACAACTATTTAGTTTCCGAAATACCTGAGAATTACACTCGACCGGACATTAACATATGAAAACCATCTGCAAAACACAAGTGCGAAATTGATAATAAGAAATAATCTTTTCGAAAAATTTGCGACATAACCCTTCGAATAGCTGCATTAAGCCTGGTATTTTCAACAGCGGATTATGGCGCACTAATATGGGCCAACAGTATACATACCAAACAAATCGACAGCAAGCTCAATACTAATTTACGTTTAATATCCAGCACTATTAAATCAATCGCCCAAAAAATAAAATCTTATTAGAGAACGTGTTATCTTAGAAAGACCTCAAAATTTAGATAAACTCCATTCCACTAAACAAACCAATCGGACTTATATTTCAAATAAAAGTATCATAAACAACGAAGAACAAAACGCTGTTTCGATTCTATCAAGCTAAAGGGTTATTCATTTCGAGATTGGGATTTCAAATCCCTCCCATATAGCATCTGTCAAATCCATCTGTCATCCATAGTGACAGCTAGTTAGTTCTTGATTTGACAACCACCGCTTAATGCATTAAAATTATTGCATCTTACTACAAAAATAACAGTTCTGTAATATCTGTGTATCTGTAAGTTGACGCCGATTTTTCGAACAAAATCTTCTTCAGCGATGAGGACCATTTCTCGCTTTGCAGCTAAGAGTGGGTCAATAAGTCCCTGAAAATTAACACAAATTATGTCGTCACCTTAATTTTAATTGTTTTCTTGTCAAGAATCATCTTTCAAAACAACGCACCCAAACTTTCAGACAGATCTGTCAAATAGTTTTGTCTCGGCAGCCATTTTATATAGACGCCTACTAGCATTTTCATTAAAATGAAAAAAAGTGAATTTCGAGAGCTCATTAAACACTATTTTTGCGAGAAAAAACTATCACAAACCAAACAAAAGTTTGGCAAATATTATGGGGACTCTTCACCATCGATTGGAACCATTCACCGCACCGAAATTGAGTAAACTAATAAGTTTACTCAATTTCGGTGCGGTCGTTCAAGCACAAGTGACGCCGAACGTTCTGCTCGCCCAATTGAGGTCACCACACCAGAAATGGTCGACAAAATCCATGGTTTGATAATGGACGATCGGCGAGCGAAAGTGCGCGAGCTTGAAGAGGCCACAGGCTTATCACATGGTTAAGTGATTTCGATTTTACATAAATATTTGGACATGAATAAACTTTCCGCAAGATGGGTGCCGCGTTTGTTCACAATCGACAACAAACGCATTCGTTTGACAACTTTAAAGGTGTGTTTGGCGATGTTCCAGAAAAATTCGGCTGAGTTTTGCGCCGTTTCGTAACCGTGGATGAAACCTGGATACACCACAACACACCAGAAACCAAGGAACAGTCAAAACAATGGACTTCTCCTCGTGAATCGAAGCCGAAGAAGGCCAAGGCGGGTTTGTCAACAAACAAGGTCATGGCGACAGTTTTTCGGGATGCGCGCAGTGTTATTCACATCGATTACCTTAAAAAGGGTAAAAACATCACCGGCGCATATTACGCAGAGCTGCTGGATCGATTCCAAGCCGATTTGACGCAAAAACGGCCCCAATTGGCGAAGAAAAAAGTTCTTTTTCACCAGGACAACGCACCGGCGCACAAGTTCGCAGTCGCAATGGCAAAATTGCATGAGTTAGGCTACGAACTCCTCCCTCATCCAGCATATTCCCCAGATTTAGCCCCCTGCGACTATTTCTTGTTTCCAAACATGAAGAAATGACTCGGAGGTCAGAGATTTGGGTCGAATGAAGAGGTCATCGCTGAAACAAACGCTTATTTTGAGGGGCTCGGGAAATCGCATTATTTGGAGGGCAGCAAAAAATTGGAGAAACGTTGGATGAAGTGTAAGAGCTAAAAAGAGACTATGTTGAAAAATAAAATGTTTTTAGACCGAAAACAGTTTTCCTAATTTCATTTTTCAAGGACTTATTGACCCACCCTCGTACATACGTAAACAAACAAAAATACGGCCGACCGCGACGGCGCGTGATCGGGCCGTAATTTTTCAAAACGACGAGTGCGCCACTATTACGGTGAATTTTCTGCGCTATGGTCAAATGATAACCAAATTTGTTTGGCCTGAGATTGAAGTGAGTGATATGTGATTCCAACTGGACACACAACATAGGCAAATTTGGCATGATCGTGTGATCTGACCCCGTTAACAATGTTAACACAAGCGGGTGGACCCTGTTTCATTTCGCCATCTTACTTTCACCTTGGTCTTGTTTACCTTATCACTGTGAAATTGATGGTAATTCTTTCAATGAATACCTATACCTATAGTAGGCGAAGATAGCAATCAAAATAAAACATTTATTTTGGTATCCATAAGCGAATTAGCCATATTTTTTTACGAATTGCATGCACATTAGTCACGCAGCATTTCACAATTTAAAAACGACGACCTGGTATCCGAAACAGTCAAGGTCGGCATTAAAACCGCCTTATCCCTTCAATGCGACTACAAGCTAATTGAGATGTTCTGTATGACAGTACCAATGACTTTTTTTTGAAATCCTACAAATGAAGACAAATTGAGAAACAAAACCAACCTTCGACACAAATCAACTCCAGAGTTAATCGATTGAATAAAGGCCTAAATATTTCCACAAAAAAAGAAAACAAAAACAACACATTTTTTGATTAATTGCTTCACAGTCATCACTCAAATGACCTTCGTGGCGCTGAAGTATTCACTGCACTCTCGCAGCACTATTACTAATGATCCACCATACCAGTGCCAGTGGTGGGAGGAAGCCAAAGCCAAAACCATAGCCGGCTTTGGTTTATAACCAAAATTGCATTACCGTATGACCGTACTTAATCGAAAACTTGTACTCATGTCCTACTGAAGCGATAATCACTTGAATCCATAATTCACCGATCTACGACGATGGCCACCGGAGATACATACTAACACCATCATGACTTCTTCATTATCCAACAAAAATGACGTTTCTGCATTTCGATATTGTTGGCTGGAATAACAAAAATTTATTTATTAATATTTGACCTTCGTGAGGCGTCACAAAAGCTTTAAAAAAAAAATGTTGAAGACTGCATTGCGTAACAGCCAGTGACAGTGACAGTGAATTTTTGTTTTATGGCTTACAGTACAAGTATCTTACGACACTTTGCTATTAATAAAATAAGTTTACTTCTGTTACGCGCTACCTGTGGAGAGTTTGGGGTGAATGAAGTTCGATGAAGGTGTTTCGATAAGTTGTGGGGCCCCTCTTTTTTATCTGTACTGTTGTTAACATGAGCTACTGAGGTCACCGCAATTAATTTAGCTTATTTGGTGTCATGTCTTGTGGTGCTGCTGATAGTGCGCCAAGATGGATTATCCTAATTTATACTACAAGGCAATTGGAACAACGAGGCTATTGTTGGTTAATTAAGACATTTTCTCTCTCGTCAAGATGCAAATCAAAAGCAATTTGTACAGGAAATTCAAAATGGACTCTCAGAAAATTCGAAAGGGATTGGTGAGAATAATGAATGCAGTCGGGACAATATTTTGAATACAAAAAATAATAATAATTATACTGGTACTGGTATAACATGTACACTTAATATCACTCTCAGGTGTTTTAGGTAATTTTCTCCTGCACACAATTTATGGGTAATATGAGACTTGTTGTCGTACCCAAGTCACCCAAAACTATTGCTTAAGCAGTGCAAGTCTGCACTTTTGGTGAGGTGACGCTGGTACGAGTACGATGCAATTTTCTCGACTAGTGAATGTGGTTCTTAGAGGTGTTTTCTGTAGACTTTCGCAAAATATACGACTACACACAGCGGAACCAAATCTGGTGCATTGCTGCTCTGGTGAAATGATATTTGATATTATGCACTGCGGGGATAGTTAGTTTTTGATCACTATACAGTGAACTGCGAAATTGTTAGATTGTTGCCTTTATGCGAACATGTCTGTAATTTTTTTAGGGTAGATTTCATTTTGTCTCATATGGCTGCTGGCATACATACTCGTACATATGTGCATAAATTATAAGAGGGCGGTGTCACTAAGGATAATTACTACCAGCCTGATAAATAACAATTTAGTAATAACATCAAAATGCATAAATGTGTCGAAATTTCAATTTCAATTTCAATTTATTTAAACAATCATCCACTTAGATACAAAATCCATTATTATGCAGAGTTAAACAGTGGAAGTTTAAGAAGCAAGTTGAAAACAAATCTAAAAACCATACAAATTTTATTTAATTAATGTAATGTTGTAGTGATGAGAGAATTTAGGGTTGATTTAACCAACATTCGTGGGCTTCGAATGAATTTCTTCGATGTGTACGCCCACGCCCATTCCCATAAACCAGCTATTTTGGCACTACGCGAAACACTGGTAGTTGAAGAATCTTCCGATTTGAAACTGCCTGGATATAACTTAGTGTCATTATTCTTTCCCCACCGTGGCCTCACCATTTACGTCCGTAGTGATATTGCTTACCAAGTTCCACCACAGTATGGCCACTGTTTCAACTCGGAATTTAATTTCAAATGGCTAAAATTCACCGTCCGTAAGCAAATAATTCACTACTGCTTTATTTACAGAAGCCCTAGTGCGGACAGCAACTCAACTTTTGACGAGTTTGATGCGCTGTCCGATTCCATCACTCGAATTGTCTCCTTGTACCCTCATACTGAAATCGTCATTGCGGGCGATTTCAATATACATAATTCGGATTGGCTTCAACATTCTGGCCAGACAATACTCGATGTCCCAAAGGTAGTAAACATTTTTGGTCATTCGTCAAAAATATTAAAAATTGTGCCTCGTCTGCCATCCCCACGCTGATTTACAATGACATTCCAGCTGTCAGCTCCTTAAACAAAGCTAATCTGCTTGCTGCTCACTTTGCAGCGAACTCCACGCTGCCAGATAATGCTTTGTCTCCACCTGTATTTGAGAGCGTCAAATTTTCCATGGGACAAGTCCACTTTCGCACTCATACAGTTGCAGGAGTACTCAAAGGTCTTAACATACACAAATCCGCTGGTCCAGATGGTATCCCCCCCATAGTTTTGAAGTCTTCTTCTACGCTGGCAAAACCTCTGCGTAAGCTTTTCTCCTATCCTACTTTTCAGGGCTCTTTTCGTCCACTGGTGATGTGATGGCATATCTCACCGAGAAGTGGAACCATCTCTCCATCACTTCGGCGAAACCAAGATGGTTGCGCTTGATATTTCAAAGGCATTTGACAGAGTTTGGCATCAGGCTCTTTTGTCGAAAATGCGTGCATATGGCATCGATGAGTATCTTCTTCAATGGATTAGAAATTACCGTTCGGGGCGTTCAATACAAGTTGTTTTGAACGGCTTCAAGTCTGCAATTCACCAAATAAATGCTGGTGTTCCCCAAGGCTCTGTTTTGTCTCCGACTCTCTTTCTGATTTTTATAAATGATCTCTTGTCTGCAACTTCTAATCCAATCCATTTACCTTCAGTTTTTCATATTCGTTTCCTAACTCACGTCCTTGCTCTTAGGCCGTAGAAAGGGAACGGCAACGTATGTTAAACACATTAAATTCCGACCTAGACAGCATAATTAAATGGGGTTCAACCAACAGAGTGGAATTTAATGCTTACAAAACACAATGCTGTCTTCTGCCTCTCAAGCGAAACCAAAATCCTCAACCATTGTCCATGGATGGTACTTGCATCATTGAAACCGAAAGACTTGCCATTCTCGGTATGTGTATTAATAACCATCTTCGATGGAACGATTACATATTCGAGGTCGCCAAAAATGCTGCAAAATGTCTAGGATTCCTTAAGCGGTGCAAGAAATATTTTACCCTGTCTGATCTGGCCTCAATTCGTCATTCGCCCTAAGCTGGAATATAACGCCCATATCTGGTCTGGTGCACCAAGACCGTTCTGCACATTCTTAATAGGGTACAGAATCGCGCGTTAAAACTTATAGGCGATAGAGGCATTGTGAATTCCATTCATTCACTAGAACATCGGAGAAATGCCTCCTGTCTCTCCCTGTTTTATCGTTATTTTCATAAAAAATGCTCCAGCGAAATAGCCAGATGCATTTCTCCCCTTCAAAATTTCACCCGCAATACGCGTCATGCTTCGAATGCACATCAGGTTACCCTATAGCCAAACTTCGGTCGTACTGTCAAATATAGGGATTCATTTATAAGCCGAACAACACGAATGTGGAATAATCTACCAGGCTCTGTATTTCCCCATCACTACAACCTTCAAACATTCAAAGCCAACGTGCATAGGCTCCTCCTCTGTTCCTCTTCCCCCTTTGCCCTGACACCCGTGCCCTGAAACAGTTTAAGGGTATTTAGTACCCTAGCCTTACTCCCTTACAAAAACGACGACGTAAACCATTGATTTTCATGAACTCAGATGCTGCCTGAGCCCTCTCCTGTAGACACCGATTCCCTGGTATCTCCGTAAATCGTCTGGAAGTGAGTTCCATAGTCGCACAGCATATACAAAAAATTGTTTTTCGGTAGTGTTATACCTGAAGGTTGGCAAAATAAAGACCTGACTTCTTTCGGAAGTTGCACATTGAATTCTATGGTAAAGGTACTCCGGAATTTTATTTTATTTGAGTTTGAAAAGAAAGACAAAAACGTTGAAATCCAAATACTCTTGGAATCCCATGCCAAGAAAATCTTTAACATATCCAGAAATATGATCATGACGGCGAACATTGTACACAAATCTCACAGCGCTGTTGAATGCAAACGCTTAATTTTCGTGAACTAAAGCTGCTCAGATCACAAAACACTGGGTATGCATATAGCAACATTGACAAAACCAAGGTCTTCACCAGTGTCGGTTTCACCCTAGTTGGAAGACAGTAGCCAGATTGGTACAATGTGCGTAGACCACCGTATACCTTGCCCACAATAGTAGCCACGTGATCGTCCCAGGTTAGATTTCGATTAAGGTTTAGCCCTAAGTTTTTTACCCGCTCAGCATATACAAAGTGGACACTATCTACTTCGATAGGGGGAAAACAGGATACATCTAAGCTGGTACGGCTTTTGTCACAATTGATTTTAAGCCTGTTTGTTTGGACCCAACGAACTACTAATCTTAAATCCTCATTTATACGCAAAGTCGCATCTCCTGAGGTGCAATTGAACGTCATCGGCGTACATCTGTACTTTACAGCTATGTAGGATTGAGGGTAAGTCGTTATTAAACAGAGAGAAAAGTAACGGTCACATAATAGATCCCTGTGGTACCCCAGCCTTGGATTCAAGAAAGTCCGACATCTTACCATTGGATGAAACAGCATGAGTGCGATTAGCTAAATAACTTCTCATCAGTTTTAACGCAGTTTCATCAAAGTTGAAGGAACTATATCGAATGCTTTCGAGAAGTCGAGCATAAGTAGTGAGGTAATATGATCCCTATCCATCGCTGAGCGAAAATCGTCAACCAGATTCAGCAGGGCGGTGCAGCTATGTTGTTGTCTGAAGCCTGATTGGAACGATGAAAGGAGATCGAATTGGGTCAGGTATGCTCATCAGCTTCTCGAACACCTTGGAAATAAAGGGGAGTATGGAAATAGGACGATATTCTTTTTTCTTTGGCGACCGTGCTTTTTAAAACCGGAATTATTTACGAAACTTTCCAGGATTTCGGGTAAGCTGAGTAGGATAACACGTTGTTGAAAATGTTCGTCTGGGGAGACAGTACTTCGAAGATAATGGTCTTAAGAAATTTTGAGTGCACGCAGTCCAAACCAATTGCATCCGATTTAACGGCAAAAACAGCATTAAGGACATCCGGTAGGCAGACTCTACTAAATCCAAAATTTGTGGGTGTTTCGCGGGTTAACAATTGGTTTATGACTGAGTCTTCATCTATAACATCTTGAAAGCTACATGAGGTTGAAGCAGCAGAAAATTTTACATTAAGGTCTCTGACGTCAATTTCATTATCATTCGCAGCCAGATTTTTTCCTATACCCAACTCTTTGACATTTTCCCAGGCTTTCTTTGTGCTTAACCCTGACTTGAGTCGGTGAGGTCGGTGGTGAGGATTGCAGAGCACAAGATATATAGAATTCCTCACAGCGATTTTGCTTGGAGAGAGCCAAATCACTGCTTGGAACGTCGAAATCCCCCTGCCAACAAGCCAAAGAAACATGGTGGTTGACAGATGAAGCTAAGGTCGTTATACGGGAAAAGAAAACGGTAGGGTAGATCTTCGGCTACCCAGGAGCTTCGACAAAACAACTTGAATAAGGGAACAACTATCTTCAAAATTGCCGCCCAGAGAAGAAGAAATGCTCAGGATATTCGTTCCCCAAAGTTCATTAACAATGCTCAAGGCCAGCTTCTTGTGGAAGACGACAAAATTCTCCACAGATGGCGACAGTATTGTGAAGACTTCTGAACGACCTGTTTCCCCGGGTATACTTTCCAAGAGTCGCTCCTAACCAAATCGATATTACTGTCGAAGAAATTAGGAATGCGGTCAAAAACTCAAAAAAAAAAAAAAGAAAAGCGGTTGGACCAGACGAGGACCATCTGAGTTCTGGAAAAAGATGGGAGACATCAGGTCCAGATGGCTCATGATTCTTATCTCCAAAGTTATGAGAGTAAATCAGCAACAGATGAAAGTATAAGGATCATAATGGAAAAACATCGTGATTCCTTAAAGGACTTGCATATGGTGTTGGTTGATTTTGAAAAAGCATTTGATAGACAACCAAGAGATCTCTTATGGGTGGCGCTAAGACAGCGAGGAGTTCCAGACACCTACGTGCATGGACATGTATGAGGGAGCAAGGACAAGCCTAAGATGTCTCGCAGGACTCACTGAAGAGTTCCCAATCAAAGTCGGTGTAATGAGCACTTGATGTATGGGTGGATGTTTTGGAGGGAAATGTACCGTATTAGTTCCAAAAAGACAGAGTATCAGTGTTGCCCGTTCTCTGAT
The DNA here is from genome assembly GCA_963082735.1 of Pocota personata. NCBI lineage: Eukaryota > Metazoa > Arthropoda > Insecta > Diptera > Syrphidae > Pocota > Pocota personata. The sequence continues at coordinate 190,075,136 of OY720430.1, forward strand.
CCACACCGGTCTATTCCAGACATTTACTTGAATGGAAAAGTGCTTCCCAAGTGCGAAAAGTTCAAATATCTGGGATCTATGATCAATAGCGAAGCAACTCGTGATAATGACATCAATCGTCGCCTAAGCGTAAGGTGGATGAAGTGACGGGAAAACTATGCTATCTTCTGTGGTCGAAAAATGCTCCCTAAGCTGAAAGGAAGGCTCTTCACCGCAGTTGTACGTCACTGCGCTCACATACGGTTCACAATGCTGGACAATGTACAAATAGCAGGAGTAACAACAATAAGAAGTTCGAAGATTAGAGGAAGCTTTCTTGCCTTCACAGGCAAGATCGAGAAAGACCGGCTCAGTTGGTATTGTCATGTTAAAAGGAGAGATCCTTCGAACCCCGCCAAAAAGGCAATATCAATCAACGATCCAACACAGTCGTGCAAAAAAGGCGCCAAAAAACAACTGGACGACTGGACAAAGCAAAAGAAGAAGAGAAGGAGACTAACATGCAAAAAAAAAGTAGCACTCGAGTAAAATAGGAAATTTTGACTTTGACCTGGAAAAACCCCCTCATTATCGAGTAAATAATTGTGTTGAAGTCACCTAGGTTTTTTAATTAAATTCTGCCTTTAAGGAGAAAAGCGAATCGATGGGAGAATTTTTTTGTCGATTAGGATTCAACAAGTCGACCATAAGAAGATTTTTTTTTAAAAAAATACCAAAAAAGTGATATTTTAGAGCGAAAAAACTAAGGAACTAATAGTGATTATAGTAAGATTTGCGTTATACATTCACCTGGGGGAGTTTTAGCCCATCTACCACCATGGATGATATTTCGAGTTACGTGGGTTCCAAAATTAATGTCAGTCTAACAATGCTTTCGTGCTAAAGGGTTTTTCAATAAGGACATCACAATTTTGTATTTAAAAAACACAGAATAATTGAGATATCCAGATGAAATTTATTCCAGGTGTAGTACTCGTACACATATTAAATTTAAGTACTGAATTCGATCTCGTTCATATAACCACCGCGAGTACCTTTACAGCGATCGATTCTTTGGAGCCAATTTTCCACCACTCTTCCACATATATCGACCGGAGCGGTGGCAATTTTGCATTCGATATTGTTCCTGAGCTCCTCTAACGTTGTTGGTTTCTTGGCATAAACCAACGACTTAATGTAACCCCATAAAAATAAATCCATCGACCTTAAATCGCATGAGCGAGCTGGCCATTAGACCGGACCATTTCTCGAGATTACAGGATTACCGAACTTCCCCTTCAATAGATCAATTGTTTGACCAGCTGTGTGGCATGTGGTACCATCTTGTTGGAACCACATATCACTGATATCAAGTCCATCCAATTCTGGCCAAAAATAGTCTTCAACAATGGCACGATAGCGAACTCCATTGTCCGTAACATGGCTATCATTTTCATCGACGGTCCAATCACACCTCGGCATGAAATCCACACCACATTGTCACTTTTTGTAGATGCAATGGAGTCTCTTGAAGCACATGTGAGTTTGTTGCTGTCCAACAATGCATATTTTGTTATTGACAAAGCCATTAAGCCAAAAATGAGCTTCATCGCTGAAGATGATTTTTCGATGTAATTCAGGATTTTCTTCGCTCTTAAAGTTGCGACCACCGCTCATAATTTCGGTAGTAATTTTTAAAAATATCTAAACGTTGCTCATTCGTGAACTTTACCATGATAAAAACGTAAACATTGACTGACGTTTTGATATTGTTATAAAAAAAAGTTTAAGCATGCGTTTGTGTTAATATACAAAATTGTTATGTCCCTATTGAAGAACACTTTATGAGATAAATATCTGGCCCGTTGGTGTGAGGTTGCGTCAATTCCAATCTTTTCGAAAAAAAAGAAGAAGGTCGACGGTATCACTCTGGCTCTTGGGAATCTAAAACTATTATCTAATGCAGGAGTGGATGAAATTCCTGCAATTGTTTAAGAAGCTGTAAGGATAGCATTTGTTACCCTCTGTTGCAAATTTACCCTCTTGGCATTTTTTTATGGAATGGAAGGTATCGTTTTTGGTTCCACTTTTCAAAGCTGGCTCTAAAAACGACGTAAAGAACTACAGGGAAATCTGTAAATTATCAGCCATCCTTAAGATTTTGAAAATATTGTCAGAAGCAAACTGGAGTTTTCGTCAAGGAGTTTCAGGGAGATCCACTTTTCAAAATTGTTTCCGAAAAATATTTTTTTTCACTGCCCACTTTTTGGAGATATTTTCATAAAAAGAAAAAAACATATTTTCCCTCCTCAAAGATATTTACAGTGATGGTTATGTTTTATAATATTATAGTAATAGCCACGCCCACTTTCTGCTAAGAAAAAATCGTAACAATAGTTTTATCGCTAAAATATCTTAAAAATCCTGGAAATATTTTCTGAGTAGAGAGATGCGTTAAAATGTTCACGACGCACGTCCTAGGGGCGAAGACCTTTTCGATGTTCCCAGTTTTGGCAAATTAGTAGGAATATCGTTGTGAATTATTTGAAGAACAACGCCCTGTACTTTGGAAATCAAAATCTGGCTCCTTTCAGTTAAATTGCGTGTTGCACATATGTATTTGTATAATATAGGTTTGCAAAAATTGGACATTTTAAGTTATCTAAACTACAAGGCATAGAAAGTAAAAACTTTTACAGGGTGCTTCAAGTTTTGTCCATAAAATCTAAACGTTGTTTGTGTACCCTTGCATTTTTTCTAAAATGTATTGTATTTCACTGAAATTTAAATATATCTATAATTTCGTTATGAGGCATCGTCCTTCCTAACACTAACTAACTATTTGTGGGCAAAGTTCCCACAAATGGGACAAATGTGCAAGAGCAGGTAGACACTAGCACAAAAAAGGTATAAAATAGGAGCGTTTATGGTACTGTGCATCAATAAAAAAAAAATGTGGGTAGTTCTTTATCCTTTTTGTTTATTAATCGCTTGGATTCTTCATAGAGCCATAAAGTTCTTGGATTTCCTCTGTTGTTATATCTTTAGTCACTTCTCCTATGACTGTTTTGAGCTCTTCAATTGTTTCAGATGCCTTATTGCGTACTTTCTGACCCATAATTGGCCACAAGTTCTCTAATATATTAAGGTCAGGGCTATTTTCTGGCCAATTTATTGATTAAGAGAATTATGTGACTTGCATTGGGTTATCTGCTGAAAGAAAATAATGTTTAGAAGTGGTTTTGAGTTAAAATTTTAGGTCAAAATTTGTTTTTACTTACGGAATGAGCGCGATAACAGGGAGCGAAATCATTCTGAAATATGGAATATAGGATGTAGCAGCATAACTATTCTATTGTGAGAACAACACCATCAGCAATGATTTCTTTGTATTTCACTGCATTTACGGAACCTTCCAAAAGCAAAATACAGCCAAGACCCCAATTTGTCATGTATCCCCAAACCATAACATATGGTGAATGCCTAATGGTGGGAAGCAAACATTCGTCTAAATATCTCTCCTTAGCTCTCCTTCGTAATGTCTGGTTTCCGTCAGGTCCAATAAAATCAAATTTGGATTCGTCAGAAAATATGACCCTTTTCCAATCGTTGGCGGTCTATTCTCTGTACTGTTTGGCCCACATCAATCTATTTTCCTTCATTACTGCAGAGATAGTATTCGGGAATTTAAAAGCAATAAGGTACCTTGAAAATCTCTCCGCTGAAACAGAATCAAATTATTCACTTTGGAAAGCGCTAAAAGGCATTCGGAAACCCCAAATGTTAACGCCACCAATTCGGAAAAACGATAGAACTTGGGCCAAGAGCGACAAAGAAAAGGCAGAACTTTTTGCTTTGCACTTAGAAGAAACGTTTAAGCCATTCGACGACCCTTTGATAACGCCCGACTCCCCAGTCACGATAACTTTAAAGTAAAAAAAGTTGCATTGATTGAACTGAGGGAAGTGGTTAAAAATCTAAAGATAACGGCGCAAGTGGTCAAGGAATTGCCGAATAAAGCTCTTATCAAACTGCTATATTTGATTAACGCTTCGGTCAGATTGCTCTATGTTTCGAGACAATGGAAAGTCGCCGATATTATAATGGTCCCGAAACCAGGCAAACCTCTGAATGAGAAGAAATCACGTCGGCCTATTTCCCTATTACCGGTTATCTCTAAAATATTCGAAAAACTTCGAGTATTTCTAAACGACTACAACCCATGATCGACGAAAGACGTCTCATTCCTGACTATGGATTTAAAATCAAACATTCTACAATCGACCAAGACCACAAAGTAACTGACGTGATTGAGAAAACTCTCGAAGAAAAAAGATTTACTGTGGTGTATTTCTTGACGTCTCACAAGCTTTCGATAAGGTTTGGCACTTGGAGTATAAATTGCAACGACTACTGCCACGGCAACTCTTTCTAATCTTACGATCGTACCTTACCGAAAGACTTTTTCGTGTTAAGCACGGAAATGATTACTCCGATTTCAAGGAGATTGCGGCCGGAGTCCCACAAGAAAGTATCCTTGGCCCACTTCTATATGTACTCTACATGTGTGATATCCCGCAGGAAAGAAACTGCGTCGTCGCCACGTTTACGGACGATACAGCGATATTCAAAACAGGCGATACAATTGAAGCAGCAACTGAAAAGCTGCAACAGCTTGGATGAATTCTTGGCGTATTGTGCTGAACGAAAGCAAATCTACTCACGTGAACTTTACCTACAAAGAAGTGGATAGATTACCCGTATATTTAAACTCGGCTCAAATACCGTACGCGAACGAAGCAAAATTTCTAGGAATGACTCTAGATGTTAAGCTTAATTGGAAATCCCACGTAAATAAGAAATGCCACGAGCTCGAAAACAAATACCGACAAATGTACTGGCTACTCGGAAGACATTCGAAGTTGAGCCTACATAACAAACTGCTTATCTATAAGCAAGTGCTAAAGCCAGTGTGGACGTATGGTCTACAACTATGGGGTTGTACCAGGAAAAGCAATAGAAACAAACTTTTGAAAATAAAGTTCTTAGAACGATCGTTAGCGGACCGTGGTACGTATGTAACGAAGATATTCATCCGGACCTGGGAATTCCCAGCGTCGCCGAAGATAAAAAATTTTGCTCGTAAACACAAAGATCGTGTTCACGGCCATTGTAACCGTACCGTCATTTAACTACTTGACGCGAACAATTCAATTCGTCGTCTGCAAAGGACAAAACCTTTTGACCTCGCGTCATAGTATTTGCCGGTCGTGAAAACCGTAGGAACTTTCATTGGAATTTAACCTGCCTAAAGTGCTACATTATTTTGAGATTACATACGAACATCTTTTTCCAAAAATCACGAGTCTCGTAAGTGAAAATAAAACTGTTGGATAAGCGTCGGCTTAGATGTAGTATTAATCTTAGAGAGAGCTGTTTTGTATTTTTTAGTGAGTAAAAATCTCACACTATCATCTTAGAAGATTTTCACCTGCAATTACTGCAGAGAGAAGCTGTTTTTTTTTTGCAGATATACGGGCCTGAAGACCCACTTCATTTAGCCGGTGTTAAACACTCAGCGTGCTGATGTTTATAGAACATATCTCGTTCAAGCCTTTTCTCCTTGGCATTTGCGAACCGATTTTTCCGAGTCATGCTCTCCAAAATCCGACCTTGTCGTGTTGTCGCTTTTTTTGAGTCTTCCGCTCCCGAGTTGCCTCTCCGTACTGCCCGTCGAGCTTAAATTCTTCAAAAGCCTGTCTGCGATTCGCCTATTTGAAAAATGTTCTCCATGAAGAGCGAGAAAATAATCCTTTATCTGCTTCGCACAAAACCGTCGTAAAATTCCTTAACTGTTCACAAATCACTTTGACGCGGTCTGGTAGTAATGCGTTATCAACTTTTTTTTTGTATTTTATACATCAAAAAGAATAAGCATAGTGCGACGTTTTTTTGCACGTTGGGTTGAGGGAATGACAATATGTAATGCGGATTTCTACTTGGACCCTAAATGGAATTATGGCCAAAAGTTATATTCCTGCAAAGTTGTTGGAATCCGTGTAAACAACGTGATGTACCCATTTGTTCGAAATGTTCGCGGGACAAGTTCGACAGGCATGTTCAATAGTTTGGGAGCTCAAAGAACTTCATTAGCGGCGATCATGATCGGTCTACCATTCGGCCCTTGATACCCAACGAGCACAGACAGGGCCACGAGCGTTTTTGAAGGCGTGTATGGCTATGGCTAACATGGTGGGAGTTGTGATGGTGGTAGTTTTTTTTTTTTTTTTTCATTTACACGAAACAAGAACTGGGTACTTTGCTTCACATTTAATTGAAAATAATTAGAAAACTACTCCGAAGAGTTTCACTGGATAAATCCAAATGAACTTTACACCAAATGAATTCTTGCCACGAAATCGTGAAATCCGTACCCAGCACTTAATTAAACGTCAACTTTAACTTTATAGATGACACTTTTTAGTTTTGGAACCGTCAACCGATCAACCTCAATTGCAATGTGAAGACGACTATAGCCTCACCACACATGGACCATTGCCAACAGATATTATTAACAAAAGTTACCTGTCAGGGGAAATACTCGTAAGAAACCTCCTCTGCAATCAACTTCACCCATCAAAGAGAGGGTTAAACGAGCAACAGCTCTGTCCGGTAAATGTCACGATTCGTGTCATTACCACCCATCACGGTGATATTGATATTGACTATGGTAATTGACAAATTAATGTCGTTTCGTGTTTCTGCAAGCGCAATCCCAAAGCCATTGCAATAGTTGGAACACTGTACTGTAGTTGCGCAACAATGTAGGGAATCTTAAAAGAATGCCAGGCCGGTTCCGCTGGCTGACGTCTTCTTTTTGACGTGTTGCCACGAAATAAAGATATTTCATTCAGTTTCAGATGCGAAAACAACAAACACGCGCAGCCACATTCAACAACCGGCCGCAGTGCGAATTGCATGTGGCTGACACTGGCGCGACGGATGCACGCCGGTTAGGCGCCCGCTTAAAGCCTTAACCTCTTTATCGAAATGCAGTCCGCATACTCGTACAAGCGCGTGAATATAAATTTTGTTGTTTGTTGTCGTTACTGGGTTGTCGGAATCTATGCCAGATTAACTGATAGTGGGGGCATGGCAGTAACGTGTGCGCTTGATATTTGAAGATGGAATTCTTCACCTCGACGAAAACGAGCTACTCTTCATTCAGAAGCAACACACTATCTTGGGATCGACAGCTCTGCAACCAGCCGGTGGAGGATGAACTACCTATCTTCTCACTTGGTGCACTGCTCCTTGGTGCAATGGTTTAGTTTTGCGGTTCGCAAACTCCGCCAATGGTATTAATTTCACCATTGCATTGCAAAAGAATGCAAGGTTGACCAGCCAGCGGGACTGGTTACGCGCTGCTACTGCGCTTGCGCGCCATCGTCAGTGCTGCCATCTTGAAGGGTATTAGAATCGTTGCCGGGAGGTGATCAGCAGTCGAATGGCCAATTTATTTATCGAGTGATGAAATAGCCGCTCAATTACTTGCCGAGAGGAGCCGCAGGGCAATTTGGGGGAATTGTTGTAATTGCGGTCATAAAAATGTAGAATGGCTGGTATTTGGTGTTGGGCCTTAATGGTACACTGTGCAATAAAACATTGTTTTAAAGACCTCTTAGAGTCGACATTTATCGATAATGGGTTTATATATGTTAAATGAGATTGAAAGTGGAGATGTAATCAATGTGGGAAGCTTCATATATACCCGGTCAAGGATGAGCATTATTTTTGAAATACTCGTAAATTTGTCCATTAGTAGATGGATAGATGTTTGCAAAAATAAAAAGAAAATGCACATAGTTTTGACTGTGACTAAAAGTCGTCTGTTGGAGGTTTGGCTTAATGTACGTGTTTTCATTTTGATTTGCTTATTTAATCCTTTTTTTTATAAAGAAAGTGAAAGTCTCCCAAGACACTATGGGATCTTAACCGCTAGTAGTGTGGGATTCTCTTCACAGTTAAATCGTAATCTGCGTTGTGTACATCTAGGACGACTTCTATCTCAGGGTTCATGTGTATCTGCAATCTTTGAGTGTGTCGTATTGCTTTTTTTTAATGGCATCTGTCACCGGATAGATTCTCAAGTCACGATGTAAGTCTTTGTTTCTTACATTCCATTGGGCGTTGACTATTCTACGAAGGACTTAGTTTTGAAATTTTTGTATTATTTAAATTGTTTTTTCTTTGTACAGCCCTATAACTGTAACGTAAATACCATACGTCCAGATGGACTTAAATATTTGCTGATATAGCATAATTTTGTTCTGACAGATCCGAGTTAAGTCCTATTAGCCGTATAGCTTTCTACGTTTTACATTTAATTCTTCTGCTTTCTTTTCGACGTGTTCCTTCCACTTTAATTTGACATCTAAAGTCATACCTAAGTACTTTGCAGTGTTGCCATAAGGAACTATTTGGTTGTTAATAAGGGATCTTATTCTCTTGATTGTAAAGTTAACGTGGGTAGACTTTGTCTCATTTAGTTTAATGCGCCATTGTTGCTTTCAATCTATTACTTTATTGACTGCATTCTGCATCTTAACAGTAGCTTCGTTTGCACATTTGTCAACTGCAAGCATTGCTGTGTCATCTGCAAAAGTGTCTACCATAACGTTGTTGTCTAGTGGTATATCCCTTGTGTATAATAAATACAGAGTTGGTCCAAGAACACTTCCTTGTGGGACACCTGCAGTTATTTCCTTCAATTCTGAGTACTCTTCAACTTACCGTACTCAAAAAAATCTGTCTGCTACATAATATTGTATTGTCTAGGTAGGGCCCTATGCAGTTTGAACTTCAAGCCTTTATGCCACACCTTGTCAAAGGCTTGCTCTATGTTCAGGAATAATGTTTACCTTAAAGTGCTTTCTCTATCACGTCACGTCGGTAATACGGTGCAGTTGATCTATTGTCGAATGCTTATTCCTAAACTTAAATTGATGGTACAGGATGAGTAGTCTTGCAATAAGAATCTAGTCTAGTCTTTTAAGTAGTTTTTCAAAAATGTTTGATAGTATTGGGAGTAACGATATTGGCCTATAGAAAGTAACTTCTGTAGATGACTTGCTTTGTTGCGGTATTACGACTACTTCAGCGATCTTCCAGTAATGAGATACATGTCTTAACTTAAAACAGGCATTAATTAGAAGCTAAAGTTGTATTGTGGCTAAATCTTGTGGTCCTTTCAAAATTGATGCGCTAACGAGGTCGTAACCCTAGCACATGTTTCTAATTTCACTTGTACAAGGTGGCGCAAAAGTTCTCACTAGATTTCCTAAGGCACTAACTCTGATTGTAAATAAAAAAAATAGTTCTGTTTGTTGATTATATTTACTTAGACGTTTAAATTTGTTTCCATTAAGTCGCGAAGATAATGTCGGTTAAGTGGCGAACAGTAGAGTTGATGCACATTCGGGCTCGTTTCACAGCATTTTTCATGATTTTTCTTGGTAATTTCTTGTCGGATATTCTCCTTTAGGGCCGCCAAGGTCTGTGACATTTTCGTTCAAACCTGTAACTTCAAAAAACCCTAAAGAATGGCAAGTCTGGAAAGGTCAAAACGGGTGAACTTACGGGCCAATGCAAATTGTCAAAATGAGAGATTAAACGGCCGGGAAAAGCTTACTGCAGAATGGCCATTGATGCTCGTACTGTGTGTGTGGTTGCACCGTCCTGATGGCAGTAACAGCGTTGCCGACGCCGTCCTCAAAAAAATATGCACCAATCCCCTTTCCTCCGTGAACGCCGCACCAAAGAATACTTTGAGAGGACGTAATGACTCTTGCATTACACGCAGATTTCCGGTACCCTAGAAGAAATAATTTTACTTGCGTGAGTATATCCTTTTTTTTTGTCGGGGCGGGTACACCCTACTGGAGCACTCATAGGAAGTATTCCGCAGTGTCATCGCCCTCTCCACAGGAGTTGCAGACAGGGGTAGCGCTCAAACCTAGTACAGCGAAGTGGCCCGTAAGAGCGCCAGTAAGTTGTATGCAGTCTTTTCTGCTAAGGGATAGCAAGAAAGCCGCGGATTTCTTACAGACGACGGGGACCATTCGTTTAGTCTGCCTGCATCCTGGAGAGTCATGGCACCTTCGATTGTGTTCACTGAAAACCCAGTCGTCAATGGAAGCCCTAACCGAGGACGCTGGCAAACCCAACGTGGGTTCAGGTCCTGAGAAATTCTCTTCTGAGCCTTGTCTAGCAAGCTCGTCAGAGATCTCATTTCCTGTTATCCCTTTGTGTCCTGGGATCAAACAAGATTCAGGAGTTCAGCCTTCCGACCGAATTCAAGGATGTTTTGCATTCTCGAACTATTTTGGAAGCGAACTTAAGCGCAGCCTGACTGTCACTACAGACGCAGATACTTCGCCCGTTCCACCTGTTCTTACCAATATAGTCCGCAGCCATTGGGATAGCATATAGTTCTGCCTGGAAGACAGATGTGTGTTTTCCCAATGAGAAATGAAGCCTAATGTTGTCGCATTCCACGAAAACACCAGCACCAGACCCCTGTCCAGTTTTAGAACCGTCCGTGAAAATGCGACTACATTCCTTTCCTGGCTCAGACTCCTGCCAAAGCCAATCCTGAACATGGGGAAAGTTGACTTCAAATTCGCACCGCAGCGGTAATTCAGGTGTCATTACATCAGATGGCATATCCATGACAACAGGGGTCGTAGGATAAGTGAGTATATCGACTCATTTGCCTCAAGGGCTAAAGAAGCAGCAAGCGAGTGTGACAGTAGGACTGTCAATAACATCACCAAGGAAATCATTGGTGGTCGGAACTCCAAATAATATCCAGTGACGTGTTTAGTTTTAAGGAGATTGTAAGGTTAGAGGATCAGCTCACTAAATGGAGAGAACACTTTGCTATAGTCTTTATCCACTTAGATGATGGTGATATGATCTCCAACTCTAATGAGTCTTCCGAAGTAACAAATTCCCGAATTCGTAGAGGACCTCTAAGTAAAATCGAAATAACAACAGCAATCAAGTACCTAAAGAAAAACAAGCGGTGGCTATTAATGGCATCCCTACCGATCTATTTCAATCGGCACCAAAAATATCGGCAGAACTGCTACTCCGATTCCGTGAAAAAATGCACAATTTTCACAGCAGTGAAAAAGAGGGATATCAAATAATCAATAAGCTTCCGCTTCTGATGAATTGTCGAAACTGGAGAGGATAGAATCATATAAGAATGGATTAATGGAAATTTTGATGTCCAAAGTAGAGTACGTCAGGGTTGCATAGTGTCACCGCTATTGTTTTTTTTTATAATTTGCACGTGTTAAAAGGGATATGAATACCCTTATACTAATTTTTAGAACGCGTGCGTTTTGTGGAAAGGGGAAGAGACAGAGGGAAAGACAGAGTGGTGTAGTTTGAAACTCAGGTGGTATTAAGTTTCTGTAAACTCCAAGGGTGGCTGTCCAGATAACCAAGGGTGGCTGTCCAGATAACTGGGTATTTTTGTTTGATTTCGCTATTATTGTCGTTGCTTATGATTCACAGCATTTTTTTCCGTCCTCCTGATGTCATCATCACGATCAAATTGCATTTTAGCCATATGACCACCCTACTGCCAGTGTTATGCTTTCACAGTAGAGTTGACTTAGCTTTTCGCAAGTGATCGACTTTTTTATTTATTTCATGCGAAATAAATAGATGATTCTTGATATCAGGATTCGAACCGTGAATCAACAGCGTTACAAGCGACGATGTTACACCACGGCCACGGTTCTTGGTGGTCATCAGCGATGTACTACGCGTGCAACATTGATGGAAGGTACCATGGAATCCGATGGACTATGACATCCTACTAAAACACCTTGACGACGCTGACGATGTTTGTCTACTTTCACATCTTAGAATGGTCCTTCATCTGATGGCGCAGCATCTAGAAGCTGAGGCAAACAAAGTGGGGCTTAAAATAAACACAGCCAAAATAAAACCCTGAGCACTTCTAAAACCCTCGTTCAACTCAACATTGCCGGACAGGAAGTCGAGAAAGTAGACAACTTTCTATACCTAGGATAACAGTGGTGGCACCGAACTTGATATGTGCAGCAGAATCGAAAAGGCAAAAGTTGCGGTCGGTATGCTATCTAAAGTCTGAAGAAGCAGTGTTCCCAGCACAAGCTGCGACTGTTCCGATCCAACGTAGAATCAGTACTGCTATAGGGGTACAGCACTTGGAAGGTGGATACCACGCAGGTGGTGACAAGCCTGATAATCACTATATCTTTTTATCTTTGCACGCGATGCCTTCTTCACACGGATTTCCAAGATCAAGTGTATATCAATATCTTTTTCTTTTGTGAATATTTCTAACAGGTCAAAATTTTGTAATATTCCTTAAGTATATGCTAACAAAGCTGTTGATCTAAGACTACGACTTGTGAAATGCGGTGCACCACATCAATATCTAAAAGCCGAAACGCACATACGATTACTTATTTAGTAAGCAATTTGTGAGTGCCATACGCATGTTCACATAAGAAACTCTGAGCGTTCACGATAGAAATCGCGTATGTCTTTCGGTCGTAAGCTGAATTATTTTTCTGATCGCACCAAGTGTTTTTCTTTAAATACAATATAACAAAGCCAAAAGGCTTACAGCAATAGCACAGTCATTAGGCAGATACAAAACTTGCAGAGAAGAGAACAGAATTTGTTCAACACAACAACCACAAGTTTCAAGTAACCTTACCCCACCTAAGCACGAAGCTAAACATTTGTATTATACTTGAACTCGAAGCATAGCATACTTCCAGCAAGAATCTTGAAGCAGGAAATACTTTTAACACTACAACCAGACAAGATCTTGTGCCTTTTGGCAAAGCAACATTAGATTCGATATTACCAAAGGTCTAAGTCTGTAAGTTTCGGATATCAGATGGAGAAATGAATCTCTTTCCGATGAGTTTGTGTCTGCTTCAAGCAATGGCGGGACAAGATGTGCTCAGCAGTCTCCAGGCAAAGTCGGCAGAGATCTGAAGGAGTTTTGTCCATTTTGTATCGAACAGCAAGCAGTATCCAGTTAAAAAGTTCATTAAGAGCTTTGTATCTTTATTATGAAAAAATAGAAGCTCATCAGTTAGTTGTTGTTCGAAAATTCATTGAATTCCTTAGCTTGACGAAGGCCTAGGGTATAGCGAGTAGTTCTTGTTGCTTCCAAGAGTTCAGTTTTAATCTGAGGTGGCTTAGAGGCAAACCACAAAAATATTAGGGACACGAATGGCGAGCTCATCCGCAATCTCATTACCTTCGACTTCCCTATGACCAGGAACCCATATCAGGGTAATGTTGTTATAAACAGCTACCAGGCATTCTTAGATATAAAGTAGAGGGTTTTTATCGCCTGTAAGAAAGAATGTTGATGTTGGCTTTACAGAGATTGTGCCTGTTGCACATAATAGTATGACTAAGCTTTTAGCGTGAAATAGGGATGTAGAGTATTCCATTGGGACTGCTGTCTCATTAAGTGAGAGTGAACACCTGGAAAGCACCAATATTGTATGGTATAGCCATCACTTTTTCTGGTGGCGATGAATGACGTTGGAATTAATTGTTCTTCTGGAGCAGTGTAATCCAAAGGAATCTTACAAAATATTACAAATACCTTAATTTTGTGTCAGTTATATCACAGTTATGGATTCTCACCAAATACTCGTATCCACCGGTTTGATGATAGAGGCAAAACTGATTGTCCTGAAGATGAACTTGATGAAAACAAAAAATCTCGGCTTTACTGACAAAGATGCAACCTGTCCTGTCAAGCTCACAGCAAGCCCGGGTACCTTTAACTTCCGATAAGTACCTTGAACGTATTGTCTCCGCTAATGATGGTAGGAATATTATCTTAGGTCTATGGCTGCAGGACCTAGATAGTGAACACCAATATCAAGCTGCAGGGTTTTGTTAATCATTATATCAGAAACATACTGCTCGTGTTCTAGCGGAAACGTTCTCAAAGGAACAGCCTTATGAAAGAGTGAATCAAGGAGGTTCAAGATATCCCAAAGCAAAATATAAGACTTGACTCTCCGTGTTCCCCTTTTAGACAAAGTCTTGTAGCATGAGTGGCAACAGTATAACGTACTATAATCCAGTTCCCAAGAACTGTAACCCAATCCCAAGAACGAAGTCTTGCCTACTGGTATCCTTGACTTACCTACTGGTGATCCTTGTGAATCAAGAGGCTAGCTCAGTTGAGCATTTGCGGCTAAGACCATACCTACCATATAATCATACCCTACCATGTGACACTTATTTTCCCCTCCATGTGGAAAATATTTCATTATTCAAAACTCAAAACTGCAATTTGTGTAGCTTTAGTTATTTATGGCTCGGATATGGCATGTCGAAGACTTGAATCAACTTCGATTCAAGTCGTTTAAATTTTGGATCGTACACCTTGTTCTTCTCTGACAAGATTTGACTTCCTTTCAAATTACTCTCCTTCTCTTCATTTACCTTCTTTGCTCGGCGGTAATGATCGTCACAATCTAATTGGACCATTATGAAACAAAAACCACTGTAACGACATCTTTGCAATTGAACGGATAGAATATGCGATACCACCGGCAGCTGACTCAGATGGCGGTGCAAAGAATTTATCTCCTCGGCCCCAAGCCACCACAAAAGCTATCAGGTTTCCTTAATGAAATGGAATTTATCAGATTCGGCTTCGGATTTATTCACCTGAATTACCACCATTGCAGCTGGTGCAACTACCATGAGATACACTTGCCTTAGCCGACTTCTTTTGACTCAGCACAGTAAATGGCAGCTGATCTAGACAACATGCTTTGGGTCTCTGCACCCACATTTGAATTTCGTTTTCTAAAATGCAAACAAAATTTAATAAAAGCAAAATTCAAATTTTTATTCAGCACTTGGAATGAAAATGTATCTCACTTCTCACCATTCTCTGTGCTATGTGTATCCAAGTGAACTCAACTTTCAATTTGGTACAGCGAGATAGACGCACGTACGTATGCACCAAAGCCTGTCACTGGTGTGGCAACTTAAGACTTGATTTGGAGCAATAAGTAAATTTATCTTTAGCCAGTAACCCAGAGAGAAACGATGAAAACGAAGGCATGTCGAAATGCCTGCTCGCACCGAGGAACCCGTTTCATGTGGTATGACTAGAAGCACTCAAAGATACGAATACCCGTATGGATTTCTGCTTAGAATGGATTTTTTTTTTTTTTTTGGGATTTCTGTTGGAAATAGGAAATGTAAGCAATTGCTTTAGTGGAATTGTACTTTGCGGTTGAAATAGTTTTAAGTGTTATCTGCTGAGTCATTCCAAGAGTAAGGTGGTAGAAATCAGGCATTTATAGCCCATGATTTTTTTTGAATCTTGAGTCGTCAAACTAAATAGCATTTTTAAATTAAAGAAGGTGACGCCTTTACTATGATTATGCATCTCCAGTTTGGGAAGTAGTTTCTAGTGTATTATGTTTAACTTAAGTTTTTTTTCTATTCTTGCCCTGGACAAGCATTCGAACGGGTTTGGCATAGTGTCCTATTAAACAATTTTGCCTTCTATGAACTACCACAACAGCTCTGCCGTTGGATTGGGCAATTTTCTTTATAACTGCTCAATTCAAGTTGTGGTCGATAGTGTGTTTTCCGATACATTTGCTGTAAACTCTGGTTTGCCTCAGGAGTCTATACTTTGACCACCTCTATTTCTACTCCATATCAACTACTTTTTAGTGCCAATAAGCAAGACGGACTTTAGTTTTTTCGATTCCATGCTAAGAATACCCAATTTACCGCCTCTTCAAGAAATAACTCCTCTGCTGTACCACAGCTTCAAATGAACGACAAAATTATCCCTCCCAATGAAACCATGCATCTCCTTGGCATCACAGTGAACTCTGGGTGTAACATAGTATGACCATATGTCTAACATTACAAAATCGGCATCCATGAGGTTAAACTACAGCACAACAGCTCCTTCTACTGTCCAAAGCACAAGTTATACCAGGAATTGAATGTTGATCTCACTTTTGGTGTCCGATCCCCAAAACATGCTCTTCACCTACTCGACTGCATAAAGAGATGAACAGTTTACTTAATAGAAAAATCCGTACTAACTTTCAATTTCCTTTGTTAAATGGGTTTCTAGTTCATCTGGACCAATCCTCCCTTAAGGATAGGGCAAAAGATGCCTCATCGGGCAAACGAGAGAGGAGACAGAGTGTTTGCATAAGGACACCTTTTACTGCTTCGAGGCGGCAGAGGAATAATTCTCCAGAGAAAACATAGGTAGCGTCTACTGTCCCAGTCAAGCCGAGCTCAGGATAACGATTTTCAAGACCGAGTCAGGGTGTTGAAAAGAGATTTACATTTCTGAAGATTGTTACTGCCCCTTGCTCTAGTACTTTCAGTAAAAAAAATAAAATCATCAAGAGTCGGGACTCGCGCTTGGGGTACTTTATGTCTCCAAAAGCTCCCCCAAAAAATATATATTTTTTTTTTTTGCGTGTAGCTGGGTGAAAATCGTTGAAAGACATCGTATGCGAGTTTTGCGATAGTGTGGGACTTGACCCACCCACTAAAAACACCCGGAGAAAGCATGGTGTTACCATCCTTTCAATAATCGCACCTAGTCGTTAAACTAATCAACAATTTTTTTTTTTCTA
Organism: Pocota personata; assembly: GCA_963082735.1. Taxonomy (NCBI): domain Eukaryota; kingdom Metazoa; phylum Arthropoda; class Insecta; order Diptera; family Syrphidae; genus Pocota; species Pocota personata. The sequence continues at coordinate 190,091,851 of OY720430.1, forward strand.
ATACTTGTAAATTTTTGTTGTAAGGAACTAACTTCGGTCTGTTACCTTTTGTTTTTTAAATCGTTATCACTTTGTTCGGGTGATTATGTTATATATTTCTTTTTATTTTTTCTCCTAGTTAACTAGTTCGAATGGTTTTATTCTTCGTTAACTTCTAACTAGATTGTTATTATTAAGTAGTTCGACTACTTCTAAATTAGAATGGTTGCGAAGCCTACCTTCATGGCTTCTTGCGACCTTCCTGACCTCGTCCTCTACCATTTCAATTTTTAGATCTATGGCGCATTAACAATATTGCGTAGTACTTCATTTTGAAAGCATTGTATGCTTTGTAGGTTCGTCTTGCTTGTGCACCCCCAAAGCTGAAGGCCATATGTCCATATTTGCTTTAGAACTTGCTTATAGAGAAGCAGTTTATTATATATTGAGAGACATGAATACCTCCCAATTAGCCAATACATTTTTTTATATCGAATGTTTAGTTCGTCATGTTTTTTCTTGACATGAGTTTTCCAGCGCAACTTCGCGTCTAAAGTCATGCCTAAGTACTTAGCTGACTTCGAATGCAGAATTATTTTGTTATTTATGTATACAGGTATGTGTTGTACGTTTTTATTGGTGAAATTAACATGGATTGACTACAGTTCATTTAATTTTATTTGCCATTTTTTGGTCCATTCAGATATTTCATTTACTGTCCTTTGCAGTTTTTCTGTAACTTCCTGCACTGTTTTTCCGACAGCAAGTACAGCAGTATCGTCTGCAAATGTGGCAACAGTAGTTTCGTCATTTTGTGGTAGGTCGTTCGTGTATAGGAGGAACAGCACAGGCCCTAACACACTACCTTGCGGTACTCCAGATCTTATACATTTTAATGCGGAGTACTCATTTTCTTGCTTAATTCTATATAATCGCTGCTTAATATGACTCTAGTATTTCTGAGTATTGTTTTGGAAGATATTTTTATGGACCAATCCCATGTGCCAGACTTTATCAAAAGCCTGTGTTACATCAAGGAAGATGGTAGAGCATATTTGTTTTTCTTCTAAGGCTTTTTATATTTTATCAGTTATTCTGTGGACCTGGTCTATAGAGGTATTTCTGAATCCAAATTGATTATTTTGTATCAGTGCCTTTTCTTCTATTATCGGATGGAGTCGTTTCAGAAGAACTTTTTCGAAGAGTTTTGACAGTATTGGTAGCAATGAAATTGGACGATATGAGGTAACTTCACTGGGTAATTTTCTCGGCTTTGGTACCAAAATAACTTCCGCGACCTACCACATGCGTGGAACATACCTTAGTCTGAACGCTGCATTTATTATCTGTGATATTTTTTTCATACCTTTTCTAGGCAGTTCTTTCAGAATTTCACCCGTGATTAAATCAAATCCCGGGGCTTTTTTCGGGTTGATCTTCTCTTTTATTTCTGTGGCTATTTTCTTAGAGGTTACTGCTGGGATTAACCTCTCATCTTCGCACATTTCTTCCGTTTGTTGGAGATAATCATTATTTTTTGACAATTTTCCTTCCTTACTATTTTTGGTTCACCACATATAATTCGTATGAAATACTTGAGCTCTCTAGCTCTAACGGTTCAAAAGCAATAGTACTGACGGATAGACAGACAGACATTGTGTTGATTACACATTACACTCGTACGGAACACTAAAAAGTTGCTATGACAAAAATTGTATATAATTCTGAAAATTTGTTTTGTACTAGAATGGATGGTTTTCGATAAAATAGCCAAAAACCGTATATCGGCGGGCATTTTCCAACATGGCGGGGTGCGCACTACGTTTTTGTGATATGTATAAACTTTCATTTGGAAGGCTAGAGAGAATATGAATGGTTGTTATGCGTCGGTGTAACTGGTTCTGACGACCCTTACCAAACGAAATAAAGATGGTCTCCGAATTTGCATATGCAATGTTCGGACCCTTAACACTAGGACTTGAAACATCCCTACAATTGTGGAAGTTCGATGGGATAAACCGGTCGTAAAGTCGTTATTTGGTTTCGGATTTGTAGTTAAAGGTATATTTAGACGAGAAGCCTTAAGCAATTCCTTCTGTGAGAAGCCGTTATCAATATATCTGCGTTATGCCTACTTTCTCAGATCTGAGAGTATATTTTGGAATCGTATCAAAGGGTCTTTAAAAAGTATCGCATTGTGAATGGTTGGTTTTACAGAGTGACTTAGGCCTCCATTGGGCCCGCAGTGTTCACCTCGTCTGTCGAACTGTAAGGAATAGGACTGTGATTTGGGAATTATGCGTTGATAGGGGATATAGGTATTGAGATCATGGAGAGTATCAAAAGGAGACTATGTCATATAGAGATCGGTGAATCTTCTTGTTCGTCTGTCAAAGTCCAATACGAGTATATCACCGGTCCTTTTCTTATAGAGGTGTGTTAGATCCGGTATCCTTGGGGATCCCAGTTTCTTCTGTCTTAACCTCGCTGTTGCAGGGCAGTGGCAGAGGAAGTGTTCCTCCTCTCCACATTGTCTTTTCAGGATTCAGTTCTATGTTACTCGCTGCTTTCCTTGCCAGTTCTTCTGCCTTTTTCGTTACCCGGTACCCATTAAGACGGACTCTATTAGACTGGCAAGTAAGTTCAAGTCGTGATTTCGACATGAGGTTTGTGAATGCGCTAATTGCTGCTTTGCTGTTCGAGCAGATGTCGATGTGCCTATTCGCCGGTGTCCTCTGCGAGTATTTCAGTTGCTTTCATAATTGCAGACTTCTTCTTGGAACACTGTTACAAATGGTTCTAGGTGAATAGCAAGTTCAATCGGTGAGTTAGCACAAAAAATGCCAGCCCCTGTTTCCCCTGATATGTTAAAGCCGTCTGTGTACACCGATAACCCATTGGAGTTCCTTGTCATTCTTTCATTCGTCCAAGATTCTCTTATGAGGAAAATTGTTTCAAGTTGTTGAGGAACATATAAGATTTTTCAACAACATCACTGGGGCAATCGATGAGTGGTATCATTCTCTTATCATTTTGGCGATTTTTCGATGTTTTGCGCCTTCGTTGAAATGGCCGATAGTTCTAAGCCTTGAGGCTGAAAGACCAACAATCTTCTTCGCTTCGATGTGCACGAGTAGGATGTTTAAGACCGCCTCCATGGCCGCGGTTGGCTTTGGTAACTCTTTCTTCCAGGTTCTTTCTCCAGGTCAGTTTCCTGTCCAGTATTATGACCGTCACGGAGTTGCAGTGAAACTCCTCCGAGTTGTGGAATCTGAAAGTTACTAGTTTTGGTTTTACTTGTGAAGAGAACTAGTTCCGTTACGTTAGGCTAATAGATCTATAGCCCTTCGCCGTCGATAAATCTTTCCCGGGTTTTGGTAGCAACACCACTCTCACCTCTTGACATTGTGTTGGCGTGTCTTCCAATTTTGTTTCAGCTCGAGTAAAGCCACACTTGAACGGTGTGGCTTCCTCATTGATATGTACGCACATCAGCGTCTCATCAGCTGCAGTTGCCAAGTTAGTAGCCGCCTGTAGAAGCTGATAACTTAGTGGTTCCTTGGATAGGATTCTCTTTAATCGCACTGCTCCATTACTATCGCATACGTTGGTGCAGAATGTTTTCCATGATTCCCTTTTGGCAGTCCTGGTGAGCTTCTTGAAGCTTCTTATACCTTCTTTATAGTATTCGCAGTATGCTCCTTCGTTGGTTCTTAAAACCTTCCTTGTTTCGTGGAGGTCGCCGGTTTTCCACCATTTTTGCTTTACACTTCTAGGTAAAGAATTCTATGATACACTTACATATGTACATTAAGGACTTTTTTGTTTAATCTCAGTATAGTTGTTACCCTGAGTACCAACTTAGCCTTGCCTGAAGACTTCTTACAAAGATGGACCAATCTGTTTTCTTAGGATTCCTAATCATTACTTTGGGTTTAGGATCAATTCCAGTATTAAAACTCAACCACCTGTGGTCCGAAAAGAAGATCTCATTGTGTATACTCAAGAGTTTAAACTAGTTCAGCTAACTATTAAATATTCTGTTGGTATAGTGGGAAACATCTTCTTAAAGACAATTTAAGACATAAATTGCCCCAATCTCCCACTGGTTTGATCACTGAGCAAACTGCTTCCAAGCATGTTAATCACTTACTTTCTACAGGATTTTGCATCCAAACATCACTCTAGCTCAAACCCACTTCTGGAAGTAGCATAGTCCGGGGACACTTTCATTCTTACCAAACCACTTTCAGTGTTTTCCATGTTTTTCACTTTTTGATTAGCTACCGTAACCAATTTTCTTATTTTCTACTTACAGTGTTGGCTTTGGAAATTCAATGCCATTGTCGGTCATCTCGAATCTAGGCGGCTCATCAACCAGCCTCAAGAGTAATTCTATTAACGGCAAACTAAACCAAGTCACCAACAGTAGCAGCAGCAGCAGCAGCATTACTAATTCCAAATCTCAACCGAGCACCGTGGAATCCTCAATCAGTTCCAGCGATGCAGTCACCATCATCAATGGCAACCTGAAGAAACTACCAAATCTGATTGCCAACAAGAGCGCCACTACAGAAAATTCCGGTTTTATTTCATCATCATCGTCGGCATCGGCATCCTCATCATCGCTGCTGGCCAAGTCTTCATTAACCACCAGCTTATTGTCCGCTGAGTCATCGATTATTGGCGAAACGAGTGCAAATGTTGATGTCAGTGGAGCTCCAGCTTCAACTAGTGCCGGCTGTGCCCCAGTCGCCGCGAAATCAATCACGAATCCAAACGTTGTTAGTTCAATTACCAGTGATCTTCAGCAGAGCTATAACGAGAAATTGGCTTCGTCGTCATCGTCCTCTTCAGCAGCTGCTGCCGGTGCTGCTGTTGTGGGTAATGGTGGTGGTGGTACATCCAGTAGCAGCAGTAGCATTACGACTACAACAACTGGTGGCAGTGGAGATGCTACCACCGCTGGTCATAGTAGTAGTACTGGTAGAGGCGCTCGCGAGCGAACAAGTTCTCAATCGCATTACTCGACCGATAAAAGTGGTTCATCGGGTTATTACAGTTCGAACGTATGTTCAACTTATTCGGTGGAAGATCATATCTATTGTGAGCCGGTTATCGATATCCTGGAAGTAAGTAAGTCCGCCACCCTGAACTCATCAAAATTGAGCCAGCAAAGCAACAAGAGTCCTCGCAAGATCATGATCGTGCACAACAGCGACGAAGATGACGACGACCACCATCATCATCGACATCAACGTGCGCACGACCAGCAGCGGCTGCAACAAAATATGAAACAGAATCTCCGTATTCTCGAGACCAGTATTGAGAACTTGGACAGGCACCTGAAGAACTATCCGAAACTAAGCGCACAGGATCGAATAGCATCGTTTGTTCGATCGAATCCACAGGCAATACCGGCGAACTTCTTTCAGGTCCATGGTGCCAGTGATGCAGCGAAAAATCGCTATGGACACCTGCCGACTATCATGGAAGGTGGCACCACCGATGGCCCGGCAAGCTTACGAAAATCATGGCAGGCAGAGATCGCCGAGGACTCTCTTCTCGACATCGATCTTGACTCATTTCTTCTGGTGAGCGAGGGAAAGTCTAAGAGTTCAGCCGTCAACGGGATTGACAACCCGACCTTCGACAAATCTGAGATTCTGCACGACGAGGACATGGAAAACCACTACAAATGCGCAAAATACATCAATTCCTGCCCCGAGGATGCCTACAGGTTGGAGAGCGAAGTGGGAAACTCCCTCGATCATTTTCTGAAAAAATACGAAGATCAGATACATTTCCAAAATACGCGGGAACTTCTCGAAGATGTGCGCGACAAAATTCGTCTCCTATCAGAATCGTCCGACGGAATCAGTAGCAGCACCACTGCAAACGACAAAAATCTCCCACAAGAACTCGAGACCATGATAAAGGCTCTCAAATCCGAACTTGAATCCTACCTCGAACGAATGAATCACCATAGTGAGATGGAGATTCGTCAGCTATGTACCGGGCTGGTGAAGAACCAGAACATAGTCAAGATGAAGAAAGCCTTCGAAAGGCGCAAATCGAACGCGAGTGAATCGGAATACGATTTCGCATACGAAGCGATTCGTGACAGTGGCACGATTGTCACGGTGCAGCATACGCGGAAGCACATCGAAACGACCTCGATCCGGTGCACGAGCGATCCGAATTTCAAAATGAAACGCAAATCATTGTGTGAGATTTTTCCAGCAATGGACGCGGAGTGTTATGTGGGAACGTCTGGGACGGTTATGGTGGCGGGTGGTATTACTAAAGGTGGTGGTAGTGGTTCGGGTGCGGGTGCGGGTTCGGGTGCAGGTGTTGTAGATCAAACGAGTTCGGTATTAAATAGTAGTACGTCAGCGGTAGCGTCAAGGACACAATTACAAAGGAATTTATCATTTCACAAACCGATTTTGAACAAGTTGAGCGGTGAAGCCGGTGGTGAAGGAGATAAAGACTCAATATTGGATTGGCACCGAAAGAAGCCAAGCATTTGGGAGATGTACTACGGAACGAATCGAATGAATCAAACTCTGCTCGGCAAGAGAGGTGTCATTACAAACGGAAATCAAGCGATACTTTCCTATGTGAGTAGACAATTTATATCCATTTTTTTAATTTGTTTAAGCAAAGCAAATATTTTATTATTTTTAAGTAACCAAGATCACAAGATACATATATTGAAATTACTTAGGGACTTGGTTTTTTTTTTTTTTATTACTGTCCCTGGTCCCTGGTCCATTACAATTTGCGTTCGACATTATCCCGAGGCAAATGTGGGAAATAGATTTTGAATGCGAATATCTCGAAAACGGGCCGTCGTATGTGGACCGACATTTTTGGTTTTATTGTAGAAGTCTCTACAAGATGGATGCCTGTTTTTCAAATTTTTCGAAAATATAGTAGTAAGTACACAATCCTCCAAAATATCCGACTTTATCCCGAGTTGGAAATCAATTTTGAATGCAAGTATCTCGAAAACGGGGCGACGTATGAGAAAAATTATGAGGATCGACATTTTAGATTCTGAAATTCTCTACAAGTTGAATATCGACTTTGTCAAAACTGTATGACGGTGAGAGGTTCAAGATTCGAATCCAAGAAAACACAAAACAAAAAATGTTAACGGTCCCACCTCTCGTGAACGTTTGACAAACATTGTCATAAGAAGCTTCTCTCAATCGAAATAAATGCCTTTCTGAAACGGTATTGGGATCGGGACAACCTTCCTAGAGGCCCTTTCAAATTTGTTTGTGTCGAAAACGGTCAGAGTTTTTTCCAAAGTCACCCATCTAAAATTAATTGGTCTACATTATTGACCTTGCGACTAAGTACAAGTTATGCAGAGAACTTTTTGGGACTAAACATTGAAGTATGACATCGCTCCAGTTTTTGAAAGCAGATGGAATGCATCTCTTCGGAACTTCTCTCTTCCATCCCTGTACCCCTATCTACATATAGCAAAGTTTCCGATTTCTAGAAAGTCTTAAGCGGAGTGTTTACCAGAAATACAGGGACTATCCCCTACAAGTTTTTTGAAGGTTATCATGGCAAGCGGCACACCAAACGACACATTCTCGTTATTCTCAAAAAAATTTAATTGCCGGTTCTTTAAACACACTCCTGCTGCTCCTGATGAATGTCTGCGTAATTCGGTTGAATTAGACTTCTGGGGGGTTTTCTCCGATATCTAAGTAAAGATATTCAGAAGACCTGCATTGCATGCGATCGGGTAGCTACTGATCGTTCAAAACTTCGATTGAACCAGTAGTGTAACAATCGTGTTTGTGAAGGGCTTGCTTTACCTCCCCGTGGTGATCCCTGGAAACTGCATATTCAAACCCTTGTAGAAGTAGACCAAAGATGCAAGTGCGAACGGCCTAGCATTCTCTAGTCTAGGTAACGTGGGCCAGCAACCTGCGTTGCGCTACAGAAACCGACATTACGCCTCGGATAAGGAATGATCACATGTTTACGACTTTTGGCTATTATACCCGGAACCTGGAATGTGAAGAACCTCACAATGTGCCAGATTCCTCCAACTGGAAAAAGAATTCGTGCGAATTGGACATTTGCAGGTTAAGTGAGATAAGATGGTTGGAAGCGGGCGAGTACCAATCCCCAACTCGTAACACTGTACTACTCTATTCCGGAAGACCATCCGAAAGACCGTGGGAATATGAAGTTGGATTTCTGCACGCAAGGGCCTAATGTCCTGGCAGCCTTATAAACGGCCAGTTTTGTGGATTTCTGCAATTTCAATCGCCTTGTAATAGGTGGCACTATATTTGAGCACAAAACCTGCCACAAAGTCAGCTAGGTTTGCAACAACAGGCAATTTCCAATCAAATAGACCATTTGACATCAGCCAACACTTTAGGAGTTGACTCTTGGACGTCCGAAACATGTAGGAATAGTACGAGAGCACCAAAATATGGTGAAGCAATGCAATTAGTCCGATCATCAAGCTAAGACTGTTCTGCTCCAACGTTGTATCCGTGCTGTTATATGGATGCAGCCCATGGAGAGTGACCATTACTAGTAAACGTTTGTTAACAGGTGCCTGCGTAACATCTTAAGGGCCCAACCGTATCTCTTACGAATACTTCTGCCAGAAAACGGACCAGAAACCAATAGGCACATGCAACGACGGAAGTGGCAGTGGATTGGTCATACGTTCCGAAAACGTGTCAGCTGAACAATGCTATGAAATGAATCCCTTTAATACAGGAGAGCAGAATACCTGGCAGTCCCAGGAGAACATTATAAGGCAGAACAATAGAGAAGGAGGCACGGCAGTTGAGGAACAGTTGGGGAGAGCTGAGACACATTGCCCTAGAGTCCCTAGGACCCACAAGTTGATGCGGGGCATAAGTAAGTAAATATATTCCGAAGCCTATATGATTTACGAAATTGGCATTCTATCTGCTGAGTATACGTCGTATCCTGCTACTGAGAGTATCCTTTCACGTTTTTTAAGAGATTTTATCATAGAGACCGATTTTATTATTTGTTACCAAAGTTCATGGATTCTGATGAGATCTTAAAAATAAGGTTTATCCATCACTGTAAGTAGCTTTAAAATGCAATATTAGCAAAAATCAATTTTGAAAAAAACGCCCCCAAAAAGTGGGCGTGGCATTATACAACTTATTGACGAATTGTAAGGAATGTGATCGTCTATATATTTTGTGAAGGCTCTAGTGAAAATATTGAAAAACTACCATTTTTTGAAAGTGAGTTGGGCTGATTTTAAAAAACTGTACGCGTGTACTGCATAAAGTTCTAAGAAGCTTATATATATACCCAATCTTATCTGCCTAGCACAGAATTTAAGGCCGAAAAAATGGTGATATATGGACGTAGACGGTTTAACTTTCGATGCTGATCACAAATATATATTTTTTGGTGGTCTATACTTATTATTTCTTTGTTACAAACTATGAATCAGAATGAATATACACTATGGGATAGGCTTTCTAGAAGCTATTTATAGCTTCATAGCGCAATAAAGAAAATGAGGTGTGAAACCGTATCTACAAGAAAACCGACATCTTAGCTAACTAACTAAGAAACTTAGCTAAATCCAGAAAAAATACCAGATCTGGTCGACTTTTTTTTAGTCAAAAACATTTCAAGTAACTTTCTTCATATACTCGTAGATGATAGTCAAGACTTAAGCTCGGACCATTCCACGATTCTACTTACCTTAAGTGAAAATATTATTCAAAATGAAGACAATCTAATGCTGGGTGAGCTTTAAATTAAGCCTTGAAGAGAAGATACCATTACGCTGTAAAGATCAACTGGACGCAGAGCTTGAAAATCGTATTAAAAGTATATAACACTCAAAGTGGGAAAATACACTATCAAGGCAACTGTCCTCTAGAAAACAGACAACTTATTGATAAAAAGCGAAGAGCAAGGGAGAAATGGCATGAAAGATCCCAGGCTTTCATCTCATAACTGGAGATATTCTTAAACAGCTTCCTGAATAAGCAATTCTACAATTGACAAGGTTCACCGAATTGCTAAGATCATTGAAAAATCACTGGAAGAGAAAAAAGTTTGTTCTACAGTTTTCCTTGGTGTAACGCAAGCATGCGATGAAGGTTGGTACGAAGGACTCATATACAAAATGAAGGCACTTCCCAAAAAACATACAAAGCTCCTGGAATCCTACATTGCAGACTGACACTTTTGCATAAAAGAACAGAAGAGCTTTTCGGAACTTAGAGAAGTTAAAGCAGATGTGCCCCAAGGAAGCGTGTTTGGACCAGTACTCTACCTCTTATATACTTGTGATATCTCATCAGAAGAAAATAACACGATTGCCACATATCTTTGTCGTTCTAAGTCGCAAGGTTTGGTCCTTCCTAGACGGCGCAATAAATTTCTCTTGTCCAGAATTTGTAGGACTGTTTTTGCGAAGTGTTTGGTCTCATCTTCGACTGTAGGAATTCCGATATCTCTGTGGTTATTGTCATTTCTTATGTACCACGATGCATACTCTTAGCACTTTATTTTCGAATGCTTGTAAAATATTGACATTAGTTTTCTTGGTATGACCCCAAAGTTGTATACCATAGGTCCACACCGGTTTTAGCTCTTGTTTGGAATATTTTCCAAGTAACCAGTACTTTTTTCTGTATTTGTTTTCGAGTTCTTTGTATTTATTTTCGACATGCGACTCGTGATTTGCATCGAATGTTATTTCGAGGTATTTAGGCTCGTTTGCAATAGGCACGCTGCTCGTATTCTTATAAGTGGAATACACATGAATAGATTTGGTTTCACTGAAAGCGATCCGCCAAGCCTTTGTCCAATCATTTACATTATTCAGAGCGCTTTGCAGTGGTACAGTTGCTAGGATACCAGTGTCATCGGCAAACGTAATTAAAATGGTGACTACTTCTTGCGGTGTTTTACGAGTATATAAAAGAAGAGGGCCAAGAACGCTTCCTTGCGGTACACCAGTCGAAATTTCTTTGAATTGCGTGTATTCGTTTGCATGTCTGGCACGAAAGCATCTTCCCGCGATATGTTGTCAGTATGTTATATAGGCACACAGAGCCTGTCGTAATTTAAACTGCAAGCCACACCTTATGAAAGGCTTGCGAGATATCAAAAAATGAGCATAAACAAATTTTTTGTTCTTCAAGGGCATTTTCTATTACGGCAGTGTTTCTATGTATGTACCTTGCTTAAAAGTCTCTTCTAGACGGGCGGCAAAAATATCCGCTTTCTCTTTGTCTTCCTCGCCCAATCGTCATGATTTTGGTTGATTGGAGGCTCAGAGATTTTAGGTCTTTTGGTGCCTTTTACAGCTTTCTAAAGCGAATAATTGGATAATTGGACAAAGACGCTGTCAAGCTTCCGAGGTGTGGAGCTATTGCACGGTCTGTTTCAGAAGTAATTCAAATTTGCTCTGTGCTGTGGAGCACAACTTTGTTGCCATTTCTTATGCGCTTTTCTCTTCTCCTTTATCATTTCTTTTATTTCCGGTGGATATTTTAGGCCGCAATTTGTGCGCTTTCTTCTTTGATAGGGGGTATTATTCCTCGAAATGCATGAACTCAACGAGGCGATCAACTTAAAGTGGTGGTATAGGGCGGTGGTATTCTCTTTCTTAAATCGTCAATGTCCACACCAAAACCTATATCAAGGTTACAAAGTTTGCCAATATTTTTCGAAATAAAAAGAAAAAACAAACACTGCTAGGTGATCTATGTAGAAAGCAAAAGATTCCCAAAAAAAAATATCTAATCTGGCAGTTCATTCACTCAATAAATACCTAAGCCAAGGTTCACTGGTAAAGCAGGAATCATAATACATTGAACAATTATTAATCAGAACGGGTCGTATGTCGCCCCGGAAATAGGCGGCCCACTGACCACTGAGCAACCTGCTACCTAAATTAATTTTTATCTAATTTGAGGTCAAAAGTAAGCTAAACCCGACACCAGTATTCGAATTGTGAAACAACTCAATCGAACAGAACACCTCGACGTTTCTAATTGTTTTCATAATTTTTGTTTCGAAACTTATAGACATCGGCGACAGCACAGATCAGCTTAAATATCGAAATCGTTTACCTTGCAATGTCGAGTTTTTAATGAACCAATTAAAATACTGAATAACAATTTTTCTGTTAAAATTGGAAAAAGATTAGTTGGCGCACGAAAGAATTTATCCCGCTATACCAATCTGCAGATACTTTGCCCGCCAGCAGTACCTACATGTATCTTCATTACGTCTAGATTCAGTTTGTGGTGTGGTGAGGGAATGATTCAGAATATTTGGTCAGCTGGCGATTGGTCAGTCATCGGATGTGTGTGGCAATGAATTGTATAGAATGTGAAAGGAAGATTGATGCCGACCTAGACACTTAATTTTGTTGGCTGAGATTCTTGCGCAAACCGACGAAGACTTGCATTTAATTTGAACTGTTAACTGACCCAGTAGATCTGTTGAGGTGATGAAGTTAATTTATTTTACGATTTTTAGTTGTCGCTCCCATGTTATATTTCATAGAAGATTCTATGCATAGAATCATTAGCAGGTATGCATTCTATGTTGTCATGTTTCTAACTGACCTTGTCACAGCTAGTAAAATAGTGGAGGAATGTAATGGAAGTAAGAAATTGGCAAAGCAATTAATCAACTCTTGTGCCATATGTCAAAATATGTACAGACAAACTCGTTGGTAATAAAGAAAAATGACAGAAGTGATTATTAATTGAGTGACTTTAGCCGTCGTCACTACCTGGAGCTCTAGTCGATGAGATACTCGACCTAGAGTAACTCCTCTGGTTCAAGTGATGAGCCGGACTATCTTTTTCCTTCTTTTGAGATATATCAGTGCTTCACATTCCTTAAGAAGGTTCCTTAGACCTTCCACAACATCTCCTCCACGAAAAATGCAGTCCCCACTTTGCTCTATGTATATCCAGTTTCCTGAAATGTTCGTCAAGTCTACAGTGACCTGTTTGGAAGATTGTAAGAATGTGAAGCCAATTTTTGTTGATATTTATACAGAACTTAGGTAACGTTAGGTTAAGTTTGTGCAAAAGCTGGGTCAATTGTGCACATTGATTTTAGAGTTTTTACCCTGGGAACATATAAAGAGAAAGAGAACCGCCGATTTAGAACCACCTAAGTAAAGATATGAACCTCAATAGGTTTGTCCTCCAATTTCATGAAGAAGTGACTACAAGAGTCCTCATTCTTCTGTCGGCAAAGGCAACATTCACCCAGCAAGTGACGAACGGATTAAATTTCCGTCCCTGCAGCTTCTGCAGTATTCCTTGTGGATAACCCCGAGACGATCCGCGTGGATGCCAATGGCTCAAGGCCCCCGAAATAATGCCAGGGACGACTCGCGTGTTATTGCGATTAAGATTAACCAGAGAAAGAGATATCTTCTTGTCATAGACCGCTCATAAGATTTTAGCCGTTACGCAAGACCCAGCGCCTGTTGGCTATACCAGTGACTTCATCGTCAATGAACTTATTAACAGAGCTAATGGGAATTCTTACAAAGGAGATAAACTGTGAAATATGCAAGTTCGTCTGCTATTTCATTACCTGAGATGCCCTGATACCCAGCATAGGGTTACCATATTACTCTCGTACCTCAATCAGATGCCGCCTGCAGATAGTTACTAGCCTTGGTCTAATTGATACGGAGTTCAAAACCTTAACAGATCCCTGGCTGTCACTGTACCCCGTAGTTAACTTCCCGACGATATTGTCTTTTATGATGGTTCTTGCAGTCAAAGTAATGGATGTGATCTCGGCTTAATCCTAAGGGAATGGTTCACTCCTAGGATTTCAGGGTTATTCAATTTGTGCTTTATAATTTTAATTTAATTTTAAATAAAAAGTATTAAAGATATCAATAAAATTTGTTTACTGTTTTAAATGCTAAACCATGCCATTATGTTCGGTTAAATCGCCGTTATGGGAGATTTTTCTTGTAAAGTAAATTTCAATGACTTGACGGCACATTTCTGACTGTATTGCATATTATCACAGATGTTGGTTTTAAGTGGTCCATGGTTTTGCGAATGTCTGCATAGACATGATCCTTAGCATGGCAACACAATCTTGGTGGCAAACTGATGTCAACAAACCTCGAAATTAAACGACCGAGGAACTTTTCGTGCAATAAAAGTTGCCTGAGTTGTGTGGCACGTAGCCCACTACTGTTGGAACCACATGTCACTTACATCAATGTCTTCAATCTCAGGGCAAAAAAAGTAAGTAATCGTTTAACAGTGGCGCCTTCGTCATTTTCAAAAAAAAAAATAGAGACCGATCACGTTTCCGGTCCACAGCGCTCACCAAACTGTCATCCTTGGTGGATGCAATAGCAATGATCACATTTGGATTCTCAGAGCTCCAAATTCTACAATTTTCGTTGTTTACGTTGGGATTCTATTTTAGTAAGATGCAACAGTTTTAATGCTTTAAAGGCATCCATAATGTAAAATGGCAAGGCAAGAATTAACTGCCTGTCACTATGGATGACAGATGGATTTAATAGATGCCATATCGCAGGGATGCCAACCTCGAAATAAATAATCCATTATGAAATAAATTTCATAAAATGTCTTCCTCTACCCCCGACGATGTGGCGTTACTGGCCACGGATACATCCCTTCCAACCCTAAGCGACCAAATAGAAGGCGCCCTTAAGATAGTCAGCAACTAGACTAAAAGAAGTGGACTCGCAATAAATCCACTAGAGCTGACACTATTTACTAACAAGAGAAAAATACCAGAATTCAAAATTCCATCCATTGAAAGCTCTTCTCTTAAAATTTCTGATAGAGCTAAACATCTAGGGTTAATACTAGACTAGAAACTAAACTGGGGACTAAAGACAAGGGAGAGAGCAAGGAAAGTTATGATAGCTCTCTATACCTCTAGCAGAATATTTTTAAAACTTGGGGGCCCAAACCAAAAGTCATTTTCGTTCTCTACACATCAGTTGTGAGATCTATATTGACATACGGCAGTCTAGTATTGTGGCCAGCTGTAAGTAAGGGCACAAACCTCAAGATACTAACCAGAGTCCAAAGAATGGCGTGCATTGGTGTCACATGGGCTATGAGAACCACACCAACTACAGGATTAGAGACCATACTCAATCTATTACCTTTAGATCTATTTGCAGAAGTGCTGTAAGATTAAGCCAATCTGAAGGTTGGAGGTCAAGCTTGACGGGACATGCGCAGATTTTACGCAAATATATGGGCGGAGATGTTAGCACAGACTTCATAGTGTCCTATTTAGACTTTCATAAGCCATTTTTCAGTTCATTTCCGAGTCGAGAGGAATGGGAAACTAATATCCCGCTAAATGACAACTCCATCTCCATCTACACTAATGGATCCAAGATGGATGTGGGAGTAGGTGCAGGGATTTTTTCTGGAAAACTCAATTTGAACAAGTCAATTCGACTTCCGGACTATAGCAGTATTTTTCAAGCGGAGGTCTTGGCGTTGGCAATAGCTGTCCGGGACGATGCAATGAAAGCTATACCACCAGATGATATCACCTTTTTCATTGACAGCCAGGCAGCGATAAGAGCGATTTCCGCCACACAAATAAAATCGAAGCTTGTGCGTTGCTGTCGCGAAGAGCTACGAGTTCTTGGTACGCAACACAATGTAAAGCTCTGCTGGGTACCCGGAAATAATGGCGTTTCAGGAAATAAGGAGGCTGACGAGCTGGCAAGGGAGGGTTCAGCTCCAAATCCTGAACGAGCTGACCCGTCAATTAAGACACCACCCTTAAACCCGAACCTAAAAGTTAGAAACAAAATGATTGCCATAGCAAATAGCAGATGGACATCACTAGAATCCTGTATAATTACAAGAAACTCTGGCCGCTCTACGATAAAAATCATACCGAGCAAATCCTACACTTCAACAGATATATCTTATCTGGTTTAGTGGGGATGATAACTGGCCATAACTTGTTACGTTATCACACAAAGAAATTGGGAATAAGTGAAGAAGATATATGTAGAGGCTGTGGCAAATAAGGAGGACGTACACCTCGCTTCCTATGCCATTGTCCAGGACTCTACCACCTCAGATTCAAAATGCTAGGGAAATATTTCTTCCAAGACTTAAAAGAACTATCAAATGTATCGGTAAATAAGATTACTAAATTTATAAATGCATCAGGTTGGTTTAAGAACCCATAGAGTTCACGAGTGGGGAAGCTTCACTCATTGGGCATCACAATGGATCTATATTGATCTAAGTGTGGCGTAGTTTATTTCACACTCTACGTCCACCCATCAAACCTAACCGAACCTAACCTACCCCCTAGTGGGGTGTAGGATGGCAAAAAATCTCTTCCACATTTCTCTGTCTGCAGCTAGATATTTCAACTGTGGTCACGTTTTCCTCTGGCTCGCTGCTTCTTTCAAAACTTTTCATCTCCACGTTGTTCTTGTACTGGTTCACGATGTTGTCATTTGGCTTCCTCAGAGTGTGACCAATCCAGCGTCATTTTCGCTGCCTTATCTCGACGCCACAATTCCTGGTTAGATATAATTTACGGTCACCGAATCTTTAGGATGTATCGCAGATAGTGACTAAACAAAGCATCTCATACAATAGAACGGATTTAATATTGGATTCGAAGAGTTTGAACTTAGTGCGTAAGTACTGGTATTCCAAACTCTCTCAGGTGCCAGTTAGTACATCGTATATCGCTAATAAAAAGAGGATTGGCGAAAGAATATCCCCTTGTCTCACTCCCTGTTGCACTTCGAAAGAGTCGGAGAGCTGTCCATTGTGCAGAACGAAACACCTTGCATTATTGTAGGACTCCTTTTATAATAGCAACTACGAGTATATTTGTTGTCACATAAAATCTATCCAGGAGCCTTGGGTGCGGAACAAGCGCATTTGTGGCCTTGGAGGTATGCGTGATATCACGGAACTTATATCACGGCGCAAAGACAGGAAGTGATTGACTTGATCCTATCCAACAGGTATTTCAAGTCTATTACCAACTGGAGAGTTTCGCCAGAAATTTCCCTCTCAGACCATAGATACGAGTACATCGAATTCCAAATCGAATGCGAAGCTACACCTTTGCAAGAGAGAAAGAATCCGAGAAAAACCAACTGGATACGGTTTAAGGAAGAGTTAGGCAAATCTATCAAAGATCTACCTAAACTTAGAAAGGGGCAAAAGGTAGAGGAAGCCGTTCAAAACCTGGATAGTACCCTTACCAGATGTTTTGAACTAACGTGTCCGCTGACAAAAAACCCCTGCATAAGGCCAGTTCCGTGGTGGAATTCAGATCTGCAACGAATTCGTAAGGAAACCAGAAAACTTCTAAATAGGTTACTCAAGACATATTCGGAGGATGACTGGAACCTTTACCGATCGAAGCAAAGTGAATATAAGAGGTTAATTCGAACTTCGAAATGTACCTCGTATAGAGATTTTTGTGGCAAGATCGAAACTCTCGGTGAAACCAGTGGGCTGGTCAAAGTTCTCAAGAATGAAAAACCAATCAAGCCGGAATCACTCAGGAAACCTGATGGTACTTTCACTGAGTCGAAAGTGGATGCTTTCAGTCTTCTGCTGGAGACTCACTTCCCAGGAGATCAGGTCACCATCAGTTCGCAACCAGGTTCAACTAGCGAAGCTGTTAGTGGGCTGAGCCGAACAACTTGGCGCAGTTGCTATACTGCATCGGGCGTGGCGACGGGTGAAGCTATCAAATATGCAGAGCTGCGATTTGACGCTGTAGAACTTTTTTTTTTTTTTGTTGGGTACCGTATATTATGTTGACAATCCAAGAACGATTTAATTAGTTAGAGCCCCGAACCATCGAAAAACAACTACAAGATTGGATTGACTGTATGGGCTACTGCCAAGCAAGCCACGGCAGCTGTTTAAATGAAATTATTTTCCGTGAATAATCGGAAAGTGTACTCTCTTCAATAAAGGGGATATGAATATCCTTAGACTATTACAGCGCACGGGCGCTGTGAAGAAGAGAGAGAGAGAGAAAGAAAGATTTGGTGTGGTGGTTTGAAACTCAGGTGTTATTAAGTTTCTGTAAACTCCAAGGGTAGTGTCCAGATAACTGGGGAGCATTTTTGTTTTGCTTTTATTTCCGTTGCTTATGATTCACAGTATTTTTTTTGTCTGTCCTCCTGATGTCATCAGCGATGTGTTACCACTACTCCACTATTGAATGGATTTTCTTTTATAGCTTTTTTTAAAAAGAAACCAATAGATAACCCACCCTTTACTTAAAATAATGAAAGGTAAAATTGTATGTCTTCAATCCACGCGTCTTGAGATTATGAGCTCCTCAATAGTTTCCAGATGAAATATTAGATTAGCTGTGAACAGTTTTGGATAGTTATGGAACTGGATGGGGTCGCTTCGATGTATATTTCGACATAGTTTTTGGGTCAACTGACAAATTCTCCATTCTGAGAAGTGGTGCTGAGAGTTTTTGTATCTATGTACTGTTTATCCTTGCCATGGTCGTAAAAACTGTGGATAATTATTGAACAGCTAAGGAACCCCCTAGACTAGCCTTAAGAAGGTATAAAGCCACTTTCTATATTTGTTCAAACTCTCTCATTTTCCTTCACCGAAGGGTGATTACTAATGTTAAACAAATTATATATGATTGCTCCTCCAATAAAAGATTAGCATAGTCATGACGTGCATGTATGTGCATTAATTAAAGTAAATCACATACAATTACCATTTAAACTTTTCCATTTGTCTAAATTATATTTTCAACTTTCAACTTTCAACAAACAACCGCCCCAACTAAAATAATCGAATCCTAGTGAATACTTTATTAATTTCATTCGACCTATGGCTTCCCTTCTCTCTGCGGAACTGCCCATTTGGGACACTCCTTATCCTCGAGAGTGCAATTATACTGCAATCGTAAAAACCATTGCATTTCATTAGCAAAACTTCAAATTGTTTTGGTCAGTAATAGCATTTTTTGTTTTGGCCAAATTGCCAGTGGGTCATGTGGCCGGCCCAACCCTTTGTCAATTTTCAATAATCCAAAATGAGAATGGATCTTTACGAGTATGACCACCACTGGCTGCATAAGATAATTGGGCCCAATTCCATTGCATGGTATATGGGTTTTCATTTCTGCTATTAAATTCGGTTTCATTTTCGTAATCTCGCGGACAGTGATCATAAATTCGAGGCGCGATGTGTACCCTGTTTCGCTGTCTTGTGGTCATGGTTGATAGTCTCCTAAGGCACGAGTTCAGTTTCAGTTTTACCTGTATTTGGTCATAATGTGGAAAACCGGCTGCTGTGGCGGAGCGGCGATCTACTAGACTGTGTGATCTTGTTACACGATCTAGTTTCAGCTGTTTTAGCATTTTCCAGACAAGTTTTCAGTTTTTAGCTTTTTTTTTTGTTTTTTTATTGTTGCTGGTAGATGGTGCTGCTATTGGCAGTTGTGTATATATAAGTGTTGGTCTGGTGGACAGATGCAGTTGTTAATGTCTTCTCTTGCCCAAATCGGCATTAGATCTTTTTTATTAGTACAAACGAGTTTTCGCAACATGCCGTGTGTTAGATTTTATGAGAATTAAAAAGGGGCGTTAGGGGGCTGGAAAATTAACCCTTTTGCACTGGGCAAGAGTTAATGGTGCCTAGGTTGTGCAATATGTTAACTACATCGAGACAAGGTGAATATAGTGGAACTAAGTGTTGTTGTGGAAGTTCTGTGGCATTATTAATTTTTTTTTTTATTAAGTGGGCGGCGGTGTAAGGCATTTGGAAAGATAAGTTTGTCGGAGTTTGATTCACACTCAACTTGTAGTAACAAGTATAAATTTTTTAAAAGGTCGTATGGTTCAACATTGGCACTACCTATATTTACTGGAAATTGCCTCCACTTCTGTGTGAGAGTCATAATTATTGCTCGAAGCTCTTACCATGGTAAAGTTCATGTGCAACCTAATTCTCACAATGCCATGGAATGAGAATTGTGTAATAAAATGATGTAAGATCAAACCGGCATTCATTCATACGTGTCTGTTCCGGTACTTAAAACAAAATAAAATATGTTAGCGCTAACAGAGTGTGCAGAGCCTTTCCCAGCTTCTAGCAACGAATGGTGGTGTACGTGTTGTAATTTTTCACATGAATGGAAGGGGAGTACAGTTGCCTAATCAGAAAGACGTAGCTAAGAATAATCGCATCTTTTTATGTTCCTAGCCCATTCTATCATGCAGCTAATCGTTAGATATAAGCATTGTATTAATATAAAGGATTGACCGCATAGCCACCTGCTACTGATGGAATATACCCAGCCATCGTAGTTGCTGCCAACTCTGCAGAGGCCAGAAGTGAAGCCTGGGCTCTCCAAGAAATACAGACCAATAAGGTTGACTTTATTTTTGCTGAAAACCATGGAAAGACTGGTTGAACTGCACGTGTGTAAATTAGCTTTGAGATTGCATCCTCTGCAATTGCAAGTTTGCGCTTCAGAATTGTATGCGGTCTTGATACGCATATGATTATTTCCATCGACATTGAGGATGCTTTTGACAATGCGACTTTTGACAGCAAGTGCTTTGAATCATTAGTGTCGTGGATGGAAGCAATGCTAATGAATAGAACTTTTGTGGATACGGATTGTGGCCGATATGTAATGAAAGGCGTTAACAGGGGCTGCCCGCATAGTAGCGTTCTTTCTACACTGTTATGGTCGATTCTCTGTTAAACACTTTCAACAGCTCTAACATCTATG
The DNA here is from genome assembly GCA_963082735.1 of Pocota personata. NCBI lineage: Eukaryota > Metazoa > Arthropoda > Insecta > Diptera > Syrphidae > Pocota > Pocota personata. The sequence goes on from OY720430.1 coordinate 190,112,656, forward strand.
ATCAGGCATACGCTGACGCCGTTGTCGTACTTTCTGTCGAATCACGCCTAGTGACTGTCTGTATCCAAGCGCAGATGGCCCTAGACGTGATTGATGAATATCGCACTAAGAATGTGTTTTCGGTTAACCCTCTTAAAACTGATCGCTCTTGCTCAGCCACTGCTCAAAGGCGTCACTATCCGAATCTCAAATGCAGCTACGTATTTAGAAGCCATCCTGGATAGTAAATTTCTTTGGTAAAGACATGTTGACTCGAAGACAGTCTAACAGTGTAAGGGTGCTTTTGGCAAGACATGGAGAAACGGCAATAATAAGACCTTTCTTAGAATATGCGTCGGTAGTTTGGTGATAAAAGCTATCGCGAAAATATGTCAATACCTCTCTCACTAAACTCCAAGGAACAGTTTACTCTGGCTGCACGAGGGTCTTCTCTAGTACGCCTGGCTCTGCTCTAGATGCATTGTTGAAACTCCCTCCTCTTGATATCTATATGAACAGCACAATAAAATAAATCTTTTGTCTTAAACCAGGTGACTTTTGGTATAACTCGCACACTTATCTTTCGGCTCTTGTCTTATGGATATGCTGTCTGAAGAATGACACCAGAATTCCAACCACTTTTTCTCACTCAGGAGTGGATTTGGCCCGAAAATTTTCGAAAACGGCTCAAAAATCAATGAAGAATCTGGTGCTGGTGTCTTCTCGTTAGGTAAAAATTCATCTGTCTTTCTAACGGAGACTTATGCAGTTCTAATGGTTCTGAACTGTACTCGTATTATAAGGAATTTGTGTACGGCACGGAGTATCTTCGTCTATAGCGACAGCCAAAATAGTTAGAAAATTAACTCTCTGAATTCAGTCGCAAAGTTAAACTCACTGAGTCTTGCTCTTGTTCTCAGGTTGCATTAGGAATACGGGTAATTAAATCTCCTCTGAACTCTCCCAACAAGGCTCAGATAAGGACTTCTCAGGACCTGAACTTACGTATTGCCTTCCTCCACACTCAGTCAGGGGTTTCATTGACTGTTGAGTTTTCCATAAACATAACCGTGGCTTACATGACTGACTAAGCGACGTCTGTAAGAAATCCATGGCATTCTTGCCCCTTAGTAGAAAATACTGTAGGCAATCTACTGGCGCTGTTAAGAGCCACTACACTGTTATCAAGCATCTGAATGTGCTAAGCTTAAGCGAATACACCATCTCCGATGCCTATGCAGAGTGCGACCTACAGTGGCAATGCTCGCAACAGGTAGCAGATATTTATGGCTAATGTGATGAGTGCTGGTATTAAAGTTCGACGTCACTGAAGCGCCGCTTGTCTTTCAACGAAAGATGAAGAAATTTCATTAACGTGGGCTTGCTTCCTGGCAATACAATGGACCACAATCGAGTCTGTATGCTTCAGTGGAGTTTTTCCTAGCCCGAGAAGAAAAGCCGTAACAAAAGTGTTTATTATTTAAAAATTAAAAACTCCAAAGAAATGAAAAGAGACAATGGATTAACTAAATAAAAGAACTATTTTCAGTTTTATTTAAATTATTGCGGATCATAATGAAAAGACGTCTTGTTGCTGTAGATGTTTGCAAAGGAGAGAGCTCCAAAGCCGGAAAAAGAATGGCGGCAATAATCGACGGGAGTGTTCCATAAGAGTTGGCTCGAATTCTGTCGCGGCTTTGTTCGCATGCTGCATCTCTGATGTGTACTTACTTACTTATGTCCTATAACCCCTTGTGGGTCCTAGGGCCTCGACTATGTCTACGCGCCATCGTGTACGGTTTCTGGCAATGTGTGTCAGCTCTTCCCAGCTTTTCCCCAACTGCCGTGGGGACCACCAGATCTTCTGCCGTCCTGAGTTAAGGGGTTCCATTGCATAGCATGGTTCGCTATGGTGCTGTCACCCTTTCGGAGCGTGTGACCAATCCACTGCCACTTCCGTCGTTGGATGGTTGTGCCTATTGGTTCCTGACCCGTTAACTCGTAAAGATTTTCGTTAGAGATACGATTGGGCCAGAAAATCCTTAAGATGTTGCGCAGACACCTATAAACAAACGATTGCAGCTTTCTGGTGATAGCGGTGGTCACTCTCCACGTGCTGCATCCATATAACAGCACGGATTCAACGTTGGAGCGTATCTTAGCTACAGCAGGCAGCACGCAGATACCTCTCCAGTTTCCGCACTCCATTAAACTACCTTTCTCAGGAAGCTTGACGATCATTCCCTTTTTCCACTCGTCAGGAAAGTTTTCGGCTTCCCAAGCTCTCTCTATAAGTGGAAGCAGAAGCTCAGCTGATGTTGTTGGCGCTGCTCGTAAGAGCTCTGCGGGAATACCGTCAAGTCCGACCGCCTTGTTGGTTTTAAGTGCTTTGATCGCGGTAGTGATCTCATCCTTACTGGGAGGCGCGGTGCGTATTTGGGCATTTCTTACCTCGGACACCTCATTCTGATTTGGGAACATATCGCTAGCGAATACACGGTTTAAAACCGTAGCAAAATGCTCCTTCCATCTCTTAAGCTGATCCTCATCCGAAATAAGCAAGGAACCGTCTAGCCTTTTCACTGGGTGTTGGTTGGAGCTGCGACCACCTGTCAGCTCTTTAGTGTTTCTGTAGACGGTCCTACTATCGCACCTTCGTGCAGCATCTTCTGCTTCTGTAGCCAGCGCGTTGATGTAGTTGCGCCTGTCACATCGCATGCTACGCTGAACTTCTCTCATCTTCATGCGATATAGGGACTCTAGTAGGTCATTACTCCCTGCTGCTAGAGAGGCTGCAATGCGAGCTTTCAGCTGTTTCTGTTCGTCAATCCGTCTCCAGGTATCCTCGGAAAGCCACGCCCTATGCCTTTCCTGTGATCGACCGACAATTCTTTCAGCACCAGATGTAAAAACATTTTTCACAGCACACCAATGGTCTTGGATGGTTGTGGGCAGTAAGCTGCTGATTGCTTCCACACCTTGCGAAATGTGCTCCCTTAATTGTTGGCGCACTGAGGGATCGCTAAGTCTATCGATGTTGAACCTGGGCATTCTTGTATTGTCGTGGGATCTTCGAACGGCAGCAGTGCGTAGTTGAAGAGTAGCTATCATAAGATGGTGATCTCGTACTATCCCCACATCTGCCCCTCGCCCGCTTCGGAAGTCCAGGAGACTACTTCTAAAGTGGCGGCTGATAGCATATTGGTCAATTTGATTGGAAGTTGCTTGCCTGTCGTTGAAAACCCAGCTGACTTTGTGACAGGTCTTGTGCTCAAACATGGTGCCAGCTATCACAAGGCGGTTGGCATTGCAGAAATCCACAAACCTTTCGCCATTGTCATTGCGGTTGTCTAGTCCATTCTTCCCGATTACATGTTTGAGCCCTTCGTTGTCGTTGCCTACCTTGGCATTCAAATCCTGGGGACTGGTACTCACCCGCTTCTAGCCATCTGATTTCGCTTACCCCCAAAATGTCCAGTCTATATCGCATGAATTCTTTTTCCAATTGAAGGAATCTGGCATTGTGAGGTCCTTCACTTCCCGAGTCGAGGAGCGTCTTCACATTCCAGAAACCTATCTTTGTCCGGGTACAATAGCCAAAAGTCGTCAACACGTGATCATTCCTTATCCGAGGCATAGTGTCGGTTTCTGTAGCAATTAGGGTTCGGTAACGCAGGTTGCTAGCCCACGTTACCTAGTCTAGAATCAAGGCACTAGACAACCCGCACTTGTAGTTTTAGCCTACACGCATAAGGGTTTATACGTATAGTTACCCGGGGACCACCACTAGGAGGTAAAGCAAGCACTTCATCACGAACTTGATTGTTGCGCTACTGGCCCAAGCCAAGTTTTGAGCAGTCAGTAGTTTCCCGATCAATCGCAATGCAGATCCCCAAATCAGATCGCTGATGTGTACTGAGAAAGGATATAAATTATGTTTGGTGATTATGCGAGTTGAAAAGACGGTCAGACTGCCTTCCATCGGAATAAGCAGTTGAAAGCATAGTAGACCTACATAAGCTAAAATAATGTTAAGTGTAGTATTTTAAGTACTACATGTACATTCTACTCTTTTTGACCCTCTGACGGTAATGTATTTATTAGACTTTGAGCACAGATTAGAGATCGAAGTTCGATACAGATCCATATGGACTTAGTAGCTTCATTCATAATGAGACCTACATATGAATTCCGAAATACCTTTCTAGTGGGTGACTTCATCTTCAAGGGTACAGAAGACTCATCGCCATAATACTCTAACACTACTAGATTTGGTTATAACTTACTATCCCCTTCTATTTGTTTCATAAAACCAACCACAAATACATCTGTTACATAATTTGGACTTTCAGTCCATATTCCTGGAACCATATAACTCTTTTTTTGTTAATATCCGTCAAAAATGTAATACAAACTGGAACAATTAACAATGTTTGCACTTCATACTATCCGGGCGAACATACTCAGTATTAAATGGAAACCTTGTTCAACTAACAATAAAAATAAATTGCAAATTAAGATTTAGAGGACATTCATTGCCAAACGAATTCAGATTAGCATTCCGAACGATTATCGGTCGCCGTTAAATGAATAACTAAGCAAAACAATTATATCTTTAGCAATAAACACCTTTGCCTGGGTCGCTAGAGAGTGTAAGAATTATCTGTTAATTACCACGCCTGAACTTAATGGTTGTGTTTAAAATTTAATTTAAAAGCAAAAGAGAACATAAATTGCAAGCATTTACGAGGCAATTAAACAGATTTGTGGTTTAAAGAGTACAGAGTTCCGGATACCGTACATTCATTGCCAGAAAGGTGATGCATTTTGCAAAAATGTTAAGCTTGGTGACCTTGGTTGTACTTGGAGTAATGATCATTTTTTATTTCAGTTAGTCCTTTTTACCAGAATTCAGTTCTCAGTGCTATTTTCAGTGCTGGCAGAATAATGCTGTTAAACGAATTTTTATCTAGCCACAGTAGTTTTGATATTATGCATCTCTAAACACTTAAATATTCCATTAGGCGTGTTTTATTGAGCAGCCATACAAAAAATTGATGTGCACTACAGGGTCGTACATACTTGCACTCATATGTGCTGCTTAGATTTGAAAATTGTAAATTTGTTTGAAAAATGAGTTAAAAAATATACCAATGAACACCGTACTGTTATACGATTTTGTTTCCCAAAAACTTGGTATGCCATTTAGGGACAGATGGTCCCATTTAGTGGCGGGTCGCCCGTACCTATAAAAGGCTGCATTCGAAATATACAAAATTTCAGTTGAGTTGAATCAATGCATTAGCTTCAGTATGCGTGAAAAATATTTTAGTTACATTGCTTTTAACATGTCGTCTGTCTACTGCCAGTATTCGATTCACTCATCATTGGCAGTGACTTTAACGCGAAACATACCTTCTGGAGTTTTAGACTGTTACCAACGAAAGGTAAACAAAACTTTACATAAAAGTCGAAAAAAGGTTTTGATATGTCCACAGACCATTCCCCGATTATACTAACTATGAGTGAAACATTACTAAAAGCATACTGGTACGTTACAAATCATCTAGAATGGATCGTATGACATTCTATCCCCCATCTTTTAAATCAGTGAGCGTGGCGTTGAGAAATTTTGAAACAGATACAATGATATCTTTCTATACAGAGGATATTTCCGCGATTTTTAAGAAATTTTATCACAAAACTGTTGATACAACTTTTCCCTTTTGCATAAAGTGGGCGTGGCTACCAAAATTTGCAACCGAAATTCACGGATTCGGCTGAGATATTCACACTAAGACTAACCATCACCGTAAATGTGTTCCTTTGAAAAAGCAATGCATGTTTTTTTAAGAAAACGCCCCCAAAAAGTGGGTGTGGTCACATAATGGAAGGACAAAATGTAGAGAAAGTCAACTTCTACATATCCTACCTAGACATTTTTTTTTCAGTTTCTAAAGTGGGTATGTCTGCGTTTGAATTTTAACAATTTTTACACTTGTACTGCTCCGGAAAAATTTGAGACCCAAAAAGTGGTAACATACGGACGGACATGGCTAGATCGACATAACTTTTGATGCTGATTGCAAATCATACAAACTATGTATCAAACTGCTACCCTGGATAGGGTATAAAAATAAGTATCTCCTAGACTAGTTAACGGTAGAACTACGATTAATTGGGTGAACTTCATAAACAAAACCGAGCGAAACATTGAATTGAACGTTCCACTGAATTCAATTAGAAGACGACGCTTCATCGTAATTATACACAGAGCCGCGCGGACTAACACTCCCTATCAGAAGAAAAACATAGCTAGTTGTGACATTAGGAAACCACCGAGCACGTAGAGGTGGCAACAATCTCGTGCTCCCCACCTCAAGACATACTTAAGCCACCTGTGCAATAAACTCAAAGAAACGATGAGGGATTTTAAACATAAAAAAATAAATAACTATCCTGAAAGGTTAACCGTAGAAAAAGATACAAATTATTCGCTTTGGAAAGTCATGAAGAGCTTTAAGAAACCCAATGGGGAACGGGGTAAATGCGATAGAGAAAAGGCTGAAATATTTGCAGCGCATTTAGTAAAAACTTTCAAACCATTTGACGGTCTACCTAATGCAAATATTAGGTGTGCCACAGACATTCGAAGTAGCAGTTGTAGAATCAACGCAACGCTATCGGATTTATACGTTGAATCTTAAAACCAACCAACCAATATAACAGGACAAGTTGCTAAAAAAAATTGTCCAAGGCAACGTTCCTAAAAACGTAGCAAGGCAATGGAAAATCGCAGAAGTATTAGAATATTAAAACCACGAAAAGCACCGAACGACAAAAAGTCAATTTAGCTATTACCGATCATTTCGAAGTTGTTCGAAAATATTTTACTAAAACGACTACAGCCTATAATAGCATAAAGATGCCTAATTCCGGATCACCAATTCAGTTTTAGAAGCAAACATTCTACAATCGATCGAGTGCATAGAAATACAGATATAATTGAAGATATTCTTCTATATTAAGCACGAACGAATTTAAAGAAATCACTTCTGAGATACCGCAAGAGAATGTTCTTGGTCCGATTGTATACTTGTAATACAAACGAGACATACCGCAATAAGAAGACACACAACATGGTCAAGGAAGTTTAACAAAAAATTTGCGCATCGTGCTCAACCCAATCCTACTTATGTAAACTTTACATAGAAACACCCATTAACTATTAGAACTAGAGAACAAGCTCAGAGAAATGAATTGGTTGCTCGGGCAGTATTCTAAGCACGATACCCGGAACAAGATGCTTCTAAACAAACGAGTGCTAAAACCCGTGTGGACGTAGGGTATACTCGTACAACGATGGGGTTGTACCAAGAAAAGTAATTTCAATTTCAATCTTGATGGGGGCGAAAGCCCCCATTTATTTGGCTTATTACAAGCTACAACTAACTTAAGGCTAAAACTTAAACTTAAAACTAAAACTTAAAACTAAGATTTAAAGCTAAGGAGAATGGTGAAGGAGTTCGGTTTTGAGGCAGGGAGTGCTGAGGTTAAAATAAAACTGGGTGAGGTTTGAGTTCACTTTTTGCAGCATACGGGAAATTGGTTCATTAGATCCTTATGAAGTGCGGTGGGACGGTAGATAGAAAAGACGAGGGCATCGTAAATTTCGTGGATTGGTGCTGAAGAAAATTTAATTATAAAGAGATGCGCAATCGACAGAGCCTGAAAGAAGTCGATGAATGAAAAGAATGTCTGCAACATCTCTGCGTTTCTCTAGAGTGCTCAGGTTGATGAGGTTGAGGCAGTCTTGATAGGGAGGCAAGATAAATAGAAGACCTCGAAGGGCAAATCGAAGGAATCGACGTTGAACATTCTCGATTCTGGTCACATGAACTTGCTGAAAGGGTGACCACGCTTGACTGGCGTATTCAAGGAGGGGGCGCACAAAGGTAATATAGTGGGATCTGGTCACGTAAGGGTAGGAGAATTCTTTGGACCATCGTTTGACAAAGCCAAGTGATGAGTTAGCTTTACGAATTATCTCATCAATATGTGAACGGAAATTTAGTTCCCTATCGTACAATATTCCAAGATCGCGGAGAGATTGGACGATGGATATAGGTTGACCATGCAGAAGGTAAAGGCGGCCGGAGGACACGTGGTGCTTACGTAATAAGGTAATGGATTGGTCTTTGGCGATATTGAGCTCTAAGCGATTTTGTAGGCACCAGTTCCAAAAACTATCAAGGTCTTGTTGAAGGAAACAGTAGTCATTGTGGTGAACAGATGGCTTTGAAAAATTTGGTATCATCAGCGTACAGCGAGAGAAGGAAGACTGTTTAATAACATTGTTTATGGTTAGAATGAAGAGAAATGGACCTAAATGGATGCCTTGCGGAACACCAGAGGTGGCCAAGAAAGGAGTCGATAGGACGGATCCGAAGCGAACTCTGTAAGAACGGTTTTCCAGGTAGGAAGATATCTATTTTAACAATATGGATTAGAAACCGAGGGCAGACAATTTGAAGAGGATTAAGTTATGAGATATCTTATCAAAAGCCTTACTAAAATCAGTTGCAATAACGTCGACTTCTTTGCCATTCTCTAAGGCAGACAGGGCGAAGGACACGATTTCGACTATGTTAGTGGTAGTTGATCTACCTTTCAGAAAGCCGTGTTGGGTGGGAGAGATAAGAGACTTGCACTGAAAGCTTAAGGCTTCGTATAAAATACTTTCGAAAAGTTTGGGTAAAACATACATATAATCGTTGCTTGTCTTATGTGGATGAAAGATATATGTATAAATAAATTTACTTGCCAGCACGAAGAGGTAAAGTAAGCACAGAGTTACACACTTAGTTGTTACACTGGATCAAACCAAGTTTTGAACAATCAATACTTTGCCGATTAATCGTCACCCAAATTCTCTTACGTCATGTAATTTATTGCATCTCACTGTATTTATAATTTGTTCCACTATCATTTCGTTATTAAGCAAGATGCTTGTGAACTCTCGCTCTGCTACAATTCATCTACTGCACTACTTAAGCTTTATTGGAATTGATTTTCGTCATACAGGGTGAACAGCGCAACGAAACTGAAACAAAGAACCAAGTCCTTGAAAGTATGTCCGCCGTCAATGCCTAACAATTTTAACAACCACTTTAATAACACTTAAATCAATTTCACTGCCGTTGCATAATCTAATCAATTTCAAACAAAGGGAACTCACTTAACCATTACATAAGGGCATAAGTCACTGGCGGAAGTGTCAATCTTTTTGTTTTATTCTTTTTTTTTTACTTGGGCTCTTACTTTCAACTGTTTAACTTGATAAAGACAGCATACCCCATGATTTCATAGATAAGTACCAGGAACTACTTTTCCCATTACCAAATGTGTGCCAAAATAATACATACCTTTTTTGCGATCAACGTTCGCTACCGCGTAGTTCAATTGTTACTGTTGTATCTACATACTCGTATATTGCCTGCAGCAGCACAGTTACCGATCTAAACTATCTAAATAGGTAATTTTAACCATAAACTCTCATCGACGGAAACAACATTAGCCAGACACGACTCTACGACACGCTCGGTCTTTCAATGTGCCACAGTACCACGAATGTTGCACAGCTCTCTCGTGATAAAATGCAAAAGATACACAACAAACAGACACATAGTCTTGAAGACGTGCATGCAAAAAGTTCATTATAACACATGTGTAATTAGCAAGTCTCCTATGATAGTGTACTGTAATTAATATCTTCATTTTTTGTCTGTTAGTACTATAATGAAAGATGTTGTGCAACATGTTGACAATCGGTCAAGGAAGTCATTTGCCATGAATTTTCTGTCCCGATGATTACCATGTTTGGTTTCATTCTAATGCGGTGTGGGGAATAATTGCTGGAGTACTCCGAGACTGGTGTTCAGCATTCACGATCATCTACATTGACATAGACAAGTGTCTTCAGTTGGATTTACCTTCGGAATGATTCGTTGTTGACTGACATCATAGTCATGTCATTCAGAGCGCAACGAATAGCAAATTGCAATCTTTATATCCTTGACCGCATATCTTGTCTTGTACTGTCAAGTGTAATTAATTAAATTAGCTTACTGCAGGTGCTAATGTATTGAGTTGTGCTTAAAGATAAGATTAGAGTGGCACATGTGCTACGTTGGAACATTCATTGCATTTACTGTATCTTTCACACCCTCTTACCAATAAAGGAAGTAAGGTACGAGAACTCTTGTCCAAAAATAATCCCAAATATGTATTTAGTTTCTCATTTTTAAGCGTGTTTTTTTGAGAGATGTATCTACAGCCGCCCAAAGTGAAAAACCATTACTAGTGGGATTGTCAGCCGGATTGTGACTTGGGTTTTGAACTATCAACATTGTAGATTGTGAATTGGTTATAGGGGTGTACGTGCACTGCGAGCTTTATAGATCTATTGTGCTCCCCCGACTTGGAGTTCAAGTCGATGATATATTTACTAGATTTAGAGAACCTCTTCCAGTCCAATTGCATTGATGAACCAGAGTATCATGAGTGCACCAAAGATGGTAGACCTTCTTCTGATAGTTGGTAGGCATCTAGGTGATTCCTTCTTTTGGGTATCAATGCTCTACATTCTTTAAATAGATACCCTGGGGTTTCCTCAACGTCCCCGCAGAATCTGCAGTCTCTGTTTTGTTCTATGCCCAGTTTCCTGAGATGTTCCTTAAGCCTATTAGAATGCGGAGCCGGTTTTTATTGATGTTGATACAGACCTTACTTCTTTTCCTCTCAAGGTTTGTTCTCTTGTTTTCTTCTGGTTTTCTTCTCTTCTTAGTTCTTCCCGTATGAATGGTTCTGGTCCAAAGAAGGTGGTCTCAGATCCCTGTCTTGCTAGTTCACCAGTTGCTTCATTACCCTCTACTCCCACGTGACGTGGTGCCCAGTAGAGGGTGATTATTTTGTTCTGGCTAAGTCTATTTAACTTGACAAAAGATACTCCCATACCAGTTTTCATGCGATATCAGTGCAGACAGTATAGCAATATCTTGTCTGCTATACTTCCTGCCGATGTTAAATTGGGCGCATCTTTCAATTGCATGTACATACATCTGCTCGGAAAATACTGGGAGAAGTTCCCATGGGTTCCGAGTACTTGATTCTGGGTCCGTATACACCTGTCCCCCTTCTTGTAGATGTTTTGGATCCATCCGTGTACCATTTCATGGTATTTTGTTTGATTTGGTATTCCACTGATTCATTGGTCCATTCTCTTTTACTCACTTGTCCCTCACTGCATCAATGTTTTGTTGTGTACGCGCTATACGTCATGGTCCAGGCTTTGGTAAATCACTTACTGCGCAAAGGTTCTCGAAATTCTGAATAATTTTTTGAATAGTGCTCTTTACAGGCATTCCACGTCGACCAAAATAATCAAGTAATTTACTATATATTGCAATAATTGATGAACCATTTTAATAAAATATTTTATTCACTAAAACACTTTATTGTGGCGTCAAATTCTTCATGATGAAATCCTACTGACAGCTGAACACTACTGCCAACTTTCACATAATAAAACCATCTCTATGAGAAATGCCGCCCATTTCAAATCGGTCGCAGTCCCAAAAAAATACCCTGTAGCTTCTTTGAGTTCCATCAGGGTTACAGGTTGAACAACTACTGTATCGGTTTTTTTACCGACTGTTGTATTTTCTTCTTCTGTTTGTTTGGGAAGGGGTAGAAATGTTTCTTCCAAGTGCTTCGCAAATAGTTCAGTCTTTTCAGCAACGCTTCTCGCCCAAGTGTTGTCTTCCTTTTTGATCGGTGGAATTTGAGCTATGGGTTGTTTGAGTGCTTTTGTTGCTTTCAATAAAGAGTACCCAGTACCCTTTTCAGCCGTTAGGATGCGAAGATATTTGCTAACACTTTAATATTTAATTTATTTTATCAAGGCTTTTAGGTCGTTGCAATACTTTTTGAGTATTTCTTTGTATTGCGGTGACAGGTGATTATGCCATTTCTTCCTTGCCTTACGTTTTTCTTTTAAATAGTTCCTACGTACATGATGTTATTTGTTATTCTGGTTCTGTTTACTCGAGTGCTTTCCCATGCAGCAAGTTGGATGTTTTTCACAAGCAGGTCTAGTTCGATTTCGATTAGGTCTCCACAGGTTATTGGGACTTCCAGATTTATTTTCTCTTCAAGCAGATACCGAAAGTAGTGCCAGTTAATTTTTTTTTTTAGGTAAGCCTTGTTGCTCAATCTGTGTATCACTGTTGAGCTGATGATCATGATTACGGGTGGATGATGATGGCTCTGCATAACTACCTATACACCTTTTGTTATAAAAAATAATATCATGAATCTTTTCTTAGGTCGAAATGTGATTAAATTGCTGGAAATTTTTGCATTAAGGAATTAAATTAGAAGTTTTTCTCTGTTCCTCCTTACTAAAGGTTAGCGTAAATAGTGGCAATCCTTTTTTGATAAAAGTAACCTCTCCTTTCTCATTCACAGATTTCTCATGCTTCAATAAATTGACAGCGTCAATGATTTTTAAATATTGGTTGCGTAAATCTTCTATAATATCGGCGCTTGAGCAAGTTGGATGAAAACTTACTCTAGTTGGTCTTTGATTTTTATTTTCATATGGGGCTTTCAATAATTCCGCAAAATATCGATAGGTGGCAGTGCTAGCCGCAAATTGACGTTTGTTTCATGTGGTAGCATACAAAATACTCGTATTAGACAGATATGTCATTTAGTTTGTGTTTGACAGCCATTGGAAGCAGACAACTTCTCGTATTTTTGCAAACATGGAGAAAAGTGAATTTCGTGTAGTGGTAAAACATTATTATTTGAAGAAGAAAACAGCTGCGAAAACCAAAGCAAAGTTGGATAAATATTACGCCCAACAACATTTAGAAAAATTATTTGGAAAGCTGTCGGCGTAATGGGTGCCGCGATTGCTCACTCTGGACCAAAAAGCCCCGGCACATATATACCTCAGCTCACGCCTCGGTCATCGCAAAAGTGAAATTGAACGAGTTGTCTCCTCAAATGAAGAGGTTATCGCCGCAACAGACTCCTATTTTGCTTAGTTCGACAAATCTTATTACTCGGACGGCTTAAAAAAGTTTGAGCATCGCTGGCTTAAGTATATCGAGTTGAAAGGAGATTGTGTTGATAAATTGAATTGATTTTTGCCAAAAAAAAACAATGCTTTCTATATTATTGTACCGAATTATCGAACACCCGTCGTATACCACTGTATTTTTTCGGGAGAGTCGATTAAAGAATTTCTTTTCAAAATAATAGCCTGAGTTGATATCATGTAAATGGTTAAATTTCCAAAGTTCTTCCATAAAAAAAATTGTAAATTTGGTTCATATCAAACATATTCAAGGACAATCAAGGTTATCTTCTAATTTATCCTTAAATTCCCTACAAATTTCCTAATAAGTGTTTCACTCCTACCTCCAACCATTTCCAAGATATATGAGGCGAACTGTTTAAAAACGCAAACTATTTTCATCGGATATTTTTGAAACGGTTCAGTACTTTCAACTAGCTAATAGCTAGGTAGCAGCTGTCTCAAAGGTACCTGTTACCATTTAAAAAAGGTTAAGTTTAGTTCATATAGACAAATGATTTCATTCAACATTCAAGATCACTCAAGGTCACCCAACGACGTCCCTCTCCATTCTCTACAACTTCTCTTGTAAGTGTTTTTCTGCTATCTTCTTTTTATTTTCCGAATAAATCAAGCTGTACTATTTAAAAAAAATCACCCTGTATACCAAAAGACTAAGCTTTTCAAGAGCAGAATCAACGGGCATATTGGGGCGCTGTCTCAGCGTTACAGGTTCGTGTCCAAACTGCGAACTATGAAGCCGATGTTTCCAAAGTACCAATTGTCTAGGAATGAAAGCAAGAATGGTTTACAGTGAGTCGTTGTATTTGCTAGACGTGCAATAGGCGTGTTTTTTTTTGTAAGTTTATATACAGCGATTATATTGCTACTTATGTTATAATACTTAGCCAGCTACGGATTCCTTTGGCTTTCCCTGCAGTGAAGAGCTGCTGTAGACACTTTGTTCTGATACATAATTCTATACTTCTTTTTAACTATGTTGCACAACCGATTCCCTCTGGTAAGGGAATGAAATTAATTCTGGAAAGATGTGCAGAATGGCAAGCGCTCAGCTCATCTTCACTTTGATAGCAATGTCAAGTATTGGTGTGTTTGGCAACATGTATAAGTATTACATTGATAGATTGTTTTAATATGGAAACGAATCGTGCACAAAGAATTTGTGCCCGCATTATAAATTAACTTCACATCTGATTAGTGAGTTCGTGTTTGGAATAAACACTTATAGAGCAGCCATATTTAATATTTCAGAAAGAAAACGTCATACAAGCAAGGAGATTTGTACACATTTTGGTCCCGATACGAGTACCTTTCCCAAAAAATAAATTATGCTTGGATAAAGCACGGCTTTTTACTATTATCTCGAAAACCATCCACTTTATAAAATTAATTTTTAAACAGAAATTATGAAGCATAGAATTATCTACAATTTTTGTTATTACAATTTTTTTCATTTGTCGCACCCTTCAGACAGAAAATTACAGCGAAACTGTATCTCCTAAGCATAGCTTCACACAATTAGTCATTTTGCATGTGTCCCCTTGCCGAATTCTCCAGAAGCAACCAGCTGATCTGGAAGCTCAAACCGATTATTTGGTTTTTCAAATACAGGGTGATTCAGGGAATATTTTGCATATTTCCACACCTTACAGAAGCCAGTGTGTAACACTTTGATGTCTTTTTAGTAAAGTTTTTCAATTTGTTTGCGTACCTCTCCACAATTTCCAGAACTTTCTAGATCACCTAGAAAGATAAAACTTCGTACACGTACAGCATGGCTCAAGGGGTAGAACCTGATTGACCCGAGTTGTCGATTTTCAAAACATAGGATGCAATATAAAATACTTTTAACATTTAATTAATACATTGTCACGATTTCTGTCCTTTGACTATCTAGAACGATGGTGGCCACGGTGTAGTGGAGAGTGTATTTGCTAGTGGTCCGAGCTGTGCAGGTTCAAACCCGAACGGGGAACAACAACCAACAGCCTACACCAAAAAGGGGTGTCTTAGTGTTCCGGCATTTGGAAATTTTATTTATTTTTTTTTCACACTTATAGCACAGGATATGGTGTAGAACTTTCATTAGACAGATTTTTGATTTTTAAGATACAGGCTGTTACAACCAACATTCCTCTCTAGCCAGTTTGATCGTTAATCTGCTACTTCGAATTTCATACGACAATTTTTTTTTTTTGTGCATACTCTCCAGCAATTGGAATCGTATTCTTTGAAAATTCAAAAACGCAGTGGTGGAGTGAAGGGAAGTAGTAGAGAGAAGATTAAAAAATGAGAAAGTTCTATTTATTGGTTGGCATGATTCTAACTACGTATGCCTTTTTAGGTGTGGTCTTCCTTTATGGCGCCATCGCTCTAGAGTGAATTTGGAGACTCTACGTGGTGGAGCGGTGGTGTGCTTTCACTTTACTTGTCCTTTTGACTATGCTGATGTCGCTGTACAGTTCGTGGTTGAATCTTTTCCACACACAGTCAATACAAACCGAACCATAAGTCATTCCAAAAACTTTTCTTCCAAAATAGCCAAAAATATTGTTATCCATGAATTTGATCATGCCATAGAGCCATAGATACTACGATCTTAAATAGGATGTCCTTCGTTTTTCATCTGAATACTTCCCTAGTTAAACGAAATCCTTCACTACCTCAAATTTGTATAGCTGTCTACTGTGGAATTCTGTCCAAGTTGCCAATATTGAATGTCCTTTCTTCATAACAATATACAGTGGCGAGCACATGTGGGTACATCCTACTCAAATCTGACTTTGAGTGCCTATAAAACCTTCAAATATACAGCTATCGCAATAATTTTTTTTTATTTAAATTCGTTATTTTTTGTAAGAGTAAAAAATATAAAAACATTTTTTAAAACTGAAATCCAAAATTAACTTTTAATTCATATAATAAAAAAACACAATGTATCCACTTTTGCACGCTCAAAAATAAATATTGAATATCACTTTTTTAATATTTAGTCCAAAGGCCCTTGGCTTTAATGACGCTGTTAACTCATGGGCATGCTTTCGACTAGTTTCTCGATGAGTTGGTGCGGAATACTGGCTCACTCCGTCTGAATCCGGGACCAAAGGTCGTCTAAGTTCCTTGGTGCATTATCATACCGTCACATTCGTTTTTTCAAAAGAGCCCATAAATTTTCGATTGGGTTCAGATATGGACTTTGTGCTGGCCACTGCATCGTATAAAAAGTCTGTCTACCGAGCCAATTTTTAACAATTTTAGGCGTATGCTTAGGATCTCCATCCTGTTGAAAAATTACTTCATCTTCTGGGTATGCACTTTCGTCCATGAAGTCTGGTAAATTTTCTTCTAAAATACGAAGATAATTTTCTTTCTTCATTATGCCATTAATTTTCACTAACGGTCCAACATTCCACCAAGTGAAGCAGCCCCATACCATCAAACTACCTCCTCCATGTTTCATGGTTTCTTTCACCTGGTGCTTTTGCAAGGTTTCATATGGCCGGTGCCAATAATATTGTTTACCATCTGACTGGAAACGGTTAATTTTGGTTTCATCCGACCATATCACCCTTTTCCAGTCATCTACGCTCCAATTCTTGGGCTCTTTGCAAAATTTCAGGCGCGCCGCTACATTTTTCAATGATAGTGCTGGCTTTTTTTGTTTAAAAGCCGATGTCAGGCCAATTCTCCGAAGAGCTCTACGTGCTGTCCACTCGCTAACGGTTTTGTTTAAGGCTCCTGCAGCTTCTTTTGGTGTTGTCACTTGTTTGGTAATCATCAGCCGCTCCATAGCTCGAGCATCTCTATCGGTAAGCAATGTTGGTCGCGATTTCTTCACTTCAGGCGCGCTGATATTTCGTCTTTTTCTGACTTGAAGCACTGTTCGATGGCAAATACCTAACTGTTTAGCTATTTTTCGTGCTGAATCACTTTTTTTGTCATTTCAACAATTTGATTTTCTAAGTACTCAGGTATTTTCCTCATTTTTACTACAAAACGGATATTACGGAAAATAAATATAAAAACAACCGTTTGAGTCAAACTTTTGAACCGAATTTGAATTTGTTTTGATGAATTTCATAACAATACGACTAACTGTAAACTTTTAATTTGCTTTTCACTCGTAAATTAGCGTTACCAGGTAAGAAAAAACGAATGCACTAAAACGTGCAAAAGTGGATACATTGAGTTTTTTTATTATATGAATTAAAAATTAATTTTGGATTTAAATTTTGAAAGACATTTTTTAAAAAAAATAACGAATTTAACTAAAAAAAAATTATTGCGATAGCTGTATATTCGAGGGATTTACAGGCACTCAAAGTCAGATTTAAGTAGGATGTATCCACATGTGCTCGCCACTGTATATACCTATACATCAATGACGGTGACGGCTCACTGCGATGTATTAATTATGTGGATATTTTCAGTGTACGGAAGTAGTTGCACAAGCTTTTGAAAGATAGGACCTCTAGCGTTAACACGAGAGTTTTGCGCGATCCTTTCAAGAATGACATTATAACGCATCGCCCTATCGTACCTGGATCTTTTTTGATATCAAAGGGCTCGGCTTTAGTGAAACAGCGAGAATTTTCCAATGTCATGAGTTTGCAGGGGATGACAAAACTAAACATGGTTCTGCCGGTCGCTACAAACGATGTCATAATCAGCTTTAAGGAAGAGACTTTCTGAGTTTTTTTTTTTTTTTGCAAGAATTGCTGCAGTGTGGAATTCTTATCCTGCAGGGGCTTATTTCCTGCTTCTTCAGGTAGCCATGCCCGTCTATTTCCATCCGTCCGTCTGTCTGTATATCACCAGTTTATGGACCTTAAATTGTTGAGCTTTTAAGAATCTGAAGCGGTACTAGTGTAAACATCTTTGAAATCCGTCCACAAATATTTTTGCTGTCTGGTTGGACTCGTTACGAGTATCTCTTCTTTTTATCCGAGGAGTGCGAGTTCGTCTTTCTTTTCTGCTCAAAGATCTCACGAGAGTATCTCGTCATTTTTTACAGAATCGCTCTGTAGTCCCTTTGATTTGCTGCATATGCTAGTCGGCTTCAAACTATGGGTTTTTTTCAGACTTAATGAAGTGCACCCCATTTGATTGAAAACTGTGCTGAGAATGTTGTGCATTGCACGAAAAAATTCGCTAACTACATTTTTTTTCCATTTGCGATTTCCATTACGCAACAACTCATTCATGTACTGCTCGATCCGTAGACAATACACATCTCAATTACACTTTACGCACCGAACGACTACATGAAGATTAAACCCATGAAGCTCATGCTTCACATATCTGCATGATATGGAATGGAAGTAGGCCTACACGGTGTATCTGTTTCATCGTTTGCAGCTAGTGATTGCTTTCATACTCAGGAATGATTGGCCTCAAATGTATTTTCTTTTAGGAATATAAAACGCATTAAAAAAGCTTTCATGAGTAAATTGTTAATATGATAGTAACCATTGCTTAATAGACACGTTTGCTGAAGTGAAAAGCGTGGCTCTTTACCAGACGAGCTCTAGTCATCAATTAGTGTTAATAACCATGAACGCATTTATATGATGTATTAATGGGTGCATCTGTTGTAATGTGTATTCTGTGGTACGCATTGTATTCAAAGTAATTAATGAACTTCAAATTTGAAACGTCGAATACTGGAAAAGGTATATGGGAGTCAAGGTAAAGTACCTATCTCAACTCTAAAGGTTGGTAAGTGTTATGTTTTAACAGCTATTAAGTGTGTATTGCAACATCTTATAGTTGATAGGCTTGTTGGGAATGGTGATACCTAAAATTGTGATTTTAGGCTATGGAAACAATACATTATAGACAATTTATCAGACAAAGGTAGGTTGTATTTGCATGTACATAAATACATTTTTCTATACTACAAGAAGGAAACAGAGCGGAACTTTAAACTACGGCAATTCACAACTTCCTCAACCGAAAACCTTACAGAAACTATAGAGTATCCTCGATCTTACAAACTCTTTTGCCAATACTTATATATTTATCCGATGCGCCTCCAAAAGGAAATGGCCATTGTACTCGCGTGGCCCCCCAGGATCTGTAGAGCTTACTATCTTCAACTTGAAAGAATTTTATTTCTAAACCGAGAAAGATTCTCTGTGATCTGCTTAGGACCCACTCTAGCTCTATTAGCCCCTCATATATCCTATTCAATATCCTAGAATAACGAATGGGCGTGTGGCCAAACAATGGTTTGTTTAATTCCACATCAATTCACGGCAGTCAGTATTACTATCAGAGACGCAAATTAATGAGGGCGCCATTAGTTGACTGGCGGATAGGGTGTGAAGATATCTTGATTGCAAACATTTGTCAACAATCCCTCCGACAGAATTGAATTTGTTCTAATATCGAGGAGGGTTAAACGGACCCCACTTTACTGAAATACTAGTATGTAGATCCTTGTGATGTTTGAAACCAGATTCAATACCCCAACATTGGATATTTGTACAATGATTTTTCAATTTGTAAGACTTACCACAAAAGCGCGTTCCATCTGAAAATTTCGATTCCAGGAAAATCTGGATGGATCATATGATGCCCTAATCCCCCCACCTACTAACTCAACTCTTATAAAGTGAGCAAGGCGGTGCGAAATTTTTAAAATAGAATAAATGAAATCTTTCCATTCGGACGATATTTTCGTGATATGTAAGAAATTTTATTACAAAACTTTTGTCACAACTTTTTCTTAGCAGAAAGTGGGTGTGGCTCGCAAAATTTGCAACCGAATTTCACAGATCCTGATGAGATATTCACAATAAGACTTAAGCATTACCGTAAATAGCTTTTTTTAATGAAAACGCCCCCAAAAAATAGGCGTTGCCATATACAATGTATGGATGAAATGTAGAGAAAATAAACGTCTACATATCTTATTTACACAATATTTTTCAGTTTCTAGCAAAAATATTGAGAAAAGCGACATTCTTTTTGAAAACTGGGCGTGTCTGTGGGCGGATTGCAAAATTTGTGACACCTGTATTGTTTCGGGTTTTGGAAAGTTTATGTAACAAATATTATGTTCCTAGCTCAAAATTGGATCCCCAAAAAGTAGTGATATACTGACAGACGGACATGGCTAGATATACTTTTGGGGGTCTATCGCAATTATTTCTCTATGTTACAAACTATGTATCTAGTATATATGTACGTATATAGCGTGTAGGTGGAAGTACTAATAGTACTTACTTTGGACCGAAACAGTCGCAGCTGTAAACATTACTCTTCCAGATTTTGAAAAACATTCCGAATGCAGCTTTAGCCTTCCCGATTCTGCTGCTCACATCAAGGTAGGTGCCGCCGTCGACATAGACAGTACTTCCTAAGTAAATAAAGTTGTTAGCTTTTTCGACCTACAGCCCAGCAATGGCGGAGTCTGGAAGACTAAGGGCTTTTGTCTTTGCCGTATTAATCCTCAGTCCCATTTCATTTGTGAAAGTTGATTATTTTGTTGTCGCCAGCGTAGTCTAGATGTTTAAGGTAAGATGTCATTGTGCATTATACACTGCTGTTCTTTACTGTCAGGGCTGCACGAAGAACATCACTGATTACCACCAGATATAACAATCGTGAAAGTATGCAGCCTTTATGCACACTACTTTGAGCTTTAAAATCTTCAGATACCTTAGCATTATGTAAAACCTGACATTTAACACCTTCATAGGTAGCCTTAATAATACGAGTAGATATAAGTTTCTCAGCAATACCTGTCCTGTGCAAGGCACACCAGATGGAACCACGGTTTACACTATCGAAAGTACTAGACGCTATGCATTGATGATCCGCAAGGTGTTTATGTGGTCGATGCAGGAGAATCTCAAGCGGAAGCCTTCTTGTTGGACATAGAGAGTGGAATCAAGGTGCTCTTTGATTTGATCAAGTTATTTTTGCTATTATTTTGGAAACCGCCGGCAGGACGCAAATCCTCTCCAGTGTCCGTACTTTCTTTTTGAGTTCACTATTCTGCAAAGCTTTCTCCTTCACATGTACTCCTTATTATATTCGTAGGGTGAAGGAGGTCTGCCGATGTACTTGGCGCTACTTCGAAAAGCTCAACAGAAATGCCATCAAGCACCACTGCTATATTTTTCTTGAGTGCTTTGATCGCTGCTGTGATCTCGGAGTTACTGAAAGGGCAGATGCGAATTGCGTATGAAGCAAGAATACTATGGTCTAAGCTGTTTAAAACCGTGACCGCTCATTCGATCTGCTGAGCTCATCCTCATCCGATGTCAGCAAGGAACATGTCTCGACTTTTCACAGGATATAGTTTGGAACTCTGACCACCAATCGCATCTGTTTGGTACTTCCCCAGTTTGTGAGGTAAGGGCATTAATGTGGTTACGTTTATCGCACCTTACGCTACGCTGAACTTCTTTCCTCTTCATAAGGTACCGGTATACGTGATCAACTTTCTCTACTGCTGAGACAGCTGCGATTTGAGCTTTAAGTGAAATATGCTCTTCGATCCATGTCTCTGCAGATAGCCATGTTTTTTTTTTTATGGATGCGCCAATGGATGTGGTAATTTTCTAAAGATACTAGTAGCGTACTAGTATGAACGATTCGCAGACCCGATTACTCGATTCCAGGAATGCGCCTACGTACTAATCCACACCCAGCTTATTTTACCCACTCTCCCAGCGGGACTGCCTTTATATATTACTTGGCGGGGCTGGTTAGCAATTCATGCTATGCTTCTTGTATTGCTGCTTCTGCTCTCCTTGCTTTCTCAATTATACGAAGCTCTTTTTGCACATTCGTTACCAGTGCGCAAATTTCCATCCAGTTCTCCTCTGATCGCAGTATGTGGTCTATAAGGAGCGGTGGACTCGGCAAGTTATTTCTCCATTCTGCGAAGTGACTGCAGTGGAACACAGCCCGAATTTGTGTAAATACTTTCGATAGCCACACCGTGACTCGATAGGAACAGTGTAAGGTGGTGGTTGTAGTCCCCATGCATTTGTCTTATCCACGCCTCAATGGTGGGGATCAGCTTGTAGGTCCATCTGCTCTTTATACTGATATTGCCTTCCCTTCCTCTTTTATTTTCTTGACAATTCCTGGTTCTTGATTGCTCGAGCTTCTCCTTTCGTAGATCCTTACTATCTCGTTTGCGAGGATGTCGATAAGGATCATTCCGGCATTCCAGATAGCCATGTGCTGTGGTGTTTCTGCCTTATACCGAAAAACCGTTCTGCTCCGGCTACAAAAACGTTTTTCACAGCTGTCCAGTGTTCATCTGTGAATCTGCTGATCGTTTCAGCTCCTTCGACGAGAAGAACCCTAAATTGTTGGCGCACTGTGGGATCCCATAGTCTGTCAGTATTGTACCTGGGTATGCGAAACAGGTTGGTGCGATTGTTTCGAACGGATAAAGTACGAAGACGAATGTGAGCTATCATAAGATAGTGATCACGTACCATCCCGACTGATCGCCAAGTGGTCAATTTGATTTCGCTGCCTATCAATTGAAACCCAGCTGATCTTGTGGCAGGCCATGGGTTCAAATAAAGTGCCTCCAATGAGACGATTGACATTGCAGAAGTCCACAAAACGTTCCCCGAGCATATGATGTCCATCACATGTTTGAGTGCTATGTTGTCGTTGCCTACCTCGACATTGAGTTCCCCCATTAGAATGACGATGTCCCCATTTGGTGTAAAATAGTGGACTACAGAAATTGTCCTTTTCTTCCTCCTTAGGGTTCTGAATGGGTGCGACTGGATGATGGTAATTTTCCTTACCCTGGTCTGAAATCTGGCCGTCAATATCATGTCACTAGGATGGGTTCACAATATGAGGCTTTTGCGTGCCGTTGGTGTAAGCGGATTTCCAGCAGGTTTTCCAGAGTGGAGTAAGACAGTGTCGTTA
Source organism: Pocota personata (assembly GCA_963082735.1). NCBI lineage: Eukaryota > Metazoa > Arthropoda > Insecta > Diptera > Syrphidae > Pocota > Pocota personata. Next base: position 190,135,715 of record OY720430.1, read on the forward strand.
TCTATCGAGGATATTGATACTCGGCCTCATCCCATCATCTTATTTCGCTCATGTCCAAGATATCAATTTTATACCGCGCATATATTCCCGTCCAAGTTGAAGGAATCTGGAGTTGTGAGGACCTTTCTTTCCGGAGTAGAGCAGAGTTTTCATGTTCCAAAATCTTATCGTCGCCTTCTTATCTTAAGGTAGCCAAAGGTCGTCAACATAGTATCCTTTGTTTGTTGCGATTCGGAGCAATTGGGTTTTTTTAAGGTTGCGGCTCGCTGGGTCACAGACCAACCCACACTTATCCTGTTTTATTGCGCTCCCGTTGGCAATTTCCGAAGAAGTTCGCAGAAGGCACCACGTGAAAGTGGGAGTAGGTCTCACTACAAAGCTTCAAAATCTTCGGCTGTGGTGGCTTTTTCTCATTTTTTTTTAGTGAACCAGCATCTATCGGGAGATGCTGCTTCTACGACGCCTTTGATAGTCATTTACCATCCAAGCAAATAAAATACTGCCTCAAAATTCCAGTTTCGTTTTTAAAAAAAAAAAAAAATATTTTATTACACATACGAGTAGCTTAGGTACAATTTATTCAAAACAAAACGTCGGGGTTATTAAATATACAAGCAGCTACCAACAAATAGTATATGTTATCCAAAATCTAGGCCAAGCCTGATATTTTAGCTTTAGACATTAAAGAGTATCTAAAATTAACTGACAATCTCTACATTTATCATCAAATTTAGCTCGAACCATAAAAACAAACCATCAGCTACCTTTAAGTGTGCAGCCTCATCATTGATCAAATCCACTGATCAGATAGAGGCGAACGATCGCGCACAAGACCCGAAAGCCCAAAACATGCTCTACAATTGCAACTATACACGTCGTACAAGCCCCACAAAAAGTGTAGGTAAAAACAATTTTTTTCTTCGCATTCGACTTCGAACGAATTCGAACGTCCTTAAAGGTCATCGCGTACACCGGTTTTTATTAATCGATTTTTGCTGTTGTTGTTGTATCTTTGTTTTGGTGTATCTATGTATCTTATTGCGAAATCGTTCGCATTGAAGATGTCAGGTTTTGGTTATAACAGCATTTTAGTGACGCTACGCCTGCGCGCTGCTGCAGTTGGAACGCGTGGAACATTATATCGATGCAGTGGTTGAGGTTAACTCTTGCCAATGGAATTTATCGGGCCAACGTGTTTTGGTTTTATTATTGGGTTTCACTTCATCCAGAGGCGTGTAGTGAGGGTTTATCTGTAACGGAATTTTAAGGTCAAATGGTGATTTGTTTTCAAGAAGTGATGGTGAGTCGGCAATGCGAAATCAATTCAGTCGAAGGGAAAAGGTGTTAACATTTCTTGGCAGTTAATGGCATATTTTTGAGGCTTTTTTTCTTGTGGCGTATCGCAAAATGGCTTTTAAAGAAAACAGCAATTGGACTGCGGAATGTTGATAGGTTGGTTGTAAATAAGTGAGTGAAATACTTATGTAGGGCGACTGGTAAATCCTGAATTAAGGCAATCCAATGAAAGGGAATTTTTTTGTTGAGATTTTAGTGGCAATTGTACTGAAATGGGTTGGAAGATGAAGATATACAGGGTGTTTCGAAGCTGTTGGACTACGACGAAGTTCCACTTCGTGAAGTCGATTAGCTTGAGTCCTTTCCTTGGTATAGACATTGTCGTGGTGACAATGAAGTTCTATATTGTTTTTAGTGTTAGAATTATGAAGCTCAAGGGCATTTCTAGTAGGTCTTGCCGAAGAGCTTGTAGAAGTTGTTCTTGGTAGGTTCATCCTTTTCCTTTCATGGTGGCATGTACGCATTTTGGGTTAAAGTTCCAAATCTGTACTTGCCCAGATCTCTGTTTTTCAGGACTTGTTATCGTAGTCTTGCTCGACGGAGAATCATCCTCGGCTAAGAGCCATCCTCGACTCAAAACCCAAGACTTGACAGAGATGGAGTAAGAGTGCAGATGACTTGGTAATCTATGTGTCAGGGATTTTTCCTTCCATGATAAGTGAAAACATGAAAAGTGCTTTGGATAAGGTAGAGTAGTTGTGGACTTAGTATTAATCAAAACAAAATTGAACTGATACTATTTACCACTAAAACTCAAATGCCGGCTCTACCTATGATTCATACACGACCCAAGGCTCATCTGGAAATTAAACATAGGGCAGCGAGTCAGGAAGGCTTCCATAGCTTTCTACGCGGGGAATATAACCTTTGGTAAGAGATGAGGACAACTTTGTCCAAAGATGGTCCTGTAGATGTACACCTCTAAAGTTAGAAATATCCTTACTTACGGGTCTCTTGGTGGCACTTTTTGAATAACGACTACAATATAAAAAAAAGCTAAGCAGGGTTCAAAGATCAGTATCAATAGGCACAATGAGTGCAATAAGGTCTAGTCTGACCGAAGGTCTGAATGTCATTCTGCACCTTCCTCTTGACCTTCATATCAAAAATATCACATTGTACAGTGCAGTTAGACTTATAGGTTTTGGTCGGTAAAGTCCCACGTTTATAGTAATATATACAGGATGCGCCATCTTTTATGTGGGTATGTAAACATTGAATAACTTTGACATTTATCAACCGATCGACTTGAGTAGACATGCTTTTGAAACGTCAATTCAGTACAATTTTAACCATGAATCGCTAAACACCGAAACAACGCGCCGAAATAGTGACGCTGTACATTGAAAATAGTCGGTTAGTTGTGTTAACTCAACGTGCATATCGTCGAAAATATCGTGGCCAACAAGCACCGTCTGGCAACACTATTCGTCGTTTGGTGTCGAATTTTGTTGAGCACGGGACAGTAGGAGATCGTCAACATGCCGTTCATCAACGCTCAAGACGTTCCAATGAACTGGTTGAAGCAGTGATCGTCACTGTGCTCTGCATTTTGGCGTCGGTGGAACCACCTTGCGGCACATTTTGAAGGATGATTTACATTTGTTTCCGTATAAAGTGCAATTGACTCAAAGAATATTGCCGACAGACCGTCCACGTCGCTTGGAATACGGCCAAACAGTCGCTCGAATAGTTGACACTGAACCTGATTTTTGGAAGCAAATTTTGATGACCGACCGGGCCCATTTCGCACTCTCTGGCGCCGTTAACAAGCAAAATTGTCGCATTTGGGGAACGAAGAATCCACACGAGATCCATGAAACAGCATTGCATGACCAAAAAATGACTGTTTGGGCCGGCGTTTGCGCCAGAACCATCATTGGGTCATTTTTATTCAGAGAAGACGAAACAATCGATGTATGAAAAAGGTTAAAAATAAATCTTCTCGGAATTTCTATCAAAGGCCATCTGTAGATACAACAGGTTACGTAACTGTGTCATATCCATGAAGATATGGACCAACTATAGTTAGGCGAGGACACATGAACTCCAAAACAGAACTCGTGCAGACATTGCCAGAGTAATGGTTAACAGCACAAGTCCGGCTGCACATCCCATTTAATACTCACTGCAGCAGTGAGTCACTTGAGCCGACGTCTCGACATCTTCTAGGCATGGTATGTGCTTCAGCGAATCCCTTCTTTATTAGAAGATACCTAAGAAACTTCAGGTTCGGGGTTCAACAATTCTGAGACTGATACATATGTGCGTGTCCTTTCACTTCACATAAGTAATATTGTGATCTCGTAAGTGATCCAGTATGTACAGCAGACCTGCCGGACCTCTCCTCTTGATGCACTGTTCTCTCCAGGATTAGATCATATGGTAGGTTAAGTTCCGCCGGAAGTTATGAATACACTTTTCTTGAGTGCCGACACCAGCAAAGCATTGAGTCCTATTCTTAGACCAAAGTAGTAGTACATGCCTTTCAGTGTGCGCTATGCAAACAGCAATTCGTAGATATTTCGATGGTGATTCTACACCTACCTGCCGAGTGATCTGCAGTCTTTTGGGTGCCCTCGCATTCAGATTTTTCGTTAACAATCCTCTCCACGTTCCTAAGAATCCTTATAAGTTTTCGTTCATTCTTCCTTTCGGATCCTTAGTGAATCTCAAATAAGATAATTCTGTGGTGATGTAATCTGATAAGGTTGATCTGCCTAGCATCCTAGTAGATACTCTACAGATACGTTCTAGACACACAATAAACTCGAATAGAGCCTTTCTTCTGCAGATATCGTTGGTGCTACTATCCATACTGTATTGTGAGCATTCGGATCGCAATCAATTGAGGTGCATATTCCTGTTTATCCCTGCAGACTTTCACTAGATCCTCTACGTCCTTTCTTGGAGGCATTCCCCGTGAGTCATACGCTAAGTATGCAGAAGCTGCCGCAAAGGTTTCATTACTTGCCACCACTCGCACGGCTACAACGTCGAATGTACAAAGATACAACAGTGTAATAGCCTGAAGTCCACTCCTAACCAGAACACAAGATCTAATTCTATCTTCAGATCGCACATAGTGCTACGTTCCAACGCTTTCTTGTAGTCTTTTAATCCTTGCTTCAAATATCCAGAACTGCATATCAATCTTACCTTCGTCAAATCATTTAATCGTCATTGCTATTGCCGAATTGCTGTGGTGAAGATTCAGTTGGTACGTTCTAAGACTGTTCCGGTACGGAGTAGATGTCGTAAGTTTTAAGTGAAAAACATAATCAACATCCGCCTGCATACGTACGCATATGTAATCCCATGAATACCCCCAATCTTATCATCCAACAAATAATAAATCCAGCGTCGATTCGTTAAATGTTCGTTCACTTGTGCAAACATGAGCGAACATAAGAGAGAGCGCTCTCAGTCGCTCATTGCATATGTAAATCTGACAGTTGTCATGTTTGTTATTAACATTTCCCAAGAAAAAATGTCGGACTACGAATTTGTGCACATATTAATAGATAGTGTTCGCAAAACTAGGTGCCTTTTCGACAAAAGAGATACCGACATGAACCGAAATAAAAGAAACGGGCAAACTCTGTAAATTAACCGAACTTAACTGATAATAAAACAAAACCACTTTATAAGAACGTTATAACCGAAATCTTCTTCCCTTCATCTGTGCTCAAGTCAGCTGATTGTTCTGGAAATTCGAAGTCCCCCATTCAGACCTTAAGAACGTGGGCCCGTTCCACCACAAAGTGGCTTGGACCAGCGCTGATGGTAGTATTCCTCGAGAGACCAAATCTGCCGGATTCTGATAAGTAGGAACATGGTTCCATATATCAACCTTCGTCAAACGGTGGATATCCCCGACTCTGTTTCGGACAAAGGTTTCCCACCTGAATGCCTCTCCCCTCAAGAGTTTGTGCAATGTGGTGTATGAGTTTAGCAATGACAATGACAGCTCCATACAATTCCAAACGCGGAAGAGTGACTGGACTTACTGGTGCTACCTTCGATTTGGCCATGAGCGCATATGGATGTTGCCGTCTTCATCTTCTACTCTAAGGTACACCGCTGCCCCATAAGCCTTTTCTGACGAATCGCAAAAACCGTGTAATTGCAGGCGATTGGCCCTGCCAGAAACGCGCAACCACCTTGGAATACGTAGATTATTAATAGCCTGCAAATCCTTGTAAAACGTCTTCCAAATGTCTTTTATTTTAATCAAATGAAAGAAGAAAGGGCATGGGATTATGTTTCAAAAGAAACGGGCAGATTGATTTGACAGATAGGTATGCAGGCAAAAGTATTATGGTCATCGGTTGGAATTGACAGGACATAGGAAAGCATTTCATTCAGTTATGACATTAGCTTACGTTTCCCAATGCTAATTATGATTGAGCCTTTAATCTTCTTTGGTCTACTGATGTACTTATTTCTGCATCTTAGCTTGCTGCGAGTACCTCCTAGATTGAACGGGGCCTTAAATTTGGATCAGATCCAGGCATATTGTAACTTTGGGCACCATTCCAGGGGTCGTCGACGTGATTTCCTGGTATAGGGTGACCAGATAAGAACGATAGGAAACTCAATTTAAATAAAACAACAACACTGTGAGCTATCAAATTGAATCTGACTTTATTTTGAAGCTACATTCATGCCATTATGTATGGAATAGCACATAATTTAAATGGCCACCTCAGCTTCGCTGGCAGTGCCTCAAGCGGTCGGTCCAATTTTTGATGACTTGGTCCAATATGTGCGGCGTTATTCCGGCAATAGCGTCTCGAATTTGGCTTCGAGCTCATCCAAAGTGGTTAGCTTGTTAGCGTAGACTAAGGACTTGACGTAGCCCTAGAGAAAATAATCGGGGGGTGTCAAGTATGGCATGTAGCGCCATCTTGTTGGAACCACAGCTCGGATATATAGATGTTGTCGAGCTCTGGCCATAGAAAGTCGGTTAACATCGCTCTATATCGAGGACCATTGACGGTAACGGTGTCTCCTTCCTGTTTTCGAAAAAAAATAAGGTCCGATGATGCCGCCGTGCCAATCAATCAATCTTTGTGGATGCATTGATCCTTGGTCGAACACTTGTGGATTGTGGTAGCCGTTGAGCTAAAAATGGACCTCGCTGGGAAGTTGATTTTTTGGCCAAAATCCGGATCTCCGGCCAATATATCCAGCACCCAATTAGCGAACTGACGGCGTCGTCTATTTTCGTTCGACTGCAATTCTTGCGTCAGTACAATCTTATACGGATCTAGGCCCAAATCCAACAGCAGAATAAGCTTGGTTGGCTCTCTGGTGATGCCCAATTCAGCTGATCGGCGCCGAATCGACATTTCTGAGTCGTGGTCGTGATCGTGGTCCTACAAACAAATTAACGCTTTCCACTGGGCTGCGATATTTATTTATTTGTCACTACCTTCACTCAGTTCAACCAATCCGCGGATAGAAGCAATAAAAATTCCTTAACCGTCCAAACGCCATGCAGTTCATTGTCACTTTCAAGAAATTATCCAAAGTCAATGCATTACAACATGTAATAGATACTTTTTTTTTCATCGACGGATATTACATCACGTTTCGTTTCATTTTACTCCAAACTTTATGAATTTTTAATTGAATCCAAAGAAAAACACCAACAACTTCTTCAGATTTTAGATTTTACGACGAAGGGAACTCATAAAACAATTCTCGCGATTGGATATCACAAAATCAGCGATTGCTCAATAAAAGAGTGCCTACATGTTATCGCTGGTCATATTGGAGTGCGTTCGGCCCGCATTAGACTTTCAAACCGATTACCAGTATGTTCTTGTAGCATTGTTAAATAATACCTAAAGCGGCATCTGCACGTAGGCTTGGCGAAGCCTTTGATGTAGATATTGCAAAAATAAAAAATGAAATAAAAATGTCATTGCCTTCAGAATGAGCAGCAGCTGAGTGGTAACAAAACTACGTGACAATGTTAAACAATCATCGAACCAACATGCAGCCGCTATGTTTAAGTCCGTCACCGACAGTTCATTGGATTCAATGTTATTTCGAAATTTACCTGAAAGAATGACTAATGTGCAAACAAAGTACTCCGATGACATAAATAAATAAAATTTATTTGTTTAAGCGCACACTGGCAGAGCATAAATAGTGATGGTAAATTGCAACCAATTTCTATGACAAATGTCTGAAGTACGGTCTTCTGTCTGGGTAGATCCGTTTTCAATGCCTCATTTTTGTTATTTTAACGGTGGAAATTTGTTTTTGTTTTGAGAACTTAAACAAAATATTAACATTAGTTGGTAAATTGGGCTCTGAGAAATATTACTAATGAAAATATTTACGAAAACTTTAATGAGTGCTGAATGAATGTAATGTTGTGTTTGGTTGTTAAGTAGGATTGTCTTTGAAGTTGCAGTATGCATACTACTGGGACTACTCCGAAGTCCAAGTATATGGTGATTGTATTTTAAGAGACTGTCGTATGTACATATATTCTGATATGGTTTCCCTTGGCCCTGAAATGTTTATTAATTTGAAATTAAAGCGGTCCATACTTATTTTTAGTATATCTACGTATATGTTGTTCAAGGTGGCGCAAAAGTCTTCATTCGATTTCCTAAGGCAGTAACTTTGTTTGTAAATAAAAATAATTGGTTCTGTTTAAATTTGTTTTCATTAAGTGGTGAAGATAATGTCGGTTAAGTGGCCGCCGCCAGAGTTGATGCACATTCGGGCTCGTTCCACAACATTTCCCATGACTTTTCTCAAAACTTCTGGCAATAAATTCTTCACTTCTTGTCAGATATTTTCGTTTAGGGCCGCCAAAATCTATGGCTTGTTTTTATAGACTCATGACTTCAAAAAACCCTCCTGCCGTTGCACTGTTATGCTGAAACCACATATTCTCCAAACCCAATTCGTCAATTTGCAGCAGCAAGAAGTTGTTGATCATGGTTCTGTAGCGCCCAATTGCGTGGCCTGTCATCTGGTTGATATTTGAGGGTCCTCTTGGTCATCTACAGCCACAGCAGCGATATTCTCAACCGAACGGCTGCTCCAGGGTCAGCCACATCTGATATTGTCCCGTGTTGAGTAAACATCCTCGAGGCGAACGGCTAAGCGACGCAGTGTTTGCGCAGTTGATGCCACGCGACCAGGAAATTGACGACGAAATTCACGTTGAACCAAAACCGCCGACCGATTACTTGTCGTAAACATTGACACAATTATTCCACTTTCTTGAAGAAGATAACAATCCATGGTTTGTCTACGTATATTTTACTTCTGTTTACTTCACAAATGTCAAAGTCACGATGACATAAGACGCCATTTGCAAAAATGAGAGCATCTTCCGATAGGGTGATAACTTTTGCGCCACATTGTACTGGAAGACCTACTCGGCTTCAGGTACTCTTTTTATATTCACTGATTCAACTGAATGTTACAATTTAAATTTGTTTTTTTGATAAACTGCTGATATTTTCATGTCAGTATGATGTTGTGATATCGGCCAAATGGACGCCGCCGCTGCCTTAACCTGAAATTTTCGATTACTTTTCGGTATAAATCCTACGGTAGTTCGTAAATAATGCGTCGGAACTAAAAAAAAACTCTGGAAAATGTTCTCTGAGCATATGTTGTTGTATTTAAATTACAAATTTTGCAACGCCACTCCCACTTTATTAGAAATGGGTTAGAAGATGGGGGATCGAATATTCTTAAATAATTTTTCACTTCAAGTCGATTTTTTGCGGAAAAAATTGTTAAAGTATATTATATAGTACTTTCTTTACTTTAGATGGCTGTACAATCCCAGATGGACCTGGGCCTCAACCAACAAACTTCTCCAGCCAGCCCGATCTCTTGGTAGCCGGCTCCAGTTTTGCAAACGAAGTTGGTTGAGGTCCATTTCCAATTGTGTGGCCACCTTAGGTAAGGTCTTCCTTTACCGCGTGGTTCCTCTGGGATGGATTCGAAGACTTTCCGCGCCGCAGCGTTGATGGACATTAGTTTCACATGTCCTAACCATCTCAGACCATGAATTCGAGCTCTTCTGACCAGGTGTATACCGCTGTACAACCGGTAAATTTCGTTGTAATATATTTTCCGCCAATCCAAAATCACTGGAAGAATTTTTATTGCAAAACAACAAACCGCCTTTGATAACGTCCATGCGTCTGCGCCGCATCGCAGTTAAACAAAGTTTGGTAAAAAGCTACAAATCTCATTAAAATAGTTTTTATATAAAACTCAAACTTTCTAAGTTAAATCAGTTAAAAAAAAAAACAGTAAAGGTGATTAAATACTCCTAATAGGTACTTTATCTTGTAGTATATTGTCGAAATATATTTCTTGCATTAAATACAATAAATACAATTGCCGATACGACCAGGACAAGGATTCATTATGTGAAGTATGCATGTACTCGTAGTAGAATCGCTACACATTCTGCTATAATTAAAGACCCCACACTCATCCGTCAATCCGATTCCTTCAAGTTTCAGTACTAGCACCAATACTGAGTAGAATGCCGAACGGTTTGTATGGTGTCTTCCACTTGGCATCTTGAGGATCCACCGACCAACTCCAAAAATCTAGTTTTATCAGCTTTGCTATCCTGACGGAATTAATCGATGGTCATTCCTTGTCTGAAGTGAGCGCCGTGGCTCAAAACTTAAGTTTGAGTCTGAAGAAAGTTTTTTCATGGTCTCACGAAAAATGCAAATATCTGACAAACATCCGAGAGTAAAACTGTCATGAAAAAGATTCTCAATTATGCCCTTAAAAAACGACAATCCATTCGTGTAAAAAAAAAAATCGTATGTTTGTTTAGCTTTGAGAACCATGTTTGGCGTCTATCATTGCGCATCATGTAGATAAATCTCAAACGCTGACGTCCACAGGACATTCAAGTATTCAAATGTAATTGGAATTTATTATCTACCTGAAAGCAGGACCTGAGATTCATTTACAGCAGTTTATCTGGTAGAAGAGTATTTTATTTATTTTTACTCTGGAACTGACCTTTTTTGCATAGCTATCCAAAATAACGCTAGGCGATACAATAGCAATAGCCATTATCTGTATGCATGCAAATGTTGTACACTTGACACAGTTGTTAACAAATTATTCAAAATGAATCACATTTAAGCCCCCTTAAAACCCGCTAGTGATCTACCACTTTTCACGTACCTAGTATATAGATACGTCAAAAAGGTCCCCATAATTATGCATGAACTCGTACCACACCGCCATGTTTTTTGCCAAAACTGTTTTAATTTTTTTTCTGTGCAAAATAGACTCACGTATCGACATTGAACTGATTTTTTTTTTTTAGCCACAAATCGAAAACAGTAGCTCTCATTGAAGAAGCTTCGCATCGCTATTAATTATAAATTCTAAAGACGTCTGGTTGGCGCGAACCACCTTCAATGTGTCACAAACGTTTTGCATGCGTAATTCAAAACCCGCTGTGCACATGACATTAACCAGATGTCAGAAGTAAGCGCCTCCACTTAATATTAATTGCATTTCAAATAACAGAATAACATTTGTATATATTATCACTATTAATCTATCTTTGGCGATAAATCGCATGTTCTTAGCACTGATTGCAAATTAAATGTCAGAATTTATCATCTATGACTTGGCATCTGTCAGTTAAATGACATAAATGTCATAAATTTAAATATTATGCGAGTATATTTTGACATGAGTGTGCAACAGGGTTAATGCCCGCCTAGATGGTGGTTGGAATGTAGAAACTTTCAACCAAAGTGCTTCCCAATATAGGTACTCGTATCTATACGTCAAGTGGACGCACTGAAGTATGTGTATTTAGAGTGTGTAGTTGCGGGCAGGGCTTTATGTACTCCAAGTGCCAATATTTGATGAACTTTCTCTGCAGAGTGCGTAGGTTAAGAGCCGTCTGTTTGTTATTCAAGGGACGTACTGCGGAACTGAGAAAACCAATTTACACTCTGGCAGCGTGACTCACGTGCGTATCTTGTACCTTTGAGTGCGTGAAGGGCATGAAGCCCTACTACTTGTAACTAAACACTGCGGTTAATCTTGTTAGACAGTAGCATGTGCTTCGCTTTTTTTCTGGATTTATTTCGATTTGTTGACCGGATTACGAACTGATTATTGAATTAGGGCGATTATGTCTGTCTTCTGACGGAACTGGCAAAACTTGCGTAATTACTATTTTTGGCAATAAGCCAACAAGTGTGTGGAGATTTTTGGCGGCATACTATTTAGCGGCATGGGGATTGCTCAAGTATCTATTTGATGGGCAAACATTCCTAAAGATGGCAATGCAAAGTTTGTGTAACTTTTTAACCATTTTAAGAACGTGTTACATGGAGGAGTTAATTGTGTTGTCCAAGTGGATGTTATTGTGATGAAGTCATATGTTAAACAATTTGTTGTGGGACAAGAGTGTACCGGAATACAAATCGCATAGAAGTATGATGCAAGTTTATTTACTTTGGGATTTCTAACGATCTATTTAATGGCCTTAAATGTCAGTTAATATTGTTCGTTATCGAAACCATCTAATCACTCATGGGATATAGGCGGATATTTAAATTGACTTGGTTTTTCACAGTGGTTTTGAATTCGTGTCAGGGTCTGGTTGTTTGCGATCAATTTATTCCTGATTTTCCCAGGTGACATGAGTCCGGTTGAAGGCCTGCTGATCTATGATGTTATTGTCACTGCAAGTTCCAATCTATTCGATTCTCGTCACGTCGCCGTTCATGCCGTCATTGTCGATTCTGATCATATGTGTTATATCAGCTTCCTTTAGTTGTTGTTCAGTACGACATTCCTAAGATGTGTAGTACCATCTGAAGAATGTCGTACCGAACTTTAAGAATATTTCTAAGCATTAGTTATTAGTTATAATAAATTCTATTTCACTGCTATATTAGAGTGTAGTTACGTGTCCATATCAAAAGACGTAGGACTTGAAAACAAGGTATTGACTGCTTTGCACACGTGCTGCAACATGGGAAATGAAACTCAAGTAATTGCACTGAATATAAAATTAATTTTATATCTTAATTTTGTTGTCGAGTATCCTTAAGAAATTTGTATTTGTAATAACTGTTTGGGTAAGTAAATGGATTACGCTAAAATTAAATTTAGTGTAGAAATTAACTTAATTAAATTGTGGCGGCGGGAGAGCGTCTAAGCATCTGTGCCATCCCATTAGATTTTCTAAAGTATAGTAGCTCAAGGTAACATTACGTGCAGTTGTTGGCGTCGTGCGTAAGCAATCCTCTTTCGAGTTTACTACTTGTATGTTTTCGTCCACCAGGTGACAGCAGTATTTCATTGGTATACCTGCAAAATCCGACAACCAGGAAAACCCAAATTTGAAGGAAGTATAAAAACTAAATTTTAGAGCACTTAACGGATCATTTAAAGAAGGGTGCTTTCCTAGCATTGTAGATCCGTTTCTCCTTAAAGAAAATTATAAAAAACATACAAGAAAGTTACAATCCGTCTAGAACGGATGTATGATACCCTATCAACCATCTTTTAACTTGTATGTAATAAAGCATATCGTTGCTAATTTTTTAAGAAATTTTATCACAAAACTGTTGTTACAACTTTTTCTTAGCAGAAAGTGGAAGTGCCTCCCAAAATTTGTACCCAAAGTTCACGGTCTCTGACGAAATATTCACAATAAGACTTAATCTTTACAGTTTTTACTGCTTTAAATGATACATAATTTTTAAAAGAAAACGCCCCTAAAAAGTGGGCTGAAAAAAGTCCAACAGCGTCAAATCGCAGCGCAGCGGAAGCCAAGCAACATCACCAAAACGTTTGATTACACGATTATTGAACTTGGTTGGTTGGTTGGTTGATTTAAGAGGGTTATGCTCTTCACTTAGGCCTCCATTGGGCCCGTTGTGTTTCTCTCGTCTATCGAACTGTAAGGAATAGTGCTGTGCCTTGTGAATTATGCATTAAGGGGGGATGTAGGAAACTTTGTCGTATAGTGATCGAGGAATCGTACTGTTCATCTAGCGAACTCCAATATATCACCGATTCCTTTCTTACTGAGGTGTGTTATATCCGGTATCCTCGGGGATCCCAGAATTTTAAGTCTTAACCTCGCTGTAGCAGGGCAGTGGCAGGAGAAATGTTCTACAGTTGGCACAGATTGTTGTATCAGCTGTCCCGAGATTATTGAGCTTAGTGCCTACAAGATTGATTGTTGGACGGCTTGTATTGTACGTTACGCCACCTTGCTGGAACGAGAGATCGTCCAAGTTCATTTCCTCAGTTTCTGACCAAAATAAATCGGTTAGCATGCCTCAGTAGTACTCCCGGTTGACTGTAACTTTATTGCCATCTTCATCTTCGAAAAAAAAATGGGCCAATAATGCCGCCATTCGACAAACCACACTTTCGGCAACAGCAGCAATAATCTCGTGCTCACAGGACGATCACGAGGATAACTTGTGTTATAAATTAGCATGGTAATCTCATGAACTTTCTTCACAAATTTGCGTACAGCAGGCACCATTGATGCATTATTTCGATCGAAATTTCTTTTCAAAACTCGCACTGTTTCGGCAACACACTTTAGAAATAAGTTTTCAGTATTTCCCAACATTGCTCAAGATACCTTTCATACCGCGGAGATATGATACTGTGTTGCTGTCAATTTCTTGAGCGCAAAAGAGCTGTCAGTGTCAAAATGACATTTAATCTAAAAAGAAACCACCAGATGGCCCACCCGTTACATACATGTATATCAAAGTCCTACAGGACTCTGTCATTGTATTCTAACCGGAGCTACTGCCAATCTGCAAGACTTGTGGCACTTCCAAGTACGACCCAACGCCCTAGCGAAAGCTTGCTATATTCTTAAGCTCTTTTTGCCAACGTCATAGTGACATTGAGGGTAAGGATGAGAAGACAATTGATTTCGCACTCCCTGTGATATAAAGAGGAAAATATCACCCATTTGTAAAGAACTCATTAAAAAGATTTCTATGCATATGGACTGTGGCGATGAATATAGGTCACTGACGAATGCATGGCTAAAATATTGAACGTTTGAGGCACTGCACGATATTGTCAAAGATAGAACGTCAAATTATGGGCTGTTGCATACAATTAGTACAGCCCCCTCGACTCACGTAACAACCAAAGTAAGCAATTGGTTAGAAATTGGTTGTTATGACACTGACCAAAACATTGATTTGAGCAGTTAGCAGTTGTGAATCCTCAAGCGAATCATGAAATAAAGTTGGTATGAAACAAGGTTGCGCAAAATTAATGACCCAATTTGATTTAGCTATAATTTTTGTTTCTAAATTAAAAACCGTGGTTTTATTTTTTATTATTTTTATTTAGACCTTGAATTTTGATCCATTAATTACTGCAGATAATATCGTTCAACTGTTGGCCTCCAGCGTTTATGCAAATTTGAGCCCTTTTATAGCATTTTCCATCACTTTTCTCAATACTTCCGCCATTATGTTCTCTATTTCTTGTCTAATGTTGCCTTTCACGGCTGCGAGAATCTGTGCCTTGTTCATATAGTTCAACGACTTCAAATAACCCCAGAGAAAGAAGTCTTGAACCGTCAGATCGGATGATCTTGAGGACCAATGCAAATCGCCAAAACAGCCTGGAAAAGTGTCCTTCACTAAGTTCGCTGTGTGTGCAATGGCACCGTCTTGTTGCAAACACATTTGCTCCAACCCCAATTTATCCAATTCGGGTATCCAAAAATTGCGTAACATGGTTTTTGTAGCGCTCTCGAGTAACACTTATCGTGTTGCAAGCAGCGCCTTCGAAAAAGAAGAACCCAATCATCATTTGAATACAGACACCGCACGACACAGTAACTTTCAGTGGATGTAAAGGATTCTTGAATAATATGCGGGTTTTCAGAGCCCCAAAAGCGTGCATTCTGCTTGTTGACATGTCCAGAGAAGTGGCAATTTTCCTGATCAATTTTGAAGGAAAATCTTTCTCTTCGAGGTTGAGGCTTATGATGCGCTGGCTGTATTCCAGACGGAATTTGTGATCTGCGGGCAGCAGCAGATGCGCCATCTGAGTTCTATACGGAAACATCTTCAAGTCTTAAAATTGTGTGGCCCGTCTTCTCTCTTCGAGGCGCGTAACTTGACGTAGAATTTTGCGACCAACTGAACGGCCTGTTCTCGATCTGCCAGCCCTTGCTCTATCTCGTGTTGAGCCAGTCTCTTCGAGGCGTGCGGCTTGGCGTCAAATCACTGATGAATTATTCCGCAAAAAATCGACACAATTATTCCAGGTTTCTTAGGAGTGTAGCTTTCCATTGTTCTTGATCTGCTGTCAATATCACGATGACAAGAAACGCCATTTGCAAAAATCATAGCCAATCCATATAGAGCTGTAGCGACCTCATTCGCTAGTTATACCTCTCTGACTTGCAAGATGGCGCGAAGATCGCTTGAGATCAAAATTTGAATTGCCAACCGACAAGAACAAAAGAGAGAAGAATATTTATTTTATTTTATTTTTTTTGGTTAAGTTCGAGGGAACTTGAAGAAGTTGAGTCGTAGTTGGATTTTCTTCGTATATTTTCGTGGTGGAAAAAAATTAAGTTTATTAAGTAGAATTGTTGAACTATACTGACACGTCCTTTTCATAACGCCCATAAGTCTTCAACCACTACAGGGTCATTACTTTTGCACCAGCTTGTAGATTGATTTTTCACTAATCGGAATTCAACTCTCATGGTCAATATTCGGAAAACTGAGGACTGTTTTTAACACCAATAGTATTTAAAAACTAAAGTTTTGCAACTGTTTGGTTACGATTGCTGCTACCAATTTACGTATTCATACCAGAGTACGATTGTGGTACAGTGTCAGTCATGGCCCGCCCAAACTATTCAGTTGCACGATGCTCGCTGGCATGCAACTAAACTGCTTCATTTTCTATCTCGATTTGTACGTGTGCATCGGTATGTGCAGCTGCACGTGCCATTGATTGACTATCCAAAGACAACTCAACTGAGCGTGCAACTGTTTGGTTGCCAGTCAGCGCATTCATATTACTAAACAGTTGCGATCCTCTTCAGTTTGTGGGTTTCACCTGTCAGCGGGCAACGAAACAGTTGCGAAACTGAAAACTGCCTGTCAGCAGGAGGCCTTACAACTCATAGGATTAGACATATGGGGCTAATATTCCACTCATCAGGCATACTTTCCTCTATCCATTCCTGTTGTTTGAAAAATAAAAATATAAACTCTAGTCTATTGTTTCTGAATCTTTGATGTGCCATATTGCCCTTGTTTGACCTACAATTTTCCATTCACAAAAATAAAGAATCACGTTCACATGGACTTTATCTACTTCCATATCATAGTTACAAAATAATATTACATACATGGAATTCATGATCTTAAAATAATATATGTAGATACACGTACAGTTTTTGTGAGATACAAAAGCAGATGATTTCATTTATGTACATTATGTCGCCGTCTATATTGAGTTCAACTGGTTAATGGACAGGCGGCAGCGCGACGGTCAGTCATTCAAAATTTATATCATTATACGGGTAACATTATAACACTTGAGTGCTAATTTGACGCGAATAAAAGCAACTACAATCGGTTTAAGCCCAATTATGATGGTTTGCGTAATGAAGCGTAGTTTTCGGTGTTGTATGCTCTTTTTTTTTTGTTACTTAATAAACGCGTCTCATAACTTTATTTGAACGAAGACAGTGATAATATTATTACTTAATAGCAGGTGATTAGTAAGTTTAACCACAGTAATTTGAACTATTTTGAGGATTTTTTTTTTTTTATTTAAGAAATCGTTATGAGGAATTTGTTTAAATTATGCAAATTGACTGAATCGAATTTGTTGACAAGGTCGAGGCAGTGTTGGTCAATACGCTAGTTAGGGGGGGTTTTCAAATAAAAAGAAGAAATTTATTTTGGGAAATTGAAGGGAGATTCCATATTCGCTGTAGATTCTGAATGTTATTCAGAGAGATTTTCGCATCTCTTCTATTGCTATTGTTAGAACTTTAGACTTTAAAATGGGTTTTCTATCTAATACCCTGGAACACAATCCCCGAGATCAAAATCCCAGAATCAAAATCCCCAAACATAATTCCATAAACACATTAGAGCTATGGGTTTGTGTGCTGGATGATTTATAAATTTCCATGGTACGTATAATTGAACCGCATAGATCTCATACTAAGCACTACCCACAACCACGACGAGGACGCGAAGTGAAAACTTATTTTAACTTCCGCCGTAGTCCCAGTTAACATTTAATAACGCAATGATGTGTTGTTGTATAATGATTCAACATTGATCAACATCTAGATGTGGCATTCACTCATCGATATTTGCAGAGATACAAGATGTTGTTTTACCATTGTTTCTTGCCTAGATTAGTTTGAGTCTTGAATCCATTTTCATACACTAAATAACCAATGGCCTACGCTCCTGATAAATAAACCCGTCTGCAGCCTTAAATTAATTGCCGCTCGCCTGCGCTTGGGTAATAGCAGTCAATTGTGCTGTGCGACAAACTAATGGAAATAAGACTGGATTTTATGTCCCATCCGAAAGGCGTAACTCGAAGCAAGAACAAGAGGTACAGTCCTGAAAATTGTGTTGTTAATTTTTCTTGAAATTCGAACCCTAAACCTCCCACTCGAAAGTCAAATGCACTAATACACTGGGTCGCAGCACAATAGCAAATCGATTCATTTTCGTTTGGAAATTTTTGTTTTATTATAGATAGAATGGAACAAAACATCTCCAACTCGTTAACCTCATCCTAAAGCGGTTCACCTTTTTTATAGACTTCTCTCAGGAGAGGCGAACTTACACTGGAATTAGTGCTCCTAGATATTACAGATGCCTACTGATTCTGCCATTGAATTGTTCGAGATTAAGGGCTTCTGAAAATATATCTCCTGGGAGTGAATTCCAAAAATTTACTTGTCCTGTAACAGAATGAGTTTTGTTAAAGGGATGTCCATCCAAACGTTGCATTTCTAGGGATCATTCCATCGAGGTTTTCAGAACATCCGCCATGATATACGTATTATCTATAGTATAGACATAGATCTTCTAGCAGTCTTCGATTAGTTGGAGATTGAAAGTTAGTACAGGATCTTCTATTAACCGGAATGTTTAACATTAGGACTATACTTAAGTTGCGGTCTAACTTGTGCTTTGTACAGGAGAAGAAGCTTTTGGGAAGGATCTTCAGTGAGTAAAATGTAAATGAGCGAAGAATATCGATTCATACAAATATACCAATATAGACAAATTACAGTCCCTGACCATATTAATATGACCACCACCTGAGTTTCACAAATTATAAGTTTCTGAATATAACCTGAGTTAGTGGTTATATTAATATGCCCAGAGACTGCATAGTTCATCCCTTCTGAGAGTTTCATAGTGTTAGTCTCCCTCGTGTTTGCACTCAATTTGACTACGATCGCAGTAATAAAACGGTTGCGTGACAGAAAAGTCACTCGTCTACGCCCGCTCTAAAATAATGAGAAACGAAAATATTGCCTAATACATTTCCAACAAAAAATGTGTAAGATATTAACATGTACAAGTATTTCTTACTAGTTTTTGTGTAATCCAAGAGCGAAACAGGAAGTAGTTTTAAGCGCCCCAAGACAAACGAGCATTCACTTGCCTGATGAGGCTTTTGCTTTTATCTCTTGAACGCTTCTTCGTATAAGAAAGTGTGAGAGATAGAAATATTTAGGGCTAATTTTTCTATTAGAACTCTGAAGAACCCATAATGAATTTCTAAAGTGTTTTTGTGCAATTAACAAAAAACGAAGTTGTTTCCTTCCCAAAAATGCTGAAGTTGTGCTACAGGTCAAAAACCATAGCAAAATCATCAATGAATGAAGTATGAAAGAAAGATTTAAAGATGGTGTCCCAAAAATATTTAAATCAATGTTATTTGAAAAATGTAAGACTAGAACTCGCTATATTACGTATTTTAACGGGTCTTAGAAGCCGACTTGTTCGATAACAGGTAGGTGTTGATTTGTCCTCTACGAATGGTGGATAATTGATAAGTTCGACTTGTATTAAGGGTTTAAAGTGTGACTATATTACGTCCATAACAACGATGTGACAGAAAGGTCTACTGGTTAATTTTAAATTTATTAATTTAGTTTATTTATTAATTTTTAAATTTTAAATGACAAATTTGACAGTCGAACTCATGCGGATGTCAATTTTTGACAGTTACGGGTTGAAATTAATGTTCAACATTACACGGTTTAGTACAAATTCTTGTGCGTTCAGATATAACATTTTAGAACAAAGCCATTGCGATGCACTTTAGAACTTGTTTTATACTATTGCATGATACATAATTTAAAAACAACAACTATCAGCCTAACTTTGAAGCAACAGTATGAGGGTTTTCGTCTCTTAACACCAGCCATAATCAAACGCCGAAAAGTATGCTTAGATTCCGGAAAAGTTAAAAATTTGACTGACCATGTACACTATCGTATCAATTTTTTTTTTCAAACCATTTACAGTTAAGGAATTAGTTTTTTTACTAAGATCATTATGGCAATATGTAGTAGCCTCTTCCCTAATTGAATTATACGGCTTCGGGGTAATTGGTTTCAAATTAATTGTCTTCATAAAATGGGTAAATCTGAAGGAGATATCTCCCAGGAACTTAATATTTCAAAATTTATACCAGAAATCTGCGGAGAGATTGACATAAATAGAGAAATCAAGGTCTCCGTTACAACAATCAAAAGAAGTCTTCGGGAGACAGATTTGTTTGGACGTGTTGCCTAAAGAAAGGCGTTAGTTACTTCTGGCGCAAAATAAGAAGAAACGACTAGAGTGGGCTAGAGCTCACCAAAATTGGAACATTGAGGACTGGAGAGGGTTCTTTGAACTGATAAATCCAAGTTCCAAATCCCCTTGCCGCAATTATTGAGGTGGATCGATTTTGGTATAAGAAGCCCTTTCGTTTAGCGGAACCACTGACCTCATTCGTATAGAAGGTGATTTGAACAAAGAGGGCTACAGAACCATTCTAGATGAGAATGTTATTCTAAGTGGTCATCGGTTGGTTGGAGGAGGGTTCTTCTATTAACAAGATATCGACCCTTTAAAGTTGTGTTCAAGCTTTCTGTAACAGATGGGAGAGAAGGAGTTTCAACCAACATGGTTTGCGACTGTCGCCAGATTTGAACCCAATTGAACTTTATTGAGATCCCTTGGACAATAAATTTCACCAAATTCTTCTTCACCAGGAATCTTTTGGCATCAACTGTGCGACACCTGAAATAGCATTCCAACCGAAACAATATCAAAATTGATAGAGGTGATGCCCAGACTTGTTAAAGCTGTTATAAAAGCTCGAGTGATGGTGTACACTTTCATGTCAATGGCGCAATCATCCTTACATCAAAATTCCTTCTGCTACAGGACAAATAAGCTCTGGAATTTACTCCCAAGAGATATAATTCCAGAAGGTTTTAATCTACTACGGGCTACTACGGACATCTCGGCTCGTATTGAAATTTCCGCACAAAAACATTTTTCACATTCACGCTATTCGAGACAACTTTATGCACTTTCTTGTGATGTCCGAGATATTAAAATTACTCATACAGCTCCATGAATAAATTGCTATCTTTGTTCTCAATATTGTTTTTTATTATTCTTAATATTCACAAATGTATTTAAAACTTAAATTTGCAGCTAACAGCTTTTTTTACGCCTTCTTTGTTAAAAATGTCTTGCTGTGAGAGTGTTGCGTGGACAATCGTACCGACTTTATTTCATGAAATTTGCCATTTTGTGTGAAGAGATATGTATGTGCGTGGTTGTATACTATAAAGTTACTTTTAAAGGTTCACCTTTTCTGAGCAAGATTAATAATAGCCGTGTTTCGTTGTTGGCAGACAAGAACAACAATTAACTGGAATACAGTTCCAGTAACTTTCGATACTATCCACAGTTACCGATAACTGAGTATAGCGCATTTCGACTATCGAGCAACATTATTTCAATTATCACTTTGAAGATATTTTTTAAATACTCAAATTAACTAAATACTTAACCAGTTATTTGAAGTTATAAAATTTCGTATTAAATTTCGACCCACATGCTGAAAAGGGTTTGCCATCGCTGCCCTATATTGTACTTTGTTACCCTTTCATGCTCCCTTTTAAGCATATTAAAGGAAAACAAAATGTTAATAATTTGCTATGTATTCTTAAGATGTACACTCCGGTGTAAACATTTTTTTCCAATCGAGTATGCGGTACCAAGAAATATTTTCTTTATCGTTTGCAAGCTGCTAGAACAATTTTTTGGGTCGAAAATCTAATTTTACTGGACTAATAGTTGTATTCGAAAATGTCTGTATTATGCTAACAATATATTGTAGTAAATATCAGAAAGGCAATATGTTTCAAATTACCAGGTTGAGGACAAAAATATTAAAAATTCTTCCTCGTCTACCATACCAACGCTCATTTACAATGACATTCCAGCTGTCAGCTCTTTAAACAAAGCAAATCTGCTTGCTGCTCACTTTGCAGCGAACTCCTTCCTGCCAGATAATGCTTTGTTTCTGCCTGTACTTGAGAGCGTAGAATTTCCCATGGGACAAGTCCACCTTCACATTTATACAGTTGCAGGAGTACTCAAAGGTCTTACCATTCATAAATCCGCTGGCCTGATGGTATCTCCCCCATAGTTCTGAAGAGGTGTTCTTCCACGCTTTCTTTTCTGTCTACCCTACTCTTCTGGGTTGTTTCCGAGTAGATGGAAGACAGCATTTGTCCAGCCCGTCCCCAAAAAAATTGATTCTTCCTCCCTATCCAATTACCGACCCATTGCACTTACGTCCCTTCTTTCCAATGTCATGGAAACGCTGATAATTCGTCAGCTTATGAAATATCTTGATTCACGAAAATTCCTCAATAACCGGCAGTATTCATTTTATAGCAACAGGTCCACTGGTGATTTGATGGCATATCTCACCGAGAAGTAGAAGCAATCTCTCCATCACATCGGTGAATCTAAGGTGGTTGCCCTTGATATTTCAAAGGCATTTTACAGGCTCTTTTGTTGAAAATGCGTGCAAATGGTGTCGATTAGTCTCTAAATGCTTGTATTCCTCAAGGCTCTGTTTTGTCTCCAACTGTCTTTCTTATTTTTATAAATGATCTTGTCTGCAACCTGTAATCCTTCGCTGATGACGGTATCCTCAATTTTTCATATTCGTCCCCTTACTTACGTTCCTGCTCTTCTGCCGTATATACATACATACATACGACAACGTATGTTAAACACTTTAAATTCCGACCTGGGCAGCATAATCAAATGGGGTTCAACCAACAGAATGGAATTTAATGCTTCCAAAACACAATGATGTCTTCTGTCTCTCAAGCAAAACAAAAAACCTCAACCATTATCCATGAATGGTACTTTTTTTTCCCCTGAGGGTAGGTGAAAAATCTTCAAAAAGACACTATGAGGAGCGTACCACTAAAACCCACTAAAAAAACATCCCTTCAAAATTGTTCTTTCTTACTGCAGCAGCTTTTTAAGCTGGTTTCATCTAACGAAATTAAAACGTTTGGTAAGTATCTTTCCATCGAAAGTTGCTGCTTATTCCGCAATTTTAACGCGGTTGTGATTTATCGAATTATTTCGAATGTTCACGTGTCCTTCTAATCTTTTAATTTGTGTTTTCGTGCAAACTTTTTAATATCATCTTCCACAGTGGCAATTCCGAGATCTCTATGGATATCGTAGTTTCTATGTACCGCTGACGTGACGCTGACAATTCGTCTTAGCACTTTATTTTCAAAAGATTGTAAAATATTGTAATTGTTTTTTGGTACAACTCCAAAGTTGTATACCATATGTCCACACTGGCTGAAGCACTTGCTTGTATAAAAATAATTTAATAATTTTACGCTAAGCTTGGAATATTTTCCAAGTAACCAGTACATTTTTCTGTATTTATTTTAGAGTTCTGTGCATTTCTTTTTCACGTGCTTCCACTTCAATTTTGCGTCAAGTGTCATCCCGAAGTATTTAACCTTGTTTGAAAAAAAGAATTCGAACTTTTTTATGGGTAAAATTTACATGAATAGATTTGATTTTGATACGTCTGTGTTCATTAGTTTACCCTACTTGCAACTTGTTAGTGGTTTCTTCTATAGTTTTCCACATCACCAGAATTGAAATGTCATCGGCAAATGTACCTAATGTGGTGCTTTCTTCTTGCGGTATATGACGAGTATACAACAGATCCAAGAGCGGACTTAAAACACTTCCTTGCGGTACCCCAACCGCTATTTCTTTAAATTCTGGATAATCGATACCGTGTTTGACACGGGAGAGTCTATTCGCGTAAAATAACTCCAAAATGTCATATAAATATCTTGGCAAAACTTGTCACAATTTGAACTTCAAGCCTTCGTGACACACCTTATCAAAGGCTTGATAAATGTCTGAATGAATTGTACTTGTACCCCTGAAAACGAAAAACTTGGCATTCCCGGTATGTGTACTAATAATTATCTTCGATGGAACGATCACATATTCGTGGTCGTCAAAAATGCTGCAAAATGTATTGGATTCCTTAAACGGTGCAAGCAATATTTTACGCCGTCAGATCTGGCCTCAATTTATAAGCCATTCATGCGCCCAAAGCTGGAGTATAACGCCCACATCTGGTCTGGACCCAAGACCGTTCTGGATATTCTGAACAGGGCACGCGTTAAAATTTGTTGAAACATTGTGAATTCCATAGATTCACTCGAACATCGGAACATGTCTCATGTCTTTTCCTATTTTATCGTTTTTTTTATAAAATATGCTCCAGTGAAATGCCAGTTGCATTCCCCCAATTAACCCTTAAATCCAAATTCGTTCGTACTGTCAAATATAGGAGGGAAAACAATAAAAAAAAAACGTCAATCCTTTTGACTGATGTCTCAACAAACAAAAATCTTAAGAATGGTGCTCGTGCAATTCTTTTCTTTCGAGATACGTAAAACAACTAACAAAATCCAAATTGACGAACTGTTGTCATTTTAATTCAATTAGCATTCATTTACACTTCCTAATAGCAAATTAAAGACGTGTTGTGTGGGGCAAACTTCGGTTGCCTTAACTCGTATGTGTATGCACATCAGTTGAGTGGGTTTTTCGTAATACGGCCAAATTTCATATTTCTAGGCCATCGGGAAACACCATATTTAGTCAATCTCACGGGAAGCCCAAAACTTGGTCTTGCAAATTTGTTTCTTCTTTATTTTTGCTGTAATATGCCCTCCAGTGAGGCATTGTTTGAAATTGTTCCTCATTTGTCATTTGAGTGAACTGCTTTCAACAGCTGAGTAGTGTCACAAACTTGAAACGAAACGAAACTTCACACCTCTTGCCACAATTCCAGTTTTGCGTATTTACTCGAAACAAGCAAGTTACCAGCTAAATTCCTTCGTGATAATAATTTAGTTTTTTTTTTTTTCAAAAAAAAGCTAAACAAGTCAATAGTGTGGTTTTGGTTTGTGGTGCGTTACTAGTGCGGTCGGTGTATTGCGAACATCTTGCAGCGATGAACCCAATACCGAGTGACGTAAGTTTAAAAAAAAATCGCATGAAAATTACATGCCTAAATGTATTTATTTTCTGGTTTCCATAGGCTTCAGGGCAATGGAAAGTTTTAATAAATAAAATACAACTGTTTAGTTCGATTTAAAGTACTTTAAACTATTTGCTTGTTTTGTTGTTTAAATTTAACTAAAAATTGTTATTTTATGTAATCATTGCCTCAGTGAAATATACATATGTTTGCATACAAATAATATAAATTGTAAATATATCCTGATGATGTCCATAAATGTGATAGAAACATTGAACTTCAAAATTTGTGTCATAATATGAGTGCTCAAAATCGAAGAAGAGGGCTTGAAAAGTTTTTAGTTTAAATTAAGTTGGACTTTATCCATTTGCGATGTACATAAAGTATGGAGATACATATGTATCTGATTTAAAAATTATAATGTAGTTTTTTAACTTAACTTCTTTTTTTGGTGCCCATGAATGGACAATTTTTTTTTTAAATTTTGGGACGAACAATGACGGCAGTTAAGTTTTTGATCATACTGAAGAAACCTATTTGGTGTTTGAATGACACTCAGCATCATATAATAAAAAAAAGAAGTGATAAAATGATCCACCTGTAATCAATTCCTAATTATACTTTTCAAACACATTTGCTTGGCCAAACAGAAATAACAGGCTACGTATTACTTATGAAGGAGCTTACGTTAATTCCAAGGTAGATAAACTCTGGAAGTTAAAGTAATTGACATTGACGTCTTGTCGAATGCCGTGGACGAACTGTTAATATATTGTCCTAGTTAACTTGCAGATCAACTCTTTTAAAAGTTGTCTTAACGACCGTCAACAAAAGGTGGTAATGGCTAATAACCCTTTGGCATTTGAACTTGTTTAGTATGATATACCCCAGGGTTGAATTCTTGGTCCCATATTATTCTGCATGTTTGTTAATGATCTGCCTTCTGTTTTATACATATGGCCAATAAGCAATATAAATCAGCTCGTTGACTTGTTTTAAATCCAGCTAAGTCACAAATTATAGCTATTTGTAATACTTCGTTAGATATTAGCCTTCTTCCACTTATCTTGTTATGACCACATTAAAGTAGTTGTTGGTCAGATTTATCGAAAGATTTAGTTGATTGCAAGTTTTACTCCTGTCCAAGTCCACGCAAGTTAGTAATAGCCAGTATTATTTACATTATTACTTGTGCTGAAGTAATGCACTCTAACTTAGACTCCTTATCACAGCGCAAACTCCAAAGTTGCTTTTAATGGTTCGGTTAGACATATATAGTATATGGATTACGGCGGTATGACAGAATATCTTAACTTTCGAGTAATATATTGCGCTGTCCTTTGTAGCAGTATTTAAAGAGCGAAATTGTATTTTTCTCCATAAAATTATTATAAGGAACGCACCCGAGTATCTTAATAATAAATAATAATAAACTGTTTAGTCACAAAGACCACATAACATCAATATATATCTACAGGGCTATTCAATTTGTGCTTTAGTATTTAGAATTTAAATAGAATAAAAAGCATTAAATATTTCAATGAAATTTGTTTACTGTTTTAAATTTTGGACTACGCCGTTATGTATGTAATACAACATCGGTTAAATAGCCGCGATGGCAGTGTTTGCAAACTTCGATTCTTTTGAGGTAATTTTCTATGACTTTTCGGCACATTTCTAATCATAACTTCACGTATGTTGGTTTTTAAGTGCTCCAAAGTTTGGGGATTGTCTGCATAGACACGTTCTTTAGCATAGCTCTATAAAAATAAATTCAGCGGGGTCAGATAACATGATCTTGGTGGTCAATTGATGTCGCCAAATCTCGAAATTAGACGACCGGGGAACTTCCCGTGCAAACACATTCCCTATTAGAAACACATGTCACTCACATCAATGTCTTCAATCTCAGGCCAAAAAAGTTGGTTAAAATTTAACCATTGCGCACAGAATTCACTCTAACAGTGCCCGGTCCTCAGCGCCTCTCAACGATCACATTTTAATTCGTAGAACCCAAAATTCTGCAAATTTTATTTGTTTACATAGCCGCCTAGCCAGAAAAGAGTCTCATCGCTGAAGAAGATTTTGTTCAAAAAATTGGCGTCAAGGTGTTGATTTGCCAGCACCCAATCGGCGTATGTTCTGCACATTCTATTGTCAGCAGGCAGAATGGCAAGACAAACACTAACTGCCTGTTACTATGGGTGATAGATTTGACAGGTGCCATATGACAGGGATGTGAAATCCCAACCTCGAAATGAATATCGCTTTATAGTGACGAATTATTCGTTCACTGATGTGTCGATTCAAGCAATGACTGATACGGCTTTTCGGTAAGTCCAACAATTTGAAAACCGCAGATTGAGGAGCACCTTCCCCCGGTTTTTCGTAATTATCTCGGAAACTATAACTGAATGGGACCAATTAGGAACAACATATGATTTCTACACACATAAATGCTTTTGTTTTCCTTGATGTCTTTTTTAATTTCAAGAAAGAAGGAAAAACAGTTCTCTTTTTAAACAGCAAATTTAGGATAATTACGTACGAGTATGTACATATACATGAATGTACCTTATATTGATTTGGTCTCCATATAATTTTTACAATTAGTTAATTTAACCCCAAAAGTATGAATTTGTCAGCTCTTTTTAAGTATTATCTGTCCTGATGCAAAAATACCCGGCATCGGATATATGACTTCGTATATCCGGCTCGAAATGAATGGAAACGTCTTATTTCCGACGCCGAAAATGTATGATCAGTCTCGTTGAATTTCACACACTTCGAGCCGTATATCTATCTTTTTCTTGGTGATTGTTATTTTTATATGTTATGTAGTTTTATAAAAATATTTCTTATTTATATTTTATAACAATTGTTGCAACCTGCATTTTTTTAGCAAAGTTGTAGACAATAATATGCTTTTTTCTGCAAATAATTAGTTTTCTCCAACTTCAAAATTGTCACTAGGCTTTTCCATTTCAGGTCAATGAAAAAACAAACACTTTTTTGTTCCATGTCTGTCTGATCGTCCTCTTTTGTATGAAGATTGACCTAAATCTATTCAAATCGGGCAGAATGAAGGTAGGATATAGTGGGTGGGAGAATAATAAGAACAATGTTGTCATCGACTTAAACAAAAAATTTACCACCTTATTGGCAGAATTATGTCATATGACAAAGTCCTATATAAAACTTGAAGACTGAAAGAAAAGTCAAACTCTACCTCTGTCTTATACCTTTGTTACTACATCTAACGAAAAATATCAAAAATTGTGTCACCTTGACATAATTTAGCCCAAACAACTAAAAAATACAAATGCACAATATTTTCGATGCGAAATATATTTCTTGTCTTATTACAATCAACCCCAAGTATTACCAATAGAGATTTCGTTGCTCAATTTCTTTGACTCGCATTTTTGATTATAATGATATCATTTATTAAGAAATGCAAAAATATGGCACCTAGTATGTCGGCATTATAGGATTTTTGAAAATATGTCACCACGAAAATAATTATGTCACCAAGGACATAAATTATGTCATGATGACAGAATTGAATAGGAAGCTATTTTACTGTTAAATTCAAAGGAGTTTTATTGAAATTTTTTTTTATATTTTTTTAATTCTTTTAGGCAAATTTTGTCGTTGGGTCAACTAGTGCCATCTAGAGCAAATTCGAAAACCATCTAAAAAGGAAGTGTGCTCAACTTGAATCGATAATATTAAACCGATGAAGTTGTGAAAGTCAGTGAAAATTGTTGTGTCACTGTCCAAGCATACTTACACATGCTGTCATATACTACAGACCATTAGTCTGTCGTCCCTTAATTTGAATACTCCGGAATATTCGATAGGGATAGCTCATGGCAATAACTAAATACTAGTCTATATAACAGCATGAATGCATCTACAACAGAAAGGTGGCTACAGGTAATGGAATTTGCTCTGGACCAAAACGTTTAAGCCAACTGGATCCTTAACAGTCTGCCCGGTTAAGGATTCACCAAAAAAAGGCATTCCTACTACATACGCACCGTCAGCTATACAGAGCCGTGTCTAGTTGTGGCCTCCCTGCCAAACTCGTTTGTCTGTGCAAGATGACAATGTAAAACGCAAGCTGCTCCATCAAGGTCGGTAACAGCATTACCGGAGCTTTTGATGTCAGAAAAGGACTACGACAAGGGACTGGCTGACATGTTATTTTTTCTAGATTTACAAAATTCTCAAACTAATATCAGGGTACGGTCTTTCGAAAGTCAATACAACTACTCACGTACACCGATGATATTGACATAATTGGAAAGACGCAGCGAGCTGTCAGTGTTGCTATTGTCAGTATCGAAATAGAAGCTGCGGTTTAAAGAGGACAAAGCAACATATAAGCTGTCATCAAAGAAGGACAGTCATTGAACAGTCATTTGAACAGAACGTCACGAAAGACTGCTATAATTTTGAGGTAGTTAAGGAGGCTTCTGTTCTAAATTCAAACAATGACACCAGCGC
This sequence comes from Pocota personata, assembly GCA_963082735.1. Lineage (NCBI taxonomy): Eukaryota > Metazoa > Arthropoda > Insecta > Diptera > Syrphidae > Pocota > Pocota personata. The sequence goes on from OY720430.1 coordinate 190,165,265, forward strand.
AGTGATCAAGTGAAGAAACATTCGTGCCAACCGCTGTTTCTTTGGGCTATGGAGGCAATTAAGTAGCAAAGCCCCCTCACGGGCAACTACTGTGACTTTATATAAGACCCTCATCATTCCAGTCTTGCTGTATGGTGCAGAAGAATGTAGGTTATCAAAGGCGAATGGAAACACCCTTGATTGTTTTGAAAAAAAAATATCTTTGGTCCCTTTTATATCGACGGGGAATGGAGACGACGATACAACAATGAACTGGTTGTACAACTACAAGGTTCGAATTCATCACCTGAGATGGCTAAAACATGTAGAGCAAAACAACATCAACGGGCCCAGAAGATCTTCGAATCCATCTCGGAGGGAGAATGCAATAAAAGAAGAAGGTGACGCACACAAGTGGAAAAAAACCGCAATCTACTTCTTGTACAAAACTGGAGGTGGCTAGCTCAAGATCGAGCTGGAGGCGCTTGTTGGTTGTGGCCCAGTAGCGCTATCTAATATAAAGTAAAGTGAAGCTACGACGTACGCTGTTCACGATTGACATCGAAATCACAAACAACTCACTATTTTACAATCTGGAACATTAATTTGTAGTCCTGGCAGGATTATCTCAAGTAGTGTTGATAAAAACGAGAAAAACTTCCTCTGCAACTTGCGTGTTACATTGTTTCGATCACTTTTTTAATCACATACCTGGTAAAAATGTGAAAATTACATCTGTATCTACGTTCATATTACTCCCACCTGCTCATTTTACCGGAGCTAAGTAAACAAAGATAAACGTTTCCGTTTCATATGGCCGACTCAAGTGGCTATTTCACTTCATGCAGCGCTGAAGTAGCGAATATTCAGCCTAGTGCAACCCGAGGCGTTGGTGCATTTCCTTTATAAGTTTGCTCTGCATGAATACACCAACAGGAGGGCGGTCGTGAACAATTCATACCGGCCTATCCAATCGACTAAACTACTACTCAAAGTCCCGCCATTGTATTGCATAATGACCCAATAGCCTGTCATTCGACATTTTACATTTCACATTGTCTGGCGAATGTGTGGTAAATATTTGCGCGCCCCAACAGCGAGCAGTTTTCAGCTTGTTCGCGGTGACGGTGGCTCGACCGCATAAATTCATGGAAAGATTCAAAAACGTTGCACTCTCTTCTCTGTGGTTCTGCACTTTGATTTCTGGAGTTACCTTGTTGATTGAATTATGCAACCTCACCATCAGATTAGACAGGTGGGCACCAACCGAACGCCATTTAACAAGGATGATGGGGGCCGTTGACCGTCGATGTCTGGTAGAATTATTAAATGTACTATCCATAAATGAAACAATGGCGTATCTAATTACACTTGGAGAAGTGTTATTTTGTTATACTACTTGATTATGTATGCTAATTAGGTGTTTGAAAGACTGTAGTGAAGGACTTGCTAAGTGCACTCTGCTTGCACTTTTGTAGCATGAAAGCATGTACTTGTTATGATTTGGATATAATGACAGAGCAAGGTTTTATAATTAGGCTCTTTTGTATGTCTTAAAACTTTTGATGGCTAATTTTTTTTTTTCTGCTACAAAATCTGTCAATTAGGTTAAGGTTTTTCTTTTGTTGGCAAAAGTTATCGCTGCATGTGTAAGTCTTGTTGTCAAGAAAGTTATATAATTACTTCAAACTATAGCAAGTCCACAAAGTGTAAATTGTAACTGGCCGAGCTGACCGGCTCATCAGTGATTCTAAGCTCAATCTCTCGTTCAGAAGTCCAATGTACTAACCACTGAGTCACGGCTCGGCGCCCACGATCGTTCTCTGAACTACTGAAGAGGTTTAACTACTTAAGTCCCTTGTGCCCTAGTATGTCCACGCGCCATCGAGTATGCTTTCTGGTGATTGTACCTTTGTGGACTTCTATTCACTTTTGCGTCGAAGAAAGAAAACCTCTTCCTTATTTTCCTACGCACATAAACTAAATAAATACGTACCTATACATATCTTTTTTTATTATTATTATGTATTCTCTACTTGAAAATCATCAGCAGCTTAAAGATTTAAATGAACTTAAAGGCGGAAATCAGACGATTATTTCAAAGATGAACTACGGAAGCAAAAGATCGAGTGTTTTGAACAATGCCCCCTACACTTGAGACCTTGGAGCTTTGTGACTACAACACTTAAACCGTTTTTGTTTTCCAGTTTTAAGATTACCCTTTCAAAATAGTTTACCCCTCTGTCACAACACACGACAGACAGAGTGCTAATCTGTTCGTATCGAACACGCATTAGTTTGGTGCTGACACTGTCCTAACCTTGAAATATTTAACTCACTTTCTTTCTCACGTTTATTTCTATAAGCGTGACACACAAATGCGTTCGTTCATCTATTGCCCTCGGGGTAGCCGACTGGTGGTCCAAAAAACACACTCACGTCTGTTTGAATTCGATTTTGTGTAGTTTTTTTGCGTCCCAAAGTGTTACTTCACGGTAAAGACACTATTCGTATTTATTCGCTACTGCCTGCGTGTATCTATTACCTCTTTGCATTTCTTTTGGATTTTAAATGTGTGGGCAGTGCTGCTATGTATCTTTTAGATTCAATCCAAGGCACCAGCATCAAGTGAAAAACAAGTTCGATAAAAAGTTCCCGCCAAAGTGTTTATCCCCCTCCCTGGTATGGATAAAGTGCAATATTTGATTTATAAATTATCGCTCGGGTGTTGAACTTATTTAAAAAAAAAATGAATAAATAAATAAAAAAACATTGCATTACACCAGAGTAATAAGGAAGGAATTGTATCGATAGTTTTGTTATTTGCTTCTGTTGTTTGTATGTTTTTCTTTTGTAAATTTATTTTCTGCATTGGCTTCGATTTATTTTTTGCTTTCCTTTTATTGACTCTTGTCGTTATTATTGTTGCTACTGATATGGTATACTCGCATAGAGGTAGGGTGAAATTCCATTACGCAACTTTGCATGATTTATGCAAGGTGTCCGAAGTGGAACTGCATTAAGTCAGATAATTTAACCGTTTCAACAGTTTTCGATATTCAATATTCTAACTCTGTTTATTTTTTTTTCCTGTCACTTTTAAGGTGTGGAAATTTCAGTCAATATTTGAAACGAAAATTTATTAACTAAAGCAGTTTATATCATTAAATTTGTATGAGAAAAATGCATTATGAATAATGGGCAAAACACAATGTAGAGCTCGCGCGTTTGACAGGTAATTTACCAACTTACGGTAATACGACCTCAAAATTTTCTTCAAGACGGTCAGTTGTTGAGAGTTAGGAATATGACAGAAATATGTTCTGTTACCTCCAATTTCGCACACACAATTTCGCGGCAGAAAGAAGAGTAGAAATGTACTCTTTTTTTTATTTTTATGGTTTGTTAAGGAAACACAGATATAAGAAATAACTTCGCACAAATGTGTATGAATAAGAAAAAAAAAAAAAAAAAACCTCTGCATACTCTAACATACTTAATTTGTGTTCAAAAAACATCCATTAGCAATTAAAATTGTTTACATATTAAATGCTAACAATTCGGAGTACATAAACGACACTATGACTTACCTTGTTGCTAAAATCGAACAAGTCAAAGAATAATGTCAATCCAAAACAGCTGTGAGCTGTCATAACGCGTGACAATAGTAGAAAGTAGCTCTACTCCGACGTTGAGGTGGCGGTTATGATATTTACGATCAAAAACCGACTAATCGCATTTGGTGTTACCCCATAAGATCCCATTGTTCCTACTCATTCTGTCAACGCGCGACCGCGTGAGCGCCACATTGTGTTTCTACTTTAAAACATGTGTCAGCAGCGGAATATGATTCTGAGGAGAACATCACAGACTCTAAAGAGAAAGCTAAGCTGTAGTATTCGTAGCAAATTTCACATTACCAGATTGTTCTCTTTCTCCATCTATGCTGAAGTTGGTTAAATATTCATTGGGACCAATATTTTTTGTCGATCCCGTAACAAATCTTTAGGGACAGTCGGGATTCCCTCCCCTTGTCTTAAATAGTTATTCTTCTACGCTGGACAAATCTCTACGTAATCTCGTATTCCATCAGACATTTTTCCGGACACGAAAAGATGCACACGTAAAGGCAATAGGCAATAAAAGCTCCCCCTCTAACTACCTTACCACCTTATGAGTTGTCTTAAACCAAACCATCTCCTTAATGGCCGTCAGTATGATTTCCGCCAAAAGAGTTCCACATTGGACTTAATGACCTATCTGTATAAAAAGTGGAAATGGTGTTTCTAGAGTTGTCGCATGTGAAGCTTTCTGTAGAGTGTGGCATAGTATCCTCTATAACAGGCTTGAACTTAGGGTATCTGTGACATTTTCGTGGTTTGACAGATATTCGCCAGAGGTGTTACAGAGAAATAAGAAGTTTTATCTTTTTTCTGGTATTCAAGCCTGTTCCCGAACCCAAGTTTGTCATAATGGTAAGCAGTCTAACTAACCACTTTCGCCGCTCTTTTCAACTTAACTATAAATTATAATGACCTTCATTCTTGATCTCATGACTTTTACAGTAATGGGTTTGCGTGATATGGAAAATTGGTGTACCTACAACATGAATGATTTTTAAAAAGTTGTTCACCATGCTACTATGGTATCTGATTCTTCCACCGCCGTTCATAAACCGCATGATCTTGGTTTAATGTCATATTTAACTTTTATTTTTTTTATTATCAGATACCTATATATTTTATTTAAATTACTCACAAATGTTTTTAGGCCAAGGAGTCCAAACCATAGACAAATACTACAAATACACTACCACCAAATAAGCAAATCTTTTTGGGTGTAACTATCGACTTAATAAAACAAGTAAATAATTACAGAAAAAGGAAATAATTTGAATAGAATTCTTTCCGCCCCTGAGTGTGTTTATTTCTTTATAAATCTTTATACCGGTTCCAAAAAAATATACCCTCCAATATTTACGATTTTATTGGGAAAATTTCAATTTATCCAAAATACCTGGATTTATAAAATCATAAATTAATAGATAATAAACTTCCGTTTTGGTGACACAAAATATTAATCTATGACTTTGATTATCATAATACCTAATATTAGCGAGAATCATAAACTTTTATGACTTTAAGATCCATTCTCATTCGAACAGGTTTTACTTAATTCTAAAATATCTTCAATTCCTGGTAATTTACGTAATTGATTTAGTAAATACATAAATTGATTGAGTTTAGTTTTGAAATTGATCCGCACTTCCTAATTATCTCCTCAGATTAAAGCACTCAATGAATTCGATGATGCGCTCTCAGTCTCAATTGTTAAGACTATTTTTGAACTTATCCGTTAAGCTTATAATTTATTCGAATATTGCCTACGGCAATAAATTTAATAATGTTTATCTGATCACTAACTTTAAACTAACTGACAGCATTTGTTTGAGTTTTCTAATTCAGCGAGTAACAAGGGTAATGAGGCATTTTGACATTTATAAGTTATGATACTTTCGAATTTTAGAAAAAATGTCAATCACCTGAAATCGGTGTGTTGATTATTTGTGTATATAGCTAGTTTTGAAGCAGATAAATATTATTAAGCAAGTGACAAGTGATGATAATTAATGGGTTTGTAATTATTTGTGTTTACTTAGACAGATAAAAGCTGATAGAGATCACTAAAAGTGAACTATGCAATCCTAAGTCGAGGCCTTTTGTTATTTTACTATAACAATCTAAGGGGTTATTCATTTCGAGGTTGGGACATCCCTGCCATGTGGCATCTGTCAAATGCATCTGTCATCCTTGTCATTTTACAATATGGATCGTTTAACCACCGCTCAACGCATTAAAATTGTTACATTTCTGTAACACCTGTATATCGCGAATTAAGGTCAGATTTTGGTCGTCATAATCGCCCAACTGAGCAAACAATTTAAATCAGTTGACGCCGATTTTTCAAATAAAATTTTCTTTAGCTATGGGGCCCATTTCTCGTTCGGCGGCCACGTAAACAAACAAAATTGTAGAATTTGGGGTTCTGAGAATTAAAATCTTATCGTTGAGAAGCCATTGCATCTACCAGGTATGGTAGATTGACGCGCTCTATGGACCGGTGGCGTGATCGATTTTTGAAAACTGCGAAGACTCCACTGTTCCACATTTTTTTTAGGCAGAGATTGAAGACATTGATGTGAGCGACATATGGTTCCAATAGGACGGGGCTACGTGGCACACAACACAAGCACATTTGGCCCTATTGCACGAAGAGTTTCCCGGCTATTTAATTTCGCGATTTGGCTATATCAATTAGCCACCAAGATCGTGTGATCTGACCCCGTTGGATTTCTTGTTGTGGAGCTATGCTAAAGATCATGTCTATATAGACAATCCCCAAACTTTTGAGCACTTAAAAACCAACTTCTGTGAAGTTATGGCCGCAATAAAGCCAGAAATGTTCCGAAAAGTCATAGAAAAATACCTCAGAATAATTGAAGTTTACAACAACTCAAAATTTAAAACAGAAAAAAAAAATCATTGATTTCCGTAATACTTTTCATTTTATTCCAATCAAAATCCTAAAGCACAAAATGAATAACCCTGTACATATTGAATTAGACTTTGCAGAGTCGGATTGCTTTGTACTTCTGTTGAAGCTTTGCTGCATTTAGGGTTAGATATTGCTATGCCCTCTTCGGTTTGATCGGAGTGAAGATATTGTGAGCTATCATCGTCAAGATTTGAATAGTCCGTTCCTCCTTGCAGCGGTCTGTTTGCAGAAGTTTTCCAAATTCTCACCATCGACTAGATTACCTCGTTCGTCTCTGCAGGATTCTATTCCGGCCTTCACATGTTTTTTTTTTTTTTTTTTTGCATTTTGGTACAATTTGTGAACATTCCATTCAGTTTATACCATTCTGGTACGAAACATACTTTATGTATACATCATAACCATGGGTTAATGCAAAAAAAAGTAATTATTAAAAATTGTTTGATGGTTAATTTTTAATATTTTACACCAAATATTGTGCACCAGCGGTTCAGTAATACCACTCTCAAAACTAAACAACATATTTTCTGTTTCTTTGTTTATTATTTCGAATGACATTAAATTCGTCATACAAAATGTCAAAATCCCATGATAGAGAGGCCTGTTCTTTTACTTTTCGGGTTCAAAATGTCTGGGTAATTATTTATTTGTATGGTGAGGGAAATCTCGTCTAAATTATGAAAACTAAAGAAACTGTTTTAGTTTTAATCCATAATAAATATAGAAATATATGAAAGTTGATTGACAACTGATATTTTTGACAGTTCTTCTCGTTCTATGAATGTGGAATAAGTAATTACTCGGTGCTAGTTCGTGCAAGAGGGGAAGTTTTGAATTTTACATGTTTTCAATAATTTTGAGTTTAATAACAATCAAAGAAACAGAAATTGTTCTAGTTGCTCTGATTTCGTGAACAAGAGTAATCGCAAAATCAGGAGAAATGGCAACCTTAGGTACGTCATTGAATTGAACTGTTGTTACATTTTACTTTTTGTTTTCCATTCTTGTAGAGAACTCACTGTTCAGTGAGTTACAGCTTAAATTTCAGATATATTGAAGCCCTTTAACCAACTTAACTGACCCATTGTAACATTCCGTGACTTGGGCTTTATGACTTTGGGTGTTAATATTCTATTCCGTATCGTATGAGAACAACAGTGTACTGCTTTATTTGAACATATTAGCCTGTCAGTTGAAACCCATCTAATCATTTGGAGGGTTTTATGCTTGAATTTGATTCCACTAATAACAATACGCAATTAAGATTAACAATGTCCATCGTAGATACTGCGATTTTTCTGTTGCCTGACTTGCCACTGAAATCTCTAGTAATACGATCATTTCTACTCATTCTGACCGCCAATATCTGGGCCTTGAGAGACTTCCAAGATATAAGGTGTGCCATTGGAATATCGTTAGTTCGACGAAAGCGTCCGACTAATTTTCCAGATAAGGGTACTCTCACGCTTTGAAGGTACTTTCTTATTTCGCTTATTTCCAAATTGTCAATTTGGTATCCCGTGGATTTACATTTAAGTTGAAGTAATTTGTCCCGGGGGTCAAAAAGTGCCCTAACGGTCCACTAGTCTTATTCGACGTATCCTTCTAGTTCCGAGGAATTTTTCTTTTCGGAGTTTTATATATATATATATATTTTTTCCCCCTTTTTTTACATATGCGGGTGGCCCACAATCAAGTCGAAATTTAGTATGCAATTTAGCCTCGTCATTCGTCCTCTCTATTTATCGAAGAAATTTCTTAATGGGACCACGGCTGACTAAAAGAGCTGCAATAGCCATCTTACAATGGGACTGGGTAATTGCACACATGTACTTGCGACAAGATGTTGGATGGTAAACCCTAGCCCCAATATTGTATTTTTCATTGATCTGCTTTCATTTTCGTTAGCAAGCACAACAACCTTTTTCTAAATTCTCTTAGCAAAGACATTTATCTAACTACTTCTCGTAAATTAAAATCCCTCTACTAGATGACAGTCATTAAATCGCCATTAAGTGGAAAACTTAACGGCACCTATACATCTTATACAATATATTTGTGTGCCGAGACACCACACGTTGCTAAGAGTGTTGTACAGTTGGTGGCAGTTTCATGTTCGCTATAATTACACTTTCCCTAACATTCTGATACCTAATTATCGGGAGTGCTACATCCTTAAGGCAGCATTCACGACATTTACCCAACATTCATCTATTATAACAAATAATCAAGCGAATTTTAAAGCTCCATTTAAAATATTCCATTCTAAAGTTCATATGCCGAGTAGATTCAGTTCAGTAGTAATTTTGATTGTTCCGCTTAATAGGTAAACGTGTAGTCGGCATTTATAGGCATTCATTTTATTTGTCTACAGGTAACTGACCTACAGAATGTTATAATGACATAATCAAGATTCACCTGATCACCATCAAAGCGGTTCCATTCAATTTGTGTGCCGAGATACCACAGGCCGGAATCATGATTCCAAGAGCCAACAACGCCCATCATTTTTGTGTGGGTATGCACACGTTTATGTTCATCCGAAACCCGGCTACGGCTGCGTGTGAAGTGAAAGTGGTTTTAACAGTCGAATGGTCGACCGTGCCGATCGATCACACCGGTCTTTAGTGGAGATGGTGGCGCGCGTAAACATATCCATGACCTTGAAACTTGTAAACACAAATTTTGTGATCATCGCACGAGGGCACGGGTGTCCACGGCAAAGTTTTGCGTGGGCACATTGTATCATACAAATTCGGAGCAAATTCCATTTTAAGAAAATAAATAAAAATGTTCCTATAACAGCGATGTCATGGTAAAGGAGAGGGCCAATCAAGTTGTAAGGGTTCCTCTTCAATTGAGACGGGTACCTGTACATGAGTGGGCTTGTAGGTCATGCTGGTGAGAAAAGGTGCAGCTTGAAAGTGATCTTCAGTGTAGATGCAGCTTGTAAATTGCATTTCTTTGAATACGCGAAAGAGGAACACGTTTGTGAGATGGTTATTCAAGTTTGCACCGATACATAAGTACACGTAGAATGATGTGTCTGATGATCTTTAACATTCCAACCCGGTAGGCCGTAGTGATAAGGTGTGGGCTGTCACCTTTCCATGTTCACACCATCCTACACCGTTACGTAAGTAATCAACATTTTAGATGCGATGTTAAGTAAACAGATCCCCTGCAGTTTGAACATACCAAAGGGTTTCCGACCATCTCTTGTATTTAAGGCTGTGCTCTCATTGTTAGATACATATGAAGTTCGCTGACTGACTATTGTTGTTGTTTCCTTGTGAGTAGCTACTTCGAATTGGTTCAGCTTTAGTAGATTATTTTTTTCATTAACAATCGGGATGCGAGCAACTTCTCATTGGGAATGACTTATTGAAATACATTCTCCATTTAGGACATCTCAAAGGTACTTTTCCCACCTACTCAGTCCAGAGCCAGCATTTTCCCCCAGAATTAACAATTAATAAATAAATATTTGAGCAATAAATATTTGTGTGTGCTACAGGGCCCAGCGTTGCAACAATGATACATTTTTATCAAAGGCGATACCAATAATTTTATGATAAAGGTGATACAATACTTTTTCTTGATTTTTGTAGATTTAAAAATTGTAATACATATTTTCATGTAAAAACTATCGAATATAAGCATCATTTGTCTGTTCCACAAAAAAGGAGACCCACTCAACTACGCGAACGCAGACGATGTGGCGTTAAATTCCTTCCAACCCTAAGCGACCAAATAGAAGGCGCCCTTAAGATAGTCAGCAACTGGACTAAAAGAAGTGGACTCGCAATAAATCCACTAAAAACGCAGCTGACACTATTTACTAACAAGACGAAAATACCAGAATTCAAAATTCCATCCATTGAAGGCTCTCCTCTTAAAATTTCAGATAGAGCTAAACATTTAGGGTTAATACTAGACCGGAAACTAAACTGGAGACTAAATACAAGGGAGAGAGCAAGGAAAGCTATGATAGCTCTCTATACCTGTAGCAGAATATTTGGAAAAATTTGGGGGCAAAAGTCATTTTCTGGCTCTACACAGCAGTTGTGAGACCTATATTGACATACGGCAGCCTAGTATGGTGGCCAGCCGCAAGTAAGGGTACAAACCTCAAGATACTAACCAGAGTACAAAGAATGGCATGCATTGGTGTCACAGGAGCTATGAGAACCACACCAACTGCAGGATTAGACACCATACTCAATCTATTACCTTTAGATCTATTTGCGCAGGAACCTGCAGCTAGAAGTGCTCTAAGATTAAGCCAATCTGAAGGTTGGAGGTCAAGCTTGATGGGGCATGCGCAGATTACGCAAATACATGGGCGGAGATGTTAGCACAGACTACATAGTGCCCTATTTAGACTTCCATATGCCGTTTTCCAGTTCATTTCCGAGTCGAGAGGAATGGGAAACTAATATCCCGCTAAATGACAACTCCATCTCCATCTACATTAATGGATCCAAGATGGATGTGGGAGTAGGTGCAGGGATTTTTTCTGGAAAACTCAATTTGAACAAGTCAATTCGACTTCCGGACTGTAGCAGTGTTTTTCAAGCGGAGGTCTTTGCGGTGGCAACAGCTGCCCGGGACGCTGCAATGAAAGCTATACCACCAGATGATATCACTTTTTTCATTGACAGCCAGGCAGCGATAAGAGCGATTTCCGCCACACAAATAAAATCTAAGCTTCTGCGCTGTTGTCGCGAAGAGCTACGGGTTCTTGGTACACAACACAATGTAAAGCTCTGCTGAGTACCCGGATATAATGGCGTTTCACTGACCCATCAATTAAGACACCACCCTGCAACCTGAACCTAGTAGTTAGAAACAAAATGATTGCCATAACAAATAGCAGATGGAGATCACTAGAATCCTGTAAAATTACAAGAAAACTCTGGCCGCTCTACGATGAAAATCATACCGAGCAAATCCTACACTTCAATAGATATATCTTATCTGGTTTAGTGGGGATGATAACTGGACATAACTTGTTATGTTATCGCAAAGAAATTGGGAATAAGCGAAGAAGATATATGTAGAGGCTGCGGCAATGAGGACGTACACGAAGATACACCTCACTTCCTGTGCCAGTGTCCAGGACTCTACCACCTTAGATTCAAAATACTAGAGAAATATTTCTTCCAAGACTTAGAAGAACTATCAAATGTATCGGTAAATAAGATTACTAAATTTATAAATGCATCGGGTTGGTTTAAAAACCCATAGAGTTCACGAGTGCGGAAGCTTCACTGCTTAGGCATCACAATGGATCTATATTGATCTAAGTGTGGCGTAGTTTGTTTCATACTCTACATCAACCCATCAAACCTAACTGAACCTAACCTAAAATGACAAGACAGGAATTAACTACCTGTCACTATGGATGACAGATGGATTTGTCAGATGCCATATGGCAGGGATCTTAAGTCCCAACCTCGAAATGAATAATCCTTTATTATATTTAAATACATACTCGTATACGTACATAACACTAAAATTTTAAATGATTTTTCAATTAGATACAAAAGATCCAGGTGAGTATATTTAGGTATCAAAGCTAATCGCATAACTCATGCAGTTTAACACGCTTGAGTCTTTGGGTCTATCCAGTGGTATTATTTAACCTTGCTGCTTTCTGGTTGACGTGGTGTCTCAGCCTTATGAAGTGCAATCTCACGTATTTGGAAATCATCTCCTTTACCGTATCCAGATTAAGCGCGCGTTGTTAGTCAGAATTCTTCAGATAACAAGTTGCTTTGACGATGTATCTACGCGTTTGTTTTGGAACCTGAGATCTATATAAAGGGTCTTTCATTAAGCGCTTCCTATCTTTAAATTTAAATAAAACAAAGTGTGTGTGAGATATCATCGAAATTTTTTATTCGTCTGAAAAGCCTATCGATGCCATTACGAGTATGTATGGAATATAACATTGTTCAAATGTCCACCGCGGCTTCTCTGGGTGGTGCGCATCCGAAATATCCAATTTTCCATGACTCTGACGCATAAATCAGGCTGAATTTGGCCGATGGCATGGGTTATGTTGGCTTTGAGGGCCGCTGTGGTTTGTGGCTTATTCGCATAGACCTGCAACTTCAGAAAACCCCACAAGAAAAAGTCTAACGGGGTCAAATCGCACGATCTTGGTGGCCAGTTCACATCACCTCCACGTGAGATGGCTATGCCCTCGAATCGCTCATGCAGAATTTCCACTGTGGCGTGAGGTGTGTGGTACGAAGCGCCGTCCTGTTGAAACCACATGACGTTGGTGTCCATATGATCAAATTCAGGCCAAAAGAGTTTGGTAATCATCGACCTATAGCGCTCGCGTTGACGGTGATGGCCTGGCCAACGTCGGTCGTTCTCAAAGAAATATGGACCGATGATGCCGTCAGCTCAAAATCCACACCAAACAGTGAATTTTTCGGGATGCATTGAATGCTCTTGGATCTCATGTGGATTGGTATAGTCCCAAATTCGACAATTTTGTTTGCTGACGTACCCATTCATCCAGAAATAGGCCTCATCGCTGAAAATGGTTTTTCGATGAAAATTAGGGTCAGTTTCCAACTGCTCCAGAGCCCATTCAGAGAACACACGCCGTTGTCTATGGTTTCGCCAAGTTGTGGTCTGCGAAAGGCCGAGTTCTTGTGAGCGACGCGAAATTGACTGCCTCGGATTCTCATGCACACTCTTACGGACAGCGGCGATGTTTTCGGCAGATCTTGCGTTTCGTCGACGTACGGGTGTTGGTTGATCGTTTACTGAACCAGTGGACTCAAATTTATCCACCACACTGCGAATAGTCCTCTCGGAAGGACGATTATGGCGACCGTAAAATGGGCGAAGCGCGCGGAACGTTACCCGAACAGAACACCCATTTCGATAAAACAATTTTATTATTTGCACGTTTTGTTGAACGCTATATCCATCCATGGTGATTTGGCAAAACAGACTGAATAAATGACAGCCAATTTGACAGATATAGCTTCAACAATATAGCCGCTATCAACTGTCAAAGTTCGGAAGTCCCTATTGGAAGACCCTGTACATATACAGTACTTTGAAGAGATTCAGTTGATTGACTTTTGAAACTGCAAGTATAGCTATGTCATTTGCAAACGTAGCTATTGTGCAACACAAAGGTGTTGGTATGTCGTTGGTAGATAGTAGGTAGGCTTCTTTGTGGAAATCCAGCATTTTTTTTAATTGAGAGTAGGAACTGCCTTGTTTAATTCTGAAGTATCTATTTGAAAGGTACGACTTTCGTACTTCTGTATATTCTCTTGGAAAGAGTGATTTTTATCAAATGCTTTGGCTACATCCAAAAATACGGCGGATCATACCATTTTGTTCTCCAAACCTTTTCGATGACATTGGTGATACTACGAGTATGTACCCGTTCTATAGTAGATTTTTTATTACTATAAACTTTTTATTTCTAATACTTTCGAAATAGTCCAATTTAATTTATTTAAAGGTATTAAATTAAATTTTTTGTGTAAATGAAATTGAATTAAGAGATGCTCAAAATTTGTATATGGAGCTATCCTTTCAAATGAAAAACTGACTACGAGTAAATACACTAAATGCATTCGAAATTGCTGATTTAAATTTGAAATGAAATGGAAATAATTTTAGACTTCTCTCAAATCAATTAGTACGCAAATGTTTTCAAATTTGATTGAATGCACTGAAAATGTATTAATTAATGGATTTCAAAATATTTTAGAGGAATTTGAGTCAACGAAAAATGATGGAAAACCAGTATTTTTGATTGGACTAATTTAAAAAAAAAAAAAACATGAGAATGCAATGGGACATTATGCATTCAAAAATATTTGTTTATTGTGCATAAATATACTTAGTCTGCCTCACAGTCATAGTAGTGCTTCCGTTGAACGTTTCTATGTTTTCAGCGCTAAATAATATAAAGCCATTAAGCAATAAACCGACTAATTTATGAAGTCGTTAATTTTTTAATGCCTTTTAGGCAATATATGAAATGTTCGATCCATCAATCGAATTAATAAAACAGATGTACTCGTAAAAAAACAATCATTTGATTTTTAACGATAAAATGAACTGAAGGACAATATTGTAAATAAAAGTGCAAAGAAAGTTAAAAATTATTTTTTTAAATTAAATATAATAAATTTACTGCAAAAATAAAAGCACTTGTTAAAGAAGCCCAAAGTAAGCAAATTTTTGATGATTACTATTAGCGTAAATCCTACTCATCTCCTACCTTCGGTTTTTTTAATGAGAGGCTCAAAATGTTACCAGTGCGGCATCGCTACAGCAAAGTTGTGCTAAAACCAGTACCGTCTTTTAAATAGACAACTTTTTGTGTTACTCGTTACAGGAAAAGATTTGTTGTACATAACTTCGTGTTGGGGTCTAGATTGAAGGCTAATAACGTCAGAAAAGGTCTGGATTGCTTGTGGGCACAAATTTCAAGGACTAGATCATCAGGAATAGTGCTAAATCTAGCTCCGAAATTGATGTGGTGCTTGTGTTATATTTTTCGAACGCGATTGGAGGGGCCTACAGTTTATTACTGTATCAAAAAAACGTAGGTAATTGAGAAGCTTCTCGTGACAATTTTGCTCTCTGAGTTTTGCCAAATATTAGCCGTGGGAAAACTTTTTTTTTTAAGAATATTGGGAGCGGTTGTCATCATCAATGTGGAGACCAAGTTCACGATTTATGATAAGATTTCAAAATAAAATTTGTTCATACATACATGACCATTTCAAAATCCAGTGACCGTTTGATGTCTCTCAAATTGGTGATACAGGGTGCGGTGTGGAATATTGTAAGCGCATATGCTCCCCAAGTCGGATGCGAACAGAGAGAAAAAGATGCATTCTGGCTGGATTTTCACAACCTCATCAAAAACATCCCAAAGGAAGAGCTTTTGTTTGTTGGCGGAGATTAGAACGGACATGTCGGGAAAACTGGGGTACGGCACCAGGAATTGTCCAGGTGAAGACATCCTAAGTATGTGCAAGTCATACGGTCTTATCGTGCTAAATACCATGTTCGTCAAACAAAGCCGACACCTGATCACTTACAGCAGTGGTGGAATTGAAACCCAGATTGACTACCATTTGGTAGCCAGTTTCATGAAGCCCCGGGTTAAAGATTGCAAAGTGATCCTGGGAGAGGCGATCGCCCAGCAACACCGTCTCCTCCTGACAGAAATTTTTATGGAGTCGGGGAAGAAAACAAATAAGCAAACAAAGGTGGCTGAGAAAATCAATTGGTACAAGCTGAACAAAGGGAAAGGCGAAGAAAACGGCTTCCAAGGCTTGGTCAAAGTGCTCTTCTACTAATAGAGATGAAAAAGCTCGCCTTGAAGTGATATATAGATGTTGCAAAGGTCTCGCGAAGAAGAAGTGCGCCCAATTTCAAGCAAAAAGTATGGAAAGCCTCTATCGGGAGTTGGAGGAAATATCGTCTTCGGCGTCTAATAGGAACCAAGCTATCCAGGAGCTTCGACAAAACAACTTGAATAAGGGAGTAACCATCTAAAATAGCCGCCCAGAGAAGAAGAAATGCTCAGGAGATTCGTTCCCCAAAGTTCATTAACAATGCTCAAGGCCAGCTTCTTGTGGAAGACGACAAAATTCTCCACAGATGGCGACAGTATTGTGAAAGACTTCTGAACACTTTCCAAGAGCCGCTCCTAACCATGATGAAGTATCCGACATTACTGTCGAAGAAGTTAGGAATGCCATCAAATACTTCAAAAAAGAAAAGCTACCGTTCTGTCAAGCTGATGTCACACACCATGAAGATTGTTGAGCGGGTATTAGATGGCCGACTGCGGAAAATAATAAGGCTATCTGATGACCAGTGCGGGTTTGTCTCAGGTAAATCAACAACAGATACAATCCAAAGTATAAGGATCATAATGGAAAAACATCGTGATTCCTTAAAGGACTTGCATATGGTGTTGGTTGATTTTGAAAAAGCCTTTGATAGACAACCAAGAGATCTCTTATGGGTGGCACTAAGACAACGAGGAGTTCCAGAAACCTACGTGCGCATGATCATGGACATGTATGAGGGCGCAAGGACAAGAGTACGATGTCCCGCAGGAATCACCGAAGAGTTCCCAATCAAAGTCGGTGTACACCAGGGAAGCGTCCTTAGTCCTTTGCTATTTATTGCAGTCCTTGATTATCTGCTTGAAGGAAAAGTGACGGACCACAAAGTACATCAGTTATTCTTTGCTGACGATGGAGCTATCATAAGCGAAGATCAAATGGCCTTGCAACGAGCACTTGATGTATTAGTTCGAAAAAGACAGAGTATCTGTGCTGCCCGTTCTCTGATCCACACCGGCCTATTCCAGACATTTATTTGAATGGAAAAGTGTTTCCCAAGTGTGAAAAGTTCAAATATCTGGGATCTATGATCAATAGCGAAGCAACTTATGATGATGACATCAATCATCGTGTAAGCGTAGGGTGGATGAAGTGGCGGGAAAACTCCGCTAACTTCTGTGATCGAAAAATACCCCCCAAGCTTAAAAGAACACCGCAGTTGTACGTCCGGCGCTCACATACGGTTCACAATGCTGGACAATGTACAAAAAGTATGAGGGCAAATAACGAAACCGGGAAGCCTGCCGGTACTTTCTGGGGTCAAACCGGCAAACCCCACAGACGGACCAGTAGGGATGCAGTAAAGTGGGAGGGTTGTGATCCTTCTACTCCGGATCATAATTTCGCCGTAAGAAGAAGAAGAAGACATGCATAACTGCAAATTGCCTTAAAATATCGAAATGTTTTTTTTAAGAAAGAACTCTTCTTAAAAAGTTTTACATTTCTAAACATATTGAAAAGAGGTAATGTTTATTAAATTTGATAATATTAATGTTCTAAATTTAACCCCAAAAACTAGTGACGTACAGACAGACGCACAGATGTATGGACATGTAGTGGGTGATTTTGTCACTTGTTCTTTGATATAGGTATGTATATATATATCCTGTCGAGTTTCACTTTCACTCCTTGCACTCCGCCTGCGCATTTTTTGTTCGTCTTGGGATTTTCTCGTTTTTCACTCTCTTATTGCTATTTAGACCAGGAGACTCATTATGGTACCACATGATCTATCGCTATTTTAATTGAACCAGCTGGAGTTTCTTTTGAAGCAAGCAATACTTGCCGATGTCGTTGAAGAGAAGTGTCAATGGAATAGTGTCTTTTGAACAGGGCTCGACAGGTACAAAGGAAATGGAGGAAATATAGACCTACAGAACAGTGTCCCGTTGATCTGCGATCCTTTTAGCAAAACTAATCTATAATATTTGAGCGTTTTTGATCTAGCGATCTGTCGAGAGACCTGACACGTCATGAGAGTCTCCAATCTGTAAGATTTGCTGATTACACCCGGCATGAGTAGCTAGAGGAATACATTTGTAGTCCATAAGTTTAGTGCCTATATTAGACAGAAAATCTTAA
The DNA here is from genome assembly GCA_963082735.1 of Pocota personata. NCBI lineage: Eukaryota > Metazoa > Arthropoda > Insecta > Diptera > Syrphidae > Pocota > Pocota personata. The sequence continues at coordinate 190,183,300 of OY720430.1, forward strand.
ATGATCGCCGAATTGTTATATCGTAACAGAAAAAAATTGGACGAGAGTAGTACTAGAAAAAGTTGGAGGAAAAATATGGTCTGCAAACGAAATTTTAGTTTTATCTGTTGCTGTGCGATGCTCTCTCAAAAATTCCATCGTTTGTTTAGAAAGTTTACATATGATCAGTACCCACTGTACTGAATGAAAACCAAATCTTTCATTATTAACTAAACACTCAAAAAACTACCAACATAAACCTTTAATTGGCTTCAATTAAGTGATTGGTTGCCCAAATCAAATAAAGAATGTTTATTTATTCACTTTTGCTCATATCCGTTATTTATTTTCTTTTCTATATTTTCTATTTAACTTTTATTAGTATCTCTATTTATTCAATTTTTTATTTTTTTTTTTTCTTTTACTGCAGCCATCATCACGTCCCGAATCCGACTTCACTTTAGATCTTCCCCGAGCCGAACAGCTGCGCATCAAAATGGAAAAGGAAAAGAAATTCCGACGTAGATGTCGCTATTTAACAACATTTCTAAGTTTGGTATTCTTCCTGCTAACAGTAATGGTAGTTAGTCTGGTACTAACTCGAGGCAAACGAATGTTTGGAAGTATGATCTAGAAATAGTAGAATCATTTGCAATTAAAGAAGAAAGTTACAAAAAAAGGAATACCCTCCATGCGAACAGATATCCATTCTTGGATCACCCTATAATAGCGAATAATATCAATTGCCTTAGTTAGCAGTTAAGAAAAACAAACTCAACTAGTAAATTATATTATGTACAACGAATCAGTGCCGTAAACAAAAGTAACTACAATAAGATACCCCACAATTCAGCATAAAATATTTTTATTTTTTTTTTTTTTTTTTTCTATAATAAATATTTAAAAAAAAAATCACACAAAATCCATGGGAAAAGGTAAGGGAGTCCTTGACACTTAAATATTTTCAAAAAATAACGATATCAACAAAAAAATTATCAGTTATGCTATATTTTAGTTTTTGTTTTCTTTTAATTTTTAGTTTTTTTTTATTTTTACTTTTTTTTTTTGTTTCTGTTGCATATACATATTGTGAATATATTAAAAACAGTATTGTTAATAAATTATTTTGTGATGTTAGTTTTTAAGTAAACATTTTTATTATTGACTGTAGGAAAAAAATATTCTAATTAATGTAAAATGATTTTAAAAACTGTATTAGAAATTGACAATAACAAATTTAAATAAAGAAAATATTATATAAATAAGTGTGATTTGTTTTTTCATTAAAATAGCCATTTTTGTTGGAGGTTAATTCTTACCTACGCTTAGGGGAATATCCAGCGAACAGAATCGTTTTCCACTGTTATTACTTGAATCGAAAACTTTCGTATCAACAAGCCACTTTCTTACACATTTGCCTTTGGCAAAAAAGGAATACGATAAGTTGAGTACTAATTAATTATCAAAACTTGAAGAGTACTTTTTAAAACTCTCTTGCTGAAACAGAGAATTATGGGAAAATGTATAATTCAAGGACAATACCTATTCATTTCGAGGTTGGGATTTCACATCGCTGCCATATGACATCTGTCAAATACATCTGTTATCCATAGTGACAGTCTTGCCAATTTACAATATAAACAGTTTAATCACCACTTAACGCATTAAAATTGTTGCATCTTACTACAAAAATAAAAGTTCTGCAATATATGTGTATCTGTAAGTTGATGCCGATTTTTCGAACAAAATCTTCTTCAGTGATGAGACGCATTTCTCGCTCGGTGGCTACGTAAACAAAACAAATTGCATAATGTGGGGTTCTGAAGATCCAAATAGATCATTGATTGACCATTGCATCCACCACGGGTAACAGTTTGGTGAACTTTGAGGACCGGCGCGCGGCGTGATCGGGCCGCATTTATTTGAAAATGACTAAGGCGACTAATACGGTGAGTTCTCTGCGCTATGGTGAAATGATAACCAACTTTTTCTGGCCTGAGATTGAAGACTGTGAGCGACATGTGGTTCCAAGAGGACGGGGCTACGTGCCACACAACACAAGCAAATTTGGCTCTACTGCAAGAAATGTTCCCTGGCCATTAAATTTCGAGATTTGGCGACATCAATTGACCACCAAGATCGTGTGATCTGACCCTGTTATATTTCCTTTTGTGGGGCTGTGCTAAAGTCCATGTCTGACACGTGAAGACAATCTTTTAATTTTTGGAGCACTTAAAAATCAACATCCGTGAAGTTATGGCCGCAATACACCCAGAAAATCATTGAAAATTACTTCACAAGAATAGAAATTTGCACAAAATCCCATGGCTACCATTTAACTGATATTATATTCCATACCTAATGGCATAATTAAGAATTTAAAACAGTATACAAATTTCATTCACATCTTTTATACTTTCTATTTTATTTAAATTTAAAATCCTAAAGCACGAAATGAATAATCAATGTTATTTCCCATTTGCAATGTATTCTAATAGCATGCTAATTAGATACTAGCAGAGCTTAAGAGAACACCCTCAAAGGATTAACTCGTTTCTATATTATAAGCGAATTGTTAGAAATGCATTTAAATGTTAAATAATTAAATGAACTAATATAAGTAAATTGAATATAGTATTGTAGCATAATAATAACTACGCTCCCTAAAAGTATGATGCAACAAATTCCGAAGTGTCTTTTCATTCTGGCAGAATTTTGGTCCGAAGTGTCCTTTCATTCGAGGTTCGTGTCTGCGATGAAGTCTTCACAGTTCATGTCAACGAAAGAGATGGATAATATCACGGATAAGAGGGAATTATAACTGCAAGAATTATTACATCAGAATTTCTCTTGTTCCAGTCGTCGAAGAATTTACTAGAAGTTTCTGGCTATCAGAAACTTCTGCTATATAAGGACAGATGGCGATTGAGAAGGGGCAGTTGGTTTAGAACCGTGGCGAAGAGATTGGAAAAGTGATAATGGGCGAAGTTGTAATTTTGTGATAAATTGAAAGTCGAGAGTGAACAAGAAGAAGTAATTAGTTTGGATTTGTGAATTAAGTAATAGAAAGGAGATAAAGTGATTTGAGAGGAAAGAGAACTTGTAAGAAAAGAATTTGCGAAGAATAGTATAGTGTGAACTTGAATTGTTCTATAGACTAGAAAATAAAGAAATAAATTTCACAGAATATTGTTTTATCTACTCGAGCCGTAGCTCGCATATTACAGTATTCTTCATAAGCAATCCAGTCATATCACCGTTAAAGCTACTAATGAAGCTTAAGATTTCTATATGCACAGCGAAATATCTTGTATTCTTATATCGTTGGACAATTAAATTTTAAACTTATGTAATTTGGATAAGCAAATAAGAATGTAATAGAATCCTGGGTATCTTACAAGTCTGAAATTGTTTGTACTCTTTAGGCCTCGGAATGATATAAAAGTAAGTATGCATAGGAATAACGACTGATAAAAACAAAAGGTAACTTGAAATCATTCTCAGCATGATTCGTTTAGACTTTTATTTGAAAAAATCTACTATGTATCGACACTCATAGTTCTAAAATGCTTCTTAGAAATTTGTTTTCTTAAAAAAAAGTCTCTCAGGAAAGGAAGACCTATACCTCTGTGAGGACGCACTGACCCATCTGCCAAGCACCGAAATGTAATCACGAATACTTCTCGGAGCCTATAGTAAGATGTGGTGCTATCTCACCGGTCGACAAGGGGGTGGTATACCGCACAGAGGCACCTGGATTTTACCATCAGATTCGCCTTTTCGCTTTAGTGCTATAGCATCATTAATGTTATTTCTTCTGGATGGATTTTAGCCGCCTCGTACCACAGGCTTACCTTACGCCAGGGCTATCCTTGACCACAACCCTACGACTTGCTGATAGCAGAAATTAAAAAAATTATAATACTGTAGCATAATAATAACTACGCGCCTATGTCTATGCAGCAAATTCCGAAGTGACTTTCCATTCTGGCAGAATTTTGGTTCAAACTGTCCTTCATTCGAGGTTCGTGTCGGGGACGAAGTCTCCACAGCTCATGTCAACGAAAGAGACGAATAATATTAGGGATAAAAGGGAATTATAACTGCAAGAATTATTTCTCTTGTTCCAGTGGTCGAAGAATTTGCTAGAAGTTTCTGGCTATCAGAAACTTCTGCTATATAAGGACAGATGGCGATCAAAAAAAACACAGTTGGTTTAGAACCGTGGCGAAGAGATTGGAAAAGTGATAATGGGCGAAGTTGTAATTTGGTGATAAATTGAAAGTTGAGAGTAAACAAGAAAAAGTAATTAGTTTGGATTTGTGAATTAAGTAATTGAAAGGAGATAAAGTGATTTGAGAGGAAAGAGACCTTGTAAGAAAAGAATTTGCAAAGAATAGTATAGTGTGAACTTGAATTGTTCTATAGACTAGAAAATAAAGAAATAAATTTCACAGAATATCGTTTTATCTACTCGAGCCGTAGCCAGCATATTACATTGGTGTCAGAAGTGGGATAAAACTTATTCTGTGGATAACTATTTCCGTGGTGTGAAATTGCACAAAAAAAAAAAAAAACGATTTCTGTGTTGAGTTAATTAGTTGCGCAAAATGGGTCGCAAATTGGGAAAACTAACTATAACTCAACTAAAGGCAGAACTCAGTAAGCGGAACCTCGACACAACTGGGGGAAAAGATGCCCTGCTGATTCGTCTGGAAGAAGCAGTAACGCAGGAAGGTGAAAATCCGCACGACGTAGAGTTTGACGTGGAAGAGGAACCAGCAAGTACAGCAGCCGACCCGGGTATAACAAGTCTGCTCCTGCAACTTAAGTTAGTCATGGACGAACAAAAGAAAGCAATAGAAGACCAAAGGAATTCTATAGAACTTAAGCTGGACGAACAAAAGAAAGCAATGGACGACCAAAAGAAAGCAATGGACGACCAAAAGAACTCTCTAGAACTTAAGATGGACGAACAAAAGAAAGCAATGGACGACCAGAGGAATTCTCTAGAACTTAAGCTGGACGAACAAAAGAAAGCAATGGACGAACAAAAGAAAGCTATAGACGAACAAAAGAATTCTCTAGATGCTCTGGAAAGTAAACTTGATGAGCAAAACAAGAACTTGGAATCCAAATTCGAAGTGATCGAAGAGAAAATCGAGAAGGTCGAGACGCAACTCGAAAAAGTCGAAACTAGATTCGATGAAAATTTTGAGAAACATGAAACTCAGTTCGGGAAGATAGAGACTCAGTTTGAAAAAGTAGAAAAGCAAGTCGAAAATCTTGCTAAGGAGCTCAGCAACGTGAAGAGACAGAAAGCACGGGAATATTCCACTGACGGTCTGAGAAGAAAGGAGATGCAGCCTCCTATCTTCGATGGTCAAACATCATGGCCAATTTATAAGAGGCAATTCGAAGCGGCCGCAATGACCAATAGCTGGGACGATGAAGAGAAGTCTATTGCACTCACGCTTGCACTAAGGGGTCCAGCTGCGGAGCTCTTGCAGACCATCCCGGAAGATAAACAGCAGAACTACGACTCTCTGGTTCAGGCTATCGAGATGCGGTTTGGGGATGAACACATGCAGCAGGTGTACAGGGTTCAGCTGCGTAGTCGAGTCCAGAAAAGGGGGGAAACGCTCCAACAGTTGCAAGCGGATATAGAGCGACTAGCCCATCTTTCATACCCTAAAGCCGGTGAGGAGCTTATCAACGAAATGGCGGTGGAAGCTTTTATTCAGGCCATAGAGGACAGACAACTGCAAATGGCTGTAAGGATGGCTGAAAAGCGAACACTCCCCGAGGCATTGGCATTCGCTTTGTCAATGAAGGCTGCGGACCAAGCATACCAGGGAATACACCGTGTCAGGGAAATGTCCGTCGTGGAATGCTCATGCCAGAGAACAGCCGTCATGGATGAAGACAGAGCTCGCGGAAGTCAAATCCGTTGCTGGAATTGCAACCAAACCGGACACCTACAACGGCAGTGCAGAAGTGCACCTAGACGAGGAAATTGTTCACATTGCGGAAGTAGGAGAAGCAGAGAGGAAGCATCTGGCTGTCAGTCAGACTTCCCAAAACCAGCAGTCGGGAAATGCGTAAGGACCAACTTCGCGGGGCAGAAGTTGGTTACTGGAATCGAGGCCCCCAGGACCACCATTCAAGTTTCGCAAACCAAACGGGGTAACAAGAGCCTGACAGTGGAGGCACTAATCAACGAGAAGAAGTGCGTAGCCACCATCGACACAGGTGCCACTGCCTCCATTGTAAGAAGAGATATCGTCAAAAGCTCCTGGCTGCACAACACCAACAGCTACTGCCTGAAGACTGCAACAGGGGAAATGGCGAAGGTATTTGGAGAAGTTCGTCTTACGATTACTCTGGCAGGACTGACGTTCTCCCATGCGTTTCTGGTGGCAGATATATGCGACGAGTGCATCATCGGAGTAGACTTCATGAAAGCAAATGAAGTAATCTTGGACATCGGGATGCAAGTACTGAGGTATCGAAATGTGGAGATTCCGATGGTGTACGGAAATGAGAATGCCGTAACTCTCAGGACAGTCATCAGCAAAGACGAAGTTTTGCCGCCGTCTTCAGAGACAATCATTTGGACGAAGCTGGAAGGTGATCTTGGGAGCCACCGATTCTACATAGTAGAACCAGACCCAGAGAAGAATTCTCAAGACTACATCGTGGGAAAGACGTTAGTCGAACCAAAGAACACCATGGTTCCAGTGAGGGTTTTGAACGCAAGACCACACACTGTAAAACTAGGGCGAGGGGATGTGACTGGAAAATGCACGCCGATTACCGCCGTCGCAACAATATCTGAACGTGATGCTCCAAAACCTCTCCCATCACCTTGGACAGCGGAAACGAGAGAGACGATTCTCCAGTCCAGTGAGCTGAATCAGGAGCAGCGAACTATGGCAGAGAATCTTATCAATGAGTACGCTGATGTATTTGCCTCACAGGACGGAGAATACGGCCGAACACACCTGGTACAACATCGAATAGACACTGGTGATACTAGACCAATTCGTCAGCCTGCTAGGCGCCTTCCATTGGCAAAGCAGACAGAAGTTGCAGAGATGGTGTCGGCAATGGAGAAAGAAGGTCTGATTGAAAGTTCCAAAAGTCCGTGGGCATCACCGGTTGTACTGGTAAAGAAGAAAGATGGCAGCACGCGGTTCTGCGTGGACTATCGGCAGCTCAATTACGTCACCAAGAAAGACAGCTATCCTCTGCCACGGATTGACGACACGCTAGACACACTATCAGGAGCCCGATGGTTTTCCACTCTCGACTTGAAGAGTGGCTACTGGCAGGTACAGATCCATCCAGAAGACCGGGAGAAAACCGCCTTCACCACAGGAAATGGGCTATGGCAATTCACGGTAATGCCATTCGGGCTGTGCAATGCTCCGGCGACTTTCGAGCGATTGATGGAATGTGTCCTGCAAGGGTTAACATGGAAAACCTGTTTGGTATACTTGGATGATGTCATCGTCGTAGGAAAAACGTTTGCGCAACACCGAGACAATCTAAGGGATGTGTTTCAAAGGCTTCGAAGTGCCCACCTGAAGCTCAACCCCAAGAAGTGCGCCCTGTTTAGAGCGGAAGTCAAGTACCTGGGACACATAATTTCAGCGAAAGGAGTGAGAACCGATCCGGAGAAGGTCGAAGCGGTGAAAAACTGGCCAGTCCCCAAAGACAAACACCAACTAAGGAGCTTCCTGGGCCTAGCCACCTACTACAGACGGTTCGTAAAGGATTTTGCCGGGATCGCAAAGAACCTGCACCAGTTGACGGAAAAGGGAAAACAATTCAAATGGTCAATTGAGTGCGAGAAGAGCTTCAAGGCACTTAAACAACGGCTATGCGATGCCCCGATACTGGCTTACCCCACTCCCGGGGAAACGTTCGTTGTGGATGCAGATGCTAGTAATGTCGGGGTAGGAGCCGTACTCTCCCAGGTGCATGACGGCCAAGAGAAGGTGGTTGCGTACTTCAGCAAGGTGCTCTCTAAGCCAGAAAGGAACTACTGCGTGACAAGGCGGGAACTTCTAGCTTTGATCTTGGCTACGAAGCATTTTCACAAATACCTCTACGGGAGGAAGTTCGTTCTTCGCACAGACCATGCAGCCTTAAAATGGCTATTACAGTTCAAGAGTCCTGAGGGTCAGGTCGCAAGATGGATCGAAAGGCTGCAAATCTACGACTACGAAATACAGCATCGTAAAGGAAAACTCCACTCTAATGCGGATGCACTGTCCCGTAGACCATGCAGAACGGATTGTAAACATTGTGCGCGTCAGGAAGAACGGGAGCTGGTTTCCATCCAAAGAATGAGAGCCGAACCTATCGCCGGCTGGAGCGTAGATGAGATCCGGAACGCTCAGAAGGAAGACCCGGATATCGAGCCGATTCTGGCCTGGAAGGAGAACATGGAGAAACCGGATCATCAGGACATCTCTCACAGAAGCCCGACCTTAAAGGCATATTTTGCGCAGTGGGACTCCCTCCATGTCCAAGAAGGTGTTCTGAGAAGAAAATGGGAATCCTCCGACGGAAAGTCGTTTGTAATGCAGCTTGTCGTACCGCGGACGAGGGTCAAGGAGGTGTTACAGGAAATGCATGGCGGGGCGACCGGAGGCCACTTGGGAGTGAATAAGACGCTAGAAAAGGTACGAGAACGTTTTTATTGGTTAAAAGCGAAGGAAGATATCGAAGACTGGTGCAGAAAATGCGACGTGTGTGCAGCTAGCAAGGGTCCGAGAATCAAAACTCGAGGTAAGATGCACCAATACAACGTGGGAGCACCTTTCGAACGAATCGCCATTGACATCGCAGGGCCCTTTCCGGAAACCGACAATGGTAATCGGTATATACTCGTAGTGATGGACTACTTCAGTAAGTGGCCGGAAGCGTTTCCGATCCCTAACCAGGAAAGCAGAACCGTGGCGGAGCAGATCGTCTACAATTGGGTTAGCAGATTCGGTGTGCCCTTGGAATTGCATTCTGACCAAGGGCGGAACTTCGAGTCAAGAATCTTCCAAGAGATGTGTCAACTACTCGGAATCAAAAAGACAAGGACAACCCCGCTTCATCCACAGTCGGACGGTATGGTGGAGCGTTTCAATAGGACTTTGGACGAACATCTCTCGAAGGTCGTAGGTGACTACCAACGGGATTGGGACCGGCAGATTCCCTTGTTTTTGATGGCCTATAGAAGTGCCGTGCATAGCACTACTCGACATACGCCGTTCGAAATCTTATTTGGTGGAATAGCTCGTTTACCCAGTGAGGTGAAATTTGGATCTCCTACCAATGAGCCCAGAAATGAAGAAGAGTACGTGGCGGACCTTAGGGAAAGGCTTAGGGACATACACCAAAGGACCAGAAGCCAGATTAAGATGACGAGCGACCGCATGAAGACCAGGTATGATGCCAAGGCAACAACGTCAGGATTCCAGGAAGGAGATCTGGTGTGGCTGTATAATCCCCATCGCCAAAAGGGGAAATCACCTAAGTTACAGCGGAACTGGGAAGGTCCCTACAGAATAGTAACCCGCATCAACGATGTTGTCTACCGCATCCAGCGAGGACCAAGGGCCAAAATGAAAGTGGTTCATGTGGACCGACTGAGTCGATACAATGGCCGAAATGAGGATGCACTTGTTCGGGACGAACACGTCTAAGAGGGGGGCAGTGTAGCATAATAATAACTACGCGCCTATGTCTATGCAGCAAATTCCGAAGTGACTTTCCATTCTGGCAGAATTTTGGTTCAAACTGTCCTTCATTCGAGGTTCGTGTCGGGGACGAAGTCTCCACAGCTCATGTCAACGAAAGAGACGAATAATATTAGGGATAAAAGGGAATTATAACTGCAAGAATTATTTCTCTTGTTCCAGTGGTCGAAGAATTTGCTAGAAGTTTCTGGCTATCAGAAACTTCTGCTATATAAGGACAGATGGCGATCAAAAAAAACACAGTTGGTTTAGAACCGTGGCGAAGAGATTGGAAAAGTGATAATGGGCGAAGTTGTAATTTGGTGATACATTGAAAGTTGAGAGTAAACAAGAAAAAGTAATTAGTTTGGATTTGTGAATTAAGTAATTGAAAGGAGATAAAGTGATTTGAGAGGAAAGAGACCTTGTAAGAAAAGAATTTGCAAAGAATAGTATAGTGTGAACTTGAATTGTTCTATAGACTAGAAAATAAAGAAATAAATTTCACAGAATATCGTTTTATCTACTCGAGCCGTAGCCAGCATATTACAATACTTTCAGTGCCAGAGAGCAAAGGGAAACCTTTCTATAGAAATGAAGCAGAAACTTTGTCAATGCAAGGAGCGCAGTGTTAAATTCTAACAAATCGATCAAAACCACTATTGCACCTTAAAGAAAGCATATCCTGAGATATCCCATAACTGGTCACAATTTTTTAAGAAGCACGTAACACAATAAAACTAAATCTGAAGTATTTAGAAGAAGTTCATGAAAATTTTGTTCTTTCCGTTGTTACCTTGGTTCTACCCTTCAATGCTCTGTCCGAGTACTTCTTTTTCCATATTCAATTTAAGAAATAAATCATAGAGAAATAAACATTTTGCAAAGCCCTGCCCCCGCAAACACACAAAAAGTAAATGGCGACTCTCTCTAAGCAAAAATAAATAAGGCTGACAACTGGTTTTGCGTTCTAGACAATCACTTTGACTGGTTCCAATACTTTTTAAATGGAACTTATACAACGTTGTCGTTGCTATGTTCATCCAGCGACGAAATAATTTAGAGGCAAATTTATAGACCCCCCGGAGTCGGCCACTGAGCTCGTGCTAAATTCACTAAAATCGAAGTGCTTTCTAATCCGCAAAAATGTCCTAAATACCGATAGCTTTCCACGTGGATCACCGGATATACGATTCATCTGTAGATTCGTGTTGTGTGTGTTCCATAGAACACATACGGTAGAACTATATTGATTCTATTATAAAAAAAAGGTTTATGGTGGTCTTTGTATAGATTTAAAAAATTCAGATTCCAAATTTATAAGTTCATAATATTGTAGCATAATAATAACTACGCTCCTATGACTATGCAGCAAATTCCGAAGTGACTTTTTCATTCTGGCAGAATTTTGGTTCGAACTGTCCTTTCATTCGAGGTTCGTGTCTGGGACGAAGTCTCCACAGCTCATGTCAACGAAAGAGACGAATAATATCAGGGATAAAAGGGAATTATAACTGCAAGAATTATTTCTCTTGTTCCAGTGGTCGAAGAATTTGCTAGAAGTTTCTGGCTATCAGAAACTTCTGCTATATAAGGACAGATGGCGATCAAAATGAGACAGTTGGTTTAGAACCGTGGCGAAGAGATTGGAAAAGTGATAATGGGCGAAGTTGTAATTTGGTGATAAATTGAAAGTTGAGAGTAAACAAGAAAAAGTAATTAGTTTGGATTTGTGAATTAAGTAATTGAAAGGAGATAAAGTGATTTGAGAGGAAAGAGACCTTGTAAGAAAAGAATTTGCGAAGAATAGTATAGTGTGAACTTGAATTGTTCTATAGACTAGAAAACAAAAGAAATAAATTTCACAGAATATCGTTTTATCTACTCGAGCCGTAGCTTGCATATTACAATATGAATAGTTTATAGGCAGACATTCTTGTCGATAGAGATTTAGCAATACATACTAGTGTAATGGGTCTGCCGATTGAATATTTTATGCTAAAGCTATGTGATTGAGATTGTACATCCAATCAATTTTCACTCGAACAGCGTATTTGGCTTAACACCCAAGAATTTAACATCCTTATTCTGTGTGACATTTACGTCAATTAGAAATCAGAATTACGAATGGCGGTTCTTTTGGCATTTTACTCCATTTATCGTTGAACGTCGAACGAACCCATTACGTTACGATAAACGTCATGTGGATAAGCTCGCTGTTATTCTTTATCGCGTTGAACGCCGCGAAACTTCACGAAAATCGACATTAAATGTTGTGGAGCATGTAGTGATCGCCGAGAAGTGAAAGTTTTCTTAAATTGCTAAATTATTTAATTGACAAATTTAAATTATATTGATTTCAATAGTGAAAATAACAAATCAAAAACAATATAAGACTTTTGAAGAGCTGTTGGAAAAACAGGGTATTTCCAAATATTGATGGTAAAATCGAATGGGACACAATTCAATTTTGTTCACTCATCCGTCCTTATATTTTTTCGTATACGAATAAGGTCACTTTTCTAGTTTCATCTTTTTTGTCGCTGCTCCGAAATATTGCAATGTTATTCAATTTAAAGAAATTAAATCGAATAAAATTAACTGTGCACTATATATTGCACATACATTTTAAATAGTACTTCAATGGAATTAAGAAATACAAATGAACAAAATAAATTATTTCATACCAAATTCGATCCACCTGGACATAATACATTGCGGTAAGGCGATTTGCTCTCCAAAATGTATGTAGTGGAACTTCGATTCATCAGTCCAAAGAACCCCTCTCCAGTGCCCAATGTTAAAATTTTAGTGAGCTCTAGTCCACTATAGTTATTTCTTCTTCGTTACGATATCCACTGCTCGGTCTGGGATCACTGCTTCCGGATTCACGAAATCACTTGATGGTGTAATGGGCTCCAGATTTAGACAGATTAAGTTTCTTGTAGATATCTTTTCCCAATTTACCCATTTGATGAAGACAATAATTTGATTTGGTATTTCAATGTATATTTAAATAATTTACAAAATCAAGAAAAGTTCGTTGTTTTGGTTTGCCTGATGGCCGTCTACCAGATTGATGATTATTTGTACCCTTATTTTATAAAATAAAAATAATACATTGACTTAATAGTTCTACAATAAATTCCATCCTTGCCATTCATTCAAAATGCAAATTGCTTCTTCTTCATCCAGGATGATTGACCTAAAGAATGTTACGTGTAACTCCTTTAAAATTTGACAAATGGCAAGTAAATAAAACACACCTTCCCTCACATTCTAGTTGAATATATTGCACAAAATTGGTAGTTCGGGACGGTGTGGTATAAAATTCCGGTGTGCCAGCTCCCCTCTCAATTTGAATATAGTACTTATTTTATCCATTGTGCTGGAGTGTAGAAAATACGTACTTTCTTGAAGATGATATCTCAATTTGGTGTCTCAAAGATATGCTGTGATGATTGGGATTCATTAGCGCATCTCACGTACAAATTATTACTCCTTTTTTGTGTAAACACAGGGTGCGCATCTGATGCAATGCTTAGGATTAAGTTACACTCGGACGCAAGATTCTGCCACTCACTCATGAAATTAGCTCTTGTTATAATTTGTCGAAGCACAATTTTCGATAACCTTTTTTTATCCATTAACATTGCTTTGACTATAAAGTCAAAGTGTATTTTGAGAGTTTCTAAAAACATCGCAGTTTCTAGGTGTAACATGCAATTCGGCGTACTACTCGGTAATCGAAATATTCGCTTCAAGGTTTTGTTGCTGCAGCAGTGTGAAACAGTTTTTATTTTTTGCTATGGGTTACGTAATTATTCATAATACAGCGTGTTCATATTTAAATTAAATCAGAACTCCTAGGTATTTGTATATTTACGCACATTTTCAATACCCTACATCAATTTTTCGCTTCTTGTATATCATGAATATCTCCATCTCTGAACAAACGATATGAATGATAGTGTACATATTGTGATATGCGAGCTACGGTTCGAGTAGATAAAACGATATTCTGTGAAATTTATTTCTTTATTTTCTAGTCTATAGAACAATTCAAGTTCACACTATACTATTCTTCGCAAATTCTTTTCTTACAAGTTCTCTTTCCTCTCAAATCACTTTATCTCCTTTCTATTACTTAATTCACAAATCCAAACTAATTACTTCTTCTTGTTAACTCTCAACTTTCATTTTTTCACAAAATCACAACTTCGCCCATTATCACTTTTCCAATCTCTTCGTGCGGTTCACAACCAACTGCTTGGTCTCGATCGCCATCTGTCCTTATATAGTCGCATTTCTGATAGCCAGAAACTTCTAGCAAATTCTTCGACCACTGGAATAAGAAAATTCTGATGTAATAATTCCAGAATGACAGCTGCAGCCAATAATCTCTTGTTCTCTCTTATCCGTGATATTATCCGAACTGTGGAGACTAATGGCAGACACGAACCTCGAATGAAAAGACACTTCGGACCAAAATTCTGCCAGAATGAAAAGACACTTCGGACCAAAATTCTGCCAGAATGAAAAGACACTTCGGAATTTGTTGCATTATGCTACATTATGTTACAATATGTTCTCCTCACGATTTCCCTCCTAAGACTCATTTACTTTATTTACATGGATTTGTGCATAATATTTGGTTCGTCAAATAAAAAAGGTGCGTTGTCCCTGTGATGCATGAATTTTTAAACCGCAACTATGCTCACATTACGGAGTTTCTCAAATTCACCGTCAAATAAAATTCTGGCGCTTTAACTAACCTACTTTTGACATTTCTCGACTGTCAAATATTTTTCTCGAAGTATTGACAAGAAAAGTGATTTTTCTTGAGTAACATAACTTGTCCAGAAGAATATAAAAATACTTGAATCGAGATGTCTGCAGCTCTTATGCACTCAATTCGTCGTCACATCGCTACATCTGTAGCCAGGTCATCTGGAACTGCAGCAACAGCTGGAGATCATTCAGGTAATTCCACCGAAATAATCTAATAATTCTCTGCGAAGAAAACTTTATCTTAGGTTAAGAGGTTATGTAATGAGAACTTGGTGTTTGAAACAGAATTGATTTTTTTTTTTTTTTTTCTTGTGTCTTCCTCTAGGTGGCTATTTGCTATGGAAGCGACTGAGCATCTTTGTTGCAGTCCCATCAATTGCCTTGTGCATGTTGAATGCTTACCTTAAGCACCAGGAACACGCCCATCACCAGCGTCCGGAATTTGTTAAATACGACTATTTGGCCATTCGTAACAAGCGTTTCCCATGGGGTGAGGGCAACAAGAGCCTTTTCCACAATCCCCATGCTAACGCCTTGCCCGATGGCTATGAAGCTTAGATAGGCAGGTGCCTTTAGTACGACTAAGATTACTCCAAAACAGCACATTCGCTACATGTAATTATCGAAGAAAAAATAAGTTGGAAATACATTCGTTTCTTTGTGAATTAAAAAAAAAAAAAAAAATTGCGTTTTAATTGTCTGGAAAACTTTTTTTACAGGTTAGTATCAACGAATCTGTTCATCTGCACCTTTGAAGTACTGAAAGGTCTAGGTTGCTATTTGTTATACACCAGTTATATTTTGATAGGCCTACCTTCTCGCAGCCACTCGTACTGTGCGCCGCGCGAATGGTTGGTTGAGACCTACAGTTTTGTTATGTTTCCGAAGGGCTATTTTTTTCGATTGAGACAAGCTTCTTATGAAATTCTCGGATGTTTGTCAGACGTTCGCGAAGTGGGACCGTGAGAATACTTTTTTTTATTATTATAAGTTTATTAACAAAGAAGTAAATTACATTGTCAATAATTATAAATATAAAGCTGGAGCTGATAGTGCTTTCAGCTGGTAATGCAGTCTATATAAGATTTTCTAAACAAAGTGCTGATATCAGCCTATATACATGGTTTACGTTGTCGTATGATATTTGAGTTAAGAGATCAGTTAAATTTGTATGGTTAATAGTCTTCCGTTAATTTCACGGTGCCCTGGGACCCAGGCAATTTTTAATTTTCCGCTGCTGGAGATGAGTTTGTCACGAATGGCTTTGATAATTTCAGTATGATTGCTTTCGTTTTTAATGGCTGTTACAGAGGACAGACTGTCTGTGAAGATTATGGTCTTATTTTTTTTTTTTTTTTTTGAATAGTCAATTGCAGTGAGAATGGCAAAAGCTTCAGCTGTAAATATTGAAGTGAAAGCTGGAAGAAGACCTTTGGAGATGGTTGTTAAGTCTTCAGCGACAACAGCAAATGACGCGCCGTCTTGCGATTTTGAGGCATCTGTAAACAAGAGGTTCCATCCTTGTTTTTTGTAACTTTCTGCCATTTCGAGAAACATGGTCTTATAAACGTCGTTGTTAGTTGATTTGATGGAATATTTGCTGAGATTGAGGATTATGGACTCCTTTGGCAAATTCCAAGGTGGGTAGAGCATTGAATTAAATTTTTGAATGACAATGGGTATGTCAAGATCTTTGGCCAATGTAAGAGCGGAGCTTAGAGTTGATTGAAGTCTTGGGTTCTTCTTCCGTTTTATGATTTTTTTGGAATCATTGTGAATGGGTGACCTTCTGGAGCAGTTTATTTTTTGCATAGTGCATGCAGTAAGATAGTCGATTCTTTCGGTCAGTTGTGATAATCCAGCGTCTGTCAAGAGGTTCCGAATTGGAGTAGTGCGAAAGGCCCTCAAACCGCTTCTGATGGCTGCGTGGTATGGTGATGTGATGAGTTGGATGGATGATTTCGAACATTTACCATATATCGCTAGACCATAGTCGATTTTTGACAAAATAACTGATCTTATTACATTTATGACCGTATTAACGTTACAGTAGCTGTTCTTACAAGAGAGGTATTTTACTAAGTAACCCTAGTGGTAAGGCTCTTTTTTTTTAATTTGTACAGTGGTTCTTAAATGTAAATTTTGAATCGAATATAATGCCAAGAATTTTTGCAGATTTAACATTACTTATATTAGTGTTATCTAATTGAACTAGAAGACTTTTACTACAGCTGTATTTTTTGCATATATGGAGCAGCTCACATTTCTGCATTGAAATTTTTGCACCTGAGTACTTTCCCCATTCAGAAAGGCTTTGAAGAATATTTTCGAAAGTAGTAGCAAGAAACGTTAAGTCTTTGCATTTGGAATAAATAATCAAGTCGTCGGCATAAAGAGTATGGCCAACTATGTTGTGCCGATCAACTATAGAACTGATTTCGTTGAATGCAATTATAAAGAGGACAACCGATAAAGGCGACCCTTGTGGAATACCGTTTTTCAAACTATGGGTAGACGAGTAAGTGCCATTCGCCTTGATGCGAAAGTATCTATTGCTTAGGAAAGACTAGATGTAACTTAACATTTTAGGCCCAATTTTCCAATTGATTAGTTCTTTCATTACGACATGCATGCCAATTCTGTGAAAGGCCTTTTCGAAATCAATCGAAAGTATTGAAAGGTGATTTTTTTCTGACAGGGTTGATGTGATGATTTCATCTAGGTGAAGGAGAGCGTCCATGGTTCCGCGTTGTTTTTTGAAAGCCACTTGCCGGTAATCAATAAGATTGTTTCTTTCAAGGAACCATAACAAGCGTCTGGATATTAATTTTTCTAAGACTTTACCTGTGCAGGGGAGGAGCGATATTGGGCGGTACCCTGAGATAACAGTAGGGTCTTTACTCGGCTTAGGTATTGGAACAATCGTAGCCACTTTCCATGCATGTGGAATTATCCTGTCGTTGAATATTTGGTTGAAAAGATCCAGTAACCTTATTTTGAAGGCTGTGGAACTGTTTTTAAACATGGCATAAGATATGCGATCAAACCCAGGAGTTGTTCCTTTAAAAAGGCGTAGACAGCTGTCTAATTCGGTCATAGTTAAAGGACTTTCTATTAGAGCTGAGGAAGGGCTGGTGGTATAAGATGGTATTGTCAGATTGTGCTTTTCTCTTATAAAAGTAGGATGAAAGTTTGAATCATCCCCGGAAAGTTTCCATTTTTTTTGCAAAAAAATCAACAATTTCCTGTGGGCAAGTGATAGTTTCTGTTCCAGTTCTAATAACTTTGATTGAGTGAGGTACATAGTGGCCAGTGAGGGTTTTTATATCAGTCCATAGTTTTTTAGATGTGGAGCTTGGGTTGATGTTTGCCGTGAACTTTTCAAAACATACAGCTTTTTCTGCTCTTACAGCTTTACGAAACATGGCGTTAACTTTGCGATACGATACAAGATTGTTGTCGGTAGGATGTATTTTGAAAAGTCTCCATGCTCTTTGTTTTAACTGGCGGAGGTTACCTAACTCCCTGTTCCACCAGGGGACAACTTTTTTTGTAATTTTTGTTTGTTGATTGCGGAATAGCAATGCATTTTTGCAGAAGGGCAGCTTCTTGGTTAATATTACGAGAAGCTTTCCTATGTAAAATTTCTTTTGAAAGGATTGATTGAAATATTTCCCAATTTGCCCTATCCAATAGGAATCTTTTTTGCAATCTTATGGGTGTTATATTCTCGCCTAAGGAAATGGTTGTGGTGATCGGAAAGTGATCACTTCCGTGTAAGTAGTTGGAGACGGACCACTTGGGGTTTCGATTAGAGATGGTGTAATCAGAGTTAGATCAACATGAGTAAACGATTTATGTGTCGAAAAATGTGTCGGGCGACCGTCATTTAAGATTGCAAGACCGGAGTTGGTGATAAAGTGGTCGATTATTTTTCCGCGCCTATTACCTGAGCTCGAACCCAAGGACGGACTCCATGAGTTAAAGTCCCCGGTGAGGACGATTGGAGTATTTATGCCGCTCAAAATACTGTCGAGATCATTGCGAGAGAATCGTTCCTGTGGTGGAATGTAAGCACTGATGACCGTGAGTTTTATTTGTAATTCTATTTCTACTGCTATTGCTGCTATATTTGAGTTAATTTGAAAAAACGATGTGGGATGGATTTATGGACAAGAAGCGAAACTCCCTGTTTGGAGGAAGTATTTGAGTCTAAATTATGAAATCAGGATGAGTATTTCTTTGAACAAAAAGGCTGGCAGTTTTTTCCGATATGAGTTTCTTGTAGGGATATGATACTTCGATTTAAATCGTTAATAAGGAGTTGTAATTCATGGTAATTGTTGAGAAACCCCCTGAGGTTCCATTGAAGAACCTTAAGTGAAGGTTTTACATTCGGAATAGGTTTTTGAAAAATTTTTTCCTGAAGGAGGCGGGTTAGACAAAGAATGGGTTTGAGAATGTCTTCGCTGATCGAAAATCGAACCATCCGGGTCCAAGAGGAACCGGGAATGTTCGCTTCCCGATCAGCGGAGTTGGTTGAGGAATAAAGATTTTATTTATTGTTCAAAGTCATGGTTATCAGATTCTGACGGTTTAGTGAAATATGAGTTGTTATTAATTAAGGACTGTGTAAGGATTGACATTGGTGATTGTGTTGTGTTGTTGCTTTGAATAAGAGTATCACCAGGAATGTTCGAGGTGATTTTATAATAGGTAGAAGGATAGAAGGTAGAAGTGGTTGCGGTGATTGTGGTGGGATTAGTTGCGTTGGATGTGGTTTCAGTGAATTGAGCTGCATCAGATGTTCCTGCAGTGAATCTGGGTTCGGCAGACGTGGTTGACGTGGAAGGTGTGATCTTGTTGCTTGAAGGGGTGTGGTGTATCGATGGAGTATTTGTTGTTGTATGTTCGTGATTAACTGGTATATTATTGGAGGTAGGGTTGGATGAAGAGTTTCTTAGTATGAGTTGTTTTAGTATGAGCATTGTTTGCTACTGTTGAGAAGTTTAGGGGTAGAAATGGTTGATGGTTTTGTTTGGCTTCGGCCATACTACATTTGCGAGTAGTTTTTATTTTAAGGGTTTCTTTAGCTTGCTGGTACCTTTGGCATAATTTGGAGGAGGCCGGATGTTTCTCACCGCAGTTCGCACAAAGTATACGTGTACATTCATCGGGTTTGTGTGGTGGAAGATTGCAATTTACACATGACGTGTTATTTTTGCATCTTTTTGCTGTGTGCCCTAAAAGTTGGCAATTTTGGCAACGCATCGGGTTAGGGAAGTTTTCTCTAACTTTAACGTTATACCATCCGATGTTGAGGGTAGAAGGTGGTCGGAACAGGTCGAAGGTGAACAAAATCAAGCCAGTAGCAAATTGTTTTCCGTTTTCAGTTTTCTTAAATTTGAAAACATCTGTCACCCCTTGTGCCTTCATCTCTTCCAATATTTCGCTCTCCGGAACATTGTTTAAATATGGAGCATATACTGTGCCTTTTGAGGCGTTTAATTGACTATGTAGCGACACAGAAATTGGGCATAAATTGGAGAGTGACTTCTTGGACAGGAATAGAATAAGGATACTTCCGTCTCAGAGTTGAGTTATTTGGTCATAATAAGAACTAGTTCCATCAATTCCTTTTTTGAGAAGAAACACGCTGAAGGATGTAAGACTAAGGGTAAGGCTTTTTATCGTCAGAAGAAGAAATAACTATGAGCTTAGAGTCGTTGGGAAGAGATTATTGTTTTTTTTTCCTTTTTTTATTTTTTAAATCAGGAGGTGGGTCTATGTCAAGATCACTAAATCGATTGCCCAAAGGCACATGTGGCCCAGAGGCCATGGCACTTTAGTTTATATACACTAGTTGTTGTTTTTTAGTTTGCACACACGATGCGAAGATAAGAAAATAAACGGTGTATTTAAGAAGCTTGTTGGTAACGGGATCACACAAGGAGAAATCACACACTGTCAGTAGAACGATGTAACCGGTGCGAGAGCTAGTCGGTGACTATTTTTTATTTTATTTTTTTTATTTTGTTGGATTCGAACCTTGAACCTCCCACTCAATAATCACTCACTTAACTGTCACGGCGGCCACTTCTCACTTCTGTTACGTGCTGGGAAAGTCCATTTGTATTCCAGGTTGTAATACTTAAAGTGAGTACGTTTTATTGTTGACGTTATGTTTGCCTACTCCGGTAGCTTGAGTTGTGTTGTTCTTTGTATTTGTTTTAACTAATATTTGTATCTGGTTGCTAGTTGGCCTTTGGCGCTGACTGTTAGTTATCTTACTTTTCCTGGTTTGATAATCCTTTGCAACCGGGCATCCTCTGTAGTTTGCTCAATGTTACCATTGCGATTGAAATATTTCGCCTCTTGATCTTCTTTAAGCGGACAACTTTTTGTTCATACATGTCCATGTCCACATTAACCCAAGCTAAATCTCGTCTGCTTTAGCTTTGTGTATTTCCAAAAGATTGACATCACTTACATTGCGAAATTAAATTGGAACTTTTTCGAAGTGGTTACATTTTTACAACTATGCCCATTATAGACCTTATGACGAAACACTGAAAGTTTCCCTTTTTACAGAAGGATAGCATGATGAAAAGTGGTAGGCTCCTTTTTAATGACCGAAAATAACAAAGATTTTAGACATTTTCTGAACAGATTTTGATAAAATTGAGCTCGTGAGTTAAGATAGGCACGATAGTTGTCGTGGTTTTTTTTAAGTTTTTTATTCAACAAACTTATTAAAATATATGTTTTTTACATATTCGAAGTACATAGGTCTCTAGCTTCATTTTTTTTTTCCTTAAGGTACATACGCAACCTGGAGAAGGATCAACGAACGAAAACAGCTAAGAGCTCAAATTGCAGCAACTCCAGCAGCAGGGAGGATCGAGCTTGAATCCCTATATCGCATGAAGATGAGAGAAGTACAGCGTAGCGTGAGACGTGACAAGCGCAATTACATCAATGCGCTGGCTACGGAAGCAGAAGAAGCAGCAGCGAGGTGCGACAGCAGAACCGTGTATAGAATCACTAAAGAGCTTATAGGTGGCCGAAGCTCTACTCAACACCCAGTGAAAGGCTTAGACGGTTCGTTGCTAATATCGGATGAGGATCAACTGAAGAGATGGAAGGATCATTTTGCTTCGGTTCTAAACCGAGTATTCGCCAGCAATATGCACCCAAGTCAGACTGAAGTGTCCGTAGAAAGAAGTTCCCGAATTCGCACCACAACCCCCAGTAAAGAGGAGATTATTACCGCAATCAAAGCACTGAAAACTAATAAGGCGGTAGGACTTGACGGCATACCCACGGAGCTTTTTCAAGCTGCGCCAACAGCATCGGCAGAGCTACTGTTCCCACTTGTCGGGAGAACATGGGAAGCCGAGAGTTTTCCAGATGAGTGGAAAAAGGGAATGATTGTCAAGCTCCCTAAAAAAGGCAACCTAATGCAGTGTGAAAACTGGAGAGGTATCTTCGTGCTGCCTGCTGTGGCCAAGATAATAGCTAGAATCATCCTGAAGCGAATCAAAGAACACCTTGAAGACACACTTGACGCCGAACAAGCAGGTTTCCGCTCTGGATCCTCCTGTGTCGACCACATCAACACCCTGCGGATCATCATCGAGCAATGTGTTGAATATCGATCACCACTTCACCTGTTGTTCATCGATTTTGAAAAGGCGTTTGATAGTGTCAATCGGGAATTTATTTGGCGTGCCTTGCGCAGGAGAGGCATTCCGGATAAATTAATAGCAATTATCAAAGCTACATATGATGGGTCCACATGTCACGTTTTGCACAGAGGAAGGCTGTCTGAGGAATTCGAAGTCCAAAGTGGGGTTCGGCAAGGCTGCATACTTTCACCAATATTGTTTTTATTGGTGATTAGCGATGTGCTGAATGCGGCCTTATCAACAGGAGATGGAGGAATTAGATGGACTCTTACATCTGAACTCAAACACCTCGACTACGCCGACGATGTATGCCTACTGTCTCACAGAATAATGGACCTTCACCAAATGACAGCAAATGTGGAGAGGGAAGCAGACGTCGTTGGGCTGAAAATTAACTCGGCAAAAACAAAAATGATCAGCCTAGGACCAAACTCATCAACTCATATATGCATTGCTGGACAAACGGTTGAGAGAGTAGAGAGTTTCCAATACCTTGGGAGTATTGTCTCAACCGATGGCGGAACCGAACTGGATATAGCCAGCCGAATAGGTAAAGCAAAATCTGCGTTTGGGATGCTATCCATAGTTTGGCGAAGTAATGCAATTAGCTTAAACACCAAGCTACGACTGTTCCATTCCAACGTTGAATCCGTGTTGCCATATGGATGTGGTACCTGGAGAGTGACCGTCACTATCACGAGGAAGCTGCAAACGTTTGTCAATAGGTGTCTACGTTACATCTTAAGGATATTCTGGCCAAACTGTATCTCTAACGAACAGCTTTATAAGAGAACGGGCCATGAACCTATAGGCACAACCATACGACGACGAAAGTGGCAGTGGATCGGTCACACTCTCCGAAAGGGTGACAGGTCCATAGCTAACCAAGCGATGCAATGGAACCCGCTTACCCAGGATGACAGGATACGCGGCGGTCCTAGGAGTACGTGGCGCAGAACAGTTGAGAAGGAAGCACGGCAACTGGGAAAGAGTTGGGGAGAGCTGAGGCACATTTCCAGAAATCGCACACGATGGCGCGTAGGCGTTGTAGAGGCCCTAGGACCCACAAGGGGATACATACAGTCGTTTAATGTAACGACTTACGCTTATAGTCATCTTCGCATCAAACAAGTATGGAAGTGTGATTAACACGAATCATCGATCATCACGTGAATCCTGTCACAAAAAGAAATTTGTATTCTCATAGTCGATTCAAGTGACAAATCTCATTTGCAGTAACAGGATTGTTTTATCACCTTGAGTGGCTTAAAACAAGAGTGAAGTAACAAAATAAAAAGCAGAAAGACACGAAATGGTTGTGACTTCTTAACTGGGTACCCTACAATTGGCAATTATGTAGAGAGCTTTGGGATAGTTCCCAACGACAACTGCATGTACCTTACGGGTGGTTTGAAATTAGCGGCCCATTAAAATTCATTCGATCATGAGACAATCCTTTCGCCTGGTTTGGATTAACCGAAAACTCTCAGACAAGCTATTAACAAAAGTACCTCGAAATCCCTTGACCAATGTCGAGTTGGATTAGAAAAGTGAATGCAAGATCGATTAAATTTAAGGCCACCGTGTTGGGTTTCAGGAGAGACGGAGTTATATACAACTGATGGGACCCTGTTAATTCTGTTCTTGAATAGTTGGAGATTAAAAGCTTCTGGAAATATATATGCTTGTCCAGGTGGACATAAAGGTGATGGTCCCTAGTGGCTTGCGTAGTAGAACGCGCGAATATCGCATTTCTAGAGATCAATTCATTGGGGTCTTCGGAACATATGCCGTAATAGTATCTATACAATGGACATAGGTCTGCTACCCGCCTTCAATGAGGCCATCTATTAAGCAAATTGCTCGTCTATGTATGAGGTCGAGTAGATCAAAAGAATTTTTTGGGACCGAAGTAGATTACACAAGGAGTACCTCTTTGCTCTAAACTCAACTTCGCGAACGCCGATTTTGCTATTGGATATGTGATCGTGCTATGTTGGATCACAGTCAACGACGCCAAGAACATGCTTAATATAATTTGGTTGTCCACTTGAATAGATCGAATATTATGGACCAATTCGCTATTGTTTGCTGATTATAAATCTGTATTCGAATTCGAATTTCGAAAATCAGATTTCGAGAAATGGAGCTTTTTCGGGAAAAGCTTAGGTCAAAATTCGAACATCGCGAATTGGAAAAATGTGTATGCCGTTAGATTCTCTGTTGTTTGCTGATTCCAAATCTGTATTCGAATTCGAAAATTAGTTTTCAAGAAATTGAGCTTTTTCGGGAAAATCTTAGGTCAAAATTCGAACATCGCGAATTGGAAAAAATTGTATGCCGTTAGATTCGCTATTGTTTGCTGATTATAAATCCGTATTCGAATTCGAATTTCGAAAATCAGTTTTCGGGAAAAGCTTAGGTCAAAATTCGGATATCGCGAATTGGAAAAATGTGTATGCCGTTAGATTCGCTATTGTTTGTTGATTCCCTATTGTTTACTGATTTCAATTCTGTATTCGAATTCGAATTTTGAAAATCAGTTTTCGAGAAATTGAGCTTTTTCTGGTAAAGCTTAGGTCAAAATTCTAACATCGCGAATTGGAAAAATGTGTAGATTCGCTATTGTTTGCTGATTTCAAATCTGTCGTCGAATTCGAATTTTGAAAATCAGTTCGAGAAATTGAGCTCTTCGGGAAAAGCTTAGGTCTAAATTCGAACATCGGAATTTGAAAAATGTGTATGCCGTTAGATTCTCTATTGTTTGCTGATTCCAAATCTGTATTCGAATTCGAATTTCGAAAATCAGTTTTCGAGAAATTGAGCTTTTTTTGTAATTCAAAGTGTTACAATAAAAGAATTACTTCATTTGTTTTCCCGACCTTTCGACAGGGTTGCTGTATTCTTCAGGGGACTTTTATTATCAAAAATATAAAATAAAATTCAGAGTGGAACAGAACATGTAGAATACGATTTTTTGTGTGAATTAAACAAGGGAACTTAAATTTACCATTCAAATCACATAGATTACAATAAATACTAGTACACTTTGAACATTTATATCAATTAATTAACGAAAAAGAAAGAAATGCACGTGTGTAATGTTTCAACTGTATACCGTTTGGATATGAGATTCTCGGTCTGTAGGATCTAAACATTATAGAAGTCCGGTAAACGGCTGCTCTCGATCTGACTGGCCAGTGCTGTCTAGTTTCCGTTCATAGGTCTTATGTTGGCTGGCCAGACGCTGCTTGGGGAGTTGTTTTGTTGTGCCAACATGGCTGTATAGGCAGCTTTTTACTGGATTAGCAGACCAGATTGACATCTTCGGAATTAACTATCTACCAGCTTTCGGACGTAGTCTACGCTGCATTAAACTCCTGGTCTTTCTGCCCCCTTTTTCCTCACGACGAGTCCTAGTTTGTTAGCGGTGAAGTATGCCTCTTATAATCTCCACAGGATAGTTGCTGTCTGGAAAAACATGGCTGACTTGTTGTTCATTGGTTCTTTAGGTTCGACACAAAGTTTCAATGATGATGATTAATTTTAGCGTCCAAAACAACATACCTACCCAAATATGTAATTTATCGAGGAAAAATAAGATTTGAATAGTGCTGCAAGACCCAGGTTAATACAAGATTAATTTCTTGGCAACAGTATAGATCACGTCATATGATCATACTTGTTGTAATTTATGTGAATGCAAGATGGAATTGGCTGCCATACGGCTGGCTGTCGTTCCTAATAAATTTCGAGCTGTTTTTCATTCTACAAGGTCGAAAGACTAGCATAGAAATTACTATGTCTACTTTCCTGTTTCAAGCAACAACAAAATCCTTTTTGTGACCAAATTTTATTGGACTTAAATTATAAAGTTTAACTTAAGTAGTAACATTTTTGTGTACCATGGTACACAGCTAATCTACTTTTTTCCTTTCTTAAGAATCATTGTCCCCTGTTTCACTTCAATTCGACCTTCACGCGCCATTGCTGCCGCTTGCGATTTCGACATCATGATTTTTTGAACCTTTACCCGCTTATTGCCGATCATCATTTCAACAATTTTCTTGTCTCCTGTAAAATTTCCAGTCCCTGGCGCCTTTTTCACTACCGACATCGAGGTTGTTTTTGCTGGAGGCTTTATTTCCCCTGCACTTGGTGAGCTTGAACTACCATTTACCGAGGGCTTAGTGTTTGGAGTAGTTTCCGAACGTTGCCGCAACAGTCGCGAGTTCAATATTAGCTTTTGCTGAGTGTTCGTTCCAGATTCTGGTGTGGTCGCCACTTTAGGCGATGGCTTTTTCACCGAAGTCGATGGCTTGTTCAATAATGGCGATGAAGCAACTGGTTTGTTGGGTTGTGTGGATTGTAATTCAACTTGTTGAACTTGTTGTACTGCGACCTTTTTTACGGACAATGACTTTGGTAATCCTTGCAAGGCAGATTGTATGGTTGGCTGACGAGTTTTAGGAGCTGGCGATGTAGCAGGACGTATCATGCTCTTTACAAGTGAGGTTTGCTTCATTTTTTGTAGTGGCTCCTTGTTTTCCTTAGGTAATGGTGAACTAAAATGCAATGGTTTTGCTGTTTGAGGAGGAGTCTTCATTGGTAGCTTGTGACGAAGCAGTGATGATCCTGGAGAAGCTTTTTTCACCACTTGCCGAACTGTTTCACTGGCTTTAGTTACTTTAGCTGGAGGTTCGTCTATTGTTTCACTTTCATCTATGATATTCGTAGTGGATTCATTTTCAATGCTTTCCTCGCCTTCATCTTGAGACGCATCATGTTCATTTGATTCTACTGTTTGATGAGTCTCCATTGTTTGTGTTTCTGGAAAGGAAAAGTGAAGGAAAGTTATAATTTCAAATGCAATAAAACCGTAGAGGTTAGATGAAGACCACCTAAATACAACATTTAGCCGTGACATAAGTTTATGTGTTACCAAGCTATTAACTCTGAATAAAATAAGGACTCTCGCCACCACTCAAATAGCTCCTTACAGTCAATGAAAAGATGGCAAACTTGCATTTATATACCGACTTATATCAAACAAGTTCCATTTAATACTGCACAAGAGACTTAGTTATAAACGTGGTCAGCTCTTTCGGACAATCGCTTGTTCAGACTCTAAGACTAATAGAAGCGAAAAACTTTACAATTAGGTTATGATATCTTGCTGGGCTCCGTGGATTTGGTAATTCTGCAGAGACCCTTGGGGTCAACAACTACTAAAAGAGTAGCAGAGAAATTAAATCAGTTTATCATTTCCAACGAAAACAATTTGTGTAACATAAAAATTTAAATTAACTGTCCCAAGGACACCCTCAATGCTGCTATGCAATGCACTCAGTTCAATCCAAAACCCATTAACCCAATCATCTTGTTCGCACGTGGGTCAGTGGTTCGAAACCCAGTAAAACACGAAAAAGTTTGTTTCACGGTTCCACCTCGTCAAAGACACGACTCGAGAGTTAAATATTTGGCATGAGAACCTTTTCAATTTCGCCGTCCAACCATAACTGTCTGCAAGACGCAGGCCTTTCATGAGCTGTGTATACAAGTTTTTTTTTTTGTTAGCAGTTGCCAAACGTCGAGCTTGAGTGGACGCCACGATTTGTATTCTAAAAATCTTCCACAGAAATCACATAAAGTACAAGAAATCTTAATAAGCTGGAAAAGCATAACAAACAAAAAATTTACTCACGCCATCCTGTCTCCTCCTTAACGATAATGGTAGACGCTGTCTCCCCGTTGTCATCTACGCCTACATCCGAAAATTCCTCAATCAAAAACTCTTCAATCACTTCGTCAATATCTCGATTAGCTGCCTCATTCGATTTAGTTTTGTTTGCTTCACTCTTTTCGGCCGCAGCTGTCGCCTGCTCGTCCTCATTATATGCCTCCATCTCGTCAACGTGTTCAACATCGGTGTGCTCCTGTAACCGATCGGCTGTCATGAAAATCAAATCGCAAAACTCGCAAGCAAATGCTTCTCCTTCGGCGTGCTGCTTCACGTGATCAGTCACCGTTTCAATGTCACTGAATGCATCCTTACACAGCGGACACACCAACGTTTGCGTAGCGTGCACCGCCGAATGATATATCAGATCATCTCGCGTACTAAACGTTTTATCACAATCGTTGCACTTGTACGACCCAGTGCCGTTCTTATGCGAACGCATGTGTCTCGTAAGATGGTGACTCAGCAAATAAGCTTTGGGGCACAGCTTGCACGGATATGGACGAGCGCCGGCATGTGCTGTCAAATGTCTAGCCAACTTGCTGGATGTCGAGAAGCTCTGCTCACAGTACTGACACTGATATGGCTGAAAACGACAGTGGACAACCTCGTGCCGCTCCAGTCCCTGCTTAAAGGCAAATGACTTGTTGCAAATCTTGCACGCAAACGGACGATTCTTTCGATGTCGTTCGGTGTGTTTCTCCATCTCCTCCTGTGAAATAAATGGCTTCTCACAGAAGACACATATGAACTTTGGTATGTCAGTGTGTGTCTTCTCATGTCGATGCAACAGCGTAGAACGTGTAAATCCTTTACCGCAGACGACGCACTTGAATGGTCTCTCGCCGGTATGCACCAAGATATGCTTCTGTAGATCATACTTGCTGAAGAAGCTCTTCTCACAGTCATTGCAATTGAAGCCTCGTTCGCGATTGTGATTCACCATATGAATTTCCAACAACTGTCGCAGTGGGAACGAACGCTCACAATGCGGACATGGAAACACATTTGTTTCGATTACTGCCGCATTTTCAACCGGATCCGGCGATGTGGCGGTCATGTCGTTGGGATCCAAAATCTGACTGACAATTGCAATGTTTCCTTCATCGTCACGTTTCATAATGGGCTTCGTCATTCTCGGTTCGATTACATTCTGAGCCTCTTTGTTTAGAATACGAATCGCTGATTTGTTCAACAGCTTCTGACTTGGTTTCTCCTTTGGCTGTGTTGGAAGAGGGCCTCGTTTTTGACGCAGATTTCGTTTTGCTTGTACCTCTGGTTCCGGATCGGATTCTTGCTCTTCGTATGCTTCTGATAGCTGTAATTCTTGCTGCTCGGATTCTGCCATCATAGTCAAGATGGTCTCGCCACTTTCATCATCAATTTCAATTTTCTCCAAAATCCCGGGAACACTGTTAATTTTGTGAGCTTGCAATGCATTTAGATTCTTTGGTTTACCCCTCATCACTGCGAAATCATTTGTTGGTTCACTCTTCTTCACTGCGTTTAAGTTTGTTAGCTTAGTTTCTTGCGTTGAATTTACGTATGTATTTTTACCTTTCGGTTTTTTTAATAGTTCATTTGGAATTTGTGGTTTCTCCATAGTCGAGGACCATACTCCTGTTAGCGGATAATGCCGAAGGCATGTATCGGCCTTCTTACACATCTGCTTAAAGCGATAGCAGTAGTCGAACATCAAGCGACATTCATTGCACACGAAACTGGGCATGCTGTCGTTCGAAAAAACCTGCAAAGATAAAGGTGATTTATTTAAAAGAAATCAATTGTATTAAAGTATTCTTATTTTTACAAATATAGGGATGTACACAATTTATAACATTTTTACCTTTGTTCTGGACGCTAACAGAACGTAATTGTTGAAGGAAATTGCTGACTAACAAGGGCAGCCCATAGATGGACTTGGGCATGGATCGTCATTGGAACGTTCCTTCATTGAGACGTTACACAAAACACAGGCAAGAGTGGAAAATACATGGGGAAGACTTTTTTTTGTAATCTATTAAAGGAACGCGCGGACAGTTCTGAAGAGCAATTAAATTATAATCTGGCGCTAAAAGTATCTGCCTTTTCCACTGCAAACCTTTTTAAAGAACCGTTTAACATTGGTGTAAGCAAATGTCTTCCGAATTAATAGATTGCTCCTACCCACCAATGCATATATGTGTATTGTAATATGCATTGCAAACACAATTCAAGCCACCATCCTCTTTAGCAGCATGGGCTTTAACCATTGAATAGAAATTCGACAGAATGGCAAAACATCCGTTAGAAATACATCCGGTCCACGTATCGAAGATTCTGGATAAAGAAAACATCATCTGTAGCCTCTTTTGCTAGAGCCATCTCCAAAATGATTTTTTTTTTTACGAAACCAGGATTTCCTTTGGGGAACTGCACTGACCGGGAAATTCAAGATCCCACAAGCGCTTTCAACTGAAATATTTGTTGTCGAATAGGATTTTTTTTTTTGTCCTGGCGTAGTAAACAAATTTTAGGATAGATATAGGTTAGCCTGCCAGTTTGTGCAACTATCCGAAGGAGAGACCAGCGACACCCCCTTAAGCTAGCGAATATTAGGTATTGATAGGTTCCACACCACATATCCCCATTCTGACCTGTTGCAGTATTTCAGGATACATATTGTATGTCTGCTACTTCATGTAATTCTACGAAGGATGAGTACCCAAGCAGAGGTAAGCGACATTACTTAAAATAGGGCATTAGCACAAAAAGTGGAAGGTGTCTTCCTCCAACTCAGGGTTTCCGCAATGTTATGGCCCGTTATTACTCTGATTACTACCGATATCTATAGTCTGTTAAGAGATAGTAATTTCTTTGTTTTCACCATAGAGCTTTCGTAGCAAGTTTGAACACTTTTCCATCTGCTCTTTGCTATAGTCAGGAATTTTCCCGCTATTATTGACTTCACGTATGAGAGTGGTGCGTGGACCCTTACATCTGTTAATGATGTACATCGATCGGACCCCATCCTGGCCATTTCACCTGTTTTTTTCGTTACCGATGAAGTCACTGTGGCTTGGCACCCACATAATTTGAATATTGTTCTGTCTGCTCAGAGCCTCAAGTTCTGCGCGACAGAGTTAACTACTTTCGATTTTGTCGTTACCGCTGCCAGTGCCTTAATGGCTGCTTAGCTGTATGCGTAAATGGAGATATCTTCTCGAGATATGCCCAGTACCCCCGCCGTATTGGCGGCTTCCAGAATGGCCAAAACTTGAAAGACGATGCATGAATCTGAAAGACGTATAGAGATGGAGATACCGAATTTCTTTGAAAAGACACCTCCACCTGGTCCTTCCTTCATATTTGATCCGTCTGTGTATATGGCCATTCCTGAGCTAGAGGTGACGGTGTTCACTGCCCATTCCTCCATGTTGGGTATCCAAATAGTTAAGGAATCAGGTTTGTCGGTTTGTAAGCTGTTGCTTTAAGGATTGAGATATGTCCATATATTCTTGTTGTCAAGTTGTTGGATTGTTAACAGCGCTAATCTAGTAGCATTAGGTTAAGCATGATTACTAGGCCTGCGGTAGATGTTGACTTTATGGCTCCCATTATGCTTGATTTGTTCATTACTGTCAACCAGACTAAGCCACCTTACGTCAGCATTTTTCTCACTATGGCTTTGTACAACCAATGCCTAATTTTCGGGGATATTCACCAGCTTTTACCGCAGATCCTGTTGCAAGTGTAGAGTGCCATTGAGGTCTTCTTCATTTTCCCTTCTGTGTTTAGCTTCCAGTTCAACTTGCTATCAAGAGTTAGGTCAAGAAATTGTACAGTGTGTGACAGAGGAAGAAACTTGCCTCCTACTCTCGGTAGCACAAAGTCCGGGATGGATCTCCTATTAGTGAAGAGAACTAGTTCGAATTTGGTCGGGTTGACCCACTAATGGTGGAAGGAAATTATCCGCAGGTCATTATTACTACAGCATATACGTAGGCAGCAGGTCTTACACCCGTCCTCCCTATTACTATCGATATTTTTCCACCTCTAATGGACTGACAGGGAGTAACAACCGGCAGCTGTTTGAATTTGGAACGCGACCCAGTTTGTT
The DNA here is from genome assembly GCA_963082735.1 of Pocota personata. Lineage (NCBI taxonomy): Eukaryota > Metazoa > Arthropoda > Insecta > Diptera > Syrphidae > Pocota > Pocota personata. Next base: position 190,215,337 of record OY720430.1, read on the forward strand.
TTACAACTTAGTTGTTAAACCCTTCTTCTCTCGGAAAGTTTGACCATGCTAAACCAGACTTGAACAGACTTTAGGAAACCACGGGGTAGTGGGTAGTGTCTGCTTGTGACCCAATCTATACAAGCTGTGCAAGGACCGTAAATCAAGTCTGAGTGCTCCGGGATTTGGAAATTTTCTTTTATTAAAAAAAAAAATAATAATGAAAAGATGAGGCAGGAGGGATTAAATATTTATAACAGAGGAGGGATCAGAAAATGTTTATATATGTATTTCCTAAAATACATGAAGGAATTTTGATAGGGCCAAAGGAGAACAAATCATCGAGTTGGGAGATGAAGTACATCACTTAAATTGTTATTTTAGAAACAAAGAAGTTATAAGGAAAAACAAAGTAGATATGAAGCAAAATAAAAATTTTGAAATAAATTCGAAGAGGTGTTACAATATCAAATTTGGATACACCGGAGACAGGCGAAATTAATAGAATCGTATTGCACAACTACTTCGAGAAATTTTCATTGTGCCTACTGCCTGACGTCGCGCGCGCATGTTGAATACGATCGCTACAAAAAAAAAAAAAAAATTAAAATAAATCCATCAACAAATCAATAACTTTTCGCGCCCGTCAAATTCAATTCAGTGTGGTGCAGTGGAAAAATAAATAAATAATAACAATAATATTTTGGCACTAAGTGAAACACAGGTAGTTGAAGAATCTTCCGATTTGAAACTGCCTGGATATACAGTGCTGCTAAAAACATTCCGGATTTTTTCTTTAAAATATGTTTTGCTCAATTTTAAGGAAATTACTTTCAAAAATGGTAATTTTTTTAACTAGTTCAGAACATTAATTCTTAATTTTGCTTAATTTGCAAAAAGAACAAAAAAAAAAAAAACAAATGTCTTAGGTTACTCATAAACGTCCCTGAGCAAAACTAACCGGATTTTTTGAGGTTGTGATTTTGACAGCTCAGGTAACGGTTGTTCTTGTCCATTCTTTGAAAATTTCGTTTATAAAGTTGTAGGCTAAAGGCAAATAAAAGTTTTCTTTCAACAAAAAAAATGGCTAAGACTCGTCATAGTAACGAAATCCGATACAAAATAATTCAAGAGTATCAAGCTGGTAAAAAACAGATTAAAATCGCAAAAATGTTAAATTGAATTTGCGAAAAATCATCTCAACTGGTCTATAACCAAATGGAAAAGTGTGCTTTTCAGTGATGAAAGCAAATTCAATCTGTTTTACTCCGATGGCGGGAGAACAGTTAGGCGCTGGAAAGGAACTCGCTTAAAGCCAGCAAATGTTCTACCTACAATCAAGCACGGAGGAGCCTCAGTTATGGTTTGGGGATATTTTTCGGGTGCAGGCACCGGCCCTATACATCAAATTACAGGAACAATGGACCGTTTCCAGTATAGGGATATTTTGGAGTCAGTCATGCTTCCATACGCTGAAGAGGAGTTGCCTTTGCGTTGGGTGTTCCAGCAGGACAATGACCCAAATCATTCTTCAAAGCTGTTAAAAGAGTAGTTTGCGGCAAAAAACATTTGTGTTCTTGAGTGGCCTTCTCAGTCACCGGATTTGAACCCGATTGAGAATTTGTGGGCGATTTTAAAAAGGTGAGTTGGAAAAAAAAACCACACTTCAACAAGCTCTCTTTTTGCAGCTTTGAAGAATGAGTGGGAGAATGTTCCTACTAATATAATCGATAATTTGGTGGCCTCAATGCCTCGCCGATGCAAAGCGGTACTAAACAACAAAGGCTACTGGACAAAATACTAATAAATAAAACATTAAAGAAAAAATTCGAAAAAATCCGGTTAGTTTTGCACAGACAAATTTCTTGAAATTGAAGTTATTTTTATTTTTTTTTATTTAGCGCGTAAGAATAAAAAAAATTGTTCATTACACACTTTTAATAAACAGTAAATTTAAGATAGAACAAAAAAAAATTTTTTTTTTTAATCTTTTGACTGACAAAGCATCAATTAATAAAAATGACCTGAAAAATCCGGAATGTTTTTAGCAGCACTGTAACTTAGTGTCATTATTCTTTCCCCACCGTGGCCTCGCCATTTACGTTCGTAGTGATATTGCTTACCAAGTTCCACCACAGTATGGCCACTGTTCCAACCCGGAATTTAATTTCAAATGGCTAAAATTCACCGTCTGTAAGCAAATAATTCACTACTGCTTTATTTATAGAAGCCCTAGTGCGGACAGCAACTCAACTTTTGACGAATTTGATGCGCTGTCCGACTCCATCACTCGAATTGTCTCCTTGTACCCTCATACTGAAATCGTCATTGAGGGCGATTTCAATATACACAATTCGGATTGGCTTCAACATTCTGGCCAGACAACACCCGAAGGAAGGTATGTTGAACTTTTCGCTGAGGTAAACAATTTGACTCAGCTTGTAAATGAGCCTACACGTATACCGGACATTGAAAGTCATTCCGCCAACACTTTGGACTTGTTTCTTACTTCACACCCTGATAAATACACTATTGATGTTTTAGCGCCTCTAGGTCGGTCTGACCATAATATCGTATCAGCTAAATTCTCGTACTCCGACCACTGAGTTAAAGAAAAAACTCCTAAAAGAAAAGTATAGCAATACGAGAAAGCCAACTGGACCAGCCTTAATAGCTTCTTTAGGAGTTTTAACTGGTCGCTATGCTTCCTCGATAGCGACGTGGATGCCGCTGCTGATATGATCACTAACACTATACTCTTAGGTATGAATGACTTTATTCCTAACAGAATAAAGAGCATTAAACCTAAGGCAAACTCGTGGTTTGACCAGAGCTGTAAAGAGGCTATCAGGTTGAAAGAAGTAAGTTTTCGGTCTTATAAAGCCAACAAATCTAAGGAAAACCGAAAAAAGTTTAAACAAGCCAGAAAATTCTTAGATGACCAAAAATTGAGGCTAAAAATCCTACAATGTCCCAAAGGTAGTAAAAATGTTTGGTCATTCGTCAAAAATATTAAAAATTCTGCCTCGTCTGCCATCCCCACGCTCATTTACAATGACATTCCAGCTGTCAGCTCCTTAGACAAAGCTAATCTGCTTGCTGCTCATTTTGCAGCGAACTCTACGCTGCCAGATAATGCTTTGTCTCCACCTGTATTTGAGAGCGTACAATTTTCCATGGGACAAGTCCACTTTCGCACTCGTACAGTTGCAGGAGTACTCAAAGGTCTTAACATACACAAATCCGCTGGTCCAGATGGTATCCCCCCAATAGTTCTGAAGAGGTGTTCTTCTACGCTGGCAAAACCTCTGCGTAAGGTTTTCTGTCTATCCTACTTTTCAGGGCTCTTTCCGAGTAGATGGAAAACAGCATTTGTCCAGCCCGTCCCCAAAAAAGGCGAATCTTCCTCCCCGTCCAACTACCGACCCATTGCACTTACGTCCCTTCTTTCCAAGGTCATGGAAACGCTGATAAATCGTCAGCTTATGAAATATCTCGATTCACGAAAACTCCTTAATGACCGGCAGTATGGTTTTCGTAGCAACAGGTCCACTGGTGATTTGATGGCATATCTCACCGAGAAGTGGAACCAATCTCTCCATCACTTCGGCGAAACCAAGATGGTTACGCTTGATATTTCAAAGGCATTTGGCAAAGTTTGGCATCAGGCTATTTTATCGAAAATGCGTGCATATGGCATCGATGAGTCTCTTCTTCAATGGATTAGAAATTACCTTTTGGGGCGTTCAATACAAGTTATTTTGGACGGCTTCAAGTCTGCAATTCACCAAATAAATGATGGTGTTCCCCAAGGCTCTGTTTTGTCTCTGACTCTCTTTCTTATTTTTATAAATGATCTCTTGTCTGCAACTTCTAATCCAATCCATTCCTTCGCTGATGACAGTACCCTCAGTTTTTCATATTCATTCCCTAACTCACGTCCTTGCTCTTCGGCTGTAGAAGGGGAACGGCAACGTATTGTAACATAAGGTAGCATAATGCAACAAATTCCGAAGTGTCTTTTCATTCTGGCAGAATTTTGGTCCGAAGTGTCTTTTCATTCGAGGTTCGTGTATGCAATTAGTCTCCACAGTTCGGATAATATCACGGATAAGAGAGAACAAGAGATTATTCGCTGCAGCTGTCATCCTGAAATTATTACATCAGAATTTTCTTATTCCAGTGGTCGAAGAATTTGCTAGAAGTTTCTGGCTATCAGAAATGCGACTATATAAGGACAGATGGCGATCGAGACCAAGCAGTTGGTTGTGAACCGCACGAAGAGATTGGAAAAGTGATAATGGGCGAAGTTGTAATTTGGTGATAAATTGAAAGTGGAGAGTAAACAAGAAAAAGTAATTAGTTTGGATTTGTGAATTAAGTAATTGAAAGGAGATAAAGTGATTTGAGAGGAAACAGACCTTGTAAGAAAAGAATTTGCGAAGAATAGTATAGTGTGAACTTGAATTGTTCTATAGACTAGAAAATAAAGAAATAAATTTCACAAAATATTGTTTTATCTACTCGAGCCGTAGCTCGCATATTACAGTATGTTAAACACATTAAATTCCAACCTGGACAGCATAATTAAATGTGGTTCAACCAACAGCGTGGAATTTAATGCTTCCAAAACTCAATGCTGTCTTCTGTCTCTCAAGCGAAACCAAAACCCTCAACCATTATCCATCGATGGTACTTGCATCATTGAAACCGAAAGACTTGCCATTCTCGGTATGTGTATTAATAACCATCTTCGATGGAATGCTCACATATTCGAAGTCGCCAAAAATGCTGCAAAATGTCTAGGATTCCTTAAACGGTGCAAGAAATATTTTACCCCGTCTGATCTGGACTCAATTTATAAGGCATTCATCCGCCCTAAGCTGGAATATAACGCCCATATCTGGTCTGGTGCACCCAAGACCGTTTTGAACATTCTTGATATGGTACAAAATCGCGCGTTAAAACTTATAGGTGATAGAGACATTGTGAATTCCATTCATTCTCTAGAACATCGGAGAAATGTCTCCTGTCTCTCCCTGTTTTATCGTTTTTTCCACAAAAAATGCTCCAGCGAAATAGCCAGTTGCATTCCTCCCCTTCAAAATTTCACCCGCAATACACGACATGCTTCGAATGCACATCAGTTTACCCTAAAACCAAACTTCGGTCGTACTGTCAAATATAGGGATTCATTTATAAGCCGAACAACACGAATGTGGAACGATCTACCAGTCTCTGTATTTCCCCATCACTACAACCTTCAAACATTCAAAGCAACCGTGCATAGGTACCTCCTCTGTTCCTTTACCCCCTTTACCCTGACGCCCGTTCCCTGAAACAATTAAAGGGTATTAATACTCCCTTTGGCGCGCGCAGATTATAAAAAAAAAAATCAAAAGAAATCTATCAATTTATCAATCAACATTATTCTTCACCGAAACTGTTGTGTTGTGATGATGAACAATCAAATCGGGTAAAGGTGCATAAACTTAAAAAAGCAAAAATTACTTCCATTTTCCATTCAACTCGTTCGAAATTAGAGAGAAATATCAAAGCATCACCCCAATCCCACATTCGAACCCAGTATAGTCGTGGCCATACGATGTACTAATTTTATTTTATTTTTGGCGGGTAGTTGTGCGTCTTGGACTTCCATGTACAATTTTATTCAGAAACGAACCATCTGTCCGCTGCACTACTTGGTTGGTGTCACATCCACCATTGGTAAACAATAATTTACTCATTAAATTTTTTCTATTGAATCATTTTTATTTACCTCAATGGAAACGCAAGCCATCACCTGCAGTGGCAGTGGTGCTGTATTCATACGATTTTCCCGGGAATAGATATTCGTCAAATCATCGTCTTGCGATTGAGAAAGGCAAAAGCGACAGATTTTTTTCTTCTTCAGCTCAATCTGACGAGTCTCCACTAAATCGACCATCTTGATGGTACCACAATTTTCTGCCGATTACACGAATTTAATAAGTTGTCCAAGTGATTTGTTTGCTTAATTTGTTTTTCAGTTAAATGACAGTCTTTAGTAATTACAATGTTTAGTAAAATTCACAGTTGAGCACCGACAAATTCAATTCTAAATCGCTTCCTCATTTGAGAGCCTCGAACAAGACAGATGTGTAAAGGAAAAATTTTCGTTGAGACAAGATGGTGGATGTGGGCTTGGATGTTGAAACTTGGCGCTGAATGTATGAATTGCTGAATGGTCTGCCGAGTATTGATTTAAACGTCGTATATTGGTTATCAGATGTAGATGGCGCTGATAAGAATGAAAATGAGTGTATATTTGAAAAAAATTACAATAATTTGAATGTAACTTAGTCTGAAATATAATCAAAGGGTGGAGTTTCTATTAATTACTATTTTGAAATCTGAAATAGAAACAAACTTAGATATCACTTCAGTAGAATTGCTTTATTTTTAATGATATTTCATAGTCTCAAATACAGATGCCTCGAAGGTACGATGGAAGAATACAACATTTTATTTATGTGAACAACCACTCTTAAGTCTGTGCAAGAACCGGACTGGAATAAAGGACAGGTATAATTTAGTGTAACAAAACAGACCGCGTTCTTAAGGCTGTAAGCATACTGGCTATCCATTATGTTTTTTCCCCATCTTGAATGGCTGCTTGGCGGATGAAGCCGCCTGTGACATCTCCTTGCATTTTATCGCTAACACGTTGGAAAAAAACAGTATGGGCGCACTTTTTTCTAATAATAATGGAAATAAGCAGCCTATATTAATTTATTAATAAAAATAAATAAGTGTTTGACGCAAACATATACAAGATATTATCTTCATATTCATTTCACCAGAAAATAAGTTCATTGAAGTGACATCTTGCACCAGAATGGGAATACACATAAATATGAAACTACAAAACTTATGTACCCGTATTGAAAGCCTGTATACCAATTTTCACAACATAAAAAATTTGCTAAAATAGCTGCCACTTCTACTATGAAAGTATGGTGAAAATTCATACTAACGCATGTATGCTAATCTTGTAAGAATTGTAATATGCGAGCTACGGCTCGAGTAGATAAAACGTTATTCTGTGAGATTATTTCTTTATTTTCTAGTCTATAGAACAATTCAAGTTCACACTATACTGTTCTTCGCAAATTCTTTCCTTACAAGGTCTCATTCTTCTCATATCACTTTATCTCATTTCAATTACTTAATTCACAAATCCAAACTAATTGCTTCTTCTTGTTAACTCTCAACTTTCAATTTATCATAAAATTACAACTTCGCCTATTATCACTTTTCCAATCTCTTCTTGCGGTTCAAAACCCAACTGCCCTGCCTCGATCGCCATCTGTCCTTATATAGTCGCATTTCTGATAGCCAGAAACTTCTAGCAAATTCTTCGACCACTGGAACAAGGAAATTCTGATGTAATAATTCCAAGGTGACAGCTGTAGCCAATAATCTCTTGTGGTTATAATTCTCTCTTAATTCCGCGACGTCGTCTTAGATATAATCCGTCTCTTACCGTGGACACGAACCTCGAATGAAAAGACACTTCGGAATGTGTTGCATACTTTTGGAGCGTAGTTATTATGTTACAGAATTAATGAATTCATTGGAACAGTGTCACCTTGCTTAAATTTTCAATTATAGCAATCAATTCATTGATTCCTCCAAGATTTGTATATTATGAATTTTTCACCACACTATCAGTCAAATCGAATGTCCCCTGTGACGTCATGCGCAGAACGTGCGATTTTTTTATATCTAACTGCGCAATCTTGTATTCTATCATTCTTGAATTTTGAAGATAAATTCGAATTATTTTGATGCTTTGTTCGACTGAAAGTGTTACAGGTTAATTAATATATGGTTTTCTCGAAATATATCGGATTCTGTTTAAGTCGTGTTATATGGAGAAAATGTGTTTCAAAATAGTGCTTTTTTGCATATATACGTACATATGTACAAGAACATTTACATAAACTGATAAATAGATTTTAATTTCACAATGATAATGGAAAAAGTAATTGTAGTAATGTTATATCTTTTCCAAAAAGTATTTAATTGATACGGACAATTATTCTCTTCGTTTTTTTCAGTTTTTATCGTTCGATGATTCAATTTCTTCTTAAAAATACGTATTTTAAATCACTTCCTCGATTTCCATACAATTGTGTAATAACTGTATAAATCTGAATTATTATTAAATCAATTTTCAATTCTGCCGCCAGGTTTCTGCCTCCAGTTGTCAATCTTTAACATTATTGGGACATTCCACCTGGTATTCTTGCATCAGTGTAAATAGATAAATCTTGCTGTAGTTGTCGAATCAGATTTTTGGACAAGACGTATGAAAGGTACGGGGGAATATCTACAAAAATTATGACCTATTTTCCCTCGTGGTGCCGCATAATATATTATAAAGAAATGGAGTGCGGTAGCAATATACACACATTCGTAAGTCCTTATTAATCTAATGGAGGTGATGACTGAAGCAAGAATATCAGTGTGGAACGCTTATTGTTGTTTAACCGGTTTTAAAAACGTATGCAAGAATATAAGTTGGAATAATATTCTCCATTTTCCCCTTCCCGAATCATGTAGCAAAACTTGACGAATAACGAATGGCTTTTAAAATTGTAATCTTTTGCATTTTCCAGATCACTCGGCGAACAGAGCTAAAGTCAAACATGCACGAACATGCGCGGCTATTTGGAAAATATAAATAAATACGCTAGGTTTCGACACGAATTGCTGTGTTCTGCTATATTCACTGAAGGTTCTACAATGAGGACTAAAGTAATTTCACAACATGATTCAATTTGAACAAATTAGTAACCGCTCTGCTTCAGCTTCTTGCAGCAAAGGCGTTGACGCCTCTAGAATCCGGTAAATTCATAGTCCAAAATGCGAAGTACATCAACACGCACCAAACTGGAATCGACAAGCTGACGGAGACGATTATCAAAGGTATCCAATCAAAGGAAATTGACGTCAACAACTTTTCTCAGCACGAGCTTCACCCGAAGGAGACGGACCCACATGCAGTCGAATGGATTTGTGTGATTGACACTTTGAACTTTTGTTTCTGGACTCCGAGTAAGTGTAGAACAACTTTCAAAAGATCCATTCCATTGCATAGTTCCCGTTTCAGCCAACTACACCAAGTACAAAGTGAATGGATACACTGGCTACTTTGCCCTCTGTGCTGCCATTAATCGTGCTCTGAGCGAGGGAATCCCCATAACCGATGCAAATTATTACTCCAACATTGACGAATCCACTTTGGCACATATTCTGAGATCAGACGATGGTGAGACTAAGGTTCCACTACTTAAGGAGCGAGTAGACTGCCTGCACGAAGTAGGTAGGGTTATTGTTGCTGTTTACGGCGGAAAATTCGAAAACATGGTCAAAGAATGTCAGAAATCCGCAGAAAAGCTGCTTACGATGATTGTTCAGGAGTTCATTTGTTTTCGCGATACAGCTCCTTTTGAAGGAAAGCATGTTGCCCTGTACAAGAGGGCGCAGATCTTGGTGGGAGATGTCTGGGCATGCTTTCGCGGAAAGGGATTAGGTGAGTTCCACGATGTAGGAAAGATCACAATGTTCGCCGATTACCGTATCCCCCAAGTGCTGGTGCATTTTGGAGCTTTAGAATATACTGAGGAGCTGCTACAAGTGTTAAAATGTGATAAAATATTAGAGAATGGCGACCGAATGGAAGTGGAAATCCGCGGAGCTTCAATCTACATTGTCGAGAGGGTAAAAGACGCAGTGCTACTTGAGCTGGAAAGGAATCACCCCGAGATATCCAAGGACAATGTTAACTCTATTCTAATTGATCACTTCCTATGGGACTACAGACGTCAGCACGCCGAGGAACTAGAGTCCATCCCATTTCATAAAGTTTTAAGCATTTACTACTGAACAGCCCTAGCTGATTAAATAGTTTGCCACAAATAAATTTTTTAAAAAAAGTTTTCTGTTTTTATTCATATCAACACACCGTTTATAGTTTGCCGGCATGAGCAGCATTACGTTCCTCAAAACGCTTCTTTGACTCAGCGGGCGACGGGAAAGAATGTTGCCCTGCACAAGAGGGCGCAGATCTTGGTGGGAGATGTCTGGGCATGCTTTCGCGGAAAGGGATTAGGTGAATTCCACGATGTAGGAAAGGCCACAATGTTCGCCGATTACCGTATCCCCCAAGTACTGGTGCATTATGGAGCTTTAGAATATACCGAGGAGCTGCTAAAAAGTGATAACATATTAGAGAATGGCGACCGAATGGAAGTGGAAATCCGCGGAGCTTCAATCTACATTGTCGAGAGGGTAAAAGACGCAGTGCTACTTGAGCTGGAAAGGAATCACCCCGAGATATCCAAGGACAATGTTAACTCTATTCTAATTGATCACTTCCTATGGGACTACAGACGTCGGCACGCCGAGGAACTAGAGTCCATCCCATTTCATAAAGTTTTAAGCATTTACTACTGAACAGCCCTAGCTGATTAATTAAAAAGCATTTACTACTGAACAGCCTAGCTGATTAAATAGTTTGCCACAAATAAATTTTTGAAAAAAAGTTCTCTCTGTTTTTATTCATATCAACACACCGTTTATAGTTTGCCGGCATGAGCAGCATTACTTTCCTCAAAACGCTTCTTTGACTCAGCGGGCGACGGGAAAGAATGTTGCCCTGTACAAGAGGGCGCAGATCTTGGTGGGAGATGTCTGGGCTTGCTTTCGCGGAAAGGGACTAGGTAAATTCCACGATGTAGGAAAGGCCACAATGTTCGCCGATTACCGTATCCCCCAAGTGCTGGTGCATTATGGAGCTTTAGAATATACCGAGGAGCTGCTAAAAAGTGATAACATATTAGAGAATGGCGACCGAATGGAAGTGGGAATCCGCGGAGCTTCAATCTACATTGCCGAGAGGGTAAAAGACGCAGTGTTACTTGAGCTGGAAAGGAATCACCCCGAGATATCCAAGGACAATGTAAACTCCATTCTTATTGATCACTTCTTATGGGACTACAGACGTCAACACGCCGAGGAACTAGAGTCCATCCTATTTCATAAAGTTTCAAGCATTTACTACTGAACAGCCATAGCTGATTAAATAAAGTTTGCGACAAATAAATTGTTGAAAAAAGTTTTCTACATTTTTATTCATCTCAACACACCGTTTATAGTTTCACTGGCTTAGGTTTGCCGGCATGAGCTGCATTACGTTCCTCAAAACGCTTCTTTGACTCAGCGGCCGACAAATTACCCTTGCGACAGAACTTTTGATTGGTCAAGAACTTCTGGTCCATCTGGAAAGAAGAATACACAGCTGAATGTCTAAGGACGTTTAAATTGTTTGTTTAATACTTACACCCAAGGTAGATTCATGACGGAAACGAGTAGGCCTCTTGATACCATTTCGGTGAGCCTTACGGTTCTGGTTGTGATTTGTGTGATTCTTGGACTTAGCCATTTTTCTATTCTATCAAAATCTGTAGTGGAAAACACAAGATATTCGAAAATATTAGTGGATATGTTCACTTCTAATGTTAAAGATTCACATTTAAAAAGCAGAATTTATAAATTACTTTTGATTAAAATATAATTTATAGATTTGTTTAAATTTACTAAGAAAACATCAACCTACACTTTTGACAGTTTAGCGGAAAAAGAAAGGAAATGTTTCGGAAATGTCAATCAGTCAAATTTGATAGTTCAAATTGCAGAAAGACTCGATTCGAAGTAAGGGAGTGTGTTCGTAAGTTGTTACTTTGGCTGCTGTGTGATTAAAGTGCTTTTAAATGGTTATCTCTTGATAAGGCGTCTGCAAAAACTTTTGATGAAGTGTCAGTTATTTGGATTCACATGGTTGTCGTTTCATAATGTATGGAATAAAGAGTGTAGTCAACACGCGGATAATTGTATTGGAATGGTTCTATTCAATTATCGCTTCCCATCATCTTTTTAATATAGTCATTCTACTGTGTGAACATGAATTAATTTGTCAGATTTGCAAAGGCAATAATAAGATTTTGATAATCTGTAGGTTTTCTGCAACACTTTATCGAAATATGACCATGTAAAGCCACCTTAAGGATAGGTGGGTAATGCTTTCTTTATATTTTTCTCGATAAATTTGTTTCTTTTTATGTTTTTTTTTTTATAATTTGAACGAGTTAAAGGGAATATGAATACCCTTATACTAATTTTTTTTTAGAACACGTACGTTTTTTTTATGGAAAGGGGAAGTGACAGAGAGAAAGACAGTGTGGTGTGGTTTGAAACTCAGGTGGTGTTAAGTTTCTGTAAACTCCAAGGGTGGCTGTCCAGATAACTGGGGAGTATTTTGTTTGTTTTTCGCTATCATTGTCGTTGCTTATGATTCACAGTATTTTTTCCGTCCTCCTGAGGGCATCATCACGATGGAGTTGCATTTTAGCCGTATGACCACCCTACTGCCAGTGTTATGCCTTCACAGTAGAGTTGACTTAGCTTTCGCAAGTGATCGACTTTTTTATTTATTTCTTTCGAAATAAATAGATGATTCTTGACTTCAGGATTCGAACCGTGAATCAACAGCGTGACAAACGATGATGTTACCACTGCACAACGGTCACCCGTAGAAGAGTTTGCAAAATTAACTATGTTGATTTTGTAGATGACAGAAATACTCAGAACATTCGAAAAAACAAATATTTGGCAGACTTAATGTTATTTTTGAAAATCTCCACACAAATCTTTGAAAAAATATTTTACGACAATTTCATTTCCTCTATTTAGAGTACGGTATCAATTTTATTCAACCCAAATCGTATACTAGACTTAAAGCCTAATAGATCGGCCATCCAAAAATCTCCACAAAATTTTATCTCGCGGAACGGATCGGTACAATAATTTGATGCTCAATTTTGACAAACATCCGCTAAGATTACATATACCTATCATATGAGGAGGTTAAAATGGAGCAACTTTAATGATGTTATGAGCATTGCTGTCTAGGATTTCGGTTCCTGGCAGGTCCTGAATATCTCTAGGCAGTAAGGTCATAGTTAATAGACGAAACTGATGGTAAAATCTAGGCTCATTTTTCACACAATGTGAGGTGAAATTATAGTACACATATTTGTATGAGTTAGGTTACACGCAAATTCTGTACGCGTCGCAACTCCGCATCATATCATATCTAATAAATCGAACAGCGTTTTATCTTCCGCGTTTTTTTTTTTTAAGTCATTTCAAATCATCTTGCAATTGTTTACATATATAGAAGCTCTGTATTTAATTAGATTTGTGATAATGAGATTCCATGAATACTATTTAAGTCTGCAACGTTTCTCATAGGTCACGTGCAAAGATTTGATGTCGATAAGTAGGTAATTCTTTTTTCAACATACATTTCGCGATCGAAAAGTCAACCTTCTGAACGCATTCCTTAAGAAATCTACTACGCACAACCAGAACAATCGCCTTCTTCAAATTTAAATTTTAATCGAGTATCGATAATCAGGACTAAAATTGTTGACATTTACCGTACAGGGCCGAACTCATGCAGTGTTTTGGCGGTCGCAATAAATTTCATTTATTTGCCTCTATTATTGCTGCTTAAATCCAAAAGATGTTAAACCTTAATTGTGTTATTTGTGCCGAACTATTCTCCCAGACCGATGATGTTTATGTCACAAAATGTGGTCATATGTTTCACTACGCCTGCCTATGCCAGTGGTTGGAGCGGTAAGAACACATTTCTCATTTAAAAATCTATTCAAAAATAAATAAAACACCCAATGAATTTTAGTTCAAAAACATGTCCCCAATGTCGTAACAAATGTACCGATGCCAATGTTCATCGAGTGTACTTTAACTTGGCCAACTTGGATACGAGTAAGATCGACATTGGAACTCTTCAAGAGCAGTTGGACAATGCCAATCTTAAAGTAAAAGTTAACGAGAAAGACCTTCGGAAGGCTGACGAGCAGATCAAGAATCTCAAGCAGACTCAAAAGAAGTGCATGTACGTGTTGGAATTGTTTTGTGATTTTCAGTTTTTTTTTAAAAGTTATTTCGATGGTTTCTTCAGGAAGACGATCTCTGGTTTGGAACAGAAGTTGCAAAAGAATGATTTCGTTATTTTGTCTTACACTGAACAGGTAGGAGATTGTAATGTCCATAGGGATTCGTTAAAGGAGTCTGTTTTTTTGTTTGTTCAGTTGAAAATGGTAAAGGGTCAAGCCAAAGAAGCCGGAGAGCTAAGAAAGGAGGTGAAACGCTTGAAGGAACAGATCGAAATGATGGAGAATGTCTCATCGATTTTGGTTTCAACCACACAAGACGCCGAAAAGCTGCTAAAAGAGGAGAGCAATCCAGCTACACTGGCTGTCTGGGTGTCAGCGTTAAAGAGGTAAATACGATCAGTTCGCATTTACGAAAGAATCGCTGATAATGAGAATTTTTAGAGAACTTCGAACATGCGAGAGTAAGAGAACTGACCTAAGAAACGTCCTCAAAGTAGTGCAAAGTGATTTGCGCAAAGAAACCGAACTGAGGAAGTAAGTTGCACGAAATACTCTTCGATTAGTGAATAACTTTTTTTTTTTTTTTTTTCCACAAGGAATCGAGAGGAACGGGTGTCACAGTTAGAGAGTGATAATTATAATCTAATGCAAAAGGTAATAATTTATTTTACGTAGTTCAGTAGACTGGTAAAGAAGAACTCTTAAATTTTCAGTTAAACAAATTAGAGTCCGCGAGAGAGAAAGAGAAACTGAATACAGCCTACATAAGTAATTCTCCGTCAACATCAACTGCCGAACATAGCAGAGTAGCAACTCTCCAACAAGAGGCTAAACGGTTAAGTATTTCGCCAAGCATTGTAAGGAAATCTATTTCTACTCAAAGTGAAGTTCGCAATAACTTTCAGTTCTTTACAGTCAGAAAAGGTGAAAATTATTGAAGAATCTACTTCTCCCTACTTAAACATCAAAGCAAGTGGAGTCCCAATCAGCATGTTAAGGATAAGTACCATGAGGGGGGATAATTGCGAAAATCCAATGAATAAAGGATTAACGAATCTTAACAGCCATTTGTCGGAGAAGGTAAGTACCTGTCCAAGAAAAACTGTAGGTCTTTCATTCAGTCGTTGTTGGAAAATCCTCTGCATATCTTAGTCGGTAACAGGCCGACTTCGTTTCGTCGAACCAGGACGTTCCTGGCCCAACCTCGCCCCGGCTGGTGCCACCACTTAAACAGCTACCTATCTCGATTCTATCCGGTGCTCACAGGTGCCCACAACCCAGAACACCTTTTCGATTGTCCAGCCAAAATCCACAACTATATGCCCGAATGCACGCTGGAAGCATCCCATCGTAGCCGGTAATTTTCTGAGTCTAGAAACGAAACACCAAACCTCCTACAATACGAGTGCAGCGACACAAACAACAACATACTTAGAGTTCCTTAGGTCAAGCTTGGTCTTTGAAGCAGAGTTCCTCTCTCGTCTCTTGTAATTCAACTGATGTCTCGGTTGTTTCCTATTTTCTTTTCCGGTAAATTTCAATATCATCTTTGTTACATGCCCTGCTTATCGTCCAGTTCAGAATAGCTTAGTTGATTTTCACAAAACTGACATTTGCCAACTTTAACTACGAAGCTTGCTTTCTGGGCGTTTTCTTCTAAACGGTATGTATTGGACAATAGGTCGTCTTGGTGCACATAAGTATGAAGGTTGGGCTATGAATCGCCATTTGCTGGGATAAAGTAATCTACCCTGGATCTGATAGTCTAACCCCAAGCCTTTTTCAAAGAAGAATGAAATTACCTGAGGTTTCCAAATGTGCGTGAAAACCAGACGCAACTGTAAAGTGCTCGTATGTTTGGTCCTCCTCAAGGTACAACATACAAGGGCTCAGGCATCTGAATCTGATTGTCATCCGGTTTGAAAGTCATTCATTCTTAAGTCATTTCTTAGGTTTAGTATATATTTGGTTCTACTTTACTTCACCATTTCTAGCACTACCGTCGTCATCGACATAATACGCTTATGCGGTGAGAATAACTGCGATTGCTGAAATGGACATTTTCCAAACTGTAGCTGTCTGTAACTGTGTGCAGACGCATTTAGACCAAATAAGGTCCATTGTGAGGGGACTAACGTTATTCTGACTGCCAAAATGACTTATTAAACCAATAGGACATTTTTTGAAGCGAAGGGTAATTCTGACGCCAATATACAAGTCGTATTCCCTTTTGTTGTTGGGCATCCAGTTTGATCAAAAGTTTACATGTATCGAGAGGCATACTTAAATTTTACCTTCTCGAGGGCTTTGTGGTTGCCCAGAATTTCTCTGTTGCTCGGCACCGAGCATAGTTGAATATTGAATTGTTTCGCCATCTCCTTGAGAGTCGAACGGAATTTGAAGTAAGTGAGCACGATACCAGGGGATTTATTTTACCCGGCCGTTATGTTATATTTAAGACAAGGCAAGCCTCCATATATTGCCATAACTTAAACTGTTATATACTTCCGCAGTGGATCACAATTCTAGTTTGAACATACTTGCAGTTACCTTAACTACGGTAAAAATATCGGGATGTTTAACAGGGATTGTAATACCGAAAGAATGTATTGGCTATTAGAGAGACAATTTTAAATCAAAGTCAACATTGAACGCTTTCTTGCCGGAAAGCAGGCCAACAGAATTGTTTGTGCAAATAAATCTGTTAACATCAAGCACTGTGTTTAATATGAAAGACCATAAAGTCCAAAGGCTGGGATCAATAGCGCAGCGGAAAATTATCTCAAGTCATAGATTATGACTAAGAAACTTATTAACATTTGGGGTAGAGGCTCAGCATGTTGGTCAGTGACGGGGAAGTAATGAAAGCAAATAATGCAAGAAACACCTCGGTATTCATCTCTATTCTCAGTCGTGTCATCCGGAAATTAATGTGACAGCTTGAGCGACTATAGGAATACACACAAAAGTGAGGCTACATAAGTTTTGTTCCCGCTTTCGAAATTCGTATAATGTTACACGTACTGGAACAGACATCAAGTTGACAATATAGACGCTACAAAGTAAGCTGAACATTAACATGACTTTCTTCGCCTTCAAACACTATTTGACTCCGTTTCATATTTTCCTAAAGGTCTTTGAGTGTGTAAACGGCAGACAGAAAAATCATAGATTTTCTGAAATTATTATACATCCGATATGGTAACAATTCTGAGGTTGAAACTCACACAATTAACCACCTCCAATTTGTCGCTTGTCTTCAAAATATTAAACGAGGAATAGCTCGAATTTATGCCACTAAATTGACAACGTTGCAGTAGTAAGATCATTCACCTTGAGGGGGCCACGGTGTAGTGGGTAGTGTCTTTGCTTGTGACCCGAGCTATGCAGGTTCCAGCCCGAACAGAGCAAATTAACTTTTAGTCCCTCAAACCACACCAAAAAGGGGTTTCTGCCTGGAAGTACAATGGACTGTAAATCGAGTCTGATATTTGTAATCATCATCCACCTTCATAGTGGTTAAAAAAGAAACAGCAATGACAACAGACTTATCGACGGATGTGGCTATAAATATAATCAAAACTATCGTGAAAATTAAATGAAAGCAGAGTTGGCCAATCAATTTTAATGTCGTCGACGAGAAGCCCTAAAAACTAGACTTAAAGCTGTGAACATAAGTAGGAATCTCTACCTGAAATGTCTTTTTCACAAACTCTTTTGGCATAGATAGTATCACTATTTCTATTCGAATGCACAAAGTGACTACCTAAGAAGCCTCTGAATTTACACGAGAAATCTTCCTAGCGGAAAGCAATTATACTCCGTTGAACTTAAGATGGTAAAAGTAACGATACTCCGGCTAATCTACGTACAAATATGCGACTCTAATAATTTAAATATGAAAAATTCAACTCAGCTGTAGGTACTCCAATCTGTGAACTGATTTCATCGTTCAAGGCTAAGTTGTACGTACGTAGAACTACCGAACTTACGATTGCCTTGTGCAGGCGATGGCTAGAAACAGTCCTCTCTTGTCACAATACTTATGCAGGCGTCGAGATTCAGATCTTCCTGTTCATCATGCACTGACGGCATAATACGTGCCGTGTTTGTAAATCAAGGGTTCCATTAATATGTGTGGCATTGGCGTTAGTCTGCGGTTGTATTCTAAAGAAAAAAAAAAACATTTCATTCTATTTCATTTCCATTAACACTTTTTGTTTTCTTCAGTAGAAATTATTTTATATTCCTTTTCATTTATTTCTCTCGGCAGTTTTCGATATTCAAGAAACCCCGTCTCATGGTACCACCGAATGGATTGACTGCCTCCTTAAAACCTGGTCTAACGTATAATGGTTTCGGAGGCTCAGAGATGACACGCGATGAAGAAGACCGGCCGAGGTTTATTAATAAAAAAATGTCATCCCAAAGTTTAAGCAACCGCTTGAAGGCTGGAAAACTACGCAAATTCCCATCAGCTGGATCTGAGACCATGGATAAGTTTCTAAGCAAAAGCTAAACACACAAGTACACCGATCTATTATATATATATACCACGTTCTTTGTGGGGAGTGAATGCGTTATTCGTTTAAAATTGTAATTTATTGTTTGCAATTTTTCAATTATTATTTAATAGCATATAAAAATATTACAATAATACGTATTTAATTAAGTTCTAATGTTAATTAAGTGAGTGTTAAAGTTTATTTTGCCTTAATCGATTGTTTAGTCTTTCTGGTGTCGCGAATATTAAGTGCGTTGCGCCTACTCGCTATGCAATGTTTGTGGAAATGAAGCATTTTTTTTATGTTTATAATCTTTTTTGTTAGAAAATAGTTAATACAGAATGAAAAAAATTATTAATCTCTTGAAATGTGTTTCTCTGCTTTGCCAGTCCACTCCTCTTTGAGTTCTACTTTGCAGCCTAAATCACGTAGAGCTGATTTGATGTCTTGACGGACTGATGGATGTTCAGTCATTCCTGCATTGAGGAGATCCTCAACGCCGAACGAAAGGAAGCTATCACATTGCTCACGGGATCTGCATACCATGTTGCGTATGGCCCATGCACCGTTTCTCTAATAAGATTTAATACAATTCTCTTGGTGGTTGTGGATAGTTCATTTGACTTACCTGCACCATTTTATGTTTGGGATGCAATCGAAGAGTTTCTACAATCGTTTCAGCGATACCAGTTTCGTAAAAGGCAATACTGTTCTCTTTCACTCTAAGCGTTAGCGTGGCAATACATGCCAGGGCTGCGGTAGCGATTGCTTCGTTGTCCTAGGAAATGATATTGACAAGGGTAATTGATATTAGCATTCTAAGGACACCACCTACCATATTGCTGTGGAGGAGCTCTTTGATAATAGGTGCAGCACCTTGTTGAATGATGTGGGCTTTTGTTGTATCGTTACCAGCCAAGGCACGAAGGAGTTTTAAAGCTTCTCGGTTTAACTTTAAGGCAGTTGGGTTTTTAACCTAAAAATTTAAAAATACGGATATAAATTTTGCAAAAGAAAACGAAGGTTTGTTTGTTTGTTTGTTTGTCACTGGGTGAAGCTGGTCCTCAATCAACATGCTTCAACATCTAGCTTACACTACCTGGCTCTGGTTTTACACACCAATTTTATTGGAGTACGACTAAGCTGAGATCTTCCTCTACAGAGTTGTCTGTCCAGAGTAACTAGGTACATAACACTGAAAAGGTTTAAATTCACTCCGACTCAGCTGGGATATGTTGAGCGAATGGATACCACAGTGCTCCAGCCTGGGAACAAGTATTACCTTTGATATATAAATTAGCAAGGTCCAACGCAAATCATAGCGACATAGCAGCATCATGCCGAGTGATCTGGCAGCGAAGTGGCAGTAGTAAGACACGAGCACACAAACCACTGTAAACAACATTTTCATATCGCGTCACTTCGGTATATATGGCAGGACATTCCTCTTAACATACACTACCGCAATTGCAAAAAAGTCAATGAAAAGGAAACTCTCTCCCACTTCCTCTGAGGGTGTCCGGATGCAGAGCCCGACATCGAACTCTAGGCAAACCCTTTTTCGACATCCTTAAGGGAATTTCAGAGAAAAGCATCACAGAGCTGATCAGTTTCTTGAATGCCACAGGATGGATTTGAAATCGATTGAAAATGTATACAGAGGTAGTACTTGGGTTGAACACAAAGCTTAATATCCCGAGAATGGGCGGGGGTAAGGCCATATGTTCATCTTTGTGGCATATCACGGTTGCAGGGTATTTACAGGTTTATAAGTTAGGCAGGGTTACTCGTTAATATATGTACATCGTGTTGTATACAGCGAATATGTCGGATGCAGATTATACGATGTATGTGTGCTAAACACAATCTTTGAACCGATATTGTAACAAACCCAAGTTGGAACAACGGTTGTATAGTACATTTCCTATTTTAGAGCACCCTCAGCTTGAATGCAAACAAAAAAAAAGAAAATCGATTCATATAACAACTCACCATAATATCGAAAACTAATTTCAGGCCACCAGCATCCTCAATGACCACACAAAACTCATTACGCACAGCCAAGGTACCGATGGTCAGAATGATATCAGCAAGCACGGCAATATCTTCGAAATCTGCAAATAACAGCTATTTTATCGCCAACTGTTTGGCCAACATTATTTTACAATTCACCTGCTAACCGCTTGGTTAAGTCGACGACCACTTCAGACGCAATCAAACGTGCGTGCTCGTGTGCCTTCCCGAATTCAACTCGAATGTCATCGTCCAACACCATATACCTCATAACAGCACAAACATCCTTCATGACGCTGGGATTTTTTACGTACACCAGAGGTTTCAGCTGCGTCATTATATCTGCGTTCACAATATTTTGTCTATTAGTCTCGTGCATAATGCACGCTTTTCCCAGCCATTGTAAGGTGCCACTTAGCAGCTCGTCCTTCGGCTTTGTGCTTAAAAGTTTAATCACCATCGCCAGAGCCTCTGCATCGAAAAGATCCGGTTGTTTGTTAGTCAACGAGATTGCCGCATTCACACATTTGCTCAGAACATCTTCATTGGGGCTAGGCGAGGAGAGTTCTTGTTCGAGGAGTGTAATAATAGTATCGTGGGCACCGTTCTTGCCTGCCAAGACTCGATGTGGAATAGACTATGCGAGTGATAAATGCAAACGCAGTCCAAAACACAAAGAAAATAAAAAAACACCCACCTTCTTACATTCATCATCGAGGACAGTTAAATACTCGAGCAGTTGATCGATGTTTGTAGACTTTTCACCGATGTGAGTCTTTAGTTTGTCGATGATTTCGTTCAGAACTGGAACACCTGTTTCCTCATTGATCGCCAAATCCTTGATTATGTTCGCCAGATTGATGCCCTAATTATGGGAGTAATTTTAAGAAGAGAAAAACTCACACGCACTGGCTAACCACTTGCCTGAGCTTCGAATTGCTTAATCGTTTCCTCTTTAGCTTCGTCGGGGCTCATTGAAAAGTCGACAATATTTTCCTTGACCACGTCGTCAAAGGTTTCCTGCGAAATTACCTTGGCCATGTTTTCGGTTGCTCTGCCCACACTGGAATCAGCAGTGAAAGACAACAAAATCGTTCCGGTTGACTAACTTACCTTATATGGTAACTTGAGTCTGTCTGGCTGCTGAGGACTTCCGAAATACTTCGTCGTTTCTTTGTTTTATGGGGACAAAGTAATTCAATTAGCTCAGCTAGAAGAAAAACACTTTTTACCGGTGAAAAACGTTACCAAAGTAAATAAATCTCTGTGAAGACGTTGGGGTTTCGAATAAAAGGCAGTTATTTGTAGGAATTTTAGTTTTGTTTATTTATTTCTGATTAGAAATTATAGAAAACTTTATTTCGAAATAAAACTATCGTGACAAATCGCTCAGCTGCTTGCAGTGCAACAAAAACATAACAAGTAGTTTTGTTTGATTTGAAATGAAGTCATCAACCGGGGAATGACGTTTGTACGGTGCTGTGTTCGGAAATGCGAAGTTCATGTATGTAATCACATAAATTACAGTATGGTGGTGGATTTATTATACATGGTTACGCTATGCAGAAAACTAGAAATGGAATCGTGGTTGGCTATCCATGCTAATTGTAGAGCTAAAGTGAGATCACTATTCTCTCTCATGCTAAATTGTGTCTCCTGCCTAACGAATGGCCAAATTCGTTGGAACTTGTAATGTTGTTCCTTACTGGCAGCAGACTATGTTTTATCCCACTTTAAATGCGGAACACTCTTACGTGACCATGTAAATCGAACATAATGCCTAAATCACAATACTGCGTTACCCCAGAGACAATCTCAAAGTAAATCGAAAATAATTCCTAAATCACAATATGGCAATCTCGACGAAACGGCCCCCAGCATTAGCTGTTGACAAACGTGGCCATCAAGATTGCTATGTTATTGTCATTTCAATCCGTCTACATTTGCGTTGTGTTCGTCGTAAGCATTGAAAATGTCCCCAGCATGATTGCCCAAAACACAGTATTGCGTTAGTACTACCGTTGACAGATAGCGAAAGTTAATTAAAGGAATTAAGAGGACGCTATCACAACAGAACTTCTTACTTCAATACTTCACGACTTCATTGATTAAATGTCATCCCTAACGCAACTTTGCGCTGACGTTTTTGAAACAAGATTATTGTGTTTCCTTGTGAAAATGATCCCTTGTTCATAAAAGTGAGCATGGCAAACAAGAACAATAATTGACTGGGCACACAGTTGATGTTTTGATATTATAACAACTCACAGTTATCGCTGAGTTTAATACATTTATACTATCGGGCAAGAGTTGGACCAGAAATGTGTTTCACTTAGGAATGTTGGCAGACATGAAAAAATGGTAATTCTATATTCTGTTCCATGTTAAATCATTGAATGATTCATTTAACAAGAGAAAAATGATAATTCTAGAATCCTAGTAATTATGTAAAAAAATAAGGTGTATTTCAAAAATATCTTACCTGTTCATTTTGATCGGTAGTATCTAATATTAAATCTTTAAATGTAAGAAATATCACAACTGTCAAATAGTTTTCTTCTGGTTTTTAGATTACGGACGTACTTTTAAAATTTAACTGGAGAAAAATGACCTTTTAGTTTATAGGGGTGAAACAAAAATATGTAATTTTTAAATGTAATATAATGTCTGTTAAGTAGTTAAAAGAGGTTGGCGAAACCGGCAATTAGAATGGTATTCTGCGAAGTTTGCAAAACCTAGTGATGGAGGAAATGAAAAGGATAGAGAAGAATTAAAGATAGACAAGGAGAGAGATTGAGGTAACGATGTGCTTTAATTCTAAATCTTTGCAAATTTTAAGTTTCTGGAAATACTGAGGAAGGCATTTCATCTCACATTGTGACGAATGACTAAAACGGAAGAAAGCAGGTTCTGCATGAATTGCATGCATGTGCAGAATGGGTTACACTTGCATTATGATTAAACAGGGGGGAACAACTACATATTTCGTCCGAATAATTATGTTGGAAATACCGGTACAGGAGCACTGTACCGGTCAAAATCGCAAAATGGAAAACCGTTTACATTACAAACAATTTTGCTTGGTTCGAACAGTATACTTGCTACACTTTAAAAAAAAATATTACTTTTACGAATTAATTGTCCTTAAATGTGCTAATTATCAAATACCGAGTCCAAGTTTAGCTCCAACCATTCCTGCTTCCAAAAAGTATTCAAATCTGAAATCTGTCAAAAGCAAACTGTCAACGATTGTCAGGAAAACGTCAGACCGATTTTTGTGTGTGTGAATCATTTTTTTGTTTTTTGTTACTATCCCCGTGAAAAAGTCAATTATACCAATGAAAACAATAAATTTGTTATAAAATATTTATCACCAAATAATAGTTAATTGATTGATCGCCCGCACATACCAAAAGAAAACCACGTTCGCCAGTGAAAAACAAAAGAAATTTAATGTCATCTAGTAATTTCAAACTGCGACATAACATTTTTAGTTTGCCCTAGTTACTAGTTCTACTCGAAGTGCATTCGTCCCAGTTCCTTACACTCGTAAAAAATCAATTCCATTCAACAAATTTAAATGTATGGGTTGCCGTTTAACAAAAGATGAACAAAATCTTACATCGAACATACGTGAGACCCCCACTCCAGCTCTCGATATGCAGTCCAAAAGTGAATACAAATCTCGCCTGGAGCGTAAAATGTGCCTGGTAAGTGTTGAGTTTGATGCAAAATGTCAGAGGACTTGCCCCTCGGGGCATTAGTCATAGAACAATTAATTATAATGTTGAAAGGGTATACTTAAAAGCTCACCAGAGTGAATGATGGTAATAACTTTGTGTTCTTTGTTGTATCTTGCAGGCAAAGGAAACCCCCGAATCGGATTTCGATTTATCCGATTGTAATCTGAAGGAAATTCCTGCGGGCGTATTCGTCTATTGTCGTGTTCTACGCAAAGAGATTCTAAATTTAAGCAAAAACCAATTAACAACAATAGTCAGTTGCAATAACAACAATAGCATTGGTTTACTGAGTGATCTGCAACTGCTGCGTATACTCGATCTGAAATTCAATCGAATCAAACAACTGCCAGAGGAAATTTACAAATTAGAAAATCTCAGGGTATGCATGTCATGGACATCATCGGTTGGTCGTTGGCTTTTGCACTAATTGAGATTTCTTGTTTTACAGGAACTTTTAATATCGAACAATCAACTTGCTAAACTACCAAACGCGATAAATCGGCTCAGATACCTCGAACATCTCGATGTATCGAACAATAATTTACAATCAATTAGTGAATTAAGCTGTATGCCTAATTTGCGGATCCTGAATATAAGCGGGAATCCTAGACTGCGTCAGCTTCCGACCACACTGGCAACTTGTGATACTCTTAGTGATTTGATATTGGACCAGGAGACTGTGGAATGGCCTACGCATGATATTCTTGCTGGTGGCACACTGAGCATTCTTCGATTTTTAGCCACAGGTGAGGTGTCAACAGAAGTTGCAGATGGGATTCCGAGTCGACAAAATGAGCCAGAAGATGTAAGTTTTGTTGTAGTTGAAGATATTTTAAGAGTAGCTGTTATAAGGACGAAGTGTCTGGTCTGTCAGACTGTCTGTCCGTCAGTATGTCACATACTTGTAACTTTTAGACAGTTAGACCTAAAGAGCTGAAATTTTGCAATGTTATGAACGGACCATCGGCCCGTGACTACTTTCCAGACCACGCATGCATGTAGTTCTCATATTCTCCTTCATAACATATCTTTTTCTATGAACTGACCCATGTCAATTACTTAACGACCTGCCAAAACACTACCATTCGCCGAATCCATTATAATATCGTCACACAAAGCAAATTAGTATCGCCCCATAAACTGTGAAACATTTGGCCAGTTCATTGATACATGATGCCTCTTGAAGAGCGCCCGCTCATGTACTTACGAATTCTGCGACATACACACTATTGGGTTTCTGTCGTATACACAGTGTGACATACGAAAGTATGCCCATTCATGGATAGTACAGGGCTATTAATTTTCCGCTTTAGGATTTTAATTTAAAATAAAATAAAATGTTGGACTATGCCATAACTTCACGGATGTTGGTTTTCAAGTGCTCCAAATTTGGGGATTATCTACATAGACACGATCTTTAGCATAGCCACACAAAATAAATCCAACGAGGTTAGATCACGTGATCTTGGTGGCCGAATGATGTCATCGCTGAAGAAGATTTTGTTTGAAAAATCGGCAACAACTTGTTTATTTTGCAGCACCCAATCGTCGTATGTTTTGCGCATTCTGATCAGCAGGCTTTAGTTGTTGTGTAAGCTGGACCTTATAGGAAAGAAGATGCATATCCAAGCACAAAATACGCCAAATAGGAAATCTCCAATTGCTGAGCACGGTGTGGAATTGACAGTTCTGGGTTTTTCGGAGATCGAACATTACAATCTGTAAATAAATATAATTCAAATTAAATATCGAAAATGTCCTATTTCGTCAACACTCCATATGGCACCATTTCTCCAGATACTGGGAAAGCACGGGCGCCTGACGTCACATGACAGAAATATGTGCACCAAATTCGCTAGATTTTGGGCTATTTAACAACATAGGGTAACGTTGGCTAACGGGCTACGTTTGTAAGATTGAATCCGCTTGAATACATTATGGACCATTGTCTTTAAATTCCATTGTTTATTGGCGGAGCATGTAGCCTTAACAAAATGCATCCATTTCTTCATACCTTTGAACTTATTCCACCTCTAGTATTTTTCCGATTTCCCTGTTTGCTTTATTAGAGATCCTCCCCAGGTTCTTGTAGTAGGGAAGTTCTGTTATTGAAAAATAACCGTTTGTCCCTTAACTGGTTAGTTTAGAAATCGAATTAACCGGTATTAACTTACTAACCGCTGTTAATCAACCAATTATTGCCATTCATATACTCATTATTTTCAATACAATTGTAAAAAAAAAACAAACCTTTGAAACCATCTTACCCACACAGCCGTAGAGTGCTTATTGCAAGCAACTACCATGAGCAGAGATTTGCCAAAGCATACGCAATGCATCCACAGGCTTATCATTTAGTTTCTGGTGTTAGTAGTTAGAAACGACAGACACCACCAACACAAATACAATAAAAACAAATAAGTACAAATACACTAGATCGTAAAGTAAAACAGGTGGTTACAGTTTATGTGATGTAAGCTGATCATCCGACTAATTGGCTCATGCATGCCATAATTGGTTTTGTGATACCGGGCATACAATAACTCCAAGCTACGTAGGTTGTAAAGCAAGATCCCATTGAGGATAACAAAACAGGTGCATCAATTAGGCCCGAAACGTGTTGTTGTAGAAAAATTATATCATTATTTACTCGTCTTTGAGACAAAGGTAACATTTTTAAAAGTTTTATGCGATGTGTGTAAGGTGGAAGGTTAAATGGATAGTCCCATGGAAACGCCCTTTCAATGCAAATCGTATAAAGTTTCGCTGAATAGATGAAGGAAGTTCGAACTTATGAAGCATATTCTAGATGAGGATGGACGAAACAGTTGTACAGAGGAATAGTAACGTATGGGCTTTGAAACTCTTTTATAAAATCTAACATAGAATTGGATTTGTTAACAATTAAGTTACATAATATGCTTCGTGTATGAGACAAAGATTTTGTTGCGAGAGCGAATAATTAAAATTGGTTGGCATGCGTCTTCTAAAAAAATGTTATATTGCTCTGAACTTCTTCAATCTCTATGTACAATTATTGTCTTCACCTTCCTTGTAATAATAAAGATGGTTCTAAACATATAATTAAGAACGAAAATAATTTTTAATAAATACCAAGTTCTCCAGTAGCTCAATTTCTCGAAAATTTATTTTCGAAATTCGAATTAGAATACAGATTTCGAATAAGCAAACAAAAACGAATCTAAC
Organism: Pocota personata; assembly: GCA_963082735.1. Lineage (NCBI taxonomy): Eukaryota > Metazoa > Arthropoda > Insecta > Diptera > Syrphidae > Pocota > Pocota personata. The sequence continues at coordinate 190,242,814 of OY720430.1, forward strand.
TGCATACAAATTTTTCCAATTCGCGATGTTCGAATTTTGACCTAAGCTTCTCCCGAAAAAGCTCACTTTCTCGAAAACTGATTTTCGAAATTCGAATTCGAATATAGATTTCGAATCAGCAAACAATAGCGAATCTAACGAATTTTGACCTAAGCTTCTTCCGAAAAAGCTTAGTAAACAATGGCTTTTTCAAAAAGAAACCCTATCTTGACTACTTATTCAAGAACGGAAGTAAATATTCGAAAAATTACTGAATATACAGTGAAAAAAACGTTGTTGGATAAATTAATTAAAAGTAAAATAACTAAAACTAAGTACTTTACACGAGCTGTGTAGCTCCTGCAATTGAAATTAAAAAAAAAAAATACCGAAGGTCCACCAACAGAATCAATCCACGTGGGTGTTCGAAACCAACAACTTATAGATGGAGAAACTAAACCATAACACATTTATGCAAAGAACTTAGTAAGTTAAGAACAGTAGTTCTGTTTCTGACAAAACTATCTTATTTTGCTCTTTACATATGTTATTGCGACAGATTAGTGTTAATTTATTGCAGAGTATATGTTGGGATTCAAGCCAGCTAAGATTTATTCCAAGGTCTATAGTTGGTGATAAGACTTTTGTCACATTTTTTAAATACAGGTGTGTTAAATGTATTTTCAAAAAACAGGTAAATTCCCAGTAGTTAAAGAGGAAGAACTAGGATACGAAACATTAATTCACTAACGTGGTCAGGAGTCTATCGGCTTCAGTGATTACTAGCTGACGCTTGTCATTCTGATCGAATAAAAGCAACTAACAAAGTTAAATATTTGACGTTAACTTGATAGGAAAGTATATTTGCTATAAGTATTGGACTGGATTAGATCGTGGATCTAAAGGGATTTAAATATAATATCCTTGTTAGGGAGGCAACATTTTTGAAGAGTTCAAATACTTTAAATAAAAGGCCACGACTGTGTCGAACGTATGTGCTCTTCTTTTGCACATTTTCCAGGTTTAAAATTTAAGCAATATCGATAAGAAGCGAAATAATTGGAGTTTTCAAAAAATCCCTTAAATCATACGTCGAAAATTTAAATAGTTACATATGTATGTCGAAAATGACTTGGGTATCAAATAAAATCGCCTTAGCCATATCCGAAAAATAGGCAATTTTCAGAAGTTGGAAAACTTCGGAAAATATTAAATGTATTTTTTTATAGCCATTTTAAAAAGAAACCAACAGATGGCCCACCCTTAGAAATAAGGGAAAAGTACTTTAAAAACTTTGGTCAATAACGCGGAATCTTGGGGCGGGTAGATCCGCCTCTTCTCTTTTTTTTTACTTTGATAGGGTCTATCATCTCTCAAAGTTTGATTGTTTCAAGTGGAATAACCTGCAAGAGAAGACAAATTTTAATTTCTTGCATTTCTGGGAAAATTATTTACTTCTTGCGGTTCTAACGCAAAAATGATCCTTTTTTATGAAAATTTCATCCTGAACAATAAATGTCTTCACATTTTTCTTCGTAAAATTGAGGTTTAGCGAGATATTTCGGAGATAATTTCGGCTGATTTTCTTTCCAAGATGTCTTCGAACGTACACCCCACCACTCAGGAGCGAAGCAAATTGGTACGAGTATGTTGGTTACGGACTTAAACTAACGGCTGAAACGATTTCCAGCTTTATGGAATTAATTTCCGAATTTAAATTGCTGACGCCTGGCCTAGATTCCGTCTTTTTGTTTCTTTTCCAGATCTTGTCACTTTCGAGATTTGGAAATTTCCTTTTTATATGTTGGTAAATTTACGATACCTGACAACTCAAGGAATTGTCAAAGAAAGCTCTAATCAAACTGCTCTATATAAATGCTTCACTGAGACTACTATACGTTCCAAGACAATGGAAAGTCGCTGAAGTTATAATGGTTCCAAAACCGGAAAAAGTCGTACAGACCAATATCGCTCCTGCCGATAATATCAAAGGTATTTGAAAAACTTCTATTGAAGCGGCTACAAGCGGTCATTGAAGAAAGACGTTTAATTCCTGATCATCAATTTGGCTTCAAAATTAAGCATTCCACAATTGACCAGGTTTATAGAATAACAAATGAAATGGAGAAAGCCCTAGAAGGGAAGAAGATTTGTTCTAGCGCTTTTCTTGATGTCTCTCAAGCCTTCGTAAAGGTAAGGCGCGATGGATTGAAGTATAAGCTAAAACAGGTTCTTCCGGAACAGTTATACCAAATTTTAGAATCCTATCTTGCGAACAGATTTTTCTGTGTTAAACACGGAATTGAATATTCCGAATTTAAGAAAATCGTTGCCAGAGTTCTACAAGGAAGTGTTCTTGGTCTAGTCGTGTTCCTACTCTTAACTCGAGACATACCTCAAGAAGAAGGCACCGTGTATGGCTATACTGGCAACAGAAAGTTCAGCCGAGTCAGCAACTGAAAACCTTCAACGAGCTTTGGATACAATTTACGAATGGACAAAGATTTGGCGCATTGTTCTTAGCGTGACCAAATCAACGCATGTTAACTTTACTTACAGAAAAATAAACAACTTTCCCATTTTCACGTTAAAAAAGAAACGCGACGAGCTCAAAAAAAGTTATCGACAAATGTATTGGCTACTTGGAAGACATTTCAAATTAAGCATATATAACAAACTGCTTTTAAACTGCAGTGCTAAAGCCTATATGATTGGATTGTATACAACTTTGTGGTTGTACTAAACTAAGCAATAGAAATATACTACAATCTTTTCAAAACAGTGGTAAGAGCAATCGAGCTCCGTGGTATATTGGGAACCATAGGACCACAGAGATTTATGAATAGCTACTGTCGCGAAATACCCAACTTTGCTCGCAAACTCCGTATTCGTCTTAATGGTCAACAACGCCATACTCTAAATTCTGGACGTGACAAACCTTGTGCGTTGACTACAAGGAACGAAACCATTCGATTTAGCACAATAAGGAGTAGCCGGACGTAATGTAGGTATCAGCGGGTGGTTTTTGTGGAAAGATACCTGCCCATCGCGAATATTCTTTGAAACTTAAACTACTAGATTAGGTAAATTAGTTGTAGTCAACAAGAAGAAGGGAGGTGTTTTTAGTGAGTAAAATCTCACACTACTATGAGCACGAGCTGCTGGTCCTAATAGTATCTAAGAAGATGTTCACATATCAAACAAAATAAAAAATTGTGTATGATATAATATACACCCCGCGCAACAAAAAAAGCCGCACATGGTAATTTTTAACAAAATGGAAGAAATTTAATAGATGATGACTAATCACTGCGTAGTCACTTTGTATTTTTGATGTTTAACATTTAAGTTAACACATTCCCCAATTTGACAATACATTTCGTAGCCTAATTGAAAAAAAGTAATGATCGTGAAGATCAGACTACAAAATATCAGATATTACCCAAGTACTATCAATATACATAAATTAAAAAAAGAGCAACAATTTGAAAAGCAAATTTCTTTTTTCATATTTTTATTAACTAAGAAACCATTTTACATAATTTAAGACTTTCATAATACTAAAAAATGATTCTAGTATTTCGTAGCACCACCCTTCGCCCTAACAACGTCATGAACCCTGTTTGGCATGGAGGCATAGAAATTACCGAGGTAATTGTTATTAATTTCATTGAACCACACTTCTTCAATGATGCTCTTTAAATGCTGCATGGTTTTTTGTTTTTTATCTTGGATCTGCTTTTCCATAACAGCCCAGACATTTTCGATGGGGTTGAGATCTGGACTGTTTCCCGGCCAAATTAGGGATTCTATTCCTAATTCTTCTTTCAAAGTTTTAATCTGTGGAGGAAAGTTAAAAATTAATATCATAAGATTTTCAAAACACCCATAAATATGAAAAAAAAACTTCGAATTACTCACAGATTTTGCTCGTTGGCAAGGTGCTGAATCATCTTGAAAAATTGGTTTTGATGTTTCTGCTGTTATCATTTCCATACTCGGTACAACACCATCTAAGGTAATTTGTTTGTACTGCATGACGTTAACAGTGCCCTCGAGCGTAATTAGAGATCCAACTCCGATTGCGGTGATGCATCCCCACACCATAACATAAGGAGAATGTTTTACGGTGTGAGCTATGCATTCGTCGCTGTAGCGTTCCCCTTTTCTACGACGAACTATCTGCTTCCCATCCAGTCCGATTAGGTAAAATTTGGACTCATCAGAGAACACCACATTTGACCAAACTTGAACACTCCAGTTTTGCCTTTCCTTAGCCCAGCTAAGGCCCGTTTACTTCATTATGCTGGTCAGAAGTGGCTTTTTCGCTGGTCTCCAAAGACCAAAATTCAATCCTATCAACAAGAGCTAGCAAACCCATCTCGTTGAGACGATTCTGGATAGTTTTGACGCTAACTTCAGCCCCAGTAGCTTCTCGCAGGTCAGCTCTTAACTCCGATGCATTTTTAAACCTGTTTCTCAAGCTTAGCCTCTTCAGTTCCCGGTCCTCCCGAACAGTGGTACATCTCTTCAATCCTGTGTCAATTTTTCTGTCCAGATTGTGATCCCGACGATATTTGTTACGGAATCTTCTTACAGAACTCTCATTACATCCAATTTGTCGAGCAATTTCACGAAATAACTGATTCTGTTTGGATAAGGCGACGATAACTGCCTTATTTTCTTTACTCAATTGTACCCTTTTAGACATCGCGATATACTCTTTTCACTTTTATTTAAGAAATACAATTGCACGCACTGTTAAATACTGCCAGAATGAATTCCGACACATTCCAAAATGTGCATTACCTAACCCGGAAGCAATAAAATATAATTCGGCGAATCCCTTAAAGGTAATTAGCGCAAAAAAATGGAAAACCCGTATGCGGCTTTTTTTGTTACGCGGGGTGTATATCCGGTTCTTCGCTAATGCTTTGAATTTGCTCCACTTCCAGTATTTTCCATATCCCGGGTGATACTGGGCCTTTCTATTGACCTCTGGGTTCCAGTCAAGCGCTTGGATCCTTACACAGCGTATGACCAATCAATTTCTATTCACAGAGCTGAATGATTTTAACATTGAGTTTTACGAATTCGGCGAACTGTTAACGAGGTTTTGCCAAAAGCTGTGATCAAATGCGCTTAATTCATTTACCCCCGAGGGTAAAGAATAATTGGCACAACGTCTTAGTCACCTCGGCTACAGAGGTGTTAAAGCTATACGTGTCCGTTCTGCAGACATGTAATAAAAAAATCATATAGTGTGAATTCTGCGTAGAGCGCAGGGTAAACTTATCGCAAGCTGTTCTACTTATATTACATAATAGCAATCTAGTACGAGTATATTGGGGCTGCAGTACCCAACTCGAAGGCCTGGCTTACTATTTACCTAGTTGACAATTTTAAAATCGTTTGATGAAGATTTCTATTCTCATATACTCATAGGCCTTAATAGCTCAAATTGAAGAATATAACCACAATGCAACAAATCAAGCGAACCAACTGAACTATCAGCACATCGACGAAAGTGGTTACGGCAATGAAAATGTGAGTATCTAAGTATAGTTTTAAGAAAATCTAACTCATGCACGAATTGCTCTCCCCGCAGGCACTTTTGGAGCAGATTCAACGAAGGCAACAACAACAAAAGCAAGAGGTTTTTATAAATCGAAATATCTTAATCAGGTTTGCCTTTGAATATTGTGTATTTTTCAGCTTTTAAAAGCGGTCTTACTACAACAAAACGAAACGGAGAACTTAGTTAATAGATTACAACAACAAAAAGACAACGAACGCAATGCATTAATAAAAGACATATTAAACGGTGAGTGGGCACAATATAAGAAAGATTATTTGTATATGACTACCATTAACACCTATCTCTACTCGCACTGTAGCGGAAGAAAACGCTAACATAGTTATAGATAATTTCTTAGTCGCGAAGAACAAAACTGATAGTCAACTGGTAGAGAGAGAGCTCATCGAAGAACAACGACTTCTCGAAAACGTATGTATACCACAGTTTATTTTTTTAAAACTTTACTTAGTATGTTGTGTCTTCCAGCTTCACCTTAAACATTCCGAACTGCGTAAACAAGAAATCCTCTCCACAATGATGGAATCCTTACGCGAGGAAGAGACCAAAATTCAATCCTATCAACAAGAGCGTGACGCCACATCAGTGAATATATTAGAACAGGAGAACGCCAACTCTGCACAACTTAGTGCATTCTATCGCAACTACGAGAGGATTCGCAACGAAATGGTTGGAAGAATTTGTGAAGATGAAGAGCTTCAAAAGCAAGCGGTAGTCGCTCTTATGGCACAAAATGATGCCCGTTCGTGGGGGCTTGTTGAACAGCTGCGTATAGTGGAAGTTCAATTGGCCAGTATGACGCAATTCGAAATCGAACGCAAAAAATACTTTAACACAGAGCAGATAAATGAGTTGGCCGATAAGCGAATGCGTCTAACATACATTTTAACTGACTTGCTGGAGCAGCAGGAGATACGCCGTGCTAAACTATGTGATACACTGAAGTCGATGGAGGCACAAAAATCCAACGAACAGCAGGACTACTGGTTGTTGCAGTATCAGAGATTGTTAGACTCGCGCCCAGTGGAATTCTCATCGAAAGCGGCCAATATTGATCCGATGCTTGGATATAATTTCCTTGTTAACGGAGTTATACATTGTTTGCCATTCCTGCAGAAACTACTGCTCAACTATGATGTGTTCTTAGAGAAAATCTCAGATGAAGATCTCAGAGAAGCTGGCATTCGAGAGGAGCGAGATCGTCGCTTGATCTTGCAGTCAATTGAGGATTATATTCGCGAGAGTTATACCGCCGAGTGTAGTGGCGATCGTTATGCCTCTGCACCGCCAACGGAGGAAGCGCAAGAAGCAGAGGAAAATGAAGATGTTGCTACAACTTCGAAAGCCTCTGCCAAGGTTCGTGAATTTTCAACGGAATCTGATGCGATGATAAATGCTTCAGAATGCGTCATTTGCATGGAGGACTATGTGAGTTGATTGATGTTAGGGGTTTGTTCAAAAAATGCAGAGTGGAACCCGACATAGAAGCGTGTACTACAACAATAACAACAACTTTTTTTTTTTTTAGAATAGAGTCCATAAGGCACGACGTTGATGCTTTTTTAAAACCAAACTGCACCATTTTTGAACACTCTCCCATTTCCATTTTTAAATAATGAGCCTCTAATTTGTGTGCCTTTCTCTCTACTTCCAGGTCCGTGTAATATTCCTACCATGTGGCCATATGTGTTGTTGCCTTAATTGTCAGCTAAAAGTTGACATCTGCCCCATGTGTCGGGCTGAAATCGAGCGCAAAGTCAAAGTGGTCCAACCATAACAATAATAACCGTCGTAAATAATCGCCTAGAAAAAAAAAAACAAAACGCTCACATCAAAGGTTTTCTTCCTCTTTCAATCAATCAAATCAGCATTTCTTCTTCTCTTTTCTATATAGCATCTCTATTTCTGTCACATTCTCACTTAGAACAAAGCGTAATAACGAAATTAACCAAAGCAAATAACGGAATTCGAAATTGAAATTACAAATTTTATCTTAAAGAAAAAAAACAATTTATATACAGTTTATAAAACATACAAAACAAAACGCAATAATTAAAATTTACAGTTTATATTAATGTAAGCACATTTTTAATTCAATATAGTTAGTATTAATTGCAAGGAAAAAACAAGAAAAACAACAATGGTGTGCTACTAAAGTTTTATATATACATACATAAATAACTATATCTAAGAAATTAATTATCTATTAGAAGTTGTTAAACAAATTTTTTTGAATTCGTGTGATTTAAATGCCAAACAAAATAACTGAACATACTCTAAAAGCTGTGTTTTTTTTTTTTTCTTAATAATTATGATTTCGCAACTAATGGCCTTACATTTGGTTTTTGTTTTGCATTAACAATTATCTTGAGTTTTAAACTAATCACGTAAAATACTTAACGTTACAATGACAGCTAGATAGGAATACAGTTCTTTGCTATAAAAACTTTTATTTATTTTTTTAATTTGGCTATGCAATAACTTGCATACCTAGTCAGTCGTAGACATGTTTTTCAGTTGGCGACAAAATAAATATTCAATGTCTACAGGACGCGAAGGCTATTTGAGCAAAAATTTATGCAAAAGAACAGACATATTTGTACGTTCGTAGCGTACGTATTTATTCAATAAAATAACTTTCGGCATCGGTAATAGCCTCAATTCGTGGGCGGGGACGTGAACATGCCGGAATTAAATGGTCCTAGTTGATGTTGGCCATCATTTAGGCAATGTTTGTTGGTTTTATGTTCAATTACACCTCACACAAAGTAGTCCAACGGATTAAGATCTGGGAGTTAGATCGCGATGCATTCCTAAGTCGTCGCAACTTTTTGCGCTGGTGCAGAATCCCGCTGGAACACATATGGTCGTCCTTCACTCACACTGTCTACCCAGGGCTTAACAAGTGCCTTTTAGCACCTCGATGTATTCGGCAACGCGATATATAGAGATCAATGTGGCCTTCATGGCAACAATCACAGCGTGTCTTTTCATTTATTGTGTTAGGTATTTATCCGACATTGTCCCCGGGAAAAACTTAAACATCCGCTATCAACGCGGTCAATTACGACTGACCAAAGAGATGACCTCAAATAGCCTCCGCACCCTGTATATTATAATATATGAATCCTTATTCCATTTAAATAATGAAATACGGTTAAATTTCCTTAAATCGAATTGCTCCTAATCTCTCTATTATAAAGGTATTTATTCTCCCTGGTCCCCTGCTAACTCTACTTAACTAATTTTAGTATTCTGCTCTTATGTATTAGGTGCGCAACTAAGTTCTCGCTGTTTGTCAATAGATGGCTCCAGCAGTAAGTGCTGGTCGATTTTGACATATCCAAAACGTCATGAACCGAGCTTAGACATATGGTAAACAAACTGTTTTGACACACTAGTGATTTTGTTTTGGCGTCATATACTTTTGGTTGTGTGAATATGTCTGATTTTGTGCCAAATAATCGTCATTTGCGGGAAGTGTTGATTTTCTTCTTTTATTTGAAGAAAACGGCGGCTGAAGCGCATCGAGAGCTCCAAAAAGTTTTTGCTTCAATACTGCTTCGCAGCGACGTTGCATGGATTTGATGAGTGATCGACATCGTTCCACGGGTGTGGCGTACCACGATTCTTTCACTTTTTCGAAGAGATGATTCATATTGGTTATATTCTGTTTGCTTAGATCAATCTTTACATCCCCCCACAGATGTGCAATGACGTTTAGATCAGCACTTGACGATGGCCAATCTAAAACATCAATGGAATTTTCTTGGAAAAATTTCTTTGTAAGCTTGGCGGTATGTTTTGGATTGTTATCCTGCTGGAACTTCCATATAACTGGTAAATTTTCTTCTGCCCATGGTAACATGACATTTTATCCCTCTTTGGTTAGGATGCCATTAATTCGATGAATTGGTCCAACGCCATTCTATGAAAAACAACCCCACACATTAATTGAGCCACCAGCTTACGACAGGTGATGTGTATTTTGGATTGAATTCGCTCCATTTTGGCCGTCGTACAAACCGTCTTCCATCAGGATCGATACGATTAATTTTTGTTTCGTCACTCCAGAGGACGAATTTCCATTGTTTGATTGTCCATGATGCGTGCTACCTTGCAGATGCGCTTCTTTCTTTGGTTCTTAGTGACCATTGGTTTCTTGCGTACAACACGACCATGAAGTCCAGCTTCAACTAATCTTCGTCTGACTGTCCAAACAGATATTTGTGGATTAATTTCGTTTGAAATTTCACATTGAATATCTCTTTCACTTTTTCTAGGGTAAATTTTTGACAATCTTACGATTTTCCTGTCATCTTGGACTGTAGTTTTTCTGGGTCGTTGCCGCCTTTTGATGCTATTGCAAGTACCATACACTTTTTTCTTTGAGCAATTTAAAAGATCGCTAATTTGTTTATACGACAAACCAGCCTTGTGAAGCTCCAAAATAGCTTTCCGATCAGCTGGAGTAATCTGCATCCTTCATAATTGCGATTAATAGTCCTAACGAGGATTTTCTATCTTACAAATTATCGGAATACAGTTTGTTACGAATAAATTTATTTTCAAAGTGATTTCTTTTTAAATATTTGCTTACAGCGTTTCTAATTAGCTGCTTGGGTAAATTTTTCAATTTTCTCTTATTTAGCTATACTACTCACAATAGTGCGTGGGGTACACGTCTGATCACTTGACTTTCAGATATTGAAATAGAGAATGATACAAGTACGTACACATACTGCCAGACTGCAGAAAAAAAATTAACAAAAAAAAATTCGAAATTTTTTTTTTCATTTTTAAAAACTTGGTATGACATGGCCTTGCATATGTCAAATATTGCTTAGATATATGTAGATTTAGAAAGCGAGCCAATTTTCAAAAACCGGCAAATAAGTAGAGTCCGTTATACGTATTTTCTGCCAAAAACGTGCTACGCCACGTTATCTTAACTCAAATATGAAGTTTGATCAAAGTCGTTAGACCCGTTTACGAGCAATCGATTTTTTTCAAAATTGGCCATTAGTAAAGTACCGTTATTTTTGGGTTTAGATTGAAAATTCCGATTTCGCCTCGAATTGTGAACCCCACTGAGCACAAATATGAAGTTTGAAGAACATGTCCCTCCGAAAGAGGGACCTGTACCTATAGCCCGTGTAAAACAAATTTTTAAACTCTATTTAGATTTAAAAATTCTAAGTTACACAACTAAATAAATAAATAAATAAATATTTTGGCACTAACAGCCCAATCGGATTAGCTTCTTGCATCCACAACTGATTTTTAATAATTCCGTTAAGAAAATTCATATTTTGTCGCCAACGCTAAACAAAAATTGAACTTAAAACATACAGCTTCTATATAAAGGTTTCATAAATAACTATGATATTAACTCTTGCTTTTTTTAATTAATATACTACGCACAGTACCCTGCTTATTGTAATGAAAATTTCTCCACATTTTCACAGAATTCATTTGGCAATTGCCCACCGATGAACGTAAAATTCTTTGCATTCCATTTACAGTACTGCTAACTTTTTAAGTACAACTATCCTTCATTAAGAAAACAATAATTATAGTAAATTTTTTTTTTTTGTACAAACATTTTTATTGTTTAATGATTTAACTGCTTCTCCGATCTATTTTTTTTTTTTTTGTTGCATTTATCTGTATTCATGTTTATTTTGCTGATTGTTCCTGTTAGTTATTATTGAGAAAGTGTTTTTTTACATAGCGATTTGTCAATTTGTATAATTGCATTATATACATATATTTACATTACTTGTATGTTTTTAAAGCATTATATTTACGATCTTATGACATCTATCCTTTAAGAATCTTTAACAATATTTATAAAACTTATTATATTTGAATATTTTATTTATGGAAAATAAATCAAACATCTTTAAAATTTATGCTTATTGTTTTATATTGTGGGAAAAAAATGGTACGTATACGCCAAAGTGTATGGAAAGGATGGCTTCATGTAAGCCCAGAGCGATTTTGTAGGCGCAGCACGATATACAAAATTCAGACAATTTGACCGAAACCACTTTCCCATTATTTTTTTCTGAGGCGAAAACCTACATATATAAAATTTCTGGGGCCTTATGTTCAACCATTATCGTTACCTATGTATGTACCGTAACATGTATGGCTACCGTTACGAGAATGATAGCTGTCATTGGTTGGCTGGTTGGTTTAAGAGGGTGAGCTTATGCTCTTCACTTAGGCCTCCATTGGGCCATAGTGCTGTGCTTTGGGAATTATGCGTTGAGAGGATTTAGGTATTGGGATCATCATCATATATCCGATTCCTTTCTTACTGAGGTGTGTAATACCCGGAATCCTTGGAGATCCCAGAGTCTTAACGTCTTAACCTCGCTGTAGCAGGGCAGTGGCAGAGAAAGTGTTCTATATCTTCCTTCTCCTCCTCACAGTTGGCACATATTGTTGTATCAGCTATTCCCAATTTGAACGAATGTTTGTTGAGATTGATGTGCACTGTTAAAAGTCCCAATTTTTTTTTTGGCACATGTCAATACATACGAAGTTAGTTGTGCTTTTAAGAAGCATGGATTTTTGCTTTTCAGGTGGCAACATTTTGTTGATATCGTTCTCGTTACACATAATCATTACAAGTCGTGGGTATCGTTATATGAAAATTGTTTTTAATGACTCTCGCCTCGTAATACATAATAAGGCCCCTGGACTCAAATAAGACTGCAAATTTTCAGCTTTGAATTACTTTTTCAAAATTTTACATAATTTGTGTGGGCTAGATAGTCGACTATACGTAGATACGACGACGACAAGCAGATATAAGTAGCTGTTCCTTTTGAACTGATTCTTTTGTATAGGAAAACATTTTAGGCGCCGCAACATCTTTTCCATCTGGAGTGGACCAGTGTATCACTGTTACGAAAATTGAAACATTAACAGAGAAACAAATTTTCCATTTGAGAAATTTTATTAAGTATAAGAGAAATTCAGACTTATTTTGTACTGAACTGCCGAACTGAGTTGTTGTTTTTTTCTGATTTTATTATTGCACTCCTACGCTGCTAAAGCAAGTTTAGCTGTGTTGCTTTGGTAACAAAGCCTGACACTAGCTATACTGGCAGTTGCGAGGAGAGCTGCGTCTCCAAGTATGTTGAACACGCGTTTCGTATGTCGACGGATGGGACAATGGTTCCTAAATCTGGTCCCATCCGTGCTACAGCCCATAAGATACGAGGGGTCCACCCCCAACTCTTATCTGAAACTTCGGGGACGACTGATTGTTCAGCTTCGAGCTCGCGGTAAGTCGCGCCCTCTAGAGTCTCCTACCTGGATAGGGAGTTAATTTTAAAGTTTATTAAGAGCATCCAGAAAATATCAACAAACAGAGGAACCGAGAAGCAAAAAACATAATTAAGTTGGTCAACTAAGCATTTGGAAACTGCTCTCATTGACCACAACGATCCGGATGTTAGCATCATTGCTGAGAAATGGAGGAAGGTGGAAGTGAAGCTCGCGATCAATTCTCTTCAGATGTTAAGTGACCCTCCTGGTCCTGCATTCTCCTATCGAGACTGCGGCTGGCATAAAGGCTATGACAAAATTATTGTTCGCTCGGATCAAAGATCGAAACAGCAGGATCAGCAATCATTCTCTTTCAACCCATAACTGGAAGATTGGTAAGGTCGATAAGAGATGCTAAAACAGTACTCGTAGTTATTGTCATTAACGAAAAAACGTTGGCTGTACTATCCTAAAAGTCTACAGATGTGATGAAAAGGAACTTCGCAGCCAGCTGTAACTGTCCCCAAGCCTCTGCACCATCTCTTGATTTTATGTTGACGGACTCTGAAATGTGTAGTGATTTTATAAACATTGACTATAATTTGACTATGTAACTCTTTTGGAAGTCGACTATTTGTTGACGGTTACGGATCTGTCGTTGGGCTCGGAGGAGACTAATATTACCGTGGTCAAAAGTTGGGTAAGACATATGTATTTAGACTTGATTCAGGAAGTATGGGTTGTTAGCAACCGGCTTTGTGGACTCAAGTCTCCTAGTTATAAATTAATTTACGCAAGGATGGAAGGTAAATCGAGATCTTGAGTTATGGGTTGGTTTTTTTTTTTCTTTTAGCATGAGAGGTTTATACCTACATAGACAGCGCTGCGCTACGATAATTGTAATTAAGTGCGCGTGATGTCGTTTGTTTCAAGGAATTTAATGAGCATTTCCGTTGTCGAGATGAGATAAAACAGGGGAACGGAGAAAACCCTGTTGAAGTATTTAGATGGATTCATACATGTACATAAGTAGTGATCGATTTGTTAATTATTTTCATTTTGTTCAATCTGATTATGTTGTCACATAAAATGACGCATTTTTTTTTTATGTACACCCTACATATGTAGGAGCATTTGTTTTTAAAGAATAATTACCCTTATTGCCGATGTCGTCAATCGATTGTCGAGTCGCCTCGTTTTTACTTTGGGTTTGTGCAACTGAGGCGAGGCGACTTTCACTACATTTACATTGCACTCACGATCTACAATGCATGTATCGTTTTTTGAACTGGGTTTGCATAGGATCTTACGAGGTCAAGGTGAAAAGTTCTCGGCCCGACAATGAAAGACTGCGATTTTCAGCTAAAAAATGATTTTATTTTTCTACATAATCTCCCTTGACTTTAACACACTTGGTCCAGCGTTTCTCCAACATCAGTATTCCTTCTCGGAAGTGAGAGTCTGGAAGGTTGTGAAAATATTCATCCACGGCGCTCTCAACTTCTGCATTGGATGCGAAGCGCTTCCCAGAAACAAATTTCTTCAAGTTTGGGAACAGATGGAAGTCTGAGGGTGCCAAATCAGGTGAATAGAAGGGATGGCCGAGCAAATCGTACCCCAAATCCCGCAGTTTTCCCATCGCCAACGCACACTTGTGTACAGGTGCATTGTCCTGGTGCAAGATGATTTTTTCTTCTTCAATCCAGGTCTCTTCTCGCGAATTTTGGCATCCACCTGGTCAAGAAGGATGGAGTAATATTCGCCTGTAATTTATTTTTGTTTTGCCTTTCTCTAGGTAATAAATTAACAGGATCCCTTTCGCATCCCAAAACACATTGGCCATGACCTTTCCGGCAGAACGACTTCGCTTTCTTTGGCGCTGAATCACCGGCTTCCACCCACTGCTTCGACTGCTGTTTCGTTTCTGGCGTGTAGTGGTGGGCCCATGTCTCAACCATGGTGACAAATCGCCGTACAAAATCGGTTGTATCTCTATTGAATCGGTCGAAAGATTGCCGCGAAAATCGTTTGCGCATTTGCGTTTGATCGGCATTCAGCAAATGCGGCACCCATCTTGCGCAGAGCTTTCATATCATTAAGTTTTTGTTGAAGATGTGTCGCACCCTCTCTTCCGATATACACACAGCCTCAGCTATCTCACTCATCTTCACTCGCCTATCGTCCAACACGATATCATGCACTTTTTCGATGGTTTCGGGTGTGGTTGCGGTTTTTGGCCGTCCTTCACGTGGGTCATCTTCGAGGGACGTGCGACCACGTTTAAATTCAGCTGCCCACTTTTTAACGGTTGACATGGAACGAGCAGAGTCCCCGTAAACTTTTGTCAACTTTGGATGAATTTCCTTAGTGGTTAACCCATCCAAAACGAAGAATTTTATCACCGCACGATATTCAAGTTTGTCCATTTTAACGAAAAACACGCAAGACGTCTACTGCAAAAATTCGTGTAAAGAAACTACTTGAGAGAATAAGTTGAAACTTGTCATACGAACTAATGAGAAGTGCACCCAGGCAGGAAACATAAATTTTTGCTCATTGGAACGCCATCTCTGCGTCAGGCCGAGAACTATTCACCTTGCCCTCGTATACGCGATTTTGAGGAGACTGACACATCTGTAGTTGGTGCAGTTGAGAGTCTCCTTTCTTGAGGAAAACGATGCTGAAGTTCCATTAATCGGACATACTCTTATTCGACCATATTTTACAGATGAGTTTATGTATGCTCCGTACCAAATCATCTCCAGCTGCTTTAAATAGGTCGGTAGTTAGACGTTCGGCTCCAGCATGTTGGATTTAAGCTTAGATGCTATCTTCACTTCATTTTAGTCGGGTGGACGGAATAGTTAATCTTCATCGTTCGGGTTGAATGGAGTATTCTACCTGTTTTTGGTCGTCACCGCCGTTTAATAGTTTGCAGAAGTGAACAGTATAGGGTTATGTATGGAATAGCATATCGGGTAAATGACCTCCATGGCATTGCTGGCACATACGCACTCTTTTGTTGAAATTTTCCATGACCGTTTTGCATAATTTGCTCCTTCAAGGTGGGTGGGTCGTGGGCTTGATATAAACCTTAGACTTCAAAAGACCCCAAAGAGAAAAGTCCAACGGCTTTAAATCGACCAATTCTGATCACCACAACGGGAAATTACACGACCATGAAATGACTCATGCAGTAATAGAATTGTTTCTCGGGCTGTATAGCATGTGGCACCATCTTTTTTGAAACCACATGTCGACCACATCTAGCACCAGTAAGATTTTGTTTGAAAATTGCGAACTTTAGCTGCCAAACCTTCATTATTTTTAAAATATTGCTCAACAATGAAAACGCGTTGTTCTTTCCTGTAGCACTCCATGAACTGTCAACTGTCATGCTGTCTTTATTTTTTTTTTTCGTTGGCAACACTTTACCGCACAAATGGAGCAAAATTCAAATCTTGCCCTTTAGTAAGCTCTTCTAGTCACATTATCCATCGTCGCTCTTCCTTTGCTGCGTGCGCTTGGCGACAGGGTTTCTTTGTGGTGGTTTGCTGATAAAATGAAACACATTTTTTTTCTTTTTTTTCAGTATAGTGTATATTTTTTGTTTTGTTTTCATTTCATCAAATTAACATTTACAATATAGGTATATGTATAATATTTCTCATAAATATAATTGTCACTCATATCCGTTTACAAATTGTTTATTCAATAGGTATACCTCAAACAAACGAACATTTCCAAAGAATTTAAAATGAAAAGATTAACGCAAAAATCTAAAAAAAAAAAACTATAGAAATACAACTAAAGTTAAATATACAATTTAACAGCGTTAAAATTTACCACTTACATCGCTTCGATGGTTTTTAAAAAATACATTCTTCGCAAGGTTTTGCTATAATTCTTTCATTTAAAAATTCTATTCAATGACAAGAATGAAAAAAAAAACTCGTATATATATACAAAAAGTGCTAACTTATGAACATAATAGAATAATAAATTGCAAACTTTTAAAAAAATAGATGATGTTATGCTTTCTTGTTGCTTTATTTAAAAAAAAAAAGATACAATACTCAAAGATAAACTTACAAATGGTTTAATATTGTAACAAGCTTCACTACTATTCGTCTTCAGTTTAGTGATTTAACTAAAATATACTTTGTGTTGTATCTAAGTGTTGGGGGGAAGGGGGCTGCTCCACAATGCAATAAAATACAATGTGTGAATGAGTGTTAAGAGTAAGTAATAAAAAAAAAAGAAACCTAAAATCTAAACTCTTAATCTAATTTAAAATTGTATTTTATTTGGATGTCCTTTTTATTCAGGAGAGAAATCAATTCAACAAGCTTCTTTAAAGTTCACATAATATCGAGAATTAAAAAGAAAAATGTAACTCACTAAAGTAGAGATCTACTCTGCTTAACTGACTGTATCTACAAAATAGAATTCATGACGATACGGGATTATGATGACAATGATGACCTGGATGATGATGATGATGGTGATGGAACGGGAGGTCGTGAATAACTAACAAATTGTATTTTGCTTCTTTAATTTTGTTTTTTCCTTGTCGCACTATCGTGACGGTAGATGATTTGTCCATGGAATCCCTTTATTTATTGTCAATGACGGCAATATGATCGGCTTCTTCGCCGATTGAAAAACGTTCCCACATCCGTGAAAAGAGCATCTCTAAACCTTTCGCATATTGCGAGCAATCGAACAACGGACTCTCCACACGCGCCTTCCACACTTTGGCACGCATTGTCTTAAGGTATTCACGATCAGTGCCAAGACGGATTGCAATCTCTTGATATTCTTGACGTGTGCGAGCGATTAACTCGGGACAACCGAGGGTTGCAAGTTGTGAAGCTGCCACTCTGTAATGCGAACGTTTATATTTAATACAAAACGAAAAACAGAAGTGATATATGCCATAACATACCTTGAAGCCAGTGTTTCTCCGGGCAGTGTCACGACCGGTGTTCCCGTCCAGAGGACATCCATAGATGTAGTGTGTCCATTGCAAAGTGGTGTGTCAAGACAAACATCAGCCAATTGGCCACGTCGAACGTGTTCTTCCTTAGCTGCTACGTTTGAGAAAATAACTCGATCGGAAGGTAATCCTGGAAAATTAAAAAGAAACAAAAAAACGTAGTTTTTAATCAAATTTGAGAATTGCCAGACTGTGTTAAAGAATGGTGATTCTTCTTATTGGAAACGACTTGACATAGGTTGAACTTGTATTGTTTGTTAAATTATAGGTGAAGGGAGCAATAGCAAAGGTAGGTACTCCAGAAAAAGAGAATGGATTTGAGACCAGGTCTATGGTAAAACTTGATAGTTCTCTGTAATGGTGTGCCCGGGATAATTTAAAAAGGCGAACGAGCTCTAGCTCAGACATCTTAATTCCCATCTTAGGAACTAGGACACTGTGTTATTTGTCTTAAGAAAACGCGAATAGAGATCCACTACACTTAGTGCGTTTGTGGTTCCACCTGTCAACCGCGATAGGAAATATAGCAAACTTCTTATATTAAACTGACTAACCTGAATTGTGAAGACGTTGGTTACAATTTACGAATCCGTACGTGGAAGGTTAGTTAGTAGACCTGATAGACCAAATGCAGTCGATCAACTAACTGAAATACTCAAACAGAAAAGAAACCTACGCCATCTGCTATGTAAACTGCTACTGTGAGCAGACATACGATTATTTGGGTGAAAATTTGTCGTCACTGGAAGGCTTAAGAAAAAATACTAGAGCTCCTGCCATATAAGCAAATTATGCATTAAGGCGTAATTTCACCATAAATGTATGACTCATTCGCGCTCACACCTCCGCAGTGGAAAGGGCAATATCGCCAACATCTACGAGCTTCTCTAATAGATCTACCAACAGTTCCCGAGATATGATGTTAAAATTGTCCTTGAAGATTTTATCGCCAAGGTCTTTAGCAAGCCCATGACAACAACCTTCGGAAACGAATTCAGGCTGATCAACTCTGCCAAGGGATGAGATATGATGTTGCGTAATACGTTTCCACATTTCAATATCTATCGAACTGCAGTGTTATGAATGTTCGAAGGCTCTGAAGTCTCAACACCCATCCGAACTATTACCTGCTTCCAGCAGAGAGTTAGTTCAGAAGGATCATCATAATGAAGTTAAACGTTAAAGACCTATAATGGCAAAGCAGTAAAGCAAACGTTCTGCTTTCCTGTTGAACTTGTACAGCATGGTGGGACCAATGTCAACACTGCAATCGATTGCATTACAATCTGTCTAGAATGGATCGTATGATATCCCTAATCTTCTGACTCATCTCTACTAAAGTGGGCGTTGTGTTGTGAAATTTGTAATTCATTTTTCATCTAAAAAAAACTGTTGTTCCGAAGTGGGCGTGGCTGTCAGTATTTGAACCCGAAGTTCATGGATTCTGATTCTGATTTGAGAAAGCAAAACTTCTTTTTTTTTAAGAAAACGCCTTCAAAAAGTAGGCGTGACCCTATACTTAGTAGTGAGTGTCCATATATTATCTAATTTTAGTGCTCCATAAAATAATGAACTGCTTTCTCGCATAGTCGAAGACATAGCACGATAATAGAAACACAAAAGGTTTTAAAAATCTGTAAAGATCATTTCTGTGAACTATTAGACGCCAACGAAAGGTCGCTGTCGAGGAGTCTGATCGTCTAACTATAGGTAATGGCTAGTATTTCCCAATCAAAGCAGCTGTAAGGCTTAAAAATAAAGGCTATCTTTAGAAGGCCAGGCTGTCCCAAAAGGCCGAAAAACTGAACTATGTAGAGCTACAGGCAATGCATTTGGTAGGAGAAGCATGAACTAGATCATCTGACAGATATTTGCAAACTCTGCAACAGTTACTCAATCCATGCAAAAGGAAATGGCCGAAACTGTGCCAATTACAAGTCTCCTGAAAAAAAAAAAATTCCTTTGGGAGGACGAACCCAGGAGTCTTTTCCATGATCCAAATTGTAACTCCCACCTACCATTTTATTGTTGGCCTTGGATCAACCAACATGTCGAATAAAATTCTGCGAAGTGTATCAATCCCTCCCCAAGAATCTGAGTTGACATAAAAATTCCAAGAACAGCGAGATACCTGAGTGTAATTTAGATTCCAAAGTATAAACTGGAAGATGAACACTAATGATCGCGTTAAGAAGCATGCGTAGTCTTCTACTCATGTAAAGCGCGTTAAGTAACACCTGGCTCTTTAGACCCATTCTATCATATGGTTCGACACAAAGGTTTGGTGAAAGGCCCTAAGAAATTAATAATTTCTTTTAAATCTCACCAAGATCCAAAGAGCAGCCTGCATAGATATTAAAAGATCCATGGAGACCATGCTAAATCTCAATCCGCTGGACCTATATGACAATAATAGGCGGCTAAAACAGGACTTTGTGTCTGTTCCACCAATCTTGTCTTAGTTGAAGGCTCCGATAGTAGTCTTTGACAAGACATTCACTACCAGAATTCCTGACAGAAACGACTGTAACTTAACAAGTCACTAGCAAAGACGGTTCCAAAGGATGTACGTACGATCAGCTGAATTTACTGTGAAATCCTAAGAGTTAACGGTTCCTTTAGAATCAAGCCGAAAAGGCAGCCATTATACAGAAGTTACTTCTACCTTCTTATGCTTTACTTTTCGTAGGATTTCACCCATCATTCCAAACAAGAAACCACAAGGCAGAGCAAATCCACTTGGACATAAATATGTGCAACTGCGAGAACCCAGTGGTCTATGACCAGAAAAGATTCCTTTCTGTGGGTAGTCGCAGAGATGCACAAGTCATCTCTTGCATTGGTACTAAGCAGAACTCCTCAGGGTAATCGACCCTGACGATGAAAATATTTAATCTGTACGAATGTTCTACCCTTCCCGACAGAAGAATGCGTAATCTTGGCGTCACTTCTTCGCGAATATGGGCACAATGAGCATAATCTACGTTAATAATGGATGGTGGTCTTCATCTCCTTAGTGATGAAGATACGATTTCAAGGCTTATGATTGTTAGAATGGAGCCCAAAGAGTCTTCGAATTAAATCCTCGTAAAAAGAGGAAAGTAAAATTATAGTACAAATGAACTGGTGAGTCTCAGTTGCTATTTTATTGGGCATTTCACGTGTACTTACCTAATTCTTCAACTGTCTTCTTAATGTTCTGCTCTCCGACTGCTGGGAAGCGCAACAGCCATAACACTGAATTCGGTACATGCTTCAGAACATATACCCATGACTGTAATGTTTGCGGATCGATCTTGTACAACTGGTTGAAATTGCAGTACACAATGGCTTCGTCGGGTAGATAGTACTGGCGTCTGGTTGTTATAACAATAGTCTGTGGCACTTCCTCCCCGGTTGCCGTCTTATTATTCGCCTGTGTGGTGACCACTCCATTCTGTACAACAACTCCATTCAGTGAAGTCTGCACTTGTCCTTGGGCAATCATCGATACAATTTGTGTTGTATTTGGCAATTCAGCTACTTTCATAGAAATTTCCATCGGTTTCTGTGAGTTGATCACTTCACGAATCTCCTTGACATCAGTATTCTCCACCAAGGGAGACAAATCGGTTGCATTAATTACGGCAACGTTGTCAGCGACTCCAGCGCCAGATCCTCCTTGCTTATCGCTCAGAATCAATCGCTCTTTCAAATGTGGAAACATTTGTTTGTGATCACCAATGAAGTACGTGTATGGCATGTAAGCCAATTTCTCACTGTACTGGCCGGCCAATTTCATTGGACTGGTCACAGAATCTGTGATTATGTAATCCATGAAAGTGGCGCCACTGGTTCCGGGATATCCCAGCCACATCACTTGCACTGGTGCTGGACGTAGAGCAAAGATCTCATTACGTGCACCCTTGGTGTAGCCGTTCATGTTAACCAAAATATGAATACCATCGGCGTAAATGCGATCGGCAGCCTTTCCATTACATGGAACCAGTGACAGGTCGACGAAATGCTCTGATTCGCGTGCGATCTTTCCCCGGAATGTTGTTCCATCATCTGGACTAAGGGCATAGCAGAAGATCTCGACGCGTGTACGATCATGCAAACCGGGAATCGATTGCATCAAATGCGAAGTTGGATGATTGCCATAGTCGCTGCTTACGTAGCCAACTTTTAGTCGGCCATGCACCTCTCTGGGGAATTTATACGGCGGCTTATGAAGCACATGGACCTTTTCAAGGCACAGATTAGCATGTCTGGAAGCAATAGCTCTGCGGTATTCATGTGTCAGCGGATACAACATCGAATGGTGTGGATGTACCGATGGCAAACGATTTTTCTCCAACTGTTCGGCCACAATGCTGACTAATTTCTTCATGCGTGCCTCATAGTCTGTCCAATCACATACAATCTGTAAGCAATGTGCCAGATTGCAGTATGCATCAGGAAAGTCGGGCTTCAATTTAAGTGCCGTACGATACGATTGAATGGCGTCCGGGACATTGCCAGAGTCCTTGTGAATGCTTGCCAAATTACTGTGTGCATCGGCGAAGGCCGGATTTATTTGTATGGCCCGAGTATAGCATTGAAGTGCCCCGGCGACATCCTGTAACTCCTTCAAGGTATTACCCATATTCGAGTAGGCATCGGCGAATGTTGGCTGAATACGAATCGCTTCCTTGTAATGCAATAGAGCCTCATTTAGTTTACCTTGTTGCTGTAATACTGATGCCAAGTTGGAATGTGCAGCAGCGAATTCTGGAAACACTTCCAGTGCCTTTAGATATAGACGAGTGGCTTCTTCGATGTAACCTTGTTCGCGTTTGATGTTGGCCAGATTGTTCAGAGAATCCGCATGGCTGGGACAGAGACGAAGGGCGGTATTGTAACATTCTTCTGCCTCTTTGACCTTCAAAAAAAGAGCAAAATAAACAAAAAATTAATAAAGAGAAACAAATATTTTAAAAGAAATCTAAGCGTCTTATATGAAGAATAGCGACCATTTGGGGTTCATTGCTTTGATTTTTCTCTAGAATTTGTAATCATTTGCTTATTTGAATATTTTATTGGTATTTACAGGCATTATTATTCGTTTGAGACGTAAATTACAGATGATTGGTTCAAGGGTTCGATTTTTTAAACACCTAATTGTAATTTGAAGACAAATTGGCGCCCAACGTGGAACTTGCCTTACTAAGTCGATATTATCCTGCCTCACTTTTCTAAGGAAGGCATTTCAAACTTTCACAAGGGAAACACTGATTATTGTCTTCGATTTCCGAGAATTCAAACAAATTATATAACCCTCTGCCATTAAATATAATTAAAGGCATCGCCCCCGTAGAATAAACCGGCGAAGAGGGAATTTGTAATTTTAGTTCTGTCTATTAGTACTCCGCTATTTTGAGTTTTAAAAATATAATTAAACACGATATTTCTATTTTTAACCGGTGCCCACTCTGGTTAACCCTTAAATAACTTTCTCTAGAACAAAAAAAAATCAAAACTGCGTAATAATTACGAGTATGCTAAGCGGGTTGCTTGTTTAATTTGAGTATTAAAATCAATAAACCCACTTTTGTGTGTCGTTGGTTTTGCGTACTTAGAATATTTATGGTATGGGGGATGAGATTTTTGTTAATTTTCTATCTGAATAGAGTTGTAGAGGTACCACCAATGTGAAATGGTCTATGTTTAGGATTTAAAATTTAGTTACTGTAGTCTTTGAAAATGAACTTCGAAGTGGACTGGAAAAGGAACATCAACGATCCGTCTGGAGTGAACCCATTCCACTTCTTTACCATGTGTTTAGTTTTTTTATCCCGCGAATTGCTGAGATTTCTCTTTGACTGTACTGCGTCAAATGGGTAAGTGGGTTTCATTGTTATCGTCCTTACGAAAGGAGTGACGAATCCGTTGCCGCTTTCGCTTCTATGCAATCACAGATTTCATTTGTCAAACGCAAGGTACATTGAAGGTTTGTTCAATATTACGACGTAGAAAAAGAGAGTAAAATGATAATTAAATTTGTGATGATATTTTTTTATTTTAATAATATAAAGTAAAGTGGATTGTTGCTGAGTTTTTTGCGATGTATTCGCATAACTCAAGAACGCCTGAATAGATTTCGATGCCGTTGGCTTTGTTGATTAGATAATTTCTCTCAGACTATTTATGGATAGATAAACATTACGCTCCGTTTTTTATTTATCGACCAGGCCATTATATAATGAAAATATAAAGCAATATATCATATTCCTACGTTTTCCTGAAGCTGAACAATCAGCAGAATAAAACTGATTTAATTATCAATTCAAAACATAATAAAGCGACAGTGAATGTTTTTTTTTTTTTTTTTTTCTCGTCTATTTCTTTTGGGCTGTAAACACATGTGTATATTATGTGGCTGTGGCAATGGAAACTTGGTTTGTGCAATCCTTTTTAATTAGTTTGAGTGTGGTGAATCCTTTTTAAGATTTCCTTTTAGTTTGAGGGTCACCAAGCGCAGCCCCTGCCTTCGTGATTGCCCTGTCTACGTTCACTTTAGTACCACCGGTAGACATTTGGTTCAAGTCCATATTTCTATGTGATAAGACGCAAACAAATCGTTAGTGTAGTCGAGGATGGTACTGGTCTCAATCACTTTTCACCAAAAAAAGGAATTCGAAGAAGATCACTGATCACATCTCTGTTGGATACAGTTTCGAATCTTAAATTTGTTCGAATACTTCTGACGTGACTTATCGGGCGTTTGTAGCTTGTCTTTGGGGAATACCTTCATCCACAATGTGGTTTAAAACGGTGGGAAAATGCTTCTCTCAGCTAACCCTCATCCGAAACCACCAGAGAACCATCCAAATTCTTTAGCTCTTTGGTGATTCTGTGCACGATGCTGCTGTCACATCTATAATATTTTCTGGTTCTTCGGCTTCTTTAGCCAGTGCGTTAATAAAATTTATTTTGTCACGGTAAATGCTACGCTGGACTTCCCTCAATTTCATACCGTACTTAGACTCAAGCTCTCTTCTATCCTCTGTATGGATGGCTACAATGCGAATTTTCACTTGTTTCCTATCCTCGATGCGGCTTCAGGTATTTTCTGTCAACCATGTACTACAGTCTCTCTAAGAGTTGCAGTTCGCGGTTAAGATGGACAAAATTGCGATGAAAATATCGAAATCGAAATATTTCACGAAAGCAATACTAACGCTTAATAAGAGCAAGTAAAAAAGTAGAATGAAACAGGTGAGCTTCAAGTGTGGCTTGATTAAGTTTATGTATCTCATTACAATCGCCAAACAGCACCCCGGGGAGGGTTGTATAAGTGGGGAAAATATCTCATACGAAAACTTTGGTTGCCAGTGGCATTAGGCCACTTTAAAACAATCCCATATAATTGGTACTACCTTCTCTATTCGTTCTCGATCGATCGAACAAATTTAATAAAAACGTCACAACATCGGTGTAGACTTTCACAATTTGATTGCTCACTTTGCCCACACTTTCAGGTCAAGGGAAATACAATTAGTACCGGTACAGTCTATCAAGGACCCTACTGAAATTGCTTTTTCTCACATTAAAGGTGAAATTCATGGTAAATTCATTTATTTCACGTTTCTCTGTCCCAAAAAAATAAATAAATTGTTTTTTAATGAATATACGAAACGCAGACACGATATAGAAATAATATCCATATAAACGCAAGGAAACAAATTACACCTTGGCAAAATGTGATTGCGTGCGCGCGACAACCAGTAGAATCAACGTTCTCCTTCACATCACCTTTGGCATATACAGAAATTGAGATGAATGTGCCTCCACTTGAAATTCCAAGAAATTTAACAATTAATTACCACTGCCTCACATGGGGAGAAAGACCCTTAAAACTGTGTTCTGTTTTAATTAAATCTGTCTTTGGTTCGATTGAATCCCTGTATAAATTTGTTCTAAGGCAAAGAACGTTATCTAAATATTTGTACGACTAATTTCAGTAAATAATAATAAAAAGATAAAACCACTGAAGCCCCTCCCCCCCCTTATACACACGGAAAGATTTTAAATGTGATTACTTAGAAGGCTATGGGAGGCACAATAAGGACATCAGCCCAAGGATTTCATTTAATAGCAGTCTATAGTGAAGGGTGGCATAACAGACTTGTTAGCAGGTGTCCTGAGTGAGTTCATTGCAGTCGGATGCAATTTCCTTAAGAGAGTAGTTAAGCATCCTAGTTTACCATCAATTTTTTTCTTTGTTTTTTTCACCATCAGGTTTAAGGAGCACATTAAATGCTCTTCTCTTCGAAGTGATTTAATTGCTGTAACGTCTCTCTGGTATCGCAAGAAGTGAGAATCAGGAGGGAAAATAAATTTTAATAACACCGAAGATACGCATCGTCAGGCATTAATTCAATGGTATGAAGTGACGCTGGTGCGTCACGCACGAGTGAACAAGTCAGATAGAATCTCGAGGTAAACCATAAATGAAGGAATCAAAACATTTTGGGTAAACATGGACTTAGGGAGCAAGCCGAGATATGAATACTAATGGAATAGTTGCCATCGTCAGAATGAAGTTGGATTATTGATATGATTTTTGTCCTCGATTCAGAGAGAATTGTTAAATTTCTCTACATAGGACCATGTAAGTAAATTAGTAGGCATATGAGTAACATTAATCCAAGTCGACGACCATATTAACAGAATATTGCAATTAGTTCATGAAGATGAATTTGAATATACAAATAAAAATTTGTGTGAAGTTTTTTTGTTTTTTTTTAAAGAAGTTCACTTCGTTTTATTTGGAAACTGTTAAAGATAAAATGGAGTGGAATGATTTTTGGTGATCGTGACCTTGAATGTCCTTGATTTCGAAGATATGAATCAAATTTAGCCTTTGAGATAGCCACTCGAAATTAAATGAAAAAAAATAATTATCTTTTACTTAAAGGAGATATACAAAGAAGGTTTGAGTTTTTTTTTTAAATTCACCTCATTTATTTTGGGAACGATTGGAATTTGCTTATAAGCAAATTGTGTAAGAAGTTTAAGGACAAATTGGACGGTAACTTTGAATATGCTTGAATGTTTTAAGGATATGTACCACACGCCTACAACTTGATTAGTACTGCAAAAAAGCAGACAAAAAGGATTAAATCCGGAGTCAAAATTTTAAAATATAGCCAAAAATATGAACAAATTAAATTGTTCGTAAGCTAATAAAGCCAATTAAATGACAATAAGCTGAGGTCGCTTAATCCAAACTCAGAATTAGAAAATTCAAAATGGTGCCCAAACAATTTGAAAAAGCTGCGAAAATTGACATTGCTTACACTGAGCGAAATTCTTATAAAAACATCATAATGTATTCAATGTTTTAGACAATAATTCCGTTATCTTAAGTTAAAAATTTGTATCTTTATTTTCTGTTCTAAGTGAGTCATCATCGTCTGCATGAAACAACCGTTATGCAATATTTTTCCTTAGTCTCAAATGGAGTTGGTTATAACGAGTTATTTCGTCATAGTTTTTCTTCAATCGGTGACCGTGGTGTAGTGGTCACATCATCGCTTGTCACGCTGTTGATTTACGGTTCGAATCCTGATGTCAAGAATCATCTATTTATTTCGCATGAAATAAATAGAAAAGTCGATCAATTGCGAAAGATAAGTCAACTCTACTGTGAAGGAATACCACTGGCAGTAGAGTGGTCATATGGCTGAAAATGAAACTTGATCGTGATGATTACATCAGGAGGACTGAAAAAATACTGTGAATCATAAGCGACGACAATAATAGCGAAAACAAACAAAATACTCCCCAGTTATCTGGACAGCCACCCTTGGAGTTTACAGAAACTTAATCCCACCTGAGTTACAAACTACACCACTCTGTCTTTCTCTATGTCTCTTCCCCTTTCCACAAAACGCACGTGTTCTAAAAATTAGAATAAATAAGGGTATTCATATCCCCTTTAATATGTGCAAATTATAAAAAAAAAAATTGATTACTTCAAATTTGTTTGCATTAATATGGTAAGTGCCAAGTAATACGATAAATGTAAAAGTTTTAATACGATTTTGTCTTCACAGACTACTATTCAGAAATAATAACCAACAATACCCAGCGGAAAGGTATTAACAGATGAAGAAAAAGGAAAAATAATGGCATATTATAATAATAATAATGTAATGCAACTTTTTAAGTTTGGGTGCAAAATATGGAACCATTTGGCGGTATGATTACAACACAAAGCTAACCGCCCGCGAAAAATCCCAACCATAAACAAGACTTCAGCTTCACAAATAGTCAAAAAAACGATCTTCCGATTGGAAAACGTCGGGTTCAACAAATATTGAGAAATATCTACCAGATACAAAGCGGCAAAATTAGATTTTGCCAAAAAATACATGTCAAGCACGGAAGAATGGAAAAATGTTCTTTTTAGTGACGGAAAAAAATTCAACCGATGGTTTTTCCATGTACTGGCATGATCAAAGAAATTTCAGCCGAAATTTTGGACGCGGTAGTGTTATGATTTGGGCTGGTTTTTGTGCCGCTGGTAAAACAAAAATCGCATATATACCAACGAAAATGAACTCCCAGAAATACATTGAGCTACTGGAGGATGTGAAGAGTTAGCTGAAGTTGATTTTGTATTCCACCAAGATAATGCTGACATTCATAGTGCAAAGATAGTCAGTGGTTTTCTCTTAAAAATATTGAAGTTTTGAACTGGCCAGCAAGAAGTCCTGAACTCAATTCGATAGAGAATTTATAAGGAGCATTATCTCGTCTGATGTACGCTAACGGACGGCAATATAATACCGTTGGTCCTGGAATTCTATTTCAAATACGACTGTCCAAAATAGAATATTTGAAACAATCACTAAGAACGGAGGTTCTACCCATTATTAAAACCATCGTTTAAGAAAAAATAAAGTTCTTAAAAGCTATCTAAAACAAATGTTTTTATAAGAATTTCACTGCTATTTTCATGGATTTTTAATAATAAATTTGATTTATTTTTGAATTACATTGAATTATTTCTACATTTTGCAAGCAAAAAATTTTTTTTCAAATAATAAAAAAAAATAAAATAAAAAATTCTAGTGTTTTTATAAGAGTTTCGCTCAGTGTAGTCCACACATATGTTTTCGAGGTCGGTAAATTTAAATCTGAAATCCGAATTTTTAAATTCAAAATGGCGTGGTTTTTAATTTTTTTTGAGAATTTTTTTGTGGGCCATTTTGAATTTGGGCTCAACTACCTCAAAAACATATCGATACATTAACATACTGTAACATAATAATAACTACGCTCCTACAACTATGCAACCCATTCCGAAGTGTCTTTTCATTCGAGCATAATTTCGAAGTGTCTTTTCATTCGAGGTTCGTGTCCGCAGTTCGTGTCCACGATAAGAGAAGGATAATATCTAAGACAACGTCACGGAATTGAGAGAGAATTATAACCGCAAGAAATTATTGTCATCTTGGAATTATTACATCAGAATTTCCTTGTTCCAGTGGTCGAAGAATTTGCTAGAAGTTTCTGGCTATCAGAAATGCTGCTATATAAGGACAGATGGCGATCGAGTCAAGGTAGTTGGTTTTGAACCGCACGAGGAGATTGGAAAAGTGATAACAGCCGAAGTAGTAATTAGTTTGTATTTGTGAATTAAGTAATTGAAAGGAGATAAAGTGATTTGAGAGGAAAGAGACCTTGTAAGGAAAGAATTTGCGAAGAACAGTATAGTGTGAACTTGAATTGTTCTATAGACTAGAAAATAAAGAAATAATTTCACAGAATATCGTTTTATCTACTCGAGCCGTAGCTCGCATATTACAATACATATGCATGAAAACTATTCTATGCTAATTTTCGCAGTTTATTTCAATTTTGTTGGCGTCATTTTGAAATACATCGAACTCTGTCTTCGGATTCAGCGACACTTATAATCTTTTTGCTAATACATGACTTACTTCATTAGCTTACGAATTTTGAAATTTTGACTTCATATGCCGATTGAGCGACCAGAAAATGATTTTGCTCCTTCATTGTCCCTAGATTTATTTAGTAGTTTACAAACAAATTGATTTCGATTATATTCTTCTGCTTATTTTTCGAAATTCAGTGCTTCGTACCAGAATAGTATAAAAGGGAATACTAATCGATACAACACGGTGTCTGTTTGTCCGTCAGTATGCCACACTCTTGCAACTTTTAAACCGTTAGACCTAGAGGGCTGACATTTTCCACCAAAATAGTAGTATAAACAATGTAGTCAAACTAACGGTTCTTTATATGCGCAACTGTTATTTGTATGCACATCGGTCAAAAACAAAGAAAAATGCGATCAGTTGCAATTATTCTGTTGAGAGCTACTGATCTGTCTCGACAAAAAAATAAGAACACTCAGTAAATTTCAAGAAACAAATTTTTTGGGCTGGTGATAATTAATATTTTGGTAAGCTGTATTTTCTAAACAGTGTCCTGATATTTCAGTATTAATTATTTAGACATTACTCTTTAGAATAAAGAATAATATGGGAGAAAATAAGCTCTGCACTGAAGCTCAACGTGCAAGCATTGTGGTCTTACGCGATCAGGGTGTATCCATCCGAAACATTGCAAAAGCAATAAATTGCTCGCTGACTATGGTATTCAATGCTTTACAAGCTAAAAAAAACTTCCGGACACAAGAGGACGTCCGCCTAAAATGTACACTAAAGACAAAAAGAGATTGGTCAGGAAAGCCCAGGCGTACCCATTAATGTCATCCAAAGACTTAAAACACGAAACATCTATTGAAGTCAGTGCCAGGACGATTCGCCGAGTCTTAGTGAACGTACGCTCGAGCTCCAAGGAAAGTGCCACTGTTAAAGAAAGTACATGTGCAGAAACGCATTGCTTTTGCTGAGCTGTACCATATGCCACACGATCCCATCCAGGCAACAAAGCAGTGGAGGAATATATTGTGGAGCGACGAAACTAAAATAAATCTGTTTGGGATGGACGGCAAACAGTTTGTTCGTCGCCCAAAAGGTGAAGTGTACAATCCACGGTACACGAAACCCACTGTGAAGCATGGAGTGTTATGATATGGGGTTGTTTTTCTTGGTGGGGCGTTGGTCCAGTATATATATGACAAAAGAATCTACGTGGATATATTGCAGCATGTCATGCTGCCGTGGCCGAAGAAAATATGCCCCTGAAATGGCGATTCCAACAGGATAACGACCCCAAACACTCGGCAAAATTGACAAAAATGTGGTTTGGGCAAAACAATGTTGATGTTTTGCAGTGGCCTTCGCAATCTCCGGATCTAAATCGAGAGCTAAAAATTGAGGTAAGCAGGCGGAACTCTTCTAAAAAAGCGGATCTTTGGAGAGTCATCCAAGAAGTTTGGTATTCAATACTTAATGACAAATGGCACCAGTTAGTGAACTCCATGAGTCGTCGATTGGAATCCGTTATTACTAATAAAGGCATTACAACCAAGTATTAACTGTCCACACTAAAATAAATTACAAAAAAAATTACTGTGCATGTGTTTTTCTTTATTATGTCTGGGTGTTCCTATTTTTTTGACTAGGTAATTAAGCAGTATGAAGCAATATAGCTGACTGAACACAAATTTACTTTGAATTAAGCAGATCAACTACCTGGAATATGTTGTGAACACATTTGCCATGAATCTGATACTATCTTTGCTTTATATATTCCAATAAAATATGAGCTACGTTTACTGGTATCGAAAAGTAGTAAGTGTCCCTATTACTTTGGCCATAGCTGTATATATTAAAAGAAAAAAAAATGTAGAAAAAACATGTTTTTTGGAAAAGCTTGTTGATCAAAAAACATCTAAAACTAAGGTTGATTTGGACGAAACTACAATACATACGAACATACAAATCACATTTCTGCAGAGGTTCTCGAGCGAGCTATGTGAGAAAAAACACAGATGCATAGTGATTGATTGATGTGACCCTTACAAATACGATCATTTCTGCTGCATACAGTTAAAATAACTGTACGAAACAAGTATTTGACAAGTTTTTAAGAAGTTTTGAAAAAATAGAGATATTAGGTGACTTTTAGACCCCGGGGTTCACTCCCAGTTTTTCGTAGTACGAGTATCTAATAACTGAGGCAATTAAGATTCGACTGCTTTCTCTGTAATAAGCAGCGACAATTAATTGGAAAAAAAATACCAATTGGGCCTTTAAATACAAAATGTGTTCACTGAAGATTATAATTCACACACGACGACACAAACAAATATTATTCTGAGATACGAGAGACGGATGATAAGTTCGCGGCCTGAGATACTTAACAACGAGTCATCTTCTCATTAATGGTAGCACTAACTGCGTCATTCTTTAGTAGTATAAATATTACCTCGTTTCAATAATAATATCATTTTGTTATTATCTGTGGATAAACATCACCATGTTAGCCGAAATCGGAAATTCTCGCAACTTTGAGCACCGCGCCGTGATAAAGTACCTCGTGAAAAAAGGAAAATCACCTAAAGAAATTTTCGAAGACATGATCAAAAAATGGGCTCGTTTATTTCAACAAAGGTGAGAGAGCTGTGAAGACGACCCCCGCCCAGAGTGTCCTGTGTCAGTGGTCACTGAAGATAACGTCGGAGAAGTTGAAAAATCAGTTCTGATCGGCCGAAGAATAAAAATGTGGCAGATAGCGGACGAGCATTTAAACGCTGAAAATGCTCACGCCGTTCGACAAGCAACAACAATTCGAGTGCGGCAAAGATTTTTTGGAGTTAGCCGGGGGCAACCTCGATGAAATTTGCAACTGAATCATAACTGTAGATGAGACTTGGATTCTCCAATACGATCCGGAGTCCAAACAAGAGTCTATGCAGTGGATTGAAAAAGCGGAGAGGCCGGCGAAGAAATTCAAGGTGGAAAAGTTGGCTTCGAAGTTTATGGCGACTGTTTTTTGAGACAGCGAAGGTGTTTTGGTGATTGATTACCTGCCAAAGGGGACTGCGACGAATGGTCAATATTAATAAGATAAACCGAGTGTTCACACGGCGCGAGTTTCGAGAGAGGCCACAAGACACAGGTTTTTCAACGACAGACCACCCACCCTACAGCCCAGACTTGGCCCCGAGCGACCTTTTCTTTTCTTTGCAATTTGAAAAAGGAGTTACGAGGCTGGAGATTTGCAGATGAGAACAAGATCCAGGCGGCCGTATAAAGTCATTTTGAAGGCAAAGAAAAAGAAAATTTGTTCGGTGGTATGCACGATGTGAGAAATGCATTTCACCCGAGGGAGATTATATTGAGATATAAAATTGTTTAATCGGATCTCTTCAGATTAGTGGCGGATTGTAACGTATAGAGTTGTCGGGGGTTCACATTACCAAAGGGAAGAGAAAGTTTTCCATTAAACTTCGGCGCAAAGTAGGACAAGATTGCGTACCAAGAATTTTCCAAAATTTTGAAAAATCCGGCATCTATTTTGTAGAGAATTTCAAAATCTAAAGTGTTGATGGTAATAAATTTTTTTGTACGACGCACCGTTTTCGAGACATTCGCACTAAAAAGAGATTTCCCTAACTTAGGCGCTGTTTACATGCGTTCGAATGCTCTTCATATATTCATATGTCGTCCAGTGCAACGCACAAGCACGTACAAGATAACGACAGTGATTACTGGAAAGACTTATTGATGAAAGTTGAAGAAGGTTCGAATTATTTTATCAAAATTGTGTAATTCTATCTTCGTATTTCTAAAGAATA
This sequence comes from Pocota personata, assembly GCA_963082735.1. Classification (NCBI taxonomy): domain Eukaryota; kingdom Metazoa; phylum Arthropoda; class Insecta; order Diptera; family Syrphidae; genus Pocota; species Pocota personata. Next base: position 190,276,438 of record OY720430.1, read on the forward strand.
AATGCATAAATTTCTAAACCCTCTCCTCTATCACAGCTTATACGTTAAGCCTCAAATACCAGTATCTATTTCCTTTTCCATATTTCATGAGTTTGGCTTCACTTAACTGGAGTGACACGCAAAGGACCTATAGTGTGGAGATGTTAACGATATATGCCACCAGTGACAATCGTTCAGAATTCAACATATGAAGAGTGGTAAACAAAATTATGCAATAACTTCTTCAATCTCCCCAGGGAACAATGGACATTGTATGAGATATAAATAGAATTCCGGCGCCATAGAATTGCAAAACAGAATCACTTAAGAAGCATCCTATCGTCATCCTTCCATTTCTCCCTTCCATCTTTTCCCCTATTCAATTTCAAATCAGGATTCAATTCGGGAAATTTACTGTCATCGCTTTTCAACACCTACTCGTACACATACCTCGCCTTTAAAGAATAAATATTGGCGCCAGTTATCTTCCACCTTTAGTAGCATATGCACATCCTTATTACTTATCCTCGTGTCGTTTGTGACTTATTTTCCACGCCGTTCACACAATTGAAGCAAACAAATGATTTTTTTGCACGCGAAAGTATGTTATCGATATATATTGCGATTCGATTGGTTTTTCGATAACTCAAACAGTCCACAGCGGGTGACAGGGTAGTGGAAAGCTAAAGAAAACATAAACAAACTGAAGCATGAGAGAATGATGATGTTCAAGTGGCATAGAACAGTATGAAAGGAAGCGAAGAAAAGAAAAAATAAATTTTACTTCCTCCACAAAAAAAGCGATTATGTGTTTAGGGGGTTGACGGCAAACATCAAGCGGGACAATTTGTGTGTCCTTTGTGGTTCAATCTAATTTTTTTGATGGGCATCCATCGCCTACTTTTATTCTTCATTTTGTCGTTTGGATGGGATGGGTTTTCTTATTTTATGATGTTTATTATAATGAAATGGTTGATAGACAAAAAAAGGGCGAAATTTATTTATGAGGGTTCTGATGAACTAAACGAGAGAAAGAAACATGGTCGGACAATTAGCAAAGTTTCTTCAACGGATAATTAAGGGTATGATAGGGGATAACTTTAAGGCCTGAAGGGATTGTTTTCCAAATTGAAGTGTAATCTAATTTACTGTTGGGCAAGTTAGGTGAGGGTTAAACGTGTGCTGTAGCTTTGTTCGGTGATAGACCTCAACTGAAGTTGTTATGTACTTTCTGTGGACTTATTTTTGTTTGGGTATTAATTATTGTCTGTTTTCTTTCATAGGCAGTATTTCGCAACTTCCGTATGCAATCCGATTTGACATTTGACTTTTCCGCAATCAATTGACAGAATGGCAAATACCAACACCAGTAGCACACGGGAAATCCAGCCTCAAATTGAAATTGTTGTTATCGAAACATTGGCAGCTAATAAAGCTGACAATATTTGGTTGTGACAGCACAATTTATGTACGCAAACTTTCCAAACTTTCTACTCTCATTTATATGATTGTAAGGATATTTTTCATTACTGCAGATGTATGCAGTATGTTGGACCGTCAAAATGAGAAAAGTGGGTCAAAACAAAAACAAACAAATTTAGCACTGAAGCACAACGCTGATAACTAACTAAATTTTAAATTAAATGTTTGTTTATATTTGTTTTACAGTGTTTACTTAAGAATTTTTCAATCTATTTTCATTAAATAGTAGTATTTTAACAAAGCAAAAATAATACCCATGTCATGTCATATAAATACCGGCATCCGTTTAAACACACTCATCGTGAAACTAGTACTGAACACATCCATTCCGTGTTGACAGGTATTCAATGAGTGATATTTATACTAAGTTAACGCGCAAAAAGATTTACACAAAAGTCGTTTGTAAGTATGAAGCGGGTCGATATTGAAAACCGTGTTTTGGTAATTGGCCTTCACAAGGGTAATATGGAAAGAGCCGATATTTTCTGGACCTTGCGACTGCTTGGAATCACCCGGAATTTTGTGTATCGAACTGTTAAATTGTTTAAGGATACTGGTGGAGTAATTCACCGCAAAAGTTCCGGACGCCCTCCCAATGTCAGAACTCCATAGGCGAGTCAAGGTTGTTAATGCCATGATTAATCGGAAACCGTTGCGAAAGCAACAAATCTCGTTACGAGAAATTGGGTCTTGAGGATTTGGGTCTCAACGCATATAAAAGACACACTGGCGGCCACTTACTCACAGGCCAATTAAAGTAAAAACATAATGAAAGATTGACAGCTCTACGCCGTCGGTACACGCAAAATGGTTACAGCAAAATTTTGTTCACGGATAAAAAAATGTTTACTATTGAGGAAACGTAAAAATTGTTTTAAAGTATGCCTAAGCGAATGTTAGAAGTTGTAGAAAATAAAGGAGCTAGCACACATTACTAATAAAATAGAATATTGAAATTTTCATTTTGTTATTTAATTTTAAAATCCACTTGTCCTATCCTTTTGTCCCACAGAGTTTTCGGTTTTTCTCCCAAAACAGGAAAATTAAGTTTTTCAAGAAATTATTTTATGGTAGTGCGGTCTAAATACACCCTGTTGCCTAATGATTCAATCAGATTTGGCAAATGTTACGCACACTTTTTTCTTCTTAAGAATTTGTGGGAGTGTCTTATAATTTTGTTCAGGTTTGTACTACTTTGACAGGCCGCCATTTTGGTATTGTTTTGACATTTGACAATGACAATTTTTGTTTGGCATTCGTGAATTGAAAATTTATCATGGAACGATATTCAATAAATCAAGGTGCTTTAGTTTTTAAAACGTTTTATCAAAATTGTTTAGTGGGCGCTGTAGCTCACTGGCTAAGTGGGCGATCATTGAGAGGGCGACTCGCGGTTCGAGTCCCGATAAATATCAATAAGTTTTTTCACAGTCCCATATCTCGCGAACATCTGACAAAAGAGTAAAATTGTCAAGAGAAGCTTCTCGCAATCGAAAAAATTGACCTTCGTAAACGGCATAAAACTGTAGGTCCCTTTCATTTGTGTGTCGCACAGCGCAAATGGCAGCGAGAAGCTAGGCCTGAACCTCTATGGGTTGTTAGCGCCAAAATATTTATTTTTTCATATTAAAATTAATATTAATGATAACCATGATTTCGCATGAAATCGTAATGAGCGATGAAGCGAATTTTCATTTAAACAAAATAATCGGTTCTGGGATGATAATCAAAAAATTTTCCTTGAGTCACCTTTACATTTTTCACTTTTCGAAGATGGATATGGCGTTACTGTTGCTGAAGAACGATACCGCCACATGATGAACATTTTTTTACACCAAAATTGGATGCTTTGGGCTTGCTCAACATGTGGTTTCAACAGGACGGTGCCACATCGTACGCAGCTATTACTCTCTATTAACTGTTTCCAGATCGAATTATCTCCATAAATTGTTATGTCAAGTGGCCCCCGGACTTATTTTTATGGGGATATCTAAATAGTAGTGTGTATGCTAATAAACCACAAACCCTGAAGCGATTCAAACAAAATATCCGAGATGAAATAAGTGGAATATCGACCGACATGTGTGAAAATGCTATGAAACATGTCATTAAAACAGCTCACATTTGTGATGCTAATAGAGGCGGACATGTGTCTGACATTATATTCTATACTCCAACCCTCAATAAAACTTGCGTGTGATAAAAATTAGCATGTTTTAATTTTTAACAGTTATTAAGAAAAAAAAAATAGTATGCCTTCGCTGTATTTACACCCGATATTTCTGTTCGTCTTTATAAGAGATAACCTCTTTGAAACACACTGTACATTCTGCCCGACATTATATTTTTTTGACATTTCTGACACCAAATTTTAAAATTACTGTTTTTAGTTATCTACGAGTATATGAGTTATTAAAGAAAAAGAGAGAGAGAGAGAGAGACAGAGATTTCAAACCAGAACATCGCGTTGGGTCTCCGACTCTGTCTAGTACTTAGTACGTACTATCCACTACACAGTTGCCACCCTCTACTGTTTGAATTGAAATAAAATTAACTCAGTTGTACCTAGTAACTGAGTTCATTTGTTAATATAATCAACTGGTTATGGCAATCTAAACCATTTACAGTGAATGCCCTCCGTGCGGACAGCTGCAATAAGTAGACATGATCTCTCTTATACGGACAAATTTCCTGAGACCAAACTTCTTTCCCACATTTTCGAAGTAATTCATTTACATTCTGATAAACGGGCGCGAATACTAAATTTTTACACAAAAACAACCTTCCATAAATGGACGCGAAGCCCTAGTAAGCGTAGCGTAAGCTGACGTGTTGCCCTTTTAAACGAACTAACGAACATGAAGTTTTGAATATGATCAGTTATTCCCCATGTTATACGCTTATTTTATTTCAGTTGTGAACCTCCCTTACTTTTTGTTTCTTTTCAAAATACAGTTTATTATATTACAAAAAAAAAAAAAAAAAGGACCATAGATGTCCGCTTATTGCAGCTTTCATAGTATATAAAGAGTGGGCCATCTGTTAGTGGCTTTTTAGAATTGCTATAATAAAAATCCATTTAATATTTTTCAAAGTTGTTTGCTTTACCGAACAGCACACTTTCCGATTATTTATGGAAAATAATTTCATTTAAATGGGTGCCTTGGCAGAAGACCATCCTATCAACCTAATTTTGCGTATATTTTCGATGAATCGGGGCTCTATTTCACTAACAGCTCGATCAATATTGTGCTTAAGTGCCTGAATCGTTTCTGGATTGTCAGTATAATATCGATCTTTAACGGCACCCCATACAAAAAAAAGTCCAGCGACGTCAAATCGCAGCTCCATGGAGGCCAAGAAACATCACCAAAACGGCTGATTACTCGAATATTGAACTTAGCGCGCAAAAGATCATTTCTTGGACAACTTGTATGGCCACTTAGCGCCGTATTGCTGGAACCATAGATCGTCCTAGCTAATTTCCTCAGTTTCTGTTAAAAAAAAAAAAAAAAATCGGTTATCATGCCTCTGTAGCGCTCTCCGTTGCCAGCTTATTTTCGAAGAAAATGGGCCAATAATGCCGCCATTTCACTTTCGGCAACAACAGCAATATTCTCGACTGAGCGCACAAAACGAACACGAGGATAACTTGTGTTATCAATTAGTAGCATGCCAATCTCACTAATTTGCGCACAGCAGGTACGATTGGTGTATTATTTCGACCAAAATTTCTTTTCAAAATTCGCACTGTTTCAGCAACACAACACTCATTTTGGAAATAAGTTTTCAATATTTCCCAACGTTGTACAAGCGTAAAATGTACCGCGGAGATATGATTCTGTGTTTCGGTCAATTTTTTGAGCGCGAAAGAGCTGTCAGTGTCAAAATAACATGTAATTTAAAAAGAAACCAGCAGATGGCCCATCCGTTATATAACGTACGTAATTGCAGTCAAACATTAAATAAAGATCTATTTTCTTCTATTGCCACCAAAAGAACCTTATTCCTTTCCCTACATAAAAATCTATCATGATCTTTGAACCCCCAAATGTAGTCCACTCTTTTTTATTATTATTATTATTATTGTGTGATTGCACTTACCTGTCCCTTTTCTTTAAGGGCATTTGCCAAATTGCAGTAGGCGTCTGGGAAGTTCGGCTGCAATTCGATTGCTCGCCGATAAGTGTCAATGGCCAAATCAATAAGTCCTTGCTCATAATAGACACAAGCAAGATTACCATGGACGACAGCATTATTAGGCGATAGGTTTAGGGCACGGAGGTAGGCGGCAACAGCTCTGTAAAAAAAAAAGAGAGACAAATTATAACAAGTGTGCAATAAATTATATCAAAATAACATATTTTCCTTCGAAACGTTCGAACCCAGAACTGTTCGAGGGGGGCGACAGAGTTCTTGGCACCAATTTTCCGTTGAAGCTAATTAATCAAAACAAGTTTCAACTCTGTTTGTAACAGGGTGGGAAAAAGAAAAACGAAAATATGTTCTAAATAAAAAAAAAAACAAAGCCAAAGAAGAATCAACGTAATTGAATAATAATGAGAACATTGTGGGGCATGCCAGCAGAAATGGCAGTGTACAATGTAATTTGAGGTGTTTGTAAGGTAATATAATGCAAAATGAGACGCTAATTGATGACTTATTTAAGATTATTTTAGCTGCTATATTTTTTGGCATTTATTATACAATAAAATATTCCTATAAGATTTTTGGTATAACAATATTATACATACAGTCGCGGACAGTTGTTAAAGACCCTTTAATGAATTTTACAAATAGTTTTATTATCTGGGGAAACTACAGATAGTCCTTTAAGATTTTGCATAAAAAGGCCTCGTTGACGTGATTTTACTTCACTTTATGTCTGGCTATTTAAAAAAAAGTATTTAGAGTGGAAAAGTGTAAATTATGGCAAATGTGATCTAGTGCAAAAAGTGGCATTCAGCGCGTCTTCAGTGGCAGAATTCATTACAAAATTCAAGGCAAACGGCTTATTTGAAAGAAAGAAAGGTACGTGCTACAGAAGAAAGAACACCAGCGCTGAAGATCAGCTGTTAAAACGAATAAGCCTACAGGATCGATTTAAAACTGCTGAGGATTTAAGGAAAGAGTTGGTAGAAGCTGGAAGATCAGAAATCAGCTCACAGACTGTAAGACGAAGGCTTCAAGAAGTCCGTTTGCGAAAAAAGATCGTGAAACTGGACCATAACGGATTGGGAAAATGTAATATTCTCGGACGAGTTAAAGTTCAACATCTTCAGATCCGTCGGAACGTAGTACGTGAGGCGAAGGAAAGTAAACTGATTTAGTCAAGAATGCATTACAACAACCGTGAAACAAGGAGGCTCAAGTCACTGTTTAAAATTTAATTTGTAGTAACGACATCTTCTTTTAAATATTTGAAATGGCTTTGCGTGTTTTCTGGAAGCTTAAAATAGTTCCCCAGGAAACAGTTATTTTGTGTATACAGAACAATTTCTAAAATGCCGGTCGTGTGGCTATGTTACGCAAACGACTAAACGATTCTGTAGTAACAAACATAGTCATATCTGCAATTATTGTGTCATATAGGGGCCAAATCTAACTTGTTACTTTCCTGATATGTCAAGGAGTTCATTTGGTATGTAAAAGTATTATGCAATCCAATAAAATTATGGGATCATAAATGAATGAGTTTTCTTGAGAAATTATGAATTCCTAATTTCTTCCCAAATATCATCACGCAGCGTATATAAATACGGAATTGTCTAATTCACAAGTGGTGATTAGAAAAAGAAGAAGAAAAAGTCGATTTGCGGTGAATTACTGTCTTAATATTACAACAATGGCAAAAACAAAAGAATTGGGAGAGGGTGAAAGGGCGCAAATCTCAAAGAGTATCCCAGGTTAAAATAGCACAACAGATCAAGTGTTCACGTTGTGCGGTTCAAAATGCAGTGAAACGCTACAAGGAACTTTTGCTCGTGATTCATTGAAAAATCTCAGCCTAACATCTTCTGAATTAGCTTCAAACCTCGATGGATCTACAATTACTTCAAGAACAGTGAGAAAGCTCTCGCTGTCAGAAAGTAACAGAAATCATGACTGGATTGATCCCGGCAACATAAGAATTTCACCGAAGATGATTGGAGAACTCTTCATATGCCAAGGCAGGATGAACAGCGATAGATATATTTCAGTGTTAGAAGCTGCGAATCCAATTACATTCCAACAGGATTATACTCCCTGACACATACACATTTTGAAAACAACAAGGGACTAGGTTGGTAACAATGAAATTCATGTTTTAGTATAGACATCTCAGTCCCCGAATCTTAATCCCATTGAGCAGGTATTATTATTGCTGAGTTTGAAAATAGCATTAAATAGGAATGGGAAAACATTGGTCCTGACAAATGCAGACAACTTGTCCGGACACAAGGTCGTAGAAGTATTCCGAGTCAAATGAGTACCAACTTTTTTTTTTTTAAAAAAAGCTTGGAAAATAAAGTTTGTGCAAAGAAACAACTGTTCTTCATTCTGTTATTTAGTTGTTTTTTAAGATAATCAGTATTTATGGAGTGAATAATACTTTTTTCCAAGACTGTATGCTTGTTTGTTTGCTACCACTGAACCGATTTTAATGAAACAGAAACGATGTATTCCATGGAGTATATACAACGTGTCAATCGCTCTTTTCAATCAATCATTCAATCGTTCAAATCAGTCAATGAAATGATAAACATCGCAGTTGCTACCATTCCATTGTAGCCCGATTTAATAGTGCTGAAGAGGGATACAATGGTACAATCCTAATCATTCGTTCCATGTTGAATATGGAACGTAGCTTGGTAAATAGCAAGAAAGAGAAGATTATTTTTTACGATTATTCGTCTCTGCCTGTTTTTATTGTGGCTTCGTTTAATTTTATGTCCGATAACTTTGCTCAACAATACTTCTATTTAATTCATTCAGCTGAAACAATCGGGTGAGTAGTTGAGAGTTGTTCGTTTGATTGATTGATTTGTAGATATCTGATTGCAATCATCAATAATTTTTTTTTTTAACCAATCACGATTTACACAACTCTAATACATTCATGTGAACAGATCACAAAGTGATAGAGATAAAGAGAAAGAAAGACAGAAAGAGAGAGGGGTTAGAGTGAGTTTTCAATACCCAGATCCTGCTTGAGGCTGAAGTACAAAGACAAAGCTATTGCCAATCTCAGAAAGCTTGACATTTGGAAGGAATAGAAATGGACCTATGCTTAGCCAGACTGTCTGTATAGGTAGATCGGAGGGCTAAAAGTCTCTCACAAAATATAATCTCGTTAAGACTTATGAACTTCTAAAGGATATGAAACTGCTCGCTTCACATTGAACATTTGAATGAAAGTGCTGATCATTTACTCAACCTAGGTCCACCTTTCTTGGTGCATGTCAATGACGTGTTCTCTGCTTCTCGCAACCCAATGCATTTATTTGTTTTATTGTGTGTCATTAACTTTAAGAACTCCGCGGTAAAGGCATGTTATAGAGTCTTTACAGCAGCAAATGTCTACTGAGCTTAGCTGTGATATTGATGCTATCATCAATATTAAGACAGTTGAGTTTAGCGCGTCCAAAGTGCAGCATTGTCTCCTGTCTCTAAAATGGAATACTAGGCGTTGCTAAATTTAGGATGAACACTTCAAAGTCGATGTTGAGGAATCGAATTGTTTGTCAATGCTTGGCATGCACGTAAGTCCTTGTTGGAATCAGCAGATTACAAAATGCTGTTAGTATGTACATACCTCGGATTCCTCAACAGAAGTAAACGATTTTTCACTCTCACAGACTTAGTTACCATCTAAAAAGCTTACATTCCTCCGAGACTTGAACACAACTCCTATGTTTGGGCAAGACCTTCCGGCGAATGCTAGAGCTTATTCGATCGTATTTAATTTTAATTGTGATACCCATAATACGTTCTCCGCACATCCTTATATTTTAGAGCCTACTTGCGGTCGGACAGTGAAATTCACAGGATTATTCTTTACCCATTCAACTCGAATGCCCATCACCTCATTCGTGTTCCTGTTCTATCCTATTCTTAACTCTTCTCTTTCCTTTCGTATAATCACTGAGTTGTATAAACTTTAAAGGCCATGGTCCTAAGTGGTAAAAGGATATTAAAAAAAAAAAAAAAAACCAATACACTTACAACAAAATGAATCCGTTTTCATTCCAATCACAGCCCGAACTAACACACTATTTCCGGATATTGTATTTTAAGGTAAAGTGGTTGAAAACATTGCGGTTTACCACCGCAAACAATAATTAAATTACAAGATGAGTGAACGCGACCGTAAAATTACATTTTGAAATGTCCACAATGTGGTTGAATGTAAGGATCCTTTCGTTTCACATTGTCTCCAACAGAAGAACAAAGTCCTTATTCTACGGTAGTGGTTCTGGGGTTGACCATCGGTATAAAAATTTATTATTAAGCTCGTGCTAAAGTTTGCGTTCGCCACAGAAGGGATACAAATAATTCAATTAAATATCTTGCCATTTTGTTTTCCTTTCTCTCTGTTTGTGGGTATATCCTTTGCAATGAAGGGACACTAATAAGAATGAATGTGTTCGTCGACGACCCACCGGCGACTACAAGAAACCACAATGAGATGAATTTCTGTCAAGATAATTAATACAACTACTAAAGGAATGCGATGTAGAAGGACATGACTAAGGTCCATAAGGAGTAGATTTATTTCTTTTATTTTCATTCGCTCGAACTCCTTCCCCAAAAGTGTCATTTCAAGTTGATGTGACCTAATCTACTGAGAGACACATTTTTGTTTTATTGTGTGTCATTTTGAGTATTAAAGGGATTCCTCTGGGGATAGTCTTCCTTCTCAAAATCCTTGACATCAAATCTAATTTCATATGTGACTGTGTGTTGAGATTTCGTCCATCTGCATGTGTTTGTCACTTTCTATTTTGAAGGCATCAGACCAAGGACCTAAATGAAGCTATAAGACTATTAAGTGTTGGGCATACTTCAAAATGTAATTACATTCGAAATACCCATGGGAACGATGACAGACGAACGATTGTAAGACAATTGTCGTTTAATTATTCACCTTAATTTTTATTTTAAGCGTTTCGTGAATTGAATTTACAGATTCCATTTAGATGCGAAGATGTCGTTAAATCTAAGTACTTTTGGTTAAGCATTTCTGAAGTTGCAGATTGAGAAATAACCAACAGGGAAGTGGATGAGCTAAGCAGAAACTTGAATAGATGGATAAGACATTTGCATGTGATTACGAGATGCGAGAAGGATTTTATTTAATGGGCTGGTGGAACATTTACTTTAAGCGCCATCCAAAGATTTCATCAGGTGTTGGTATTGGTCCGAGAGTATTTCTGTGAATTTTGGTCAAAATCGGTCCAACAGTTTGCCCACAACTGTATTTTGAGTGAGACAAGCTTTTCGCTCTATGTAATTTTCTGTGCAAATTTCAGTTTTACTAAAAACTGAAAAATATTTACTTAACAAAATATATATGCGTTTCAATTTTCTACAATTCGTCCATACATCGCATAGGGCCACAGCTACATTTAGGGGGCGTTTTTAGCCAAAACGAACAGCATTTTGTTTACTTAAATTCATTTACGGTGATGGTTAAGTTTTGTTGTGAATATTTCACCAGAAACCGTGACCTTTGTTTAAAAATGGCGACAGCCACGCCCACTTTCTCTAAGCAAAAGTTTTAGGAACAATTCTCGTATATCTGGTAAAATCTCTCAAAAATTGCAAGAATACCCTCCGAGTAAGGAGATATTGCATTTGAATCAAAAAGTACACGACAACGCGTCCATTTTATTAGGGATGGGTTAGATGATGAGGGAGAATATCGTACGATCCGTTCTTGACGGACTGTAACTTTTATATTTTAATATACATACATACATATGTATGTATATTTTTGTTTTTGGATTGCCCGCAAATGTGCGTCTTTTTTTTCCAAAAAATATTCCTGCCGCTCTCTTTAAGCGGGCGTTTGTATTTTTCCATTTAAAATATGTCTGATATTTTATATGATGGTGATTACATGCGGCTTTTTGAGATGCATTGGCGATGAGTTTATGAGTTCGAAGAGTAAGGAAACAGAGAGGGGATACACATGAGGGAAAGATAAAATCCGGGCTGAACAATCACGTTCCATTTCCGAAATATTCCATTTCATACCGATTTTTTGCAGTATTAGCTCAACTGTACACATCATGGGACTATCAATTTGCAGAGAAATAAGTACAAAAACTCAGTAATGTTCATTATTATTCATTGATAAATGAATCTACAAACTATTCAAAGCAATTTAATCAATAGTAAACATTTTCAAATCACAAAAAACTGACTTTTCAGGGCGACAAAACCATTTGTTAAGAGATATTTTACCGCAGTTATTAAAAAGCTGAAAAACAACAAAGCGAACCTATGCCTTATAAGAACAACAAGATGTAGACCTACAAAACAACTATTTGGTGCAAACAGTCCATGTAGGGCCTGAAGCCATTTATGCTGTGCGATATACGAATGGTAGGGATCAACTTCAGTTTTATACCGCTTCCGAAGGGCGTAATTGATATCTGATCTATAGAGTTATCATATGTTGGATCCATTTCATATTTTTCAAAGTTGTTCGCTTTATTGAAGAGAGTACGCTTTTCGATTATTTATGAAAAAGAATTTAATTTCAATGGTCCATCCTGTCAAACCAATCTTGCAGTATATTTTCGACGGTTCGGGGCTCTATTAATATTGTGCTTAGCCTGAATCCTTTCTGGAATTGTCAGCATAACATCGATCTTTAATGGCAGCCCATAAAAAAAATCCAACGGCGTCAAATTGCAGCTCCGCAGAGGCGCAAGCAACATCACCAAAACGGCTGATTACTTGATTATTGAACTTAGTGCGCAAAAGTTCGATTGTTGGACGGCTTGTTTTATGGCACGTAGCGACATATTGCTGGGACCATTGATCGTCCAAGTTAATTTTCTCAGTTTCTGACAAAAAAAAAATTGGTTATCCTGATATGACTGTAGCGCTCTCTGCTGACCGTAACGTTGTTGCCATCGTCATCTTCGAAAATGGACCAATAATGCCGCCATTCCATAAACTACATCAAACAGTCAGTGAGGATATTCTCGGCGCACAGGACGAACACGAGGATAACTTGTGTTAACAGTTAGCATGTTAATCGTACGAATCTTCTTCACAAACTTGCGAATAGCAAGCACAGTTGATGCATTATATCGACCTAAATCTTCTTCGCAATGTTTTGGCAACACTGCTGCACTCACTTTGGCAATAACTTTTGAATATTTGCCAACGTTGTTCAAGCGTAAATCGATTCATTTCAAACCGCAGAGATATGATACTGTGTTTCTGTCAGTTTTTTGAGCGCGAAAGAGCTGTCAGTGTCTTAATAAGAAACCAGCAGATGGCCCACCCGCTATGACTACGGTTGCTTTGTTCAAACAAAGGTTGCACGTACATATTCACTGGTCATTCGCTTTGTCCTGCTTTCCCCCACAGTAATTGGCTTTTTTCACAAATTTGTTCAGCTATTTATTTTTAAAGAATCTAACCTTTAAAAATTAATTATTTTATTTCTTGTTCATTCAGTCCTTATAAATTTTGCCATTCTGCATTTTTTTTCAATACACAAATTTTCCGCTTCACTTGGAGAAAATATTTCACATTTCATTGCGTTTCAGTGGATTATGATGAGCAACATTGCCCCCTCATTGAAATTGTCTACCTAAGGCATGCATGAATATTATTGGAAAACAAAACACAATTTATAACTTTTGCTTTGTTTTTATGCTTCAATATTATTTCACGAATCAATGGGCTGGCGCCTATTGCATCGCATTTCACCAAAGAGGAATATTTTTTAAACATTTATTGAACTTTGCGCAAAACTTTAATTTTACTCAGGCATCCTTTCATAACTTTATAATGCATTGGGAAAAAAAAGAAGAAAAACACCCAGAACAATAAAAAAAATCCTATTACAATTCATGAGCTGAATTAATTACTTTTCAACTATTCTTGAAAAGTTTAGCAAAGTAAGTGAACCGAAAATTGGTTTACTCCCCATACATAGACTAAGTTTATCACTTTAAGTTGCTTTTAGCATTTCTTTATTAATAAAAATGTCAAACATTTACAGAACTTTTTGAATGGGAATATAATGTCTTCATAGAGCTATCAAAGCAATGAGAATAACAATTATTGTTAAGGGTGGAAACACAATTCAATTTTCATTGATAATATACAAAGAATTGAATTTTAATTGTCATCAAGTTAAATTCACTACTAATAATCGCTTTTTTATGGAAATAAAAACCAACTTAGTGAAGTAGAAATTATGAGGAAAAAGTCAATTGATAAAGGTCTACATGGGGAGACCAACATTTTAGAAATCCTTCCGCTGGGTCAAAAAAATAAGCTCTCAACCTGATTACCCATCTTCGAATGGCATATTGACGAAGTCAATGGAGACCCAAACATTGCTGCAGTTCCTATGGAAATTTTGACGAATAGGAAGAAGCGACTCCCACCATATCTCAGATTGTTTACTGAACAACCCGGCATTGTGCATCGACTAAACTCAGAAAGTACATAGGATTGACTAGTTCTAAAAATCAGTCTTTAACTGATGACCGGCAAAGGTATGATAAGCATTCGACTGAAAACACAGGAATGTTTTTAAACAATTTTATCCTTATTCCCGTAGTCGAAGTCACAGACTGTCACCTCACTTTACTTCAAGCCTATTCACTTTCAACACGGGAACGTAGAGTTCCCAAAGACACTCCGTGTCACTTGAATGGACTATCGAGAACAGGAATTTCTACTTGTCACCTTATAATCGGGTGAAACGACTATAAAACATGATTAGTTCACAAATTTAGGTGCAATTTTACACAGGAGCATCGCCTGTAATCTCACATGACTATGAGTCCATACATTGTCTATTTTGAACTACTTCTTCCTGGTCAAACCATTACAGAGGAGTATTATGGTCAACAATTAGATTGAGACAACTCTTTGCTGTCAAGCAGAAAGCTCCATTCAAACCGGACGATGACGATTAACAATTCCCTCCACCCGACCAAAGTGAAGTGAAGATAATTATATCTAAGCTTAAATTCAACAAGGCTGCTGGAGCTGACGGTCTAACTGCCGAGCTATTTAAAACTGTGGATGATCACGGATCAATACATCAAATCAGGTATGCCCGACCAATGAAACCACCATTTGTCCGATCCTCAAAGACCCTGTATTCTGCGCCAACTAGATGTCTCCTCAACATGGCGTTAAAGATTCTATCTGCCATAAGGCTTTTAACGTACGCCAAAACAGTTTGAATTTGTCAACTATCTGTTTGGTCTATATCAGTATGGTTTTAGACCAGTAAAGTCCACCATAGATTAGATATTCCACTGTGGCATGATCTTGAAAGAACCCAGCAGCTCCAAATCGACGATCAGGAATGAAAGCGCCTATAAAGACAAATTATACAGAGCCATGCCTTTTGTCGCCTCCTTGCCAAACTTGTTCGTCTGTACAGGAAGATGATAGAGAATGCACGCTGCTCCATCAAATTCGGTACAAACACCACCGATGCCTTTGATGTCAGAAAAGGACTACGACAAGTTGAATCGCTGTCATGTAATTTCTTTATTTGAAAGGATTGCACAAAATTCTTAAAACAACATCAGGGGTATAATCTTTCAAAAGTCTGTACAACTACTTGCGTACGCCAACGACACTGACTTAATTAGAAGAATGAAGCGAGCTGTCAGTGGTGCTTTCGTGATTACTGAAACAGAAGCGGAGAAAATGGGTTTAGTGGTTAACGAGGGCAAAACAAAATATATGCTGACATCAAAAAGAACACTACATCGGCAACTGGGACAGAACGCCACAAGTTAAGGACTTCGTCTACCTAGACTTCGTTGTAAATTCAAATAATGACTGTAGCGCAGAGATCAATCGAAGGATCACTCTTGCCAACCATTGTTTTTTATGGGCTAAAAAGGTAATTGAGTAACAAAGCCCTCACGGACAAGTAATTCCAATTCTGCTCTACGTTCTTAAAGGCGAGGAATAGACCGTTGGTTGTTTTGAAAGAAAAATTATCTGAGTGGTTTTTGGCTCCGTTTGCATGGACGGCGAATGAAGGAGAAAATGCAACAACGAACTATACCGAATTCATCACCTAAAGGGTGCAAAGCAAATGAACATTGACGCTCCGGCTCCGGCGGTAAAGAAAGGACTCACCTAAGGTGGTGCCCAAAAGCGGAAAGAGACCTCAACTAACTTCGTGTGCAAAACTGGAAGCGGCTAGCACAAGATCGACCTGGCTGGAGACTCTTGTTTGTTGAGGCTCAGGTCCACTCCCGACTGCAGAGCCATCGTCAGTTAAGTAAAGTAAGACATAAGGGACCTCACATGACTTTATCCACGGAGCACAATTTCATAGGACTTCTGAACAATGTTCATTGCTTTATTTAAGATGCATCCTAGGCAAAGGCAGATTCTTTCAGGATCATGGTAAGGGTAGGTTAGGTGGCTGTCCTCGCTAGGCAGAAACGTATTTAGACCAAAAGGTAGGTCCATTATGATACCACGAAAAACACCAGATTACCAGCACCAGGACCTTACATAAGTTTTTCCCTAAGGAAGGTAATTTCAGTAACTGTAGCAGAACCACTTAGATCTGAAGACAAAGTTTTTTGTTTTGTAAATATCGAGCCTGGCTAAGTCAAAGTGTTTTTCATAGAAGTACTCCACGAGGGTTTTCCTTCTTAACATTGATAGGGCAGGTGAGGACGACAAAAGCTGAGTTATTGTTCCATCCTCTACAGCTTCTACAGAAATCGTTAAAGGGAACATCCAGCCTAATAGCATGCCTACCTATCAAGCAGTGCCCTGTGGAGGGTCCTATTACAAAGCTTAGGCATTTTCTATTTATGGACTGAATTTGTTTCGTTCTCTTCGGATCCAGGTTAGGCCAGATCTGCTTCCAGCGTAGCGGTGGGAGTTGTTTTTCAAGCACCCGTTATATAGACATAATAGCCTCTAAACTTTCCCTAGAAGATACTGTTACTTTTCTTGTCCAGTGCTGTCTACCAGACTAGTACTCCGTTCATTATGATGGGCCTCACTATTACCGTATAGATACAGTGAACTACTTTAGGCGGATGGCCTCATTTCGGACCCAAAGCCGACAATCCAAATGAGTTTCCTATCGGGAATGACCCCCAACTATCTGGCATGGCCTACGAATTGAAGTTCCGAGCCATTTAGCTTCAGAGGGCTGATATGGTATCTTGTACCTTCTTGTGAATAAGACCAATCCCTTGTCAGTCCACTTAACGAGTTTATTAAGAGTCTATTGTAAGAGGAAACTTTTCCGATATGGCTATCGCAATGTCGTCCTTATAGGCTATAACACTGTGCCTCTCTTTCTCTAAGAGCCATGGATCATAATTTCGTATGATTTATGAGAAATGTTCATTGTTCTTTTTAAGAAGCATAAATAAGATATGAAGTGTGTTTCCCATAAGACTTAGTCAAAAGGTTGCAAACAGAATTTCTTGGGACACACAGGAGAGAGATGGTAAGGCTTAGTTTCCTGCAAAACAATCAAATGTTTTGGGAAAGATCCCAATAGGAGCACCGCGAAATGCTTTCTGAATTTGCGTAGGAAGGATTTGAAAACTAATATTGCTGGCAGCTTGAAATGATTATAAATTCTTCTAAAGGATACCCGTGCATTTTTAAGGCGTACACAAAGTTCAAAAGACCCAATAACCATCGGTTGATACAAGTATGCGTACACACTCTGCTTATGCAGGACAATGAAAACTGGTATACGAGTATTATGGGCAATCCGTTGAAGTAATTTTAAAGAATAGGAATGGGTACTGAGTTGGAAAAGTTTTATTGAAGGAAATTCCCAAGAGAAACTTGTACCACATCGCTTTCAACTCCCACTCACATAACAAAGTTTGTTTGCAGTAATAATATCACTAAGGCATTTCACATGCTTTCAATGCATAGGAGAGAATACCTTCCCACACAAGTATTGGAAAAAACGGAAATAAATGTCAGTTAACTCACCACACCGATTTAAATCAATTTCAAATGGACTGACTGTTATTATAAACAATTTTTCCCGCGACTTTTTAACACATGTGTGCGTGTGCGTGTGCGAGGACATCTCAGGATATATTTCTCGTTTGTTCTTAAAGAAGGCAACTTTGCTATGAACTTAGGATTATGTAAATCATTTCTCACTTTCTTTCGCTATGACATTCGAAGAATTTCCCTTTTCCTTGGATTTGTTTCATCGAAGAGAAATTTGAATTTTCTGCCTTTGTGGGTTTGCATGGCTTGACAGTGATAGAGAAAAAGGAGCAGAAGAAATCACATTTTTCGTTTTTCTTTTCTTTTTAAATTTGAATAACCCAGCGTGTTGTGTTGTTGGTTTGGAAGGATATTTCTGCTTTTGTTAGATTTTCTGTTATGCTCCTGGTAAAAGATATTAGACGGTTATCCCATTGAATTGGAAAACGTGATTGAGATTTTGCACAAACAGATGAAATAAAATTCAGAGGTTATGTATTTCATGGAATGGATACGGTGAGGTGGTGACCTTTAATGCGGATCGATGACCTTTGATTATGATGGTGTAGTTGAGATTTTTAGTCAAACTGACTGTGTTCGCAATGGGTAGGAGTGTTTGAAACTCACAGCAAGGATTCACCTTTAACACAAAGACATTGAGATGAATGAACTAATAAATGGGGTCATTTCCACGCTATGAAGATTATATGCATTTTATATGGCGCCCAACGATGTGTAAAATTGACTGCTTTCATGGTTGAAGAAGCTTTATTTTTTGCTACCTCTTAACCCACATAGATTACTTCAGACGATGTGATAAATACTAGTAATTGTCAGCCAGATCGACCATCAATCTGTCTGTCCTCTTAGTATAGAGAACTTGCTCTTAAAAACCAACCCTCCCACATTACAAAGTACTCGTAAAAATATGCACTTAAATTTGACAACCATGACCCATTATCAATTTGCACGCAATCACATTGTGGTCTCTATGGCCGTGGGAGGTCCGCGATTATTTTATTAATAATTCACCGAAATATGCACGGAAGGATATTCTGCACCAACGTGTAAGAAGGGCGGAAAATTATTTTCCATTCGGGTCAATCAAAAATGAATGAACAAAGTAAATGTCACATTGTATGTACTCGTATATCTGTGTGCACTATTAAGAATGACAGAGACAATATCCTGTAAGTGGGGGTGTTTGCATACGCAACCATAGTAATTTTAGTGGAAATTTTCATAAAATTACGCAATGACCCTTTGATAGATAATGTCGTGATTACGGATAGAGAAACTTAATTTTATGTAATTTTGTTGGGCTACAACATGAAGCCGGACAATTTGTTTGGCGCCCAATGTTGGTCCATAGTTACCAACTATTGTTAGTTTACACCGCTGATTTGGTCTGGGACCAAAACCAGGTATTGTACAAATATCATTTGTGTAAACGCTTTGAATACAGCACTAAACTGGTTGGGTTAGTCCACAAATTTAAGTAACCTAGACTATATTTAAAGAGTGGTCTACGGCGTGTCAACACTCCGAACTAATAGGTTATCTAGAATGTGATAGATGGCGCTTTTTAAAGAAATGTCAAAATCGCATTTCCAAAGTATCATTTTTATTCTCCTATCAAATTTGACGCTTGTGAAGTCCGCGAAGATTATATTGCAATCATAAAACATAAAAGAGTTGGACAAAAATAATTGAAAAGGTAGTAATTAGACGGATAATGAGATGCGAACATTTTGCTCCGAAAATCAATCGAAGCCCGTCAGGTGCGCCACCTAGAGGATAATAGTGACATTTATGACAGGATATATGGTGATCAATGTATTGATTAAGGCCTCACATTGTACTGTTTGGTGTAAACTCAAACGACTTAGATTAAATTCTAGTGCTGGTTTGGACCAAATTCGGTGATATATGTAAACTAGGCCATAGAAACTTAAAATAATTTAAACGTAAGCTGTGTGTATTTATAATGGTTGCAATGATGAGGAAGTTGATAATTTTATGGGACACTTTAGATGTATGGGTTCGTAGATAAATCTCTACATACGATGAAAAGAAAAGTAGAATACTCGTAAGAGTAGATTCACAGGTCAAAACTTCGAGTAACTACGTAGCCCAGTTTTGGGATGAAATTTCTTAAAAATCGCGGAAATATCCTCTGAATAGAAAGATATCATTAAATCTGTTTTAAAAAATTCGCAACGCCACGTTCACTTTATTAGTGGTGAGTTAGAAGATGGAGATCAGGGTATCATACGATCAGTTCTAGAGGGATTGTATCTTTCTTGTATATTTCTTTATATGTTTGTCTATTTATTTCTTCCTTCAGTCCATCTGGCCATTCATCAATGGCAGAATGCACAACTTCCAGGGGAACAGCTCTCGTTAGAACGGGCTTCAGCAATTCTTGCTTTTTAGAAGTAAGGTTGTGCTGAGTAGTATTCGTTTTTTGGCTCGGTGCAGAATCCTGTTGAAAAATCCGAGGTTGGCTTCTGAAGAGGGACTGGTTTAATGGTTTTACCACCTGATGGAAAACAGTCTCCTGGTACACTACTACTTCTTCATTTCCTTACGGCGAGGTTATGATCCGGAGTAGAAGGATCAGAACACTCCCACTTTACTGCATCTCTAGTGGTCCGCCTGTGGAGTCCACTGGTACACTACTGCTGAAGTTTAAAGACCTCTTTAACGCTACCGTAGCAGACGACCCACCAAACCATTACCTCACATATATCCTATCGTTCTGCTCAATAAATTTCTTCTCCACCGTAAAAAAATTTTTCGTCGGTTAACGATAGTTCCCCCCGTGCATATTCTGACATCGAAGTCCAGTACGCCCTTTGGAAGCGCCTAGTCCCAGATCTTGTTTGATGATGCGAGAGACAGCGTTGATATCCCCTGGTATCCGAATTGTACGTGGTCTTCCCGATAGTTACTTTGATAGCATTCGAGTGGGGGTTTAGTGGGAAAATTTGAGCACCTTAATTGAACGAGCAATCATGAGGATCAGGACAGAGGGGTATTGGGTCCACAAATTGGTATCCCCTAGGGAAAAAACACCTCTTTTTAAAATCTTCACAGATAAAATGATCAGGTAATATATGTGGGCACCTTTGCTCAGTGGTAAAGTGCGTAACCACTAAGCGGGGTACTCAAGGTTCGAGTCCCAGAAAACACCAATAAGTGATTATTTTTGCACTTGGATCAAATGTTTTCTTGTGCCGGAAATTCGAACCCACGACCTCGAGGGTAAGAATAATTGGAACAACGTCTTAGCCACCTCTACTACGGCGGTGTTTGTCTGACCGCCCTGCAGGAATGCAATAACAAAGTCCGTACTTTATGTACATTATGTGTCGCACGTATCTGCTCATATGTGCTGTTCGTTCGTAAATTGTCCAGGTTTAAAATATATGCACAGAGTCGAGGTGAGAGAATTTAAGTTTTAGAAAAAAGACTAAAAAAAACTTTCTTGACCATAATTTAAATATTATGCCCTCGCATTATGTGTTTAAAATGACTTAGGTATCAATTTTGAATATCTAAGCAGTATCCGAGATATGGCCAATTTATTATATTTTTTAAGAAAAAAATTATTATACACTCTTATTGCAAACGTCTATGTTACCTCAGATATAAATTTTTGTTAAAATCGTTAGAGCCGTTTCTGAGAAAATCGCACTTTTGAATAATTTACTGGCGCCAGTACTTACTGGTGCGCCATTCAAAATAAAATACAAGTGTAAACCTTAATCTTTGCGAGCATGAATGAAAAAAGTTTGAAGTCTTCTTTGAGTAAAGTACCGTTAATTTTGACAACACAAAAATTATTAGGATTTGCAGGGAAACCAAATGCTTTAAGGAATGTGATGAATTTTGTACTTCAATAGACGTCCTCCAGGCAATGGATTAAACACGAACCCAGTCCCATAAGTTAAACGTGCTTAGTTTTACTATGTAATTATCATTTCATCGCCATATACGCTTAGTATACTTCATAGGAATTCAAATCGTGAATTCATTCTTTTGCTGATTAATGCTTTCATACTCATCGCTTCATTAGTACTGCCTCGGAAAAGCTATCCACGAGCTTCATTGTATTAATAATTACCTCCAGCGCTGTAGACAAGATAATATCCGTTTCCTGCGACCAAATCAACATCCTTATTAATATTCTCCCCTCATAGCTGACTTATTGATATAAATATTGATTAGGAAATCGCTCCTCCTCTAATATACTCCCCTGTGTGCCATGGTAATAGCGAAAACTGTTTACGTCAATAGACTAATCAAGCTGTTGTATCAAGAATTTCCCTAATCACTACACAAAATAGTCCTCTCTTCACCATCATACCATCACCCACTTGTTCGTTGCTTCTTTTTTTTTTTTCTTTTTTCATGATTCCTTGAAATTAGCCTGGATTGTGGTCTCCTTTTATTATTGCCACATATCCGATTTGTGCCTTTGAATAAAATAAACAGGCGTGATTTCCAGTCCAAAAGAGGAGGGTACCCCATCATTACAGCATCAAAAAGCAACGCTGTCATATTCCTCCCCCTCTTTCTTTAATCCACTATACCATTACTGTCCATGATAAACAAAGAGAGTGCCGCGAACATCAAAAGGACGAGAAAATACCAGAATTTGATTGCAGGAGCAAAACGATGGCAATGAGGTTCCTAGTGCCAGCAAATGTGTCGCTTTGTGTAGAAAATGGGTGTCATGAGGCGTGATTTATGGCCAGGCTTATGCATGATTCAGCTTGTATTCAGCTCTCTATTCTGTTGTTATTCAGCATCATCATTCAGCATACTAAATTATGACGTTAAGACGACCAACACTACGCGTTGATCCAGTAGAAGGAGGGAGGGAAAAGAATTCGATTGAACGCGCCCACTCGGGATTAATAGGATATTCGGTGGCTTCAGATTAATGCGCCACAACGTGTAGCTTTAGTTAGCTGAATTGATGAGATACGAGTAAGAAGGAATCGTATTTTCTCTATAATTACGTGACTAGTTGGGATTTCTGATGGCTTTTGAGCTTTTGTTTGTCTTGATAGAGGAGGAATTCTGGGAAATTATAGGGAGTTCCTCGCATGCCGCATGGAATTTCTTACGAATTTAATGAGATATTTTGTGTTGTGTACTTTGATGTGTGGGATGCTTCCATAGATTTTATTGTTTGAGTATGTTTATGTGTCAAATGAAATGGAAGCCACGTATATTAAATGAAACGAGATCTGGTAGGTCATTGAGAAGCTTTTTATTTGATTTTTACCGAAAAATTATTTTTTTTTTTTTTTATTGATCTGAAAAGTTAATGATGTTCTTTTATTACTTTGTAATAGGACTTCCTGGTCTACTCAATGAATAAACGCTTTTGCCAATTATTTCTAAATTGACCAGATTGAAATTAAATTGGTATCGTAAATGAGGACGTATCAATTTGGAGATTGTGTTACTAAATTGTCTGGGTGTTGTGAGTTAGGCCTTCAAACATTGCTGAAATGAATTACAGCATGTTCCAGAGAAACGTGTCTTTAATTACTTCTTTTGCTTTACTCACACACACATGTTTATAGTCAAATCTAGTATTATTTCATATTTTGACGGGAAAACATTATTCGTTTTTAAAAAAAAAACCTTTTGAAAGAGTTTTCTTGGTAACTCATCCAAAAAGACAAAAAATGAGTGTCAAATCGGCGACAAAATATATGACAACATCAGAGGCGTTTGTGAAAAACTGTTTAAAGAGATACAAAGAAAATGGTAATGCCAATGATGGCCCATGTAGAGGGTACATCATAGCCACATCGGCAAAGGACAATAAAATGATTTGTGAATTATTCCGGAAAAATCCAACAATAAGTCTGAGGAAAGCAAAGCAAAAATTATCTAGAAGAGGAGTTAAAGTGTCTATCAACACAATGAAACGCCGATTGTCAGAATCAGGAACAGAAGTACCAATCCTTAACCGCTACTGACCGTAAAACATATTGAAAAAAGGCTGAGCTGGGCAACACAGAATTTTAACCGTGATTGGAGTAACATTATAATTTACTGAAGAATCAACTTTTTCCGTCAATAATTATTGGAAGAAAGCCTGGACAAAAAAAGGTAAAAAGTTGCACAGTGAAACATCCAGCAAAGGTCCATGTTTATGGCTGCCTCTAGGCCAAAGGATTCCTCAAAGCTAGTAGTGTTCACAAGAAACTTCGATGCTCAGTTTGTGGTCAGACTATACTAAAAGGGTTTGCTAAAGTCTGCCGAATATCTGTATGGACCGGCAATTGCGTCTAAAGGCACAAACATATTTATAACAGGACAATTTATACGGGTGTTGAAGGAGTTTTGGAGAGAGCGTAGTACAGAATATGCGCAACAATTCAGTGAAAGTTGCACTAAAAGATACCAGACAATAATCGATAATAACGGGGGCTTATTAATATAATTGCGCAATTTGTTTTAATTTGTTCAGTTTCTCTGGAACAGGATGTAAAACAAGATATTTGTTTTAAATCATCTTTTAATACTAATTTCAAATGATTCGACTATAAGCGTGGTTTCCAAGTGAATATAAACAGTTTTTCAGGTGCGAGTCGGGCCTCGCACGGTTAGTGTTCCATACCGTTTATCATCGTATTTGCACAGGTCAGAACAGAGTTTGTTCTCACCTTACTCGAAAGCAAATGGAGAAATGTTGATGAAATTTGATTTATATGTTTGTCCTCATACCAGTATGTATACTTATGGGTAGACAAATACTTACAGCTCGGTCCACTTTTTATAGCGATGAGTGTGTTTAGCCGCTGTACTGTATACACACTGACAACTGGTTCTGGTCCGTTATCCAGATGGAAAAGATCGCTGCCCTAAGACAACAATTCAAAAGATGCGGCCAAATCCACAGAAAACTGGATCACTGGACCTTAACCTGGTGGAGAACTTGTGGAAACAAGTTAAGGATGTTATATTTAAAACAAGACCCAAAAATAGACGCGAGCTATGGCAGGAGGTGAAGGTAGTAGGAATATGAATCTATTCCCTTGACCACATGCAAATAGTTTAGTCAATGCCTTGACCATATATTTAGTAACGAAATATTTGTAATAAGTTTCATTAAAAAAAAAAAAGAAAAAAAGAATTTCATCGAATATTTTCGTATGAATTAAGGTACATTTATTTTACTGTTGACACAAAAACATGCTATTTGTAACAATTTGTTTAATTGCAAAAGAACTGCAGCGAACTTCTCGACCTGACTAGTGGTGCTGAGTACACGTCTAAATATACTCATTAAATGTTGGTTCACCAAGTTGTATTTATTTTCTTATCTATAAGTGTAGTTATTTAGTTATTTGGTGCCGTCTGGGCTTTAAAAATATGTAAATCATCTCTATCGGCCGCCTAAATCAAGAGCGTCTAAACCGATTTCGATGAAATTTAGCTCGTAAGTTTAATTTTTTTTTTTTAAAGGGGAGGTTTTCATGGAAATCGTTCTTCAATCAACCACGAGAAAATGTAAAGTGTGTACTACTGCATAGAAAATAGAGGCACAAAGTCCTCGTGGCAATCCCAAGAAAACTGACTGGAACATTTTTAACAGTTAGATACCCGGGATTAATAGTCTTCATTTGAAGAAGCTTACCTCATTCTTATTATCACTTAACCCATTGCAACAAGAAGCCTTTCTGCATTATTTTGAATTCCTAGAATTTTCTGTTTGGGTAAACGTTTTCCAAGGGAATAATGTAGGTAGGACAACAAACAAGACCTCACTCCCAATTCTAGATACTCAGAAAAGTTCATACTCTTGTTTATATCGTTTAACCTTAACCTGTCACGTACTACTATTGGGGTAACATTTTGGCAAACTGAAATTCCATTTAAAAAGTTCTCGTCTCGCCTTAACAGGTGATTGACACTCTTGTAGAGCATAGTTGAAGGAATCGCACTTCTCTTCTTTATAATCTCGTTGGGTATTTCAATTTATTTCATGCTTTATGAAGCTATTTAGGATTTTTAGGATAAACATGTACCACATCATTAATTATGTCACCAATACCAATTAGTAAATTGCTTAGCAGAACCTGGTGGGATAATCCTTTCAATTGGCAATAAGAACATTTTCAATTATGCATAAATCCAGTGTGCACGTTGCATACCTTTTGCTGAGTTTAAGTTTTAGCTAAAATCAATAAAACTAATTAAACTAATTGCTCAGTATTTCATGGATGCTTAATGGATATTGCCAAGGTTCTAAAGATGAAATACACAGATATGAAGGTGAATCGTAAATAAACGATTTTTCATGAGTAATAAAATTAAATCATTGCTTAGTCGTTGATGTTGGAACAAACATTAATGTCCTCTCGCTTCTATGAGTTTGAACATCGTCAATTAAATCACATTGCTTCCTTAAATGATGGCATTAAAATGTAAATTCTCATCACGATGATTGTCATTTTGCCAAGCAATGTTAGATGTAAAAAAAAATCGAATAAATGAAATTATCCCTCCCGCAGGAAGCTCACGCAAGTGTCTGCCTCAATTAGCATTTTTTAACATCAATTCTGCCGGCATTCTTTGGAAATGGCGGCGCAGTGCAATTCAACGCAAATTAAAATTCAAAACCTAAATCACATTCTCATTCAATTCATATGCAAATTCCTAGAGTTCTCCTCTCGGGCATATACATTAATTCAGCGTAAAGCATGGATACAATATCCTGGCCAATAATAAACACAAATGCCAACCATTTTCAACTTGTGTGCAAAAAGAAAACGAAATTCCCATGCCGTTGTACAATGAATAGCGTCACGCATGAGACCTACATATTTCAAGGGATGATGTATAAAGATATACAGAATGTCCTTTGAGAATACAATTGGTGTTAATGATTGTTGATGGTTTTTTTTTTTTTTTTTTTGTGTATACCCTATCTCATAGGGTATATTAATTTTAATACATAGTATGAAACAAAGAGAAATAATAACTATAGCCGCCTAAAAGTATACATCTAGTCATGTCATAAATACTGGTACACGTTTAAACGCACTCATCGTGAAGCGAGTATTGAACACATCCATTCTACTTTGACAGGTATTCAATGAGTGACATTTAAGCTACGTTAACACGCAAAAAGATTTACGCAAAAGTCGTTTGTAAATATGGACTGGGGCGATATTGAAAACCGTCGTTGGCCCAATTAAAGCACAAACGGAATGACAGATCGAAAGTTCTACGCCACTGGTACGCGCTAAATGGTCACAGGAAAATTTTGTTCACTATTGAGGAATCGTTCAATAAGCAAAATGACAAAATCTATGCCCTGTCATCCAAAGAAGCATCAGAAAACATTCCGCGAGTCGAATGCGTTCTTGAGATAAGCGGCTAAAAAAAATGTTTTCAAAATTGCTTATCCCGATTTTGATAGTTTTTAGATGAAATGACGTATATACGTACAAATTAAATTTCGTCAATGTCTGAAGAGGCTATCGAGCGAGCCATATGTGAGGACAAACATACACTTAAAATGTGTATACGAAACACTAACCGCGCGAGGCCCGACTCGCACTATTTTATTATTTAGGCGAATCTGCTACTTCACTACCTTCTATTCCGGCATGGCTAGCTACCCAGCAGAGGGTTATTTTGTTAAGTTTTCTTATGCATTGCAATACAAGTTTAGAGCTCATAACGTTTGCGTCAATTTGCCACGGTGATGGTTAAGCCTTATTGTGGATATTTCATCGGAATCGGTTACGGTTTCACTTTCTTTTAAGAAAAAGTCATTACAACAGTTTTTCTGATAAAATCTTTAAAAAGTCGCAGAAATATTATCTGAGTAGAAAGATGTCATTGCGGTTGCGTTAAAAAGTTCAGAACGTCACGCCCACTTTATTTGGGATGGATTAGAAGATGAGGAATAGGGTATTACATGATCCGTTCTAAACGGATTGTAACTTTTCTATATGTTTTTTTCTTTTCCGTAACTTCTCCATTCAATTTCAAATTCATAACACGAATTAGTTTTACTCGTATATGGCGCCATGGTGTATGAGTAATTTTCTTTCCGTTGCTGATTTTAATTTACACATGTAGGGAAATTGAATTCCCTGTGGATTGCGCTGAAAAGAATGTTGTGGACCTCCTTCATGATCAATGTACGAACTATATGTTGAAGTTGATGATATGGAATTCCTTTCATGTTCAAATCTGATACGTTTGTGGTCGATGTAATGTGACACATTCCAAGAATGTTCTTATGGTTACCCTTTTACGAGTAGTGTATAACTTAAAACGCATGTTCATATTGAAAGGATATTGTTTGAAAAGTGTGGGTGTGTTAAACCGACAACAGCTGAGATCACTCAAGTTTAATTTAACATCGTCAATCAATTCAGTAGCTGATGGCAGAGGAATTATTCAGCAGTCCCAAAATACAATTTGGAGATGAGTGTTTGTTGAAGTGAAAGTGAACACAAAGAGGCAAGCAAAATATAGAGAAGGACAAGCCTCTGACAATAATGAAATTAATTCTCGCCAATTAAGAAGTTCTGCCATTGGAAATATACAGGGTATTTCTTACATAGGGGACGCTACTTTGGCAACTGGTAGAGAGTTGAATTTCAAGTAAACAAATTTGTTATATCGGTCCGACTTTTACCATTCTGGAGTTATTCCGGTTTTTTGTTTGTTTGGCATCTTCTTAACTTCGCTATATCTTTACCAAATCTGTACCAATTTTAACAATTGTACTTGAATACTAAATACCCAGTGCATAAATGTAAAACAAGTAACTCATTTCCATACAGGCTCGCAAAAATGACCCCGTACCTCAAAAAAAAAAAAAAAATTTGGGTGAGGTGTAATTTAGTGAGTAACATACACACAAGAGAGACAATAATCTGAATGTCAGCGTATGGTGAGAGGTTCATTTTTTAAAATGGGTACCTCATGCAAATTCATTTGAAATACGTGTTCTACCCTACACTGATTTGTGGGGTGACAATTCGAGGTGAAATCAAAATTTTCATTTAAAAGTGAAAATTAAAAGGGCGGGGAAACTTTTCGTGGCGCCTAGAGCGATGGTTAAATGATCCATATTATAAAATGGCAAGGCAAGAACTAACAACCTGTCATTATAAATGACAGATGGTATACGGCAGGGATGTGAAATCCCAACTTCAAAATGAATAACCCTTTATAAGAGAAATGCGTATGCTCACGTGTAGAACTGTTCAAAGAAATCCCTTTAAAAAATCCCCATTTGAACTCAGTAATTCTTCCTATTATCGTTCAGCCAGGCAACAAATAAGCAGTCGCCATTCTGATTTTATTAACACAATCAACCTTGGAGTTTAAAGTCGCCAAATTACTACAACAACCTTTTATAAGACAAATGCGTATGCTCACGTGTAAAACTATTCAAAGAAATCCCTTTAAAAATCCCCAAATTCAACTCAGTAATTCTACCTATTATCGTTCAACCAGGCAACAAATAAACAGTCGCCATTCTGATTTTATTAACACAATCAACCTTGGAGCCAAATTACCACAAAAACCTTTTATAAGACAAATGCGTATGCTCACGTGTAAAACTATTTAAAGGAATCCCTTTAAAAAATCCCCAAATTGAACTCAGTAATTCTACCTATTATCGTTCAGCCAGGCAACAAATAAGCAGTCGCCATTCTGATTTTATTAACACCATCAACCTTGGAGCCAAATTACCACAAAAACCTTTTATAAGACAAATGCGTATGCTCACGTGTTAAACTATTCAAAGAAATCTCTTTAAAAAAATCCCCAAAT
The DNA here is from genome assembly GCA_963082735.1 of Pocota personata. Taxonomy (NCBI): domain Eukaryota; kingdom Metazoa; phylum Arthropoda; class Insecta; order Diptera; family Syrphidae; genus Pocota; species Pocota personata. Next base: position 190,305,934 of record OY720430.1, read on the forward strand.
TGAACTCAGTAATTCTACCTATTATCGTTCGTAAACAGTCGCCATTCTGATTTTATTAACACAATCAACCTTGGAGTTTAAAGTCGCCAAATTACTACAAAAACCTTTTATAAGACAAATGCTTTTGCTCACGCGTAAAACTATTCAAAGAAATCCCTTTAAAAAATCCCCAAATTGAACTCAGTAATTCTACCTATTATCGTTTAGCCAGGAAACAAATAAGCAGTCGCCATCCTGATTTTATTAACACAATCAACCTCGGAGTTTAAAGTCACCAAAATACCACAAAAACCATGTGAAACCTTCTTCAAAGCTGTCAACCCTATAAAAACATTAGCTCCCTGACACGAGAAATTTAAAGCAAATTCCAACAAATCTGTGGAAAGTGAAAAAAAAAAAACTTTTCGCCACTTAGCGTAATTAAGCTGAACACAACTCTACATCTAAAGCTTATTATAATACTCTTCCAGTCATTCCCTAATGACATCGCTCGTAAAGTCATTAATTATTTTTTTTTATTATGATACAAGAATTCTTTGCCAAACTAATTTCCATGCAAACTTTTGCTTGTTATTTTCATAAAAAAGTTTAACAACACTTCACAAGCTCACAGAATTCTATATAACAATTTAGAAAAAATATAAATGAAAATGAAACAACAACAACAAAAAATATATTTTCATCAACATCACAGCAATTAGGAACTGCTGGTCGGCGGTAAGTTTCCACAAAAGGATCAAAATAAAACTTTAAACAAAAGAAAACAAAGAAAAAATACTCAAGAGAAAGATACATTAACTCGGCTTATCAACTTTTCTAGACGCACACCACAACAACTGGAAGGAAGAATATTAAAATAAAAATAATGGTGAGGCGAAGTACACGAGATTGTTGAAGAAGAGTATTGTGGTTGGAAGTTGTAAAACTTTCTACCGATTTTGATACCTTTTTGCAGGAAACGCCGCAAAAGAGCTTCCTTTTGGTGTTTCTAACAACCTGCGGATGACACCCATCCCACGAGTATTACTGTTGATATAAAATTTATTTTTTTGTTTAACTTTGGTGGTTTATTGAATTGAAAACAATATTAAAAAAAAAAAAGAGAACAACACAGGAGCTGCGTTACACAGTCTACGACAATTTTTTGTGTTTAACATATTTTTTAAGGAAGAGGCATAGAAACATCAGACTAATGAATTATCGTGCTTCATGTACATATGTGTGTATGTTTAATAACTGAATCATTGATGTAACGAAAACAGCTGACGTAAACCAATTAGGAAACCAGAAACTTTCTAAAAGTAACTCCTTGTTATAGAGGGGGGTAAAGTGGTCGCGTATGCGGATGATGTGATAATCTTATGATCGGAGATGTTTCATTCCGTGTTGTTTTTATTTATTTTTTGTTGGTACTTATGTCCTATATCCCCTTGTGGGTCCTAGGGCCTCGACTACACCTACGCGTCATCGTGTACGGTTTCTGGCAATGTGTCTCAGCTCTCCCCAGCTTTTCCCCAACTGCTGTGCCTTCTTCTCGACTGTTCTGCGCCATATTCTCCTTGGACCACCAGGTCTTCTGCCGTCCTGAGTTAAGGGGATCCATTGCATAGCATGGTTCGCTATGGAGCTGTCACCCTTTCGGAGCGTGTGACCAATCCACTGCCACTTCCGTCGTTGGATGGTTGTGCCTAATGGTTCCTGACCCGTTCTCTCGTAAAGATGTTCGTTAGAGATACGATTGGGCCAGAAAATCCTTAAGATGTTGCGCAGGCACCTATAAACAAACGATTGCAGCTTTCTGGTGATAGCGGTGGTCACTCTCCACGTGCTGCATCCATATAACAGCACAGATTCAACGTTGGAGCGGAACAGTCTTAGCTTGGTGTTCAAACTGATTGCATTGCTTCGCCATATTTTGGACAACATCCCGAACGCGGATTTTGCTTTGGCGATTCTGTTGGCTATATCCATCCAGTTCGGTTCCACCATCGGTCGAGACAATACTCCCAAGATACTGGAAATCCTCTACTCTCTCTACCGGTTGTCCAGCAATGCATATTTGAGCCGATGAGTTCGTTCCAAGACTGATCATTTTAGTTTTTGCGGTATTAATTTTCAGCCCGACGACGCCATCCTCCCTCTCCACATCTGCTGTCATTTGGTGGAGGTCCATAATTCTATGAGAGAGTAAGCATACGTCGTCAGCGTAGTCGAGATGTTTAAGTTGGGATGTGAGAGTCCATCGAATTCCTCCGTTTCCCGTCGCTTTGACAATAGCAATTAATTTTTTTTGGGTAAAAAACACAGCACTTGGGAACTGTTTTAGTTAAATTTCTTCGTCTTCGTAGATAGACGATTGGACACTTCACTGATCAGGAGCTTACGTGATTAACTCTCATCACATCAGCCCCAAAGATCTGTCAGCGCCATGTGAGAATCACCCAAACCGCAGCTATAACACTTAACACCACTTGATTTCAAAAAAAAAAAAAAAAAAAAAATAAAGGGCACGACTGGATCGAATGCATTTTTATCGAAATCGTTAAGAGCCGTTTTGAACGAACATTCCCCTTTTCATTGATTTGCTTTCGCTAGTTCTTATTGGAGCGCCATTCAAAATAACGTACAAGTGTAAACCTTAACTGGTGCGCCAGTTCGATTTTTGCATGCATGGATGGAAAAATTCAGAAGTCTTCCAACTTTTAACTGCACCAGTAAACTAAAATAAAATGTTTACGCTTTTCGAAGTGAAATCGAGTGGTCTACTATGTTGAAAGTAAAGTTTTGATACATACTCGTAACATTTTTAGAGGTTTAGGTGAAAATGGCTAGCTGAATTCGCCAGTTGAAATTTGGATACTGGTGCTACAACTGGCGCCAGTTAATCATTGCATGTGTAAACCCGCCTTTAAATAAAGTGCCGTTAATTATGAGGTTAGAATGAACATTTTGATTTCACCTCGGATTGTGATCCTACAGACCCCAGATATGAAGTTTGAAGAAAATCCATCCAGGCTTTTAGGCTGTAGCCAGTGGTACAGACGGAGAGAATTGCGAGACCCACTTTTTAAATTTCTCTATTACATTAATCTCGAGATCGAATTTGTTTACAAAAACAATAAGCGGCATAATACTCGTATAATGTCGTACATCCCCAGTAATACAATTCGTATGTAATAAGTCATCGCATTATCGCTGGGTGGACAAAAAAGAAATAATGCCGACTATTTAACATTATACTCGTACACCTACTTCGGCCTAAGCTTCCGAATAAAGTCTTCTTCACGCTCAATGCATTAAAATTGTTACATCTTTCAACAAAAATAACAGTTCTGTAATATCTACGAGGGTGGGTTAATAAGTCCCTGAAAATTAACACAAATTGTGTCGTCACCTTAAATTTAATTTTTTGTTGTCAAGAGTCATCTTTCAAAAGAACGCACCTAAATTTTTAGACAGATCTGTCAAATAGTTTTGTTGTGGCAACCATTTTATATAGACGCCTACTAGCATTTTCGTTAAAATGGAAAAAAGTGAGTTTCGAGTACTCATTAAACACTATTTTTTGCGAGAAAAAACTATCACGCAAACCAAACAAAAGCTTGACAAATATTATGGGGACTCTTCACCATCGATTGGAACCATTCACCACTGGTTTACTCAATTTCGGTGCGGTCGTTCAAGCACAAGTGATGCCGAACGTTCTGGTCGAACGTTGAGGTCACCACACCAGAAATTGTCGACAAAATCCTCCATGGTTTGGTAATGGATGATTGGCGAATGAAAGTGCGCGAGCTTGAAGAGGCTACAGGCTTATCACATGGCTCAGTGATTTCGATTTTACATAAATATTTGGACATGAAAAATCTTTTCGCTAGATGGGTGCCGCGTTTACTCACAATCGACAACAAACGCATTCGTTTGACAACTTCAAAGGTGTGTTTGGCGATGAGTTTTTGCGCCGTTTCGTAACAGTGGATGAAACGTGGATTCCCCACAACACACCAGAAACCAAGGAACAGTCAAAACAATGGACTTCTCCTGGTGAATCGAAGCCGAAGAAGGCCAAGGCGGGTTTGTCAGCAAACAAGGTCATGGCGACATTTTTTTGGGATGCGCGCGGTGTTATTCACATTGATTACCTTGAAAAGGGTAAAACGATTACCGGCGCATATTAGGCAGAGCAGCTGGATCGATTCCAAGCCGATTTGAAGCATAAACGGCCGCATTTGGCGAAGAAACCCACCCTAGCGGCAGATATCATAATCATCATAATCGCCGAAGAAGACACTAATGTAAGCGACATGTAGTTCCAACAGGACGGGGCTATGTGCCACACAATACACGCAAATCTGGTTTTATTGCACGAAAAGTTCACCGGCCGATTACTCGTAATTTCGAGATTTGGCGACATCAATTGGCAACCCAAATCGTGAGAATTGACCCCATTGGATTTCTTTCTGTGGGGCTATGCTAAAGATCGTGTCTATGCAGACAATCTCCAAACTTTGAAGCACTTAAAAAATTAAATTACATATGTGCCGCAAAGTCCAAAATTTAAAACAGCAAACAAGTTAAGTGTACTAATTTAATGCCAGAGGAGTTCTGAAACTTTTCAAGGTACATATATTGCTGTCACTCAACTTTTTCATTCTCCAGTTCGAAAAGTTAAACTGGGTGTAGTGTTGTGCCTCTCCCAAGCAAGGAACAAGAAACTTTGCAGCATTGTGAAACTAACTCTGCCTGTTTGACAATTTCAGAAGTCTTTCCCCACGAACAATATTTAGTGGCATTGAAATTGTTAAAGTTCTGCTGTGCACAAATGCAGCCTTTCTCTTTTTCCGTTCGTAAAAAATGGTTTTAATTTCTGTTAAGATGAAAATTTGCCGAAAAAAGGGCAAATAAGTATTGTTGGTAAAAGATCCAGGATTCTCACTGCCCTATTGGTTGAGAGTCGTTGCTGGATTGATCACTTTGATATTATCAATCCAGCAACGACTCTCAACCCCCGAAAGACAAACCTCACTGAATGAGTCTCTCAAGAGTGCAAAGAGGACTATGATGTTCAACTACACCCCGACACTCAAAGAAGAAATTGGAGACGAGATAGTTCTGCACAAGCAATATTTAATGACCTCTTGCAGTTAGTACATACTTAAGTAATTCTCTTTTTGTCCACAACACCAGATATATCAAATAGAAAGGCGAAGCTTTATAGATATGTTCAGGAGTTGTCCTGCAATGAATTCTAAGAAGTCCCCTAAAATTCTTCATAGAAAAACGTTTCCATCTTAGAGGCATATGCATATTAGGGGAAATGATGGAGGTTATTCCCGACCTCTCGTCTCTACATCTATCATGAGAGTCGCTAGCGAAGGAATAGGGAAGGGAAAATGCATCGGGTTTAGAGACACTACAAATCCTCAGAGATGATATAATCAAGAACTACAGCTTCGTCAAAATTCCACCACAAAACTGACCGCAAAGAAAATATTAATCAACGAATCTGAAATGTATGCCATCCAACAACCACAACATAAAATGGTACGCAGACGCATCGATAACAAATGAGGAAACTGGAGCATCAGTATTAGGGCCAAAGAACCAAGCGCTCGGAACCATTGAGCAAATTTACCAGCACCTTCAGGCTGTCAGCCAAGCTGTCATTAAAGGTCATTAAATGTCAGACAACCAAGTTGTCATTAAAGCGCTGAGCTCATACCAAATCACCTCTAAGATGGTATGAGAGTGCCTGGACAAACCCAAAAACCCCTGGACAAGATAAACAAAGTTACTCTACACGAGTACTGGGCGCCAGGCTGCATTGGAATGGATAGTAACGAGAAAGCCGATAGGCTAGCGAAGGAGGGTGCAACAAGGCTATTCGTGTCATTTGAGAAAAACTGCGGAAATAGGAGTAGACCAAGAGAGCACAATTCTTTAATAAACTTTTCAAACTAAGGAAAGCAAAGGAAATCCTTGGAAGCTGCAATATACAAGATCTACATAGAACCTGCATCAACCTAAGTAGAAACAACCTTCGAATAATTAAGGGCTTCCTAACCGGACATTGGAAACTCCTTGAACACCTCGTACTTTGAGATACGAGTAAGTGTCATATTTGAAGCCCTTCAAATGTTAAAACCAACAGTTTTATCCAAATTCGATGGCGTTCAATTTTTGTTTTTAAATACCCCTTTTTGGAAAATCACAGGTGTTTGGTACCCCTGGAGATTTTTTGCTCTTTTGTGAGACGATGCATTGGTAAAAAGTACAACAGAGAATGCGTAGTGCCAACTGTAAAACACGGCGGAAGAAACATTATGACCTGGGGCTGTATGTCCCAGCAGACGAATTCAGGGAAATGTTCGTGTGTGATGGTCGGATAAACTCTAAAAACTACATAAACGTATTGGAAAACATACTGCAACCGTCTTTTGGGAAGATTGTCGGGGACACGAACATGCAAAACGTTCAATTTTAGCAAGACAACGCACCCTGCCACAAGTCTGCCCTCACCATAAGATGGTTTGCCGAAAGTACCCCAGATCCGGAAGCACTCAATTACAAGCAAGAGTGGAACGAAATTACTTCAGACGAGTGCTGCAATGTCAATGCCGAAAAGAATAACAGCAGTGATCGGACATTGGAAACTCCTTGAACACCTCGTACTTTGAGATACGAGTAAGTGTCATATTTGAAGCCCTTCAAATGTTAACACCAACAGTTTTATCCAAATTCGATGGCGTTCAATTTTTGTTTTTAAATACCCCTTTTTGGAAAATCACAGGTGTTTGGTACCCCTGGAGATTTTTTGCTCTTTTGTGAGACGATGCATTGGTAAAAAGTACAACAGAGAATGCGTAGTGCCAACTGTAAAACACGGCGGAAGAAACATTATGACCTGGGGCTGTATGTCCCAGCAGACGAATTCAGGGAAATGTTCGTGTGTGATGGTCGGATAAACTCTAAAAACTACATAAACGTATTGGAAAACATACTGCAACCGTCTTTTGGGAAGATTGTCGGGGACACGAACATGCAAAACGTTCAATTTTAGCAAGACAACGCACCCTGCCACAAGTCTGCCCTCACCATAAGATGGTTTGCCGAAAGTACCCCAGATCCGGAAGCACTCAATTACAAGCAAGAGTGGAACGAAATTACTTCAGACGAGTGCTGCAATGTCAATGCCGAAAAGAATAACAGCAGTGATTGGACACACGTAACAACGTAACTGCATACTTTTATTTTTTTCTGATTTCCCGCTTTTTGAAGATATGGCGATTTTCAAAAGGTGCCTAATACTTTTGACCAAGGGTGTACAGAAAATATACAATCTGTCTAAAACGGGTCGTGCGATACCTTATACCTCATCTTCTAACTCATCCTTAACACGTTGAGTGCTACAGTGTAATTCGAAAAACGGGTCCCAGAGGCCGTTTTTTTGTAGAAACTTGTAGAATATGGCTAATATAATTATAATAATTTTTGTATTAGGTTCAAGGTTCCATACGGTGACACATTGCTCTGAACAACAGGCCACGGACCTGTATAAGTTCTGTGAGATGTCTAGTTTGCGATGGTGCTTGGTTCACTAAATTTCATGAGTCCAATTAGGTTTTACTCAGCTAAATGTTAAATAAACTACTGTGAAGCCGCATTGGTCTCATGTGGCACTCAATGTGTTAATAAAGTGGGCGTGGCGTTGTAAACTTTTCAATGAAATCAAATATTTCTGCGATTTTTAGGAGATTTTTAACATAAAAAACTGTTGTTACGTATTTTACATAGAAGGAAGTGGGCGTGGCCATCATTTGTAACAAAAGTTTACGGTTTCTGATTAGATATTCAACAAATTATTTTGAGAAAGCAAAATATGATCTTTTGAGAAAAAGTGGGCGTGGTCCAATATAGAGAAAGAAGTGAATTTTTTTTAATGTGGACTTGTTTGTGGGCGGATTAAAAAAATGGTTACACTGCTTCGTATTCTAAAAAGCTTATACAGGACTATTCATTTTGTGCTTTAGGATTCCAATTTAAAATAAAATAAAAGGTATTAAAGATTTCAATGACGTTTTGTTTACTGTTTTAAATTTTGGACTACTCGTATGACATTATGTACGGAATACAACATCGGATAAATGACCGCCACGAGAGTTTTTGCAAACTTCGATTCTTGTGAGGTAATTTTCGATGACTTTTCGGCACATTTCTGGCTGTATGTTGGTTTTTAAGGGCTCCAAAGTTTGGGGATAGTCTGCATAGACACGATCTTTAGTTGGGCGAATATGACGCCCATACGAGTAATCTGTTCTTGATTAGAGATATGCAGATATTACAGAATTGTTATTTTTGTAGTAAGATGCAACAATTTTAATGCCATGAGCGGTGGTTAAACGATCCATATTGTAAAATGGCAACACTAGAACTAATTACCTGTCACAGGGATGTTAAATTTGAAATTTAATCTTCCGAGTTCAAAATTGAAAGCCCACAGACTGGTGCACACGTACAGACATAATTGTCGATGCTGTTCACAAACACATATATACTTTCGAGGGTCTATCGTTATTATTTCTCTGTGTCTCAAACTACATACATATGTATCAAAATTAATATATTCTATGGAATTAGAGTAATTTCATTCTGAAGCGGGTAGCTTTAGCATTTTCCAAATGAACACAAATTTCTTCCTAAATATTGTCTTTGAGAACACCGGCACTAATACAAAGGATGAAACCCATTAGACAATGGGGTATGATAACTATACAATCAAAGGAAATCCGATTAGATAAATAGGAAAATTCCGGTTAAATGTACACATCGCGCAAGAGACAATCAAATTTAAGTCCAGTTGCAAAAACCATAGCTAGACAATGAATGCAATGAAGTATTCCAGTCATGAATGCCTTTGAGGCACAATGGAATTTAGCGAGCTCACTTTCAATTACTACCGCCACTTTTACAAGCGGCATCAATTTCCTTTTGTTTTATTGTGTTCTCAACTCACAGAAAATTACCTGTTTGTTATAGCCAAAACGTCGCAGAGTGTATAAAATCGTGTTACCTTCGCGGCCACTGAATAATTGATAATTTCAGTACAAGGAAAAACACATAAAAAGGATTCTTTTACGAGATTTTTAATGTCTCAACGTTGTTATTAGGTCGTTAACATAAAGTACGCAACTTCCAAAGACACAAGCAAGTGCTTCAAAGTAGAATTTTAAAAATAAACCAACCAGGCATAAAGAACCGAACAATGGTAGTTTATGTGTTCCCCTAGAGTCCTTAAAAACTACGCCTGGGGTAACAAGATAACAAAATGTGCCACAACAAAAAAAAAAATTCTTTTACTTTTGTGAATTTTTCAAAAGGCAATAAGTACACATTACACTCGAGAGAAAAAAAAACTATAAAGCGTGGGAAAAAGCAAAATACAAGTCCTTGTTGAGTACAAAATTGGAGAGCTACTTGAATGGAAAATTGTATGTGATTTATTTGCGATTCATTTCGCAAACTTTCAGGTTAAGAGGGATAATAATATTTCCCAGTTCCCATAAAGAACACTTGCAACTTCCCATAACGAATCTGTGATTCTGCTTAAGTTATAAATTAACTTGAAGTGCGGGAGAGAAAAAAAAAAGATTCAAATTCACTTCAGCGATGAAAGAGCAGGAAATTTAGCTGAGCCACGCAATCATATACAAATCATAAATATATGTATAATAGGATTGCTGTGGAAGTGGATTTGTGTAGCTGACTACTTTTGTATGGCAAATGAAGGATGGGGACAAATGTGAATTCGAGGATTCTTTTTTGCGTCCTTTCACAGACCGATGAAGTATTATAATTTCAACCACAAATGGTGTACATTTACAATTACGAGTTATGTGATTAACGAGTTGGGGAGGGGAGAGGTCCTTGAATTTTCACGTAATCCTCTTTTATTTATTCGTTATGGTTATTGCAGCTTAGTTGAGTTGGAATACGGAGATGAATTTTACTTCTGGTCTATAAATTGATACAAAAGGGATATATTTAAAGCATAAGTCTTGAGTATTTGAGGAAATCTTTTGGCGGAATGTTGCCATAGTTAGAATGCTTCAATTTAGCAGAAGATTGACGCCAACAACAGATTTCCTGAAGCGAAAATAGTAATAAAAAGAGAAGAAAATTATTTAGGTTTACTGACATTTTACGTGAGTCATATAAGTTTATAAGTCCGTTCACATCAATACCGATACAGTAAACACCGGTTAGAAAAATGTTACTGTTAAGGTCCCTTTACAGCTCAGCGACCGGCGAATGGGCGAACTATGAACAAACCATTTTTAGTACATTTAAAGGCACACAATTGACAACTTTACTATTCCAAAAGAACAGAGCTTAATTGATCTATCGATTAATAGAAAGAATATTTAATTTTCTGCGAAGAAATTAACAATTCGCTGATTTATCCGCAAACAGATGAATACTTCTTGCGAACTGTCAAATTTTATTCACATTCCACAGATGTGGAACGCAATCAACATTCGCGCGACCAAAACATTCACGAGAGCTTAACCTCACAATTTTTTTGTTTTGTTCTTGGTGATAACGAATGATAAGTGAAATTCGCAAATTTGCTGTGACTAGAAAAAAAGTTGTTGTGAATATTTGCTCGTTCGTATTCGCAAGTCGCTGAGCTGTGAATGGACCTAAGTTAAAAAATTGCGACGTAAAAATGCATGAATAGTTAAGTATCGATTATCGAGTTAAATATAGATCTTACATAGTACATAGCGACCCTAAAGTGAAATCTTACCATGCCTCTCGCTGTATATAAATTATTACTCAAACGAAGCCAGCCACTCTACGTGCCACGTAACTAGACAGTGCTGTTGTAGCTCTAAACAGGCGGCACGTCAGTATACAGTAGGTGCCACTGATGGCCACTGCCTTATTAACCGGCACGCTAAAAGACTCAGCTTCTTCTCAAACGGTTTCTGTAGGAACTGCAAGGACTCCTTTAGAATAAAGGTTCATCTAGAATTATTTTTCTTTCACAACTTTGGTAAGCTGGCTAACACAGATATCAGCTACCTCCAGTTGGTTAGGTCTGGGGAATCCACAGATTTTTGTGGTATCACAATGAACTTACAGTGTATAAGTGTGTCTATATATGCGCACATGAACCTAACCAAACCTAGTGCATAGTTGGGCAAAACATGTTAGTGTAACCAAGAGGTACTGATGTACTTTGGTTTCGAATGTTCGTGAAATGTAATGAAAAAGCAAACAACCCCAAATAAAAAGATAAGTTTCAGTTTAGTTGTTAGCCAGCAAACTGCCTCAGAAATGGGATGATGTATCGTTAGGACTTTTCTCGATTCTCTAGAAGTAGGTCGCCAAAACATAAGATTCATCTTTATAGCTTCATGGAATACAACAGTGACAAGACGCACTGTTTCGTTTCATTGTAGAAAACCAGCTGAAAGCGCTTTCCCTGGAGTGGGATTGAGACGCACCACATCAACTCTTGATGTCTAACAAGCTCAAGAATTTTCTGTATTGGATAACCACTAACTCCTTGCAGATCATCATAGACCAAGGCGTTTGTCCGCTTTTGATCGTATTTGAGAAGGCATATGACTTTATTTATCCTGTGCACGAGATACGTTATTAAACTGTCTAAAAGTAGCTAAGAGTCACGTTTTACACAATGGTAAGGTGTTGGAGGATTCTGAGGTTCAAAGCGGGATACACTAAGGTTGCATATTGTCACCACTGTTATTTCAGGTAGTTATCAGTGATTTTCTTTTACAGCACTGATGAGGGAAAATCGAGGAAAACCGCGGACTAAAATGGGCTAGAATACGTTGGCGACGTTTATTTGCTTTTGCGTTTAAGGTCCCGTCAAATAGCAATAGCGAGATGTTAGACAGAGGGTATTCAAAGCACGATACAACCAGCAATTTTAAAAGCTACGCGTTGAAATCGCACTCTATTTAGCGAGAATATTAAAAAGCTTTCTGCTTTACAGAGGTCTTAATAGCCGTATTTCACCGTATTCAACCTGGGTAAAATCTCGCATGTTTGTACATATGTATCATAGCTGCCACCAACTAAACATGCACTTAAGGGGAAGAAAAGTAGTATTTTCTTCAGAATTGATCGCCATCTAGTGGGAACATTTTTCAATACAAAGATGGTTCGGTGATTGTCTTGGAAATGGTTTTTGTGTTTGCAAAAAAAAAAAAAAAACGAATGCCTCAATAAAAAAAATTTTAGTAACTGCTGATGAGAAAAACTGCGTTTCTTTCAATATGAAAGTACATCTTAATGTACGTACGCAGGTCCAATAGAACACGCCTAAGGAAATCTTATCTGATGGTTAATACGACCAACACACAAGCACTCAACCTTTCAAACTCCTCCGCTCAAGTAATCATTGCCGGGCAGGGGGGTGGACAAATTGAAATCCCTTATTATGTAGGCTCTAGACCGAAAGACCCATCTAGGCCCATCAGCAGGATCAGGGCTCTTATTTCTAACCCTATCGAGTAAATCTAGCCCGGAAAAATTTCCCATTAGCTCCCTTTTTCGCTGCTTCTAGTCCCGTATTTAAACATATGAAGACCAAGCCCTGACCAGGATCAGGAAGTTTAAGAAACTGTGAAAAATCTAGGAAAAGCCTTATACAATAGATAATTGCTACCGTCACTCGCAAGTTGCAATACTTCAAAAATAGATGTCTTCCTATTATCTTAAGGATTTTCTAGGCGAATTGTATCTCGAACGGATAACTTTAAAAGAGACATCAAAGTGAAACCTGTATGAAAATGTTGAATGAGAAATATGTTATTTAGTGGAAAGTGCCCCAAGAATGGCGACAAGGCATAAGTAAATAATACCACTACAGGTAGTTTTACATACTAATACCACGGGGATTAAAACCTCAGTACAAGAAAAAAGAAACGCTTGCAATGATGCAATAATCGATTTTATATTGTACGACTAATACCAACGAAGGAAAAGGTAGAATAACATTCAACAAGTTGGTGCATTAAATTGGAAAGGCAAATGTCAATCAACAGGAAATTGTGTACACAAGGCCAAGTTTACCTTAGGTACGTGGAATGGATCAATATCGTGTAAGTTAATCAAGCCCGCTTTGAAGAATTAACATTGTATTAAGTCCTTCTTGACAAACAATGTAGATTTGTTATTGAGACATGTCTTTTTTAATCATTATAACAACAATTCAGACTATTATTGAAGAAAATTCGATAGGTAGACTTCAGATTGTTCACCGCTGAATATACTTATTCACCACGAAAACAAGATACAATAACAAAAGCAAAGTTAACTCCAATCAAAGTCAATGGTCAGATACACAACAGCAATCCATTCCAAAATGATGCCAAGAAATAATTTCAAATGACCGATTCTTATCAGATCTTCAACCATTTTCTCTCTTCATAGACAAGACGGAACTGGAAATTCTCACTACAATCTTAGCCAGACTAAAATAGTTCCATAATTTTGTCTACAAAGTTATAACCCACCCCGCTTCCCTTTGTAGAACTACAAATTGGCGCCAACAATAAAGCTATAACTGACTCCTTCCACATCCGGAATGTCTGAGTAACTAAGAAGAAAAAAAAAAAAATTTTATATCAACATCCTTCGAGTAATTTCCGCATAAATAAAAAAAAATAATTTCAACTGTAGATTTAAACAATTCAAAAGAATTAAATTTCGCTCGTTTAACGGCGCGTCGACAATGTCCTGAAAAATATCAAATTAATTTCTCCGTGAGCGCAAGTAGGTATCCTTCCACTCCAATTGAACTTCGTCGAAATCATCATTAAACCGAATGAACCAATCGAAGCAGAAAACTGTTCAGATACTTTGGTGTGTTTCCTTTGTAAACAACGGCACTGGATGGAAAAATAAAAATACGGATGACTGAAAAAGGGGGGAAAAAAATCAGTTTTTGTCTAAGAATTGACTTCAAAGCGTAAGTGCTGAAGTTGCCACATTCCTCAGATAATGAGTTGCTGAAGATTCAGATGCTGATATGCTCTTTGAACATGAAGTGGACTAAAAATAGTTTATAGCGTACTCACACAGACAGAAAAGTACTCTCCAGAGAATCCAGTTACTTGTAGCAATTTATCTTGTGCGACAAGCGAATTAAGTTGTCTCAAGTTCAAAGGATTCCCAAATTCCCAGATTTTCAGTTACCTCGTGTTCGATTTCGATTACCCGCTACCATCATTCCCCGTCACAGGTACTCGTGATTCATAGTCATAGCATTGATTAGTTTCAAGAAAAAGCCGGTAGACTAGTAGCATCAACACTCTTCAAGGGTGAGATAAAAGGAAATAACTACGACTTTAACTTGGCTTCTTGTCAGATTATACTGAGTACAGAAAACAGCTGCTATAAGAGTTCAGAACCAATGTACACATGTCAAACATAGAGGATTATTGGGAAAGGCGTAAGGCACAAAGGGCATACGTGACAAAGTGTGACAATGGAAAATTGAAAAGGCGCAAAGCCTGCCTATCGGTGAAGTGTTTTGAATTTAAGATGGAAGAAGAATGAAGACTTCCAGGAACACAGTGTCGTGAATCAAATAGGAATAGATATAATACGGAGTCGTAGAAAAAGAGTCATGCTGTGCCCTTTGATCATCTCGTTAATAATGGAATTGAGTCGATAGAGTATTGCGTTCCAGTAACGAAAAGTTGTGTGGAGTTTAGGATGTAAGCAATCGAATTGGAAAAGGTGCTCAGTTACGATGAAGATAAGTTGATTCGTCTTGAGTCGGCTCTTCAGATTTGACTCATCTGAAGAGTCGACTCAAGACGAGTCGAATCTAGGTGAGATGAGTCGAGGTAAAACTGGTAAGGCTTACTGACAATCTATTAACCTTACAAGCATAGCTCAGCAACGGGTCGATATAGTAAAATATGTCTGGTACCTTGAACACAGGCAGCGCATCGTAAAGTCAAAAGATGTGTTTGGTTTGCTGTCTAAGTTCTGCGTAAGCACCAATGATTTGATGATTAAATCAGTTTTATTCCGCTAATTGTTCAGCTTCAGGATAACATAGAAAGTTGATATATAGCTTTAGATATCCATTATATAATACCCTAATATCTAAGACGGATGTCTTTGTGAGCTCTCTGACCATATAATTTTGAAATAATTGCTCAGCTTTTGCAGAACGGAGCGTATGTTTATTTATCCATAAAAATTCTCAGGGAAATTACCTAATTAACAAAGCCAACGGCATCGAAATCAATTCAGCGATTCTTGAGTTATGCGAATACATCACAAAAACTCAGCAACAATCTATTTCATTTTATATCATTAGAGGTTATGGATAAAAAAGAGACCACAAACAATTTTATTATTATTTTACTGTCTGTTTTTATGTCGCAATATCGAACAAACCTTCAATATACCTTGCGTTTGACAAATGTAATCTATGATTGTACAGAAGTGAAAGCGTCACTCCCTGGACAAGGATGATAATAATGAAACACACTTTCCAACTTTATGCAGTACAGTCGGCATTCGCAAAGAGCTGATCGGAGCTAAGACAAAGGAACTACAATATTTTTATTTTATTTTTTTATAATTTGCACGTGTGAAAGGGGTTATGAATACCCTTATACTAATTTTTTTTTTTTTAGGACACGGGCGTTTTGAGGAAAGGGGAAGAGACAGAGAGAAAGACAGATTGGTGTAGTTTGAAACTCAGGTGGGATTAAGTTTCAGTTTCAGTGAACTCCAAGGGTGGCTGTCCAGATAACTGGGGAGCTTGTTTGTTTTTGCTTTTGTCGTTGCTCATGATTCACAGTATTTTTTTTTTCGTCCTCCTGATGTCATCATCACGATCAAGTTGCATTTTAGCCATATGACCCCTACTGCCAGTGTTATGCCTTCGCAGTAGAGTTCACTAATCTTTCGCAATTGATCGACTTTTTTATTTATTTCATGCGAAATAAATAGATGATTATTGACATCAGGATTCGAACCGTGAACCTGTAGCGTGACAAGCGATGATGTTACCATTACACCACGGCCACCCTCAAATTGGTAAAGAAATGAGATAGGTTATCATATGATTCATTCCAAACGGCTTATATCATTGATGTTCCTTTTCTCGTCCATTTCGAAGTTCATTCCAAACATTAGGACAACTAAATTTTAAATCCCAAATACATGCCATTTCGCATTGATGGTACCTCTACAATTCTATTCAGTTAACAAAAATCTCATCCACATCTAAGTACGCACAACAAACGACACACAAAAATGGGTTTATTGATTTTAATACTCAAATTAAACAAGCAACCCGCTTATCAATTATTACGCAGTTTTGATTTTTTCATTTTCTGTTCTAGAGAAAGTTATTTAAGGACTAAACAGAGTGGGCGCGGGCTTAAAATAGAGTATGTGTTTTGAAAAGGAGCCAAAATGGTATGAATCAAATAGAATTTTAAAACGTGCTCTGCTGATCGATCAAAGGCATTTAATTCAGTATTTTGGATGGCCAAACGTTTTAAGATGTCATCACACACAACCCCAATTACTGTGAGAAGATTTACTCGTTGCAATCGCAAGAGAATAGCAAAGCCAACAAGCAAAATAAGACACAAAGCGGCTGAGATGGAGAAGAACTCCTCGCGAACTATTTGAATAAAGAAGAAGGAATAACTTTTCTTTTAAGGATTTGGGTTGTTTGTTTGGTCATAAAACATGTAAAGCAACATAAGACATGTGAGGATATCGCAAGAAAGAAACGAGCCAGAAAAACAACAAAAACCATGGCAAGTTACAAAGATCCATTTAAGAGCTCTACAGAAATTAAACAGCAAATTGAAATCAAATATGGCGCAAATGTAACTGCAAGACTTGTACAGAAGCTGGACTGCATGGATGTTTTGCAAGAAGAACAAGGAAAAGGCTACTTGTGTTTCAACATGTAACATAAGGAAAAGTTTGGAGTTTGCAAAGAGACATCTAGAAACATGTCACTTTTTAATATATTTGCCTCCAAAATGTCAAGAGTTTAACCTAAAATACACAATATCAACGACCCATTAGAGTCAACAAGCAACAAAATCTTTAGTGTTGACGCTAACCGCACCCTAAATCATCTTGCTCAAACAACATGCCGGTGGTAAGTGTAATTACATGACATCAAAGATGCGACCAAATCAACTCATTAAACGAAGACCTGTAGAAAATCTTGCAATGGGGAAAAGCTAACTTTAATGCGAGTAAAACCCGATTCACCGCCTTTCACAAAAAGAACACGTCTACTGTACTGCACCTCCTTCTTCTGTACAAAACATAAGTAAATGTCCAATTTCTAACCGTTGACTCACCAAATATTGGTAATAACTCAATGCCTGTTCTACAGATACCTCTACGGCAGGTGTTCCGAAGACCTCAATGGAATGAATGATACCTAGAAATGTGACATTTGAGCACTCATCACTCGTATGTCCACCTGGCAACCGCGCGAACATCTTTACATCAAAATTCCTTCTGCAATAGGATAACCAAACTTTGGAATTCACTCCCAGAAGACATATTTCCAGGAGCTTTTAATTTTCAGCATCTACTATAGACATCTCGAGGTGCTGTTTCTTCGTTATAGGTTCGCTTTTACCATTATTAAAAAAAAAAAAAAACTAAAAAATACAGTGATGTCAACATAATGGCCCGTCCGTCCAACCATCCATCCGTCCATATATCACCACTTCTTGTGCCTTAAGTTGTGAGCTAATAAAATGGAATTTCATATAAAAAATTTAAATCTACTATAGACACGCCCACTTCTCAATATTTTTGTTAGAAACTGAAAAATATTGTTTAGATAAAATATATAGTCGTTGACCTTCTCTACATTCCGTTCATACATTCTGTATGGCCACGCCCACTTTATGGGGGCGTTTTAAAAAAAAAAAAACCTATATTGCTTTCGCGGAGTTATTTATGGTGACAGTTAAGTCTTATTGTGAATATCTCATCACAATGCGTGAACTTTGGTTAGAAATTTTATCAGCCACGCCCACATTATGCAAAAAAAAGCCCTAACAACAGTTTTCTGATAAATTGTCTTGAAAATCGCGTACATATGTACCTTCTGGATAGAAAGACATCGTGGATGTGTTTTTAAAATTACACAACGCCACAGCCACTTCGTTAGAGGTGGGTTACAACATAGCAACCCATACTATCCATTCCAGACTTCCTGTACATAGAACTGCGAAAGTTATGAGGCTGACAGACAGACGGACAAACAACTGACTCTATCACTATAAGGGTTCCTTTCTTACTTTTTGTTGTCTTGTAAGTCCGGAAGCCTGAAAGGCGTCACATATTTAAGACACGTTTCTGTAAAACGTACTGAACGTATTTGAAGAAATAACAAAATTTTCTTTTAAAAAAAAAAAATCCTTAGAAGTGCAACGGAAATACTATACCAAAAGCTAATGAGCTGCTCTGTGTACACTCCTTCAACTTTTGATAGTACGGCTGGCGCATACTACATCAAAGTACCAACAATTAAAACAGCTTACACTGCTTTCCATGCTACGAATCCCAGCAAAAGGACCAACATTTTTACATGGCACTACCTGTTGCAAATATCCAACAAACCTCCGAGAAATGCTTTTTTTTTTTAATCAAAATCAAACAAACTAAAATCATATCTCTGAGCGATTTGTTGCATGTTTGATCCCTAACCGTGCCACACTAACAAAGAGTTAAGGGAACTTTGGACTCCATATATTTTCAAACGTTGTCTCCTCTATACGGAATAACTAATCAGGCGATGGGATGAGCCATATTTATATTTTCAATAAGGCCTACCATGAAGCCTACTACCAGCATGAATACAAACAAGTGCACGACACCATCAGCCAAAAGTCATTTCACAGCAAATTGAACTGTCAGTTGAATGGGAACTCACATCAATATGAGACTCGTATGAAATCATTTCTCAACCTGTCCAGCTGTGAGATAAAAGTAAATTGAATTTTTTAACAATATCTCCTTTAGTGAAACACGCGCATATTTCACCTTACAAAAAAAAAAAAAAAAATCTAATAAAATCGAGAAAAGAAGGAGATTTCAAAAGATGAAACGATTTTGAAGACTGTTGTGCCATTTGTGCGGAACGACATTGACTTGATGATGAAATGAAGTTTAAAATCCACTCACTCACAGGACACGCATACACACGTGCAACTCACGCAACACATATCTTTGCTTCGTCAAAGGAAATTAACAATTTGACAAAAAGACTTGAAGGTATTTTTACTTATTTTTTGTTGTTCATATACCTTACGGGTATTTTTAGCAAATTCAATCAAATTCGTCATCATTCGACACTCACCCTCTCTCGGGGGTCGGCCTAATGAAGTGGAAATGTTAAGTGAAGCATATCGTTGATAAATGTCATCACATATTCATCTTCTTCACTTTGCCAGGAAGGAGTATCAGTTGTGAGGTACCATTTTTTTTTTTTTTTTTGGATAGATTACGATTTTTGAAAATAATCCATATCTATCGTGAGGGAAATTGAGGTGTCAATTTTCTAGAAAAATATTAGCTGAAATCGTGTAACCTTTTTAAGCCTATTTATAGTGACAAACATAGTATACTCGTACAAAGTAAAGTGAGGATATATTGAAGGGTGGTGATTCGAAATCGCAGAGTGGAACATTATCTCTTCTAGAAGAAGATTAATTTAAATTGGACTCAGTTCAGTGGAAAGTTGGACGCATTCAATTTTAGAAAATGTCAAAAAAATACTTCCTGCTTTGATTTGGTTAGAATTTACATCGATCTCGATACTCAACTTTTAAAGAAGACAGAGTAAAATTCAACTCAAGAGCAAGAGCGGTCTTATGTTTCTGCACCATTAACTTAAACACTGAGATTGCAAAGCGACTTTGGCCTCTGTGACAAACGAGTCACTGACTGGTTACTTTGAAACCTTTAGATTTCATTGCAACCGTCATAAATCACAACTGTTCACAGCACCTATTTTCAAGCAACAATTTACAATCTCATTTGCAATCTCTGGTAAATCAAAAAAATAAAAAAAAACCTTAGTTTCTAATTGGTTACTTTCAAGTTGCTAAGCTACTCTGAGCTTTTTTGAATACAAATTGCTTTTATGTTGTCTGTGGGGTGGCATGATATAGTGAATAGTGTGTTGCCTTCTTGAAAGGGAGTTGTAGGTTCAAGTCCAGTCAGAGACAGTAATTTGTCTTTCAAAAAAAGTATATAATAAGTAAGTAATAAATATCATAAATAAATTAAGTAACAGATACTTTTTTATTGAAGTTTTTTTTTATAATTTTTTGTCTTTTTAAATTTGTTTTTTATTTCTTTTATTCAACTAACGCGATAACGTGAAATAAAACTGGCATGAGAGAGGTGGTGCCATATTTAGGACGATTGTAGGCGGGGCGTTTTTCAAAACTTGAAGTAGTATGTTGCTGAGTTTTATCCGATGTAAGCGTACAACTCAAGAACGGCTGAACAGATTTCGATGCCGTTTGTTGTACGGATTAGGTAATTTCTCTGAGGATATTTATGGATAGCTTAACATTACGTTCCGCTCTGCACAAGTTGAGCAATTGTAACGCATTCACGCTGCACTCAAACTTTTTAAATTTATACCGTCAAAACCCTCACAATACGAGTATCTTTACCGATTTGAATGTAATTTTTGTTCAATGATTAGGTTATTAATTAGTGAATATTTAAACTATAAATCATCTTTCCACGTTATATTGAAGTTGATATAAGCAAAACAAAGACCGCTGTCGTAATCAAATCACTATCAGCAAGCCGAGTTTTCTTTTGGTTCATGCAGTGAAATGCAACGATAATGAATTGTTTTAATTTGAACGGGAAGACAGGTAGTATGTGTATGATACATAAACAATTCGTTTTGTGGTAAGTGATGTATTTTTTTAAGAAAAGTTCTGATAAAATAAATTGATGCTCGAAGAGGTGCAGATATAACATTTTAATCCGCAATTCTCAGGCGGGCTGGTCACTAGCAAGGTATAAAAAAGAGATGAAAAAAGATACAACACTTTATGTACATATATTTTTTTTTACGTTGCGGTGTAACGTTTCTGGTAGGTTAATTTACATTCAAATATCAAATTCACTATTTTCCAATCTACTTCTTTCTTTTTTTTTCTCTAAAGTCACATCAGTGTGGTAAACCCCTAAACTAATCTTGTAATTGCCTTCGAATATCAAGGGATTCTCAAGTCAAATTCATGACCATTTCCCAAAACAAACATTTAATCCAATAAAATCCATCTTTACGACGTCAATATAAGAAATATTCCCTTGAAATTTTGGCATCGTTCTAAAATATAATTTTAGATACACCTACACCTACATACACTCGTACGTACATATGTACATCAAAGTAGGAACATAATTTTATTGCTCTTAATTTGAATGCTTTAATTGGACATTGGACATTGATTGAGATAAGCCATGAAAGGCTACCCGAGAAAAATAAAACTGAATGAGCTTGTCCAATAATGAAACAATCAATCAAATATTTTATGCTGACACCGTTCATTTTGTTTGTCCTCCTCTCCACTTGCTGTGCCGGGCATTGTCCACATCAGAACAAAACCAAACAAATCAGCCAGCACTCACACTTCACCCTGTGACTGACACTGTACGAGTAGCACCCCACTACCATCTCTGCAAATGAACTTAAATGTCTGTTCTATTCAAGGATATTTCTGACGTTGTCGTCGTGTTTTCGATTCATAGCAGCCAAATAGATGAGTCTCATATTCTCTGTCTCTGTGTTTGATTTGTGTAAAGTGCTTCAACATTGATTCATGCAATTAATAATTGCAAGTGTACAGTAAATTTAATAGGAGACAGGGGATAGAACTGCATAGGGAGACAGGTCACGTCCAAATACTGTCCAATTAAGAGCTCTATCACTTACGTGGGGGGTGTTTCTCCGATGGAAATTTCAACATAAAATCATTTGAGTGGGTTGTTTGACACAAGAGTGGATAGATGGCATTATGTTCGGTACACGTACCGATTTATTGGCATTTATCGATAGAGTCTGGCATAGTCGCGACAATGGAGATGCTTTTATAGGGAGCATTGTTATCAGGTGACGACAATGGAAGATTGTTTTTGTAAAAAAAAAGTTTTGAAATTAAATAACTGAAAAACTGATAATTAGGTAAAAGTTTGGAAAAGTAATTCAATTTTGTATATCGGCGCTGCGCCTGCAAAATTCGCATAGGTAAATTTTTTTTTACCAGAAGTACTTGAAAATTTAATTTTCTTTCAAATTTGTGTTTTTTGTTTGTCATATTTTGAGGACGCAGTGACGATATGTTGTAGTTTCAAGCTCCCCTAGATAGATCTCGAACTTTAAAAAATATATAACTCCTAAAGTGTCCATTTTTATGACTCGTCGTTGAAGACATTTTTGATCAGAGAAACTGCAACATTAAAAAATTCAACCAATTTCACCGCAACCACTTTTTTATACATTTTGTGTGATATGAAGATAGGAGTACTGATAGTATAATACCGATGAATGGGTGAGATACTACATCGTCACTGCGGGTGTCCCACACAGATCGGTCTTAGGGCCGGTACTGTGGAACGTCATGTACGACGGAGTCTTACGATTAACGCTACTCGACGGAGTAACGATAATTGGACAGTAGCAAAACAGATCCGTACAGTCGAATCGAATCAGCTACATATGAAGCAATTGCTCGGATAAAAGTTTCCACCGAACTAGAACTAGCCGACCATAAAACAGAAGTTGTCCTTATAACCAGTCGCAAAACCGTAGAATTCGCGAATTTTCAGGATGGTAACCAAACAATCAGATCCAAAGAAGTAGTTAAATACCTTGGAGTAATGTTGGACAACAAACTGCAGTTCAAAAGGCACGTTGATTATTCAACAAGAATGCAGGGTGCGAATTAGTACGTAGGCGTATTCCTGGCATCGATTATTCGGGGTTGCGAATCGTGCATGGTAGTAGCGCGGGTTACTAGCATCTTTAGAAGATTACCACATCCATTGGCGCACCAAAAAAAAAAAAAAAAACAAAAAGGAGTACTGAGCAACATACTAACACACTAAACGCTGAAGCTCGCTTTTCAGGGTTCCGGGAATAGACCACGGAACCCTATTGCTCTCACTAGCACCTCCGTCCGTCTGTCACCACCTTCACCACTAATAACAAAGGCAGAGAACTATATACAGCAGGATGTGCAAAGAATTGTGACTTCCACTCAAGTTGAATGCCAACACACTGCATACCGGCGGATATGCATAAAATCCCTGATCTAATAGATTTGTTCGTTGGAAAAGGAATATCCGGCAATTGCATTTGTGTAGAAAACAAAGGGGATCTATCGTCAGATCACTTACCAGTTCTTATGACAATTAGCGATCAAATAATTTAGGTAGAAAACACACCTACGAGGGGCGTTCGATAATTCCATACAATATCGACTGGTGGCGGTACCAGCCGCAAATTGACGTCTGTTTCATGTGGTAGCATTCTTTAAACCATGACATACTCGTACAAAGTAGTAGACAGATACTACCTTGATCAAAAAGTTTCAGGAATGACTACCGTGTGGCGCTTTCAGACATCTCATTCGAGTTTTTTTAGATTACGATTTTTGAAAATAATCCATATCTATCGTGAGGGAAATTGAGGTGTCAATTTTCTAGAAAAATATTAGCTGAAATCGTGTAACCTTTTTAAGCCTATTTATAGTGACAAACATAGTATACTCGTACAAAGTAAAGTGAGGATATATTGAAGGGTGGTGATTCGAAATCGCAGAGTGGAACATTATCTCTTCTAGAAGAAGATTAATTTAAATTGGACTCAGTTCAGTGGAAAGTTGGACGCATTCAATTTTAGAAAATGTCAAAAAAATATACAGCAGGATATATATAACTATATACAGCAGGATGTGCAAAGAATTGTGACTTCCACTCAAGTTGAATGCCAACACACTGCATACCGGCGGATATGCATAAAATCCCTGATCTAATAGATTTGTTCGTTGGAAAAGGAATATCCGGCAATTGCATTTGTGTAGAAAACAAAGGGGATCTATCGTCAGATCACTTACCAGTTCTTATGACAATTAGCGATCAAATAATTTAGGTAGAAAACACACCTACGAGGGGCGTTCGATAATTCCATACAATATCGACTGGTGGCGGTACCAGCCGCAAATTGACGTCTGTTTCATGTGGTAGCATTCTTTAAACCATGACATACTCGTACAAAGTAGTAGACAGATACTACCTTGATCAAAAAGTTTCAGGAATGACTACCGTGTGGCGCTTTCAGACATCTCATTCGAGTTTTTTTTTTTTTTTTTAGGTTGACACATCTGTCATTAACATTCCCTCCAAATTTTAGCGTCGTAGCTTGACATTTGTAAAGGCTACGCTGTCCAGTGTACATCTGCCTCCGAGTGTGTTTTCCATTTCTACGATTTTAAAAATGGTATCAACTTTGCAACAACGAGTTTGCATTAAATTTTGTGTTAAAAATGGATTCAACGGCTGAATCCGACCCAACATTTATCAAACGCATAATTACGTAGGTTTATGAGTACGAAACGCAATCCAGGCATCAGGCGAGTGAATGACGTACACCGAATGTGCCAAGACCGAAAAAAACACGTCGTTTTCAGTTGAAAAAAAGAAGGCGATGCTCACGGTTTTCATGGATTACAACGGTGTTGTGCATCATGTATTCTTGCCACAAGATCAGACAGTCAACAAGGTCTATCAGTTGAGCGTTATGAGACGTTTGCGTGAAGCAGTTCGCCAAAAAAGACCGGATTTGTGGACAATCAACTCGCGGGTTTTGCACCACGATAACGCACCGTCGCACAAAGCCATCTTTATTCGTGAGTTTTTGACCAAGAACTGTACGAAAACCATCCAACAGCCACCGAATTCGCCTGATTTGATTCCCTGCGATTTCTTCCTGTTCAACTGACTCAAGAAACCGCTCCGGGGAACGCGTTTCAGCAGTCGAAAGGAAATAATAGAAAAATCAAAGACGGATCTGATGGCTATACCAAAATCCGATTATAAAAAATGTTTCGAGGATTGAATCAAGCGCTGGCATAAGTCCGTTTCAGAGTACTTTGAAGGGGACAATATCGATTATCAAGATTAAACTTGCATTTTCAATTTTCTGAATAAATTCCTGAAACTTTTTGATCAAGGTAGTATGTCATTTAGTTTGTGTTTGACAGCCATTGGAAGCAGACAATTTCTCGTATGGAGAAACATGGAGAAAAGTAAATTTCGTGTAGTGATAAACTTTATTATTTGATTATTTTATCTAAATCTGAAAGCCGAACAATTTACAAACGTACAGCACATGCCCTTTATTTTACCTCGCTACTGGGTTACTAGTCTATGTTCATAATTCGTCAAAGGAGACCTTTAACAACCGTCGGAGTTGAGTTACACAGCAATAAGAATGCCCAAAGTTGTTTTGCGTTAATAAGTTTTAGTGCCTAAGTTGCTGGGATGTAATAAATAATTTTTATTGGTAGGTGGTTTATATTAAATATTGGCAAAAAGGGCATTTATAAGACTTTGAACGGAAAAAAATGTCGTTGACTACATTTATTTTAACTTTTTAGAATTCTTCAAATGTGAAAAAAAAAAGTTATTAACTCTGTCACCTATTACTTTCTTAAAAACACTACACTATGAATTCAATAAAATTAATGTTTCCGTTTTTAATCGAACAACAATTGTTAAGTCCTAGAACAGTTCGAAAGCTTTCGACTTACGGTTTTTTATTTCTGCAAACTAAAGACACATACTGCGCAGTGAATTCATTTACTTACGACTTCTTCAAAGTTAAATAGACTTACCTGAAAATGAGAAAAATAATAATAATTAGATTTATATTTAAAAATATAGTTTTTTTTAAAAAACAATATAGCGGAAAATCTGTCTGTCTGAAGTATTATATTTTGTGAATAGCGTTATAGTTAAACAAATTTCTATAAAGAAACTAAAAATGGAATGGAAAATCAATATTCACTTAAAACTAAGCCCTTTTGGAGGATTATCAATACTTGTTTCTGTTGTAATGGGGTTCTTTTCATCTTTTTTTTAAAATATGATAATTAAGATTTAACCACATAAAGCCAAAGGCAAAGACAATTACATATAATATCGTGTCCAGTCACCATTAAAGTGTACCTAGTTATGTCATAAATACACGTTTAAACGCACTCTTCGTGAAACGAGTATTGAACACATCCATTCTAATTTTGACAGATATTCAATGAGTGACATTTAAACTAAGTTAACTCGCAAAAAGATTTACACAAAAATCTTTTGTAAATATGGAGTGGGTCGGTATTGTAAACCGTGCTGTGGTAATTGGCCTTCACAAGTGTAATATGGAAAGAGACGATATTTCCTGGACCTTGCGACCGCTTGGAATCACTCGGAATTTTATGTATCGAACTGTTGAATTGTTTGACGACACTGCTGGATTAACACAAGATCCGGATGTCCGGAGCTGTTAAATACATGGTTAATCGGAAAACTCTGCGAAAGCAGTAAAACTTGTCACGAGAAATGAAAAAACACAATGTGCCAGACTTTATAGCAGAAGACTATTGGCCGTCAGGAAGTCCAGACCTTAATCCTTTGGATTATATGATCTGGTCTATTTTAGATGGCTTGTTCTACTCGACACCCAAATATTGAGTCCACACATTTTCAATGGGGTTCGCATCTAAACTCTGCGACGGCCAGTCTTAAGTTATTACACTTGTTTTCTTCTCTCCACGACGTACAGAGGCTATTCCGGTGCCTGGGATCGTTATCCGCTTTTAGAATCCAGTCGCGATTTTCAGCTCCATATAATAATTCAGAGAATTCAGTAATACCTTTTTGTATAATTTCAGCATGAATTAACCATTGAGGTTTTGAGTAAACGAAATCGATTTTCCAAATACATTTGCAGAAAAACACGCGTAAACGTGAACCCTTGTCGGATGTTTAACTGTGCGTTGCAATGACTTTTCACCTTCTTTCGTACATGCTTTCCTTCAGTTAGTATTGACGTTGCTGTGATCTGTGATCAATGGTTTAAGGCTTGTGATTTGGTTTTTAACAAAAGATTATTTAAGTCTGCGTTTGACTGTACTGACTGAGACTCGAATTCTTTTTAGCCCCGTTTCACACATATCCGACATCGGATATACAATGTCGTCTAGCGAATATTTCAAAAAGGTTTGTATCACGTGAATGTCGTGTCGTGCTAATAAATTATCCAAAACAAGCTAGATTTTCATTTGCGCTGCAATAGA
This sequence comes from Pocota personata, assembly GCA_963082735.1. Taxonomy (NCBI): domain Eukaryota; kingdom Metazoa; phylum Arthropoda; class Insecta; order Diptera; family Syrphidae; genus Pocota; species Pocota personata. The sequence goes on from OY720430.1 coordinate 190,333,368, forward strand.
GGTCAGGACCCGAATGATTATGTTGGTAGATCTGTCATTAATAGGCGTCTCGGGTAAAGAATTTTGTGTAAAATGTGCTAATTATGGTAGACTTGTAAAACGATATAACTAGTATACCAGGCACATCAAAGTCAAGACTGTAGCACACTGTAGCCTACATCGTCAAATAGAACTTACTAACAGTACTCTGATAGACCTCCCTTTATTGTTGATTGGAGAAGTTGAAGAAGATCCTTCTTGACATAGCTGGCAAGTCGAGCCCATTGTGCTATTCCCAAAAGTCTAGAGAAGAATTAAGCGATGCGCACACCAGCGCAATTGAAGTCAACTGATGCACACGAAGTACGATGGAAGTGCGCACACCGCTTCCATTGTTCTTCATATTCATCAGTCGATTGCCACCGCCACTGCAAGTTTTTTATTTATATATTTATTTATAGCTTCTAACGGGACACAACTGAACAAAATATACTTCTGGCCTTTACTTGGAAATTTGGAGTCAAAAATAGAATAGAGTTAGGTGACATTATCTCTGGTAAAAATTTCTTTCCAAAAAAAAAATGTCGTTGAATTCTGGAACACCCTATATATACAGTTCGTATGAGACTTAGCTCCATTACTCTTGATTACACATATAATTTTCAAAATGACAAAAACGATTTATATGGAAAAAAGAATATAAATCAATAATATACAAATACGATCACGATTTTTACTTTTAAAGTCAGAAAAAATAGAAGAAATAAAAAATAACAAAATAATTGATTTTCGTGCTGTATTTTAGTGTTTTTTTTTAAGCTCAGTTCAGTTGCGTTTTTTGTGCAGTGTAGGGAAAATGATTAAACAACTTTCCAGTGAACACAAAGGTATACAAGTTTTTGAAGAAAGCCCTAAGCTAAAAAAAAATCAGTGTATGGAACGTCAGCCAGGATAACTGGCACCGGTAAAGCTAAGAAAACGACCGAAAGGGAAGACCGAATTTTTTAAAAAAAAGAATATCGTTGCGCTAATCGAAAAAAAAAAAATCAGTGTAAACGTAATTTTAAAAAAAAAAGAGAAAATGTACACAGTCCCTAAGACTTGAGCAGCGCTATCTAAATGTGGTGCCTAGAAATAAGTTCTGATTGGAATAGCCAACTTTGCTCAAGAGACGAAGTAGCCGTAGCCAACTTCACTCCCTTTTTTGTTAGAAGGGTAACTGGTGTAAAAGCAGACCATTTTTTAAATAAAGAAAAACAAATCCAAGTATATTTACATCAGCAAAGCAAATGAATTCGGAGTTTTTTGAAGAAACACGTACGAAATTAGCAAACGCACGGTCAGCAGAAGGCTGGATACATTCGAATTGGTAGCCCGGAGACCTAGAAAAAAACCCTCTTTGACGTCAAAAATTAAAGCTGCAACTTTCAATTTACCACAACTCATCAAAACTGGTCCGAAAATGATTGGAAAGTTGTTATCTTCACCGATAAGAACAAATCTAACCTCAATTCATCTGACGGTATCCAGCATATACGGCGGATGCGTGGAGGTGATTTAAAAAGAGAGTGCGTTTTAACAAGAATCAAATTTCTTCCAAGTTTTGTGATATGAGGCTGCATTTCGTTCTTCGGCCAAGGCGAATTAGTGCTTTGGGCCGGTGCAATGAACGGAGACAGCTACACCAATATCATAAGATCATCTAGTGACTTCCAGTCACTATTGATCCTACCTTTCAGGATGATTATGCATCACGTCATCGAGCAAAGAAAGCACCATGTCTTTTTTTAAAAAATCGATTGAGCATTGGAAATAATGTGACTTGTCCATAATGCTGTTTCTTATGTGCTACTAGGTGAAAAATTTTGTGGCCAGGAACCCAAAGAGCAAACTCAATTTAAAAGAACAATTCAGGAAGACTGGAAAATGACATAAGAAGAGAAAACTGTCAAAATCGAATAACTTCTATGCCACGGTGAATTCAGGCTGAAATCAAGGCACGCGGTGATCACACAAAGTATTTATTGTATTGTACTAAAAATATAAAGGTAAACACCCCCCAAATAAAAAATTGTTATCACAAGACTAATTGTTAACGATTGCTGAAAACATTTACTACCAGTTATACTCTCTAAAAATGTTAAATCATAGCTGTAGTGAACTATTCCTAAAAACCCGGAGGTGGTAACATATTGATGCATTGGAATACGAAATCTAAGAAATCCTTCTCTATGATTGTTTTGTGCCGAGAACATGTGCGCAATAATTGCCAAAGGTGTTTCCTAAGCAACGGGCCATGTCAGAACATACTATCCCTCCAATCTCGACCGGAAAATTAAAAGAAAAATTCAAAACAATATTGGAGAAAGTGTATAAGTATACTCGTAGAATGGTGGCATCTAACAAAAGCAAGTGCTTTTCGAAACCAACGTGTCATTAAAAGTCAGCCTGAACTTTACCCGGCAAGTGCACTTAAATATTTGTATTAGATCAAAAGCAATCAATTTTTCATCCTCTTGAAATTGAAACATCCTTAAGGTCATGACAACATTCCACAGTGAAAAGAGCAAAAGCAGAAAGCAGAAAACAGGATAGTTCCGCCCCACATTGAGTAACTCTCGAGGACTTGATAATTCATAAAAAACAGACTAATGGGCAAAATATTGACTTTGAAATTGCAAAGACTCCGTCTCTGTAGGGAAACAATCTATACTCGTAGTTCAAGTATTACATCCTTAATCCTCATAATACTTTCCCAGTCATGATTGCAAAATCTTGAAATTTTATCGAAATCAAGTAAAATGAGCACAAAAAGGAGAATACATGAATAATAAGTATCTCAATCAACTTGAAAGCAATTGAAATTCAAAGATGCCACTGCCGATCCTAAACTAACAAACGATTACAGAGAGAAAACTCAAGTCAAATCTCTTCAAGTTTAGAACCAAAAAAAGAGGAAACACAAAACACATAACAATCCAGCTAGTAAATAAAATCTCAGTATTAATTTTAACACCTACTAAAGATAACAAGATACACATCCCTTGTTGCCCCCAAAAATGACCGGATACTTAAGACGAACAAAACAAGAACGGCAAACTCAAAGGACAAGTAGTCCTAAATAAAGGCAAATTATGTTGTCGTATCCCTTTTTGCTTTTGTTAACGAAAAAAAGGTGGCAAAACACTCTTCCATTCTTAAGTGAGGTTCTTGGTTACATATATACTTTACTACATGCATATATATATATATACTACACACCATACCTTTTAATTTGTCCTTTCACCCAATCCAAGCATCCTTTTTGTCTTCCTGGCGTTGTAAAGAAATCACTATCTGCCGTCACCGGATAAAAAGGACTTATACGTACGATAGTATACACAACAATACACTGATAGTCCATTATTGTTGTTGTTTTTATTAATAAATATTTAAGACTACGACGATTATAACAAATATCACAACGATTAACAATATAAAATTTTAGTAAATTTACAAATATACAAAGTACGTAAATTACGACGGTGAAGATGGCGGCGAAGGATATTGGACGATGAGCACTAAGATTACGGATTACCGAATGCATTAAGTACACGTTATGTTACACATATGGATGAGTGAATAAATTTTATAAAAAGGGTTTTTTTTTTTTTTTTTATTTCTTTATGTTGTATAAAATTTTTAGCACTTTTTTTTTTTTTTTTTTTTAATTTACACAACCAACACAGCACAGCGATTTTTAATTTTAGTTTTTAAGATTAAATAGTTACGTATAATAAATGTGTTTTTTTTTTTATTGTTTATATTTATTTATTTTTTAAGTGTAAAATACTTTTGGACGGTGTTAACTTTCTGTTTGTAGTATTTTATTTGGCCACGAGTGTGATTCTTTTTAATAATGATGAGGTTCTCCAAATGCACAGTTGGGAGGAGAATTCATTTTATAAACATACACATATTGTTTATAGAATATATTTGATTGTAAAGGAGCTGAATGTACAATATAATTGATTTTAGTTTAAACATATTCGGATTTATGTTGGAATTTTTAGAAATATGTGGGAATGTGAAGGAGCATGGACTTTGGATGTTTGTGGCGAACGCCTTTTTTTGGAAACAGACTATACTTAACTTTGAAAGAATGGCTACTCAAAATGGGCGCGACAATGCATGACTGAGCTTAGACATTTACTATAGAGATCTAAATTTGGTTTCATTTTTTGTAAAGGGTATCCCAAAATTCACGCAAGATTTGAATTTTGCGCCATTTGTGCGATAAATTGTTGCCAACGAAAAAAAAAAAAAAAAAAAAAACAGCGTGACAGCTGACAGTTCATGAAGTGCTACACGAAAGAACAACATGTTTTCATTGTTGAGCAATATTTTAAAAAATACAGCTACAGTTCGTACAAAATATGGTCGGAATAGTGATTTAACTTCATCAACTGTGAAGAGATTAATTCAAAAATTCAGGGAGACTGTATTAGGTACAATACAAAACATCGAAGTAGTTCGTGAGAGTGTTGAGAGTGCAGGAACATCAAGAATTGGATACTCTCCACAGCGTATTCTCATGAAAGATTTGCATCTCCATGTATAAAAGGTGCAATTGATTCAAAAATTGAAGCCTTACTGACCATGCACAGCGAAGAGAGTTAGTTGAATGGATTATGGAACAACAACATGTGGATGCTGAATTTTCAAACAAAATCATCGGCCTCGTTAATCGTCAAAATTGTCGAATTTGGGCTTCAGAAAATCCACGAGTGATTGTTGAGAAACAAATGCATTCACAACGAGTCACTGTTTGGTGCGGATTTTGGGATGGAAGCATCATCGGACCATTTTTCTATTGAAAATGCAGCTGGTCAGGCAATAACAATTAATGGTACTCGCTATCGCGAAATAATTATAAAGTTTTTTGTACCTAGATTGCTAGATATGGATGTGGACGACATGTGGTTTCAACAAGATGGTGCCATATGCCATACAGCCCGAGAAACAACTCAATTAATTTCCCGTTTTGATGATCAGAATTGGCCGCCCAGATTATGCGATTTAACGCCGTTGGACTTTTTTCTTTGGGGTTTTTTGAAATCTAAGGTTTATGCCAACAAGCCCACGACCACTACTACAAAACTCAAAGGCGTGTGAATGTTTGTGTGCGTTTACCATAAAAACCGTTCATCCGATTGAGATGATACTTTGGGAAATTGATATTTAAGTGTCGACAAAAGTTTATATGATAATTTACGATAGATGGCGCAAGAGTAACGTCAATGAGTATGCTTTAAAGGGCAAATGACAAATGTCAAATTTCGCTCTACTGACCTTTTTTTGACAAATAAAATGCATTAAAGGGCGTTGCAATACACACCGGGCTTTTTGCTAGTTTTAAATAATTCAAAAACAAAAATTCATAAAATTGAGGGAATTTTTACATATAATTCTCTACTACTACTACTTTCTCAGAGAAAAAGCTGTGCTCATGCCGTTATCTTAGAAAATGGCTGCTAAAATACAGACTTCGCGAAAACCATCCACTTTTTACAAAAAAAGAAAATCTTCAGACAAGAATTGCTTAGCTATCTTGTAGCTACCTAGTACTATCTACAATTTTTATAATACCAATTTGTTTGATTTGTCGTACCCTTGTGGCACAAAATTGCACGGAAGTTTAATCTTCTATGGATGGTTTCACGTATTACGTCATTTTGCATGTGTTTTCGTTTCGGAATGGTCCGGAAGCCAGAGGATGGCATATCTAGTAGTACCTTTCACCAGGGAAAGGCAGTTAAAACTCATGCAACCAATAACACTGGATGGAATATAACACTAGATAGTAAATTTCTCTGGAAAAAAAAAACATGAAGAAGCTGTGGTAGCCAAAGCAACCCAGCAGCACTAAGGTGGATGTACACTATGATGGTTAAGAAATGACATGGGCTAGAAGAACCAGACTGAACACGACATGAAAAATTCTTGGTAAGTACAAACACTGGCTTGCGTATGCATTACAAGGGCTATGAGAATCTGTCCCACAGCGGCACTAGAAGTAATATTGGGACTCACTCCTATACTCCTAGAATCACCAAAGAAAGCATAGGTACTAAGAATAATTAAAGAGGGAGTCGGAAAAGGTAACTAAATGCATCGCACATAAAGAGCGAAAAAACACTTTCCAAATCAATCCCACTTCTAGATTCGCCCAGAGATGATATGGTAAAAAGATACTGCTTCAAGAAGAAATTCAACTCAAGACTAAATAGTAAAAGAGAATGGACCAGTGAATCAGAGAAGTACCAAACCAAACAAAACATCTAAGGGCAGGTGTATACGGGCCCAGAATCAAGTTCTCGGAAGCCATGGGAACTTCCTCCAGTATTTTCCAAGCAGAGGTACATGCAATTGAAAGATGCGCCCAATTTAACATTTGGTTGGAAAAATAAATATTTTGTCAATACAAGGCCAGGACTAGCTCGTTATATTCTGTTCACACAAATGGAAGGGACCTACTGTTTATTGCCATTTCGGTATTTTATGACTGTCTTATTTTCGGATCTTTGTCAGACGTTCGCGAGACATGGGAATGTGAGAAAAACTTGTTCGTATTTTCTGGGACTCAAAGCTAAGTTTCCCGCTCAGAAGTTCACAAACTTAATCACTGTTCCATTGCGCTTACATTTGAATTTATTTATTAAGAAGCAAATTGTAGTCTTGGCGGATTTTCCTTTGCCTTCCTTCTCGTGAAGAAAAGGAAGGACTGGGAGGTATCGTTGCAAACGCTTGACAATCCTTAACAATGTGAAGGAACTTATCTTTCGAAGTTGTGCAAGAAGGATGCTATCTAAACTGGTACTAGCAATTTAAGGGGCTCAAACTAATACTTGTTTTTAAAGTCCTCCCCAACTGACTGACCTTTCTTACAGATCTTCTACACATCCTCTTCCACATGTAAAATGAGCTTATAGTACTGATGATATCTTTACCAGCCAAAGTTTTGTTACTGAGGTTCAACTTTAAGAAATAATTTTTCGTTTAAAAAGAATATTTTGATCCTTGGAGAAGTGAAGGAAACCTCGAACTCGATCTATAGACTGTCGCAAGTTCATCCGATCAACGTTTTATTTGTTGTAGGTTGCGGTAAGGCATGCAAAAGAACTGTATTTGGTGGATATGAACGTTTGCATTAAGACTGCATGCTCAGTATTCCCAGAATTAATTTCTACCGAGAGCATCTGTTGCTTGTTTCACAACTGGTAAGGGTCCTGGGCTGCGTTATGGTGAGGCTTATTACTTATCCTATTGCATTTCAGTAATATGAATAGGTTAGGATTTTCTAAATCCATAGCTCCTGCGTTAAATACAGAATAGCTGCTTGTAGGTAAATTGTTTGAATTATTTGAGTACATATTCATGTACTAAGCATGCCTTGTCAACTTACCATTTATATTCTAATTATAAATTCAAACGCAAAATTACCTTAACGATGATCTGACCACAATTTTTAATTACCTCTATGTCTCTACTCGCTGAGACAATAATAGTATTATAATCCTCAAATAATTAATTACACTTCTCAGTAAATTTCCTGTACAAATACACACAATTATCACACAGAGCTCTGTTATTGTATGTGTTTGGTGGGAAAATGTAATAAAGTCATTAGAAGGTATAAAAATGATCATAATTCGCTGAGATGCAACGGAGGGGTTGGCTGTAAATTACCATAAAAACGCTTTTGTATTTAATATTACCCTGCCCCAGGAAACATGGGGGCTTCCTCCGTTCATAGTGTAAATGCTTCCTCGCTTCTTTTTTTTTTTTACTACCAATTGTGCCACACCCCAATGATGTTAGCTCGACATGCGTCTCCATCATTCGCAGAATCAAAACAAAAAAAAAAAATTGGTGGGGTTGGAAGGATACGAATAGGAAGCAAGTGTTGTTCCGTTGTAATAAAATGGAATTACCATGTAATATTCTATTTTTATTTGAAATTTAAAAATTCTTTTATTGGTTGGGGGTGTTTTTCTACCATGGGATGGGTTAAAATGACGTTAAAAGTTATAGGCCTCCAGATAGGATTTTTTTTTTATGGGGAATTTATCTGGACATATATGCAGTTTATTTATAGACGTGTAGGATGGATGTTGTCATGACGTTTGATCATTAATCTTTTTATAAACAGTCACGGAAAAGGTTTTACACTTTATTAACAGAATTTCAAAGTCCTCATTTGAGGTTTATTGCCTAGTCATTATATGATACACACCAAAGGGGGGGTGGTGTACAAAATTGTACATGCAAGGGAATTTGTCTCTCTAGCTATTGAAATTTTATCTTGGAAAATGGCTACCAAAATGTTTTGTTTTTTGCTATATTCTGGAAAAAAATTCTGGGCAAGAATTGTTTGGCATAGGGATTATCTAAAATGTTTGTCTTATTTTTTTTTTGTCGCACCCTATAGACGCAAAAAAGCTTCGAACTTTTTGTATTTCAATTCTGCAATTTCAAGTAAAAAACGCCGGGAAAACATAAGTTTACTTAAATGTTAGTTAGCAATATAATCATTTTAAAGTTATTGTACAGGGTGATTCCACTTCAGACGACTGAACTCTGAATGATGGTAAGGCGTACCACAATAACAAAAAAACAAATACTTGCACATATATGTTGTTTATTAGCAAGAACTTAGATTTGAAATATAGAAAAAAAATAGTTGAGTGGTTTATTTTTCTCAAAAAAATCGTTACAATTCAATTCAATTCTTGCATATGTCAAATATTGTTCAAATATTACACACTGACTTTGCGGCAGCTAGTGGCATGGTGATAAGTAGTACGAGATTTCCTCACAAAAAAAAAAAAAAAAAACAACACAGCAACCTGGATATCTGGGGATGATCTAACCGCAAATCGATCACGTGCTAATTGATGCAACACATTCGTCTAACATCTTGGATGTGCGAACATTCAGAGGGACAAATATCGGCTCTGACCACTATTGAATAGCAGCCTTGCTTATTACCGCTTACAAGATCCTATCCAGTGTACTGTGTGAACGTCTAAAGCCATTTTGCACCACACAAATTGGCCGGTGTGGCTTCGACAACTGACCAAATTTTCAAACATTTTCCTGGAAACCAACCAACGAGTTCCAAATCGATACCCACCATCTCTTCATCGACTTCAAAGCCGCTTATGACAGCATTCATCGCACCGAGCTATACAATGCGATGGCCGATTTCGGGATCCTGAAAAAACTGATCGGGTTGTGTCGCACCATGCTAGAAAAACACGCGATGCACCCCGTGCAACTTGAATGTAGAGCCTCCAAATTTGTCCAAACACGCACGTGTGACTTCTTCAATCTCGTGTTGGAACGTATAGTGCGGAGGGTAGGTGTTAACACGATAGGCACTATATTCTTCAAATCCGTACAGCTGTTGGGATATGCTGACAATATAGATGTATTCGGGAGCTCCCAACGTGCCATTATTGAAGCATTTACGGCGATAAAAGAAGAGGCTAGACGAGTTAGTCTTGAGATTGACGAGAGTAAAACGAAGTACATGCTGTCGACCAGAAACAACTCCGTCGCACACCGCATTGAACAAAATGTCACCATCGACAGCCACCATTTTGAGGTACTAAAGGAGTTTACCTACCTCGGGGCAAACGTAAACCTCACAATTGACACCCTGATGGAGATTCGGCGCAGGATAACCCTAGGCAACCGTTGCTACTTCGGCCGGTCGGGGTTAGGAAACCCGAAGGACCAAAATCATGCTCTGCAGAACATTGATCTTGCCAGTCGTGCTTTACGGAGCCAAAAGCTGGAAGATATGCAGGACGGCACAGCGGATCTTGGGCTCCTTCGAAAAAAAAATCCTACGCCGGATATTCGGTCCTATCTACGAGGAGGGTGAATGGAGGAGAAGACATATCCGCGAACTCTATGAACTGTACAAAGATGTGGATGTAGTCCGGAAGCCAAAATTCCGTCGACTACACTGGCTCTGCCACAACGAGCGAATGGACGACTACGCTCCAGCTAAGAGAGTCTTCGAATTCCAGCCCAATGGTTCGAGACGACAAAAGAGACTGAACCTCCGGTTTAAGGACCAAGTGATCGCGGACGTAAGAAATCTTGGTCTTGCCAACTGGAAGCAGCAGTTCGGACTTTAACCCTCCAAGGGTCGCAGGCCTATTAAGTAAGTAAGTCCAGACGTTTAGTCTGCAGTCCAGCGCACATATGTACAAAAGCACATACAGACAGACAGACAGACGGACAGACAGAATTGAGATACCCACTTTTTTAAGTTTCTCTATTATAGTTACGTCAAGTTTGATCAAAGTCTCGAGATTGAAAATTTTCAAGAAACCAATACAGTGCTGCTGAAATCAGGTATAATAAACGAATTTTCTCTAAACTTACAAATGTCATCAATAGATATCTTCCTAAGCAGATATGCTCAAAGGCTACTGGTATGTCAAGGAGAACACCATTATTTTACTTTCTCTGCACGTGCGCCGCCCTTTCCCACCTTAAGAAAGATATTCTTTTCCTAGAACCGTAACTGTCCATAGTAAAGTACAGTTTTTTGGATTTAGAATGGAAATTGCTATTTCTCCTTGAATTGTGCAAATCCGCCCAGCCGTTTCGACTACAGTCGTGCGTACAGACAGACTCACATTTTTAAGTTCTCTCTTTCGAGATCGAATTTTTCACCAAATTTACTTGCCCTTATAAAGTTTGATCGAATTGGAGGTTACAATTTAAATCTGGCACCACTGTGGTTCTTTCTGTCAACGAACAACAGCTGACATTTGACATCTGAGAACACTAAGCATTGACATTTGTAATTATATATACGGTATACGAAAGAATAACGCATTTTAATTGTTAAAATCCAGCTCCGAAATGGAGGAAATCTAACCAACACGATTAGCGCATTGCGAAATAATGTCGGTATACATAACCGTCGATTAAAAAATTAATGTGTCAATGTTGGATGTACAAGGATCAAGTGCGTCCTCTCGATGGTCGATGAGGCGAAAATATCACCGCAGTGAGTGACAGAGTTCAGGACAATCCGTCAAAATCCATTCGCCATCAACTTTCTTACAGCAGTTCATCAAGAATCAAATTTAAATTATAACCTCCAAGTGAATCACCCTTTAGGTGCAAGTTCAAATCCAATCAATAAATCTATGAAAATGGATAAGCTTCACATTTTAAAACTCGAACAAAAAAAAAAACTAGTTAAGCCCATGCAGTTTCAGTATATGTGACAATCATATCTCACATATCCAGGTATTTGGGATTTGCAAATAAACATTCGCACTCCACCTGAACTCTGTGCTTAAATGTCGAGATAACAAAAACAAAATATATCTCCATATCCTTAAGGCGTGTAAAGCAATTTTGAATACTTTAAAAGAACAACAAGCCCAACATGATCCAATAACAACGACGTGTTTATTTTCAATTTATTATGCATTACATCTTCTGAGTTTAGTCTATCCATTCATCCTTAAAATAACTTCTACAAAACGCAATTCCCTGACAATGATATCAGACAAATCTATCGACACGTTACAAGAGTACCTACATCTAAACAGAACAAATGGTGCCAAGTTCATGCAAGAATCTAATCGAACTGTCAACTGACTGACACCCTACGTGTGTGCGCCGTGTATGCATGGGAAGCACGAAAAAAAAATCGACTTCAAACATAGCACAGGTACACAATGGATACAATAAGGTTTTTTTTTATGCGATCTACTGCTGGGAAGGTTCCCTATCCCTCATATATAGTGATACCTGTGAAACACTATAGTTCCACAATGGTTTTAAAAGCTCACCAAAAAATAGGCAATTTTCTACCTTTTCAATGGAAGGGAAGGTTATAATACCACAATATGGATTTGAAGATGATACTCCTGATAGGCAATACATTCAAGGATAAAAATACACTCAGATAAATTCTAGTGACATATGTCAATAAATAACACTACTTTTGTACAAGTACAAGAAAAGTTTTATGTACTTTATTGACGCACAAGGGAAACGTGACGCGGACGATCAACAATAGTTTATTAAAGTAACTAAGACCTAAGCAACTTAGGAGTTGTGTGAACAAAAGGATCTTTCCCACACGATATGAATTTTTTTTTATCCACCTACAAGTCCTTGTTAGACTAACGAAATAAAGAATACGCCGCCAACAAAAGGGTCGCAAACAATTGTCACAATGAACGCTTGCAAATTGTGTATGACATACAAAAGAATAGAGATACATATGTATAATAATAATGACACGCGTAAATGTCGAGGATGAAATGGGGATTAAAAAGTTGTTGTCACCGCAGAGCAGGCAACGCAGACTATTTTTAAACCCCATCAGCATGATAACGCGAACTACAATAGAATTATTCTTTTTCCTTTCATTCTTGATTTCAATTCATGTGCAATGAAAGCACAAAAAAAAACGATACAATTTGGCATTTAATTCCTTGAAAATCATTTCAAAATTAAAAATAGACATATTAAATGTCGAATCTAGAGTCGACTTTTATTAGCTGACTCTAAAGTCGCTCTAGAATTTCATATAAATGAAACAAACTTGATTAAAGTCAACTTCTTATCCCTGCTATGAGTCATTTTTGTGTTATGAACTCGATTTAACTGTTAAAACATGAGAGATGTCAAAAAAAAGCGTGATTTCACAAAATTTAGTTTGATTGCTCCTCTAATTTTCTTGCTTGTTTCATGTTCATATTTAAACTTTATTTTGACTGTCACTTTAGATTCGACATAAATACCGACGACGACTTTCAACTATTTCTTAGACTAAAGTACCCATTTACGGAATTGTATAGCTTATTTCTACAACTTTATAGTAAAACTTAAATTTTAATTAAAAGTCGCCTCTAAATTATTTTATTTCTAAGGGCCAATATGTATAGTTTAGCAGGCAAGTCGAGCATCAAATTAACTTCTTTCTAATTTGTTCTATCCAGAGAAGAAGAAAAAAAACTATGGTCGTTTTTAAATCCGAAAGCTATGTCCACACCAAAGTAAAATTAGTTTCAAAAACATTTGAGTAACAATCAGCGCTGCCACTTTGCTACATTTTCAAAGAAATACACCCAATTGCTACTTTGCTATTCACTTTCACCTAATTCATGGATGCTGCTTTCCGGACTTTTGTTCGGTTTCATTTGTTTGTTGTCCTTTCTTTTCTTGGGAAAATTTACGTTATTACTCCTTCACTATTTGCATATATCTATATAAAGGGTGTCCCAAAATTCACACAAGATTTGAATTTTGCACTATTTGTGCGATAAAGTGTTGCCAACGAAAAAAAAAAAAGACAGTGTGACAGCTGACAGTTCAGAGTTATTAAAAATGGAGTGCTACACGATAAAACAACGAGTTTTCATTGTTGAGCAATATTGGCTTGGTGATGAGGCTCAATTTCATCTTGATGGCTTTGTCAATCATCAAAGTTGTCGAATTTGGGATTCAGAAAATCCACTAGTGATTGTTGAGAAACAATGCATCCACAACGTGTCACTGTTTAATGCGGATTTCGGGATGAAGGCATTATCGGACTTTCTTTGAAAATACGGCTGGTCAGGTAATAACGGTTACGAGTAATGGTGTTCGCTATCGCGACATGATACTTCAGTTTTTTTCTGTCTAAATTGCAAGATATGGATGTGGATGACATGTGCTTTCAACAAGACGGTGCCACATGCCATACAGCCCGAGAAACAATTCAAATACTGCATGAGTCATTTCCTGGTCGTGTAATTTTCCGTTTTTGTGATCAGAATTGGCCGCCCAGATCATGCGATTTAACGCCGTTGGACTTTTGTCTTTGGGGTTTTTTGAAGTCTAAGGTTTATGCCAACGACCACCCGCGCCTTGAAGGAGCAAATTGAGCGCTATATCAACGAAATTCAGCCACATTTATGAAAAACGGTTATGAAAAATTTCGACAAAAGAGTGCCCTTTATAAGGCTGGCCAATATGAACGCGTGTATGAACTATGGGCATCTGGTGTCCAGAGTATCAGGTAGAGTAAGACTCTTCTGACAGATCTGTTGAGTTTTCCTGTCCAGAGACTTTTTTGTTTGCCTTGACTTTAATAAGATGACCACGTTTAGCAAGTTCTGCCTTTTCGAAACACCCTCTATATTATATATTTTTATATATATTTAGATTTTGGCTACAACGCCCTTTTGCTACGCAAACCTTTACTTAGTGGCAGCACTGGTAACATCCAAAAAAACATTTTTGTTTTTCTATTGTTTTCTAAATATTTTCCAAATGCTTCTGCAACCAAAAAAAAAAACCTCCACACCGAAAAAATGTTTCCAAATTGTTTCAAAAACATTTTTGAAACAAACTTGTTTTCTAATTGTTTCTGAAATGTTTTTTAATTGTTTTTGTTATGTTCCCCAATTGTTTATGAATATGTGTCTCAAATATTTCTTTTGTGTGGACATACTTTTAGGGATCTGTTATTTTACAGTGTTATCATCCAAAGTAACATTTCGTCTTGGACAAATTACGAGTAGCTAACACCAGCGACCAGGATTGGTGTTTTTTGATTCTCTTGGTTAAGGGGCTAGCTACCTGCAAATTGTCAGATCATTTAGCTTTTATGGATTTTTTGACCAAGAAATAATACAATATTATTATGTGATGATGCATATGTATCGCCTTTTGTTTTCCACTACCGAAATCAAGTCTGGAAAATTTTATTCCGGTTACAAGACCATTTAGAGTGGAATCTATTTGTACAAATTTTTAATAAACAAACCCCAAATTTGAATACGAATGGCACGTGGCTTTCCCAACTTTTAATTTTCCTTGTTTATTCCTCCGAATGGTATCTTACTTGTATATATGGGTAAATATAAGGCGACACCGCAGAGATTAATTATGAATAATTCCATCAATGACAGGGCGCGTGAAAAATCTTAATTTTATTACTCAAAGTGGAGGCAATTAAATTCCAGCAAAATCAGCAACGTGGTGAAATGAAATAATCAAAATTTGGGGTAGGTAGGTGTTTAAAAATTCAAGGACTCTCTATTTAATAACAGCAGGCAACTTTCTTTTCCATTTCAAAGTAGTGATGGTGGTAAAGGGGTGTCTGGAAATGGCGGTCAATGAACGAAATCAACTTTTTTTTACTGTTAATTTTATGGTTGTAAGTGCTTTCCAAATGTTTTGAAACTGATCCTGAACACAGTTGGACCGTAGCATACCAAAAAAAAAGGAAAAGGCTACTTTTCAGTTGCTTGGTTTTAAAGGGTGAGTTTATGCTCTTCACTTAGGTCTCCATTGGGCCCGTTGTGTTCCCCTCGTCTGTCGAACTGTAGGTATAGTGCTATGATGTGGGAATTATGTATTGAGAGGGGATGTAGGTATTGGGATCATGGAGAGTATCAAAAGGAGATTATGTCATATAGTGATCGGGAAATCGTGTTGCTCGTCTAGCGAACTCCAATATATGTACCACCGATTCCTTTCTTACTGAGGTGTGTTAGATCCGGTATCCTTGGTGATTCCAGTATCTTCAGTCTTAGACTCGCAGAGGAAGTGTTTTATATCTTCCTCCTCCTCCTCAGAGTTTGCACAGATTGTTGTATCAGCTAGCCCGAGTTTATTTATTATTGAGATTGGTCTGCCCTGTTAAAAGTCCCACCATCAATCTCAACTGTGTTGTGCTTGAATTGAAAGCTCTCTTTGCTGTGTTGTTATTCGGTTCTAATACCACGGATCTGGCCACTTTACACGTGGCTAGATTCATCCAATAGTTATTGAACTCCTGTCGTATCTTCTCATTGATTATCGTTTTAATAGTTGTCAGAGGGACCCGTATTGTCTTTTCAGGATACAGTTCTATGTTACTCGCCCTTTTCCTTGCTAGTTTGTCTGCCTTTTCCTTACTTGGTACGGTACCTTACTTGGAGAACTAGTTCCGTTTTATTTGGATTTATTTCTAATCCACTCTCCTCCGCCCGTTTCGTTATGATTCGTAGGGTGGTTTGCATAAGCTCTTTTATTTAGTAAGGAAAGCTTGAAACTTACATACGAATATATCTGGAGCAATTATGGAGTAAGTTTCTAACGATTTCTGCAGGAATTGTGGACTACTACTTTCGGATTTTATATCTATACAACCAACATATTTGTCTTTGTGGCATGGGTTGAGACCGTCACAGCTACCCACCTTTCTTTCAAACAAGATTCAACATCTGACGTTCCAGGTGCTGACAAATACAGTAAATGCATATGTGATCTAAGTACATGCCTTTGCAAAGGCAGGCAATCGATGAACCTAAGGCAATCTTGTGTACGGAATACTAATTCTAAAACGGGATAAAATGGTGAATTACAGAGATCCGGATTGTGTCATGAACATGCCCCACACTTGTGCACCCTTTCTAAATGCTTGACCTACAAATATACTTCAAAGAGGTTTTGAAACATTCCCTTTGTAGGGAAAATAAAAAAAAAAATATCGCGACCGTCTGACAAATGAAGCATCTCAATTACGACATTCGGATGCAGCAATAAACTGTACGTCCATTCGATTTATTATTCGCAAACAAATTTCGGGTCGTAACCGAGAAATTCAGGATGTAGTACCGGCACTCTTGCAACCTCTTATTCCTTGAAACTTATAAATTCGCTAAGTGATTACACATCCATTATCAAAACTTAACTGAGTCCTTAGCAGTTATCTCTTTGGTGAAACAGTTATCGAAAATATGATAAGATACCCGATAAGTAGCCTCAGAGTTTAAGTAGCCACACACAAAGGTAACATTAAACTAACCCAAACAGGACCATGAGCCGACCATGTTCGCCGTTTCTCACACACGTGCGGGCAAAATAGATGAACATCAGTTGACTCTTACTAATGACTTCTCATCGCAACGCAACGCAACGCAATACGGCCACCACCGTAGTAAAAACAAAGGTGTCCGAGTTCGTTGCATGCGACGAGCCGAGCATGCTCTCAGCTGGCGAGATTCGTGGAGACCACAGACGCATATGCTCGCCGAGCTCCTCTCATGAACATGCACGCCAGACATGTTCGTGTGCATGGCCAGTTTTAATCATGTGACAAGAACTTAGGATTTTTGTCTGCCCAACAGACAGACACGAAAAGTCTTGGTTTTGATATAAAATGAAAAGATCGTGTAATGTAATGTTCCAGCATTTAGAAACGATATCTGGATTAACGAAGAAAACATCTCATCTTGAAATACAGAGATGCTTTGTCAAGAGGCAAAAATAGTTCTCGTTTAGTCAGATTGACACCCACTCCCAATGTGCTACCATTTCTTCGAAAATCTCTTTGTTGATAAACCTTTCAACGCTTCTAAGCTTTAAGGCAGGGTTTACTCTACGTTTATATGCCTTCATGCGTACCATACCGGTACCGTACCATACCAATTTGCCCCAAGACTCTGGTTGCTTAGGATATCCTGCGTTCTATGTAATAAGACCTTTAAGATAATTTCAAATCCAGTAAAACCCCAATGTATTTTAAGTTTAATGCCTTGTTGGTTGTATCAGCTCTCTGCAAATAATACCCCGCCCTTTTCCTTACAGATGATTCCTCAACCTTCTCCGATAATTAAAAATTTCTGCATTCATGAGAAACACTAAAATTTTAAAAATAAATAAGAATCATCCAACAGCAGTGTGAAAATATTAACGACCTACTTGTGGCTGTCTGCACCACAGTGCAATGGAAATGGACTTTCCGTAAACATTTCAAAATTATTTATGTGTCCCGCTGGGATTAGGTTTATTTTCTTCTTCTACTGCGTGATTTATAGCTTTACTTAGCGTAAGTAATTTCTAAAATTACCCCGACTAATATTGCATTTTTAATATACTTCTGATGAAGCAAAAGTTTCGCAACACCCATTTCCGACCTTATTTACGATTCGAAAATAATGTTTTTCAAATGAAAAAGAGGATAACATAAAGCGAACTTTAGAAGGGACACTCAAATAAAACTATATTATTCCTTAGAAAGTTTTGCAAAGTCGTCGTCGATTACAATTTCTTTGTGAAATAATTTCTTTAGTAGTTTTGTTACACTTTTTTTTTTTTAAGAAAGAATAATTGAACGAGAAGTGAATACATAAAGGAAGGAGTAAGATGCTTTTAGAATTTTCAATGGCTTTCCATAAAAAAAAAAAAACATACTTTCGAATCCTACAACTCACCGTGACTCCACTGTTCTATCAAATTGAAAATGCAAAACACACGTAGATTTGCAGGTCTTTTTTTCTATTTAAAAATAATTACAATTCGTATCTCATTTTCAATTCCAACACAGAATGATGTCAAGCCATACGAGTATACGTTTCCAACATGATTAGATTGCCGTAAGGAAAAAATGTTTTGTAAAAAGTTTCATTCATCACTGGAATTAAACTGATGGGGGAAAAGAGAATACTTTCCTTCTTATTCGGATCTAAACGTATCAAACAAATCGTGTTTTATATCTTTAATCCAAACCAAAAAAAAAATCGACCCCAACATTGTTTTTGGGTTTTTAATTCGGTTCTCGTTTCGAGTGTTGTCCCGG
This sequence comes from Pocota personata, assembly GCA_963082735.1. Taxonomy (NCBI): domain Eukaryota; kingdom Metazoa; phylum Arthropoda; class Insecta; order Diptera; family Syrphidae; genus Pocota; species Pocota personata. The sequence goes on from OY720430.1 coordinate 190,351,987, forward strand.
TATGCTTAAGGCGTCCAATTTCGGGAGGTCAAAGTGAGAGAAATCAGCAGAAATGTAGCACAAAAAAGATAGAATTTCTTTACTTTTTTCCCCTTAAAAAACGCCTACTGCATGGGAATTGGGATTTCTAGATATTTTATAATTTACCATATCTTTTGATTCATCGTTTGTGATTTAGATGACAAGCCGAGGGACTAACCAGTTTAATGTTTTGTGCTTGAGTATCTTAGATAATGTGTTAGATACTTTATTTGTAGTAGATTCGGTTGAAGCAGTGAGTGAGTTTTGTTGTTTGATAAATTTGGGTTGGGTGTTCCGATTGACTTATTTTTTATTTTTGTTGGCCTTTTGAAAACAAAATCAGAATTGGGAGCAAGAAAGAAGCCGAAAGGAAACACACATAATTGGTGAAAATTTAAACTTTTTACCGGCAGATTTAAAGCAAAACGAAGTAGTTTGACTTTTTAGTTAAAAATTTGAAGTACGGGTATAACATCTAGATAATCATACGAGTATCTTAAGAGATTCGTAAACACGAACCAGCTCATTTACAACATAAGATGGGATGAATGTAGGCCCGATGATTTTTCTACATTGACAGCTCGTCAGTGGCACAGGAACTAGTGAATTTAGCGAATACATAGGAACCGACTGCTTCTAGTAATAATTGCCGCTTATTTCAAATCGAAATCACAGACACACCAATGATCAAAGAGGACAAGACCAGATGGTTGTCTAGAGTTGATACTAATTTGACTAAGGCAAATGGCACTTAATGAGACATGAGTAGCAATCTCGGCTATCCTACGCCGAATATTCTTCTGGTAAGTCTCGCACTTATTACTTAAGATTCCCAATAACCAATTTAAACAAGAAAATTGACTATAAGTCATGTAAAAGCAAGCATGTTTGGAACCCACTTGGACACATGCCAAACAGCGAAGACACTGTGACTTGTTTTCGATAAAAAGTGGTGCCTTTCTTTGGTTAGCCTCAAGCGCATGGATGCTATCCTACGCCGGATATTCTTCTGGTATGTCTCGCACTTATTACTTAAGATTCCCAATAACCAATTTAAACAAGAAAATTGACTATAAGTCATGTAAAAGCAAGCATGTTTGGAACCCACTTGGACACATGCCAAACAGCGAAGACACTGTGACTTGTTTTCGATAAAAAGTGATGCCTTTCTTTGGTTAGCCTCAAGCGCATGAATGCACTTACAACCATCCGCCTCAGATATTATTATATCGTTATCGGTGCAAAGCATCTGGTAGTAGTCCAAAATTATAATTGCGGGAGTTCCAGGGACCAGAAAGAATTTGGATCTGTGACGAACCACAAACAAGCCTCGGTTATGAATAGTTTTACTGCTGATGACCCCAGCACATTAATTAAGGACATGACATTCGGATATGCACATGGAATCTTTGGACAATTAAAAGACCACGTGCAGCCGAACAATTAGCGGAGGCCATAGATTACTGTAAAGCAGACATCACTACGAACTCTTCAATAAAACCTACAAACAATGTCGTAAATATAAAGTCAGGATCGTAGTTGGCATCTTTGGTAACGTCGGTCGCGATACCACCTCCCGAAACGGACACAATTTTAACGGCTTTGCAACACAATTTTTTTAAGTGTCTAAATTCCTAAGAAGATTTAACAGTCCTTGAACAAATAAACCATCAACCAGATTGATCTCGACGATTCGACAACACTTTTGTAGCTCAAAACAATCCGAGAAATCAACATCGACTCGTACGAATCAAAGAAATACTTTCTGTGACGAAGTTTAAAGTCAAACGACCGCAATTGCAAGGGACTAATAGAACCTTGGCCGATCGAGTTTCTCTTAATCTCTGAAGATTGGCAGCAAACCATCCACAACATTAAACCCTGGTTTAATGAAGAGTGCTGGCAAGATGCTGACTCGAATAAAGAAAATGTTGAAAATATTCAAACAACACTCCTATAGACTGCTAACATTTCGGCAGAATGAACCAGAACGATAAAGATGACAATATCAAAACTCATATGCAACAAGGCTACGGATACTAGATCTGACAGGCCAAGCTATTCAAAAGATAGGGAAATGATTTGGTACGGAGTGTGTCTGATGAATGGAATCGTTTGGCCAATCCTCAAAACCCCCTCAGACTGCATCAATTTCAGAGCCATCAGTCTGCTCTATTACCTGAACACACTTCGTCAACAACCCGATTGATCTTTATCAGTGTGATTTTAGGGCTAGAGAATCAACCATATACCAAACATTCACTTTGCGTTCCCAGAAAAACAATTAATAAAGCTTCGGGGGATAATTAAGACAACGGCTGATTTATTTTATTTTATTATCTGAAAGATATATTATATTTTTTGGAGCCACATATGCAAATTTGTTAATCTGACAACGATCCGTACTTCTGAGTTCAATACTCTCCGGATACTTGTTTAAGGGAGCAAATCCAATGATAAGTCCAGGATGGCCTTCGAGTCATTTATTCAGTTTAACAGGAATCTATTCAACAGACATCTGCTAAGCCATCTAGCCAGACCATCGGCCTTTTCATTCCAGATGTATACTTATGATGCCATAATGCAGACAATCGTTACAAAATTGTATCGCACAAGTCTGAGAAGTCCTCCGACAGCTTCATCAAGCATATTGGAACTAATCATAATGTCTGAACAGGCTTTGATGCCAATTAGAACAGATGTAAATAGATTCTTCAGATTTTTTACTTCAGAGCATATACATACATACGTGCATATGCCTCACAGACTGTTGCAAAGCTATTTAGTGGAATAGAGCTCTAGAGATCATTCTAGACACTTCTGTATAAAAGACAGTGGACAGATTTACCTCAATACTCTTCGGGTATTAATAGACTAAATCCAGCTAATCATACCCAATGTACGTGAATAAGTGTAGCGCAAAATTTCCTCCCTCGTCTAGAATTTGTTTATTGCAATTAAACAGAAAAATATAAACACATTAAATTTATTCGTAAACAATTGAAATAAATCAATGAACGTTTATGGAACAAAGGCGTTTTTTTTTGGACTTTGAACCTGCAGTCAGCGTCAAAATTTCAAAGTACAAAATGACGAATTCAAAATGACGCACAAAAGCTCAATAAATAAACAAAATTCAATTGTTTCGTAAGCTGATGAAGTCAGTCGAAGGACAATATAAGCAAAAATGTTCTCGGGGCTTTGAATCCGAAGTCAAAATTTTGAAAATTCAAAATGGCGTATTGAAAATGCACTCCAGAAAACTAAAAAAGAATTGACATCCATATGTTTTTAAAGTCGCTGAATTCATATCCGTATTCACAATTTTTAAATTCAAAATGACGTAGTTTTACATCATTTTAGAACGGCAGTTTTGGATGCCATTTTGAATTTGAAAATTGGATTCAATGACCATTAAAAAACCTACATACATATATAGACTAATCACAGTCAATTGTTGTTTTTTTTTTTTAATTTTGTTGGGCGCCATTTGTTATTTTGAAATTCTGACTTCGGATTTAGCGACCCAGAAAATGTTTTTGTTCTTTTATCATCTCTCGATTTACATTAACAGTTTATGAGCAAATTTAATATGTTTACATTATAGTTTTCCGCTTATTTGTTGTAATAAACAACTAAGTCCTTTTGATCTGTTATTCCGTTATTTTTTAAGGAGTTTTTTGAAAAAATAAATTAGAAACGCCCCTATTTTTCAAAGATTAACTGGAGTTTTATTGAAAAATGTATACAGAGTATTTTTAATGTTTCAGGTCAATGTTCTTTGACCTCCATTTTGGTTTGGTTGACATTTGTCGTGAAGAGCATTCTATAACGCCTCAACAACGTATTGAAGTTATTAAAACATTTTATCTAAACAATCGTTCAATTGTGAAAACACGAAGAAATTTGCGTAATTTTTTTGGTTTAAATCATGCGCCGAGAAAGCCAACCATTCAGCATATAATGATTAACTTTGAAGCCCAGTATACACGGACAGATAAAGTGAAGTACGTCCGAGTACGTAGTGCACGTACGAGGGTGGATCAACAAGTCCCTGAAAATTAACACAAATTGTGTCGTCACCTTACATTTAATTTTTTTCTTTTTGTCAAAAATCATCTTTCAAAAGAACGCACCCAAATTTTCAGACAGATCTGTCAAATAGTTTTGTTGTGGCAGCCATTTTATATAGACGCCTACTAGCATTATCATTAAAATGGAAAAAAGTGAATTTCGAGTGCTCATTAAGCACTATTTTTTGCGAGAAAAAACTATCACGCAAACCAAACAAAAGCTTGACAAATATTATGGTGACTCTTCACCATCCATTGGAACTGGTTTACTCAATTTTTGTGCGGTCGTTCAAGCACAAGTGATGCCGAACGTTCTGGTCGCCCAATTGAGGTCACCACACCAGAAATGGTCGACAAAATCCATGGTTTGATAATGGACGATTGGCGAGTGAAAGTGCGCGAGCTTGAAGAGGCCAACAGCTTATCACATGGCTTAGTGATTTCGATTTTACATGGGTGCCGCGTTTGCTCACAATCGACAACAAACGCATTCGTTTGACAACTTCAAAGGTGTGTTTGGCGATGTTCCAGAAAAATTCGGCTGAGTTTTTGCGCCGTTTCATAACCGTGGATGAAACCTGGATTCACCACAACACACCAGAAACCAAGGAACAGTCAAAACAATGGACTTCTCCCGGTGAATCGAAGCCGAAGAAGGCCAAGGCGGGTTTATCAGCAAACATGGTCATGGCGACAGTTTTTTGGGATGCGCGCGGTGTTATTCACATCGATTACCTTGGAAAGGGTAAAACAATCACCGGCGCATATTACGCAGAGCTGCTGGATCGATTCCAAGCCGATTTGAAGCAAAAACGGCCGCAGAAAGAAAAAGTTCTTTTTCACCAGGCCAACCCTCCGGCGCACAAGTCCACAATCGCAATGGCAAAATTGCATGAGTTAGGCTACGAACTCCTCCCTCATCCAGCATATTCCCCAGATTTAGCCCCCTGCGACTATTTCTTGTTTCCAAACATGAAGAAATGGCTCGGAGATAAGAGATTTGGGTCGAATGAAGAGGTCATCGCTGAAACAAACGCTCATTTTGAGGGGCTCGAGAAATTTTTGGAGGACATCAAAAAATTGGAGAAGCGTTGGATGAAGTGTATAGAGCTAAAAGTAGACTACTCGTATGTTGAAATATAAATTGTTTTATACCGAAAAGAGTGTTCCTTATTTCATTTTTCAGGGACTTATTGACCCACCCTCGTACGGTACAAAACATTGCTGCAATGAGAGAGACAATATTGATGAAAGTACGGTCACCTCCGCTAGACTGAGTGAACAGATTTTGCAGCTTCATATTGACGACCCCAATTTTTCCCGGCCGCATAATATCAAACAGAAGTGATATCGATTGGCCTCCCACTCGTAGATCCCCTGATTTGATCGCCCCCTGACTTCTTCGTCTGGGAGTACTTGAAGGGAAAGGTCTGCGGCAATGAGCCAACCACAATCCCAATGCTAAATGAGAACATTATTGGAGAAATTGGTAAAATAACAACCGAAATGTGCCAAAATGTTATGCAAAATATGGTTAAAAAAGCACGTATCTTCACCACGGCCAGAGGCGACCATTTGGACGATATAATATTCCATACAAAATTGTTATAAACCAAATAATCGGTGTTTTATTTCATAAAACAAATATATCGCCCTGGAACATAAGAAACACCCTCTATTCCGTAACTGAAATGATATACCAATTGCCATTTGGGTAAAAATCTAGTTGACGAGTGTCGCAAGAAAAGTTTCGCACAATTTTCATTCGAAAAGTGTCGCATAGGAAACTCGAAAATTACATATTTTTAATTTTTGTTCGAATTTGTGTATTTTGCCAATTGTGCGCATGCGAAACTTTCCGTATGCGATTCGAGAATAGGCCCTCCAGGTACATTCCGGACTGTAGCGCAATCTAAATAATAAAGTTCTACATTGCTACTGAACCAATAAGGAGCACACTACACAGTTCTTTGAAGATATACAATGTAATACTTCTTTGTTAAAATGTTCTTCATTTCAGGGCCACTTAATGGTTTCCATTGGGGAATATCTGGATACAAGTACAATCTACTCTACAGAGATTGAATCATAAAACCGCAATACCACAAACTATACATAAATGTCACATTATAGTGCAGAAAGAAACCGATTTCAGCATGACATTTTTCTTACTCAACGTAAAGTGAACTGCATATGGGTACACAACAAGGAAAAATCAAGGAAATTCTTGTGGTGATGAAAATGGACACGCCATTCTTTCATTATACACCCAAGCGGGGGAATATAAAAGCTTCGCATTATTTCTGATTATAAATTGTACTTAAATTGAATGTTTAGTACAAGATTTAGGCGGGACTAGGAAATATGTTCACAAATAGGACTTTTGTTTATCTGTGGTCAGAATTTTAGTTATGAGTGTACGCTGTATGGAATGAAACTATTTTTGACAATTGTATTCTTTTACGTCAAACTAGTCAGAGTGACGTTAAGTCTACCAACAGCCACCGAATTGATGTTGTTTGTGCTTACATCAAACACAATAAATCCATCAATCGATTAGCAAATGTAGTGTCCAGCATGTGTTATAGACTATTTGTTACACAAGAATAAATTATCCATTCGAGAAAAATAAGATGAAGATACAGGTGAAAAGCTTAATTTCATTCCATTCGTCACACTATACTTCAACTCCAAGAAAGAAAGCAATAAACTTCCACAACTACTCAAATATTCTGCAAAACTTTTATTGTTTTCAACCCCAGCTGTTGTTATTGACAACTTTGATGAAAGGTTTACTAGAATTCATGCGAGCAATACTCATACGGCCATTAACAACTGTCAATCTCAATCTTGCCTGCTCTACTTTTGCATTTGCAAAATAGAAGGCTATAATCAATCATTTAAGGACCGTCATACCAAACTCAATATCAGCAAGCGGAAGCTGAGGGAGTTCAGTAGCTCAGTGCAACTGAGCGCAGATAAACATTGAAGAGTTGCCAAAAATGTTTTTGCCTTTAGGACAAAGTTTTATTGGGAAAAAATCACAAGCATCACAGCCCATAACTATATGTAGACATCTGGAAATGGAATGAAGAGTGTATAGCACATAGGAGGGAGTTCAAATCTCAATATTCAATTAAATTGCAATAAGTGCAAGGTAGCGTGTTCCGTGACAAGCAAAACTGCATATACCAACGGGCTAAATACAGAGGCATAATAAGAGTTACTGTCATGTATTTTTCAACTGAAGCGATTCAGAAATATTTTCGCATCGCCGCTTTTCCTCTCCATTATGTTTTCAGCTAATGTCTGGCGGTTTACAGACCTGATATGTGATTACAGCACGAACCAACATTCAGTAAAGAGCTCACAATAAAAACATTGAAGCAGCGAGTCAAAAGTCAAAATGCGATGCAAACTGTATTTTTCAAAACCTTTTCAATATGCACCAACAACATGGACCGAGAGCTTTCTCGAAAAGTGGAAGAACAGGATGATCGATAATCTATGTTTGAAGGAACGTAGTGAACCGGCGATTTCCCTTTAAAAATGCATGAAAAATCGTCAGCTTCGCCATTTTATCTCTCCACTAGGTGTTTACCTTAAGCAAATATAAGGGAGTGTTAAAGTTAGGGATAAGATCGTCTAGAGAATCGGCAAAGAAAAGTGCGCTTTGAATGTTGAGAAGATGTGGCGAAGCAATGTATGTGATTAGCTTAAACACCAAGTTAAGCCCACGCTGTTCCAAATGAGTGTGCTGAAAAGTGACCGCCAGTCGACAGTTCTAAAATGAAGTCATAGTCGAGTAAGTTTAAAAATTGTCGAAGATTGAATATCGTACCGGGAAAAAAAAACGCAACAATTAAGAACTGGTAGAAGCTGTTTCGCTAGAGAGCACAAGAATCGGTAGAAGATGATTACTACTCACGGAAATATTCAATTTCTGTAACAAAAGGTTTTTAGCGACAAAAAAGCAACAAAAATAGCAACACAAACTAGCACATTCTTCATGAGCGTACTAAACGTAGTGCAAGAGGGGTACCCAGATTCCTCAGTGTAGTCGAAAACTGTGACGTCTTTAATGTAGTGAGCAGTTTTTGGAGCTTTCCAGTAAAAGACGATCTGAAACGAGGTATTGAATCGATTGTTACAGACGACAAAACTATGATCCTTTGCAATGGCCCAACGTCCAGAAGTGATTCACTCGAGTTACACCGAAGGGGAGAACCACCACTTAAAAGAGCATGGCTACAATTTGTTGAGACTGTGAGGTCTCTTCACAACTTCAAAGAATGATTTTGATTTAAAATCATGTTTGTTAGCCGCCTAATACTACTTTTCACTAGAGCCAAATGAGATGATTTCAAATGACGCATTTGAAGATGTTTTCACTACATTTAGCTCATTTCATTTGACAGTTGACACAACAAGAAGGCGTTCCAGGTTCAAGCAGGAGAACATGTTAGGTGCATAACTTGGGACGACCAGTTCTTACTCCTCTCCATTTGTAAGTACATTCGAAACACCAATTCGTAAAACTGCCATTTTAAGTTTTTATATGTATTTATGAGGTAATAATCAAGCAATGTATGGGCATTGTTTAATTATTACCTCAGAGAAGTAAAAAATGATACTACAAACAAAGCTATTGTTCTCATACTTGAACGTGAAACGACCTCCAAATGTCAAACTCTTTTTTTGACAGTTTCTCATTCAATTCAATAGAAGGTATGTTCGCCTTGTTAAACTTGTTTTGTATTCATTTGCCATCTCATTTGCTGGTAATGAGATAATTTAGCAAATGAGAAAATGTATGGGAAATGAGATAATTTACAGTGGGTTGCCAAATTAATAGGGGCATTGTAAATTTTCATCAATTTTCATGTTTAAGTGTTCTTTTCAGCTTTTGTTTTGGTTCTAAGTGTACGTGGTGATTTTTAATTCACAGCCTACTTGTTTAACGGTTATTTTTAGCTGTCAGCGGATATTCAAAATGGTTTTATTCGGGGAAAACCCTATTTTATTCTTAAAGGTGCTTGTTTTGAAAATTATTTGTGGATATTGTGTGAATTTTAAAAGGGTTTTTTTTGAAAATTGTGGATATTGTTTGAACTTCTTTTAATTAAAACGTAAGTAATGTTCTTTATTATGTTTAAAATAAAGCTTTTTAGAAAAAAAAAATATTTTTTAATGGTTTTAGGCGATACAAAATGGGTCGAGGAATGGATATCACTCCAAGAAAAAAAATGAAAATAAGAACTTCATTAGTTCATTCGAGTCATTCCCAAAGACAAATAGCGGGTATTTCGGGTGTTTCAAAATCTGTTGTTAACAGAATAAAATTAAATTTGGACCAAAATATTCCAAATACTTCCAACAAAACCGGTAAATGTGGAAGAAAGCGAGTAACAACACCCCGCACGGATAGGAAAATCAGAGACATCTGCGTTCAGAATCGAAAGAAAAGTGCATCAGTTCTTACGAACATGATCCAAGACTCGGGAATAATGGTTTCCAAAAGAACTGTACAGCGACGGTTGGCAGAGGAAGGACTATCGGGTCGTCGTCCTGCTAAGAAACCACGTCACACAGAGGCAATGATAAAAAAACGTTTGTCTTAGGCTCGGGATCATCGTCACATGACTGTTGATGACTGGAGTAAAGTAGGTTACAAATGCAATTGTATTCTAAAGACATTAACAGTTATTGAAAATGTGTTTTTTTTATTTTTAATGTTATTTCCTTTTATTACAGGTGTGCTTCTGCGATGAGTCCTCATTTGAAATTTTGGCTGACATGTGCAGTTTCGTGCGGCGGCGTCCCAATGAGAAGTACCATCCTGACTGCATCGTAGAAAGGGTAAAACATCCTGTAAAAGTAATGGTGTGGTCGGTCATCAGCACAAGAGGAGTTGGACATCTCCAAATTGTCCAGGGAACCATGAGACAGGATCAATATAAGGACATTCTGCAAACTCGTCTCGTACCCCAGCTAAGAGAATGGTTCCCTAACAATGAACCATATCATTTCATGCATGACTCAGCCCCTTGCCATAAAGCTAAGAGTGTGACGAAGTACCTGGATGACCAAAACATACCAGTTTTAACCCCATAGAAAACCTATGGGAGATCACTAAAAGGGAAATTGCCAAAGAAGTTATCACAACGAAAGTAAGACTTATAGAAAAGCTAATAGAGATCTGGCACCACTGCCCTGCAATTAAAGAATGCGCTAAAAAGTGCATTGAAAGCATGCCGAGACGTATTCAAGCAGTTATTGAGGCAAAAGGAAACGTAACAAAATACTGATTTTTTGTATTTTTTTTAGTTCCTTTTGATTTTAAGAGCTTTTTTGAAAGATTATTAGTTTAAAAAATATTATTTCACTACTTATTTTGATGTATTAATAACCAATCTCAATAAAAAAAAATACCTATTTATAAATATACACATAAGATTTTCATTAATTTGATACGGAAACATACAATTTTCTCAAAATCCATAACTGTCCCTATTAATTTGGCAACCCACTGTAACACTTCATTTGCGATTTTTCTATCGTAATCATCTCAATTGGTTTTAGTGAAAACGTGGTATAACTCAAGAACTCCTGAACGGATTCTGATGAGACTGATACGTTAGTAGTTCCACTTGAAATTGATCAACATCGAATAGAGTGAGAGTAAGTTATGAGGAGGGGTTTAAAACATTGACATCGAATCATCTTACTCATACGTCTAACTCAAGAACCTTCCAATGAATTTTTATGAAATACGAGTATGGATATGGATATTGGGGTGACTTTTCACTTCACATATTTCAATATTTTCCAAAAAGTGTTTGTGCGAGAAGATTTGTCGCCCTTACCTCCGATAAATTTAAATGCTTTATTTTTCAAAATGTTCGCATTAATGATTTGGTTATACTCGTAAAATAGATGGAGGGACATTATATATATATTTTAGCATTCCTTGGAAGTTCATCTTTAATTTGTTTATCTTTTTTCTTTGGGTATAAAAGATCTTTCTTTCTCTACTGATTAGTTTTGGTCCACGTATGTACTCGTATGTCGAACAATTCAAAATTTGTTGAATTAATTAATGTTCCGTTTATATCATTTTGGTACGGAACACTAAAAACACACTCCATATGTTCACAGACATAAATTCAATATCAAAAGCATTGAAAAATATCTACTCGTACTCAAACTCGATACAATTTTATTAAAAAACCACAAAAATTTTACTTCACTTTAGTTTCGTTCGGAAAGTACACTAAAAACAGAACCACCCGAGAGAGATACAAAAACGAGAAATTAGCTTTCCAAACCAATTTCAATAGTTTTAAAATAAAAATTTAAAAACCCTATATCCTCCTATAAAGTGCATCTCGAGAAAATTTTACAATTTCAAATAAATTTTGTAACATCCGTTGCTGTTCGTCAGAAAAGCAATTTCATGGATTGTAAACATTTTTTAGGGGCACAAGACCATTGCCAAGACTTACAACGAATTAAAAATTTATAGCAAAAGATATATAGTTTTACTATTTTAAAAAAAAAAAAAAAAAAAACTCGTATTTTGAAAACTTCAAAATATAACCACGAACTCCCGAATGAGTACACAACAAACACGATGATACTGAGGAATGAAGAAATTAAAATACATCACGAGAAATTCGAAATGGAATTCAGAAATAAAATATAAACGTTCGTGCTTTTGGCACGATACAAGTGCGAACACATACTGACTGATGATGATTAGGTGTGTTTTCATAGTTTGTGCTCTTTAGGGGCGGGTGCTGTATATCGAATCAGCTGCGGGAATACAGGCTAGTCCCAGCACGCTGTGAGTCTATAGCTTCGAGTGTATTCGAAGGCCCATTAATGGTATTAACAGTGGCAAATAAAAAATAAATAAATCGACGACAGGATGTGTAAGGTGATGTGGTAAGAAGGTGTTTTCTTTTCTTTTTTTCACCTCATAGTTTGTTACATACGAGAACTTTAATTGCCTAATAAATAGTTTATACTGGCAATTTGTTTTTTTTTTTCTGGCAATTGAGTTATTTGTAGAGAGAAATTGGCCTGAAACTAGTGGTTATAGCGTTCAATTGGTGTTAATGCAATGGACATGTTTTTGTTGCTCATTAAAATTAATAGACAACAATTAGGAGCCTTTTTTTTTTGTGGGGGCGGCAGTGCTGAATGAATGACAGGAATTGGAGAGCTTACGCACAGAAGTAAACCATTAATCACATTGTGGGAGCAATCAATTTTAACTGAAATTCGGCACATTAAACGAATTTGGGGTGCCTTCGAGTGGAGCAGTTTTGGGATGGTGAAATATGGTGGACATTTTTCTTCAGGGCTTCTGCTTTGAGAATAGGAAATTGACGAAGCAATCATTTTCTTTTGTTTCCTAGAATTTTTAACATGGGAAGGATAGAGCCCTACGAATTATAGTCCATTGAACTTAAATAAGGGACAAGGGTTTGGTTTGAATTTTAAGTTTTTCTTTCACATTGTGTGACAAGAAGACGTTTGGTGACTAAGAGTCTTAACTTTGTGTGTTTCTGTTTCCGAGCAAAACAAATTAGCCGACTCAAAACTTTTATAACTTATGTAAAAGTTATTTGTGCGATGGAGGGTAATTTTGATCTCAATTGTGCCGTAAATATTGTAGATTAAATTGATGGTTGGGTTATAATTTTTTTTTTTTTTTTGAGAAGCCTATTGTAGCATCTTGGTCACGTTTGTCACCACACTGTAGTCACGATGACTCTTAGAGGATTTCTATTTCACTTAATGTATGTACGAGTACTTGAATGAAGATATAAATATGTAGAACTAAAATGATTTGATAGAAGAACGTATTTCACATTAAGCATTAATTATAGTATATGTACTGATCTATCTGAAATATATATCTATATATCTATCTATCTAGACTCCCCATTCACAATTTCAACAACTAATTTACCTCATAACTGATGTTTACCGTAAATCTGCTCGTAACTTTTGCAAAGCACAGGATATCAGCTAGTTTCGGTGATTGAATATGATTCGGTCGAGAACTGTGCGCAAATGTTGAAGTGTTTCGCTACAGAGAACTAGATAAGAGGAGCTGGAGCTGTTTCATTTCAAAGATAAATTTTGAACACTTACTATCGAGTTCTTCATCTCGCTTACTCGGCACAAAATCAGCGCGCTAACACTAGGCTACAATCTTAGCAAGTAGGCTACACTTTTAGACAGAAAAAAAAACGTAATTACTCCTTCTGCGCTACAATATACGAGTATAAGAGGATGTATGTATTTCATTGTTTTGCTTCGTTCAGTTTTGGCTACACTTTTTGACAACATGCTACAAAATATATTGTCTTAGTGGCAGCACTGCGCATAATAGGAGCTGATACGTGATCAAAACAAACAACACCTTATGAACAGTCTGGAGAAATTTCCTTGCTCCTTTACTCCGAAGGGGGAAAAAACATTTTGCCATGCGATAGTATTAGTACATTCGAAACAAAAAATCATCGAATTTGCATACGACTTTTAAGCAATTCTAAGGTGACATTAAAAATCGAAACAAAGATCAATCTAAGTCGTCTAAGCAAGGCTTTTCTCTAAAATAAACATAACTATCGCAGGAAAGTACAAGTTAAATAAAATTCGAACCTAGTCGTGACTCGCCATTACACGCGGTCTCCACTTGCGATAAATTCATACCTTGCGATAAAGCATGCTATCATTATAGCAAGTGTAGACCATTATAGCAGCTATATTTCTATAGTTTGCAATAGAAAGCATGCTTTTATTGCATACTACCTATCGCATATTACTCGTTAACACAAATAGGACTGTCGTTTTGCTGTCACTTCTGTCAGTTTATTTGAGATTTGTGAGGAAATTAAATTCTAGTAAACAAAAATGGCCGAATGGAAATTAAAATCAGAAGACTTATCAACAACTGTGCACAGTTCCAATGCCTGTGGAACTACAGAAGTCATGAATACAAACGGCTTGACTTCAAACGCAATGCGTGGGATCAGCTTTCAAAAGAGTTTGGGAAGACAAAATTCACAAAACCACTTCCATCTTCCCACATAATATCTTTTAATAAATGGCTTTCCACATCGTGAAGTGTTCTTTTTTCTAAAAAGGAATTAACCCAAAACCGCTTTCTTTTCTTTTCTTTTTTCTGCATTTCCGACATCTGTTTTAAAGCATTTAGTGCAATGATGCTCTGTATGTATTGATTGGTTGCCATTCTCCACTATACTAAAAAAGTATGCGGTGAAATGCCTACCAAAGAAAATCTGACAGTTGCTCTGCTGTATGCTTTCTGCGATGAATTTATCGCAAGTGGACACACAGTGTTAGTTGCATTTAAAGTTTTATACCAATAAAGCAAATTTGACGGAAATCAAATTCAAAATAGTTGTGGTGATTCATTTTGACGTTTTCGCTATTGTGAACTTACTTTTGACAGATATGATAAATACAAATCAAAATCCAGACTAAAATTCTGTTCTTCTACAATTTATTCGTACTTTTTTATCCTGTGTGTTATCTAAATCACCTAATATTTGTTTGACGTTTTAATTTCGACTTAGGTACGGGTGGGCCTATTTTAGAAGTGACATTCTAGGCCTTTTTTTGTTGTTTTTTAAGGTAAACTGGGACAGATTCAACGGCTTTTTTAAAAAGCTTTAGTCAAGTCATTTCAATAAATATGAAAATGTTTAGTCTTGTCAGAAAGAGATTGTCTTGTCAGAAAGAGATTGTTTGACCAATAGCGCTTTTTTGTTCTCCACCGCTTAGGACTGTGTCCTTTAAAGTTTGTAAAAACCAGTGATGGAGTGAAAGGAAAAGGTAGAGGGGAAGAGTTAAAGAGTAGACAGATAAGGAGAGAAAGTACTCACTTTAACATTGCGCGTTAATTTAAAGCCGCCAACAGAAGTGACATCTTATAGACTAATATCGCTTATACCAATTATGGCTGGTTTTCGAAAAAATGTTAATGAAAAGACTTAGCAAAATCATAGAAGAAGTTTAATCCTGATTGATCAGGTCGGATTTAGAAATAAACATTCCACGATAGACCAAGTGCATCGAATTACGGTTGTAATAGAAAAAGCACCGGAAGAAAAAAGAAGTCAGTTCGGCGCTACATTTAGATGTTGCTCAAGCCTTTGACGAGGTTTGGCTTAAGGGCCTTGAGTACAAACTGCATAGGGATTTATCTATACAGTCCTATATTTCAGATGGACTCTTCCGAGTTCGATACGAACAACAATATTCGGAACTAAAGAAAATTCAAACAGGTGTTCCACAAGGAAGGGTCCTAGGACCAACCCTGTATATGTTGTATACCAAAATACACTGTGTAGACAACAGAGAAATTGCAGAAAGCAGTCAATAGAGTAAGCGATTGGACGCAGCAATGGCGTATCAAACTCAATCAGCCAAAATCAACTCACATGAACTAATGTGTTCGATACGAACAAGAATATTCAGAACAAAAGAAAATTAAAGCAGGTGTTCCACAATGAAGTGTCCTAGGACCAACCCTGTATCTGTTGTATACCAAAATGCACTGTGAAGACAACAGAGGAACTGCAGAAAGCAGTTAATAGAGGAAGCGATTGGACGCAACAATGGCGTATCAAACCCAATGAGTCAAAATCACTCGCTTAAACTTCACAAATAAAAAGATTAACAATCTTTCGATATTCATTAACAACAAAGTTGTATCCCCTGCAAGTTGGATAACAGCCAAGTGCCTTGGAATAACTTTGGATACGAAGTTAAAATGTAAAGAGCACGTCAAAAAGAAAAAGGAACTAAACTTGAAATATAGAAATACACACTGGTTACTGGAAAGATATGTCTACCCTGAATAAATTCATGCTATATAAGCAAGTATTGAAACCTGTTTGGACGTACGGCATCCAATTACGGGGTTGTACAAAAAAAACAAATATCAAAACTATACAGACATTCCAAAACAAATTCCTTCGTAGAATAATATAAGAAATATCGATTTGCGCCGTGACCTACAAATAGACATGGTGACACACAATCAAAGACTGCAAAACCACATCAACTTCGAGATAGACAGAGGAATATACATAGGTACATACGAGGGTGGGTCAATAAGTCCCTGAAAATTAACACAAATTGTGTCGCCACCTTAAATTTATTTTTTTTTGGCAATAATCATCTTTCAAAAGAACGCACCCATATTTTCAGACAGATCTGTCAAATAGTTTTGTTGTGGCAGCCATTTTATATAGACGCCTACTAGCATTATCATTAAAATGGAAAAAAGTGAATTTCGAGTGCTCATTAAGCACTATTTTTTGCGAGAAAAAACTATCACGCAAACCAAACAAAAGCTTGATGGGGACTCTTCACCATCGATTGGAACCATTCACCACTGGTTTACTCAATTTCGGTGCGGTCGTTCAAGCACAAGTGACGCCGAACGTTCTGGTCGCCCAATTGAGGTCACCATACCAGAAATGGTCGACAAAATCCGTGGTTTGATAATGGACGATCGGCGAGTGAAAGTGCGCGAGCTTGAAGAGGCCACAGGCTGATTGAGTTCGATTTTACATAAATATTTGGACATGAAAAAGCTTTCCGTAAGGTGGGTGCTGCGTTTGGTCACAATCGACAACAAACACATTCGTTTGACAACTTCAAAGGTGTGTTTGGCGATGTTCCAGAAAAACTGGGCTAAGTTTTTGCGCCGTTTCGTAACCGTGGATGAAACCTGGATTCACCACAACACACCAGAAACCAAGGAACAGTCAAAACAATGGACTTCTCCTGGTGAATCGAAGCCGAAGAAGGCCAAGGCGAGTTTGTCAGCAAACAAGGTCATGGCGACAGTTTTTTGGGATGCGCGCGGTGTTAATCACATCGATTACCTTGAAAAGGGTAAAACGATCACTAGCGCATATTACGCAGAGCTGCTGGATCGATTCCAAGCCGATCTGAAGCAAAACGGCCGCAATTAGCGAAGAAAAAAGTAATTTTTCCCCAGGACAACGCACCGGCGCACAAGTCCGCTGTCGCAATGGCAAAATTGCATGAGTTAGGCTACGAACGCCCCCCTCATCCAGCATACTCCCCAGATTTAGCCCCCTGCGACTATTTCTTGTTTCCAAACATGAAGAAATGGTTCGGAGGTAAGAGATTTGGGTCGAATGAAGAGGTCATCGCTGAAACAAACGCTTATTTTGAGGGGCTCGAGAAATCGTATTATTTGGAGAAACGTTGGATGAAGTGTATAGAGCGAAAAGAAGACTATGCTGAAAAATAAAATGTTTTTATACCTAAAAGAGTGTTCCTTATTTCATTTTTCAGGGACTTATTTACCCACCCTCGTAGACTACCTGATTTTATATTACTAGGGACATATTTTTCTAATAAATCACGTAACAGCTCTCAATTTGAAGCACTCAACTTCAACTGATCTACAATGAGGTCAGAAATGTAATTATTTTAAAATTGACAGCCTAGAAATAAAAATTCTCTCAATTTTATGTCGATCTCATACGCAAACGAAATTCCATTGATCAAAGAGCATTTTTTTTTTTTTTTTAATAAAAACGTTTTAAATTTAATTAAAAATAGATAAATATAAATTATTATGAACAGACTACTACGTCAGATTTGCGTAATCAAAAAAAAATCCTCATTTCGAAGCACACATGTTGTGCTGATCGGTCGGTAAACACATTAAAGTGAAATAGTTCTTTTTTTTTTTTTTTTGATTTCTCACTTACTTCGAGGAGGATCTAAAAATATTTCCCACTCACATCTGACGAAATGTTTCTATTTTCTTTGTGCATTTTTGAAAATAGAAGACTATGCGGATCAAGACACAGTATTTCTAGAGGCGATTTGTTGCAATTAAATTGTAAAATTCCTGATCTTGAACTTGCATTTTCCTCGAACAATTAAAACTGAATTGAAGGAGAAAACATTTCCTGTTGAAAGACAGACACATCGCTTTAAAGCTACTGAAAGTAGATAATGCATGTGGTTTAGTTTTGGCGAATGTGCCTATTGTGTATGAGAAAAATGTGCTTTCCAAGGTGGTCTGTGGATGAAAAAACGTCACTCGGTCCAATGAAAAAATTCGTCAATTAGTCTTCAAGTGAACTATAACAAAAGATATTAACAAAACTAATTAAACTTGAATGGGTTTTGTATCGAATTGTACCAACAGATAGTTAAATTTAGGTGTTAATTGCTTTTATTTGTTCACCTTTCAATTCAATGAAAAGGATTTATACACAGAGCTGCAAGTAATTGGTGGGCAGTGTAAACAATACGATTCAGACAACAAAATACACAGACACTATAACTTATTGACGAGACGATATTACGTTTTTTTTTTTTTTTTTTTGAAATTTGGAAAGCCCCATTAATAAATAGACATCGGGCTGCAAAGACTTACGTGCGTTTTGCTTTTGATCATACGTCTCGTGTGGAAAGATGAATGAAATTTTATTACCAACAAAAAACAGGGGCCCTGGTTTTTTTTTTTCAAACAAATATGCGTAGGAGATGTCTGGCAGGACTTACATATAATTAGTGAGTAGTCATGGATTGAGTGTGCGAAAATCGTGTTTTTAACTAAAAACATTCGACCAAACATGTGCTGCATAAAGTATTTTTCCAACTGACTGACTCATTAGTTCAATTATTGCGGTATCTCGAAAACTACTGGACCTACGAAGGGCGGCTGATAAGTTCGCGGCCTAAGGCATTAAGTGAAAGAAGAGATCCGATTAAAAAATTGTATTTCTCAATATAATCTCCCTCGAGTGAAATACATTTCTCACATCCGGCATACAGTAGATTAATACCACCAAACAAAATTTATTTTTCTTTGCCTTCAAAATGCCTTCTACGGCCGCCTGGATCTTGTTCTCATCTGCAAATCTCCGGCCTCGTAACTCTTTTTATCAAATTGGAAAAAAGAAAAAAGTTGCTCGGGCCAAGTCTGGGTTGTAGGGTGGGTGGTCTGTCGTAGAAAAACCTGTGTCTTTTAAGGCCTGTGTCAAAACTCGCGCCATGTGAACAAGCGCGTTATCCTGTAAAAACAACACTCCGTGCCTGAGTTTCCGTACGACCGCTTCATGTGCCTGAGTCAATATATTTGCGTAATATAAACCATTCATCGTAGTCCCCTTTGACATGTAATCAATCAGCAAAACACCTTCGCTGTCCCAAAAAACAGTCGTCATAAACTTCGAAGCCGACTTTTCCACCTTGAATTTCTTCGGCGGCCTCTCCCCTTTTTGAATCTACTGCATAGACTCTTGTTTGGATTTCGGATCGTATTGATGAATCCAAGTCTCATCTACAGTTACGATTCTCGAGATTGCCCCCGACTAACTCGAAAAAATCTTTGCAACATAATGAGATTAATATCGAAACGAGGTGATATTTATACTACTAAAGAGTGTCGCAGTTAAGGTCAATTCACAGCTCAGCGACCTGCGAATACGAACGAGCGGATATTCGCAAATTTTTACATTTCATTCACAGCAACTTTTTTTTCTAGTCGCAGCAATCTGCGAATTTCACTTGTCATTCGTTACCACCAAGAACAAAACAAAAGAATTGTGAGATTAAACTCTCACGAATGTTTTGGTCGCGCAAATGTGGATTGTGTTCCATATCTGTGGAATGTGAATAAAATTTGACATTTCCCAAGAAGTATTCTCCTATTCGCTGAAAAATCAGCGAATTGTTAACTTCTTCGCAGAAACTAATTAAAATTTACATTTCTTTCTATTAATCGATAGATAAATTAAGCTCTGTTCTTTGTCAATTGTGTGCTTCAAGTATACTTAGAATGGTTTGTTCGCAGTTCACCCATTCGCCGGTCGCTGAGCTGTGAATGGACCTTTAGTGCTATCACTAATGAGGAGATGACTCGTTGAGTATCTCAGGACGCAAACTTATCGGCGGCCCCTCGTAGAAAATTACAACTGAGTGCAAATGCCGATGTTTTTAAGCGGAGGACGAACAACATTAATAACTTGATACAATATTTGACCCCTCTTCCGGCACATTTGATCACCGCCTAGGCTACAGTACTTCAAATATTTACATTTGCCAGCACAATAACGACCAATGAATCTTCCTTCTACAAAAAAAATAAATCCAAGGACATCTGTTGGGATACATTCAACCGGAAATCCATCGTCCGCCCGCACGAATGACTCACTGACTCGTTAGAATATTTACTTTCAAATAAAATTAGTTATTCATAGTAATTCTATACACAAAGACTTCCCTTTTGTCAGGACGCGTTCGTATTTGCTGTTAAATTTAAAATGATTCAAAGATATTAAAATCCCTTAAAACATATGTACCTACGAGCATATGTACGTATAAATCCATAAAAAGAGGTTCAACTGAATAACCGAAGATGGAAAAAAAAGGTTTACATATCTTTGCTGTGAATTTGTTTTTATCTCCAAAATGTCACAGTTTCAATTTAAAACCCATCAATCTAAAAGGAAACTAGGGAATTTCCATAGTCATGTACATGACTACGCATAGAATAACCATAGACATGAACCCAATACCATCAACTTTGTAGAAAATATCCGATACTCTTCCCCTAGGCGTTCTGACTTCCATTTCATATGAATTGTATTTCACTTTGTAAAAGATGGAAGGAAAGTGCGTATTACGAGTTACGCCAGAAGGACAACATTTCGAGTCACTTGGGTTAAAGATGAGACATTGTGCCGTCATCAATTAATTTATTTTACCCAATTGATGTTTTTGGTTTTTCTTATAATGCATGACTAGGTAAAGAATAACATCAACTAATAGTCAAACATATTTCTACGGTAATTAGCTCTGGTTTACAAGAGTACTTTAGTTTTAATTTAAGAAAAACTTTACAGAGTACCTGCATACCCAATATATGGTGTATTAGTTGTTAACTAAACTTCTATATGAATAGAAACTGCAGCCGATACTTTTACCATAAATAGGGTATATTAATTTGTACACATAGTTTGTAATATGAAGAAATAATGAATATACAGGGTGGGCCATTTAAACCTTCGGCATCTGGCAACCCTATAACTTTGACATCTGATGTCCTTTGTTCCTCGGACGCCTTATTTCGAAAAATGGTGACTTTGACTGGCCTCCGCGATCACCCGACTTAACGCCTCCAGACTTCTTCCTGTGGGGTTATTTGAAGTCCAAGTTTATGTCAACAAGCCACCCTAGAAGCCTTGAAAAACAATATAGACAGGAAATGGCCACTATTCAGCCCGAAACACTTCAAAAAATGATGAAAAGTGCCGAAAAACGGGCACATTGAGCCATTCGCTCTGGCGGCGACCATTTACGCTATATTATATTCAAAAAGTGATCAAAACAAATTTGTGAGGTTCAAAATAAACGAAAAATAACTTCACAGCGTATTTTTTTTTTTTAATTATTACCAAAAAACCCACCGAAATGGCCCACCCTGTACATACACACTCGTATATATTCGTACCAATGATCAGTACCATCATCGATTAAGTTAAGCCTGAGTGGCATCAGTTTTTGGATCTTAAATTTTGACCTCGGGAGGTGAAATTTTTTATACGAGCTTTTTTGAGCCGGAAGCAGTGCGTGTAAATATTTTTGAAATCTGCCCACAGACACGCCCACTTTACCAAAAAAAATCCGTTTTTTTCAACATTTTTACTAGAAACTTTAAAAAAAAGTGAAATTATCAAAATATGTAGACATTGACTTTCCCTACAATTAATCCGTACAATACTAAAGTTCACGCCTACTTTTTGGAGGCGTTCTTTCAAAAAAATAATAATAATTTCGCAATCTCAACGCAATTTGCGGTTACGAATAAGCCTTGGTGTGAACTGAAGGTGTCAGTAACGGGAGGTTTACTAAACAATATATCATCCCTCTTAAAAAATGCAAGAGGAGGAATATTGTATGATATATAGTCCATTCCAGTCAGATTGCAACTTTTCTGTACGAGTATGTGTTATACACATATGGCCACATTTTATTCGACTTTGTTTCGCGGATTTTTAACGATTCCTTGCTTTCAAAACCTTCTGATTTAGAATGTTGAAAGAGTATATTTTAGGGAAAGCAATTTGCTAAACAAAATTTGAAAATACTTGATTATAAAACTTCTGCAGATTTGTTTCATGTTTTTAGCCACTTAAATAAGGCCAGCATGCATTTCTACCATTTCAATGGAAATATTTTGGATAATTATGATATAATGATCTACTGTGCCCCCTGCTAATACGTAGAAGAGGTTTATATAATTTTTCGCAATATAATTCTTTCAGAATTGTGTTTGAGGGTCAACTACTCTTAATTTGCCTTAGCAAGGATAGTTCACCCTAGAGCACCCTCTCTAATCCGGTTTCTCTAAAGAAACTGAGAATGAGAAGTGGGCCCATGGTTGGTATATCCTGATCTGATAGTTTGTACTTGCCCAAATATTTCAATCTTTTGTGGGTCAGTCAAGACTCCAGAAGATGCTTAGGATTCCTCAAAAGATGCAGACGTGCTTGGCCATAATCTATAAAGCTTTTGTTAGTGCGAAATTTAAATATAACTCGCAGGTTTGGGCGTTGAGTTTACTTGATCCTGTTCAGCGACAAGCTTGTAGACTGATCGGTGATTAGTCTATATGCATTAGTCCTATACCAGTGTTTCCACCACAAATGTTCGAATGTACATTGTTGTGTCCCACCTGTCCATCTGTATAATCCCAATACATGTGTAGCCCATTCTGCACATACATGTATAGGTGCTTTAAAGCCTGCTTCCGCCGCACTCATCACTGCAAAACATCATATTTTAGTCATTCAACACGAATGTGGAATAGCCTGCCTTTCTCAGTATTTTCTCAGTATTTCCAGAAGCCTATAATTTGCAATAATTTAAAGTTAACGCGCATCGTTTCCTCACTCTTTCCTTTTCTATCCATTCTTTAACTCTTCCCTATACCTTTTCGTTTCACTTCATTACTGGGATTCACAAACTTCAAAGAACGTAGTGGTGGAGAAAATTAAAAAAAAAAAAAAAATTGATTACGTAACATGGCAACCCTACGTCTACTCTGGTTGAAAATGTTCCTTTCTGCTCGAAAATTCCAGACAAGAATGAGACAAAATCAATTAATTAATAATTTATTTAACAAGAAAAAAGTGCGATGATAGAAGAAACACTAATTTTCTTCGAATGTCAATTCTTGTCCAAATCAGTGTTGCCAACATTTCAAAATAAATGAGATAAGTATCTTTTTTTTTAAATAAATTAAACAGTTTGAAATGCTCTTGAAGACAACAATAATTGTAAGGACATAAGTTCCACTTTCATAGATAAAAATCATAACATTGATGAAATACAATGACAATTCAATCAGAACTAATGAATGGTAAAGATGAACATTTTGCTGACACGAAAAAAAGCTAATAAACCAAATTCTATCTCAAATGCCTGTCAACTTCGAAAACAGAAATACGCACACACCATTCCCACCACTCATACAACGAAAAAACGGGAATAGATTCCATGACTGCCAATCCACTTGATGACATGTCAAATAAATTGATGGATGATATTTTGTTTGTGAATTCCAAATTCGATCAAGTAAGCCGAGACAGTTACAAGTATGTACTTAAAATGTAAGGGCGACGGACAACTTTCACACGTCCCACACAAAACAGATTAAAAAGCAAACATGAACCATTTAAAAATAAAGGAAAAAGGATACTTTCTACGGGACACATTCAACAGCCAATTAAACATCATTTATTTATCACTCTCATATCACTCTCATTTCTAACTTCAATGACAACCCTATTAAATATTTAAAAAATACGACAATTTAAATGATGTTTGTTTCTTTTCAAACAAATTCGTCAGCGTCACGCAAATCGACAGTTACAGTCATAATGTACTTAAAAAAGATATTTCTGTCAGGATTTGCTGCAATGGATGTCGTCAATAGCGTTGCCCGCAAATAAGTACTTTACGACGATTTAAACATAATAACTCATAACCTGCAATTACCCAATTGAATTTTAATCAGACCCCGTCGTAGTCCTCATCATCGCCATCGCCATAGTAGTCTGCTGTATGTAATAAGCAATAAACCAACGAAGCATGCAATGCCAGGAAAAGAAAAGCCTTTCTGAGCAAAACAAACGTAGACACATATTTCCATCGTCAGGAAAATGCGTTAAGGAAACGAAAAAGGAAGGAAAGAAAAAATGTTATATATGTTTATCGTTTATGGTGTAAGCAAGGGATGGCTTACTCGTAAGGCGTAGGGAAGAGCCAATCCTGGCACCAACTCTGATTGTGTTAAAGAAAGTTGGAAAATGAGTTCCTTTTTTCCTCCCACTCACAGTTGAGTCGCTATAAAGTAAACATTTATGTTGAACGTTATATAACTGCAAAGAGAAGCTTAGAAATATGATATACGTAATTTAACTTGTATTACTGTAGGCTTTAAAAGTAGGACTAGGAAGGATTTCTATGAAATAATGTCAAGACGCGTTCTTTTAATGTTTTTAGAGAACTAATTGATTTAGTGAGGGTGGCATGAAATCTGGGGCAACTGCCGATTGGATTTCTCATGCGGATAAACTCGTAGAGTAAGGAAAAGTAGAAAAGGTATGTCAAGAAAGCCAAGTAGATCTCCCGACAAAACTGAAGAATGTGTCACCGCCATTTTGAGATTTCTGAGGGTTCTTTATTCATGATGTAGTGGCGTATGTTTGCTTGCAACCTAAACGTTACAGGTTTGAGCACCAAAGCGGGACATTAAACAAAAGCCACTCGGCATAAAAAGAGATATGAATAAAATATAGAATCTGAATTTCTGTCTGTTAGTATTACAATGGACCAAATTGAATCTGAGTAGCTCCCTTTTTAAGAAATTGTTCTTATTAAACCTTACAGGACTTTAACAAATTCGAAAAACTGACAGTATAAATGGAAAGCCATTTTCCCCGACACCAATCTTTTGAACCGAACGGTATTACTTTTTCATAATAACAGCAGAGTAATACTCATCAGGATCTATAGAAATAGCATTGATCTAAACGTTAACTTGGAGGGATGGCCATGTACATTCCCAAGTTGAAAAATAACGCCTATAACCTTTTTAAGAACTCTTTCGTCATTTCTGTTAAACTTGAAGAACTTATAAATGTACAGTTAAAGCATGAAAAACTGATGTCTTTATCAATTTACAACGACATGCAAGACAACGGCGACGGCATTACTGGCGTAGGGTGCCTTGAACTCGAACATTCGTCCGTAAACAATACGAGTATGCCCTTGCCGTCTCCTTGGTCATTGCAGGAGAATTTGCAAAAGCCACCTGTAAATCAGGATTGACGCCAAATGAGTGTGATGTATTCTTACAATATTTAAAAGCTAATTAGCAACCGGCACCTTCGGTAGCTCTGCACAGTCTATTCAATTCGTAAAAGGCTTTGCACAGGAGGTACCGCAATCACTGTTAAGTAGGTTCAATGAGAATGGGTACTCTGCTATTAAGTTCGATGGTGACAAGTGTATTTTGGTCAGTGGAAACAACTCATCGTTACTCTTCCAGGGGATGAAATCTGGTCTAAGTTTTGCCGGAACTTAGTGCCGCGATCAGTCTGTTAATCCTATAAACACATCTAACGCTTCACTTAAATGAAAGCTGGGCTGAGCATTCACCGTCTGCTCCATATGCAAGACTTCTACTTCCGGAATATATTGCTTAAAAAACAAAAAAAAAAAAACTTCGCACAAGGCCCATAAATGCAAATTACGACCAACATTGCAGTGATTCTAAGCGCGATTAACCTTAAAATCTAAACTGAAAGTTCGCCTTCGTATGTACCATTAGACTATGGACACTCTCTTTCATCTAACACCCCTCGACATTCTTGGTAGGCAAATGGCAGCTAACTCAGCTCTGCGCCTTAAAGCTACTTCACAGTGGTCCAAAAAGATATATGGCCACGCCTCCATCTTAAACAAGTTTAATATCTTCCCTGAAGACATTGACTACACCATACCAAAGTTAAATTTTGACAAAAATCTGCGTCTCTTCCAGAACATTCTGGGAAGAAGGTAGTTTCACGGAAGATAAGTCGTAACTGTTTTAAACCGACGGTCCAAAAACCAACGACGGAGTAGGTGGTGGTGTCTTCTCTGATAAGCTTAATCTCTCTTCGTCTCCCACACCACTGTAGCACGTTCCAGACGGATATAATGGCAGACGGATATAAATGTCTTGACTAAAGAAAAACGTGATATCAACCGCTGATGTCCACATGTTTTCAGACAGCCAAGCAGCAATCTATTCCTTAGAATCATCCTCAACAAAGTCTATAACAGCTCTAGACTGTCGATCGTTTCTTATAGAGATGGCGGAGCAGTTCAGTATTCTCCTAATTTGAGTGCCAGGGCGTAGGGACATTCCAGGAAATTGCAAGGCTGACGAACTTACCAGACATGGAACAAAAATACTCATCCTCCCAGACAAAAGTTTATTGTGTCTGCCTATCGCTACATGCAAACTTAAATTAAAGCTGGATGCTATTGAAAAGACAAATTCTGGGTGGACAAGTGGTACAACTTGTCTAGCGGAAAGACAAATTTTGCCTAAGTTGGATCTGAAACGCTCTAAGAATTTGATTTCTCTCAATAGAATGCATATCAGTGCTGTTATAGGTGTCATTACTGGACACTGTCTAATAGGCAAGCAAATGATTCCTGCAGGAGCTGTATGGTCGAGGAGGAGGAGGAGACTATTCTTCACCTTTTTTGCACATGTCCAGCTCTCTCCCAAAAAGTAAACTCCACTTAGGAGCCCTCTGTTTTAACGACCTAAATGATCTGAATAAAATAGACCTTAGGGACCTTCTAAGCTTCATCAGAAGCTCCAAATGGTTCAATAAGTAGGCTAGAGGCTGCTTACAATGGACCTATTATTGGTCTAAGTGTGTTGGCTTTCTTAGCTGACAGCCACCTCAACCTAACCTAACCTATGTACCATTAGACAAAACGTCAAATGATTAACATTTTTCGGTTGCAAAAACTTTCAAACAGTGCAACTGTCAAATTTGTTTCATATCAAACTTTTGAGATTCGGCCAACAACTATCGACACTGTTCGACTCCAAATGAAAGCTTTACGTTTTGTCAAACAATTTAATGAGGTCTAAAGTGACCGTGTTAAACTGTTTGACAGCATTTGAAGGTTTGACAATTCACAACAAAATTAAAATTTCAAAGTTGTTTGTGTTAAGCCTTTTCATTCGTTTTTTCTCCAACAAATACGCTGTCAAAATTAAGGCAATTGCCTAAAGGAACAACACGAAATTGATTATATTCATAAATTAAATTTTTATTTCCATAATCACTGCAAATAAAATCTCACAAGAATGTTAAAAAAAAAAATAAATAAAATAAATTGTCAAACTAAAGTGAAAAACTTTTCAGATAGTGTCAAAGCTTTATTTAGACGAAAGTGACAAACACAAGTAATAGAAGTTTAAACTGTTTGGCAAACCGTTTGACACTCACCGTAAATTTGTTATTTTCTAAAAATGTGTCAAACAAATACGTACAAATGCTATGCCACATAGCATTTGTACGCGTCTTGGCAAACAGCCATTTGATTCGAACCTGTCAAACGATCTGACTTTACTGACACTCATAGAAAATTCTTGCCTCCCTCTGGAATGATAAAAATACTCTTCAATATTTGGACTCCTCGAATGGGGTGTAAAAATGATTTTTTTTTTTTTTTTTGCCTTCGTACCAACTTATCATTTTTGGTTTCACCACATACCGCTGTGCTAAACTCCAGCTCTCCAGAGCAAAACGTTCAAATGTAAAACATTTCGCGAGTCTACTGTACTGCTAATGGATTTAGATCGCATTTCCTCATCTTTTAATCGTTTTTCTTGAAATTTAACGGTATTACTTTATTTTCTTTATTTTTTTTAATTTCCGCAAAGTGCCTTCGCTGTAATCCAGTCATGAGAAAACAATACACTCCTTTTTCTCCCTCACCGCTCCCACAACACAAATTAATATCTTTAAACTGAACAACAGCACTTTCAGCTCAAGCGATTCAAGTGATTATCACACATCCTTTTCGACGGAAATACTGTCATTTCTATTCGTTCCCTTATAACACCCACTCTGTCCATTTCTTTGGCCCCACTCCATTCGATTTAAAGGAAAGTGATAAGATTATCATTTAAAACTGTGAATAGATAGATCCAATAAAATGCATAACCCTTTTTTAGCATCGAATCCTTTTACTTTCCCTCCACAATACAATTTCTTGAACGTTGTGCTTCCATTTTTTTATGTACGTACTGTAACATCCTTTTGACAGACATACCATTCAAGGAAGGAGATATGTAGATTAATCGAATTTTTAATAGAGTGTTATCGTTGATCGAAATCGTTGGATTCCGGCCCAGGAAAAAAAATGAACGTGTTTATGAGAGGACATTTGTCATAATTTTATATGAGGCAGGATTTATTGGGGTAAAAATTATACTAAATCACGGGTGTTCATGACCTTTTTCCTTGCTTGTTACGTGTGTTTTATAAAGATATACCAAGTCGATCGAAAAAAAGGTCCACGTTGGATTTGGTCAAGTGTTTCGACCCAATCCACCAATATATGGATAAGTAACCTTTTGTGATAAATATATCATGAGACCTTTTGTAGAAAACGTTCAATATGTAATAAATTTTTAATTAGAATAAATATTTGTTTAGACGTACTGAGTTTTAAATAAACAAACGATTATAAATAAATATTGATTTAGAAAGGATGGTCTATAAATGCCGGCGCAGTAAGTATATCAGAGGCAAACGTATTGAAAGTCGATAACCCATAATGTAGTGTTTATTTTAATTTGGTTAATTGAATTTTAAATGTTTTAAGTTATAAACTCTGTAAACTCTAGCAAAAACCGAAAGAGTTTGCAGTGAGAAACTTTCTTAAATCCACCCTGAAATTATGAAACCGAAAGTGAATCCTACGCAGTTTAGGTAAAGTTAAATTCACCACCTCTTTTAATTTACTTTTAGACTAATTGAAATTGCAACAGTAACAGCCAAAGGCAAATCCAGTTATTTTTGGAAAATAATCAAATCTGAGGAGGTTTCATCCTTGGTTTACATACAAATTAGTTTTGTTTTGAGAATGATTAGAAGTAGATTAAGGTCAAGACTACCTTAATTCCATGTAATTTCTAGAAAGGGTAAAAGCAGGATATTATCCACACAATCAATTTGTTTTGATTTTCGCATCGGTAATTACTAGTGATGTGACGATTTTTTTTTTCTTTGTAAAATCGCTATACACTCTGAACGGACTGAAACTTTTCCCCTGATTAATGTCCGCGTGCCTGTTACATGCTTGTTACCTTAAAACCGCTTGATCTAGAGAGCTGTCATTTTAAACAAAAATAATGTGAAGCGAAAATAATAAGGAAAAGATATTCAAACAAAATACATATTTGTCCACCCCATGCGACATATCAAATTAAAGCTGAAGTTCGAAGGAGTCCAAGTACAGGGTGATTTAATTGGAGGTTACAATTTAAATCTGGCAGTACTGTGGTTCTGTCAAAGATTAACAGCTATTTGACATCTGTGAATACTAAGCATTGACATTTATAATTATGAAGCGATATACAAGAGAAAAATGCATTTTAATTGTTACAACCTAACGCCCAAATGGAGAAAATTCAACCAACACGATTCGCGCATTGCGAAATAATGTCGACATACATAAATGTCCATCTCGGTTAACAAATTAATGGAAAAATTCGATCGAACCGGGTCAGTGTTGGATGTGCAAAGACCAGTGCGTCCTCGTAGTGAGTGACATTGCTGATGACAATCCGTCAAAATCCATTCGCAATCATTCCCAGGAAATTAAACTTTTCTACAGCTCCACGTAGCGTATATTGACAAAGTGCATGCTTACAAGATCCAGTTAACTCACGAGGTGAAGCCAACAGACCATGAGCAGCGTCGTGACCTCATTTATTGGTTCTCTAACCACCAAGTTGATGGCGATTATTCGAACAAAATCATCTCCAGCGATGAGGGTCACTTTCAACTGAATGGCTACGTAAACAAACAAAATTGTCGCATTTGGGGTCATGAAAATCCACGGGGCATTCACGAACAACCAATGCATCGACAAAAAATGACTGCTTGGTGCAGATTTTGGGCCGGCGGCGTGATTGGGTTGTACTTCTTCGAAAATTCTCGTGCTGCTGCTATAACAGTCAATGGTGAACGTTATCAGGACATGATGACAAATTATTTTTTTGACACCAATTGGACAATATTGATGTGGAAGATATGTGATTTCAACAAGACGGTGCCACCTGCCACATAGCACGAGAAAAAATGCAGTTATTGTACACACTCTCGTTTCGGCGGTTCACGCCGTTGGATTTTTTTCTTGAGAGTTATGTGAGGCAGAAGGTGTATGCCAATGACCCCCAAACAATTCCATCGCTAAAGGACGAGATTTAACGCGATATATATGAAATACCGCAGGATTTATGCTGAAATTTCATCAAGCGGAAGTCTGGAAGGCCTACCGTGGCGCCCATTTGGTAGATATTATTTTTCATGTTTTATGTCAATGTCTCAACATTATACTGACATAAAAGTATCACCAGTTTATCAGGAAACCAATGACAAAAGTGATCGTCTTTCTCTTTTGTTCCATTTCGCTGATCTGAGTCCAAAATGAATTTTAGAACGGTGATGGGTTTGTTGACAGTTTACCCAAATCGCCGAAAGTGAGCTGTGCTCTCTTCCTCATTCACGTCGTCGCATCCTCTGCGTAGCTCAGTGGTACTTGAGCACATCCTTAAACAGATTTGGCCTAAGCTGGATCTGAAATGCTCTCAAAATTTAATTTCTTTCAATAGGTTGCATATTAGCGCTGTAATTGGAGTCATTACTGGACACTGTCTAATAGGCAAGCATGCAACAAGGCTTGACGTATTTTCAAATGATTTCTGCAGAAGCTGCATGGACGAGGAAGAGACAATTCTTCACCTGTCACCTGTCATTTAATCCTTTTTAGGTACAAATGTGAAGTTTCATGTTGATTTACCAATAAGTTCGCCTGCAGTAGTCAAAAGAAGAAGTTAACGTCGTAGTAATTTTAAAAATGTCAAATATTGAGTTCCGCGCAGTAATTAAATTCCTCACAAAACAAGGAAAAAGTGTGGAAAATATTCTAAGTTAAATGCAAACAGTTTACGAAATTCCTTGCCCTGATAAAACCATGGTTTACAAGTGATCGGGCTTATTTAAACAACACTTTTGAAAAATGAGCTCGGAATCAAGGCCTTAAAGTTCCAAAAAGTGCACGATCTCACACCTGACCAAAAAGGTTAGAGTGGAAAGAGCAAAGGAGTTGATCCGCTTGCACGCAAGTGGCCAATTGCCAAACATCGTCTTCTCTGATGAAGCACCATTTCCAATTGAGCAACTTTTCAACAAGCAAAATGATCGAGTTTACCTCCCAGAGAGGTCATACGACAATTTCGACCAAAGAATGGCCACCAGGAAGCAAGCGCCACCGCTTTTGATGGTTTGGGCCGCAATGATTGCCGATGATCGGTCTCCGCTCGTATTTTTGGACCGTGGCGTTAAGATAAACGCGATGGTTTGTCGTGAAACTATCTTGGTAGCTGTGTTGAAGCCATGAGCACGCAAACATTTCGGCCAAAGACCCTGGACAATCCAACAGGACTCTGCACCTTCCCACAAAGTCCGAGCAAATCAAAAATGGCTGCGACAAAACGTTCCGTACTTCATTTCCACGACACAATGGCCATCGAATTCTCCCGATGTGAATTCATTAGACTTTTCTGCCTGGGACATTTTGAAGCCCAAGGTTGGCACTAAAAAATACCAAACAACGGACGCGCTCAAGTTATCGTTTCGCCGGGAATGGAAGCGCATTCCACAGATACACTTGAGTGCAGCATGCAATAAATTTATTGACCGTCTCAAGGAAATTGTTCGTGCCAAAGGTGGCCATATCGAAAATATTAATTAAATCCTTGAATTTTTTTCTTTGGATTCAATAAAAAATATTCACAATTAAAAAAAAAATACAACTATTTGAATTATTAACAGTTCATGTCAGCCACCCTGTATTTTGGGTGTCAAAAATCAGCTCAAACTGGGTGACCAGAAAGCTTACGCCGCATCAAAAAAAAAAAACGTGTGAAATGTTGTAAACAGTTTTCGGAGCTGCGTGGCCACAATCCAGTAGAAGTTATCAACAAAATTGTTATTGGAGGTGATATTTGGGTTCATTACTATGACAAAGCAGAAGTCCAGGCAGTGACGTAAAAGGGGTGATCCAGCTCCCAAGATTCTGTTAATAGATTATAAACCAAAAAGATACCAGCAATTGTACGCTAACGTTCTAAGACACTTAAGAGAATCTATTATCTATCTAGTCAAAAGGACGTGGTCTTATTTAATGACAACGCACCGGTTTACAAGGCTCTATACTCGTAAGCGAGTATTTTGAAGGCAAAACGGAGAATTCTTTTTTATAAAAAGCTTCAAGTTCAAGGAGATTATAATAAAAAATAAAATTATAGAATTGAAATATATCCATCTCTTCCTACCCCATTCCGCAATCTTATAAAATTGCATAATCGCCTCTGAGGTAGGAAATCGAGCAGAGTACACATTTGTCACTGCAGATATTTTAAATGCAAAGCAGATTGGAGGGTATTAGACAACGATCTTAGATTAAATAAGGTGATTCCACACCAGGCGATCAAACTTTGCGAGGTGATAGATCGTATTAAGACAAGAAAAAAGTTATAGGGGAAAGGGAGGGGGATCTATCACTCCCCGTTCCTAGTTATGGGGGCTAGAGATCTTCAAAATCAAATTTTCGTAGAATTTTTCTTAAAATTTTCACATTTTACGTTTTTTTTTTTCAAAAGAAAAAAAAGACTGAACTCTATGAAAGGTTTTGTGTTATCAAACCTTTTATAGTTCTTATTGGTAGAATAGACTTAATTTGTTCCCTGTCATTGTGTACTACGAGTACTATCTATAAAAAGAAAACACAATCAGCGGCAATTAGAATAATAGTTGTCCTTATATTACCTATTAGTATACATGAATGTCTTTTATGTGGGCGAGGATAACAAACAAAAAAAATAGCTCACATAAGGACACATAACCTTCCATCTACTTTTGTACTACCCAGTCCATTAGACAAATACTTTCTTTTCCAGTAATTGTCGTCCCATATCAGAATATGATGACATTTAATATTTAGATAGCACAGATGGCATAAGGTCATGGAAGTCATATTTCCGCTGGGTTCTCTACTCTTAGAATGGGTGAATACGAGTATGTCAACAACATTATTGCTTTGCCAAGTATTCAGATAAATTTGAATTGCACTCTGTTCTTTGTTAGTAAGAATCGCAAATTAAATCTACGAGTACATGGTTTGGTTTTTAAAAATGAAATACTCGTAAAAAAAAACTAATTTCCTTTGGTCAAACGTTAGGAAAAGAGGAAGTTATACTCGTATATATAGAGTGATAAGAAAAATCAAACGGCTAATTGACAGCAATTAACACGAAGGCAAATATTATTGAAGTTCAGTAGAATAGAATTCCTTAGAACTTGTCACAAGAGATTTTCATATATTCCGGTAGGCGCACAATATTATCATAATGGATATTGAATTCCGCTTAGCATGTGACTGTACGAGGTGGTACCTGGAATTTGCTTAATACTGAGAATCTTTGATTGATTTTTTTTCTTCTCTTTTTTCCAAGAACGGAGGCAGATGAGAGTGAAATCAGACGCTGGATAATATCCAGGGAATTATACCTTTTTACAGACTTTAGAGCTATACAGAGCCAATCAAGTTTTCGCATCAGAGTCGGTAATGAACTTTTTCCAAATCTCGAATCATTCAGACTCGATTTACGGTCCATTGTACTACCAGACAGAAACCCTTTTTGGTATAGTGGTTGGAGAAATTTAAATTTCGTTCATTTCTTTTTTATTCGCGGTGGCTGTTGGTAGCTGTTCCACATTCGGGCTTGCACCTGCAGAGTTCGGGACACAACTCAACTACCCTCTACACCGTGGCCGCAAAAAACAATCAAAAGAAAGTACGCCACGATAGACGACTACAATTTTAGGGTTGTAAATAGCAGTTAATCTATCTAATCTTGACACTAGTTTAGAGATCAAAAGAAGAGTTTCTGTTGCCAAACGCTGTTTCAAAGGAGGGCTCTACATTTACATAGACCCAGTCGAATTCATTGCCTAATATGATAAGCGAATGGACATCAGCAATTGTTATGCGAAAAGTGTTCGATTAATACCCGAAGCGACAATATTCTAAAAGAAAACCTCTCAATATAAGATACGCGTAAAAAGAAAGCAGCTCAACTAACTTAGTGTGGCAAACTGGAGGCAGTTAACTAAGGATTAAACTGGCTGGAAAAACATAGAGCTACTTCTTTTTTATTCACTTCTTCCAGTGACAGAGCACCGAGATGCCTGCAGTACCGGTCCCATCTATCGAGCTCCGAAACGTAGTCACGACTTGTGGTGGTATCTAACCGGGCGAATAACAAATCAACTCTTGATGCTTGAGACAGACTATACAAAAGCTAAGATAGCGATCACAATATGACGGCTCAAATTTTTCGAGAGAAAATATTTATTTATTTTTTTATTTTCAAATCCTTTTCGATTTAAAGATTTATGACAAACTACAAGTTGCAGATACAAACGGTTTTCACCAACTTGTACTGCAATTGACGGCATTAAAGGAGAAATTGAAACATCTTTATCTTATACAAAATACTGCAAAGACTTTTCCAGTTAATTATTTATTATATCGATCAATGTTCCATTTAATGTGGTACTTATTATAGATGTCTATCGTAAGCAACACACAAACAAAATCTTTCGACACGATTCTGAATAAACACAAACACACAAACCCCACCCATCCACTGATGCACAAATTTTAACAGTCGTACCCACAGATAAAATAGAGAAACAAACGGCTTAGTTTTATATTATTTGGGATTAAAATGTTACTACAAGTCGTGGAGACAAACGACGTTCACCCTCTTGAGATGCAAGTTGATAAAGTTCCAGGAATAGTCTGAAACTATAAAATATACAAGATGACGAACACAAGATACTGCTAAGATTTTTCTAGATAATTATTTATTAGCGTATACGACAGCACGTGACAGACTATAAGTCGTGGAAACAAGTGGTTTTCATTTACTTGTATAAGGCAAGTTTAAAACGGTTTAGGGAAATATGGCAGCGCAAAAGTTTTCGAGAAAATGAATTAGTAACCCATTCAAATGTTTGAGGCAAACCATGATGCAAGTCGTCGATTTTTAAACATTAAAAGATGTTACGGTAAAGATCTTGAATCTTCTTGCGTAAGATGTGGGCAAGAATTTTGAGGAAAACACCACAAACATCTCATTCCGTACAGCAAATTGTACGATATATTGTACCTTGGAGCCGACTTCGTCTATCAGAATTCTTGCGAAATACGAACTATCTCATTTTGATGGAACGAATAGCAAGTTTTCGTGCGATTTGTTGAAGTAGTTGATGTGAAAATTATTGTTTTCATTAGTGAGTGGAAGAAAAGGCTTTGTGGGTGCATACTCGTAAACGTAGTTCTTGATTTTCCCAACGCTCAAGAAACTTTATTCATAGCCGCTGATTTATTAATCAGCCGCTTTTCATTTTTTTTCGCCAGCAAATGCATTCAAATACAAAAAGCCGTCGGTAGATGTGCCACAGAAAAAAAGCAACAATAAAGCGCATAAAATATAAATAAATAGCTTCAGTTCTATACCGTTTCCGAAGTCAATTTTTTCGACTGAGAGAAGCTTCGCATGACAATTTTACTCTCGCATATTTGTCAAATGTTCGTAAGAAACCTTTTTTTTTTTTTTTTTGTGTGTGTTTTCTGAGATTCGAACCTTGCTCAGTGTTCGCGCACTTAACCACTGAGTCACGGCGAGTGACAATGTGAAAAAAGTTCATATAAAAAAAAATTATAGGTTCAAGTAACTAGATATACATATGTTGCTAGGTTTTGCGACGCACTATCAGGGCAGATTGATGGCGACGATGATGGTTTCTATTGGTAGCAGTTCCTAAACCTGGAATATCTCCGATCTTATGCTTTTTTTTTCTAAAATCAAAATTCAAAAAGAATTCATTCACAATCAGACCAGCAGTTGATAAGGTCGGGAATAAAGAAAGAACAAAAAAGTATGAACTGACTGTCCTATTGGTAGTTTGCTCAGTTGATATTCGGTAGATTTTCGTGCCTCTGCTCGTATTGTGGCCATTTTTCGCGCAGTGCTCGGCTCAATCGCACCAATTGAAGTCGATACCGTTCCCCAGTGATGGTTTCGTTGGGTTTCAACAGTTCATAATAAATGACACCGACCTGGTCCCATCAAATACACAGCATAATCTTCGCAGCGTGAATATTCGCCCGACGACGTAGAATTACGCCCGACGACGTAAAATTATGCCCGGACAGTTCCCATGACTTTCTTTTCTTTGGGTTGCTGTAATGAATCCATTTTTCATCACCCGTCACCGATGCAATGAAGAAAACCATTCCTTTTTTGCCGCTGGAGCAGTTGTTCACAGGCGAAAAAACGACGCTCAACGTCCCTTGGCTTCAAATCATAAGGAACCCAAGTTTCCATGCAATTGCTTGGGAATTACTTGACGGGTAACTCCTAATGCTGAAGCAAGCTGTTCTTGCGTTTGACATGGATCCTCATCGAGCAATGCCTCCAATTCAGCGTCTTTGAAGGGTTTTGGCCTTCCTTCACGCGGACGGTCGTCAACATCGAAATCACCTTCTTTGAAGCGACGAAACCAATCACGGCACGTTGTTTCACTTACAGCAGCATCTCCTTAAACTTTTTGGAGCTCTCGATGCGCTTCAGCTGCCGTTTTC
The DNA here is from genome assembly GCA_963082735.1 of Pocota personata. NCBI lineage: Eukaryota > Metazoa > Arthropoda > Insecta > Diptera > Syrphidae > Pocota > Pocota personata. The sequence continues at coordinate 190,389,210 of OY720430.1, forward strand.
TTCGAATGAAAGAAGAAAATCAACAATTCCCGCAAAATGACGATTATTTGGCACAAAATCAGACATTTTCACACAACCAAAAGTATATGACGCCAAAACAAAATCACTAATGTGTCAAAACAGTTTGTTAACCATATGTCTAAGCTCGGTACATGACGTTTTGGATGTGTCAAAATCGACCAGCACTTACTGCTGGAGCCATCTATTGACAAAGAACGAGAACTTAGTTGCGCACCTAATATAAAAACTATTTTGCAGGGCTGAATCCACCGACAGATTAACACAAATCTAGAATGCACACACAGTGTTTTCTTTCAACGATTTTTCTTATCAAATGTATTTTTTAAGTGTACTTGTACATCAGAAATGTTGAGGAAGTGGACCAAAATGTAAAATTTTTCTCCTGGCCCATACCATTAGCCATGTCAACTCAACGCTGAACGTAATTGATTCTTTGAAACTTGAACCTTTCCGATGCAGTTGTTGATTGCCCTGAAAATGTATTTATAAGTATTCCAATTTATGCGATAATATGAGAACAATTTGTTAGAATCATTAATCAAATCGGAATGACAAGTTATAAAACTCTCCAAACTCATTCCATTTTTTTTTTAAAAAGGTTTCGCTTTAGGTATGAATTTTTCACTAGAAACAGAATTGCGTTCGTCAGAATCGTTGAGAACTGAGTTCAAAAGAATTCTGAAATGGTGCCTAACGCAGGTTAAATTCGCTGCAAAAATAAGAAAAATTTGCTTTCACAGCACTACCTCTGGAACTTGTTTGTGAAAACTCTATTGTCTCTGACTCTGTTTGCAATGTACTGATGCATCGTCTCTTAAAGCCATTTTAAGAGATCCAACCAATTATCATATACAATATACTAGATGATGCTTGCGGCATCACTCGTGTGGATTTTGGATTTGTCGTTTATAAACACTTTAGGGGTTGAATTTTGGGAAATTATTAGTGTTGTATAGTAGTTACGCTAAGTTTCAAGTAAATCGGACCGAACAAATTGTTTTTCCTAGGAGTTAGGAGTTGAATTTAAAAAAAAAAATTGGTGCCTACGTAATAAAACGCCAACTACTGTCCAAATTTCATAATTCTAACTCCAGCGGTTTCGGCTCGGCGATGATGAATCAGTCCGAATATGTCTCTTTATATATTTAGATTCCATTAGAGTTACAGGGCGAATACATGGGAGCTACTTTTGGTAAACTATCAAGTCACCCTTTAACTTCTTAAAATTTGTAACCAAAATATACACATCGGAAAGACATGTATTCGGCTTATGGCGATCACTACGTTGAATCCAATTCCTCTGCACAGGTTACTTATGCCTATGCAATCCAAATTGTTGTGAAAACATACAGGAAAGTTGAAATGCATATGAAACGATAGTATGATACCCTATTGTAGGTAGATAGGTAGGTGTGGTTGCGACAGCATGCTATGCTGACACATAATTAGCGCAGAGGCGCCGTTTTAATACCACAACTCAAGTAACCTAATTTGTTGTAAAACTGACGCTGGACTTGTGGGAAAGGAGAGAAAAGATTATTTAAATCCACCCCTTGGCATTGAGGAAACTGATATGTCCCCGATGCTTGTCTTCGCTAGCTCACTAATATTATTAAAAAGGTGTCTGCCAAATATACGGTGTCTCACCCTACTAAGGGCCGGACACTTATACAGGAAGTGAAGGATTGTTTCAGGCTCGTTGGTCATGTTGCAGCTACGACAAAGTGCATTAAAAGTAATGCCCAGTCTGGCTGCGTGGACCCCTATGGGCCAATGACCAGTGCTAATTGCCAGAACTCTAGCAATATCTGTCCGGTTTCTGTTTAATAGCTCTTGTGTTCTGCGCCAGTTATACTTGGGCCAAATCTGCCTGGATATGACACAGTTCTGCAACTCTCGCCATCTATAACCAGCATCTGCAAGGAAATGAGCAAAGATTCTACCCTTAAGGGCCCCTAACGTAATGTTGACTTCCTCCGCACGGGAGCAATCAAGGGCAGATCCCTGCCTCGCCAATTCATCAGCCCTTTCGTTTCCGTCAATGTTACTATGACCAGGCACCCAGATGAGGCTGATCCTAGACCTATGACCGAGTGCGGCAAGCTCCTCCTTGCATTGTTCAACAAGTTTGGAGGAGGAAGCCGCAGATACGATGGCTTTAATAGCGGCCTGGCTATAAATGAAAATGGCTATGGTGTTAAGTTGTATCGATGTATGTTTGAGGAGACGGCACGCCTCTCGTACAGCAAGAACTTCCGCCTGGAATACGCTGCATGAATTGGGCAGACGGAATGAACTAGAGATATTGAGGGATTCAGAAAAGATTCCCGCCCCTACTCCGCAGTCCATTTTCGACCCGTCAGTGAAAATGATACCCTATACCCTATCAACTTCTAACCCATCCCTATTAAAGTGGGCGTGGCGTTGTGTACTTTTTACTTCAAATTCAAAGACAGAATCAGAAAACCGTTTGATACGAATTTCTCTTAGAAAAAAGTGGGCGTGGCTGTCACAATTTGTGATGATCACAATAAGACTTCCATCGCCGTAAATAATTTTCAAAAAGCAAAATATTTTTTTTGTCGAAAACGCTCCCAAAAAGTGAGCATGGCCCCATACAATATATGAAAGAATTGTTCTCAGTGGCTCAGTGTTTAAGTGCGCGATCACTGAGTAGGAGATTCGAGGTTCGAATCCCAAAAAAAAAAAAAAAGTTTTCTCATAGTCCCATCTCTCGCGAATGTCTGACAAACATCCGAGACTAAAATCGTCATGCCTTCGGTGACGGCCTAAAACTGTAGATCCCAACCATTCGCTCATAGAACGAGTGAGAAGCTAGGTCAAGCCCTCTATCGGCTGTTAATGCCATAATATTTATTTATTTATAAAGTTCTCAGGTCCGAAACAACAAGGAAAAATCACTAGCCAAACTATCTGTTTGAATTTGCTGTATTTATGGCTTTGGAAAAACCTAATCCCCCTAACTCAACTCCTCCTTTTTATCAAGTTTTCATTACACTCACTAATTCTCAAGTAGAGTTCGGAACAACTTTCATTTAATAAACCCAACATCCAAGACAAAAAAAAAAAACCCTGAATTTTCAAAACTTCTTCAAAATAAAGTTCCACATACGCCTCCGTACACTTAAAACTCATCTCACATTTTATTTGTTTATGCAAACTTTTACCAAGAAACCACAAATGGATCTCGCCCATAACTTTATATTATTTTACTGCAGAAAAACTTTAATTAAAAAAAAAAATAAATAAATAAAGGATCACCATCCGCGTGTACCAAATTTATTTCCACAAAAAAACGGAAAACAAGGAAACAACAAGCATCACCATCATTAGGGCATAAAAAAATAAGAATCCTCGCCCTGCCTTCTCTTCTACTTTTGTTTCTCATTGAGGCGACAGAGCTACAGGCTCTTCTGCTGTGTCTGACAAATTTGGAAAAAAAAAAAAAAACCCCGTGAGTTGTTAACCCCAAACTCTGGACGAAAAGCAGAGACTTTCATCTTACTAATCTCCTCCTAACATTTTTTTTTTTTTTTTGCTTTTCATTATTTTTCGGCAGGCATTTCACTAGGATTCTCATAAATTATTATATCTCGTATATCCTTCTAGGACAAGAACTACTTGTACATAGTGTTGTCAATGAAAGGGCAAAAGGATATGAATGGAAAGCTAAGGAAAAAAAAAATTCTTTCAAACACATGTCTGCGAAATTAGGCGCCGAAGAGGAACCAACATAACATACAGTTTCAGCTTTTTTTTTTTTCTCTCCTAGAGGATATCCTTCCGTTTACTTTCTTCGGTAGGTAGGATATGATGGATGAGAGTAGGAGGAACAAAATAATATAAATATATTCTATGTACTCTATTTACCACGCAGGAAATGGTCACACATTAAATATACAAAAAGTGAGTGAGCGTGTGAAGAAATTTTATTTAAATTTCCGTATTTTTTGGCGGTTTTAACTGTCCTCACAGAAATTGACACTTTTTTTTGCTGCTATTTACATAAATGTGTATAAGGGCACACATAGATACACATATACACAAACACGTACAACGAAACACACGCGATAAATAAACAACAATTTATAGGAAAAAGGTCTACTAGTAGCGAGAGGAAGAATTTTGTTGTTTTTTTTTTTTTTTTTTTTGTATCTTTAAGCGGAAGTGACTCTGATTTATCTTTGGTAATCAATTCTCATATTATTCACGACAACGATAGAGAGAGAAAGAGAGAGAATAAAAGCGAAAGCGAAATAATTAACAACAATTCACGCTAAGGATTTGCATCATGTAGAACTATAAAAATCATCCGAAGCAACAGTGATAGCGAACAATTAGTAAAAACCGAAATCGAAAAGAATAATCATTTAAAAAAGTGAAAGATGAACAAAAATTATAGTTTTTTCAAGTCTCGCGACGTTATCCTTTTCGTGTTTTTGCTGCTTAACGCCCGCAAGACAACTATTGGTATATGAATGATGGAAAAATCGTAATAGGTCTTCTGTCAGAAAAAAAAAACGAAGAGCAATAGATAGAGAGCAAGCACAAGGATTATTTTATTGAGGGAGTCGCAGGAATTCTCCTCTCTTTACGTTGCGATTCTCTTGTGCGATGTGGGGAAAAATAGTGTCCTATTTTTTTTTTTGCTATTTCGCGATAAGATACACACACGCACACAAACATTTAGTGAGTACTGGCGCCATTTGACAGTTGACTAAACTGTGCTATATAAGCAAATACATAAAAACACACCCATCGGAGGGGGTGAAGGCGTTTGATAGTATAGATTCCGAGAGAGACCTGAAGCAGGTATACACTCTCTTTTATTCTCTTGATGTCAAAATTCTTATCACAATTTCATGGCTCACGGGTATGAGCCGGAAAATTTCCGAAGGAGAAACAAAGAGAGAAGTTGGTAAATCAGCTGTTTTTGATAAGAATTCCATATCAACGAGATACTTTTTGCGGGGGTGGTAAAAGTTTTGTCTGAACTTTTCACCACACACGGGTATGTTGAGAAACGTATCATATTACGTTGGCTTGAGGACAACTGTAAGTGATGTTGAGATTCATGGTGTTGAAGGAATTTATTCACCGGAAATAATGAGTATTCTTTGTGGAATGGTAGGGAACATCTGAAAACTTTCAAAACTGTCAATTAGTTCTAGAAATTATGTAGATAGGATTCTTGAGATTTTCGTACAGGAATTAGGGTGTTAGGTGTGACTAAAGTTTGAAGGTGATACATTGTAGTTATTTGAAAGTATCTAATGGCAGGGCTGCGAAATACTACTACTGCCTGTAGGCGATATGACTTTTACTGACGGCGTGTTTGTCGCCAAGGTCAAGTTAAACGTCCAAATCGCTTATCGCGGAATAGTCGATACATGCAAACATTCACTCTAACCATTTCTCGGTTGCATCTCAATTTAAGGCAACAAATAGAAACCCTTGAAATAAGTAAATGCACTTCATGGTGGTCACGAAAAACCACAAATGTGTATAGGTTCATAGACCCGTCACTTTTGGGCTGAATCAAAAGTATTCTCACATATTTGCTCAGATCTAGAAGACCACTTTGATTTACCTCATCTAGGACACCCCCTTTCCGATGGAACTAAGTTGCAAACAATGTTTTGTAGAAGTTAAACAACAGTGAAGTAAGCCTTATAGGCATGCCTTCGCCAACTATGTGGTCGTACCAGAACCGGGGAAATTTCTGTCATTATTCTCGAATTAGTAAATATGAAAACAAAAGTAGCTTCCTGATATGTGTGCTCTGTCTATTTCCAGTATTGCCATCGGCTTGAACAAAATTATGTCAGCTTGTTGATAAATACCAAAAAAAAAAGCTAAACTCTGTCTCTGTAGAATACAGGTGTGTCATCGTGACATAATTCTTTCGGTGGTGATATAATTTCAAAATCAAATTATGCTAACATAATAAGTGACTTTTTTTAGCATTCCCAGAATAAGTGACATAATTTTAATCAAAAATGCGAAACAAAGAAATTGATCCACAAGTTACAACTTTTGTGTTTGTTGTAAAACCTGAACGAAAGCAACACTTGGATTTGGTTGAGATAAGATAAGAAATTTATTTCGTTTCGAAAATACTGTACATTCGTTTTTATAACCGAATTTTGTGGAGGATTATGTCATGTGACATAATTCTGTCACACAAAGCGACATAATTTTTTTCAAATCGATGACAACACGGTTTTAATAACTTTATTCCTTAATCTAGCGGGAAAATATCAAAAAATTTGTCACCTTGACATAATTTATCCCAAACGACAGAAAAAAAAAGCAAATGCACAATATACCTTTGATCTTACAATATTTCAACCAAACCCAAGTGTTGCAGTAGATTTTGTTCAAGATTTAAGAAAGAATAAACCCAAGTTATCGATCAATTTTTATTGAAATTATGTCACTAATTTTAAGGATACTAAAATCAGCATAATTTATTTTGAAATTATGTTACGAGAGGCGGCTGATAAGTTCGCGGCTTGAGATACGCCATGTAATATCACCTCGTTTCAATAATAATCTCATTTCTCCTTTTTTTTATTATTTTATTTATTATCTGTGGTAGGATAAACATTGGAAATTCTAGCAATTTTGAGCACCCCACCGTGATAAAGTGCCTCGTAAAAAAAAGGAAAATCGACTAAAGAAATTTTGGAAGACATGTCATCGACTCTTCAGGATTCTGGACCTTTGTATACAAGTACCATGGTCGGGAAATAGGCTCGTTTATTTCAACTAGGGCGAGACACCTGTGAAGACGACCCCCGCCCAGGGCATTCTGTGTCAGTGGTCACTGAAGAAAACGTCGGAAAAGTTGAAAAATTAGTTCTGGCCAACCGAAAAATAAAAATGAGGCAGATAGCGGACGAGTTGCACATAAAGCAAAGTACGGATTGGAGAAATTTTGCACGAGCATTTAAACATGAAAAAAATTGGTGCGCGTTGAAAATGCTCACGCCGTTCGACAAGCAACGACGACTCGAGTGTTGCAAAGATTTTTTCGAGTTAGCGGGGGACAATCTCGAGAATCGTAACTGTAGATGAGACTTGGGTTCGCCAATATGATCCGGAGTCCAAACAAGAGTCTATGCAGTGGATTGAAAAAGTGGAGAGGCCGCCGCAGAAATTCAAGGTAGAAAAGTCAGCTTCGAAGATTATGGCGACTGTTTTTTGGGACAGCGAAGGTGTTTTGCTGATTGATTACCTGCCAAAGGGGAATACGATGAATGGTCAATATTACGTAAATTGATTGACTCAGGCACATGAAGCGGTCGTACGGAAGCGACGTGGGAAACTCAGGCGCGCAATATTGTTTTTACAGGATAACCCACCAGATCACATGGCGCGGGTTTCGAGACAGGCCTTAAAGACACAGGTTTTTCAACGATAGACCACCCACCCTACAACAGCCCAGACTTGGCCCCGAGCGACTTTTTTATTTTTCCCAATTTGAAAAAAGAGTTACGAGACCGGAGATTTGCAGATGAGAATGAGAACAATGTAATATGGAATGGGGGGACAGCCAAACAGGCTTAGCAACACTTTCTTTCACATTATGTGGTGACGTAATTGAGCAACAATTTTACACTTTGTGTATCACTGATATTTGTTATATTTCAGTATCAGACAGATTTAATACTTTTTTTTTATCAAAATAAAATAACAAATCATTTCACTTACCGATCAAATATTCTCGCCTCCTTGAGGACATTGCCCAAATTGATGTATGCATCCAAAAAGTTCGGATCAAGGGTGACGGCCTTTTCAAAATGATGAATGGCCAACCAGATTTCTCCTTGGGCATTAAAGACACATCCTAGGTTACTCCATGCGACAGCAAATCCTGGACAGGTTTCAATTGCTTTCAAATAGCATGCCTAAATTGTTTTTTTTTTTTTTTTTTTTTTTTTATTTAGAATTTGTTTTGTTCACAAAGTTCGATTTTTTTTTTTATAAATGAAATAAAAAGATTGAAAAAAATTTAAGATTAACAACTATTTTCTATAAAAAATTCTCTTGTAAGCGGAAATTAAATATAATAAAACAGAATTCTTTTTTTTTTATTTTTTTTTTTTTTTTGTGCGGAGAATATGATGGAAAAAATTACTAGAGGGGTTTTTCTTATTTATTTTGAAGCCAAATTGTGAAAAAAAAAAAAAATTGTTGCAATTTTTCCATCGTACGTTTCTCCTTCGAATCCTTGTTTTATTTTATGGAGTAAAGTAAATAAAATATAAAAAAAGTGTAGTTGGCAATTTCTCCAAATTGTTGAGGACTTCCCAAAAAACATAGCAAAGTTGTAGTACTATTTTTTTGTTCTATTGATTGCTATGTTGTAAAAAGTTGTTAGGCACGTTTATGTTTGTATGGATGGAATTCGCGTGCATTATGCAAGGTCACGATATTTACGCCGGACCTAAAATATTATACGCAATAAAAAATCTTTGCTACGCACAATAGTTATTTGTATGCTTATACAAATAAGTAAAAAAAAAATTGATGAGTTACGCATATCCGAGAAATAGCAACGGTGAGCTGTTTCGAGCAATTACGCCAAAGGGATGCATTGCGCTTTACGCTACATTCACATCTTGTTAAATACAATTGGTGGTATAAATATATTTTTACAATTAATTTCGAAGGACTAAAAGTTAACAATAATATAAAAATGGAGAGGATGCTATAGGATGGTAAAGCTTTTAGGAGTCCTATCTGCAGAAGGCTGGGAGTGGACCATCAGTGGCAGAGCACGCGGGATCGGTGTGAGATTTGCGCTAGCAAAGTGAAGTCGACGATCAACCTTACTCTTGCGACTGGTAGACTCAGAAAAGAGGAACAAATAGTTAGGAATAATATTTAATCCCACAGGTAGGGTAAAACCAAACATCATGTCATCAGCAATATCGGCAAAGCCAAATGTCCGTTCGGAAAAAAAAAACTCAACTATCACGGGAAACCTGAAAACGTTTGCGTATGGTGTATAAGGAATATTATACTCGTACATTAAGGGTATTCCAAGTTTATTTTACCTCTAACGAAGAGCTCGTCCTGAACCACCATTTAAAAACCGAAGTGGCATAGCTCCTTCACTATTTGGTTGGCAAAATAATACATAAAAATTGGGGTGGAGTTGAAGAGAACCAATGCTCTTCTTTATCCCCCGCAGGAGAAACTCGATAGTGCGAAAGGATTCTAAGATGTCCTGTAATCTGGCCGTGTATAGTGAAACAATGGTTCTGATTATCTGATAATGTGAAAGGACACATTCTCACTCTCACTCAGAGATAAAGAAATTTACGAGTAATTAATGTATCCGTATTTTAATCCATACAATTTATAGTATACGTAGTACACGTAGTGGTCTTTTAATACACGGTAATTCGTGTTAAACTTCGTGTTTTAATCGTGGAATTGCTTTTTTCCAAATAACTTCCAATGCCTGCTAAACTAGAAAACAAAAATGCATCAATTGCCATGGAGCCAACACTCGAGCGACCGACGTATCGGAAGAATTCATGTACTCAATACACATAACTATATACGTGCACTGAAAAATGTCGCTTCCACAGATTTTACTATAAAACTATGGCTGCATGTGTGAGTGTTAATAAAGGACATAGCTATTTTATTGTTCAATAAAGAAATTTTTTTATAGCAAAAACAGCGTAAGAAAATAAAAATTAAGAACTGCAAATACTGCTGTTTGCCCACCAACATACCATAAAAAGGATATGAATACTGGTTATTTTTATTGCTAATCTGCAACGTACATTACACCACTACTGTTTTATGCACAGTACTTCAGCTTAGCTACCTAAATTGTAATTATGTTTATTGATATTTCCCCAATAAAAATATCTAATTAGGAATAACAGTAATGGCTATTTTTCATAGCAAATTCTCCTATTTTCATTTCACTAAATAGCATTAATGGCTACTTTTCATAGCTAGTTCTGCTATTTACATTACGGTTGTCATTTAAGCGAAGCAACTGCAACTACATAGGTAACTACGTAACTACTTAGTGAAAATGAAATTTATGATCGTTTTTTTTTTATGTTATATATACTACACATACGAGTAGTGACGAGTCTATGAGACTAAAATTGTCATGGGGCTGCTCAATTTCGTTTAGAAACGGCAATAACAATCGGAAAATATAATAAGTCACATCACGAACGAATACAAGTATGACTTCTGACATAGCCAAGAGCAACGCCGCCGTAGCTTTGTGTCAACATCTATAGATGGCTGTAAGTTCGACTACTTGCGAGGCAATGAGTCTTATTTCCGTTGGTATTAATTTATTTAAAAAAAATAGCTACAACAGTCATTTTTTATAACTAGTTCACCCATTTACAGGGTGCGCCATCTTTCATGTCGGTATGTAAACATTGAATAACTTTGACATTTATCAACCGATTGACTTGAGTAGACATGTTTTCGAAACGTCAATTCAGTATAATTTTAACCATGAATCGCTACACACCGAAACAACGCGCCGAAATAGTGACGCTGTACATTGAAAATAGTCGGTTAGTTGTGTTAACTTAACGTGCATATCGTCGAAAATATCGTGGCCAACAAGCACCGTCTGACAACACTATTCGTCGTTTGGTGTCGAATTTTGTTGAGCACGGGACAGTGGGAGATCGTCGACATGCCGTTCATCAACGCCGAAGACGTTCCAATGAACTGGTTGAAGCGGTAAGAGAGAGTGTTGCCGAGAACCCACATGTGTGGTATCGTCACCGCGCTCAGCATTTTTGCGTCAGTGGAACCATCTTGCGACGCATTTTCAAGGATGATTTGCATTTGTTTCCGTATAAAGTGCAATTGACTCAAAGAATATTGCCGACAGACCGTCCACGTCGCCTGGAATACGGCCAAACAGTCACTCGAATGGTTGACACTGAACCTGTTTTTTGGAAGCAAATTTTGATGATCGACGAGGACCATTTCGCACTCTCTGGCGTTATTGGGCCATTTTTCTTCAGAGAAGGCGAAAAAGTCGATGGGAATCGATATGATGACCCCTCCGGACTTCTTTTTGTGGGGTTATTTGACGGGGTTATTTGATGGGGTTATTTGCCGAAAATGCAGCAAAAAAGGCACATATTGCTTTGGTCAATAGAGGCGGCCACTTAATTGATGTTGCATTCAAAAACTAGTCCAAATAAATTGTAAAGGACCAAATTAAATGAAAGTACCTCATACATGGAAATCGGTTGTTTTTTTTTAAAAGCTATTCAATATTCACATACCGACATAAAAGATGGAGCACCCTGTACATTATACAGAAATAGCAATATTGCTATCATAGACTAATGTACTGCTAATGTTACTATAATTCTTACAGGTCTTGCCAGATGTTTGTTATATAATAAATACGGCTATAATATTCTACTATACCTACTACCTTGATCAAAAAGTTTCAAGAATGACTGTGGCGCTTTCAGTCATCTGATTCGAGTTTTTTTTTAGGTTGACACATCTGTCATTATCATTCCCTCCAAATTTTAGCATCGTAGCTTGACATTTGTAAAAATACATCTGCCTCCGTGTGTGTTTTCCATTTTTACGATTTTAAAAATGGGACCAACTTTGCAACGAGTTTGCATCAAATTTTGTGTTAAAAATTGATTCAACGGCTGAATCCGACCCAACAATCAGCAAACGCATAATTACTGGAGACGAGACGTGGGTTTATGCGTACAAAATACAATCCAGGCATCAGGCGAGTGAATGGCGTACACCAAATGAGCCAAGACCGAAAAAACCACGTCGTTTTCAGTCGAAAAAGAAGGTGATGCTCACGGCTTTCATGGATTACAACGGTTTTGAGCATCATCAATTCTTGCCACAAGATCAGACAGTCAACAAGGTTTATTATTTGGGTGTTATGAGACGTTTGCGTGAAGCAATTCGCCAAAAAAAGACCGGCTTTGTGCGCAAACAATTGATATGTTTTGCACCATGATAACGGCACCGTCGCACAATGCACTGTACGAAAACCATCCAACAGGCACTGAATTCGTGATTTGGCTCCCTGCGATTTCTTCCTGTTTGATCGACTCAAGAAACCGCTCCGGGGAACGCGTTTTAGCAGTCGAGAGGAGATAATAGAAAGATCAAAAACGGCTCTGACGGCTATACCAAAATCCGATTATAAAAAATGTTTCGAGGATTGGATCAAGCGCTGGCATAAGTCCGTTTCAAAGTACTTTGAAGGGGACAATATCGATTATCAAGAATAAACTTGCATTTTCAATTTTCTGAATAAATTCCTGAAACTTTTTGATCAAGGTAGTATTCGAATATTTTTTAGCACATATTTGGAAGTCAAAATAGCTGACGGTGTTACAAATTTATTCATTGTGTATGCGGATTAATAACACAGATTTTTGGTTCATCAATACACTTCAGCTCTAAGTCGCATCGCTAAAGTCCATACTCGATGGCGCATAGGCTTTGTGTAAGTCTGCAGACACACAAGAGAAACGAAACGAGTCAAAGGAAAAGACAAGATACCTTGAGAGCTACAAGGTTCACCAACTTCTGCTATAATCCTTCCTTCATCACAAATGGTAAATATATACAACCATTGAATCTCGTAACCCAATTTTCTCATACGAGTAGTAACGCTGAAAAGATACGACAAAAAAGGAATCACAAACGAATATTAAAGAATTTTTTTTTGTTAAATATTTATCCACCTCCTTGCAATGTCTAACTTAATTTAGTTTAAGAATGACAATTGCACTATTCCTTTTGTTTTTTTTTTACTTTAACTAGAGAGTAAGGGAATAGTTCAAAAAACGAGAACGCTGCTGAACCATTGTTACATTATTATACCTCTTAGACCTTCGAAAATCTCCAAACAAATTTCAATAAATTTATAAAAAAAAAAAAAAAACGGTCCGTTCGCTCAAGATGTGTATGCTTTAAAATTTAACAAGATTAGTAATAAATATAATAAAAACAGGGAAAGGAAATATTACAGTCGGTGATCAAATCATTAAAATTTACAGGTATAAATATTTAATTCTTATTTGCTTTACTGTTTTAATAATTTGATCTACGATCGCAACTACGCCAAATGACAACAACGCCGAGACACGAATAGCCAACTAAAGATTCCAAAACATTTCTTGGTAACGAAGAGAATTCTGTTGCAGGCAACGGTGACATCAGAGAGATAGAGAGAGAAAACAAGGAAATAAACTTGAAATAGTGCAAGTGTTCATCTGTAAAACTGAGACCCTCAACAAATAAATTTTCTGAATAATTTTCTTTTTATACTCTCTTTGTGTTTTTTTTTTTTTTTCTTTTTATAATGAAATGAGTTCAAAAAGGATTCGTTATTTTGATGGGGGAGAATATTTTTTGGGAAGGGATCATGATTTTGGGATTTTTTTTTTGGTTTTCTTTTTTTTGTAACTATCTTCTTTTTTTTTTTTGTTTTTTTGTTTTTTTTTTTTTTTTTTGTCGTCATCATGAAGCACTGTACTTTACCTGTTTGTTGAATCAATCAGGCTTTTGGTATTTCAAACACTGTATACCACACTGTATTCAGAGCCAGGAAGTGTGTGTAGGAGAACCCATTACGCAGAAGAAGGATTTATTTTTTTCTATTCTATTTTTGCAAAAAATAGTTGTCCACGAAAATATATTTTCATTAAATTTTCTCTTCCAGTTGAAAAATAAAAAAATAAAAAAAAGAAACTAAAACAATCCAAAAGCAAAAGAACTAATAGTCTAAAACTTTTTTTTTTTTTTAACAAGTATACAATTGATTACTATTTTTTTTTTATTTTACACGAGGAAGAGAATATTCGCCTGTGATTCATTGATTGTTATCGTAGAAGGCGACATGTCTATACACAATGGTAACCTTTAATTTTTTTTTAATTTTTTTTTTACATCATTGCTATTTGAATATTGAATTCTTTGTGTGAATTACTTTTTATATGACGAAATCGAGAGTTACACTGAAATCGATTAGGTGAGAAATAAAAAAAAATGTAAATTAGAAATGAACTTCTTGATAAAATGGCATTTATTTTTGTCTGTCTTATTAATTTTGTTGTTTGTAATTTTTTTTTTAGTTTATTTTTCATTTTGCGTTTATGTGTTTTCTCATACTAATATATTTTTTGTTCATGCATTCAAAAATCTACAACGCAAGCACTTAGATAATTAAAAAGCATAGAGAAGCATCTTTTTTTTCTTAATTTTTGTATTCCTCTTTATTTACTAGGTACCTACATATATATACACATATTTTTGATCCAACAAAGCGGGGAAATAAAATGGACCAAGTGGTAAATTTACATTACTTTTAAAGTAAGGGAATTTCCTCATTTTCCATTCTGTCATAGACACTTCTATCATAGGCTCTATAGATAAGGACATATTTATGGATAACTTATAATCGCAATACAAATTTTTGACGGCACTGGCGACTTTTTACGAGGGCAAGGTGAAAAGTTCTCGGCCTGACGCAGAGATGGCGTTCCAATCAGTAAAAATTTATATTTCCTGCCTGGGTGTACTTCTCATTAGTTCGTATGACAAGTTTCAACTTGTTCTCTCAAGTAGTTTCTTTACAGGAATTTTTGCAGTAGACTTGTGTGTTTTTCGTTAAAATGGATAAAATTGAATATCATGGGTTAACCCCTAAGGAAATTCATCCAAAGTTGACAAAAGTTTACGGGGACTCTGCACCTTCCATGTCAACCGTTAAAAAGTGGGCAGCTGAATTTAAACGTGGTCGCACGTCCCACGAAGATAGCCCACGTTAAGGACGGCCAAAAACCGCAACCACACCCGAAACCATCGAAAAAGTGCATGATATCGTGTTGGACGATAGGCGAGTGAGGTGAGTGAGATAGCTGAGGCTGTGTGTATATCGGAAGAGAGGGTGCGAAACATCTTGCACAAAAACTTAGGGACGCCGCATTTGCTGAATGCCGATCAAACGCAAATGCGCAAACGATTTTCGCGGCAATCTTTCGACCGATTCAATAGAGATACAACCGATTTTGTGCGGCGATTTGTCACCATGGATGAGACATGGGTCCACCATTACACAGTGGGTGGAAGCCGGTGGTTCAGCGCCAAAGAAAGTCAATCGCATCTGCCGGAAAGGTCATGGCCAGTGTGTTTTGGGATGCGAAAGGGATCCTGTTAATTGATTACCTTGAGAAAGTCAGAACAATTACAGGCGAATATTACTCCAACCTTCTTGACCAGCTGGATGCAAAAATTCGCGAGAAGAGGCCTGGCTTGAAGAAGAAAAAATCATCTTTCACCAGGACAATGCATCTGTACACAAGTGTGCGTTGGCGATGGGAAAACTGTGGGATTTGGGGTACGATTTGCTCGGCCATCCCCCCCTATTCATCTGAATTGGCACCCTCCGACCTCCACCGGTTCCCAAACTTGAAGAAATTTGTTTCTGGGAAGCGTTTCGTATCCAATGCAGAAGTTGAGAGGGCCGTAGATGAATATTTTCACAGCCTTCCAGACTCTCACTTCCGAGAAGGAATACTGATGTTGGAGAAACGCTGGACCAAGTGTGTTGAAGTGAATGGAGATCTTTTTTTAACTAAAAATCGCAGTCTTTCATTGTCAGGCCGAAAACTTTTCACCTTGCACTCGTATGTACCAAGTTTCGCCTTTCTTATAGGAATATCTAGCGTAGGAGGAAAAAAGTACCTTGGTACTTATGTATTAGGTTGTACCACAGGTCAGTCAGGACTTCTTCGAAAAAGGAACATTTGACCTTGAATCACAATGGAAGAAAATCCTATATAAAAAATAATATTGGCTTTTAAATTATTGCTATAACATCGGACATTTCATGTGGTACAACCAATACAAAAAAGTTGGCATCTATTAGGCCGTAATACAAGAAAACAATTGCCAGTACGAACAAAATCAATGAGACTTTTTTTTTGTACAAAATTGTATCGCCTTAAATTTTATCATAAAATCTTTTGTCATAGAATCAATATATATTGACCTTATGCCGACATGGTAACACTGGGTACTTTTGACATTATACTTATAATATAATAACTGAAACTGGATTGTCATGCTCGAAATTTAGTTTCCGTAAAATTTATAGAAAACTAAAACGGCTGAAAAGAAACAACATTTGACACGAAAAATATATGCGATATATTCGACTCTTATGACTGTTTTTATGACACTTACATCGTCGCAGATTGCGCCAACCATATCAATTCAACTTTAATAAGCTTTATTGATTCCACAAATCTGCTTTTTTTGATTTTAAATCCACTTTGCTGTCAAACTTATCATCTGTTACTAATTTCACAATTTTATTTTTTTCGCAAAGCGAAAAACCTCTGGAGGAAAATTGTAGAAATATTAACTAAGAAAAAATCATGCATCTCTCAATCTCTTTGTCTCTCAGTATGTAGGCGGTTTGTTGATATTTTCAGACGTAATATTGTGTTTGCATATGAGTACCAAAACGAACCTTATGAATACGATTTTAACAGTTTCATACGGGTACTTTTCTGAAAGAAAAATGAGAAACGTCAAATTTTAGAAATCGAGAGAGAAGTCTCTCAAAATCAAAGGGAAAACTAACAATTAGTACCGCCACGCCGCAAAACACGGAATGGTATTCGAAAGATGTGAATAATGTACTCCAGGAGAACAAAAACTGTCCGTTGACTGTAAAGAGGCCGTAACACTTGATTGCACGCATACACATACGTCGTTTCACGGTATCGTATGAAAACAAGAGACGATGGGCGTAACGTGTGCCATGATAAAAGAAATTCGAATTAGGTACGTTCTGTGCTTCCGAATTAGATATGTGCCATGCAACCAAGTCGGGAAAGCGAAGGTTGAGTTCAATACATTGTTGAAGATCTGTAGAAACACTGCAACCAGCTTTAACACCAAGCAGCTTTAACATAGGTTTGGGTATGTACTATAGGGTCTGTCAATAGCAAAGACCAAACTTTGACAGCCAATTGTGGTTATGTTTGAATGACAGCGCTATCATTCTGTGATGATTATGTTCTGTCAAAGCTGTTATTAAATCATGAAAAAATTCAAGCTTCAAGAACGCGTCGAAATTGTGAAAATTTAATACAAAAATTCGTCCTCTGTTCGCCAAATGAAAATCATCTTCAACGACGAAGCGCATTTTTGGCTGAATGGCATTGTAAATAATCAGAATTGTCGGATCTGGGACGATATTTGGTGTGGAATGAGAGAGACGAGTAGAGAATTGGATGATATGGACATAGACAACATGTGATTCCAGCAAGACGATGCTGCGTGCCACACGGAGAATGACGTTATTGCCACCATGAACGTGCTATTTAACGTCCTTAGACTTATTTCTTTGGGGTTACGTTAAGTATCTGTACTATGCCAATAAACTAGCAACAAAAGCTTTCAATAGCCATGCCTGTTTTCTGTGACGATTAAGCTCTGTCACACCCGCCATTTAATCATGAAAAACTACAATACACTCTTCCATAATGCGTCAAAATTCTGAAAATTTATTATGAAAATTCGTGCCCTGTTCGCCAAACTAAAATCATCTTCAGCGACGAGCGCATTTTTAGCTGAATAGCTTCGTAATTAATTCAAATTGTTGAATCTGGGACGATGCGCATCCAAACAGTTCCAGGAGCTTCCTTTGCATTCAGAAAAACTCACTGTTTGGTGTGGATTTTGGACAGGCGGGCGGTAACTGTCAACGGCAAAGGTATCGAGAGATGACAATTTTTGGTTCGAATTGAATGATATGGACATACTCGTAGACGATATGTGGTTCCAGGAAGATGATCCTACGTGCGTTACTGCGGAAAAAGTATCCAGGCCTCGCTATTTCGAGAATGTGATGTCAACTGGCCCCCATGATCATGCGATTTAACGCCCTTCGACTTTTTTTCGTTGGGACTATATTATGTAAGTCTCTGGCCTATGACAGTAAGCCAGCAACAATTCACTAGATAACGATGTCATTGAAGCCATTGTTGAAATTGGATCGCCTCCTGCAAACGAAGTCGTGGAGGCCATTTGAATGATGTTATTTTTAAAACACAATAGCATTAAATATACTTGAATCCGCAAACTCTTTTTGTTCAATTTTAAAGATGAGCGCCCTTACTGAAAGAACTTTTACTACATCAAGCCTAGGTTGGCCTTGAAGAACTTGGCATAGGACTTGTAAAATGGATTTTCAGCAATTGTGGACGAACTGGATGGGATATAAAACACACGAAGTGTTGTATGATAGATTAATTAAGACGCAAAAGGGCAAAGAAATTGAATCCGAAAAAAGTAAAGAAATCCTTAAAGTGGCGCGCACAAACGAAAATAAAAGAAACCTTAATTGACTTGAGTTGCGTCGCACTGTATCACAATAAAGTAACGATTCTGTTAGGAATTTTGCATCTAGATAACTGCTCAGTCCTCAGTGTAAGAGCTTCAGAAAGCAAAATTTGTCCATTTACTGTCCCAACTTGTTGAATTTTTATTAAACAGAAATGTCTACAGTATTCTTTTGTAATACATTAAATTTCCCATAGAAAAAAATTTCACTTTGAATTCACTTTAATTGAATGAATGATATTATATTTTGAGATTTATTTAACAATACCAACCGATAGGTTTAATTTTTCGCTTTTATTTATTTCATTTATGCCAAAAATTTCAACACCTAGTTGATATTCTTATATAAACTCCACCACTTGAAGTTATTCATCAAAAACAAAAAAAAAATCATCGAAACGCTTAACCTAGCGACAGAGGCCATTTTATTTGAATTTACGCATAAAAAATTGCTAAAATTATTTTAATATAACAAAAAAAAATTAACAATTTACGCAAATTTACGCCAAGGGTTATGAGCAACAAACAACAACATCGCATGGGTCTAAAAGTGCAGGATGCACCTTCTCTTACTGCTTATTCCAGCTCCTTTCCAAGCTCTATATCCTAATCAATGATAATGAAGGATAAAAGACAAACAAAACCAAACCCTAACCGATAATAGTAACCATGGAAAAATTATGAAAAAAATATAAAATGAAATAAAATACCAATTGAATTGAAATTGTATGTTTTTTGTTTTTTGTTTTTTTTTTTTCAATTTTGTTGCGAGGAGGATCTAACTGAAAAGGAATTATTTGGTTTTTTATGAGCCTGTTTTCACCAAAAAAGATTTATTATTATTCTTTTTTAAATAAAAACAAAGCATCACAAATATTTGTTTATAATGTAAATTGTCATTTGATTAAGTAAGGATAAAAAGAATATATAGAAAAATATTTAACTGGAAATGAATTCAAAGTTATTTGGTTTTTGCTATAATTATAGCGTAAACTTAACTTCAAGTATGTATAACAATGCGCGGGGAAATTTAATGCTTTTTTGTGGGAAATGTATTCCTTCTCTATGCTTTTTTATTGGAAAATATTTGTTTTCTTTTATAAAATATGCAAAAGCTTTACAACATTCACTCTGAAAACTAAATAAATATATTGCGCGGTTGTGTGTGTATATATTTTTTATCACAATTTTTAGGTAAAATATTTTGTTAGAATAATTAATTCATACCTTTGCTTCTTCTAGTCTACCAAGAGCTTTTAATAAATTTCCTAAGTCACTGCGAACACAATACAAATCCTGAAAGAGAGGAAAAGTTATTTAAATAAATTGTTTTATTATAAATGATATACTCGTATGCAGTGAAAATCAGTTATCACATTAGATTTGTAAGAATTTTCTAAGACTTTAATCCAAATAGATGTTCATAGAAAGTAGTCTCCTTTCTAACACTCAGCGGCTTATTTTATTCAAATTATATGGCTCAATAGAAGGCATGATTTAAAGGTGCAATGCATAATACATGCGTATTATTCAAACATGATCGGATGGTGATGCTCGATGCATGGATGTTAATCATGTGGATTAGAGGTCTGCATGAATGCATTCATTTGCTCTCTCTAAACGTTTACAGTAATTCAGTGTACTCTCTTCATTGCAATAATTCGAACAAGTGTACAGCAAAAAAGAGTACCACACCACAAGAGACAGTTACTGTACAATACGAGGGTGGGTCAATAAGTCCCTGAAAATTAACACAAATTGTGTCCTTTAATTTTTTTTTGTCAAGAATCATCTTTCAAAAGAACTCACCCAAATTTTCAGACAGATCTGTCAAATAGTTTTATTGTGGCAGCCATTTTATATAGACGCCTACTAGCATTTTGGTTAAAATGGAAAAAAGTGAATTTCGAGTGCACATTAAACACTATTTTTTGCGAGAAAAAACTATCACGCAAACCAAACAAAAGCTTGACAAATATTATGGGGACTCTTCACCATCGATTGGAACCATTCACCACTGGTTTACTCAATTTCGGTGCGGTCGTTCAAGCACAAGTGACGCCGAACGTTCTGGCCGCCCAATTGAGGTCACCACACCAGAAATGGTCGACAAAATCCATGGTTTGATAATGGACGATCGGCGAGTGAAAGTGTGCGAGCTTGAAGAGGCCACAGGCTTATCACATGGCTCAGTGATTTCGATTTTACATAAATATTTGGACATGAAAAAGCTTTCCGCAAGATGGGTGCCGCGTTTGCTCACAATCCACAACAAACGCATTCGTTTGACAACTTCAAAGGTGTGTTTGGCGATGTTCCAGAAAAATTCGGCTGAGTTTTTGCGCCGTTTCGTAACCGTGGATGAAACCTGGATTCACCACAACTCACCAGAAACCAAGGAACAGTCAAAACAATCGAATCGAAGCCGAAGAAGGCCAAGGCGGGTTTGTCAGCAAACAAGGTCATGGCGACAGTTTTTTGGGATGCGCGCGGTGTTTATCACATCGATTACCTGGAAAAGGGTATTACTATCACCGGCGCATATTACGCAGAGCTGCTGGATCGATTCCAAGCCGATTTGAAGCAAAAACGGTCACATTTGGCGAAGAAATAAGTTCTTTTTCACCAGGACAACGCACCGGCGCACAAATCCGCAGTCGCAATGGCAAAATTGCATGAGTTAGGCTACGAACTAATACCTCATCCAGCATATTCCCCAGATTTAGCCCCTTGCGACTATTTCTTGTTTCCAAACATGAAGAAATCGCTCGGCGGTAAGAGGTTTGGGTCGGATGAAGAGGTCATCGCTGAAACAAACGCTTATTTTGAGGGGCTCGAGAAATCGTATTATTTGGAGAGCATCAAAAAATTGGAGAAACGTTGGATGAAGTGTATAGAGCTAACATGAGACTATGTTGAAAAATAAAATGTTTTTATACCGAAAAGAGTGTTCCTTATTTCATTTTTCAGGGACTTATTGACCTGACCTACCCTCGTACTCGGTCACCTGATAGTAAAATGAGTGCACTGTTTTCTTTCTCTTCCAGACTTTGGGTGCTTGATGTGAGTCTACTAACTAACTGCAAAGAATACACTGAGTGCACTGAATAAAACGATTGCAAAGTCTAGTTGCTTTCTAGCACATAACAGTGTACTCAGTGTAGTGTACACTTTTTTTATGAATACCCGATTTTTATGAGTACACTGCGCTAAGTGTTTGGTTTAAAATGGGTGCAATATTCATTATAGTAATCACTTCACATATCAGATGATTCATTCATTTTACTTTTCAAGCTATGAGTACAATAATGAAGTCTACTTAAAATAAAACGAATGTCTTGGAACTGGTTTCAAGACATTCATTGCAGACCTCTAATGTTGATACAGCATGCATAAACGTGGATGTCGTTGCTGTCATACTTCGCATACTTTTCACTTGAAAGCTGAAAAATTCTTGGTCACCGAAACAAAACATGTCTGCCCCAATTCAAGAACCCCTAAACCGATTTCGATGAAATTTTATATGGAATGCATAATGGACAGTGATACAGTGACAATAAAGTGCAAGTCTGGATCGCACACACCCACACAGAAAAGCCTCGATAATCTGAAAAGCAAATTGCTCCCCATTGCGATTAACAAATCGTTCGGATTAAATAAAATTAAGGCAATTCCAAGCCAGAGTTGGGCAAATTGTAATCGATTACCGATTATATTATTACAAAATGTGGTCTATTACATTTCAGTTTCAAGACGATGTATAGGTACATATGTATGTGTTGAATGGGTGGATATGTATTATAGTATGTAGAGTGAGGTGAGCTCTTACAGAACATGTGTGTGGAAATGGTGGAATATGGGACAGGTGGTTGATATTCTGGAGTTTAAAGGGTGTGGTTGGGCCTTCAAAGGCACATCCTAAAAAAAAACAGTCCAACGAATCACATCAGGTCCAACGTATCACGTACAGGAACCTACTGCAGTAAATGAATTGCGAAAACAATAGTAATCAAAGGACTTAATTAATGATTACCTGTAATCAACACTGCAACTATTAAGTAAGATCTGCTTTTGGTGTAGTTGTTGGAGAAACTTAGATTTTATTCGTTTCTCTTTTATACTCGGGTGGTGGTTACTGTTCCCCGTCCTGGCTTGAGCGTGCACAGTTCGTGTAAGTGATTGCGATTACAATGTAATCAAAAATATTAATTACGTGTAATCTTGATTATCAAGTAATTCGATTACATTGTAATTTTAATGAATGTATTTGATTGATTACTTTTGTAATTGATTATGCTAAGCTCTGGTGCCGAGTGAAACAAAAAATAAAAAAAATGAGAGAGAACTACTGACGTAACGTTAGTGGAGGGGAATGTGGTTGTTCGTATTATAGAGACGTTCAGATCACAGTACGTGCAGATTATCGGGCCGTTCATTTGCAAATCACTCAGATTTGCAAATTTCAGAAAATAAGTTGAAATATAATTCTTTGTTGTATACTGATGTTCCAAAAAAATCATCTAGTTGGACGGATTGCGAATAAGATTTGGAGATGGGAAGATCCTGAACTGATGTGGAAAGTCGTTTCTCTTCAGATATCGAGTCGTCATAGTGGTATTTTTCGTCTGAATCAGGGGAGTAATTTTTCACAGTAAATTAGCAAATGACTCTGGGTACATCTTTAAAAAGATTACAGATGTTGCTTGGAGCTTTTCAACGATAGACTTTTTAACGTGAAGAATTTCTCGACTATGGGTAGATCTGATAAAATCCTGCCAACATTCTAAACTTTTTCATCTCCGCCGCCGTAATTTGACTCTTGCATGCCTCTTATATTGTCCGACACTGCGAACCGTATGTTAAAGCGGGCCGGACAACTGTATTGTAAGGTTTCTCTGTCCCATTTTTCCGTCTGAATTCACGAGATTTCTCACCATTTCATCCATACTGCCTTACTACGCTCACTCTATGCTTCACAGTGTGCTTCTTGGTTTACAATTAAACTCAATTATTTGAAATTAGACCACATAAGAAGAAATACTCCCTCCAGAAGAATATCTGGTGCAGGCTTTAGTATGTCGGTGAATAAACAAATTAAGTGTTCTGTCTTTGAACGATTCTGAATCCGTTTTCTTCCTGTGCAACCTTCCATTTATGAATCGCATTTTGTAAATCTACCGCGTCTCCGCTTGCGATAACTGCATCGTTCACAAATAATATAAAAGTTGTATTATTTTTCAAAAGGTAATCCAAAACCACACATGTTCCTGTACGTGGAAAGTCATGCGAATTAATATGAACTTCCAATGTTCGAACAGAACTTTTGTGCGTATTCCCATAGTCACTCAATACGTCATCTGAAAGGACTACTGATTATATAAATTTGTATCTGCCACCACAATTAGAACAACGGTGATTATTTAGTGAAATATGAAATAAAATCCCTGACATCTGTTCAGGTGTTTCAACTGATTTGTGGAAATGATTTTCACTGCATTTAATGTTTTATCATAGTTTACTTACTGGATTGTATTGCAACGCAGTCACATATGCTTGAACCGCAGATTCCATGTCACGTGCGGCAACCAAAGCAGCGGCCAAATTGATATAACCATCAATAAAGTCAGGCTTCAATCGTACTGCACGGCGATAGTTGTCAAGAGCTTCTTGAAGTTGTCCACGTTCCTTATAGACGTTGCCAAGATTACTAAAAACAAACAAAAAAATACACAAATTTATTCAACTGCTCAATACCGTTAAAAGCGAAAACTATTTTCAACGTAAGAAATATAATACTTTTTTTATATGTACCTATAAGCCTCAGCTAATAGAGGATTCTGCTTAATAGCCAGAGTTGAGAATTGAGCTGACTTATCCAATCGTCGACATTGAAAATGAATCGATGAAAGTAGCAATAGAACTCCAGTATTGGTACTATCTTGTCTCCAGAGTTGCATACAATGTTTCTCCGCGTTCTCATAGTCCACTGCTTGATACTCTCGATGGGCCAACTCAAGTAGACCTGATAGAGGATTGAATACTATTTGAAATAGTGTTAGGCGATTTTTTTTTTCAAATTAATAAATTCAATCAAATTAGTTTTTTTTTTTTTTCGGTCGTTTATTGTGTGGAGAAGTTTATTTTGTTCATATACCCCGACAAAGATTTAACAAAATTAAAATTGTAATACCCTGAACACATCTATGCTATCCCAATGTGATATTTTCAAAATATCTGTTTATACTTCCCCAATACATCGCTGAAAAAAAAATAGTTTTTCCATTTTTTTTTTCTACATCTAGATGACTATTTTCTCCAAAGGTATATATATAGGTATGTATAAAAACAAAATAATAAAGAAAATATCAAACTTGCATTCCTCTACAATAAATATTTACTTTTATGTTTAATGTATATCAATTCAAGCTATAGGATATTAAAAAATGGAAACGTTATGCATAGATTTAGTAGAAAAAAGAAAAAAAAAACATGTTCTACTATTGATACTTGCAAAAATGTATCAGAAAAAATATATTTAACAAATAAAAACTCTGAAACAAAGAATAATAAATTTATTAAGAGAAAGAACCAAATATAAACGAAGCAGATGATGCATTAAAAATTTCATTCCTAGAGGCAAATGAAAAAAAAAAAACAGGAAGATAAATACTGATTACTGCTGAAAAAGAAATAAAAAATAAACGATTGGTACAAGAAAAGATTCTCAAACTTTAAGTAAATAGGAAATAGTTCGGAATACTTTATAAATATTGAAGAAAAATTATCAAAAAAGTTCAAACTTTGCTCAATACTTATAAAAGAATGGATTATTGCAACTATTTTGAGAGAATATTGTACGTCTGTAGGCATTAATAAGGAAGATATGATGCGTTCCCTCTTGCCATTCTCGACATCACTTGCAGAGAGAAAATAATTCAAGGTCCAGTTGATAATACATACAATTTTTCTGAAATATGCATCTCTCTAATAATTCTCTCGACAAGCGTCAAGTGGAAACTCTCAAAGAGGCGATTGTGAAGGGTGGGCCACCTGCTGGTTTCTTTTTAAATTACATGTTAATTTGACACTGACAGGTCTTTCGCGCTCAAAAAATTGACAGAAGCACAGTATCATTTCTCCGCAGTATGAAATGAATCGTTTTAAGCTTGAACAACGTTGAAAAATATTGTAAACTTATTGCCAAAGTGAATGTTGTGTTGCCAAAATATTGCGAATTTCGGTTAAAATAATGCACCAACTGTGCCTTCGCAAGTTTGTGAAGAAAGTTGATGAGATTGGTTGCTAATTGATAACACAAGTTATCCTCGTGTTCGTCCTGTGCGCCGAGAATATCCTCAGCATGTTACTTTTTGATGTAGTTTGTGGAATGGCGCATTATTGGTTCATTTTTCATCACAGATGAAGACGGCAACAATGTTACGGTCAACGGAGAGCGCTACGGAGGCATGATAACCGATTTTTTGTTTAGTCAGAAAGTGAGGAAATGAACTAGAATGATCTTTGGTTCCAGCAAGACGGCTCTGGTCTTTTGCGCATTACTTGGCCTCCGCGGAGGTGCGATTTGACATCGTTGGACTTTTTTTTTTTTTTTTGATCGATGTTATATTGATAATCCAGAAACGATTCAGGCACTTAAACACAATAGAGATAGTGCCCGGAACCATCGAAAATATCCTGTAAAATTGTGTTGACAGGATGGGCTACTACCAAGCCTGCCGCAGCAGCCATTTAAATGAAATTATTTTCCATAAATATTCGGAAAGTATACTCTCTTCAATTGAAAAATATCAAACGGATTTTCTTTTATAGCAATTTTAAAAAGAAACCAACAGATGGCCAACCCTTCATAAAAAATAAATTGTAAAATTGGTGGGAAATTGGACCAGCGATTATCAAACCATTTTTTGGAAATAGTTGTCTTATCCGACACAGGAATCATGTGAAATTTCAACTTAAAACTGTTTCATGTGAAAACGTATCCCCCTTTATCTTTTCACACTCTTCCCTCTTCTGCTTACCTTTACATCATTTATTGTGCATTCAAATGTAGGTATTTTGCTAAACGGTGTTCTTGAATTGATTCAGCCCAGATTTAGAATTGACGCAGCGCTCTATAAGAATTCACAAACTACAAAATTATGACCGAATCAAAACATCTGGCAGCGCTCACTCAATATGAGCGAACAAATCCAAAGCCTGGTACCTAGGAAACCCATTAACATAAGAAGTCTTCTTAACGACAACCGCGGCAAAATTCCACTGCCCAATTTGTTTGAAAACCCTGGGAACCTAAAATTTTTAACAACCGCTAGTTAAACCACACAGATAAATGAATGAAGCTCATGAGTTTGTTAAGCTCGATATTGCGAAGGTCCTCCAGACTTGAGAAAAAATTACTGCCAAAAGTTGTGCTTCTTTTGAGGTCTAATGCAGGACAGTCACACAGTAGATGGGCAAATAGACTCTATTTCTCTTTCATCCCTATAGCTTCCACAATATTTGTTGAATGGAAAATCTAGCCGTGCTACATTGTTACAGTACCCAGTCAGAATGCTAACGACAGTTCGAATGATGTAATTGATGTCAGCGCTTATTACCCCTCTGGACGGATTCTATGTTAATTTCCCTGTATAGTGTGCCAAGGCCGGTGTACTAGCCTTCAAACCGGACCCGCTTCTAGCCAGTTCATCCGCTTTTCCGTTTCCGGACACACCTACATATATGTCCCGCCACCCAGCATAGGGTCACCGTGTTGACTGTGGGATATCTCATTCAGTTTTGTTTTACAAAGTTTTACAAACTTGGGTCTTATCGAAGTTGATTGCAACGTCTTAATGGCTGATTGGCTGACTATCAACATAGATAATGGTTGTTTTTCCCGAAATATGTCCCTCTATAATCATTTCTACTGCTGGGAGAACTTCGGCTTGAAAAACGTACAGCCAGCCATCTTTGAGTCTAAAAGATCTATTTGTATTTCGAGACCCACAGTAGACACCAGCTTCTGTACCAAAATTAATTTTGGATCCGTCGGTATAGATAGCCAATTAGTCATCAGTGCAAACTCTAGCCTCATCGAATTCTTCTCTGCTAGGAATTCTGATAGGGATGATGTAGTCCGTTACCGTCTGGATTTTTAAAATAAAGTTTGAATTGAGTTTCAGATCTGAATTTGATATTTGTTCTGAAAAATTGTTGGTCAAAGCAAAGATACCGGATAAATCCTAAGAGAAACTCAGGACTACCCTTTGAAAAATAATCTCTTGTTAGGTGAACAAGAATTCGCTCGCTATCTATGCAAGAAAGACTGTACATCTAAGCGGTGTCTCTGAAAGACGAAAGGAATACAGTGTATTACCAAGTGCCTCAGCAGCCTGCCGTGTAACAGCAAATAAACATTTTTAATTATAATTCGGATAATAAACTCGTGTTCTTGAAATGGAGTTTATTATTACTATTGCCCAATCACAACTGTTTTTTTCTTGTTTTAACTGCGAGGGTGCTTTGTTAATACTGCTTTAACAAGTCACAACGAATATTTACTGAACAATTATTAGAGCATACCTATATTTCCTAACAAATTTGATTATTTGTAGAATTAACTAGTTAATACTAGTATTGATGACAATCCTTTATTTGGGTTCTGACAGTAACCTATATGTACATACATATTTCTAATAGAAAATGCTTGAGAGTTCACTGTTGCAAACGTGCAGTAGGACTGGTAACAGCAACGAAATGAACTATCATACATTTTAATATTTTTTGTCAGCTCGTTTATAGGAAATTATGCCGAGTAGAAGTACGAAATAGAGCGGGCCGAAATTCTATACTCCGACATTTAGTTTGATTCAAATGGAGAGTGGAACATTACTTGTTAATGTTTGGACCATACGTAATTATGACCCCAGTCCGAAATAACTTATTGTCTATTGTCGAGTCATTGAAATTGCACAGTATTGAGGATAATTTTAGTCTTATAGAGATATAAATGCGATTGGTAAAAAGCTTTTTGTACTCATAGTCACGACCAATAGGAACATCCTGAGCAGTTTTGTTACAATTGTGTACTTAATTCCTGCGACTGGGTTTAAAACAAATAATACTATATTGTTGTATAGTACTCATTTTGGGTCATTAGATTCTTAAGCTGAGTATTAAACCACTTAGCCATACTACTTCCATTCTGATGTTGGATGCAATTCGAAAACAAACGAAGGAGTATCAGCAATTCACTAGAAAGACGGGACGCAATCAGCGATGTACGACTATATTGCAAACGCTTTGAACCCACCGGAAGAACTTGATCATTGTAAACTTTCTTCATTGAAAAGAACTGAGCTGCACACCTGAACAGTTTATTTCACGTGTATTAAAACTAACAACACTCAAAGAGCAGTGCGTTGTGGGACAGAAATTGTACAGATTACAAAGACATGTAGCCATAATTAGAGTCTAACCACGCTTAACTATTACAAATATAGTTTCTCAGAAATTACGCTTTAAGAAAGAATCCATTGCTGGACATTGCTTATCCAATATTGGACTTACAGGATAACATCCCAGTGGAAGATTGAGAAGCGCTTCCTGAAGAAGGGATCGAGAGTGTCATGCGAAAGTAAATCTTCAAAGTGGAGTAGAATGGAATGCTTCTAGAATTGATACTTGGATGCATTGTCAAAGCTTATGTGGAAGATGAAAGAGACGCCTCTATATGCAATTTTTTTTTATATATATTAGACAGAGAGAAAGAAAGAAAGAAAGATTGGTGTAGTTGTTTGAAACTCAGGTGGTATTAAGTTTCTGTAAACTCCAAGCGTAGCGTCCAGATAACTGGGGAGCATTTTATTTTGCTGTTATTAACGTTGCTTATGATTCAAAGTATTATTGCCCGTCCTCCTGATGTCATCATCACGATCAAGTTAATCAAGTTTTTAGCCATATGACCACCAGTGTTATGCCTTTGCAGTAGACATAAGCTTTGGCAATTGATTGGCTTTTTTATTTATTTCATACGAATTAGATGATTCCTGACATCAGGATTTTAACCGTGAACCTGCAGCGTGACTAGCGATGAAGTTACCACTACACCACGGCCGCAATAAATAATTGTACTCTCCCTTTTGGTGTACATTGGATTGCATCCCGAATTGATACTCAAAAGTACAACTCAAAGGTATAAATACATCAGCATGCAAGATGCATTCCAGAGAATAATTCTCTCTAATAAGGTCACAACTGCTACCATCCCAGGACGTATAAATAAATATTTTGACGCTTACAGCTCATACAGCGCTTGGCTTAGCTTCTTACTGTCATTTGCGCTGTGTGGTACACGCCAGTTTTTTGCCGTTCCCGAAGGTCAATTTTTTTCGATTGAGAGAAGCTTCTCATGACACCTCTCGGATTTTAGGACGTTCGCGAAAGGTGGAACCGTTCCCACATACTATGTTAAATAAAATATGAAAATAAAATGGAATACAAGGGTTCTTAAGCTTACAAAGAATACTTCTGGCATATGGAGTGGAAGGCTTCTATTCCCCGCTGGCATGTTAGACTTAGCATGAAAGTGTTGGCAACATTGCTAATAAAGCTAACAATTCAAAGAGCAATAATACTATAAAATCTAATACTACCACTGAAATCATTTGCGTAAAATTAGCGAAGTTGACTTCCGTTATCTAATTAAACACTCTTCTGAAGAAAGTAAATTCTATCTGCAAATCTTCCCACTGACTATGATGTAGATTATTTAATCAGTATTTAACAACGACGCATACTCCACTCTACCGGCTCTTTGACAAAACAAATGGGCGATACAGTGTTCTAAACAAAACAAAATTCACATACAGAAGAGCAAACAACAAGTGTTAAGCAATATTCATCACGTTTCTGTTTACTCTTCTTAACATTCGCTTTCATAACAAACAATGCCTTGTGATCAAAGAAATTTGCATTGATTAGTTTCGATTAACTCCTGGAAGTGAGTCAAAGCTGAAAGAAAAGAATATTTAATGCGGACATCAAGACATCATGAATCACAACTATACTTACGTGGTTGGAAATACCGTTTAGCCAAAACTGAAAGTAGTACAAAAAACAAAACAAATATATATTAATTCATTTTGTTTATAAACCGAATGAATCAAATATTTATAATGTGAAAATGCATTAAGTATTATAGTAAATAAAAAAAATAAATAAAACTTACGAAAATATTCGGCGAATTTGTTTAATATTGTCGGCATTATCTTAAAAAAAAAAAAAACAAATAAAGAGAAACTAAAAATTCGAAGATTGCCAAATGCGATATACTGTTTTTTCCATCAAAAAAAAAATGCGTATATCATTTGGTACGTGGGATTAGTGAAGAAGTAATTGATTATATTTTGTGTTAATGATGAAATTCAATTTAGACTTACCCAGACTCTGTGCGAAAACCCTGAAATTTTATTTCTACATTCATTGATATATACTTTTCTACGTAATAGATTTTTTTTTTTAATTTTTTAAATCGATGTTGTAAGTGTTTTCTCTTAATCTTTTTATGACATAATTGGAAGATTAGGAAAATTTATGACTTTGTATAAAAACGAAATACTACTTGTTGCACAATTTATCTATCTACTGTAATTTTTGTAATTTCAAGTACTTTTGAGTAGTTTTTTTGAATGAATGCGATACTTACATTTTTTGTTCGATCAAGTTGAAGAAAATGGCCAACAAAAGCTCTAAATAGAGACTGATTAAAGCTATTTCTATGATTTATTCTTTCATAAGTCATTTAAGAAATAAAAATTGTAAGATCAATACTCTGTTTGTTATCTTACTTACTTATGTAGCCTGGAGCTGGAGGTAATCTAGCCGCGTATTAAGCGGATATATTTGTACGGAACATGATATCTATTTGCGGATAAAAATGCTTTTATCCAAATTAGATTTGTTGCCATACATATATGTAGGTGACAGTCTGGTAGTCCGTTTTCCATTCCCACTATTCGAAGTTATCTCTATGTGTTACAAGACGGCCGAAATGAGTTCTTAGTGTACCAATAAATCCAAATGATATTTATCGGAAATGGGTAAATAGGTAATAAACAATTGGCAACTGACAAAGAGCGATATTCCTGCTAGATCTAGTATAAATGAATGTAATCTGTAGTTTCACACCGAACAAAAATTATTTCAGATAAAAATCATTATTTCGTTAATTTACAAAAAAAAAAAAATGTATACAGACAAAAGGATATTCCATCGAACATGTGAAAGTTTGAGAAAGACCTTAATCTACGAATCATATCATTAATAATAATACATCTATTCAGTGCTGTTTTAAGAACTTCGTAGACCCTAGGTGCTTTTATTTCCAGAGGACCCTCTTCGAAAAAATTTAGATTTTGTGTCTGTTTGATCTTGTCTTTCGTATGATAATTTTTTTTTTTTTTCAGAATGTTTGCCTGAACTGGGAGTCAAAACTTGTCGATCGCGGTGTTAATTGCATCAGTTTACGATAAATAACTTTTGAAAAGGTGGCCCGATTTTAACAATTCTCCTTGGATAGTATTTGCCTTTACGAAGACTCGAGCCTTGGTAAACAGTTCATCGTGTGTAATTTTTTCCCAATTTATTTTTTTTGTCTTATCGTTCACGATAACTTCCGCAAATATTCTTCGATTATAATTATTTTTAAACTTTCAAATAACCCCACATCCGTTTGTGTTAGGGGATGTCCAGAAAAATTTCAGTTTCCTAGGTGCTTTGGGATCGGAGACTTTTTTCTTTTGCATACAACACCGGGCAAAGGAACTTATTCAGGGTGTCCTACGTGTTTCCAATCAATATGTCAAAATTGGTAGGTTGCGGTAAGACAAGAAAAAAAAATTACTGACGGTATGGTCAAGTCCCATTTCGAGTTATTGCCAGAAGTGAATACAGCTTTAAAGTAAAGTTAAAACAAAATCAGCACTTTTTATCCAATTTGTTGCAACAAAATTTCGAATATGTATTATAATTTCTTTAAAAATCCGTTAAAAAAGAAAAACAAAATATTTTGACAATTTTCCAAAAATTTGTCTTCTCTTACGTTAAAATTTTAGCCATATCTGTAAGTACCGTTAGCATATGTATACCTACCATAACTCAAATAACAAATTAGAACGAAATCAAATAAAAACAGTACATACTTGCCCCAAAGGTGCAAGTAAAAATGATTCTAATTTTTGCATTTAGCATTTTTTAAGGACACCTCTGAGCAATAAATCCAAATGAAAACAGTAACATTTGGGATTGCCTGGTCTGCTATGAATCCGGTCCTTAATTTCCATGCTTTGCAGTGTTTTTTAAATGTTAATTAATTGTTGCCATTTTTCTGAGTTTTTGAGACTAAATTTGTTGGGTTTGTCTCCTATATCTCTCTCAAGAATTTTGACTTTTAAAAATGACAAATGAGAGACTTTAACATAAAACATACAGGAAAGTTACAATCCGTCTATAACGGATCGTATGATACCCTATCTATCATCTTCTAACACATTCTTAATAAAGTGGTCGTGGCAGTAACTATTTGTTACCAAAGTTCATAGATTCTGATGAGGGTTATCCATTACCGTAAGTAGCTTTAAAAAAGCAATATTAGGTTTTTTGAAGAGAACGCCCAAAAAAGTAGACGTGGCATTATGCAGCGTATGGACAAATTACAAATTGCAGAGAATGTGGACGTCTATATAATAGGTGTAACGCTTGAAATCTGGAAATGTTCTCCCTAATAAAAATAGTATTTTGGCGAGAATTCAAGAAAAAAGTTAGTGCCATATTTCACTATATATTCAGTATCGTTGCAACAGGCAATGTTATTTTCTGGTCAGACGTGCTACTATCATAATGGCGAGCAAAGAAGAAGAGCAGCGAATTGCAATAGTGAACGAATTTCTGCAAAATCCAAATATTCCATTGTATAAAACTGCAAAGAAATTAAAAGTGGCTGTTTCAACGGTATATTCGGTTATAAATAATTACAAGGAAACCCTGTCAGTCCAGAGAAAGGCAGGGTCGAGTCGAAAACTTGGACCTCTGGACCCCAGGCTTCAAGCTAAGATTGAGTGCACTTTTAAGAGAAACCCCAACCTTTCTGTTCGAGGCGCAGCGAAAAAGCTTTCCACATCAACTGGTACTATCCAGCGCGCTAAAGTTAGAGCTGGATTATCATCGTATAAAGTAAAAAAGGTACCAGATCGCGACGAATCAAAGCAAAAGGAAGCAATACGTCGATCTCGAAAAAGCTTTACGAAAATTTTTTGACAAAATACGATTGCTGTGTAATGGATGACGAGACTTACTGCGTTGCCGACTTTGCTCAAATTCCAGGCAATGAATATTACGTCGCAAATTTTGTTGATGGTGTTGATGCAAAATTTAGGACCCGTCGAGCTTCGAAATTCCCCAAAAAATTCCTCATTTGGCAGGCTATCTGCTCCTGTTGCAAAAAAAAGTGAAGAATTCATCACTCATGGCACAATTAATGCGGACATCTACATCAAGGAATGTTTACAAAAGCGTCTGCTTAAGTTTATTAGAGAGCATAAGAAATCGGTTCTGTTTTGGCCGGATTTGGCGACATCACACTATGCGAAAAGGACGCTTGAGTTTTTCATTCAAAATAAGATAAATGTTGTCCCAAAGGATGCTAATCCTCCTAATTGTCCAGAACTTCGCCCCATAGAAACGTTTTGGGCTCTAATGAAAGCTAAGTTAAAGACAAATGGTGGAGTATACGAAACGGAACAAATTTTTCGAAAAAAGTAGAGACAAGTGGCCAAAACCTTAACCGAAGATCATGTTCAAGCCTTAATGAGAGGTGTAAAAAGCAAAGTCCGCGCGTTTTGGCACGATCCAAAATAATTCTTATTTTTAAGTATATATTATAAAACCAAACATGTATCTAATGAGTGAAAAAAAAAAAACATATTTTTATGAGTTTTTACTTAAAAAAAAAACATATTTTCTTTTCCAGATTTCAAGCGTCACACACTATATTTTGTTAGGGCGATATTTTTCAGTTTGTAGTAAAAATATTGAAAAAAGTCAATTTTTAAAGTGGGCGTGTCTGTGGGTCGATTTTAAAAACTTCAACACTCTAAAAAAAACTTTTAAATAACAAACTTCCAATCTTCCTAGGTCAAAATTGAAGATCAAAAAACTGGTGACATATGGACGGACATTGCTAGATCGGGGTCTATCGTTATTATTTCTCTATTGTACAAACTATGCATCAAACTTAATATAGCCTGGGTAGAGCATAAGCAGCTGTTCGATTTTGACTTTCTACGGACCGTAGCAGAGATTTACCTGCAATCAATTGACAGACAATTTGCGTAGCAAGGTTGCTACTCTGCTACGGCTATTGGGCATTCTGATTGTTTGCTATGACATAACACTTCATTAACACTAATGTCACTCCTAAAAAAGAAAAGTCTAATGCTTCGTTCTGTCAAATGTCAGGCTATCCAAGTTCACAGTAGCGGAAATGTGAAAATAAATCACAATAACTATTCTGAATTTGATTTGTATTAAATTAGTTTTATTACTATGAAATTTTAAATGCAAATTACGATCAATTAGCTAACAGCGACTTTATGAGCCTCTATTATTTATATAGAGGTAAAATCAGATAACTGTAAAGGTTAGTGAATAAATCTGGATTTAGGCTTATAATGTTTATTGTTCGAACCGTTTTGTTTAAATAAACGTGCATAACTTTGTGTCCGGATACGTTTATGTTGTACTAAATTAAACAAAGACGAACAATTTTTCCCACTAAAGGGTGATTCAATTGGAGGTTACAAATTAAATTTAACACTACTGTGATTCTGTCAAATAGAAACAGTCAGCTGTAAAGACATCTATGAATACTGAGCATTAACATTTGTAATTATGGAGCGGTGTACGAAAGAACAACGCATTTTAATTGTTAAAACCATCTCCGAAATATGAAAAATTCACTCTAGTTCAAATGGTTCA
This sequence comes from Pocota personata, assembly GCA_963082735.1. Taxonomy (NCBI): domain Eukaryota; kingdom Metazoa; phylum Arthropoda; class Insecta; order Diptera; family Syrphidae; genus Pocota; species Pocota personata. The sequence goes on from OY720430.1 coordinate 190,424,715, forward strand.
AAAGTTACAAGCGTGTGACAGACACACACGGATAGACGGACAGACAGAACACCATGTTAAATCTTTTAGTTTATACCAGTATTATAGTTCGCAAGGATTTTTTATAAGGGGTCGACAGCTGAGTGGCAAAAGAATATATTGCTTTTTCAAAGTTGTTTACGGTGATGGTTAAGCCTTATTGTGAATATCTCATCAGAATTCGTGACTTCAGTTACAAATTTCGGAGCCACGCCCACTTTTTGCTAAGAGAAAGTTATAAGAACAGGTTTGTGATAAAATTTCTTCAAAATAGCGGAAATGTACTCTGTATAGAAAGATATATATAAGATAGATGTTTTACAAATTTCGCAACGCTCTAGACTTCAATATATATTTTTTATTGGTTTAGCCTAAAAATTTTAAATCTGAACAGTTTGCAATGTCCTTCTTTTTTATAATATAGACATAATGTCGAAAAAAAACACAATTTCCTCAATCGTAATACCCAACGGTTAAATGAATGGATTATGTAGACGCTTTTAGTGTAATAAGGTTTATGTGGATGTTATTCGTAATCGTTAACTCACGAGTAATCGGACACATTTTCTCAAATAAAAATTATATATTTTTTTTTTAATTTATTTGCATTCTCATCTATTGGAAAATACAAATTTACTTCATAACAAACAACAAACAAAAAATTACATTTCCAATAATATTACAAAAATATAACAAAAACAGTACGCTAACTTCACCTCTTATGATAAATCAGTTCGTGAAGTAACTCAAATTGTTCTAAGAAGTCGTTCCGCACTGCACGACATTATTTCTCGGTTCAAAAACGAAAATTTAGTTCATAATGTGGGCCGAAAGGGTTAGGGAAGAAAACTAAATGACTACGACGAAAAGCTTTTAGTCAGGAAAATCAACTGAACCTCTAGAGGTATTTGTCAAAGAGATAAGAAATAAGAAAGTGTGCAGTTCTCAGAAAGCACGATTTCAATGACCGAATAGTCCGGAAGAAGCCATATATTAGTGAAAAAACAAAACAGAAAAGTACGTTTAAAGTTTGCTAAGGAATATTTGAAATGAGGTAAACAAATTTATGTCTGGTGGGTTTTAAGAAAAAGGAACGGAATTAAGGCATAAACCGATGTAGGGAGTAATAAAACAAAACTGTAAACGTCATTAACTTATAGTATAATAAAACCCACCATAAAACGGAAATAATTTGGTTTTTGTACAAAATTTTCGAAAAAAAAGTGCAATTCAGGTATTTTTTGGTAAAACTAGGTTTGTTTTCTAACAATAAAAGCAGGTTAACTTCAATATATAAAGCTAACACATAAAAGGTTAAAAAAAAATCTCAAATAGGAAGAAACAAGGAACAAAGTGAAGCTATTGCAGATAAGCTTAAAATATCGATGTCGACAGTGCACGATATGATACATCGCTTTAGGCCGATTTGCTGATACTAGTCATAAAATTGTGTCTTATCTAAGTAAGACTTAAATATTTTCCAGTTGCTGGAGGTCTATAAGTGATAATGAAATATTTAAGACTCGTATCAGCAAACGGGCCTTAAAGAATCATCGACTCTTAAGACCCGGAAGGTCCAAATTAACAGCAAAACAGGAGGAACAGACTGTAAAATTAATAAGCAAGAGGGATCGACGGCTTACAACTCCAGAAATCTGTGCGAAGTTAAACCGTTCGCACTCAAAGCAGATATCAGTAACAACAAAATCTTTGCTACGACCTCAAAATAAAGTTAAAATTGGGAGAGAGAGTACCAGGATTGGACATCAACCGACTAGTCTTATGGACGGGCGACTCCAAATTTTAAGTTTTTGGACAAAAAAAGAGAGTTCACGTTCGATGGTCTGCTGAAGAAAATATGCTTCCTAGTTGTGTGGTCCCAACAATCAAACATGGCGTTGGTTCAATAATGGCCTGGGGATGCTTCTCTTCCGACGATGAAATCGTGAATAAGGAGTGCAGACAAATATTACAAGAACACACCTTACCATCGTGTTTGTGATTAATAGGCCCTGCATTCACATTAATGCAAGATAATGATCCGAATCATTCTTCCGAGCTTTGCCGAAATTAAATGGACCAAGAAGTGCAAGAAGGAACTCTGAAAAATATGAAATGGCCTGCTCAATCACCTAAGCTCAACCCAAAAGAGTTGCTTTGGGACGAACTTGACAGAAAAGTTCAAAAACAATGTCCAACATAAAAGGACAAACTTTGGAAGATACTTCAAGTAGCCTAGAGATCAATTACATTGGAAACTATTAAGCAACTGACCGATAAAATGCCTAGATTGACGGCCAAAATGGTGCAAGTACGAGGTGGACTATTCGACGAAAATGAATTCTAACTCTACTCTATTACCCAAGTCTTTTCCTTGATAAATACAATATTGATGAAGCTATTTACAATAAATATTGATTATTAAAATTAAAAAGTCAAAGAGTATTTTACCAATTTCTCTGACAGAATGTATTGCCTTAAAACTTATGGAAAACAGTGTACATCATGGTTACTTTGCCGTAAAGTACTAACAATCCTTGCGCAGTCTCCAGACTTGAATGTAATCAAGCATTAGTGCGATGAGACAAAACTTGTCCTTCATGCCTCGACGCCTTGAACAAGTAATTCAAGTCAAAAGTGTGAATTCTAAGTTCTCCGATTAGTAGTGAGAACCACTGTAGAAACCCAAAACTTATCATCACTTTGGGAACATTTTAAGAAATAAATTCAAATTTGTGTGACTCCCAAATAATGAGAAAGTCTCCTACCTAGTCGTGCATTATATTTTTGTTGGCGATAGTTTATTACCTCTAATTAAAAAAAAAAAAAAACACATATGATGTATACGCGAGTTCGTTTGAATTCGACACTTGACTACGTGTGAATTTTTATTTTCATACGACCAAAGTATAATGCAATACAACACTCGTGTGTGCAAATAAGTACCCCCCGGCTGTCACACGGTGATATGTCTCTCTCTCGAACAGTGCATTGCATTGTTGCTCTTTTTTCGCGTACGCAGAATGGGGCAGCGCCACCTACTACACTTGCTTCCTCATTTCTTATCTACCGGGGTGTAGACAAAGATTTTAACACCCCAAACATATATATTATAATTTTTTGTATTTGTTTTCAAAAATGTACTCATCAAAATCCTATAAATACAAAGCTCACGTAACTTAAAAATAATGCGTAAATTTTCCACTGTTTTTTTACCCAAACGACCTTGAACTTCTCCACACAAAAAACAAAAAAAAAAAAAAAAAAAAAAAACGACCATACCCCCATGTGGTTTGCCTGTGCAATTACTAAAATTTTCTACTAAAGTACTTACCCACGGAGGACAATGGCTGATTGTCGTTCATTTTGGCTGAACTTGCATTATTTGCGGCTGCTGCTGCGGCCGCCTGCTGTTGGAGGAGTTGCTGCTGAGTCTGAGACTGCTGCTGCTGCTGTTGTTGTTGCTGCTGCTGCTGACTGAGACTTTGCTGTTGGGACTGCATTCCGATGACAGGCAAAATTCTCTTCCTGGTTCTAGCAACTGCAGGTCTGCTGTTGTCCACTATGAATGTTTCTTGAAAATCGATTTTTGAAAATTTGCAATTTGCCTTTCTTCCTTTTCACAGGATGTGTGGTGTGGTGTGGTGGAAACAAGAATTGGGTAGAAAATCAATGTGTAACAACGCGTCAAATTTTCTTATCGTTTCTTGGTAGTGGTGGTCTGTGTGTTTGTGTATTTTTATGCCCGTTCTTTTTTCGTGTCACTCTGCATAAAAAAGTCGATGAATGGAAAATTACGAAACATTCATCCATCCACCATTCGGCGAGCTGAGAATTTTTTTTTTTACTTTTTTTGGGATATGGATGTTTGTTGTTGCTATTTCACTTGTTTTTCTGTGGTTGCTATTTTTGTCAAATTAAGTATTTTTTTTGAAAATTTTCCATAAACTTGCTGCACGCAAATGTAGGGTGGATTCTCGATCACCTTTTTGCATGCAAATAGTTTTTCTCCTTTTTGGGGTGCGACAGGTAATCCGGTTATTGAAATTCACAATGTAAAATGCACTAAGATTCTCAATTTGCATAGAGAATAAGTTGAAAATGTTTTTCTTTTTCGGGAATAACAGGTAAACCAATATTTTCACCGAAATTTAAAATCACACTCCAACCCTGTCTGTGGGAGAAAATTCAATAATACAAATGTCTAAGAAAGTGGTCGACTGATGTTGTCTCGCTCTAATCTGACTGTCGATTTTGATCACTGTGCAGGGATGTTGCGTTGAAACATATCAGTAAGGGTTCGCCTGCACTTGCGGGGTGGGTGGGAGAATGATTCAATGCACTATACATTGCATTGGTGCATTGGTTCCTATGCGGAAAGATCAGATTGGGTTTAGAGCAGAGATCAACTGTAATGAGATAGTCAACTTCGAGGGTCTCTCTCAATTCGCCCTCAAACTTTTTGTTAGCAACGACATCGATGTATAGGTTTCACTTGAATAGCATTCGGCAGGATCCAAGCACTCTGCTAGAATTTAATAAAACTCCTTTTTGTGCCAGGATGACAGGCCTGTCCGGTACTAGCGTTAGAGGTTAAATGTGGAAGGGATATAGCAAAGAAAAAGTTTTTCGCTAGATAAGAACAAGAGAAAATCGTCATCGGTCAATGCAATTCATTTGGGATGAGGTTTTTGAATAAAAGTCAAATACAATAGATTTTTTTACAAATAAAACTATCGTTTACTACCCATAATTAAGAATAATAGTAACAAATGTTTAGAATTAGTTGTCTGGCTATTAAAATCATTAAAATTTCATCATCGATAGATTCTATTCCACAATTAAATTAATTAAAACAAATGGCTGTTATGAATTTTTGGTAGCTAAAGTCGAATTGTACACTTATATTATCCTAGACACTAACCATTTATTCGTTGATGATTAGTAAAAGCAACTAGTTCATTTATTGAAATATCATACGTAGTTCCTAATACTTAATATGTTCTTAATAAATTAAATTTAATTTAATTTAAAAATACTACTTCAGTCTATTTTTTATGCTTCATAATTTATTGGCACTGTCTATAAACGAATTTTTTCGAGTGCCAATCATAAAATTTTTATTTTTTTTTACAAAGGTTAAAGAAGAAAAATTAAAATAATTTCGGAGTGACTGTAATGCTATCCATTGTTGTTGAATTTGATGTTGATGACAGCTTTCGAATGCCTTTACAAGTATTCACGGACACGAGCAGACGCGAGAACTATCACAAATTGTTCGCAATTATATTACCTGTCAGATCAATATAAATAATTTTTGTAACATACCAGTATTTTCTTATGTGGCTTGCGCGAGAATCACTGAAGAAATTTTGATATAGTTTGATTTGTATGGCCTCGAGATAAACCGTAAAATATATGTAAATTTAGATGTGATTACCTTAAAATCATCAAAATCGGATGGAGGGGGATAAAGTATTTCGGGATTATTTTGAACCCCAATTCTTCCAATTTCTTTCAAAAACGAGTTGAACCGGGAGACCACATTTTTTTGCGTAACCTTATCATGACTTTACAAATCCCCAATTTTCGCAGGTATAGGCGAGATTTATTTGTGTTAAACAATTTTTATTCAACAAAATATTTTTTTATATATTCGAACTTCCAAGAGAAGTTTAAATTTAATATGATATATCGAAGTGAAATATTTTTTTTTTTTTATGTACATAGTAACCCTCAAAAATTTATTTTTTATACATTTTCTTCTTAATTATTTAAGGTCCACCGCGTACTATTTCTGTGCACAATTTTAACTCTTTAAATTTAACGGTTCAAAAGTTACAAGCGTGTGACATATAGTATATAACATATAGTATGTTTGTATACAGAGATTTAAAAAAAAAAAAAAAAAAAAAACATTCAGTATATATAACGAACACTTTCTATATAGTGAATGACGTCGAACTTTATTCAGTTCGTTATTCAGGATGTCCACTGTATACAAAATTGTGCGCTTTTCTCTTTCTTAGGATGATACACACGATCCATTTTTTTCATCAATCACTTTCAATTTCCCTTTCAACCTTTTCTTCAAACGAATATAAATGGGTTGGATATAAAAAAAAATCCAATCCAAAACACAGTGTCCATATTGCACACATTTAAAAATTTCTTCAATTAATAAACTCTGGTTCAGTTTTATAACAGTCTCCAATCTCTGTTCGTCAAAATGCTCCCGTACGACTGATTATCTGTATCGTTCTTTTTTCGAATATTTGTTAAGTTCATTATATTCCTTCAGTCCAATGATTAAAGAAATACAATCTGAATGCAATCTTCACCACGTTACGTTACGTTTCGCTCAATTGGTTTCACCATCCGAACAAACCCCTCGGTTATCTTTAATTTAGCTGACATTTATCTTTCTCTGACTTCTGAGAAATTTTATCGATTTTGACCTTGATATCACCGGTTCTTGTCTACTGGCAACCCTAATCCAATTAAATATTCCTTTCTTTCTTTCGCACATAGGAAAAGCCGCCTGCGGGTGCCACCACTTCACCGCTCTAGATGACGTTTTTTGAACACAGCAACTGCCAACAGCGACGTAGCATCAGGTCCGGCATTTTGATGATTGCTTCAGTTTTGGCATTCTTCTCGTTGTTCTCGACAGCAATGGCAGCAAACAAGGAACGCACCTTTATCATGGTCAAGCCCGATGGAGTCCAGCGTGGACTCGTCGGCAAGATCATCGAACGTTTCGAGCAGAAGGGTTTCAAATTGGTCGCCATGAAATTCACTTGGGTATGTATTGCATTTTCTCTTCGAAAAGAGAAAAAAAATCAATTTTCCACCCTCGTCGCCATTTGCACTCCACCCGTAATCTGTAAAATTCATTGCGGGCGGAAGGGCACCCAGAGATAATAGCTGTGTCGCACAAGAAGCAAAGTTTAAATTGTGTAATCGCGTGTCAACTTCTTAAAACGCATTAAAGTGTGGTATTTAAATGGAAAATTGATGAAACCGCGTGTGGTTATAACCTCAAATCGGGCATCCTGTGACCCGTCGCATACGTCATCAATTTCACTTTCTATTTTCTCTATTCTTTCACAGGCCTCCAAGGAGCTGCTGGAGAAACACTACTCCGATCTGTCGAGCCGTCCATTCTTCCCCGGTTTGGTTAATTACATGAACTCCGGTCCAGTAGTTCCAATGGTGTGGGAAGGTTTGAACGTCGTCAAAACCGGTCGCCAGATGTTGGGTGCCACCAACCCAGCTGACTCTCTGCCAGGAACCATTCGTGGTGATTTCTGCATCCAAGTCGGACGCAATATCATCCACGGTTCCGATGCTGTTGAATCGGCCAACAAGGAAATCGCTCTGTGGTTCAATGAGAAGGAATTGGTCTCATGGAGCCCAGCCGCCGAGAACTGGGTCTACGAATAAGCCAGCTATGTGGGATTCATCGTTCTTAGTATTAAGCAGAAAATCGTTAAGCATTTCCAACTTTCTAACATAAAATAACGGGAAAAAATCATGAAAACAAATTATTGGTCGAACAATAAAAAAAACTTTACTCAATAATTCTTCTGGCTTTCTGTTTACTCGTCTCTTTATAGCTCCTTCCCTAGTCTGTTTGAATTGATTCTGTTGTATTCTGGTTGGCGTGATGTAAGAAGAGTTTTCTTTATCACCAATTTGGTTCTTAACTCGATTGTTTGCTGCCTTGCATAACGAGGTATGAGTGCATGAACACTTAATTGGATTCCGATGAGCCGGTATAAGTCATTCAAGGTTATTTATTAAAATTAATGTGTCTAGATCAAGGTATAACTATGACGCAGTTGTGGTGTGGGGTAGTTTCATCTGTTTACTTTTGGCTTGTTTCCAAAGTGACACTGGGTATGGGTCACCACTATCAGCGTATTAAGTGATAAGTATCCGCGGTGGATTGCTTGCTGTTTCCAGCAGATTAGTAGTCGTGTCCTTCGGCTTTGGGAAGGGAGAGGCTGAATTTACATTCGATTATCGTTTCACAGCTGATATACTATACTTTCCACTTATTTCTAGAATTGAGGGGCTTGCAGTATTGTGGACAATGAAGGTACATTTCACTCCAATCCGGTGGAGTCACATCTGTGATGTCTGATTTTTTTTTTTCTAAATAGAAATATATTTTTTTTTTATCTCAGGATAGCCCCCGATATGTGTGGTTCTGCTCTTGCTAGAGATTAAAAGCTTTTGGAAATATATATCCTGCGAGTGATTTCCAAAGTTTACTTGTCCTACGCGCGACTGACAGGTGGACGTAGAGATGTTGGGCCATAGCAGCTAGCCTAATAGAATGCTTAAATGTCTCATTTCTAGGGATTATTCCATTGGTCCTATCATAGCAATTGTCCCTCTAGCTGTGAATCATGACTTGCTTGTCATGCAGGCCTCTTATTATGTTCAACCATTCATTCAACGAGGTATGAGTGCATGAAAACTTTTAATTGGATTTCGATGAGTCGATATTCATAAGACATTCAAGGTTATTTATTGAAATTAATGTACCGAGATCGAGACATGATAACTATAACGCAGTGGTGACTCTTCTGTTTACTTTTGGCTTGTTTCCAAAGCGACTTACTGTGGGGATGGGTCACCACTTTAAATGATAAGTATCCGCGGTGGATTGCTTGCTGATTTCCTAGCAGATTAGTAGTCGTGTCCTTCGACTTTGGGAAAGGACAGGACTTAATAGAATTTATACTCGATTATCGATTCACACGCTAATATACCACACTTTGGGGTGGTAATAAAATAATCTTCAATAATGTCGAGTTTTTCGTTTTCCACTTATTTCTAGAATTGTGAGACTTGCATTATTGTGAACAAAGAAGGTGCATTTCAATTCAATCCACTTGAGCCACATCTGTGATGTCTTTCTTCTTAATAGAGATACATTTTTTTATAATCTCAGGAAAGGCTGAAAGATGTCTGTTTGTTGCTGCTCTTAAATAGATAAAGATTAAAGGCTTCTAGAAAATTGTCTCCTACGAGTAATTTCAAAAGTTTAATTTTCCTACAGCAGAAGCAATTTTGATAAAGGGATGTTCGCACGACTGCGACAGAGATGTTGGGCCCTAGCAACTTGCCTAAAAGAACATTCAAATGTCGCATTTCTAGGAATCATATCATTGTTCCTATCATAGCATGAGAGTCCCTACAGCACTTCTATCTATGAATCTTGACTTTCTTGTCATGCGGGCTTTTTATTATGTTCAACCAGTCCCGTTACCTAGGTATGGAAACGCCAAAACTGCGATTAAGTGTTACGATTTCGGACAGATCAGTGCTTATCGTTACGAGAATGGTATCTGTCACATCAAACTTCACAGCACGTCGTTAAGGTTTAATTGTCATTCGCCATCATGTTTGCCATTGTGATTATTGTTTCCGTGCCTAAATTAAAGACAAAAAGCTTGATATGTTGATTTATTTGATGGAAAGAAACCACGGCATCGCGATGAACTATGTACATATACGTATGTATATGCCAATCAAACGGGCGAAAATAATTTTGTTTGCAATATTTGTTTGCCATCATTTTTGTTACATATATATAATCATTGCAAGTCGTGGATATCGTTTGTCATGCCTCTCGTAATATGTAATAAGGCCCAGTCGTGTCACCTGAAAATAAAGTGGGAATACACGCAAAAGTGAGGCAACAAACGTTTTCTTCTATTTATTTAAAGTTCCTTATTACTTTGCACGAATTTCTAAGTACAGGAGAATACGCAAAACTACAATTGGATCAACTTGCGGTTGCTTGCGAGAATTGAAGGAATTTTACGGTGCGCAGTAGCTAGCAAATAGATGATACAGCCGTTAGGGAAGAATGACAGAAAGCAAAAAACCGTTTTTTAAAAGTTCAACCGTTGTCAAACGATATTGTACATCCTTTGCTCAGTGGTAGTTTCATCCATTGTATAGGTAGTTTCCTCCACTTAGTAATATGTTTAAAAATCATCCAAATCGGATGAGGTGACAGAATTATCTTTCGTACATGCTTAGCTCAAATTTCGCCATACGGATTCTGATCAATTTTGTGGGATTTAAGTTAATTCGGACACGTCTACATGTTTATCTAAAAACTATCGAATTTGGATGTAGACGGGGTGTTTTTTTCTCAAAAACTGCCTAAATATGTATTATACATATGTGTATATATTTTTTTAAGAAAATCGAATTTCTTAATTTGTCACCTTTGGTTTGACACAATGTTTGAGATAAACATTACACAGTTTTCTATCGACGGTACTGTCATTTTGTCTAACAACTCCTCTACATCATTCGTGAGGAATTTCGCTTTAGGAAATATTTAGTCTGCCAATAACTTAATGTCAATTTGACATTAAAATTGTGTTGCTTAAGCGCAGAATGCTTCCGATCTGATCCGTTCCGGAGGTTCCGAAACGTTGAACATTTTAAGGCGGACATTTGGCGGATAAGTCGGAAGATATAACCAATGACAAATCAGCTCTTAGCTAACAGACTGTTAGCATTCCATCCTTGTGTTTGATGTAATTTTTGATTTACGTCAAATTTGCATGCGTAAGAGTGAAATAGAAATACATCTTATGAATTTGAAATCCACATCGTCCTATTCCTTAGTTGGACGTCTGTGGTCTCGATAAACTTGTCGACGAACATTCAGTCCCAAATCTTCATCAGATTACGGTATATTTTAAAAATATCTTACCTGTTCATTCTGATTGATACTTGCCAATTTGTCATCTTTAAATGCAATAGTCTGTTAAATAGCTAAAAGTGGTTGGTGAAACTGGGCACATGTATTGTTTTCGATTGGTTGCGCACACAATAGGTGCCATAAATGTGCAAAAACATTTGAAAAATTACCACATCAATTTCCCATTTATAATTTTGCTGTTTTTCGCCTGAAGTGAGTAATAGCGAAAAGTGAACTGCCGGATAAAATCGGAATCATTGTGTGCAGCATTTTTCTAGAACCAAAGGTGTTTTATATAATCACGCCACTCAACACGCGCAGAAAATTAGAAAAGGAAACCCGTGGTTAACCATCCACGCCAATTCTAGAACTAAAGCTAGATCACTAATTTCTCACCCGAAATTGTGCTTCCTGCCTAAAGAATGACGTACAATTTTGTTGGAACTCTTAATGCTGTCCCTTAATGGCTGCTGCATTATCTCAGCTCAGTGCAGAACTCATTAGCATTATTTTAATGTTCAATTGCCGTAAGATTTAAACTAAAAATTGTTGTTTAATATTTTTTAGTGACATTAGCAAGATTATAGCATTATCTAATTTCCTCCTTTAACTGGCCATCTTCAATAACTGTCCGCTCTTGGGAGCTTTCCCTAAATACCTATATTGCTTAATAATTTTTTTTAAAATTTCTGTTGCCGGTGCCGTTCAGCAACAAAATACATTCATCCATTTGCATGCTTTTTGTCCTAAAAATCAAATTTCACAAATTTTGATAAACCGAAATCTCAGAAACTTTGAAAAGTACTTGAAGTGAGTTTGTGCGTAAAAACTTTGAAAAATTCAATGAACTGGCTCTAATTTCTGACTATGCAGATGTTTTTGTGACCAATATTATTAGTATGCGATTGGGCCTTGTAATCAGATCACGAAGAAATATATATTTGCTATGGTATTCGTCGACATTTTGTGAAAAACTAGAATTCTTAGAATACGCTTTTCGAGATCCGGAGACCTTTGGCACTCATTCGTATGCGGAGTAAGTTTGAGATAGCTCCCATGTATGATATGATAAACCCACTCAATGCTTTCTTAGAACTTGAAAACAAATTGTAGGCAACTCAATCAATTGGCAACTCTGTTTCTTAAATCCGTTATCGAATTTAACGAGTAGTTATCGATTGCAGCGCATATCATCGCGTGTCAAACAAATTTACAAGTTTGTCTGTCACCGGCTAAAATATTACAAGCAATCCGCCAAAATCATCAGCGAATTTGACTACTTTTTGAAAACGAAGTAATTTTAAAAACTGATACACCATCAAAATGGTTGAAAGGATAGAGGATTTAAATCTGCCCACATCTGTCGTTGCTCGTCTCATCAAAGAAGCACTTCCCGATGGTGCCATCGTTAGCAAGGAGGCTCGAGCCGCTATTGCTAGAGCCGCATCTGTATTCGTCATATTCCTCACGTCGTCATCCACAGCATTGGCCAAGAAACAGAATCACAAGACGATCACCGCTAACAACATACTAGAAGCTCTGGAGGAGTTGGACTTTGATGCTTTTATTGATCCATTAAAGGGAGACCTGGAAACATACCGAAAGATGATCAAAGACAAGAAGGACTCAAAGGCCAAGACCTCCAAAGAGGATGCCACAGCCGATGTAGAGGAAGTGGTCGATGACGATTAGTTGATAATAATCAGATTTTTGTATTGTTAATAAAAAAAGAAAACAAAAAAATGCGCTTGTTTTTGTTTATTTTGCCAATTGGTAAACACCACCGCTAAAGATGAGCTTATGCTCCCGTACTTTGCGCTGCAGGAAGTTTTTCAACTCTTCCTGGGAGAATTCCACACCAGGTCCATGGGAGGCGAACATTTTAAGCATTTGATGTATCCGCTCAATTGGAAGGGAATCAAGATTTGTTAGCATTCCAACAATATACGACCAGAAGACCTTAACATGGAACACATGAATTCTGTAAAGAGAAGCAAGTAAACATGCTTATTACCTGAAGTTCCTCCTCGCGTTGATCACTTGCCGATGCCATGGCACTTTCACTCTCGTCATCCTCTGCAATGTCGGTTGTTTGCATTTCCTCAATCCCACTGCCGGCGCTCTCATCAACAAGAACGTAAATATCTGGCTGAGTCTCTCTAAGTAGCCCTTGGGTTTGCCAGAATCCGATTCTACGTCGCAGTACAGATGGGGGTATCTTCATTATCGCGCTAAGCTCGTCCAGCGACCATTGATCTAAAGAGTGTTTCTAAAAGTTAATCTGTAAGTACAATCAACTCACATCCTACTTTTCGTTTGAAAATGGTAGATGATGATGGCCTGTGTTGGAGCTGCTGTGATTTCTAACGTTCGATCTCCCAATTCAATTTCCAGCTCAACTCGACCCGTCACATTGCGCCAACACAGTGTTCTATTCCCCTTGTAGGCTTCGTATGATTTTGTGAACTTTTTAAATTCCTCCTCGATCTCTTCGGGAAGCTCCAGCGTCTCCTTATTGAATGCTGGCCAAAATTGAGACGAAATTATCAGAGATTTCAAGTCGAATTTCCTGTCTAAAATACGAAAAACTTAGAAAACTCACAAATTAAACGAGTTAAACTGAAACCCACTTTCGTTGTAGCTTATATCCCCTTGAATGTGTCCATTTATTCGCTTGGAATCACTGATATCCTTTAGCATAACCTCACAGCTATGAAGTAGAGTTTCTCCAAATCTAAGCTTCAGCAACTCCAGATTTCTAATCTCCCTATCAGGATTAAAGTCGAGAATCGAAAGTAATCGATCGGCTAGTAAGTTGCGATACTCATTGACAAAGAGTTCCTTGCTGCCATAAATGTCCACTACCATAGAAATGATATCCGCTGATCGATTGCTTCGTGGGTTTTGAGTGAATGCAGCTGGAAAATATCAAAAATGTCTCTTCAAAAACTCCTAAAGGTATAACAAAACCGAAACTCACCTGGTGTAGCGTCCACAGGATCCGGCTGCCAGTTCTCCCAATTCGCCATTTCATCCTTCCCAGCTGCATCAACATTCTCTTTTAATGCTTCACTCTTAGCCAGTTCCTCAGCTAAGTCCGTTGGACCTTCCTCAGTTAAACCAGTGACAACCCTCCTTACCGTGTCACTTCGTTTTCTTAAATACTCCTTTACTGGTTCGGTGACTGTTTCTAGAATCACTCCGCTGCTGTCCAAATGACGAATTGTTTTTATCGCCGCCACATAGCCGGTCAGAATATCCATTGTATTGACTCCCGGATGTAGAATTCTGGCCTCTAGCGATTCCTTGAGAGATTTGATGAGATGCTTTCGCAAATCGATCTTTTCCAGGCATATTTTGAGATCATCAATTGCAGGAATCGAATCAGGGTAGTCTGTTGAAAGAGATGATAGTCTTAGAAGAAGACACAGTTGTTTTGAATAGCAAACCAATGATGATGCTGAAGAACTGCTCAATGATGATGTTGGCGTAGGTTTCGTACAAGAAGTATGTAAGTTTAACTTTGAAATCCTGGATTACTGATTGAGTTTTAGTATCGCTGGCATCAATTTTAAGGTGACCACGATTGAAAATCCTAGTCAGCCAATTCAGGACGATCAAATCTAGCCACTAGTGAAAGGAGTACACAAACATAAGAGGACATATTATATGAATCAAATCAGATTTGACTTGTGCAGTTTCCGTTTACTCGATTTGAGTCAAAAGTAAAGGAAAGTCACTGAACCAGAGAAGACAGCTAACATCCGACACATTATTGAATTGACGGACTTCAACTACCTATAGAAACCTAACGTCCTTAAGTCCCAGTTCAAAAGAAGTGGACTTAATCTAAACACCCTCGCTACATATGCATGCCACATAATTCGAGATAAGGTTAGGCCAAAACATTGATGTTTCTGAGACAACAATTAAAAAAAAAATCTGCGAATTAATGGCACAGAACTTCTTCGTGTTCATTTTTGGAGCCCCCTCTTCAATTTGATCTGCACTCTGTTGTTGATCATCGGCCAAAACAAGCTAAGGAATCAGATTTCATCAAAATCCGTTCAATATTCCCCGAGATAAAAGTCTAATAATGATTTCTGAATCCCCACCCCTCATATCGACATGCCTGTTGGTTCTGCACTTGAATAACTGGAGATTTAAAGCTTCGAAAAAATATGTCTCCTGGGAATGGATTCGAGAGTTTACTTGCCCTGTAGCAGAAGAAATTTTGATATAAAGATGTTAGCGGTTTTCCAAACATCTACACAACAGTTGAAGATTGGATGTTAGTGCGGAGTTATTAATTAAGCGAACTGATCATATCTGTATTCTATCGAGCAGATGAAGAGAATTTTTTGACACACCATTGACCACAATTTGCATTGATCTGGACTGGAATAAAAGTTAGTCTATCCCAAGCACTCAGACATACAAGCTGTCCATTGTACTTAACTGTAATTAACGCCCCTGAAGAGAACACCACCAGGGATATAGATTAGACTGAGTCCACTCCCATTACATCGAGACACAAGGTGCGCAATCTCAATCTCGCAAAAGCAGGACACTGAGACAAAGGATATGCTCCGTCGTATATTCGCTTTTGAAACAGGATCCACACGTAGGATCTTAACGATTCCCATAATGGTGATGTGTTGTGTATTGTTGTTAGCCCAACCATAGTTCTGCAATCCCTCCTAACCAAATTGAGAAGGAATTTTGCAGTACTTTTATCAGGCCCTTTTACAAAACACTTGAAGTTTTTGCAGGAAACTAAAGAAGACTATAACTTTTCATTTATCGAAACCAAGTGAGAGTCGATCCAGTACATATTGTTTGCAAAACTCATGCCCATTATTAGTTCTGGACTTAGAGGATTAGTCTATAAGCCCTCTTTCGCTAATACGTCAGAGATTTCATTGCCTACAATTCCTCTATGTCCCTGCACCCAAGTAAGACAATCCCGTTCCATTTGGAGTTTGTTTAGCCTATTCTTACATTCTAGAACAATCTTTGAGTGATTTGTGCGAGTCTCGAGTGCCTTGAGTTCAGCCCGGCAGTCACTGCAAATGCTGATACTTCTTAATTTTGTCAGTTTCTACTCCGAGTATGCCAAAAACTTTCGCCTTGCCCAGAGCACAAGAAAATTTGGTCTCGTTGTCCAAATAGCAACCAGCTCTAGTTGAGCTAGAGGTACTAGAACCATCTGTGCAGATGGCATTAGTGAAATCCAAAAGATCTTTCGGGTTTTCCCATTTGACCCTATCGGGGAATTACACTTCACATCTCCTTCCGAGCACGACGACAGGAGTCATATTATCGATGGGCATCATGAAAAAAGAACATTGCTCCGAAATCCTGCGAAAAAGTGTTCCATGTTTATCGTGCCAGACTTAATTTTTCCTAAGCTGACACATCGCTTTCATGGCCTGGTTCTGAACGGTCAATTCCAGTGGTAGAAAATTCAGCAATTAGTTTAGAGCGTTTGCAGGAGTGGTGCGCACAGCACCAGTAATACCAGGGCAGGCTGGTGAGTGAAGAACAACGTTATTTTACTACCGTCCTTGGTCATAATACTTCATACGCACAGGCACTGCTTGCTCAGTCAATGTTTTGAGCAGTCACTATTATCTCTTAACTTCCGCCCACAGAACTAGTACTTACCTTCTCCAATCCCTTCAGATGACATTTATCAAAGATCCCCAGGCAAGTGTCTCGCACATGAGTTGCAATCCGTTGCTGTATGAGCATAGTTAGTGTATGCCCAGCAATACGATCCAACAGACCCAGATTCGTTAGGTGTTCATTGGTTTTGTTGAATGAACAAACGAGATTCTGGCACCGGCACACATCAGTTTCACGATCACATCCATTGCATTTAATTTCATCAATATCGCCCATATCATCATCTAATAAAATAACGAAACCAAATCATTTAGATGTGCCCATAGATCTGTCCACTCACCTTCTCCAGTCTGATGACTATTGGCGAAGACCTTAAACGAAACATTGTAGAACGCATACACCACAGTGTTAAAATTTGCCGGCAACTGCGACAGAAGTACACTCTTTAGCATATTATTGATTTCCTCATTATCATCCCGTATTTTGTTGTCGGGATTTTCAAATCGACACATTTTCTTGAGTATCTCCACTCGGCGGATGAGCTCATGGAGGTTACGATAGTCCTCCTCCAGCTTAATGATTGCCATTTGGAACTTTATGAAGAGCAGATACTGGTTCTCCTCCTCTTCGTGAGTGGTTTGGAATTGTGCCCAGAATTCTGGGACAATTTGTCCACGAAGTATCGCGTTGATTTCAATCAGAATGGATTCGTAAACACAATCGGTGATTTCGAGTTGGCAGAGCTTTCCAATCACATATTCGAAATCCTCGTTGGCTATTGGATTGCATTGTAGCTTAAATTGTGGAAAAATATTTTTAACATGTTTGCAGATAGTTGTCAAGATTTATTACTTACAGATTTATTTAAAATCGGAAATATTTCGTAGGTTTTTGCCCAAATTGTTTCGATTTCACTCATGTTTTCGCCGGCGTTTCGATAACGCTGAAAGATGAAATGACAGCTCGTCGGGTTTGTTTATTTCGTAGGACTTTAAATAATGGAGTCTGTTCAACAACTGAATCTCGGATGACACTATTCTAAGTTTACAATAGTTTGTTGGAAATAATGGTGCAAGCAATTTCCACTTTCACGAAGCACGACGAATGGTATGTTAACGACGTTGAGCACACCATGGTGGAGGCAATCTCGAAGGCTATGATGCACAAGGCATTTATTGTTCCCGGAATTTATTTCCTCTTGTTTAAAGTTAAATTCAAGTTTTATGCCCTCTGCTGACTTCATTATATAATATGTATTTCTTCTTCTTATGGTGGTTCTGTATCATCTTTTTTATGTTTTCTACACCAGTAAACAATATTGCGCATCCACGATGTCCGTTGTCTACCGACCGCTCCCTAAGAATTCATACTTTCGTACTTTAATTATGTTCTACAGCTCTGGTTTTGCTCGTAATCTTGCCAGGATTGGATATTGTGTCTGTCAGTGAAATGTTTAGTATTCTTCTTCTTTCCTATGCTTTGTGAATCGTCTATGTTTCCGCTTCATATAGCAATATGGATCACACGTAGCATTTCACCAGCTTAATCTTTAAGTATAGCTGGAGATCGCTGCCGCATAGAACTTTTATCAGTTTGCTGAAAGCTGCTCCAGCCTGTTCTATTCTGCACTATATTCCTCGAGAAGAATCTGCTTTGCAGTTAAACTGTGTGCCTAGGTATTTTATTTTGTAAATGCGGTCGATGTTGGTGTATTGTCTGGACACTACTATGAATTTTGTTTTTGATATGTTAATACTCTTTAATTGCTAGGTTTATTTTGTTCATCATAGCATTCAATTTTCTCGCATTTTTTTGCAATTATTACAGAGTCGTCTGCGTACCTTAGAATAGTGATTCCGATTCCGTTAACAGCAATTACACATTCATAGTCGCCCAACGCTTCATTGGAAATCTATTCTGAGTATATGTTGCCATACTCCTCTCAAAATTTGGATTTCCTCTGATTCCAACCATCTACTTTTATATAGGCTTTTTGGCCCCGATATAAGGATTGAATTGTAATCTTGGATGTAGACTTTATCGATATCATATAATATATATTGAAATATGCAAATTAAGTGGGCGCCGTGACTCAGTAGGCGTGTTCCAGTTAAAGATCCCTCGGTGACCTTTGAGGTCAACAGAATGGTCATCCCACTCTGGTATTCTTGCACTAGTTGTAACACCAGTTTAACAACAATAAGCTTATCCACACTGATATTCTCGCATCAAGCATTACCTCAATTACATGAATAATTATGTGCGGATGAGTGTGTATAGACATTCCAGACCATTTTATTATAAGATAGTGCTTGACAACACGAGAAATAGGTTTCACTTCTGCTGCAAATATCTCTCCAAAATGCATCACTTTTGCAGAGATTTCCCCTTGCCTTTCATACGTCTTGCCTAAAAAACCGTTGTCGTTGCTAATGAATGTCAAAATATTGAACAATATAATATATATAGTAGATAACCATTTTTCTTTTTTTTGCCCCTTGTATCTAAATTCAAAATGCCTTAAACTCTGCATCTAAATAATATTTAATACATTGTAAGAAAGTAATTATGTTTGCAATTATATTTCCATTATATATCATGTACATATTCAATCTACGCAGCTATGTATGTACATATATATTTAACTTCCAACTTGAAGAACTTCTAGTGACATTGGTCATAGAGTTCATTTAATCCCTATATTGTTAAATTATATACTTAATGTCGAAATGACAAAGGTAAAAATTCTTTGGAAATAAAGAAGAAAAAAAATATAATCTTGTGTACCAATTGAACAATTTGAAGAAAGTTTCCAATCTATGCCTGACTAGAGCCTTGAAATCCAAGGGTTCCCATTCTGTTCAGTACTGAACGCAGCCATCGTTTAGTACATTTTCCTCTCACCCACAATCCACTTACATTTTCTACTCAGCTGACTATTTGACAAACGAAATCTGTCAAAAAATGCGTCATCCTTTTCAAGAAAAAGGAAAATTAATTACAAAGTAATTTTATTGAAATTATCAGACAACAATAATATATAACCGCTAGTATCCCCAATAAAATGCAAGAAAATCCCGAACTCTACGAGGAAGTTAAGGTTTTTCGCAATGCAAGGGAACGCGAGAAGTACGATAATATGGCAGACTTGTATGCCATTATAAATACACTCCAGAATCTGGAAAAAGCCTACATTCGGGACTGTATCACTCCGCAGGAGTACACAGCTGCGTGTTCAAAGTTCTTAGTACAGTACAAAGTCGCATTTAAGCAGGTTCAGGGCGATGATTTCCCCACGGTGGACACGTTTGTGAAAAAATTCCGTCTGGACTGCCCGGCCGCACTGGAACGCATCAAGGAGGATCGTCCGATTACGATAAAGGATGATAAGGGCAATACAAGCAAATGCATTGCCGACATTGTATCGTTGTTCATAACGATTATGGATAAATTGCGACTGAAAATCAAGACCATGGATGAGCTACATTTCGAATTGAAGGACTTGGTGGACACTATGAATCGTTTGTCATTGATTCCTGCAGAGTTCGAGGCAAAGGCGAAAGTCGAGGGTTGGTTGTCTACGCTGAATGATATGCAGGCGTCTGATGAACTGACCGACGGGCAAGTACGGCAGTTCCTCTTCGATTTAGAGTCAGCATATACAGATTTCACAAAACTTCTTCATAATCAATAAGTCTCGGTCTGTATTTCGCAAGCCATACGCATTAGTTTCGCAACGTGATAGGATTTATTATTCTCGTATTTTGATTAACAGTTTTTTTTTTTTTAAATATTTTAAAATGTATTCACATATAATGTCATTAAAATAAATAATAGACTTCGATAAAAGAAATGTCTTTATATTCTACTTTAAATTCTTTTAAAAGCGATTTAGGTTTCGAGGGTGGCCGTGGTGTAGTGGTAACATCATCGCTTGTCACGCTTACAGGTTCACGGTTCGAATCCTGATGTCAATAATCATCTATTTATTTCGCATGAAATAAATAAAAAGTCGATCAAT
Organism: Pocota personata; assembly: GCA_963082735.1. Lineage (NCBI taxonomy): Eukaryota > Metazoa > Arthropoda > Insecta > Diptera > Syrphidae > Pocota > Pocota personata. Next base: position 190,445,120 of record OY720430.1, read on the forward strand.
TGCGAAAACTTATGTCAACTCTACTGCGAAGGCATAACACTGGCAGTAGGGCGGTCATATGGCTAAAATGCAACTTGATCGTGATGATATCATGAGGACGGACAAAAATACTGTGAATCATGAGCAACGACAAAAGCAAAAACAAACAAGCTCCCCAGTTATCTGGACACCCACCCTTGCAGTTCACTGAAACTTAATACCAGCTGAGTTTCAAACCAACTACACCAATCTGTCTTTTTCTCTGTCTCTTCCCCTTTCCTCAAACACTCCCGTGTCCTAAAATTAGTATAAGGGTATTCATAACCCCTTTCACACGTGCAACTTATAAAAAAAAAAATAGGTTTCTGGAAGAAGAAGTTATACAAGTATTCAGTTCATGCGGATACAGTCCGTTTCCCGCCAGATGGATCTTAAGCTGTTCACAATTGTGAGTGCAAAGCAGGTGGATCTACCTTTACATTAATGCACTCGTCCTCAGGTTAAAATAATGCCACACCTAAAATGCTTTCTTTTTTAGTAGTGACATTCGTGTTTATTACTACCAATTTGGAGTTGTGGAGTCTGAGAAAATCGGGAGTTTAAATTCTTGTATTACTAAGGGCCAAAATCTTCTCCAATTTTTGATTGCTTACTACCTAAACTGTACTAAATTGCACTTTATTAAAGAAATAATAAATTAAAATTATTTAAATGAATTAAGCCCAAAAAATGTCTCCATTCATAAATTTGCTGATATGTATGCATATTTTCTAAAAAATCGATTTTCTCGAAAACGGCTATGACGATTTTGTTCAAATTTAATATTTGACTATGGCTACGACTCAATCGATTTTATTCGAAATCAATATTTGACATACACATGTTCACGAAATTATTCGCACAAGACTATACCTATAGAAAAAAATAAAAAAAAAATTCAATCACTTTCTTTGATAAAAATTAAAAATATTGTAACATAATGTAGCATAATAACTACGCCCACAAAAGTAAGCAACACATTCCGAAGTGTCTTCTCGGAACACATTCGAGGTTCGTGTCCACGGATAGAGAAGAATTATGTCTAAGACGACGTCGCGGAATTAAGAGAGAATTATAACCACAAGAGATTATTGGCTGCAGCTGTCATCTTAGAATTATTACATCAGAATTTTCTCGTTCCAGTGGTCGAAGAATTTGCTAGAAGTTTCTGGCTATCAGAAATGCGACTATATAAGAACAGATGGCGATCGAGGTAGGGGCAGTTGGGTTTCGAACCGCACGAAGAGATTGGAAAAGTGGTAATAGGCGAAGTTGTAATTTTGTGATAAATTGAAAGTTGAGAGTTAGTAATTAGTTTGGATTTGTGAATTAAGTAATTGAAATGAGATAAAGTGATTTTAGAAGAAAGGGACCTTGTAAGGAAAGAATTTGCGAAGAACAGTATAGTGTGAACTTGAGTTGTTCTATAGACTAGAAAATAAAGAAATAATCTCACAGAATAACGTTCTATCTACTCGAGCCGTATCTACTCGCATATTACAATATGATGCTTCAAAAACTATTTTAACTTCATTATTAATACGTAATTAAGAAATCAAAGCAAAATATTTAATTTATAAAAATAAAAAAATTAACAAAAAAACCAACTTCAATACAATGTAACATAAAATTAGTCGCACAAGACTAAAGAGGAAGAGAAAATAACAAAATTCAAGGGATGGCCAGCATATCAATAATTTGTTGCGCCACCTTTGGCCTTAATCACAGCAAGCGTTTTGGCATACTATCCACAAGTTTTTCTTAGTGAAATCTCCCATTCACGCTTGAGGACTTCTTTAAGAGATGTTTTGCTGGTGATAGTCCGATTTCTAATATTTCTCTTAAGCTGGGCCCAAAGGTGTTCGATGGGATTGGTGTCAAGCAGCCACATTTTAACGTTATGGGCAGTATGTTTCTGGAGATTGTCCTTGGAAGATGTAATCTGAGTCTAAGCCCAATTTTGTGGCACTTTGTTGGAGATTTATTTTCAGGATATTCAGATATCCATATTGGTACATTTTATAATCAATGAACTCCATTTGTCCCAACCCGCTTACAGACATACACTATCGCATCATGACGTTACCATCACCGTGTTTCACAGTTGCTTGGAGATTAGCTACTTTTAGCTCTGTATTTGCTTGTCGCCAAACCGTTTGCTTTCCATCATTGTCAAAAAAATTAAACTTACTTTTGCCGCTGAAAATTACGGACTTCCAAAACTCTGAGTCCTTGTTAACATATTCTTTCGAGAAAGCAAGTCGTTTTTTTTATTAGTCAGCAGAAATGCATCTCTGCGGTCAGTAATTTTAAAGGTGTCTTCGCGTTTTGCTTGATTTTCTTGACGACATGCCTCCCAGTTGCTGCTGATAATATTTTTGTTTGTCCCCTACCTCCCTCATTTTCCTCATTTTTAAATTTATGGACAATATCCCTAACCACGGTGTAAGATCTTCCAACAAGTTTACCGGTCTCCCGGTATGTACTTCCTTCGCAAACTACGGATAAGCTTTCGTTCTTCCAAAGATATTTCCGATTTTTTTCCTGCCATATCGCTTTTTCTCGATTTTTTTCCATCACTTTATTTTCCGAAATATCCTACACTAAATGCCTGTTACCTCGATCAAGTCGTTCAGCAGAATGGGCCAGGGCACCGGGGTATCTTTTACTTTAATCGCACACTGGATGAATAATGCGGGGGGAAATTGTGTTATAGTACATGAACCGATTTTCATTGTAGTGGTATATCGAGCATTTACCCCTCGGAATTGACAACTTATGTTTGGATTGGTTTTCCCCCGATGTTCAACCACTTCATCGCTGGTTGAACATTTACCCCGTTTCTTACTTTACACTTCATCTCCCTCTTCTATAAAGTCAGTTTTACCCCGGGGGAAATGATCCAGGGTGCGCTGGCCCAATGAGTACAACTTACAAATCATCCCTTGTGCTTATGCGGATAATTTTGTGTCTCCTTTTTTCATTCAATATTCAGAAAACGTTTGGTATACTGCCTATAGTTTCGATTTCGTCATCTGATGTAAAAATTATTTTCCACATTAAAAACTAACAAAAATATGGCATAGGTATTTGGTTAAAAAGTATTTGTGCTAATAATTTTGTGAAGATGTGTACACAAGATTATGGTAATGAAAATGTTCAAAATATTTATTTTTAATGGATTTAAAAAGAATTTAAACAATTTTATTTCCAATTTAAATCTTAAGTGATTTGCAGATAAATAGTGCACTTTATTCGTCTCGCTCTCTCTCCCGAATTCAGTGAGCGGTATTTTGACGTTTAAAAATTACAAATGAAAACCATTGCGTCTGATGATAGACATCCTTTTTATATCCTATCTGATAAGAATTTAATTATGATACGTAGAGAAATAATAACGGTAGATCTCCAAAAGTATATAAATATATGTGACTAGCATCAAAAGTTATATCGATCTAGCTATATTAGTCCGTCCATCTGTCCGTATGTCACCACTTTTTTGGATTTAAATTTTGAGCTAGGACGATGAAATTCGGTATATAACTTTCTTAGGACCCCAGACAAATTTTTGAAATTCGGCAACAGACACGTCCATTTAAAAAAAAATTACCTATTATAAATACTTTTAGTAGAATCTGAAAAGTATAGCCTTAACATAATATACGTATGTATAGGCGTTCACATTCTCTACAATTCAACCATATAATGCCAGGACCAGTTTTGGGAGGCCTTTTTTCAAAAAAACTTTGCGCCCACTTAGAAATTATGCGGTAAAGTTTACTAAAATGGAGAGAAAAACCTCTGAGTTGAAATATTTCATTGCATTTGAACCAAAATGTTCACGACATCATGCCCACTTTGTTAGGGATGGGCTCAGACGAATAAAAATATTCCTTGAGAGAATGATCTTTATCCTTTTTCCCTGTTCATGACAATTAAAAACCCCCTTTATGTTGAAATACTCTAGGATTGACAATCGCGTCTATGAAATGTTTTTGCTTCTGACAAGAAGAAGGACAAAATGCTATCAGTCCGTAGGAATCTAAACTTTCAAGGTGGAAAAGAAAAGCCTCTTTGCTGCAGTCGTAAATTTACTCAGAATTTCACAAATGCCTAATTGTATAATAAGTGTGAAAAGGAGTTAAAATAAAAATGACGTCTTAAAAATAAGTCTTCAACTATAAGAAAGACGTCGCTGTCAGAAAAGGTGTCGTTTCACATTTTAATATATTCCTGTCTGATTTTTGACTTTTTGTTGTGAATTTTTAAATTCCAATATTTTCTAGGAATTTATTGGTGTGAAAAGAAAACAAATAATTTTGTTTAGTTACAGAAAGAAAGAAAAATTCGTGGCAAAGTTCGCGACAGTTTTTTGATATTACTGATTCTAGTCGTGGATTGAGGTTCAAGAAAAAATAGTTTTTCTACCATCGTACCACTTTCATTAAATTTTGTAATTATTCATTCAATGATACTACATTGAACAGAATCTGAAATTAATAAAACTGAAAAAAGTTGCGGAAACTACATATGTACACAATTAGTTTGTGTTCTTTTTTGCCATGAGAACTTTTCCTGGACTAGGGACAATTTCCATAAAGAAACACGGCTAATATCAAAAGCTACTGAAACTTTATAGCCAGTTACGAGGGTGGGTCAATAAGTCCCTGAAAATTAACACAAATTGTGTCATCTTAAATTTAATTTTTTTTTGTCAAGAATCATCTTTCAAAAGAACGCACCCAAATTTTCAGACAGATCTGTCAAATAGTTTTGTTGTGGCAGCCATTTTATATAGACGCCTACTAGCATTTTCGTTAAAATGAAAAAAAGTGAATTTCGAGTGCTCTTTAAATACTATTTTTCTCGAGAAAAAACTATCACGCAAACCAAACAAAAGCTTGACAAATATTATGGGGACTCTTCACCATCGTTGGATGAAGTGTATAGAGCTAAAAGGAGACTATGTTGAAAAATAAAATGTTTTTATACCGTAGAGCGTTCCTTATTTCATTTTTCAGGGACTTATTGACCCACCCTCGTAGTTGTTCTTTTTGCTATTTCAACTTTTTTGAACTGAGGATAATTTTTACAAAGAAACAAGGCTATTTTCGAGAGAAAACAACTGAATCTTCCCGTCTCTTGTAATGTTGTCATAGGATGAGGCGTTCAAAGGATACAGACGAAAAACTAGCGACCGATGTCCCGAAGGTATAGATTGTCAACTCAAAAAACGAATGGGAACATTTCGGCTATTTTTTTCTACCCCACTTTTGAGAATGTACCTTGAATATAAACTTTTTATAAATTTATTTATTTTTTTATTCTTCTATTTGCCCTAATAATTTACTTGGATTAGACTACTAGAGGGAACGATATTGTCGTATAAGAATCATTTTTTTTTTTTTCGATTTTTGACTTAAAGTTACATAGTTTACTAACTAGTTCGCGAGTCGCGTTCACAAATAGAAGGTTTTCTTTCAACTGATTCATGTCATCGTTGCAACAGAAGCTCTGTACCTAACATAGGATTTGATGAAAATTCCTACAAACTTTCAAGTCTGATAAATGCATGTACAAAAAAAAACACAAACTTTCATTTTATGCCATTAAATGTTCTTTTTTTTATTTTTCTTTCTGTATCCATTATAAATATACTCTTAGTAATTTGTTTTCTTAACTTTTTTTTTTTTCATCTTCTGGTTGTGTTGTGTAATGTCTTTGAAAAGTAGCTCTCTCTTATATTTTCGGTTTGTTAAATTCTCACATTGAAACTAATTTAAATTAAAAGAAAAGAAAAGAAAAAAAAAATAAGATACTAGTAAATTGTTTATGCATTCAAAAAGTACAAACTACGCTCATCCTCTTTATCGTTTTATTTTTGTTTATCAATTTAATTCAAGTTACTCTTTGTTTTCATTGTTTTTTTTTTCTATATAAACATTTTTTATTTTAAACTAAGCAACTCTTATTCTACGAAGAGCTCTTCTTTTCTCTGATTATATATATTTCTTAAGTGTTTCTCTTTATAAAATTGATTTTTTTTTTACTTTCGTCCAAAAAAAAAGTATTATTTACGATAAAGCTATAAATATATATTTTTGTTTAAATATAAAGATGTGGATATATATATATAAAAAAAAAGAAAAGAAATGAGTGTTTTTTCTGTTTGTTTTTAATTAAATATATAAATATATATTTATTTATTTTTTTTTTTTCATTTTATCTGTGTAATTATAATAATGTTTCTATATAATTTGTTTTTTTTTATTATTACTTTTATTTTAGTTTATATTAAGTTACAAAAAAAAGTTTTTAAAACATAAGAAAAAATGAGATACTATGAAACGAAAAAAATAAGTATTTCTTCTCATTGATTTTTCTTCCTATAATAAGTCTAAAACTGAAACGCATTGTTCTCTCATTAATTTCATTTTTAAATATTAGGTATATTATACTTTTTGTTTTTTTTTTTTTTTTTTATCTATGTAATGACAAATTTTGTTTACTTTTTCTATAGGCAATTTAAGAAGACATCTATTAAACATGAATCTTTTTGTGTGTTAGGAGGAGGGTGGTGGTGGTTGTGTTTGGTGTGATCGCTTTTGAAACATTTAAAAATTCGCATACAATATAAATGGGTTTCCTTTTGTTTTTGTATAGGGAGAAGAAAACAGGTATTTTATTTATTACAACTACACACAAATAGTTCTGAATTGGGTTTTGTGTTATTTAATACATTTATTATCTACTAGAAAACAATATTAAAAAATATATAAAGTAAATATATTGGTAACAAAGAAAGTATCCACCAATCATCGTTATCCATTGCAAACAACACTTTGTTTCGTAAAAAAAAAAAGACAAGAGGAGAAATTCTTATGTGGCCTATTTATTTAAGTTTTAATATAGATATTTAAAAATGTTTACAACATCTAAAAACATACATTTATATTTATGTGGTTCATCAATTACATATTTTCGCATTTCAATTTCTTTCGTTAACACACTCGCATACGATTTGATTTGCATATTTGGTTGGCATTTTACGGAAATTTAGACTTGATCGTTAATTTTACAATTTAGCGATTGACAGCTATCAATCGAAGACAGCTACCCATCAAGATTAACTCTGATATCTACAGACTGACAATAAAAAAATACATTTTAAAGGTGTTTCACTTGGACGCGCGCATCAACTCCTACTTGAAATTGTATTGCACATTAAAATGCAGAAAAGGTAAAAACGTCAATAATTTGCTAAAAGCTGTCAAAATATAAAACAGCTTTACAGATAGCAAGTCGACGTTTGATGTCTTGCCCTGTAACTTTAAAAACTGTTACACATTATTTGAATGTAGATACGTCATGTCAATTTGATTTGATTCTTTTGATGAATAGAATTTAGTTTCAAAATTTATCTCTCCTTGTAGTAAGTGTATAAGAAGTGTTTTTTTGTTTTCTCTTTATTCTGTAATAGATACATATTATTAAATATATATATATATATTTATATTCCATATATACTAGCATTAAAAGACGTGTTACTAATTTAATTAATAATTATTATATTTATGTATTAATTTATATTTATTTATATATATTAAAAAGTTAAACATTTAAAAGAAACAATATCCAGTTTTATTTGCTGTGTATGGATGTGTGTTTGTGTATGGGGGGAGGTGTCATTTATATATGTGTATAGATTCATCGAGTTAAGTTGTTTTCTTTTTAGCAAAATCGCACATCGATAAATTGATGTACAAAGAGAACGTTTTTGTTTTATTTTTAATTATTTTGCTGTTACTAGCACAGCAATACTATACTACTAAAAAAAAAAAAAAAAAATCTGTCTGTTGGTTAATTTGTTTAAAAAGTATATTTTTGTTTTATGTTTCATTTGTATATTATTATTTTTTTTTTAAATAGATAAATTATAATCGGATTTGTAGAGTGTTAATGCAAACTTTTTCTTGTTGTTTTTGTTGATTTTTTTTTTTTATTTCTGGACTAAAACAGTGGTGTGGGTGTGTAAACATTTTCGGCTTTCGGTTTTATGTCGCCTCTATGGAGGAGAGACAACACAGCAGAGTGTTTAGTTTTGTCCTGCCCAATAGGATGGTGAGTAGCCCTGTTTGGTAGCTGATTTTGTTTGATTACTCGACTGTTGACGTTGTCCAGTACTGTTTGAATCCTGAGAAATGTTGAATTTTATTTTTATTAAATATTTTTGTAGTTAAACTTAACGTAAACACATTGTATGAATAATTATTCTTTTAGTTGCATGGTATATGTATATAAGAATTTTAATTGTGTTAGCGCAATTAGTCTAAACATTTTTTTTTTTTTTTTTTTAACGAAGAAATAAAGTTCTAGCTTTTCTTTATGATATGAAGGAATTTCTTTTAATTCATGAATAAATGAGTGCAATGATGATTTTAATTGACTATTAATGTTCATATGAAATAGCTTAATTGTATAGGAATAGATGTTTCAAGCTCATTTGTTTAAAAGGTTTGTATTTTCCTTTTTACAAATGGTACAACTAGGGAAGACTGTTTACAAAATCTTCACGCCAGGCATGTAATTCCTATGATTGGTAATGAGCTTCGATTGCATGGTAAGATAGAGGTCTTAAAAAGAAAGTTGATTAGTAAATGCTAAGAATAAGTTTCTAATTAAATTTTGGGAAACTCTTATATGTACATATGTTTTTTGTATTTAGTGAAAAAGTAAGCAAAGTTATTTGAATTGCCATTGCCAGAAAATTCACACAAATGCAATTAAATCAGAAATGATATAAATAAATACCTTTCGGCTTCATTGATACATACATACAACTATTGTGTACAATTTTTAAAATGTCAACTACAGTAAAACTTCGATTATCTGGGTCTGATGGGACCGGAATCCCAAAACATGTAATTGAAGTATTATTTTTCTGTATTAGCAGTAAGATTACAAACGGCTAGCGATTTTATAAAACGCTATATAGAATTTATACGTATGTAATGTGATCCACGCGTTCTTAGCTTCACGCATTAAAACGGAGAATTTCCTAAAAATGTTGTAGGAACGCAGTGTTTCAACTTGTTGCGATCTATAAGTTTAATTGCGACAGTTCTAGTAGTTCTAGTACGAAATCTTAGTCGATACAATTTTCAATTAAAGAAGATGTAACACTAAAACAGATGAAAAGAATAATGAGTGCTGTTTAACCGGACTCTAGTCATTCATTTCCAACCATCCCAACCTTTACATTCTTCATGAGTTTAGGGATGACTAAAATTGGTGCAGATGTGTGCCCAGATTTCTCAGTCCAGTTCAAAAACAGCGACGTATTCAATTCCTTTTCCTCTGATCCAACGTGTCCAAAAAGGATTCAATGCAGTGGCACTGGAAGGGAGAATCAGCTACAAAAAAAAGAAGCGAAGGTCACCCAAAGCACCAAAAGGCTCATGATTACAATTTCTTGGGACTATGAGGTAATCCTCGTAGTCGATTTCAAAGAAACGAAACAAAGGGTTATTCATTTCGAGGTTGGGATTTAACATCCCTGCCATATGGCATCTGTCATGCATAGTGACAGATAGTTAGCTCTTGCCTTACCATTTTGCAATATGGATCGTTTAACCATCACTCAACGCATTAAAATTGTTGGATTTTACTACAAAAATAACAGCTATGTAATACCTGTATAACGCGATTTTACCCCCAAATTTTTTGAACAATATCTTCTTCAGCAATGAGGCCCATTTTTCTCTCGGCGGCTGCGTAAACAAACAAAATTGCACAATTCGGGGTTCTGAGACTACTAATGTGATCATTGAGAGACCATTGCATCCACCATGGGTGATAGTTTGGTGCGCGCAGTGGACCGGCGGCGTGATCGGGCCATATAGTTATGGCCTCAATACAGCCAGAAAAGTCATCGAAAATTGCCTCACAAGATTCGAAGTTTGTAAAAACTCCCACGACGGCCATTTAACCGATATCATATTCCATACATAATGGCATAATGCAAAATTTAAAATAGTAAACAAAATTCACGACCACTTCCGAAACAGTTCGAATACAAAGGATTTGTATTGTGTGACCATAATAGCTTTTTGCTTCGTTTCGTTAAGTTTTCGTTAACTTTTGCTCACTTACGAAAGAGCGAATGGATTCGTGTACGTATGAAAATTTGACAAGCGGTCCCCCATCTAAATACTAGCGCCCAATGATGCTTGATTTCGGTGATGGGACGAGAACCTTTGCTTCCGAACACATACGCCTATTATGGGCTACTTGAGCAATTGACAGTACTGAAGGAAACTTAACGTAGAGTTATGACATTAGCTTCCGACTATTATAGTTCAACCTTAAGCATTGACATTTGTAATTATGGAGCGGCAATGGGGAACATTTAACCAACACCATTCGCGCAGGGTGAAAATAATGAAAGTATATGTACGTTCATCTCGTGCTGTGGTTAAGAAATTGATGGAAATTCGATGTGCAAAGAACGGTGCTCGTAGGGACTAGTCACGCGAAAATATCTGTTAAAAACCATTCGTCATCATTCCCACCAACTGAAACTTTTCTACAGCTTCACGCAGCGCATTTTAACAAAGTTCACGAACAACTCATCCACAAAAATCGTTCTTTGGTGCAGATTTTTGGCCGGCGGCGTGATTGGGGCTGCTGTAAAAGTCAATGGTAAACGATATCGGTACATGATAACAAATTATTTGTGTCACCAATAGGAGTGGAAGACTTTGGTTTCAATAAGACGGTACCAACTGCCACGCAGCACAAAAAACAATGCAGTTTATTGCACATAAAGTTTTTCGTTTCGACGACCAAAATTGGTCACCGAGATCGTGGAGGTATTTATGAACTACCGCAGGATTTATGCCGAAAAGTAATGGACAATTTCATCAAAAGGGCTGATGTTTGCAAGGCCAGGCATGGCGCCCAATTGGACGATTTTTCATGTTTAATGTCAATGTCTCAACATGCCATTGACATCAAATTATCAGCAGTTAATCAAATTTCCAAAGCGCACAGCACTCAGACTACATTTTACGGTCCATTGCACTACCAGGCAGAAACCCCTTTTGGGTGTAGTAGTTAGAGACTTAAATTTTGTTCGTTTCTCTATGGGAATAAGCGTAAATGCAAAAGATTGTCATTCACTATTATAATCACTCCCTTCGCAGCATTAGGTGTCATTTATTATCTCGCCAAATAGATGGCCACCAGTGCAGCCATCCGTCTAAAAGCCTCCTCAATGTTGTCCAACACCGACTACACCCCACGGGAACTGAGATTTGATGGTAACTTTCGGGGATCAATTTTCGTGGAAAGTTTACTTCTACACAGACGCTTCCAAACCTGGTGATGGGGTGGGTGGAGGAGCTCAATTTGAGAATCTCCTTTGGCCTCCCAGATGACAGTCACGTATTTAAGGCGTAAATAATGGCGATTAAGGAAGTCCTGTACTGGCTGAAATGTAATGTATGTATTATCTATTCAGGATATAATCATTTACACGGAAAGCTAAGCGGCAATGAAGTCGCTAGTTTGGTGCTCATTTACTTCAAAGGCCACGGTCATCTCTCTCGTAAATGGCGGAGCAATTTAACATTCGCCTATGTTGGGTACCAGTTCACCAGTTCACAGTGACATTCAGAGAAACTGGCTACCAAACTCTCTCCCAGTATTCTGTCGGAAAGGCAACATTTAGGTATGTCTCTCGCTACATATATACACATATTCATGCTGGATGCAATCAGCAAAGCCAATCATAGATGCGAGACTCACGCGACGTGTAGTCTCTAAACAGACCAGGCGCTCTAATAGATTATTTTTTGTAAAACTATCGCGAATCAACATCGCCATCGGAGTCCTCACGGGGCACTGTCAAACAACTTCAGCATGAACTGTTGGTAGAAAGAGGAAGAAGAAACAATCCTCCATTTCCTTCGTACCTGTCCAGCCCTGTCCAAAAGAAGACTGCTCCATTTCGGGGCTCTTCTCTTCGACGACCTCTGCGAATATTAACATCAGAAGCATTCTCATAAGTTTCGGTTAGTTCAATTAGCCCTTTACGTAGTTAGAATAGCGTATCAGAATGGATCTCGTTTCGTTTAAGTGTCTGTACACAGGTGCACACAGCCACCCTAACCTAATCTAATTAATTACAATCAAAATGAAACAAATCGTTCATTCGGTACTTACTGAATTAAATTTTGATGAAAACGTGGAATATTAAATATTAGTTATTCAACAAAAATAGTTTCAATGAAATAACTTATGTTATCGACTATTTAATACAAATAATCTAAAGCAATTGTACATGTGTTCTGAAAAACATGAATTCGTTAACAGAAAATTCGTAATACTGATTGTATCTTTTTATTAACAATTAAACTTGCTCATACTTAATTTGAATTTAAACAAGAAATGAAAAAATTAAAAGCAATGCCAAGAAGAAGAAAAAAAAAAACACAAAAATAGTTAACTAACTTACCCGACGGGATGAGTTATGAATTCTGCCGTCCATCTAATGACGAACCATAAAAAACCAAAAAAATAATAATAAAAATAATAAATCATGCAAGAAGAAATCTTTGTTTTCAATACTTAATTTCTCTAAAGTATGAATTTGTTTGGTATGAAGTGATACAAGGACACCTGTTATTTAAGGAAAAATTAAGCCGTTTTGGGGCGATTGATGACGTAATAATATCAAGAGGAAACTTTATTAAAATTTAGTATGTATATTAACGGTTATATATGAACATATATGGTATAAAATGATTTTAATTAAAACAAACTAACAACACGCTGAGGGATTGTCTTTCGATTTCCTACTGATCAACTGCTGTATGAATTTTACGTCGTGAAATGATAAAAATGCCCAAAGCAAACCGAAGCAAAGAGACAGCCAAGTGACAGTGGCGTGATTCAAACACGCAAAACAATGTAAGAATGATCCATGTCGTGCCACTTCATTGTGGGTTGGGCCTTAGAGCAGTTTATTTCCAACACTTTCGGATGCTCGGAATATACATAATTTTTGTTTCTTTTGTGGTACACCAAACTCAAGAGTTTCTAAAAAAATGGTAAGGATGGACTGACACTTATCGATGTGTATGTGGACTGGCAACGAAGTTTCACGCAAATTGGTCATATTTTCTATCCGTGAAACAGTTGAGGAGTCGACACCATCTTATGGTAGCAGCGTTAGCATAACCTTTGGGCAACAACATCCTATAGTGTCAAAAAAAAAAAAAAAAAACTACTGTAAGTTTTCATTGCTGTGCCACTCACGTGGCAGTCCCAGTATCGTATGAAAATGAGGAAAGTCCAGTGTAGCGTGCCCGGTGACAACAAAAAAAAGTCACACCTTGACTGAAAAAGCAGAGGAGGTCAAAGTTCGTTGCTGGTTTCACATGAGAGATCAGATAAGATGCATGGAGCCTTTTTTTTACAGTGTCGAATTATGATACATTGTGGATGGTGGTGTGTCCTAAAATCAGCAAGACCTCTCCGATCAGGATTCGCATTGCAACTCCCAGTAGGGAATAAAACACGGTGGTGAGGCTTGACAGCATTTCTATCACCAATAATGGGAAAAAGACTAGAGATACCGAGACAGTCTCTGACGACTGGAAGAAGGGAATGATTGTTGAATACCCAAAGAAAGGCAGCCTAACAGTCTACGAAAGTAGTTCCCGTAATCATCAAAATAATGGCATAACTACGAAACTCATTAGAAACATCTGTAAGACACCCTCGACAATGAGCAACCATGGTTCCGTTCTGCTATGACCGATCATCATCGAACATTATAGATCACAGCTTCACTTGCTTTCCATTGACTTTGGGAAAACAAAATTTCTTAACCTCACTGATGGTGAAAAAGTATGTATGTACTTTTACACAGGTTGCGGAGCGCCACCTGCCGGAAATTATTCGCGTTATTACTACTAGTGAAATACTTTTTCTCATAGGCTGATGTAGTTGTGTGTTGCAAGTATTGCTGTCATCAGATCGAGAGACTAGAGAATTTCCAGCGCCTTGGAAATATTGTTGCGGCTGTCGATGGTACCGCTTTGGACGTAACCAGTTGCATATGGGAACCAAAAGCTGCGCTTTCGGCAAAATGGTGCTATGGTAACCAATCAAATTTTAAGTAACAGCACACGTGATCAATTCTGCTACTGATTTAGGCATTCTGATTTGTTGCCATAGAAAGTTGCTGCCGAACGCACACAATGTTATCAATTTAAATACCAAGCTGTGTATGTTCGTTGTCTCAGAACTAAGGGTGTTCCTGCTCAATCGTGCCTTTAACGACCAGCTTACTAGAGAATGGATCAGAGACGTATAAATAATACAGAAACGGTAGTGCATTAATCACACCCTGCGAAAGGCCTACAAGTCCATAGCTTACCAAGCCATGCAATGGACCTAACTAACCCAATGCAGAAGAAGAGCGGGTCACTCTACGGTAAAACAATAATCTCGGAAGGGAAGAGCTAGTTGGAGCTGGGATATATATGTATATACAAGGGACTGCTGATAAGTTCGCGGCCTGAGATACTCAACGAGTTATCTTCTCATTAGTGATAGCACTAACTGCGGCACTCTTTAGTAGTGTAAATATCACCTCGTTTCAATAATAATCTCATTTTGTTATTATCTGTGGTAGGATAAACATCACCATGTCAGCCGAAAACGGAAATTCTCATAATTTTGAGCACCGCGCCGAAATAAAGTACCTCGTGCAAAAAGGAAAATCGCGTAAAGAAATTTTCGAAAGCATGTCATCGACTCTTCAGGATTCTGGGCATGGTCAAAAAATGGTCTCGCTTATTTCAACAAGGGCGTGAAGACGACTCCCGCCCTGAGCGTCCTGTGCCAGTGGTCACTGAAGCCAACGTCAGAAAAGTTGAAAAATTAGCTCTGGCCGACCGAAGATTAAAAATTTAGCAGATAGCGGACGAATTGCACATAAGCAAAGAACGGATTGGAGAAATTTTGCACGAGCATTTCAACATGAAAAAAATTTGTGCGCGCTGGGTACCGAGAATGCTCACGCAGACGCGAACTTATCAGCCGCCCTTGTACATGTTTTTTTTTTTATATTCTGTATCACTATTATTATACTAAGTTTGGTTACTGGGTTAATCCAGTGTTGGAGGTATATGAAAGGGTATAGATGAGAAACAAAGATTAAAGGATAGAGTGAATATGGCCATGAACCGCACAAGACAGCGCGTGTGGGTGGTAGATACCCTAAGACACAAGCAGAAACCTATATGATTTAGAATGCAACAGCCGTTACGAAGCATTGTAAGGAATTTGGAAAACAAAGCAGTATCTTTAGCAGTACTCATTAATTTGCAGAGGTACGACTCCGTCAGCATGAGCTAAAGAAAATAAAATGAAAGAGTTTGACCGTATCCCACGAGATTCAAATGAATACAGTTGCCGCTGGGACTCTGTAGCTTTGGGTTCTTGTCGTGGAGCCGTTAAAAAGTATGTGGTCAAGAGTACCGTCATTCGCGAAGGAAATGATTGTATTGCGAGTGGGAGAGCGAGAGAGAGAAGGTCATTGAAAACGGTCGGAGAGAAGACGAGGGGGTAAAAGTACATCCACCTAATACAACTTATATTGACCGATTACTCGACCATTCGCTTGCAATCCATTTCGAGAAAATTTTATCAACACCATAAAAGCTCGAAGCTTATTTATGAGGGCGCTATGACACACTCTATGCAAAGCTTTGGATATATAAAAAGCAGCAACTCTACATTCAACATGTTGACGAATGCATCATTTCCATTTTTCAGACAGGTATACATACGGTATATCATATTTGTGTCTCCCATTAGTTTTAACGAGCGGTTTTGAATTTTATCTAAGTGCAATGAGGTTTCTGGTGTATCATACAAAATATGAACGTTGTACTCAAGTTTAAGGCAAATGAACGCTTTATAGGTTACAGCCAGGTTAAGTCGGTGTGAGGTATTTCTTGCAACGTTTGAGGAAACCTAGACAGCATTAAATTCCACTCTATTGGTTGTACCTCAACTTTTGATGCTGTGTAGGTTGGTATTTAATGAACTTAACATACGTCGCCGTTCCAGTTCTACGGTCGAAGAGCAGGGACGTTAGTCTTTGAAAGAGTATGAGAAACTGAGGGTGCTCACAAGTTACAGACAAGAGATCATTTATAAAAATGAGAAAGAGAGTCGGAGATACAGCAGAGCCTTGGGGTACACCAGTAATTATTTGATGAATTGCAGACTTGAAACCGTCTAACACAACTTGGATTGACGTCAATTTAACAGAGGCATCTTATAAAGCTATTCTGTGTATTAAACGGGTGAAGCACAAAAATTCAAAATTTAACACTAAATTAACATATAGTTCAGAGACATTTTAACCTTGTATTTATTTAAGGCTGAATTCCAAGTGATATTAACTCTGTAACCATGTCACCAGCAACATTAATGTCTCTATTGAGGATGCGTAGAGACATGTTAAAAGCCCTAAAAGATCGAATTATTACCGTTTCATTTAGGTATCGCCAAATTCTTCTTCTAGTGTATTGTTTCGTTAACTGAATGCAGACGGGAACACGAGAATTTAACTGACACCAGATAATGATCCAACACTCCTCCAACGGAAGCAGAAACAATGATTGAGTATTTATGTGGAAGAAAAGTTAAAAACAGGTCTAGACTAAGTAATGAAATGTCTTTATTATGACATAAACATAAATATGAATGAATAAAAGTAATGCCCTCTTTTTTTATGGTGGGAAAAAATGTGTGGGCTTGTTAATGTTATATCACTGGTTGGAATGCGGTTAGAAATACTACACATTTTAACTAACACGACTCAGAGTCGCCAACTTCTTTATCCTTTCAATATAATTCACTAGTGTCCAATACATTTACTCGTGATAGTCCCCATTAGTGACATGAATGAATACTGCTTCGAACATCAGTATATTAGCCACAGAGTTGTTTTGTTTTCAACTTATAATGAAATTATCACGATACAACACATGCAACTAGCAGATTTAACGTTCGTTTATGTTCTTGTTTGGTTTATGAATAGACGCGATTGATACGAGAATAATATACTATGTACTAGTAATTGTTTTTACTATTTGTTTAGTGTGTCAGATTTTGATAACTTACCTGGTGAATGGGTTGATGAATCATATTGTGATGACCTGTTGGCATCGGCTGAAGGTACATTCCATAGGGTTGAGCTGATGTTCCACCAGCAGTCTGTGTGTTCGGCATATTAAATGGGGGTGGGGTACCAGAGTGAAAATTTTGCTTCTCATATGACTGCAACGAGAGAGAAGAGAGTTTTTCAAAAGGTTGTACAAATATACTGTTTATACATGTACTCACATTGACTTTGTTTAATGCTACATGACCCTTTCCATACATAGAAGATGTAATATCGGAACCAGTTCCGGCTTGTGGTGGATTTGTTACATTCTGTGATTTAGTCTGTTGATTCACACTGGATGGGTACGCTCCCTTGGTGTAGTCCTGTGTGGCCTGTGTTAGGGCATCGTAACTGGTTGAACCATATCCAGTATTGTAGGACGGTTTGGGAAATTGACCACCGGATGCTGTGTTAGCAGCTGGAATTTGCTGCTACAAATGCGCAAACACAGTGCATGGTTAAAATTTACATACATAAATCAAAATGTTTCATTGTAGCGGATACATACCGGATAAATTGCTGGTGTCCCATACTGGAAACCGCCAGGCATCATGTTACCTCCATAAAAGTATGCGTAAGGAACGTTAAGCATTGGACCGCTAGATCCCGCCTGTTGCGACATCGTACTAGATACCTATACAAACATATTTTCAAATTATCACTTACTTCTCTGACTGTTAGCATAAAGTACTTACATTACTAACGGGGCTAGAGTTATTGTCAGTTCTGGCGAAACGACCATCAGTCATTGTTGAATATGCAACAGAGCCTAAATTATCACGCACACCGGCAGCGCCCAAACTTGTTGGCGTATAATTCAGATCGTAGTACCCCTGCTAATACAAAACAAAATAAGAATACACAATTAATTTGCTATCAATAATTGGTATGTGCTATCGAAAGGAGAATGCGTTCGTTAAGATGTTAAAGCGAAAGGTTCGGGCTTAACACTAAAACAAACAAACAAACAACATGGACCAAAAGTTAGGTTCACGATACAAAGAGAATAATTATTATTATTTTTATTTTTTTTTTTGTCGAAACATGTGTTAGGAGAGGGGGTCGTTGGTTATTTATGATTTTCTGCTGATGAAAAAGAGGTTAAGTTATGATTGATTTTTTTTTTTTTTTTAGTTCTTTTTTGCTTTAGACAAACAAAATTTTGACACGAAAATGAGTGAAATAGTGACGTGCATTATGTGTGATTTTGTGTGTTTTTTAATGTGTGTGTTGTCATTTGCATTTTAGCAGCAGGAACTCACCACATGTGGCACTCTCTGTTGCATCATTTGTAAATCCTCGTAAGAATATACTGGTTGCTGATAGTAGGGCAATCCAGTCTGAATATATTGACTAACCATTTGGATGTTGGGCACCATTCCAGCACTGTTCTTGTTGGCGTTGGTGGCTGAGTTTGTTACTTTTGTATTTGTCAAACCTAACGACGGTGAGCTCATACTGTTTGTAGTCGCTGTTGAACTGGGAACTGAACTTACGGTGCTACTAACAACGCTGCTCGATGTAACACTTGAAACGCTATAAATAAATTTAGATTGTCATTTTAATTAATATTTTATAATTAATTATTGTTAAATACTGCCATTTGTCCGTGGAGACATATGCATTTATTTACTAGTTTGTCTAGAATTATAATACATATTACTCATAACCGTGAAATAGACAATTTATAAAGTAAATAGATGGAAAATCGAACTACAAGGCACAGTGCTACGATATAAAAAAAATCTATAAGTTGACTACATAGAGGTCGAGTTCACTCAAGCTCATACTTACCTCATTGTTTTAATTAAGGAAACGGTACAGTTTTGGTATGGTAAAGTAATTTTACATTTCAATGTAAGAGTTCCGTATACGAATGGTTCCTCCCCGTAAGATCGGAATCCAGGTCGGAATATGACTTGCACAATTTAAGCATGTTGTTCACTTCAATGCAATGGATTTTCAACTCTTTCTAAAAGCGGCAAACTAATCCTGAATAATATAAAAGCCAAAACTAACTAACTGACTCATTCATCACTCCGTATCTGTAAAACCCCTGGCCTTACAAAACATGAAAATTTGCGACTTTTAAGGGGTAAAACATACAAACAAGTTACAAACCGTCTAGAACGGAACAAATAATACGCTATATCCCATCTTCTAACTCACTCCTAATACGTCCACTGGTGATTTGATGGCATATCTCACTAACTAAGATGGTTGCCCTTGATATTTCAAACGCATTTCACAGAATTTGGCATCAGACTCTTTTGTAGAAAATGCGTGTATTCGAGGCATTCAATACAAGTTGTCTTGGTCGGCTTCAAGTCTACAATTCACCAAATAAATGTTGGTGTTCCCCAAGGCTCTGTTTTGTCTCCGACTCTCTTTCTTGTTTTTATAAATGATCTCTTGTCTGCAACTTCTAACCTAATCCATTCCTTCGCTGATGACAGTACCCTCAGTTTTTCATATTCGTTCCCTAACTCACATCCTTGCTCTTCGGCCGTAGAAGAGGAACGGCAACGTATGTTAAACACATTAAATTCCGACCTGTACAGCATAATCAAATCGGGTTCAACCAACAGAGTGGAATTTAATGCTTTCAAAACACAATCCTTTCTTCTGTCTCTCAAGCGCAACCATAACCTTCAACTATTATCCATGAATGGTACTTGCAACGCTGAAACCGATAGACTTGCTATTCTCGGTATGTGTATTAATAACCAAATTTTCGATGGAATGATAACATATTAGAGGTAGCTAAAAACGCTGCAAAATGTCTAGGATTCCTTAAGCGGTGCAAGAAATATTTTACCCTGTCTTATCTGGCCGCAATTTATAAGGCATTCATCTTCCCAAAGCTGAAATATAACGCCCATATCCGGTCTGATACACCCAAGAACGTTCTGCACATACTAGACAGGGTACAGAATCGCGCATTAAAACTTATAGGTGATAGACATTGTGAACTCCATACATTCAGTCGAACATCGTCGAAATGTATCGTGTCTCTCCCTATTTTATCGCTTTTTTTTTTTTATAAAAAACGCTTCAGTGAAATAGCCAGTTGCATTCCTCCCCTTCAAAATTTTACCAGCAACACACATCATGCGTCGAATGCACATCAGTTCACCGTTAAGTTCAACTTCTGTCGTACTGTCTCAAATGTGTAATGATCTACCAGGCTCTGTATTTCCCCATCACTACAACCTTCAAACTTTTAAAGCCAACGTGCACATACTTCTCCTCTGTTCCTCTTCCCCATTTTTTCTTCCGCTAAACTACCGTGCCCTGAAACAATTTAAGGGTATTCATACCCCCCTTGGCGCGAATTATAAAAAATAAAAAATAAAAAATAAATAAACGTGGCGTTGCGAAATTTTTAAAACTGATGCAATAATATCTTTTCCGTGATGTTTAGAAAATTTGATCAGAAAACCATTGCTATAACTTTTTCTTAGCAAAAAGTGGGCGTGGCTCCCGAAATTTGTAACCGAAATGCACGGATTCTGATGAGATATTCACAATAAGACTTAACCATCACCGTAAATAATAATTTGAATAATTTGAAATGTTTTTTTTTTTTTTTTTTTTAAGAAAATGCCCCCAAAAAGTGGGCGTAAACAGACTTTTGTTTTTTATTTGCCATAATGCATGATCCTGCTTTATGTTAAGCATAGCGTTGGGGCTTTTCCATTTAACAACCGAATTGAGAATCGTAAGACGCCATGAACCGGGGAAATTGCCAAGGCACTGGTTGCCAAAAGGTGTCAGATTTTAAATCTATGTTAATCATAGTAATGAGCATATAGATATAAAATGGTTCAAATTAATGTGAAGAATCATGCTCAAAAGCATTACAAAGTATTAATAAAAATATAATTGTTTACTCTAATAATAAAGGGTGGTTAAATTTTAAGGGCCGATGTTGAATGTGAACCACACCTAAACGTCAAGTTTTTTTCTGCATTTCATTTGACATTTCTCAATTTCAGACTAACTCAATTTGAACCATGGAAAGATACACAATCGAGCAACGCGTTAAAGTTATTCAGGCTTATTATGAAAATGGGCGTTCAAATCAAAATGCATATCGTGCATTTCGTGATTCTTTCGGTCCATTTAATCGTCCAAATGTGCGTACAATCGGAAAAATCGTGCAAAAATTTGTGCAAACCGGGTCTGTAGGAGATGTGAAAACACCAGTGCATGCTCGTACAGCTCGTACTGCAGAAAATATTGCTGCTGTTCGCGATAGTGTGGCTGAAGAGCCGTCCACCTCAACTCATCGTCTTGCCCAACAATTGCACCTCTCACGCTCGTCGTTGATGAACATTATGCATAAAGACTTGCATTTACGCGCTTACAAGGTGCAATTGACTCAAGAACTAAAGCCTCTTGACCATTTCAAGCGTCGTCAATGGTCACCACAAAATTGGTGGCAAGAAATGGCAACAGTGGATGATCAATTTTCGAAGAAAATCATCTTCAGTGATGAGGCACATTTTCACCTCAGTAGATTCGTCAATAAGCAGAATTGCCGCATTTGGGCGAATGATAATCCAAGAGTGATTGTCGAAAAACCAATGCACCCACAAAGAGTGACTGTTTGGTGCGGTTTATGGGCTGGCGGCATCATCGGGCCGTATTTTTTCCAAAATGAGGCCGGTCAGGCAGTTACTGTGAATGGTGTTCGCTATCGTGAGATGATAACGAACTTTTTATGGCCCGAATTGGAAGATATGGATGTGGACGATATGTGGTTTCAACAGGATGGTGCCACTTGCCACACAGCTAACGAAACAATGGCTCTTTTGCGCGACAAATTCAATGGCCGTGTTATCTCACGTGGTGGCGATGTCAATTGGCCGCCAAGATCATGTGATTTGACACCGTTGGACTTCTTTCTTTGGGGTTATTTGAAAGAAAAGGTGTACGTCGATAAGTCAGCAACAATTCAAGAGCTAAAGGATGAGATAATTCGGCACATTAACGGCATAGAACCTCAATTATGCCTCAGCGTCATCGAAAATTTGGACCATCGGATGGAGGTGTGCCGCCGAGGTCGCGGCGGACATTTGGCCGATATTTTGTTCCATACATAATTGAACCATACCAATATTTTCATAATAAAAAGAAATGACAGTAATTTCCTAAATAATTTGTGTTTTATTCAAAATCAACATCGGCCCTTAAAACTTAACCACCCTTTATGATCACCCATGAAATCAGCGCATTGTCGCCTTTAATTTGATACCTACATTTTAGTTATTAAAAATGTTGTTTGACTTTTACTCTAACTTCCAAAACTTGTTCGTTCTTGAACTATTCCAAAATGTTACTGCTGATTTGTTTGCGGTAATAAAACTAAACTCTGATTTCAGCTTTCTACGCCTAGCGGTTCAAAAGTTATGAGACTGTGATAGACAGACGGACGGGCAGACAACTGACTCTCAACATAAGTGTTCCGTTCTACTTTGTTTCTATTGTTCTGCATAAGCTCTGTTTCACAGCTATGCTAAACAGGAGCAAATCCATGATTTTAATCACTTGCCAGTATGGTCATTTGTGTGTAGTTTCGTGTGCGAATGGCCTGGAGCTACAAATTTAAGTGAACGAGTGATGGCCATCAGTATCCAGAGAAACATCTTTGGGAAGAAATTGCTTAGGTTTTACCCAAAAATAACAAACACAGAATAACACCACCTGATCGTTCATTTCAAGATTCCGCATAAATAAATAAATAAATATTTAGGCGCTAACAGCCCAATATAAGGCATGGTCTGACATCTCGCAGCCATTATACTGGAGTATAGCGTATCATGCTTGAGACCTACAGTTTTATGCTGTTTTTGAAGGTCAATTTTTGTTTTCTTGGATTCGAACCTTGAACCTTCTGCTCAGTGATCGCGCACTTAACCACTGAGCCACAGATTCCGGATGACAGCGTGAATAGCAACAAGCTCTATCACGTCAGGCGTAATTGTCGTATTAATGCTAAATTCATTTGTCTATGTACATAGGATGACAGTGACCAATGCTTGCTAGTCGGAAAAGGCACCACCAACATAATCAGTACCACCACAAACACTTTTTTTAACAAGTCAGAACAACTTTGTAGTTAGATAGGACATCATTATTAGAACAAAGTGAACAATAACTGGAACTGCTAACAATTAATGCCATAGCTAGAGCGTCAAATATAACAGCGTTGTAATCAAGGTCTATTTAGACTCTGCTGTTAACTGTTAGATCTGCCGACGATAACAGAGGATATCTATTGAAGAATCACTCTTGCCAATACTCTAGATAAAACCCTAATCATCCTAATTTTTTTGCATGTACAGGTCCTCTTGTTTGCATTGACGAGTATATCAAATGGAATATGGAGTATCAAAGATTTCGCTTATTATAAGTGGTTCATCAACTTTACCAAAGGTAACATTGGATGACCCACAACTTATTGTTTTCTGCACTTAACATAGTATCATATATTTGAGCTAAAAAATAAAATAAAATACAACACAAACTCAAAAGAATCATCATGCATACCATTAGACGACATATAATATACGAAACACATTTTTTTTTTGTTTTAAATCACTCTTTACAACTTTTATAGAATAACGCATGCAGCTGATTGGAATTTTCAATCGATAACTCTTACCTTTCATAATGAGAGCTAGACGATGTAGTGGAAGTATCCTTCAGTTTAGCACTACTAAAGTTACTGTACTGAGATGATGAAGTGCTTGTGCTACCAGTGAACCTATATGTGATGCGATTTGATTTGTTTAGTAAGTTAATTGGGTCACACAATTGAGAAAATAAGAATGCGAATTAAATTTAAGAGAAGAAAAAAAAATTAAAATGAAAACAAAATGTTGTTTAAAAAGGAAATCAACGAATGTGACTATGTGGGGGGAGATGGCTAAAGTAAAATGAAAACAAACGAAATGAAAAAGATAAAAAAAATTAAGCAACAGAAAAATACGTGACATCTTGTGTGCAGCAGGTGGGAATGAAGGAAATGCACCAAGGATTTACTTAAAAACAATCGAAAGCCAGAAAATAATTTAAAAAAAAAATTCAAATCACCTTTTTTTTTTTATTTAAATGGAACATATTCGTTATCGGATTTAAAAAAAAAAACAATGCGTGCATCTGCACTTAACTAAGGAAGAATGTGATTATAAGAAGGAAATAATCGAACGAAGCGACTCTGCCCTACAGAATTCTATCCAATTGGTGGCAGTGCTAACGGGTGAATCGAAATCTGATTCAACGATTAGGTTAAGACTTTAAGCAGCTGGTTTTCCACCCTGAAAATGCGTTTACAACAACGTACGGTGAAATATCAAAAGAGTTTGATTTTGTTCGGTGTTATAAATATGTCATCGTTTCGCCGTTCAAAAATGTACGAGTATATCGAATAAAACAGTGAAGATATATAGGATCTAAGCAGCATCTAACATATGGGGCGATGAGGTTGTGCCCGACAGCGGCTTGATCTTTCACCTCTTCATCTCGGAGTTGAGAGAGTAGCAAAAGGAGCAATTATGGGGATCGCAAAAGACGTAATAGGGAAAGAGAAGTGCATCGGATTCAGAAATCGGGACTGCTTCTCCAAAGTAGTATCTCTGCTGTAAGATAATACTCGTATTATCAAGAAATACAGCTTCGATAAAACGTTCATCACGAAACTGAGTAAATAAAATGGGCTAATGAATCGACGACAGCTGAGGCAACTGGGGAGGAAGCTCTTGAGCCAAGAACTACACACTCGAAAGGTGTGCCTAAATAAACCTTGAACAAGACTATCACAAAAACATTGCGATTATGTCGGATAGCCAAGCTGCCATCAAAGAATTGAAATTACCTCTAAGATGATATGGGAGTGTTTAGTCCTAGACAAACTGAACAATTAATGTATGTAGAATCAAAGGATATTAATGAGGAGGCCGCGTAGGGAGAGAGGAATAAATCAAAAAAGTCAAGATTTTTAGAAAACTACAAAAATTAAAGCAAACAAAAGCACTCCCAGTGATTGATAACTGGAAAATGTCTGAAAACTGCACTAGCTTAAGTATGTAATAATAAAGCTACAAATATATTTACTCATTGTACACTGAAAGCTTCGAAAGCATCTTAGATCTAGAAAACGACAGGATACGCAGATTTTGTGATGAAGCAGAGGAGACTACTGGACTATATTCAAAGAAACTGTACGGCATTCACTCGCAACTGAGTAAGCTGCACCGTAACTCATCAGACAGACGAGGAAGATCTTCTATCGCTAGGTCCGATTAAGGTTATTATGTTTTTAAGATAATTTAAACTAAAGCTTACAATTTTGTTCTGCTTCGCTCTTTCTCTTTTCCACTATTTTACCACCTCAATGGTATACCATTAATTATATATTCCCTATGGTAATTTTGAATGAAAACTATTCACTTTTCCACTGAAGAGGAGCTAATTGGGGGTTTTCGAGAATTTTGCTTCAATGATTGGTTTCTACTGACTACTTTGAAAAAGTCTATTGAAGTAAGCCGAACAATACAAATTATGGTCCGTAATAGAAAAAAAGGATTTGTTTGTTATGGGTGCGTAATGAAAAAATGTTCGTTTTACTAGTACATATTTGGGTAGTATACCCATATTGCCATTCAGTGGCAAAATAGATTTATACTTGCTCGTGAAACCGCAAGCAGTGATGCCACACCGAGCAGTGAACGTCCTAGCAAAACCAATAAGCAGGATGAAAACTTGATTGCGTAATCGATGGCTTACGGCACCATAAGAGATCAACAGAAATAGAAAAGTCCCAGTCTCCGTTACAACAATTAAAAGACGTTTCTGATTGGACGTGTTGCCAAAAAAAAAAGCCGCTACTTAGGGGGCAAAATAAGAACAAACGACTAAATTAGCTAGAGCTCACCAAAATTGGAACATTGAGGACTGGGTTGTTTGGACTGATGAATTCAATTTCGAACTGTTTGGTACGAAGAGCAGGGTTTTCGTTCGACGTTTTGTAGAACAAACCGCCTTGCCGCAATGTATTGTGCCCACCATAATGCATGTAGGTGGATCGATTTTGTTGAGGGGGCCAGTGATCTCGTTTGTATCGAAGATATTTAAAACAAAAATGAGAATGCTATTCCAAGTGGAATATTGGATTCGGTTGATTGGAGAAGGGTTCGTCTTTCAACAAGATAACGACTCAAAACAAACTTCTAATTTGTATTCAAACATTCTGCAACAGAAGGGTGAAGAAGGGGTGTTAATCAACATAGTCTGGCCACCATAGTCGCCAGATTTGAACCCAATCGAACTTTTATGGGATTACTTTGGACAGAAAGGTTCGCCAAATGTTTTTTTTTTTTTTCACCAGGATTCTTTTGGCAGCAACTGAATGACATCTGGATGAGCATTCCAACCGAAATAATATCAATGGATGTCCAGACTTGTTAAATCTGTTATAAAAGTCCGAAGAGGATACTCCGACGAAGTTAAAGTTTATCTTATATTAAAATTACCTAATTTCATTGAAATACTATTTAAAATGCGTCTATATAGTGTACTCCAATAAATAAAAATAAGGGTAAACAAATAGTTAACCGCTTCTTTCTAATAATAGCTTCTTTTCATAGAACTTATTGGTGGTCTTAAACTTATGAACGGTGGAGTACATACATACGTACTCTTTAAAACTTTAAAAAAGAGAATTAATCATTTAATTTGAAATACCACGCCAAATTTCCCGAGCGGTGTGAATACTTTTTTTCTGAAATGACTGAAGAAAAAGAGAAGTTTTGATGTTTTGCGACTCACATTTGGCATTTGGCAATGAACTGAAGTTGGCTGCCTTGCATTAAAGTGTGCAATCGAAATTAAATTAAATTTCACTTATAATACATGGTGCGTAAGTTATTTGAGGTAATGTCTGTGCCCAGTCGATTAATTTTTGATCGCATTAATAGCGTAGGCGTTTAAGTTTTTCCCGGCGATAATGTCAGATAATGCCGAACAAAAGAAATTAAAACATACGGCGTGATTGTGCAGACCAAAGTGATCTCGAAATTTATTTATTTATTTGTAAAGAACCTTATAAAGGTAAATTTACAATCTCTTATTTGAGAAGGCATTCGGGCAACAAAGCCACATGATGCCGTGGATAAAAATCTCGAAATATTGTGCATTTTTTGAAGTCGCCCGATCATTTGTTTACAAGGTTCACGTAGAGTTGACTTCTGTCGACAATGTTTTGTCTGTTGTGAAACGTAAAAATTATTAAAAATGTTCGGACAGCAAGAAGAGCCCAGAACTTGTTTAACAAGTGCAACATCGTATTTACCAGGACCCTGGAAAGGGTAAAGGGTAAAATCCATTTACAATTTTTCAAAGATTTTTGCTTTATTGGAGACACTTTCCGATTATTTATGGAAAATTATTTAATTTAAATGACTACCGCGTCTGGCTTGGCAGAATATTTTCGACGGTTCGGGGCTCTATTTCACGAATAGCTCGATCAATATTGTGTTTTAGTGCCTGAATCGTTTTTGGATTGTCAGCATACGAGGGCAAGGTGAAAAGTTCTCGGCCTGACAATGAAAGACTGCGATTTTCAGTTAAAAAATGATTTTATTTTTCTTCATAATCTCCATTGACTTCAACACACTTGGTCCATCGTTTCTCCAACATCAGTATTCCTTCTCGGAAGTGAGAGTCTGGAAGGCTGTGAAAATATTCATATACGGCCCTCTCAACTTCTGCATTGGATGCGAAGCGCTTCCCAGAAACAAATTTTTTCAAGTTTGGGAACAGATGGAAGTCTGAGGGTGCCAAATCAGGTGAATAGGGGGGATGGCCGAGCAAATCGTACCCCAAATCCCAGCAGTTTTCCCATCGCCAACACACACTTGTGTACAGGTGCATTGTCCTGGTGAAAGATGATTTTTTTCTTCTTCAAGCCATGTAAATCGTTTGCGCATTTGCTTTTGATCGGCATTTAACAAATGCGGCACCCATCTTGCGCAGAGCTTTCGCTTCCCTAAGTTTTTGTTCAAGATGTTTCACTCCCCTATCGTCCAACACGATATCATGCACGTTTTTGATGGTTTCGGGTGTGGTTACGGTTTTTGGCCGTCCTTCACGTGGGTCATCTTCGAGGGACGTGCGACCACGTTTCAATTCAGCTGCCAACTTTTTAACGGTTGACATGGAAGGTGCAGAGTCCCCGTAAACTTTTGTCAACTTTGGATGAATTTCCTTAGGGGAAACGAAGAATCCCATCCAAAACGAAGAATTTTATTAACGAAAAACACGCAAGACGTCTACTGCAAAAATTCGTGTAAAGAAACTACTTGAGAGAACAAGTTGAAATTTGTCATACGAACTAATAAGAAGTGCACCCAGGCAGGAAACATAAATTTTTACTGATTGGAACGCCATCTCTGCGTCAGGCCGACAACTTTTCACCTTGCCCTCGTAACATCTACCTTAAACGACACCCCATCAAACAAAAATGCAACGGCATCAAATCGCAGCTCCGTGGATGCCAAGCAACATCACCATTATTGAAGTTAGTGCGCAAAAGATCGGTTATTAGGTTAGCTTGTGTTGCACCAGAGATCGTCCGAATTCATTTCCTCAGTGACCTCATAACTTGTATTATCAATTAGCATGTCAATCTCACGAACTTTCTTCACAAACTTGTGTGTAGCAGGCACGATTTCGACCGAAATTCCTTTTCAAAATTTGCACTGTTTCGGCAACACAGCATTCACTTTGGAAATAAGTTTTCAATATTTACCAACGTTGTTCAAACGTAAACCGATTCATTTCATATCGGGGAGATATGATTCTGGGTTTCTGTCAATTCTGAACGCGAAAGAGCTGTCAGTGTTAAAATAACATGTAATTTAAAACGAAAGGCCAGCAGATGGCCCACCCCGTTATACATTATGAATATGTGCCAAATTATGAGCATTTCCGTTTTTTTTTTTTTTTTTTTTTCAAATTTGTCTTTGAATAGTTTCCACACCCTGTATAAGATCAACTTGGTTATGAAACAGATTTATGCACAGTATCAGCAAATGGGCCTTTGACCGAAGTAGAAAAAAAAAGAAAAACATCCTGGGATAGCTCACTGGTAGTACGTTGGTGGCTAAAATCATAACTTATTTTACAATCAATTTGCTGGTAATCTTACATCTTTTAATTTGAATTTTTCATCCACTATCTAAGGACTGCGATATACATACATCTGATACACACATAATAGCTATACATATATGCTAAATAACAAAAGATGTTCACCGTGAGAATTTTATACAACAAAAAATCTCAAAATTATCAACAGTTACTCCAAGAAGTTCATATGTTAGGAAAAGTTAATCTAAAATTATTGATGTCCATGAAGATGATACGTACGACCATGAAATTTTGATTATTAAACTTACTTCCAATTATTGTTGTCCACAGATCGAAATTTCAAAAAAAATATATCTCACATATTTGATTCAATAATTGTTAGCACTTGTAATGGGAACCAATTAATATAAGCAATTTTTTTTTTATGAAAATTAGAAGCAATAAATGTATATGTACACACAAATAAAAGCATACAAGGATACGGTAATGGTAGTGTAGAACATAAAACAAACTTATAAAAACAATTATATTGTAGTAAAGAAATAAATTAGTGAAATTGTGTAGTAAGCAGTAGCATACATACCCTGTATTATTTGAAAGGCCAGTACCACCGTAAACACTCTGGCTATTTTGGTACGCGCTTTGCTGTGATGGATAAGCCGATGTTGCCTGATTGCTTTGGTACTGGCTGGATAAATATCCGGCATTGGAATTTGCACTGTTAATTGTTTAGGGAAAAGAAGAACAAATTTGTTTGGGATATTCTAGTTAACTTGTTAAGATATTAATAATACAAAAAAAATATTGTATAATATTTCAAAACACGCACTAATTCTTAATTAGCAGGGTTAAAATATTAACGTTGTGTAACATAATTCGAAAACTGCTTATAGATTTAAACAAAATTCTATAGTTTAGTAAATATGACTGAATGAAAAAGAGGCACATGTTGCTGAGTCACATACAATTATGATACACCTTTTTATAGCGCGAAATCATGAATGGCAGCATTCAGGAAATGTCTCACCATGAAGCGTATGGCGTATGGTGCAACTGATGGCTTTGGGGACCGGCAAACGGTATGAGTCTTGAGTCACATGAATGTTAAGTTGCTATGTTTGTGTTGATGTATGTATGCATCTTTTTACTTCCTCGTCGGACAACTAGTGCATTCGCCCATAGTAGAGCAGTTGCTGCCGCGCGGCTAGTATTTTGCTATGTGAAATGTTGTTGACATTCGTATTTCATCCCCAGACAGTCCCATTGTGTCATTTATTATATTTAAATCAGTATTCTGTAACAATTCGATTCGTGCGATATCCCCGCAAAAATTTCATTCGTGTGGCACTGTATGCCTTCTAAAGGGTTATACAAATTGAGTGCCACATCTTTCATTTCTTAAATTTCCAATTTTTCGACAGACTTCAATATAGACAATTTTTTATAGAACGCTATAAAGTGCGGCAACAATTCGAAATTATTAAAATTTATTATAATAACTAGAGTTCTGTTCGAACTTATTTTAGTTGGTCTTACATAATCGAGCTTCGCGGTCTCTGGCACAGTGGTAAAGTGCGTGAACTACTGAGCGAGAGAAGACCCCAATTGCAGTCCCAGAAACACAAAAAAAAAGTTTGTTGACGGTTTCACCTCTCGCGACCGCCTGACAAACACCCCAGAGTAAAATTGTCATGATAAAACTTCTCCCTTCCGAAACGGCAATAAACTCTAGGTTTCTTCTGTTGGAATGCCTGTTAGCATTTCTGAGAGTACAATTCGTCGACTTGTGGAGAAGAAACATCAGATGGTCTCTAGGCTTTAGTTCTGCGCAAACATAGCTGGATAGTATTTAGTGCGCATCTAATAAATCAGAAGGTGTGAGCCTTTCAGAGTGCTTCTGAATGTACGTATGTATATATGTTGTCGTGAATGAGAATTTGCAGTAAAGTGGAGAGATATCTCCTCCTTACCTGATAGGTTGATACATGCGTCTTAGAAGTCCGCACATAGAATGTTGTGAAAAATTAACGTATGCCATAGATACAGACCGGCATGAGAGGAACGTATTATTGACACTTCTCAATACCAAATATTGTGTCTGTGACTTCCTCGACAAAACATACAAGCAATGACTTGAATATGACGCCAAAAATATAATAAGGACAAACTACACAGGCTAATCGATTTTACAGCGGACGAAATATCATCGTAGCCAATACATGATTTCCACATGTTTTTCCGATCAACAAATTGCACGTTCTCTGTTGCAGTATGCGGATATCCCGAACGCCACAAATCAAAAAGGGTTTAAAGTCGAATGGCTGCCAGGCAGGAGTAAAGTGTACCAGTGGCACCATTGCCAGCAAGCCATCAGTAACGCATCTTATGCTGTGCTGGTTTTCTCTCGGCCACTAGAAGCAAATCCCTGGTTTGATGAATAGTGCTCGCAATAAGATGAAGCCAAATAAGAGGCATACTAAACGGTGCTGCATAGAAGACGAAAAGTCTGATAGTTTTATCAAAAGGTAAGACCAATACCCTACAAACCTCAAACAGAACCCTGTATGACGGAACAAGCAAAAATAGATGTAGAGTTACAGTCGGTACTGAGTCTAGAAAAATAAAAATTCAAATAAAATTTCTCAGACGTAATACCCTAATGGTAACCACCAACATTTCCAACCAAAATTAAGTGAATATAGAAATATCCAAGCTGAAAACCAACTAGTCTGCTGAGCTATTTATTTAAAGCAGCAATAGTTGATTTGGAACGAAGTATACTGATGGCTTGCCTAATAGAACGCTCAAATATCGAAATTCTATGGATCATTCCATTGAGGTCTTCGGCAAGTATCTATAGTATAGGCATAGGTCTGCTACCAGTCTTCGATAAGCTACAGGTTGGAGATTGGAAGTTAGTGCGGGATCTTCTATTAAGCGAATTGCTCGTCCCTGTGTGCTGTCAAGCAAATGAAGAGATTGTTTTGGGGCCGAACTCCAAACGTGAGAACAATACTCAAGTACTGGTCTAACTAGTGATTTGTACAGCAGAGGGAGCTGCTCTTTCGCTATAAAGTATCACTTGGCTCTAAATAGGTAGCTCAACTCCATGGATGCCGATATTGCAATGTGGGATATGTGGTTGTGCCAGATTTGATTGTGATTCCAAGAAGATGCATGGTTTCCTTGGTATGGATAATTTGGTCGTTCATTTGAAGCTGTGGTACACATAGGAGTGCACGGGAATGATTAGACAACCACACTACCCAGGTTCTTTGTACTTATCACTCTTTAATATTCATACTTGCAATTTCTTGGGAACTCAAAATACAAGCACATCCAACACGTGTTACAACCATTTCTA
Organism: Pocota personata; assembly: GCA_963082735.1. Lineage (NCBI taxonomy): Eukaryota > Metazoa > Arthropoda > Insecta > Diptera > Syrphidae > Pocota > Pocota personata. Next base: position 190,477,909 of record OY720430.1, read on the forward strand.
CTAGCTTATACAACTACAATTATGTTTCGTACATAATTTGCTTTTTCTGTTTAAATTCATGAGCAGTATTTGATTTGATTATTGTTTTACAGAAAAACAAAACTCAAAATAAACCAAAAAAATAAAAAAAATAAAAAAAATTATAAACACAAACACGAGAACGAAATGAACCAAAAAAAGAAAATCAGAGGAACCCACTTACCTTGCATTATTCACAGTACTGCTACTGCTTCCACCCACGGGAATGTTTTGCGTTGAGCCACTACTATTCACAGCGCTACCAGCAACAGAATTCGATGAACTATTTACAGAAGATACATTCGCCTGCTGCTGATAAGAATTCACAGAATTCTGATTATACGAATTGTAGTTGTTCGACGGTGGTTGGTAGGTACTGGCCGACGAAGCCTAAAAATATGGTTACAAACAATTAAAGAGTTTCCATTCAAAATGAGACCAACTCACTTGTACGTTAGTGTAACTGGCACTATTGTAGCCCTGACCAGTTGCTGTCGGTTGGTATGATGATGATTTGTTTGCTGATGAACTTGAATTGTACGAGCTTTGGTAACCAGTTGTACTTGATGTATTCGACTGATTGTACGGATCATTTTTGGACAACTGATCCAATGAACTATTGGTTTGCGCATTCATTGAACCCACACCGCTTGCGTTTTGTTGCTGCTGGACATTCGATGAATTGCGTTGTGAGTAGCCCGATGTAAGACTATCCGACTGTAATAAGGAGATTGTTTAACTTTTCAAAGAAACTTATTTAAAAATTTGATTTCTTACGATTTGCGAATTCTGCATTCCAGCTGCAAGTACGGCTTGTTGCTGCGAATTAGACTTTGTTTGGTAGTCATTCTGTACAACCTCTTGCGACTGAACAATCTGCTGATTATCAATTGTTGCTGCGGAATTGAACTTTTCGGGCAATGCATCAAATGAATCTTCTGTACCAAAGTCTAGACCACCGAATTGCACATCCAAATAACCAATGTTATTAAGCGTGTCACCAGGCATTTCCACTGCAGTCGATGGAATCTACAAATACATGAAATTAAAGTAAAGGTTGATATCAAGGGCAAAGCTGGTAGGTTGGGACTAGTATAGTAGTAATTCTTACTAAGCAGTACCAAGGTTAAATGCCCGATGATGCTGTATCACAGCGAGTAAATATCTCAGAGAATTTAAAGACACCATTATCTCTTGCAGTGCTTTGCCGATGCGAAACGGGGGGAGATCTATCTTAACCACCCTGACTACGCTGATGATGTTTGCATACTATCGCGCAATTTGGTGACACATGCAAACCTGTTGTTAGCTGAAGATAAACTTCAAATAACAATTCTAATCTCTACTAAAATATAAACCCTTTGTAAAAGGTGCACAAACTTTATCGGACAGACAGACCTGGAAACGGATTGAAGAGCGTATTTCAAAGACGCATTTCAGTACCGCAAGGAAACGAAAAACGTACATGACTAATAAAACTACATTAACATCCCTGCTTCAGAAACTGCACAAACAGCAAATAGCCGGACAGTAGGACCGTGTACAGAGTCATCAGAAGATGGTAGGAACATTTTACCATAGTTCTAAACTGTTAAGCGACTGCTTTATGACTCCAAACCTTTCAAGCTTTTCCAAGCCGCTCTAAGTATATCGGCAGAACCTCTGCATCATCTCATAAAGAATGCTTGGGATGGTTATCAAACTCCTAAACGAGAGTAACTTGATGGAGTGCATAAACTAGATAGAAATTTTTGCGTTCCTCCGCTGGTTGTTAAAATAATAGCTAACATAATTCTGAATCAGATCAAAGAACAACGTGATTCTACCCTCGATGTCAAACAAACAGGTACCAGCTCGGGGTGGCAAGACAAAAGCACAGCCTTTCAAATAAGCATTGCAGGACAACGATACCAAACTAGATATGGACAACAAAATCGGTGAAGCAAAACATGAGTCCAACTTGCAAACCTGTACTGCTGTATAGGTATAGTAGTTGAATGATCAGATGAAGATGTCCTCGTACTATGCAATAATTGAGCAGAGAAATTGAAAATGTAATCCCCAAAGTTTCAAGTAAACATTGGTAGAACTGAATATTTGCAACTGAAACGTTTAAGGCAGAGTAGTATAATTTCCATAAAAGTTAAGCTGCGATTGCAATTGAAAAAGAGTGAGTGGGTTTCTTCTGAAAAGTTTGTTGCAAGATGCTCTGGGAATAGTCTTAGCAGTTGGGCAGGATATGAAGGAATTTAACACACATCGTCAGGAACCGTACATGATGGCAAGTAGGCGTGAATGATACCTTATTATCCAGAGGAGGACAATGGAGCTAACCGTCCACGGCTTAAGTGTGTAATGATGTCGATCTGTGCTTTACATAGAAAATAGCTTTTATCAGCAACCAAGTTGTTCTAATAATAATGGGTAATGGAGAAGGAACACCAATTGAATAGTTAAAGATGCTTCTGAAGACCAAAGCGTATCTGTAGAGCTGTTAAAAACTGTCTACAAATGCTATTGCGACTTCCTATCAATACCAGTCCACCTATTCTTAGCTCAGTACCTAATATTAAATAATAGAATCTCACTTCACATACCTTCGACGGTGGAGGCACTTTGGCTCTCGCCCTACGCACAGCTGGCTGCGACGAAACATTCTGATCCCCAAATACTGTTGCATACGACGACGGATATTGCACAGATGAATTTTGGTACGAATTCACATTTACCGCTTGCTGGGAAACAGCGGCAGCGGCCGCGGCCGCAGCTGCTGCTGCTGCTGCAGCCGCCGCATTCTGCGAAGTCAACGAATTAAAATACTGAGATTGCTCCGCCGACAGTGTCGATGAACTCTTCATTTGCTGTGAATCCAAGCTACTCAGTCGCATATTATGACCAGCATTCGACGAATGAATATCGGGGAACTGTGCTGGATTAAGAGTACCAGCTCCGGACACTGCTACACTCGAATTATTATTCACCACCGCACTACTGTATTGCTGAACCAGATCGTCATTGCTCAGATGAGACGATTGCTGCTGCGGCTGCTGTTGTTGCTGCTGCTGAGTGGTACCAAGATGAAGCTCCAAACCAGGCGGAGCTGACAATTCAGCAGTACCACCGCCGCCAACCCCTCCAACAACCGGTTGTTGGCTCTGCTGCAAATTGCTCGGTGTAAACACTTTGCTATCCTTCAGCGAGCCAACATATTCCTCATTGTCCCAATCACCCCATGCATCGTCTTGCTGCTGCTGTTGTTGTTGCTGCTGCTTCTCGGCATTTGTGGCAATTGTATTGTCCCACAGTTCAACCTCTTGATGGTCTTGATCCTGGTGGCGTGAGTAGTTACTACGACCGCCTTGATCTCTTCCCATGCCGCGTTGACCAAGGCGACCACCACGGCCACCTCGCCCAACGTAACCACCTCCACGACTGGAGCCCCGACCACGATTGCCACCACGGTACCCGCCATCGCCGCCACCACGGCCAGAAGAGTCTGCGAGATTCCTCTCGTTTTCCCGAGCCTCTCTGCCGCGCCCTTAAAATACGAAAAAAACACAAAAGTTAATTTGAAAGGTGTTCTCTCTGCATATATGCAGTTTTACTTACAGCCACGACTGTCGTTGCCACCTCGTCCACCACGTGTGCTACTCCTATTACGAGACTTTTCTCGTTTATCCGTATTAGCGTTCGCATCAGTCCATTCGCCATCACCAGCATTCTCACTTGCTGAATTCGCTGGGCGACTTTTCTTCTTCTTTAACGTCTCAAATGCTCCCTTCAATCAGAAAAAATTATCCAATTATTATCTGTACTTACAATTTCACATCAACCATAACTCACCACTGGAAGTGTTTCTAATAAGAATACAACAGCTCGTTCCAAATTATTATCGCACTCATACAGTGCACAACAGACCTCTTCTTCAGACCTCTGAGTCATTTCGATCAATGTTGCGACTTTCTCAGGCATTTTTGGATCTTCTGCAACACTATTAATCTCTGCGGCCTGGGCAATACGAATCTGATCTAATGTGGGCTAAAAAAAAAAAGAAAAGAAGAATTTCAATATGTCGTCTAGGCATGGCAAGAAGATGTCATAGTTAACCTTTAGTACCTTTGGTTGTGATTTCTCTTTCTCTGTTTTGCCTACATCACCTTTTTTATTGGATGAATCGCCACCACCAGAATTTGATTTTTTCTGGTTGCGACCGCCGCCGCTGGATCGATTTTGTGTGCTCATGTCTATGTACACTGTATTTACAAATTAGCTGTAATGGGAATTAAAAAAAGAAACAAAAAACATAGATCAAGATCACTGCATGAATTCACATGGTGCTGCTTTCTCATAAACCGTCGTTTGTTGCCGCGATCAAAATACTTGAGTGAAAGAAAGCGGCAGTTCTGGACGGTATTTTTGGTGACCTTGTTAAGGAATTGTAAAACAAATTACCGAACTATCTGCATGAAAAGCGAGGAAATGAAACTCAATATCTAAATTGTGCAAACCTATGTAATACTCCTGTTAGTCGCCCGAATGCTGAAGATTCAAGAGCCAGCGGAGACAGCATATAACAGCCACCCGAGCATAAAAGATTCAAAAAAGCTCTCATGAAGATTGTAAATGAATAACGATTAAACTGGTAGCGCTTGTACTGGAGCCACCCCCAAAGTAAAGATTTCTTTGAAAAATTACTCGTACATGTGATCCAATCATGGATCTGCTTTTTTAAAGCAAAACTTTCTAAGTACATCCTTGGCCAAAATTATTAGGCACCCCTAAAAAAATGTGGGTTTTTTTTCGGAAATCATGAATGAAAAGCAAAATGATTTTCTAAAAGGACAAGGGCGCAAATTGTCCTCTCATATTCTCAAGGAGTCTCGCAGATAGAAATAGTAAAACAAATCTGCTTATGGTGTACTGTGCAAAATAAATTGAAACGCTTCATAGGATCTAGTAGCAACTAAAACAAACGCCGCACAGGTAGAAAAATATTGGTCTCTGAGTAGAATGATAAATATTGGTCCCCAGAAGAAAAAACGTAGACCAGAATGATTGCAGAATTATAGAAAATATGTACTGGAACCAGAAAGCAAACGTTTCCAAGAAGGAAATATCATATATTAGAATAGGAATAAGACACGGCTATATTCTATCACCTCTATTATTTAACATGTACTCTTTGAATAAAGTATAACAGACATTAGCGACTGAATCAAAATCAATGGCGTGAGAATAAACAATTTAATATATTCGGATGACGCAGTAATAATAGCAAACGATATAGAATAATTGAGCATTATGATGGCTAAATTGAATTTTACAAGCGAAAAATACTGATTACGGATTATTGTTACAAAAACCAAGTTTATGGTAATTACCAGGAACCTGAATACATAAAACGCCGAACTGCAAATAGAGACCATGATCGTAGAAAGAGTATACAATTTCAAGAATCTAGGAACTATCATTTACAGCACCGGTCACCCCAGGAAGTTCAATGCTGAGTTGAACAAGCGAGGGCAGAATTTTGTAAAATTAAAAAGCTTTTATGTAGCAGAGAAATCAAACTATTTGGTCAATCTTGGTACACGGAGTAGAAGCTTGGACGTCACATAGAGTAACTAAAAGAAAAATAGAATCCCTTCGAAATGTGGGTGTACAGGAGAATACTACGTATCTCTTGGATGGACAGGATATCAAATGCAGAAGTCCTAACACGACTAAGGAAGAAAAAGGAAATAATATTCTAAGTCAAGAAAACTGGAGTACCTAGGCTATATACAGCAAATCCTAGCGGTACTAAAGCAGTTGTGGGCAAACTGTTGGACCGATTTTGACCAATCTTTACGGGCCAATACCGAAGATTGCCTGAAAATTTGAGCTCAATCGGTTCGGTGGTTTCGGAGTCCATAGCATGCATACAAACATAGGTAGATTGAGTTTTATATATATAGATAAACTGCTCCAAATTATCTTACAAGGGAGGATAGAAGGAACGAGCGCAGCAGGGCTATAAAGGCTGACATGAATAGCAAACCTAAGAGAATGAGTTAATCTCTCAACATCTGAGTTATTTAGAGGCGTCCTAAATAAACGAACTTTGATGATGATGATTTCCAACCTCCGAAGCGGAGAGGAACTTTAAAAAGAAAATGAAGAAGACGCAACGAATGCTTGTTAGAGAGATGTTAAAAACCCGTCGTTTAACATCTTCGGTATTGGCTGCCAACCTCGCTGTTCATACAGGCGCTTTAATTTCTGTGAGAATTGTAAGAAGAAAGTTAAGAGAAACTGAACTAAACGGTTGCAGAGCCAGACAAAAAGATCTGACTCTCCGAGCCTAACAAAAAGCGGCGACTGGTATGGGCGCGGGAAAATAAAAATTGCACACCAGTGAATTGGAGCAAAATCCTTTGGTCAGGCGAATTAAACTTCGGGTATAAGCCAAATTTAAATATCGTTTTGCAAAGAATTTTAAATTAATACCATTTTCACGCTAACTCTTTTCAGTTTTCCGGAACTCCTGTAGCCAAATTCGTAAGAAAGTGGTCTCGCGAGGCATATCACCCAGATTGCGTGAAGACCTCACGAAAATATTGTAATGGAAGTGTGATAGTTTAGGGCTGTATGGGGGCATCGGAATCGGAGTTGAAGGACTATTCATATGCAATGGCAGAATGAACAGCGACAGCTATATTTCAGTCCTGGAAGCTACGCTGGAGGCATCTTATCAAAAACTATTTGGGACACTATATTTTATAATATTACAGCAAGACAACGCGGTCGAACAACAACGTCGAAGTCGAAGGCTTGGTTTGAGAATAACGATATTCAACTTTTAAGTGAGAAACATAATCAACATTCGCCTACGTATGCACACGAATACTCGCAATCCTATCATCCAACACATAATAGGCCCAGCGTCGATTCGTTAAATGTTCGTTCACTTTTGCAAACATGAGCGAACATGGTCCCAGTCGCTAAATGCATATGTAAATCTGACAGTTGTCATGTTTGTTATGAAAATTTTCAAAAAAAAAAAAATGTCGGACTACGAATTTGTGCACATATTAATAAAAAGTGTTCGCAAAAATAAGTGTCTTTCCGATAAAAGAGATGCTTTTTATTTTAATAAAATTAAAGAAGGAAAGGGCATGGGATGATGTTTCAAAAGAAACGGGCAAATCATGAGAACAATGAGAGAAAAAAAAATTGTAGATTGATTTGGCAGATAGGTATGCAAGCAAAAGTATTATGGTCATCGGTTGGAATTGACAGATTGGATTGAATATGACATTAGCTTATGTTTCCCAATGTTGATTATGGTTGAACCCCTAGACTGTTCCGCTCAGTCCCCAGGCCCCAATCCGACTGAGCACCTGTTGTCAATGTTCAAGCAAAGAATGAAGAATCACAAATCAGCGTTAAGGGATAAATGGGGAAACATCACTTTCAGTGAATATAAACAAATCGTCGAAAGTATGCCAAAAAGGGTTCAAGGCGTAATTCTAGCCAAAGGAGGACCAACAAAATATTGAAATTCGTTGTTAAATTTATTCAGTCAAAGAAGGAAGGACCGCATTCCGAAACTTTCGATGTATTAAACAAATTAACAATAGTAGATGTGCAATGGCCTGGATCAATATTTAAGAGCAAATTAGAGTAAACAAAATAAATAAATATTTTGCCGGTACCAGCCCACTCGTACTGTTCGTAATTGAGAAGCTTTCCACAACAGTTTTACTATCGGGTGTATGTCAGACGTTCACGAGAAGTGGGATCAAGGGAAAACTTTCTGATATACATATATGGGACTCGAACTTGAGTCTGCGTTGTTAACCACTGAGCCAAGACCAGGCACCCAGCAAAATGTTGAGTCAGGTGCCGCAAAACGCCTGCTTTGGTTCAACGAAACAACGGAAAAAGCATAAAATCATATTTAATAAAGCCACACAAAAACTTGAATATACCACAATAAATGCGATTCACTGGGTTTATTAAAGGAATACCATTTTCGTATTAAATATAAATATAAATATTTTGGCGCTAACAGCCCAGTGCAGGGCAGCCTCTCGTGCTGTGCGCCTCACGAATGGTTGGGATCTACAGTTTTATGCTGTTTCCGAAGGGCCATTTTTTTTCGACTGAGAGAAGTTTTTTCATGCGAATTTTACTCTCGGATGTTTGTCAGACGTTCGCGAAAGGTGCGCCCGTGAAAAAACTTTTTTTTTTATTACTTTTGTGTTTTCTTGAATTCGAACCTTGAATCTCTCGGTCAGTGATCGCACTAACCACTCCCACATTTTTGTTACATAAATTGTGTAAACATTGTGCACGCAGCTCTCATAGTTTCGAAGCTAGTAGGTGGTGGCAGACAGACGCGATTGCGAGAGCAACAGGATTCCGTGGTCTATTTACGAAGCCCTTATGGCACGTTAAATTTCCACGTACATATGTAGGTCTACTTATACTGAGTTAAGGCCTTTACCAAGTTTGCGCGGCATCGCTCTCTTGTCCATCTGTCTGATTTATGCATGATTTTTACATGAAAGGGTGGCCGTGGTGTAGTGGTAACATCATCGCTTGCCACGCTGTTGGTTCACGGTTCGAATCCTGATGTCAAGAATCATCTATTTATTTCGCATGAAATAAATAAAAAAGTCGATCACTTGCAAAAGCTAAGTCAACTCTACTGTGAAGGCATAACACTAGCAATAGAGTGGTCATATGGCTAAAATGCAACTTGATTGTGATATCAGGTGGACGGAAAAAAATACTGTGAATCATAAGCAACGACAATAACAATGAAAACAAACAAAATACTCCCCAGTTATCTGGACAGCCACCCTTGGAGTTTACTGAAACTTAACTACCACCTGAGTTTCAAACCAACTACACCATTCTGTCTCTTCCCTTTCCACGCCGTGTCCTAAAAATTAGTATAAGGGTATTCATATCCCCTTTAACACTTGCAAATTATATAAAAAAAAAAAAAAGTAATGTATTTAAGGCAACTTATAAATGGATGAGATTTTTAGTTTCCATTTAGCGTAAACAAAATATTCATACATGCTATTTTCATTCTGTAGTTCTTAAAAATGCCGAAGACGAACAAACTTTGAAACGAATTGCATTCTTTGATAATTGATTATCATAAGAGTGGCAAAAGTAATAATATTTGGCGCAACAGCTCTTTAAGTGCCAGGGCCTAGCTTCTCGCAACCACTTGTGTTGTGTGCGTTATATTTTTCACACGAATGGAAGGGACCTACAGTTTAGTACCGTATCCGAAAGGCAATTTGTTTTGAGAAGCTTTTTTTTCGTGACAACAATACTCTCGGATGTTTGTCAGACTTTCGCGAGAGGTGGGATCGTGAAAAAACTTGTTGGTGTTTTCCGGGATTCGAACTTGGAACCTCTTGCGTAGTGATCCGACACACTAACCACTACGCCACGACGCACACAGAGTGGCAAAAGTAATCTTAAAATTTCGAAAGACCTGAGGATGTCAAGAAGAACGGTTGACTATAACGTTAAAAAAATGCATAGCCATGAAAGTGTAGTATAACTGTTGCGATTCGTGAATTAGCCGCCGAGATCGCAATGCTCACTTCTGATCTGGGTCTGTTTTAATGGCGACGAAATCGACAATATTTGCAGAATTCAAAGTACAATGACTAAAAATTCATATTTAAGTTCTACAAGCATTCTTTAAAGCCATACGTAAACAAGTTATCAGCTGACGGAACATTCAAAGTTATGGTTATAATCTTAACGCTCGTGTGGGATGAGCTGGACATAAACATAAGAAAAGTTTGCCTCGCTTTCGCAGAGCACTTATAGAATAGCGCCAAATTTCCACAGAAAGCCTTTTGAAATTATTAAAAAGAATACCGAAACTTTGTAAAGGCCAAAAGATTGCATTGCATGTCAAGTAATAACGCCGGTCTTATTTAAAAAATAAAAAAAAAAATAAAGAGAAAACTATTTTAACTGCACCGTTTGTTTTGTTAACGATCCTAGGTAGAATTATAATGATTTAATCGATTGGATAGAAAAAGGACACAATACGAGTATTCATTACTCAATCAATACGAAATTCTGATAAGGCGCGATATTAATAAATTTCTTCAACATTGGACTGGAAAGATTGTTTAGTGTTCAAAGGCCAATATAAAGGGGCACACATTTTCAGATTAAGAGATATGGATCAGAAGACGGAAGAGAGATATCACTACAGCTACACAAAAATTGGACAATAGGACTGATAAATATCCGTACATGTGAATGTATTCAAAGCTACGACGTGGCACACCTATGTACATTCTTTCACATTTTGAATGTTTTCAATTTGGTTGTAGAAGACAAATCTGTTAAAAAAACAATTTTCTTAGATAAAATATTTTTCCAACTCTAAAAACACCTTCTCATAAAATACTGCTTGCGCCCGTTTGTGGTGAGATCTCATACGGACGGCGCTGATATCTCAAACAATACCGGAGATGTACGTACATCAGAATGATACAGATATGTATGATGACGTAAAAGCGAAAGTAAAAAAGCACGACTGGAATAACCGGGGAATTCAAAGTTAAAGTAGGAGTGCAACAAGGCAGGTGCCTAAGTCCCTTGCTTTTCAATGTCATGCACGATTTTTTTGTTGAACGGACACATCAATAAAACTGAAAAGACTTCTCTTCTTTTCGCTGGCGATAGACGCCACATCCCTTCAAAATACAATTAATAATAGGATTAAGGCGTTGGAAGACAACAGTTTTAGAATTAGCCGCATGAAAACAACATTTGCATTGCCGTTTTTCGCAACCCAAAAACACGACCCTGGATATACTGTTAGACGGAGTTATCATTCCGAAATGTTTCGATATCTGGGCTCAATCGTAAATGATCAAGGAAATTGTGATGCCGATATTAGACATCGAGTGAGTGTGGGGTGGTTAAAATGCCACTTAAACTCAAAGGTTTGCTCTATACGACAGTCGTACGATAAGGCGACATAAGTATTCGCTTCACTCCATTCATTCACGCATATCAAATCAATGCATTTGTTATGGGTAGACTTTTTTTTATGTGTTGTGTTGCGGTGTATTGTGGAGCGCTCTTGATCTATCGCTTCAAGTCTGCACCAAGGGAGTGGAAGTGGTTATGAAGAATTTTTACGAATTTGTTTTTTTTTTCTTTTTTTTATCAAAAATATCGGAGGAATTGATAGAACTTGTAAGAAAGTATGAAGTGTATCAGAATCGAATGAAAACATTTTATTAAACTAAACAGACTACCAGCAGTCAAAACATTGATTTCTAGAGTGCGCTAGAACTATCACCTACCATAGTCATGGCTAGTATTCATTTTCGTCTGTCACCAATTTTTTCAAAAAAAATGAACGGATTCCTAACCACTGGAAGACAGTTGCATGAAATTCTATCAGACTGGCATTATGAAACTTTTAAAATTGAAAAACTTTTAAAGCAACACACTCATGACAATCTGAATGACCAATCCGTATGTTACAGGAGTGGGGAATTATGGTGTGGGGGCTCTCAACTTGTGAATACCCTCCTGAAACACCTCGCCATGAAGCAAATTGCCATAATTAATCTGCACACGACACAGTTTGCAGGGATGCGATTGGCTGGTGATATGATACCATCTTCCACAGTGGGAACGGCACATTTTTGCGGATTTCAAAATACCGATAAAAAAAAAATTGGTAAATTTGAAAAATCCCGGATATTGGAACATTGACAAAATCCCGGAAATTTTAAAAATTTTCGAAAAATCCCGCGATTTTTAACACAAACAGCTACGGGGTTTTGTAAACCTGCAGGGTTCCTTCATATTTTCGTGTGTTTATCGTAGGCCCTTTTAGGCTGGATCAGGTGAAATTAGACAGGATCGCCACTCCATATTAAGTGATATAAAGCCCATGAAAGTAGGTACACCATTAAGATATTGAAGATATTTAAGAAATAATTAAAAAAAATTTATTCACTATACGAGTAGTGCTAAATATAATTATGTGTGCATAAGGAATAAACTAATCAAACCGTCCGCATATAGAGGGTTACGTTAAAAATGTTAACTATTATTCCTTACGAAAAGCAGATATGACATTCTACAGGACATTTTCTTGTATAATTTCTGAATTAATGAACCGATTTTGGTGATTTTGTTAATTAAAGGATTTTCTTGGAAAGCATTGAGATTGCTATGCAAACATTCTTCCATTATAAGCGAAAATATGAAAAAAATATCTTTGCAATAAAATAAGGAATAGGTACACAACTTAGCCATCAATTTTATACAAACGTTCATGTCCGTTAGTCCGTTTATGAGAGGTTTTTTGTACAGAATATGTAAAAATGTAGTCGTTTATCAGAATGTATTTTACTTCGATAACAAAGGATTACACAAAACTGGTCCCAGGGAATCTGTCCGTGTAAGAGAGATACGATGCCAGACGTTTCTTTGTATAACTCCTGAATTATTCACCCCTGAGCTGAATTTCATTCGAATATGATGAGTTCCGCATTTTTTATTATTATTATTATCACTTTATTAACAGGTAATAAATTACATAAATAATCTTAAATTTACGACATTAGCTACCAGGGCTTTTTTTTGAACAAACGGAATTGTAAAATCTAAAGGCCAAATCCCAATGACGCGTTACGGCATTCGAGCTTTGACAGGTGAAGTGGATATGGAGCAAAACCAAATAACGCATTAGCTTTTGAGTGACGTTTGATCGTAAATATCGTAAAACTACACAAAACGACGGAGTAGAACATTTGGACATACACAAAATCGGCTACTGCTTTCTTCGATTCTTGTTTTTCAGCAATTAAGTTAAGGCTGTATGGCAAGTAGACAAATATGTCAAATATGCCTTGTCATATCTGGTTATTTTCGCCATATGACGAAATGAAACAAAATTCCAACAACTTTCTCCCTTTGACAGTTCTTAGCATAGACAATAGCCGATATCGAAATTACATTTGTAGAAGCCAAATCCCAATGACATCTGCGCTCTGACAGTTGAAGTAGAAACAACGCGTTCATATGAAGCAAAAACTAATGAGGCTTTAGGTTTTGATTTTTTTTTTTGTTGGTTAGGGGACTTTCTTGCAAAACCTTGATATTGCTTTATCAGTATTTCTCATTTTATTAAAAAAAAACATTTTTGAATTCTGAGAGATTTGAAGCAATAAAATCAGGAATAGTTACACATCTGAAATGAATTAAGCACATAAATCCTGAAACCGCCGATTTCGTTCAAACGTTCATGTCCATTAGTCCCCTTATTAAAAATAGGTGTTCGCTTTGATGAAATTTAGCAAGTAGAGTTAGACTGATATGTTAGAAGTTCCACTTGAAATTGATCGAAATCGAATAGAGTAGGATCGAAGATATGGAAAGAATTTAAAATTTTTTTAAATCATGTATGGAACACGCCTAAATCTAGAAGCACCGAACGGATTTTGATGAAATTTGGGTTTTGAATTATGTCAAATACATATGTAAATATCGCTAATTCCCTGGTTTCGGAGTTTATCTGGTTCAATTTTATGTTTTATATTTTTCGATTCCTTGGAAGTTCAGCGTAAGTTCGATGTCGCATTGTGGGGTGTAAACATATTTTTTATTTCTTTCACAAAATTTTGTTTGTAAAATTCGTTCCCTTAACTATTCGTGGAGCAACGCACAATTTCAGCATTCTGGTTCAAACGGTTCAAAAGTTACACGCGTGTGACAGACCACGGACCGACAGACACCGTGTTGAATCCACTTGTGTTCCGTTTATACAATTCTGGTAAAAATTTAGGGAACACGTCGAACAACAAAAATCTGTGCATAAGGCAAACATCAGGAACCACCAATTTGCGTACTCTGGAATGTCTTCGAATAGCATTATATGCCTACTGATATCTATTTGTTTTCCGCTCATTATTTAACTTGTTTCAATCAATTCAACACCAAATAAGCAAAAGCACGACTCTTCGCACATATAGTGTTCCGTTAGAACGAAATTGCTTCAAAATTAACTATTACTTGCAGACACTGCGTTCTGTCATTTATTGAATAACTTCTAATAATTTGTTTATTGGCCAGAGGATTTTCTTGAGAGGAACCTCAACATAGAAGTTTTTTTCAGGCGCTCCTTGAGATCAAGTGTGAAAGCGATATGAAATAAACTATCCATTGTTTACACAAGTAATGTGATCTTACAATCGAAATCTGACTTATTTGTCGTTATTTATACGGAAATGTTCTATTACCAATCGCGTACTTTGGAAGGGCAGTGACACTCATTTCCGCAGTCATTCCTCAACTATGATTTTTAGATTCTACTCAAAAAGGTATTTTCAGCTATATAACATGCCTACGTACGAATTTTTTACTTCCACCTATAAGGGCAAGTATTGGTTTCGTCAAAATTGTCAAAGTGGGTCTCTCAATTCTATCTGTCTTTATGTATACATGTATGTATGTGCGCTCAACTGCAGCCTAAACGGCTTGACGAATTTTCTTCAAACGTCATATCTGGGGTCTATGGGGTCACAATTCGAGGCAAAATCGAAATTTTCATTCTAACCCCGAAATTTACGGTAATTTACTAATAGCCGATTTTATAAAAAAAATCGATTTCCTAGAAAACGGCTCCAACGATTTTGTATAAATTTCATATTTATAACACCACATATGTAACTAGATGGCGTAACAACATTTTAAAACAGAACTTGTATAACGGTGTTTACTTATTATCGAATTTTTGAAAATTGGTCATTTCTCAGATATGACTAACGATTTTGTTGAAAAGACATCCAAGCAATATTTAAAGTATGAAAGGACATGGCAAACCAAGTTTTGGAAAAAAAAAACTACATTCTAACTTTACTTAAATTTAAAATCTGATTGATTTGCAAATGAAAAACACACAGGTGCGACCCAATTTTTATTGCAACATTAGGCGTGTTCTGAGGGATTCGCTGTCCAACTTAATATCTCAGCTGAGGAATCGGAGACTAAAATTTTTTGAATTCGTCTTCTCACATTAGCTTTGTACAGTGACTGAAAAAGTAGTACAGCACAGCACAGGTTTGTGAAAACTGTCAGAACAGATTAGAACAGAAAATTACAGCCTTACCACACAAAACAGCTGATTTTGACACTTCTCACAAATGTTTTCTACCTCAGGAGCAGGTGCAGAAAACCACGTGCTGGACTGTGCGGTACAGGGTCATTGAACAAAAGGAAGAACACCACTTTTGGACGAAATATTTTCTCATTGAACGCAAAAACCTGTAATTTTTTGTGATGGAGTACAGTAGTCACTGAACAAAGCTATTATCTCAAGAATCCAGGGAGCGGTGTTTTGACGTTTAAAAATTACAAATGACAGCCAATAGGGTTCATCAGTGGAAGAGATTCTTACAATTACACACTAAAATAGTTTTACTTTCTATTTTATTTTGCAATATGAAATATGTAGTTACAAAAAATGTGCAGCACATAACAGAATACGCTTCCTTTTTTTTTTTTATAAAAAAAATTGAAAAGAGAGTTACAGAGAACGAGAATATATTTTTTTTCGATTTGTTCCACTTAACAAATATTCTCAGCTGAAGAATCAGAGGGAAATCTCTGAGGGAGCCGTAAGTGGAACACACCTACTAGTTTACACTAGTCACTTTCAAAATAACGGTTGTTTCGGTTGTTATAACTTTTATAGTTTAGGCGCTAGTAGATGGTGACAGACGGACGGATGTGCCTGTACACAGAGTCCTGAAAAGCACTTAATAAGCAACTAGGAATTACATACATACCTACATATGACTGGTTTATCATATGTAAATTTCTTGGAATTTTGTTCTTTCGAAAACTATTTCTATGAAAATCTAATCGAAATTTGTGCATGCGGGAACAAGATTTGACCAATTTCATTTTTTGGTCAGATAAGGGAACTGACCTAAAATTTAGGAATCAAAAGGTGTCGACAGACAGATGGACGAACTGATGTGTTAGCAAGAGCAATCGGTTTCCCTGATCTATTTATTGAACCCTGAAAAATAGAATGCAATTCTAAATTCACGAAAGATTTGACCTAACGCACAAAAAGTGACATCAGAGTTCACAAGACCGATGAACGTTGACCACTTCCTTATAGCACAGGTGTTGGCCGAGGGAAAACAAATGGGTATTCGATAAGATGCGATATGCAACGGTGGTATTGATTTTATGCGTTCTCGTTCTCATTAGAATTAGCATTTGATTTCCTGTTGAAAAAAAAAAATAAAACACTCCGTCCTTCTTTTACGAAATATTATAGGATTCCAGCGAAAGAAAATAAATACTCGTATCAGGTTATTTAAACGAAATATTATCTCGGGGGGATAATAAAAATTCCAACCGGTTGCCATTTCGTTAACCCTAAATATAAAAAAAAAAAAACGAAGAAATAAAAAAAAAAAAAGAGGTGTGAACCATGAACACAACACGACGACAAAGCCGCGATGAATCAGCGTGTGTACATTGGCCGATTTGCTGCCTGCAAATAATGCAATGGACACAATAACAAATCAACAATGGAATATGTTGAAAAACAGATTTCATTTTTCTTTTGTTGTGGGTGAAAACTGATTTAGGTTCGTTCTTCGGAAATTTCCCCCACACACTCCGACCCAACTCCACACTTCACCGAAGCAGAGCAAA
Organism: Pocota personata; assembly: GCA_963082735.1. Taxonomy (NCBI): domain Eukaryota; kingdom Metazoa; phylum Arthropoda; class Insecta; order Diptera; family Syrphidae; genus Pocota; species Pocota personata. The sequence continues at coordinate 190,494,661 of OY720430.1, forward strand.
ATTTCATCTATTTTTCAACTTTTCACTTTTTTCGTCCAGAAAACATAGAAATTCATTAATTTATGTAACGTGTTCTACAGTTAATGGAAAATTTCAATGCAAGAGAATTAAATAAATTGCATACACAAGAAAAAATTGTTTTAAAAAGAAGAAAATACTTTTTTTTTATCCGAAGAATCGCGTTCGTGCACCTTTTCTCTTTACTCCTTTTTTTTCAGGTTTTGCTTACTCCCTCGTTCGCGGCTGGTTGCTGCCGCCGCTGTTTCTTTCAAGTTGCGCACAGTTCCTTCTGATTTTTATGCCGTCAAATTGGCAAACCTGTCGTTGTCGGCATTTGGTTGCAATCTATTGCTCTCGCTCTAATCACTTGCCTACGCAACTGATATAGAACGAGAGAGCAGGTGTTGTGACGAATTGAAAAATAACGCACAGAAAAGGAACGAAAACGAAGGCCGGAGATATTTGACAAAATGGGGGTAAATCTGTGTGTACAGAGAACGGAGACGAAGATAGGACAGAAGTAAAAAAAAAAAAAAAAAAAAATCCATAAACTCAATTTTCTTTTCGTGGTGTGTCATTATTTTTCCCAAGAATATCGAGTTCAAGTTATCGGCGAAATATTTTCACAATTTGCGAGTCATATTTTCGTAGGACTTTCATTTGTTTCAACCCCGATGAGGCATTAAATTAATTATTAGCCATGTGCCCACAGAGTATACACAGAGACGCCATTGCTTGGAGAATTTTGTATGGCTCTATTTTTTTTTTTTTTTTTAGGACAATTAGCGGAACGTAATGGCAACTTTCCACACTAGCGGTTCGACAGACGTTGGTTAGATGGTAGATTTTTCTTTATTCGATATTTCACGCAATTACGTTCGATTGATTGACATAGATTAAGCACTAAATTGTTGTGTAAGATTAAAACTATAATTTACCACAATTGTTTGGATTATAAGCGAATTATTTATAAGAAAACTAAGTAGATTTTTAGAGAGCGACACAAACCGTACCTGCAAATGCGCCGAGAAAACGCACTTCAATATGGAGGTCACGTGACCCGAGGGATGTGTTCGGCAATGTATTTGTATGGTTTTAGTACATGATTGGTATAATTTGTTTCTGGTTAGACTAGTTTTATTTGAGAGCAATTTGTGATTATTTAGAAGCGTTTTTTTTAGAACCATAATTTCATTATAATTATGAGTAAATGTTAAATGTAAAAATTGTTCCACAAAGCAAGCTGGTAATAACTGAAGACATTTTCTACTCAAATCCCATTATTTCACACTAATATTCTCGCATAAGAGAAAGCCAAGAACGCTGTTCAAGCGAATTTAAGACAACGAAATTTTGCAATGCCAGAACGCAATTTAACAACGAGAAAATTCTGGTGACACCCAATGTTTAAGAGCGCAATAATACGTTTGTTACCATAATAGACAATTCTTACGAATTGTATTCCAACTCCGTAAACTCCATAACCCAAAAAGTTCCTAAGAGGGATAGGCAACGAAGAGGCAACGAATTTAACGAAAAACTTCGCATTAATTTTGCAATGTCAATACGCAGTTCAACGACGAGCAAAGTCTTCACACTTTCTTTTGCGCGTATTGTTTTCCATATACTTTCTCAGCTAAAAAAAAAATAACTAAGAAGTTATTGACCATTTAATCTGAGCTTTTATTTTTCCTGCAATAGTTCTTAGCTGCCTTTTAGCAAATGTTTTGTTGGAGAGTTTGAGACCATGGAAAAATTCGTGAACTCTTTTGTTGTTGCAACGTTTTCAAATGCAAACAACAGCAATTCTCACAGCTGTAAGACGGATCCCTTTCCGTTTTTTTCCTAACAAAATATACAGACACGTTGTCTCTTTGATTTTCGTTATCCACTTCTGATAAGTAGAACGAAAGAGAAGCAGGAGCAAAATTAAAGAAAATGAAACTAAGAATTAAGTGCACTGCACAAGTTCTCGAACACAGTTTACTATTCGCTTTTAAGATTGGTCAACAGATCCAAATATCCAAATGACATTTTAAAAGGGGAATGCAATAAACTAGGGCAAGAATTTTCACCCTGAATTCCAACTCATCAACATATTTAAAAACAGCTGATTACCGATTTTGAATTGGCTTTTAATTCTTTCAATTATTTTGCTTATTTGGAACTATTTTTTTTTCAAAATAACTGTCGTGGCTAATTTTCCTTTTATAATTTATACAAATCTGTTTTTTAAATGAAATTTCGCAAAAAAAGAGATATGAACGAATTTGACGTTTACCTTACCATCCGACCAAATTTTGTTTTATTTCTTTATTGTGCTTTCGTTTACTCTTTATAGTGGATATTTCGCTTTAACAACTTTAAGGTGAATGACCCATTATCATGCACTTGGCTGATTCTTTTATATATAGGAAAAGAACTGGAAACGGGCATTCGTGACGAAAGTAACACAGCCTTACGAGCTCCAGATGGATAAAAGGAAGGTAATCGAGACTGACCACTTAATATGGACAGTTTCTAGGGTCTGTTTCAGTTTGGGAGAACTATGTTTCGAGGCACACACAACACACACTAAGGTATATTGACGATATCTTTCTAGAACTCTCTCTATCTTTCGTGGCCTTGAGATAATGTCCGACTTTACACTGTTGTTTCCATTGTGACCTTTCTGGAGACTGAATTCAAAAGATGCAATAGAGCAATAATAGTCCAGAAATGAGTCCAGTAGGGCATGTCTTGGATATGCAAAAGCATATCTACAATTCGAAAGCATAAAACATCTATTTTGGAGCTACGGGTTTGTGTAACAAATACACAAACTATTTCGAAAAAATAGACACCTTATTTGAGCTACGTTTTTGCCATGTAACATATGAGAAGTTTATTCTCAGCCGTCAATATGTGACAATGACCTCAACCTAATGCCATAATAATTGCTTTCTTAATTAACAATATTTTTTGTGTTAATTTATAAATAGTCGAATATAATTCTTCCGCTCCGATCCATTCCGGTAGTTCCGGATCGGACTGAATGGATTGGGGCTCACCATTTATCCGATCCGATCTGTCATTTGCTGTTTCGCCATTCAACCCTAATTGTTTTTATTATTTATTTGTTCTTCTTTATAATTTTCTCTTGTCCGTCCTTGCGCAGTGGTTAAGTGCGTAATCACTGAGCAGAAGACGAAAAGTGCTAAAAGGTTTTTTCACGATTCCACCTCTTGTGAAAAACTGTCTGACAAACACCCGAGAGTAAAACTGTTATGAGAAGCTTCTCTCAATTGAAAAAAACTGTCCTTCGGATATGATATAGAAATAGTCCAGGCATTGTATGTCCTGTTAACGTCAAAATATTATTATTATTATCCGTTTTTCTTTATAATCTTATATTAAGTTCAGTTAAGTTTTACAAAAAAACGAAGATTTATTTAGTATTTCGTAATCTAACACTACTGATTTAAAAACGGATTGGAGTGCAAAGAAAATGTTTCTACTATTGTCTCCTTTTTTCTCTTGTCAATTTAATCCTTCAATTATTTTACATTGAATAGAAAATAAAATTAAAGATATGAAGTACGATTTCTTCTTGTCTGTCAACATCCCTGAGCAAAACAGCTTATTGCGTTATTTGTTGCCCGATAGTCGAAGTGTGCTATACTCAATTAGCGATAACTATGGATAATATAAGCCGTGTTCCTTTGTAGCTTCTATATAAGGTTACAAAACAACAGTCGCCGATTGGGGTTCAAAGGAAATATGTGTTTCTATTATAGCACTACTATACCACTTTTACTCTTGTTAAATTAATCATTTAGTGAAATTAATTAAATTATTAATATAAACTTCTTTGCGCTATATGATGCTCGATAGTCGAAATGCGATATATTCAGTTCTGGGTAACTATGGATAATATTGAAAGTTACTAAAACTGTGTACTCAGTTATTGTTCTTCTTTGCCATGCGATTTTTTTCTGAACTGGGGATGATTTTCACAAAAAGAAACACGGCTATTATTAATCTTTTCTCAGAAGAAGCGAACCTATAAAAATAACTTCACTCTATACAACCACGCACACATCTCTTAAATAAATATGAAAGTGTGAAAGTAAAATTTTACTGTTCATTAGAGAATCGAATGAAAAGACTAACCGGTACGATTTTCCAAGCAAAATTCTGACAGAAAGATGAAAGAAGGCGCAGTAAAAGCGAGATAGCTGGTTCTGCTAAATGAAAAATCGATCCACCTTCATGCTTTATGGTAAACATAATATATTGCGACAAGACGGTTTATTCTGCGGAATGTCATGCCAAACTCGGATTCATCATCAGTCGAAAGAACGCCTTCTCCAGTCCTCAATGTTCCAATTCTAGCTCACTCTAGTCATTTCTTCTTATTTTGCGTCCGAAGTTAAGGTTTTTTTTTTTGGCAACACGTCCAAACAAATTTGTTTGTCTCCCAAAAATGCCTTTAATTGCTGTAAAAGAGGCAGAGATTCCTGTTGATCTCTCAGCAGATTTCTTGTGATGATCTAGAAATATTAAGTTAATGGGAGATATCTCTTTCGGATTTACCCATTTTATGAAGACAATTAATTTGACTTCGTATTTCAATGGATATTTGCCTCGAACGATCCATTATTTTACTTATTTTAATTGTTTCCTGTTTTTAACCTTTCACTTTGGAAACTGATAGTTAAATTTATCGTGTGTAATCCTTTTAACTACATAAATCCTTTATTTATAATATTTTCACTTTTATTTAAAATTGTAAATAGCTTACAATTTTGATTACTTCAATTTGAAAGAGTTTTTTGGAAAAAATGTTTACATTAAGAAAACCGATTATCCTTTTATTTTATAATTTGCACGTGTTAAAGGGGATATGAATACCTTTACATTAATTTTTCGAACACGTGCGTTTTGTGAAAAGGGGAAGAGACAGAGAGAAAAACAAAGTGATGTAGTTTAAAACTCAGGTGGTATTAAGTTTCTGTAAACTCAAAAGATGGCTGTCCAGATAACTGGGGAGTATTTTGTTTGTTTTTCCGTCCTCCTGATGTCATCATCACGATCAAGTTGCATTTTAGCCATATGACCACCCTACTGCCAGTGTTATGCCTTCACACTAGAGTTGACTTAGCTTTCGCAAGTGGTCGACTTTTATATTTATGTCATGCGAAATAAATAGATGATTTTTGACATCAGGATTCGAACCGTGAGTCAACAGCGTGACAAGCGATGATGTTACCACTACACCACGGCCACTGTAAGGCTTTATGCGTCTACATGCAAGTAAATGATGATGATATAGTACAAATAGGGCTAAGATTACTACATATTAGCACAATGACCTAAGTAAAAAAAATAATTTCCTAACTGTAAATGGTTTGGAAAAAACATTGGTACATTCAAGGAAATAGTGGTGGTCTTAAACTTATGAACGATAGTATACAAATTCTTAACTTTTCCGGAATGGAAGCATTCTATTCGGCGATTGACTATGTCTGGCGTTAAGAGGCGATTTTTCCGAAAACCCTCATACTCTTGTTTCGAAGTTAGGCTGATAGTTGTTGTTTTGAAATTAAATATCGGGAAATGGTATAAAAAAAAATGCTGAAGTGGCTTTGTTTTAAGATGTAATTTCTGAACGCACAAGAACTTGTACTAAACCCGGTCATGTTGAACATGCTCATTGTTTTCAACCCGTAACTGTCAAAAACTGACATCCCATGAGTTGGAATGTCAGAATTATCTTTTGTGGGAAGTGGATTCCCGAAAATTTGTAAAATTTAAAAAAAATAAATAAACGATAATGTCGCTCACACCTGCAAGTGGAATGGGACGTTTTTATAAACGTTCCGCCAAAATAATAAGATGCGTACGTTGGGGATGTACCAATAGACCTTTTTATCACATCGTTGTTATGGAGGTAACATGGTCACACTTTAAACCATCAATAAAAGTCGAACTTATCTTTTGTCCTTAATCAACAGAGAAGGAAAAATCAACACCAGCCTGTCATCGAACAAGTCGGATCCTACGACCCGTTGGCCAATGAACACAACGAACGTTTGGTGGCATTCAACTTTGAACGAATACGCCATTGGTTAGGTAATGGTGCACACTTGTCCAAACCTGCCGCCGAACTCCTGGGCATTGCTGGGTTTACACCAATTCACCCGAAGACCTACATGACTGCATGGAGAAATAGGCAGCGTGCTGCAGAGCAAGAGGTCGAGGGTCAAAAGAAACAAGTGTAGTCTGTTGAGAACAAAATAATACAAATAAAAGAAATGTTTAGTCCATAAATTGTCTTTCAATTTTCTTTATTTAAAACTATAAGTAAATCTTCAAGCTTCTTTCACAACGAAAAGCATAATTACACAATTTTTAATCGAAAAGGCATATTCCAATAAATCACTGTGGAACTTGATTTGCTCACCCTCTCCCTGGGGATATTTTAAGATTTTTTTTTTTTATTCAAAATATCACACCAACACATTATTTAATTTAATTATGCAAAACTATATGAAGGAAATTATTATACCGCAAAAATTATAGACTGTGCGATGGAGAAGAGTCCATCGGAGATATAGAGATGAAAGCATCACAAAACCAGTGAAAAGATGAAAATGTCGAAAAAATGCCTACAAATACTATAAAGTAATATAGTTTCTTTTCAGCTTCTTTTTGAGTATAAAATATTAGGAAAAGTAAGGTTTATTCAGTTTTGTAGACACTCTCAAAGGATTTCCTCGCCTTGTCCACCATATCGTCCATTAATTTGTCAGCGGCTATAAAGAGAAAGAAATGTATTTTGTTTTTCGGAAATAGAGAGAATAGGACAGGGATTACTAACTACTAACCTTTGTGATGCTTCAAGAAATATGGACGGACTACACGTTGGTAGATGACAGATGAACCATTGTTCTCAATTGGCAACATGCACCAGACTAGGAAAATGCACTAGAAAGAGAGAAATATTAAATTACATTAGACAATCAAATAAAAGATAACAGTTGAGGGCTTAAATGTTTTTTACCACTCCAGTCGCCGATTTCAACTATTTTATTTATATTCGATGCGTCTTTTAGTTCTGTGCTTGAATAATTTGTTGGCAAGTTAATTTTGAGTTTAATCTCTTTGCCGCGAGTGAACCGAGCAACGCACTCCGGAAATGATTCACCAAAGTAATTGTACACACAACCGTGATCTTAAATTTGAGCGAAAGCAGCGCGCGACTGCCCGAAAACGATATACTGGAAGTTTAATGTCTCTGCCGCGAGTGAAGCGAGCCACGCACTCAGAATATGATCCAGCGAAATACTTGCGCACATCAATTTTTACTGTTTGAGCGGAAAGTGATAACTTCGAAAACGAAAACTGCTCGAAAATGAAGTACTGGGAGTGTTAATGTCTTTGCCGCGAGTGAAGCGAGCAACGCACTCCGGAAATGATGCACCCAAGTAATTATACACACAACTGTGATCATAAATTTGAGCGAAAGCAGTGAGCGACTGCCCGAAAATGAAGTACTGGAAGTTTAATGTCTTTGCCGCGAGTGAAGCGAGCCACGCTCTCCGAATATGATCCAGCAAAATACTTGCGCACATAAAATTTTACTGTTTGAGTGGAAAGTCATATTTCGAAAATGAAAATGAATTTTAGCGAGAGCAGCAAGCGCCTGTCCGAAAATAAAATACTGGGAGATTAATGTCTTTGCCGCGAGTGAAGCGAGCCACACACTCCGAAACTGATGTGGAATCAAAAAGTACGCAGTTAAGCCGATTTCGTAATTTCACATTTATTTTGTTAAATACCGTTGTAATTAGTAACTAAAAATACGTCGACTGAAATAATTCCCTTTTTAATTCATACGAGCAATTGTAAAAATCGTAATAATAAAAATCGGCGACTGGGGGTAAAATGTTATTTTTCCCAGTTCAGTATCAAGTTGTCTTTGAACTTTAAGGTTCAACCCTTTGTTAAATAATTATTGGGTTTAAGTATAGACGTTTAAAATCGTACACAAATGATTTTTTTTCGAAAAAAAAAATGTCCTAGACATTTTTTATTTTTTTTAAAAAAAAAGTAAGGATAAATGGGGTTACGTAGATATGCTATCAAAACACCATGCCCCATCGCAATCCCGGGAGAACCTGCATAAAGCTACAGAAACCTAAACATATTCTTCGAAGCACTTGATCTCCCTGCATAATTTAAAGTTTCTGTTGTACGTAATTGATAAAGCATACTTCCTCTACTAGATTATTGAGAAAGTTCCTGAAGTTTTGAGCAAAACGCAAAACTCTGTCATTCACACAATGTGTTATAGTATCTGCATATTTCCGTGACTGTAAGTTCCAGTCTCTTGGCATGCTTTCACAGATGCCAGGCAGGATTTCTATTGCTATTCTTAACTCAGTTTAAGACCGTTCGTATACAGAGCTACATAAAATCGCCACGTTGTAGCTCGCAGTTCGCACACGGGCCTACATTTTGCTGACCGGTTTGCGAGGTATTCGTAATAAATTACAGGAGACTGGACAGAGCATGCTGGTCGCCAAGATACTTTAGTTTCCTACTTTTACCCACACAGCCGCAATAGCACATCGTAGATCGTCGTAAAGCTAGCTTGTTTGAGTATATGCTCAGCGATGACAATTATTGGGTGCGTGGCACCTGTTCATATTCTTTCAATCATGCGATTGATTTTTCAAAAACCTGAGTTCAGGCAAATAATCATTAACATGAAAAATAAAAGAAAAACTGTAATTAGTGATGAATGCAATTGAGTTTTATCAAAAACAAAATACGACCGATGCAATCAAGAGGAAGCCACCTCCAAGAAAGTCAAGTGCTGCTGAAGATCGAATAATTGCGGCTTGTGCTCAAAGAACCTGCAGCGTGGCAAGCGATGATGTTACCACTACACTACGGCCACCTCAGAAACGGCATAAAATTGTATGTCCCTACCATTCGTGTCGCATGGCAAGAAACGATTGCGAGAAGCAAGGCCAGGCCTTGCTTGGGTTGTTGGCATCAAAATATTTTTTTTTTTTTATAGGATTTCGTAGAAAATTTCCGAGCAACCCTTGTGGTAGAAGTAGCTTTTAATGAGATTTGACTTACATGAAATAGACTATCTACTCATCTACAGATTTGCCAGAAGTAGTTAATATCACAGAAGTACTGCACTATCTGCATACATGCTCATATCTCTAGATGTTGTGATATTCAAAATATAGAAAGTGATATCGTTATGCTGCAAGTTGTCGCTCAAATATTTCATAAATGTCTTAGATCTCAATCGGTAGCCAAAGAAACTGGACTGACATGTGATGTTCGATGGAAGCCCCGCTGTTGTGAATATTACAAATATGTACCTTCTGATCAAAAAGTACACGGAATTTTCCATTCAAACAAACCGCGCTTGAGATACTGTCAAAAGTTTTTTTTTTTTAGGTTGGTATATCTGTCATCTGACGCTCAAATATCTGTTTGAGCGCCATTTGTCGGGAGTTTGGCGTGATAGCTTTGTAAACAAGTCAGTGTTTGTTGTGTTCTGTGAATTTGCTGAATTTGTTGCAGAAACAGCATCGCATTGATGTCGCTAAAGAAATGCTTTGTTTGGGCTAAAATGTTATCGATGGCACCATTACCGGTGACGAGACATGGGTCTATGAATATGACATCCAAACTAACCAATCATCGGAATGGCGCTTCTCAGACGAGCCAAAACCTAAAAAACCACGACAGAGTCGATCCAAAATTAAGGCTTTGTTGACCGTTTTCTTTGATTACCGTGGTATGGTCCACTCCGAATTTTTTCCGCCAGGCCAGACAGTAAATAAGGAGTATTACGTGAGCGTATTAAAGCGTTTGCGGGAATCCATGGTTTCTTCACCACGACAACGCACCGACTCACAGATCTCATCTTGTACACGACTATTTGATCAAAAACAACGTTCATATCGTTCCTCTCCGCATTCACCTTGTTACTTTTTCCTATTCCCACAACTCAAGTTATCACATCAGTTTTGAGACGATTGAGGCGATAAAGGAGACTTCGCAGAAGGAGCTGAAGGCGATTCCAAAATCGGCCTATGAAAAGTCTTTTGAAGATTGGAGGAAGCGTTGGAATATGTGTATTGCTTGCAATGGAGATTACTTTGAAGGGAATAAGATGAATATCGATGAATAATTGAACCGTTTTCGTTTTATTGCGGGTACTTTTTGATCATAAGGTATGTAGTGACAGTCTTATGATAGCAGTCATGAAGCAGTACAGAGCATTGAGCTAGAGTCCCAGTGGCGTTCTTCCTGCATTTGACAAAAATCTGTTCTTTTGAGATATCACGATTATTTAAGTCATCATACGCTTGAATGACTAGTGACTTGGCGTGAACAACACGGGCGTAGTCGAGTTGGCTAACGCCTGTGTTCAAAGTTCAGCCACATCTCAGAACACTCACAGTAGGATTCGGAACACTAATCATGCCGTTGATAACGTTGTATTGTCTCTTTAACAATTTCTGTATTCCTAATTGAAAGCCATCAAGTAAGAATACAGATTGCGGCCAAATTCATCATCACCCTGGACTGTAAATCTATTTAAATCCGTTCATAATAAGAGCATATGTGTATTTGAAGAAATAAAATAAAATCAAAACATCTTACCTTCAGTAGCCAATAGAGTGGAATAACTCTTGTCAAAATCACGGAGAAATATTCAATTATTGACAAAATGCCATATGTTACCCAATAGGTTAACCATTTCGTATCATCTGATTTTGTACTTGATTCAATTGCATGAATAGAGATGTAAGCCGGATAAACAACGCCAATTATATTGCACAACAACTGTGCACCATAGCCAAAGATCAGGTAGACAGCACAGAGTCCGGCAACTCCTGGAAAAATGAAAACCAATCAATAAAACAATTAAAAGAAAAAAATAACTTAAAAACAATCAGCAATATAATAAAGTAAGTCGTTCCTCACCAATTTGAAAAAGCCAACCATTTTTACTAGTCAACAATTCAATTAGTTTGTCCGTTAGTTTTTCAAACATTTCTTGTTTTACGGAAATAAATAATATTAATACAATAATACAAAATTTCTGGTACTCGTTAATCGCCAAGAACACTTCTCCTACCTATTCAGTGCTGCAAAGGGACATCAGTCGAACAGGTGAAATGACTGCGAGCCTAAGCCATTTCTATAAATGTTCTCTAGCTGTTGTCAAAGAATGCAAATACTCGTATGCATTTCAAATAATTGCCGAGCGACACAATGAATTGCTATTGCTTATTTTTAGAAAAGGGCATTAATTTATGTCTTCATAAATGAATTTCATATTTATTTATTTTTTTATTTGTATTTATATCGGTAAATTGTTGCCGATTATTTGTGATTATATGGGCGCGTAGAGTGTTGTGGTGTTTTCGGTGTTGTACGCATCGTTTAATATACAAAGAAGTATGTATGGCGTCGAAAAAAAAAAAAAAATACAAATAGTCTTTTGTAAATTGCTGGTGATTTAATAAATATTTATCGCTGTCCTAATTCATATCTATAGTAAGTCGCTAATTATTATTTTAATATTAAGTTAAACAACTAAAGTGTATTACACCTTCCAACGTGGAGTGTTGCTTAACAAACACTTGCACATATGTATATATCTAGACATGTCATAAATGCTGGTACACGTTTAAACGCACTCATCGCGAAACTAGTATTGAACACATCCATTCTATATTGACAGGTATTCGACGACTAACATTTATACTGAGTTAACGCGCAAAAAGATTTTCACAAAAGTCGTTTGTAAATACGAGTATGGAGTGATGTGATATTAAAAACCGTGTTTTGGTAATTGGCATTCACAAATGTAATATGGAAAGAGACGATATTTTCCGAAGCTTGGGACCGCTTGGAATCACCAGGAATTTTGTGAATTGAACTGTTAAATTGTTTGAGGATATTGGTGGAGTAACTGACCCTGACAGATCTGGTCGCCCTCGCACTTCAGAACTCCACAGGCGATTAAAACTGTTGCAACCAGGATTAAACGGAGACCGCTGCGAACAGAGAAAATTTTGTCACGGGAAATGAAGATATCACAGAAATTGTCCCCATTCCCACATTGTCAAACAAGATTTGGCACTCAACACATATAAAAGACTTACACCCCAATTAAAGTAAAAACGGAGTGAAAGATCGAAAGCTCTACGCCGTCCGTATGCGCAAAATGATCCCAAGAAAATTTTGTTCACGGATGAAAAAATGCATGAGGATTTCTTTAATACGCAAAATGACAGATTCTATGCCCTGTCATCCATAGAGGCATTAAAACTCATTCCTAGAGTCAAACGGGGCCATCAATCCCACATCTGTGGTGGTTTGGTAGGGAGTCAGCTACGAATTCGTTATCTACCTTCATTTTTGCGAGAAGGGAGTAAAAACATCGGAAAAAATTTACCAAACGCATGTTCTGGAAGGCGTTGTGAAGGGACTTAACCAACAATTGATTTCAAACAACCAGTGGAATTTCCAATAAGACTCTGCACCAATCCATATGACTCCAAAACAATGTGCCGGACTTCATAGCCCTAGCTCAATCAATGCATGCCTTCGGCGACATGGTGCTATGCCGTAGCAACCAATCAGAATTGTTTAAGGTTTGTTCGATGTCCCCATCACCAGTGCGTCCTGGGTAGAGACAGTGCATTTCCATTAGTGTTAAACAAACCCCAGATATTCTATGTTACATCGAAAGCAATTTATCGAATTCTAATGTTTTTGTAGAGAGCTAACTGGAGTATCAACTCTATATGCCCGTTTACAAGAAAGGCGATCAAATGTCTTGCAAAAATGATCGTCGCATACAAGTTCTTATAAGACGTACTGTGTCAACCCTTCTGCACCATATTCATTGGCACGTAACAGTGTGACTTCCGGCTCGACAGATCGACCAAATATAACTAAAGTAAGCCTTGGAAATGACCAACGAGTTCAAGCGCCAAACGACTTTAAGGTGACCACGAACGACAGCCGTTATCGTCTTGAACCATATGGCTGATCTCAGGATCCCGCATGCCGCGTAACATTGAAAAACACGCGGTGCACTCTGCAGCCTGGAAACAATTTATCCAAACTATTACAAACCTGCACCAGATTCCGACAAGGAGATCCGCTTTCATGCGACTATTTTAAAATCGCGTTGGAGTAGATAGTGCACATGATAACATCGAAGGTACTATCTTTCACAAGTCCGTTTAGCAATTGTGATATGCAGATGACATCGACATTGTCGCGTGATCTCAGCGAGCTGTTTTAGAAGCTGTTACGGTATTTGAAATAAATAATGATGAGACCTATGGCATGCTGTCGACAATTACAAATTGGAAGTAGTGAAGGAGACACCCTCGCGAAAATCGGATAAAGATAGACCCTAAGTTCTGCGGCACGGTTCTGTATGCTGGACTATAGGTAAGAAAGCAGATTAGATAGTTAGAAAGATAAACACTTCTTCTGATATTTGGCTCTATGTGCGAAGAGGGCGAATGAAGGATTAGGTACAACTGCGAACTCTATTAGCTGTACCAAGATGTGGATGCAGTCCAAAAAAGCCAAACCTCGCCGTCAAGAAAAACCGAATCTCTGAACATCAGGCGATTGAGGAAGCCGGGAGGCTTCGTACGGCGAATTGTAGACAACTGAAAGACAGAGAGTGCTGTGTTTTAAGCAGACTCCTTTCATGGACCCGGAGCCCTCTAAAGTAAGGTAAGTTTTCAAAATACGGGAAAATACGGAATAAAAAGATGTCAGACTTGAGGCATCGAACTTTTGCTTCGTTTTGCAGTGCAAGCTATGGGTATTCGCGATACATCTTTCAATATTTTGGAAACACGTGCAGTTTTATACACATTTAAGTTTCGTTAAAAATTCTGAATGCACAACGTCGGATTATTCATTAGATGACCTTTATAGCAATAACAAAAAAAAAAATTCCACAAAATAACCAGCAAATACCTCTGAACTTCTAATCAGCAAAAAGAAAACTCGTTTTGACGAGTATCCACTAAAACGCAATTTTTTTTTTATAAAAGTCGTACCCACATGACAGGTAATTGTTTGCAACGTGATGCTCAGGTTGTGCAATTTATAATATTCAACATTCTAGCATTCGATTAATAGCTTCGATATGAGTCATACATACAGCTATAAACATTTCAGTGAAGTTATAAATAATCCAATAATCGGATTGCAATCGTGATATAATAATAAACCTCATCTCCTCCAGTCATAATGAACTTCACAAACTGGCCCCAAAACCTTGACAAAAACGGATAACATTTATAATTGTTGACACAAACGAATCTTTCTTTTGATTAAAAATGAGCGTCATACACAAATAAATAATAATAAAAACCCCAGAGACCTTGAAGCAGCTAGAAACTAATTTAATATAATTACACAGCAGCAAAGCTTAACATGCGTGTCAAGAGTGATATAGACATAGGCGCCGAGTACGGGGGAGCACCGGGGCACATGCCCCCCTCGGATAGTAATCAAGACCACGCAATCGGTCGGTAAGACAGCCATCTGGTTTTCATTGCCTTCTCGAACCTGGGACACTCTTGTTTGGAGTGTTGTTCTACGTTCAGTCCATTCCATGGAGACAATAAAGCTATTGGGAAGGAATCGTTGGATATGGACAATTTGGCTTCGATTTAGTTCGATATCTTGGTACAGCTTAAGCATTTTGAACGGAGCCAAACCAAAGTAGCAGCGGTTTCTCCACTAGAGTATCACTAGTGAAGGAGTTTAAATTTACTTTGAGATGAATAATCCCCTTAATGACTTTGATGTTAGAATTAACGACAGTGGCATCTTGTCCCAGGCGGTGGATAATGTTATTTGTTTGCCATTTACTTAAGACATACATATGCATTCATTGGACCTTCTATTAACTAAATTTAACAAGACAATTTAAAGAAGGCTCTCCTCTAGTTAACGTAAGCTTCCAATCTATTAATGAAAGTATAAGCAATGACACGCAGCTCTTCAACGGATATTTTATCCCACTCCTCCTTCTCAAGAATCGACCATACAAAATAATCTATGGGATTGAAGTCAGGTGAGTATGGCGGGCATTCCTCAGCCGAAACGAAGTAGGGACAATTTTTTCCTGTTAATTTTGCCTTATGGCCAGGGGCAGTCATTGGTGGAAACCACCAATCTCTATAGGTAAAATGGCTTCTGTCCTAACGAAGCACTAAAGGCTCCAAGCCTGCAGACATACAGTCAGACAAAATTGCGAGACACATTTTTTTGAGATTCTCCTTTATAGTAATACCAAGATTGATCAAAATCTCAAGTTAAACATTTTTGACGAAACCAATACTTGCCCTCTAACGTGCAAGTAAAAAATACTGGTGTACTTAAAGTTCCATACGCCGTTCTTTAATGTTGAAAGATCATAGCATCTAGAACCACCATTTGAAGCGTTAGCAATTGTCTGATTCAAAGCATTGATTCCTAATAAATTTATTTTTGGTTTGATAATAAGCTGCGTTTTTTATTTATTCTTAAATAAAATTAAGAAGAGTGACAAATAATTTGGAAAAAAAATCCGTTATAAACAAAGTTCTAATGTAAGTGGCTCAGTTTAGAAAATTATTTTAAAAAGCGTAAAAGGTCGCGCAGGCTTAAGAAAAACTCGTCAAGCACACAGGGTGCCGTTAGAATGAAGATGCTTTAAAACTGTAAATATTATTCCATACGAAAAGCAGAACGACGGTTTTGTCAGCCATGATCTTGAATAACTTCTAAGGCTTACATTAAACTGTATGCCAAGTGGTCATATATACAAATGACAATTATCAGTAACAAATGCTGTCACGCAGACGGATATGACCAGATATGACAAGTCTGAGTTTGACAGATAAATATGAGATATGAGGCTTGTTTGATAAATATGAGATATGAGATTTGTTCGCAGCACCAGTGCACCCTGGGTAGTGTCAGTTCCATGGATGTACAAAAAAAACCCAGACCTTGAGCAACGAACGCAAATATGTTGCCTGACAGCTGTCATTCTTCGATTTTCGCAAGTAAAGCAATTTGGTTTTATATTTTTTTTTAAATACTTTATAAATGTTTGCATCTCATATTTACACATTTGTATTAATATTTTCTTATATATGCAAAGTATTTGGTCTTAAAAACAACACCACAACCGAATGACAGCCAACAATTTAGTATTTTGACAGCTGCAAAAGTTAGTGGGAATTTAGAGCAGCACTCACGAATATTGAACACGTTAGGGCGAAACAAATGCGCTCATCAAACAAACCTATTGTAACATAGTCTAATCGGTGAATAAGTACGAATGACCGAATAAGACCATACACCATTAATAGAAATATGGTGATGGTATATTACGTCATATGCTGTCATCAATTAAATGGGGTGCAGTTTGTTGTTTTCTTCAAGATTTTTGTTTATTTCTTTTGCGATAATTACTTGATTGTCAGTATATTACCAGTACAGGATGTATGACTATTTTGTCAAATGGGTAACACAGTTTAATATATATTAAGAAATCTCTGGTCAAATCGTCTTATGGTATATAATGTGATCTGTGTTTGTGGTCATATATTTGCCCACTTGGCATACAGTCTAATCTTAAAGTGTGTACTCACACTCCAATTTACGGAACCAATCTGTAAGGTATTACAGTGGGGAAATCGTGTGCTACCCTCCACGCGTTCCAATTTTCGCAAACAATTCTTCTCTATTCCAAAATTTATTATCCTAATCTGACACACCCCACCTTCTTCCTTGAATGCCCGATGGCAACTGAAGGAATTCACACCATATTGAGGAAATAAGGGTGCTATGAAATTGACGTCTTCTGGAAATTTGTCCTGATATCTGAAGAACAATAAAAAAAAAAAGTATCCGATGTCCCTCCACACATGTCAATTCGGAGTGTCCGTACAAATTGCTGGGTCAGCAGGCTCTTTTAGCTTAAGTTATTGTACCGATTTTATTGAAATTTTCTTTTTAGTTGGAGGTTTTCTCGGGAAGACACGATAGAATTTTTTTTTTCGGACACGTGGGGAAGCGATGTGAAATAATGAAATAAACTATGTCTTACTTATAGTGATGGCCACGGTGTAGAGGGTAGTTTGTTTACTTGTGACCCGAACTGTGCAGGTTCAAGCTAGAGTGGGGAACAGTAACCAACTGCCACTGCGAATAAAAGAGAAACGAACAAAATCTAAGTTTCTCCAACTACTACACCCAAAAGGGGTTTCTGCTTGGTAGTACAATGGACCGTAAAATCGAGTCTGAGTGCTCAGGGATTTGGAAATTTTCTTTCTTTTTTTTTTTTAAAGAAATGTTATATCTCGTAAATTAATAAGAATATCGAAATCAGTCACAGCAATTCAGCTGGAAATTACCTATCCCAGGTTTCGCCAAGGCCTAAGACTCCGTGGCTTTGTTTGTTTGTATGTATAAAGTTATATAGTATAATATTACTATTTAAATTAACTCAGTTTTAAATTAACATGATAAATAAATAAGATAAGATTCTACAAAATTTATTACAAATTTCATTTGTGAATTTTTAAGTCTATATGGTTGAACATCATCTACATACATAGTTAATGTAACGGCACAAATACTGTGGCACACAATTAATCTTAATTTTAAAAACAAAAACTAACACATTCATAAATATTCTTTCCCTTACATTCAACCATATTAATACATTCAGCATAAAATTAATTGAAGTGTACATATTGCATTGCCTTATTATGCAAGAGTTAAAGCCGGTTAAACATATTTTCTGTTCCTTGAAATAATATAGACGAACAATACTCAAAATGGGAATTAATAATGACGTTATACAGTGAAGAGCATGAGTCATGGTACCCCGCTTGATCACTAAAATATTTTAATAAAAAAAAAGTTGGTTTTTCTAATTATAATGGAGTGTGTTCTTCAATTTAACAAAGAAAAAGTAAAAATAATTAACAATATGGAGAACATAAATCAGACCTTGCAAATTAAAACAATAAAATTGCAGTGCAAAAGTCTTGGTATTCTTACAATTTGTAAGTCACCACTGTACGACAAGATAGCAGTAAATTTTGGTTCAACATAATTCTGTCATAAGTAAGGAGATGACAATTAGAGCCGTCAGTTTGGTTTACAATTTTTTATCAGTACTTCTTAACCCTGCAGTCGTCGCGCACCAAAAAGTCACACCAGTCGTCGCGCGGATTACATATGTAATCCATTTTAAAATTAAAGTAAAACCCGTATGCTTTAATTTTTTCAAATTTATTTTGCTGCAAAATGCAATTACATATTACTTAAAGATAAAAAACATAAATTATTACTTCATAATACAAAAAAAAAATAAAAATTTCGGATTTCTTGTAGAAAAAAAGGAACTTTGGTGGATTACAATAGTAATCCGCGCGACGACTGCAGGGTTAAAAAGTAAATAAAATTGTGTTAAAGTTAAAATTGCAAAATAAGGAGGAAGGAGTTCACAATAGAAGGGAGAGATACTTATAAATTGGCACAAGCAAGGATTATCGCGTCTTATAATTGCTGAAATAGTTAGAAGGATGAAAGCAACGATACAGAAGGGAATAAACCTCTTTGGAAAAGAAAAGGAAATAGAGAATAAGCCGAGATCTGGACGCTCCCGTTAGCTCTACCAAAGCGATGATAGGAAAATAGGGACTAACATACAAAATCATACATTCAAAAGCGCCCCAAAAGTAGCTGCAGATGTTGAAATATCATCGAACAAAATCGTATCTGCATTGACTGTGCGAAGATCGATTCAGAGATCAGGTTACAAGTCGTGTACAGCTCGCAGAGAACCGTTTGTCAGTGATATAAAAAAGAAGAGACTCGACTTCGCCAATGACTACAAAAATAAGACAAACAAGTTTTCGCGTATTTGGCTCCAATGGACGTTTTAAAGTATGGAGAAAACAAGCATTATGGAGTGAAGCATTTGACCCAAAAAACATTATCAAGACCGTGAAACACGGTCGCTATGGTGTTATGGTGTGACAGTGTATGACGTCTGCTGGTATTGGAAATTCGGTGATAATTTACGAAATCATGAATAAGGAAGTACATTTAAATATTTTAAAGGCAAACCTTACACCAAGTGCGAAAAAACTGGGTGTCTCGGGCACTTTTTACTTCCAACAGGACAACGATCCTAAACGCACCGCCTTAGATGTTAAGTTGTGAATCGCTTACAACACACACCCCATATGCTTGTAACACCACCACAAAGTCCAAATCTGAATCCCATAGTACACTTATGGGACCATTTAGAAAAACGTCTGCGAAAATATGAGATAAAATGTAAATCTCAGCTAAAAGAGTTACTTATACCACAATGGCAAAAAAGATTTTTTTTGTGGTAATGTTTTTCTGAATAACTTCGAAAGTGTTTGCAGTATTTTTTTTTTGTTTGCTATATAATCCATATGCTCTTCAAATTTTAAATCATAGTCTATTATTACGCCTAGATATTTTATTTTTTTTTTCACTGTTTCTATCTTTTCATTATCAATGTTCAAGTTGAGTATTTAATTATCATAGTTTGCTTTTGTTTTAGTTACGTTAATTTTGGGTCCATTTGCTTTAAGCCACTCACTTAGTAGGTTTAAGTCTTCTTGAATTTTTGGTACACCATCACTCAGATTTTTGCAAGTGATAAACAACAGCGTATCGTCCTCGAACAAAGACAATCTGCCATGTTTAATGGCTCTTCCATATCGTTTACATAATTATTAAAAAGTAGTGTTCCTAGCACCGACCCTTGTGGTACACCAATATCACTTGCCATGGGTTTCGATAATTTCGCATTCACTTTTGTTTTTCCCGCACCGACTTATATTAATTCAATCTCCCGGACACAATACTGTTCTAATTTGTTTAACAAAATTGATCTACCCACTGTTTCGGATGCTCTCTTCATACGTCGAGAAATACACATATTATACTGTTTTATTTATGAAGCTTATGTTTCTAGGTCGCAATAATCATGTTAAGCGCCCTTTCACATGAATGACTATTTCTAAAACCTGATTTCTTTTCGATGAATAACCCTCGTTGCTCGAAAAATTATTCCAGTTGAGTATGAACCGGCTTTTTGAAAATATTTCTTTAAAGTGGTGACACGTTATTTGTCATCATTATTGATCCGGAAAAGCTCTATTACCATGATTTTTTTTTTCAAGTCATCAACATTTTTCGCTGACTCTACTGTGAGCGCAAATTTAAAATTGATTTCGTGAAGATTTGGGATTTTTTGGACCACAATTCGAGACGACGAAATTGGAACTTTCATTATTTTTTTTTAAAAATTAAAATTTTTTTATTTGGTTTGAGTTAGACATATGTACGTATCTCAAGTTATTGGAACAAAAGTTGTATAACGGTACTTTACTTATTATAGATTTTTCGAAATTTGATCATTTCTCGGATATGACCCAAACAATTTTGTTGAAAATTAATATCTAAGCAACATTTGATAAGTGCAAGGGCATGGCAAGGTATCAATGTTTGGAAAATTGTCAAATTTGTTTAAAGCCATATACATTTTAACACCTTTTTCTAAATTTAAAATCTGATTGATTTGCAAATGAACAGCACACAGGTGCAAGTACGTACGACCCAGTCGTGCACATTTTTTTTTTATTGCGACATTTGCTTGTACTGGAAACCACCTTCAAAATTGATTTTTTTTTTTTTCAAAAATGATACCATTGTGTTTGGATTATTGTTTTGCATGACTTGTGTGAAAAAACCATAATTGTAGCTTTTTATACTTTAGGTGGTAGATGATGGTGGATGCGCTAGCGAGAACAATCGGATTTCGCTGGGCAAATTTAAGAAAAGTTGTCTCATAGTTGCAGGAAAGTAAATGCAGGTCAAATATCGACTTTAGTCGCACAACGGTAGTCAGGGGAATGTGTAAATATGTTAGCTTAAAAATTCTAAGCAATTAGTGAAAGCAGAATTGAAAATGTAGGAATCGGAGACATAACTTATTTAATAAAGAAAATGTCTCCGAACATCTCTAGGCGGCGCGTACAAATACTTTCATCTTCTTGAATGCCGCACTATGATTGTATCATTAGAAAACCGAAAACTATTTTGCGAAGACATATACAAATTAAGCGAAAAATGTTAGACTACGTTGCATTGATTTCGTTTTTCGCCTCCCCCTGGTAATTTCAAAACCCAGCGCCTATGGATACCGACCGACTATGTTGCTGCCTTGTCTCATTTGAGTGCAGCCTTGATCTTGAATTTTTCTTTCTCCATTCGTAACCTACGTGGATATACATATGTACGTAATTACCTTTTAACAATTTGATTATGAACTCGACATTAGTCTCTTCTCTCTTTCGAAGGCGTCTAACGTTGTTTAAACCAGGCTGCATAACAAAAAAGTTTGTAAATCAAAGAAAAATAAAAAAAAAAAAAATAAAACAACAATTTCCACGCGATCTACTATTCTGAGCAACAAATTTCTGCCAGACTACGTGTCACTCGTATTAATTGCGGTTGACCTCCTCAAGATATCCAGAAAGCACAGTGAAAATGTGGTATGCAATCGAACATCAAAATTTTTTTGTTTATGGAAAAACTGATAAAAGTCCAAGATAACGAGCTATCTATGCCTCATTTAAAAAAAAAAATAATAAAAAATTACAAACATTTCTGCCAAACCAAAGAAAAAATCCATAAAAAAGTTTAAAAGGGCGGCAACAACAAATCATGAAACATGACATTACATATTTATAGATTTTTTTTTTTTTTTTTTTAGTCGGAGATTTAACTATACGTAGGACAATCAGGGCCAGATTACTCACCGAAGAATATTTGTAATCGGGGTACGCATGATTTTGCTTCCAAGTATTCAAATCCTTTTGACCAGGGCTTAGTATTGTCCCGCAGAGATTTCTCAATGGCATCTTTAACTTTATTAATTTGTGCAGTCGCCATTGTTGTTAATTTCTGATTTAGCACGTTTCTCCGGGGGGGAAAATGAAATAATTTATTTGAGACAGTTTGAGGATAAACTAAAAAGTTACCTATTTTTGGGGGGTGACCAAAGTTGACAGCGAGAGAATAATAAAAAAAAACGACCGAAGATTTTTGATTTTCGATTTTCGAAGTTCAGTTGTCACTTGCCCAGTGGATTGTGGCACGTGAAGTTGGAAGTGGTTATAGGTTAGCATTGCCAGCACTTCTTATTATGTTTTTGCTTGGTTTGAGAAAAACCGATGGCGTCCGTTGCGAAGCCATCGAGTTAGCCCGTTTCCATACGATTTTAACTCAATACTTTTCTTGCCAGCTTGATGGGTAAATCGTCGTGAGGCGCGAACGTCGAAATTGCCTCCAGGATGTGTGTGTTAGTTAACATTTCAATCTATTAGCGTCGCATCCGTCGCACGCATAACAACGAACATAGAAAAGCAATTACATATTGTAACATAATGTAGCATAGTAACTACGCTCCAAAAGTAGGCAACACATTCCGAAGTGTCTTTTCATTCGAGGTTCGTGTCCACGGATAGAATGGGATTATGTCTAAGACGACGTCGTGGAATTAAGAGAGAATTAAAACCACAAGAGATTATTGGCTGCAGCTGCCATCTTGGAATTATTACATTAGAATTTTCTTGTTCCAGTGGTCGAAGAATTTGCTAGAAGTTTCTGGCTATCAGAAATGCGACTATATAAGAACAGATGGCGATCGAGGCAGGAGCAGTTGGGTTTCGAACCGCACGAAGAGATTGGAAAAGTGATAATAGGCGAAGTTGTAATTTTGTGATAAATTGAAAGTTGAGAGTTAACAAGAAGAAGTAATTAGTTTGGATTTGTGAATTAAGTAATTGAAATGAGATAAAGTGATTTGAGAAGAAAGAGACCTTGTAAGGAAAGAATTTGCGAAGAATAGTATAGTGTGAACTTGAATTGTTCTAGAGACTAGAAAATAAAGAATTAATCTCACAGAATAGCGTTTTATCTACTCGAGCCGCAGCTCGCATATTACATTGGTGTCAGAAGTGGGATAAAACTTATTCTGTGAATTAAGTAATTGAAATGAGATAAAGTGATTTGAGAAGAAAGAGACCTTGTAAGGAAAGAATTTGCGAAGAACAGTATAGTGTGAACTTGAATTGTTCTATAGACTAGAAAATAAAGAAATAATCTCACAGAATAACGTTTTATCTACTCGAGCCGTAGCTCGCATATTAAAATATTAACTATTTTTATTTAGTTCTCTCTTTCTCTCGAAATGGTTTACGGCGTATTTTTGGTAGTTGTGGTGACTTTAGCTGCACACCAAATGGTCTAAAGATTGTGGGCCAAGCACTGGCTGTTAAAAAGGAAACAGTTGTCTTACGTTAATTTAATTAGAGAATTAAGAAGAATTACAATTTGACAAAGTCCTTAAATACCTTAAAATTGTGGCTGTATATTCTCGCGTTCTCTCCAAGTCGTCCTTTTTTGGTGACAGCATATATTTTGTTTTGCCGACCGATATCCACTTTTGCCGCATGTGTTTCAATACTCCCGAAAGCACCACTGATAGATCGTTGCGTTCTTTCAATTATGAAGAACACGAGTTGTACATGCTTTTGAAAGTTTTATTATTATTATTAATATTTATTGACATGAAATAAATTACATGTTCATACAAAGTTTTGCACTAGCCGCAAAACTTTCAGCTCGATTTAATGTGCATTTACATATTATAATTTGATACGGAATAATGCTACAAGTTTATTTATTATGTCTAAGTTTTCTGGCGATGGATTGTCTAATGTTTTGTAAAGTACTAGCCGTGTTTGAAGAGAAGAAGCAGAAACCAAGGATGTGAATATTACATGAGGTGCAAATTGGAGGCGACTCCTTTCTTACTAAGTGTTGGTGAGTAGCTGTAGAGTGAAAGTTTTAGTTAACTTGAGAATTTTACACAATTCTTTCTAGTATTGTGTCAAATAAATCACATGTTAAAGAAATATTCGCAAAATATGTTTGTAGCTTGGTGATTTAATGCACCTATTTGATAGGATGAAGAATGAAGACAGAGAATACTTATGAGGGAAAGATACAAATCGGGATGAGCAATCTCATCCGTGTTCTTTACAACAACGAACGCACAAAATCGAAGGAGTTTGCGTACGATGTTTATACGGTGCCTTGTTTTGTAGTTAAAATCTTCGTTGAACCACGTTCTAACAAAGATTGTCGAACAATGTGCAAAAGAACGAAGATGTAAAGCCAACTTTAGACCACACAGAGTACACCCTTTTATATACTTGACGTGTTTTTCTGAAATTTAGCTAGCCAGTGGTTCATTAAAACGATTCCTAGCTAGCAGAATTTGTAATATTTTTTGTATATTGATTAATAATGAAACTTCGGGCTATGTTCGTGAAGTATAGTGCCTCTTTATTTAAAGTACTTATTTATGAATAAAATTATTGAGCACATTTATAGATTATGAACATTTTATTCTGAATATGGCTGTGGTTTAATTATTCAGAAAAGTAAGATGAATTTATGATGCACAACAATTATGAACAGTGAACTAGGTTTTCAAATTTTACCAGCATCAAATACCAAGAAGTCATTAAACAAAAAGAGAGGAAAAATTAAAGGAAGTCTGTATTTTTTTTTGATCATTTAATTTTGCTCTAAAATAGGACTAACAATTTTGTATATTTAAAAATTATTCTTTAAACGATTCTTTCAAAATTTATTCTTCTCAAACATTTTTCAAACCTTATTTTTTGCATACCTAATATAAATGTGTTAATTAACAACATTTAATTTGTCTGCCATTTGGTTTTGGCTGGGGAGAAAAGCAGGGTAGCCAGCCGATTGTTGTATTTGTTTTCCATGTATAATTTGACTTGCTAGGTTGCTAGGTTTACTAACTAATAATTTTTATTATTGTAAACAATTATTGAAATTAAATTATTATTTGTGGTTTCAACATTTTAGTACACAATTAAGTGGTTACAGATCGAAAAACAGAAAGAGTAATAAAGTTTTTTACAAGAATAGTTTCAAATGCCATTTTGCTCTAATTTTACAAAAAAATCGATGTTAACAAATTTTGTTTCCTTTTTTAATTGCTTTTCATATTATGAAATAAACAAATTTTTTTACTACAAACTTTCTCTAAAAAAAAGTTACTGTCAAGTGCCATAACACAGACCAAGAACAGAAAAATGTTTGTAAACACTCTGGTATCGGATATCCAATGGAACAAAAGCAAGAACCAATGCACGGGTGCCTGCCTGATTGACTTGGAGAAGGCCTTCGACACCGTATGGTTAGAGGGACTCTTCTACAAGCTAAGTAGGCTGGGCATAAGCAAACCACTACTGTACATACTTCATAACATGCTCACCAGTAGACAGGTTATTGTCAAAAATGGCAATGTGACTTCTGCTGGAACATTTCTAATTAAAAACGGTCTGCAACAAGGTGCGGTTAATTCACCGATCCTTTTCAACATTTACACGAGCGATCTGATAGGATCACTTCACCATGCCATAGCGTACGCAGACGACTTGATCGCGTACAGATCAGGACCAAAAATCGAGGTCATTGCAATTCTCTTGCAACGTGACTTCGATAAGATTCAGCGATATTGCGATGACTGGAAGTTGAAGATCAACTTCCAGAAATCGGAAACCATTCTTTTTAGGACGCCGTTGTCTGGTGCCTCTAGGGATACCAGAAAGAATTGGCGAAAGTTCTCAATAGTTGGACCGCACGGACAGTCACTTGCGAGTCGAAGTGTAGTCAGATACCTGGGTCTCTGGTTAGACCAATATCTATATTTTAACAAACATATAGATGCTGCTCTGGCCAGAGCCAAAGGTGCTTTTGCCCTTACAAAGAGACTTTTTTACAGCAAGCAACTCGATGCAAGGGTAAAGGTGATCTGCTACATGGCCCTCATCCGGCCCATGCTCGTATATGGATGATCCGTGTGGTTTAACGTGGGAGCAAGCTTGTTGGAAAAGATTCAGGTGTTTGAGAGGGCTTGCCTTCATTTGTACAGAACACCAGAGTCCCAGTACATAAAATTCTATCCCAATGAGGTCCTATACAACAGGGCTAACCTAATAAGATTGGATAATTTCGTTATCAAGCTGATTCGAAGGCACATTGCAAGAGCAATGAGCTCGACGAACAACCTGATCTACGGGGCTTATTACCCCAATCACGAGTATCACGAGAGAGTGCGCCTTAACGGCTTTGTTCCCCCAGAGGCGTTCCTCTATTTTGATAAGAAAGGTCTGATCCAGGATAGACTGGCGGTGCCGCTAATTTCCACGTTGCTCGGACAGTTGTGGATAGGCGACTCAACTACGAGAGAGACGTTGCACACGGCAGTGTGGAGCGTTTCCTGTTTAGTAGGGCGGTATCGGGTCGCGATATTTATGACGCACAACGTCAGTACGGTCGTTTCTGGTGGCTAGCCGAAAGAGAGGAAACTCCTTCGTCGTTTCCTCCTAATCCAGGGTAGCCTGTTTGATGTTAAAAGTTGGCTGTTCTTGCCCATGGCCGACTTACATAGTTTAGGTAGTTTAGGTAGGTGTAGGTAATAATTAAAAAAAAAAAAAAAAATATCCACAGCACTTGGATGAAAAAAAAAAATAAAAACACGAAAAAAAAACAGCACTCGATAAAAAAAACAAAAAAAAAACAAAAAAAAATGTACGTACAAAATACGTAAGGTAGAATAAGATAGGCTAATTTAGAATAAGGTAGTTTAAGATTTATTTTAAGGTAGATTGTAAGTTATATATAAGAACATTAAAAAAAAAGTTCATATAGTAAAAAAAGTTCTTAGTAGTAATAGCCAATAGAATAATAAAATAAATAAATAAAGAATCTTAAGTTAGTTACGTCGAAAGACATAGTTTTAAGTATTAGGTTTAACTTAGAGCGCCCGCATAGGGCCAGCAAGTTAGAATAGGAATAGTTAAGTTAGTTAAGCTAGTTTTAAGCGTTTTTTTGTCTAGCACTTAAGTTACAATGAATTTAATAAAAATGCATTAAAAATGAAAAAATCATGTAAGATGCTTTAGAAAGATATTTCCCAAATAGACACTCTCTTTAGGAGGAAAATCTAAAATGCACTAAAGTGGCGTAATTCGGTGCAAACTTTTATCTGTTCTTATCGAAATAGGTATCAACATTAATTTAGTTAGTGAGTTTATTCTTATGAATAATTAGAAAAAAAAACTATTCGTGAATTTGCAAAAGTTCCTAAAATTGATTGGGTGATCCATGTTGTATAACTGAAATATGGATGGTTTCATGGAATTCCTTTCAGAAACTATTTTCTAAACCATTTTAGTCCATACACAAAGCATTTAAGTAGTCTTGCCGAGCTCCTGTGGGACAACTTAGCAAGGCATTTTTGTCGCGGAGTCCCAGGAATATAACATAAGATTTGAATGTTTCTTACCCAATTCAACACATATGTCACCCGGTGGTTGTTTCTCTTTATGTCTCTCAAGTCTGAACTTCCCTGAAAGGTTTTTTCCGGCTTTGCTAAGAAAGTTGATTAACAAAAATTTACTAGGTAGCTGGTTCTAAAAAATCAGGAGTCTTTCTTTTTAATTCGAATGAGGAGTTTTCACTTTTGCCAAAACCATAGATTTAAATACAAAAAAAAGACAGTCCGGATGTAAAACATACAAAATTAAACAAATTACTTGAGAGTAATAAATTGTATATAAATTTCCTCATATCACCCAGAAGATAACTCGGAAACATAGTCACATTCCTTAGTGGTACCACCACTCACCTACGTAAAACTGCTTATCTTCTCACTCCTAAATTATCCATGTTTACTGTTTAAATTTTTTTTGTTTAGCATCCGATAATGGTCTACGAAATGCGCTTAAACCAGTTGTATGACGTGGAAATGCAGTGCTCTAACACTTGGCAGATAAATTTTTATACCCTATCCATTAGAGGAGTTATGCGGGGTCTTATAATCTCGTGAGAGGTCGTAGAAGATAGTGGAAGCTGTAAAAACTTGTGAAAAGTCACGGAATTTTGTGGAAAGTAGTAGAAACGTGAGAGGTCTCAGAGGTTGGTAAGAGATTACAAAAATTCGTGCGAGGACCTGAAACGCAGTGGTAGGAAACTCGTGGGAGATAGTGAAACTCATGAAAGGTCGAAAAGCGTTGTTGGATTCACTAGAGCAACGTGGGTCTTCATAGAACCTTGTGGAATCTTGCAGAACCCCGAAAGTCCTCGTAGAAGGTAGTAGGACGCCGTGGGAGGTCGTAAAACCTCGTTGTGAAGGATTTTCTGGGATTTTCGAAGACCTGTGATGTGTCGTAGTTTATCACATTCTCGCCTTGCGATAAGGCCCAACGAGATTTCACGAGGTCCCACGAGATTCTACGATTTTCGAGATGCATCACAAGGTCCCACAAGGAGTGTCAATAGGACCATCTAGTTCCCCCGGGTTCTTACGAGGTGTCACAAGTTCTAAAAAGCTCCCAGAAGATTCCTCAAGGTCTATAATGTCCTGCGAAGTATTTGAAAGTCATCTATTGAGACTTGCAAATACTTCGTGAGGACTTACGAAATGTTAAAAGTTCTTATAGGGTGTTGGCAAATCGGTCTCACGAGGTGACGAGAAGTGCAAGCGCATGGGCTTTTACCCCTAAAGCATTGGATTATATTGGTGCCACGCATTTGACTAGACTACTTTTGTCAGCAGTCCCTTCTGCTTTGTCTGGCCAGTGGCTTTTTCGCAGTGGCTCCTTTGCTTTGGAGCCTCGTATCGACCATTATTCCCAGGTACTTAATGGTCGGTTGCGAAACTATGATAATGCCATGTTAATACTGCTTCTGTTTTGTATTCGGCAAGGTCCATTCAAAACTAGCTAGCTCAAATCATTGGTCAGTAGTTCCTTGATCGATTTGATAAAAGTTTGCACCTATACAGTAAATTGTAAAAAAATAAAAATACAAGATCGTAAGCAGAACAGAATAATGTATCTACTTGAACCCTCAATTTTATTTCATTTTTCTTAAGGAACTTTTGGGATAGAATTATATTCAACATTTAATCCAATTTTCTGTACACAAAAAAAAAAGGTTGATGGAATTTGAACGTATCGTGGACTAAAACTGTTTGGAACCAACTTTATCCAATCCAGGTGCTGGGTGAGTTTTTATGAAGTGATGGCAGCGACTAGTATCAACAGATGCTAATTAATATCTTTCAAGCGGTCACTGTCTGTTCCTTGTCGTTGTTTGTAACACTGAACTGATTGGAGTTCATCAATTTTGTAGGCTTTCCTGCTTTGGTGGACAATTAAGATTATAATAAGGAAATTGTAAGGAAATACAATATAAAACACTCGTACCACTTCCTTTCATAACTGTGTTGATCAGAGTTGATAATGGTAATTCGATAAATATGTACAGGAAGAATGCAAGAAAAAAAGAGATCACGACACTTGACACAATGTACATGGTCTAAAATATAAAATTGAATTATTACTGGAACAGAATATGGTTGTTTTTAATAAGTTTCTTACCAAAATTAAGTAATTCACATAAGCTGGTTGACGGACACATCCACCCATACAACGGAGGACGACAGTGTGAATTAAGAAAACTTGGAATGATAATCGCCCCAATGGCACGAACATCTTCATTGAGGAAAACCTATAGAGAATGGCTAAAAGAAAATACATTTATTTATAGCTTCTACTTCACTTAAAGTGAATGGTTTTAAACCAACAAAGATACAAAGCTTTTAATACTTCAAAAGAACTTACATCCAACTTTAAAAGCTTTAAATAGCACCAGACAACAACACATTAGAGCCCATATGTTGCGATGGAGCCCTGCGTATATAGCTACCCATACGGATGGTTTCGTGAACTCAAATCGATAAAATATTTCTCCAGAGAGCAGGATCAAGAAGGGCACAGGAATACATAACAAAATAATTACATTAAGTTTTGATTTCTTTCCCTTCATATTCAAGTCCTCGTTCTTGTATTTCAGATAGATTAGTGCACTGATCGTTCCAAAAACAAACCCCCCAAAGTTGGTATAGAAAGGTGCATACCCCTTGTATAAAGTGTCGCTATTAATCCAGAATAAATAGCGGTAGGAACTGAAAAATTAAAAATCTTTAAATAATGGAGAAGTTCAAAAATGTTCATTTACTCTGGGGTTTCTTGATGGGTACCATTAAGTCCGAAGAAATATGTTACCAAGCCCGTTGATAGGAATGATATTACAACACCTGCTCCAAGAATGTAGTTTCTTGTTTTAGGAAACCTACAAATGGAGATAAAATAAAAACATACATAAGAGTTATCCTTCGGCCCAAATATAAAAAAAACCTAAATTAAGGATTTGAACAGAAATACTATTGATAGTATATTTTATTGAAATAGAAGTAAGCGTGGCTATCACCTTTAAACTACTAGCAAACCTCAGTCATCCTAATCATCTAAGGAGTAAAATGTTATTTTTTAAAGAAAACGTTCCCAAAAAGTTGGAGTAGCCTATACAGTATTTGGATGAAATGTAGAGGAGCAATTTTTTCCAGTTTCGAATAAATTCAGCGTGGTTCAATTGGGGGTTACAATTTAAATCTGGCACTTCTGTGGTTCTGGTAAAGATAAAAAGCTGATATTTCTCATCTGTGAATACTAACTGCCCGAACACAATGGAGAAGCGCTGCAGCAGATGAAGTCGCTGTAGTACAAACTATCAAATAAGTCGCTCACTTAAATAGCAATGCACGCACACAATGGTGAAGCGCAGCTTGATTGCTCAAGCTGTCAAAACGGAAAGTTAATCGCTGTGTTTCGTGAAAATATTTTATGTGGTGGATTTTATAATTATAATTTATAATAATGACTGAGAAAGAAGAAATTGCATACTATGATTTCTCCGTAAACAGATCTGACATTTTCGTTTTTTGTTTTTATCTGTCAAAAAGTAGTGCAGCTCGTTCGGAAGTTGAAGTTGACTCAACTTGTGAGCAGCTACTTTTCGTACTTCAGCTGCAGCTTCACTTTGTGTTCGTGCTATAGGGAGTACGTGTATTTCAACTTTGACAGTGCTGCGTGCTGCAGCTCCAGCTTCACCATTGTGTTCGGGCAGTAAGCATTGACATTTGTAATTATGGAAAGGCATACGAGATAACAACGCATTTTAATTATTAAAACTCATCTCCCTAACGGGGGAAATTTAATTCACACCATTCGCCAATTGCGCAATAATGTGTTTATATATAACCATCCATATTGTGCCGCGGTTAAATCAATGGACAAATTCGAACTAACCAGGTTCGATCTTTAACAATGAGGCTCACTTTAAACTGAATGGTTACGTAAACAAACAAAATTGTCACATTTGGGGTCATGAAAAAGCACGGGCCATTCACGAGTAACCAATACATTCACAAAAAGTCATTTTGGGTCGGCGGCGTGATTGGGTTAAACTTCTTTGAGCTTTATTGAGACATGATAACAAATTGTTTGTAGAACCAATTGGACGATATTGATGGGGAAGACATGTGGTGACACATGCCACACAGCGCGAGAAATGCAGTAACTGCACAGCAAATTTCCCGAATACAATCAAAATTGGCCACCAAGATCTGATTTTGATTTTTTTTCTTTGGAGTTATATGAAGCAAAAAGTGTATGTCATTAACCCCCAAACGATTCCAGAGCTAAAGGACGAGATTCGATGCATTATTCATGAACTACCGCGGAATTTATGCAGAAAAGTAATAGAAAATTTCATCAAAAGGTCGGGAGTCTGCAAGGGCAGCCGTCTCTCATTTGGCCAACATCATTTTTCATATTTATTGTCAATATCTCAGTATTATATTGACGTACAAATATCAAGTCTATCAATTAAATATTTATTTCAAATTTAAATTGTAACCTCCTTTTGAATCACCCCTTATAAATCTTATAAAGATGGACGTGTTTGTGTTCGGATTTAAAAAATTGTTTGCTTCGGGATCCAAATAGATTTTATATGTTGACATAAATAAAATTAGTAAAACAATAAACATCAACAGGAAATTCAAAGAATAATTTTAAGAGTAGACCAACTTTCTGAAAACAAGTTTTGAAAATAACTTAGTGTAAGTCACCACGGAGATTTTGGTCCGCACATCCCAAAAACCTTGATTTTAAGGATTTTTAACAATACGTCAAATATGTCAACGGGTGGAAAATGAATTAACAATTTGCTTACTTAGGTTTATTGAAGGAAGATCGTTTTATAAAACTTACAAAAGCATGGTACGGTTTTAATTTTGAAAATGTAAATAAAGCCTTGATTATAATTTTTTTCCTCAACACAACCTATTACTTTAATATAAAATATGATTGTGCTCGAGTAGGTGTGCATTTCCGACCTCCCAAATCGGACTAAATTGCCAGCTAGGCATAGGGTTCAACATAGATAGATGTCGTTTCTTTACATTTTATACAACCTACTTGTAATTCACAAGCATAATGAGCAAGCTTTGGCTGCGACTGTAAATAAAATTAGGACCGAAAATATGAGTTTTAGTAAAAATATTAGGTAAACTAAACAAATGTCTGAGAGAAGTTCTGCAGGGAAAAATCCAAGAAGGAGTGATTGAAGACCTTCGAAAAATAAGCTCGATTATTCACTGGGTTCGTGAAAAAATATTCAATGGGTTCCACGTTAGACTTCCTTTCAAGTAAAAATGTCTGGAAAAAAAATGTTTCTAAGGCTTTTTAAAAAATTAGCTTGAGTATAAGCAAGTTTTTCAGAAGTGTCTTAAAATCTTGGAATGTAATTGCTGAGAAGGTTAGGCATAAAAAATGATTTCTTAAATTCCAAGATTATTTCAATCAGCAATAAGTTCAAGATATTTAAGAAGATTTTATAGTACAAGGATTTTGAATGGCGATGAGAAGCCATTTAGCATGTCACGAAAAAGGCATAATTAACGTGATTGACACTAAAATGGTAGAAAAGACTGCACAAAATCTTTTGCACTTAATTCGAAATAATTTACTTTTACCCTGTACTACACCGTGACAATTCCAAAAGTGCTCATTGAGATACAAACAGTATATGTTTGGTCTATATCCTTCGTAACCAACCAACTTACCCTACAACTCTGTTCGTAAGTATTCTCAAGAAATTCGGTTTAAAATTTAAAAAGAAACTTTAAACTTTCTTTCAGAACTCCGAAACGGTTAGGTTTAG
Source organism: Pocota personata (assembly GCA_963082735.1). NCBI lineage: Eukaryota > Metazoa > Arthropoda > Insecta > Diptera > Syrphidae > Pocota > Pocota personata. The sequence continues at coordinate 190,528,024 of OY720430.1, forward strand.
GGACGAGTACATGGTTTTATGTAAAGATGATTATTTTTCAAGTGGTTATACAAAATAACGACACTCTAGGTCAACAAACAACTTCAAAAAACTGTTCCATCCAGCTTTACCATAAGTCGTATTTCCTATTTCTTATAGTCTTGAAAACGTTCTTAGCAAAATCCATCATATTCCCACCCAGGAGTCTGAGTACTGGAAAATATTGATTTTGTTTTTTTATAAAAAAGAAATAAATTTAGTGCTTCTTATAAAAATAATACAGATTTATGTATAAAGTTGAGTAGTAAATATATTAGAAAGAAAATTTATTCAATTATCTAAAAACTAAAGAAAAACACTTCTCCTTCAGAATATTCGTTCCACTGGCAATTCTCCCTACCCTCTAAAATTAACGAAAAAACGAAAAGGTGGTAACATCATCGCTTGTCACGCTGTTGGTTCACGGTTTAAATCCTGATGTCAAGAATCATCTATTTATTTCGCATGAAATAAATAAAAGAGTCGATCAATTGCGAAAGCTAAGCCAACTCTACTGTGAAGGCATAACACTGGCAGTAGAGTGGTCATATGGCTGAAAATGCAACTTGATCGTTATGATGACATCAAGAGGACGGAAAAAATACTGTGAATCATGAGCAACGACAAAAGCAAAACAGACAAGCTCCCCAGTTATCTGGACGTTACCCTTGGAGTTTACAGAAACTTAATACCATCTGAGTTTCAAACCACTACACAAATACTTCTTTCTCTCCCTCTCTTCTTTACAACACCCGTGTCATGTAATAGTATAAGAGTATTCATATCCTCTTTGGCGCGCGCAGATTATAAAAAAAAACCGAAATAGCAGGAAACACTAGAGTTTTTTTTTATAAATATAAATATCAACAAAATATGCGGATACGGATATTTGGCGGATTATCCGGGTATACGGATATCCGGTACATCGCCAATACTTATCTGGTGAAGGCAACTTGCGGCTAAGGATCATGTTGGCTGAATAAGCTTGTGAGTTGAGACTCAAATAAACCCCGGAATGTAGCGTAATATGTATGTAGGTGTATTTTAATAAATTTTACCTTGCAATGAAAATGAGTACTGCAGACAAGATTATGTATAACTGGAAATCAGTCGCTAGGTACCAGGTTTGATGAAGGCACTATATACGAACAAAGAAAATATATATATCTTAAAATAATCTTAGATTTAAATCTTTTTTTTTTTTTTGATACAAACACTTTTTTTCAACGTCAAATTATTAATGAATAATAAATTCTTCCACCATGTCTCTCTGCAAAGTACATATTCAGCCCCAACGGTAAATTTCCAAAAAGGACCGTTTTGAAGACGTGGTAATATCGAAGCGTTTATAAGAACCGTAAAGGCTAATGATGGAGCTAATCTGAAAATTGAAAAGTTAAGAATAAGTTAAAACAACATTTAAGTCACATATTCGCATGGCCGTTTATAAGATTCTCGATGTGGATATGGCTTTTATACTCACCTCAAGTAACGATTCAAAATTAGTTTTCCCCACTCTGCAATTCCAGGTTTTTTCGAAGCCACCGTTCGCTGGAAACCAATACACAACAAGAAACTGCTCATTACCAGGAATATTTGAATGATTACTGTGCCGTTAATGAAAAGATTCATTCCCAATTTATAGAAGAGTTTTTCTGTAAAATATGTGTTCTGCGTAGGAAATCCCTTTAGAGTGAGCATGACGTGCGCAAACACCACCATGAGTGTTGCAAAAAATCTGTACGCATCGAAAAATCTAAAGTCGCGTGCTGTGCCGCTACTTGGCAATAGAATGAGCCGGTAGTAATTGCGACACAACGAGAAAGATGTCAGTAGTGTGTCACCTGGAAGGATGAGATATATAGTTAAATATATACTACAAGTATACATATGTACTTAGCTTAAAATAATGGAATGAAACAAATTTTCCTGATTTTGTCATGAAATCAGTTACCAAATAACACTACCTCCACCTTACTTGACTATTCTTCTAAGATTTTGAATTTCCATTTCTATTCTGTTCTTTGCTAATCTTTTGCAGGACCGTCGTGACCAAAAATGTTATACTTACTTTCGCCGACTTTCGCAAGACTTTCTTTCAAAATGACAGATCTGCATCTTTGGATAGAGAAGCTAAAGGACGAACTTTAATAGTAGAATGGGTGCGTATGACCATAATAACTTTTTGCTTAGATTCGTCAAGTTTTCGTTCGCTTTTGCTCACTTACGAAAAGAGCGAACCCATTCCCTCAATTTTCGAAATTGACTGAAGAAAACTTGACGTAGAATTTCGACATTAGCTTCTGATTGCTTCGACTATTATAGTTGAGTCTAAAGTCTTTGCATTTTTTCTTATTAACATGACTTATGGACGGCTTCTTTCTTAGTGTTCTTGAAAGATACCCATGTCTGTTGAGAGTTCTTTCAATCCGTATCCGAGACTATTTATTTTACGGCATGGCAATTCATTTTTGGTTTTTTTTCCGATAATATTTAGTTTAGAGTATTGTAGATTTGTATTTTCCCACTGTGCGTGCAATTTCCGCTAACGATTTGCCTTTGGAAAACAAATTTACAATTACTTGACGGAAATCTTGGGTCGTTTCTTTTCTCCGTTTTTTTTTCACAAAAGATATAAACTCACTGAACACTGAATACAGAATGGTATAATTTTTGCTCAAATTGCAATGGAAAAAGGAAAAACTAACGGCATCCGTTATATTACCAAGAATTATGTCGTTTGAACTGAAACACATTTTGTTGCTTTTATAAATAACTTGAGTAAAAGGGATGGAATGATAGAGAACAAATGGGTAATGAAAACGACATTAGCTGTACGTATATTTAAAAAAGGCAATAGAAGTTAATTCTATCCACATACATACATATATCGAGTATATTATAACTTTGTCTATTGCACGATGGCTTTTGTTGGCCTCAGCTCTCTAGCTTAAATGGTTTTAAAGGTTTAAGCGTGTGAAAGACCCACAGGCAGACAGACAGACACTGTTTTGAATACATTAGTGTTCCGTTTATGCCATTCTGGTATATAAATAAATATGCCTTTGCATTTACTCCCAGTGGATTCCTGTTTCAATACAAACGTTAATTAACTGCCGAAAATAGCCATTTGCCACGCTTATATGACCGGATTGAGTTTCGATTCAGGTTTTCGGTGAAACCGAATTGAGTGATCGAATTAGCATCGAATCGAAAGAGGATTGAGGTTGACACTTCTCCTGAGCGTTGCGAAATTGTGTATACCAAACACTGTACTCCGCATAGTGAATATCTGTATGAACGCCACAAACAAAACAAATAAAAACACAAAACGACGAGAAATTTCTTTCCCTTCACTCTCTTCCTGTTTTCCTATCTGTCAAACTCAATCTTTCGATCCTCGTTTATATGCAAAAACTCAACTAATTAATTAATATTATATTTAATTGTCTTAAAATTATACAAACACTGGAATGCGATCTTTTGGAAAATTTGCGCAAAATTGCACATGTGTTGGTTGTTAGAACTTCCGAAAAATGAAAATTCCGATTCAATTTTGGAAATGAAAATATACATAATATATACTTCTCGAATGTAGTTTAGGCTTAAAGGATGTTATATAGTGGATGTCCAGCAAACCAATGCCGATATAACGAAATATCGACACAACGACTGCATATTTTAATTACATTGACATCTCTAAATAATGAACGTTCCCATACTATTTTACTATACGATGTAATGAGCGCACAAACAATAGAAAAAAGATACAATAATCTGGTAATTTGGTAATTGTACATTTCCTGAATGTTTATTTCTGTTTTAGGATAAAGTTTGGGTAAAATGTATATATATATATTTTTTTTTTATAATTTGCACGCGCCAAATGGGATATGAATACCATTAAATTATTTCAGGGCACGGGCGTTTGTAGAAATTGAGAGAGAGAGAAAGAAAGATTGGTGCAGTGGGTTTGAAACTTAGGTGGTATTAAGTTTCAGTAAACTCCAAGGGTGGCGTCCAGATAACTGGGGAGCTTGTTTGTCTTTTGCTTTTTGTCGTTGCTCATGATTCACAGTATTTTTTTTCCCTCCACCTGATGTCATCATCACGATCAAGTTGCATTTAAGCCATATGACCACCCTATTGCCAGTGTTATGCCTTCGCAGTAGAGTTGACTAAGCTTTCGCAATTGATCGACTTTTTTATTTATTTCAGAAGAAATAAATAGATGATTGTTGAGATCAGGATTTGAACCGTGAACCAAGAGCGTGACAAGCGTTGATGATACCACTACACCACGGCCACCCACGGCCATGTATTTGGGGTAGCGATTCAAAAGTCCCCAAAAATGGTTCAATGTCTAGCTCAAGAATTAACTGATGGAAGTCATAAACATTAATTTGTTATAAGATATGCGAGTTAAAAATTGTGGTATTTCTTCAAAAGCCGTCTGTTTTACATTGCTTCTTTGTTAGTTTGGTCCAGAATTTATTAGGGGAACTTGGTAAATGCTATGTTTTCTTAAAATTTATTTTGTCCGGCGACGACTCTAAGAAAAATTGATTTCTGTGACTAGGAACTTCTTTTAGATGCAAAAATATTACTAAATTCTCGTTCTAGTTTCTGAAGAAATGATTTGCAGAAGTTACTTCCCTTGCATATGAAATTTAGCTTAAAAATTAAATCAGCAAAGAATTCATGTACCTATGAATCGTATGAATGCAACACAAATAATGCATAATGAGGTTTTACGTATTTCTTCGTTTGTTAATTGTTTAGAAGAAAAACAAAAACTGTACTTATTGCAAGCTCTCTTTTTCCAATTTTTTTTTTCCAAAACTTGATTCGATATGCCCTTCCATATTTTGTTAAACTTTTCAGCTAATATCGTCTGAGACATACGAGAAATAGTCCATATTCAAAAATTCGATAATAAATGCAAAATACCATTAAACGACTTCTCGCTTAAATTCTGGCCCCTTTGAGCTGGCCGAATATTAAATACAAACATAATTGTTAGTAGAAAATCAAGTTGTTCAAAAACGCTCCGAATGAAAACTCAGATTTGCCTAAGATTGTGGTCCTCAGACCATAGATATGAAGTTTAAAGTGCAGCTATTTATTTCTGTTTAAAGTCCAGCTATTTAGTCTTCGAAAGGATATTGCTTAGACGGTTGCAGCCTGTTATAGAAGAAAAACATCTTATGTTCGGATCAAGCATTCTACATAGAATAACCGATGTAATTGAAAAAAGCTTTTGAATAAAAGAAGATTTGCTAAAGAGTATTTCTAGACGTTTATCAAGTCTTTGATAATGTATGGCACGGAGGCTTGAAGTTCACATTGCGACAAGTTTTGCCAAGACATTTATATAACATTTTGGAGTCATATCTCGCGAATAGACTTTTTCATGTCAAACACGGTATCGATTATTTAGAATTTAAAGAAATAGCGGCTCGGGTACCGCAAGGAAGTGTTCTAAGTCTGCTTTTGTATCTGTTGTATACTCGTGATATACCGCAAGAAGAAGGCACCACATTAGGTACATTTGCCGATGACACTGCCATTCTGGCGATGCGGCAAACTATAGAAGAAACCACTGACAAGTTGCTAGAAATATTAAATAGGGTAAATGAATGGCAACAGATTTGGCCAATCGCGCTGAATGAAGCCTAATCTATAGGTATTCATGTAAATTTTACCTATCAAAAAGTAAATAATTTACCTATCTTTGTCAATTACGTTCGAATACCTTCTTCATACGAGGCCAAATACCTCTGGATGACACTTGACGCCAAATTGAAGTGTGGAAGCCGTACGTGAAAAATGAATGCAAAAAACTCGAAAGTAAACACAGAGAAATATACTGGTTACTTGAAAAATATTCCAACTTAAAGCGGATAACAAACTGCTTTTATACAAGCAAGTACTTAAATCGGTGTGGGTATATGGTATACAACTTTAGGGTTGTACAAAAAAAAAAAAAAACAATTACAATATTTTACAAAATTTGAAAGATACCTGCTAAATCTCGTTATATGAAAACTTAGTTGCAGAAAGAAAGAACAATTTTGAAGGGAGGTTTTTTTAGTGGGTAAAAATTCCACACTACTATGAACACGCATTTTACGGTCCTCATACGAGTAGTGTCTTTTTGAAGATTTTTCACCTACCCTCGGGGGAAAAAAAAACTTTTTTAAGTTACAATATTAACCAAGAATAAAGAAAATATAGAATTCGAATATTTTAACGAAAACGGTAAGTTAAATTTAAAATTTGAACCAAGTTATTTTATGAATATTATGTGCTTCTTTATCAGAATTGGGCATAATCAGTTTCAAAAGTAATCAATTACTCCAAAAATTACATTTAATTAAATTACAAAGTAATCGAATTACTTGGCAATCGGTTTGGATTACATTGTAAACGCATTAAACTTAGCAATTACAGTGCTGAGGCAATCAGTTATTAATTACTTTGATTACTATTGTTTTCGCAGTTCATTTATTCATTCAGCGGATTTTCCTTAGGTTTGCAAGTTGCGTTATTAGGGATGTAATTCGTTCGCTTATTTTTAGTATTTATTATCCGCCCACCATACACTTACATTCTCACTCACGCATCCTGAAAAGATCCAAACAAACCTTTTAAGCTCCATTTCCACCCAATACATACATCCTCTTGAAATTGAATTGTGATTTTTATGTAATAGATTACGAGTACTATTACAATTACAAAGTACAATAATTCTATGTAATCTTTATGTAACCTTCTTGTAATTTTGGTAAGATAATTACAGGTTACAAAAAGTAATCGTAAACTATGAAATGTAATAACTATATGTTGTAATCATGTAATCTGTAGTCGATTACAATTTGCTCTAATTTGTTCTCTATGAATACAAAACAACTATTTGCCAGACGTACTCGTAAGGAATACCTTCTGAGCCCAATCTAACCCTCATTTTTCCTTAATCTACAAATATTATTGGCCTCACTATTTGAGTTATGGAAGCATCAAATTTAATGTATGTATGTAATGAAATTTCTTTTGGGATACTTTTTAATTAGTTGTATATTGTGTACAATACTTTTTTGTAAAATAAAAAAAACATGGCTACTATAAACTTACGTTGTGTGTGCAATCTCGTTTGGTAAAACTCATTTCCCTGCAGAGTTTGAGCCTGTTTTTTCTTTAATTGTCCATCATAGTTTGAGGAGAGTATAACCAACAACAAAATCGTCCCAACAACAATCATAAAGATAATTTCCAAATAATCTAAAAAAAAAGTAAAGCATCAACGACGACAAAAAAGAAAATCTACTGACTATTACTTACCAAATTTTGGAGGATCATCATTTGTATCACAATATTGAGTATAAGACCGCATTTGCAAGCCATATTGTTTCTCAAAATTGTAATTAAGGCAAGTGTTTATAACTTTATCATTCAATGTTATGGTGTCAGAATCCCGGTCATAGATGTCATCGAAAAATTCCCTTATCTAAAAGGAGCAATTTTTTAACACCAAATGTACGTACATAACTACTTGAGGAATGTAAATACTTCTGTGTATTTGATTTTTCCCGTGTAGAGTTTATCCTGTTGAACTGAGTTAAGAGGAGCTACCAGTTGGTTACATCGATTCAAACAAACTCCGAAATATAGGTAGTCATGCCGAAAATGACGTTTGGTGACTGCTGAAAAGTTCTAAAAGAAAATAAAAGTTCGTGCTAATTAAAATAATAAATAAATAATGTACAAGAATTTTTGAAAAAAAAAAATCAATAGCGAACAGACCTGTAGGTGCTTGGTTTTAAAATTCTCAAAGGGGACAAACAAGAGTAGATATTAGAAGAGTTACTTTAAATTGTCTTCGAAAACAGATTCCATGGGCAGATTTCGGTTTTTTAATGCTTCAAACATACAAAGCTGCAATATTTGCTCCACCTACCTCATAGCTCTCTCTTCTCTTATTCTGAAACCAGTTCAATATTCTTTGGGACAAATATCTTTTCAAATCCGTTAAGAAGTTTTTAAAGATCTCAAATGTAACAAATCTTCAGGTTCAGATTGGATTCCGAAAAAAGACGATAAATCCTCCCCTTCTAATTACCGACAGTGCTTTCCAAAGTCAGTGCTTTCCAAAGTCTTTGAGAGCATTGTTACTTACCACCTTGTTAGGAGGAGAGGATCTAATGGTATACCTGTCTGAAAAATGCAAACAATGAATTCATCAATATGGACAATGTAGAGTAGTTGCCCTTGATATCTCAAAAACTTCGAATAGAGTGTAGCATAGCGCCCTCAAGCCTATGGTGTTGGTAGCATTTTGTGGTATACTTTAGGGTTAAGTCCTCTCTCCGACGTTGTTTCTACTATTTATCAACGACCTTCTCTCTCTTACTTACAATCCAATCCATTCCTGCGCAGATAACAGCACTCTTGACTTCACCTATTCTTTATTGAGTCGAGTCTGAGCGATCAATTGGGGTATGAAAGTCCGAGTTAGCTCCGACCTTCGCTAGAATTAGTAGATTTACAGCGACAAGCATGTTGATTGATCGGTGATCAGTCTATTTGCAATGGAAGTCACTCGCTTAAACACCTCCGGAATATCAGATGCTTAGCATTATTCTTTCGGAACTTTCATCACAAGTGTTCGGATGAAATCTATAATTCTGTCTCGCCAGTTCGCCTGTTTAATCGCAATTTACATTAAGAATCTTCCGCACACCCTTATTACATAAGCTCTGCTTTCGGGCGCACCTTGAAATTCACCACTTATAATCTACAGGGATTCAAAACAAATGCGCATCATCACCTCACTCTCTATCCTTTTCTCTATAATCTTCCATTCTCCCTATATCCTTTCATCACTGGGTTAATAAACTTTAATGGACATAGTCTTAAGTGATGTAAAATATTCAATAACAGATAGATGGAAAGTGGTTTATGATGAAATGTATTTAGGCCAACATGGGTCGGCGATACCACTATGAAGCAAGAATTACGATTCCTGTCTATTCCTGGAACTACCTTCTCCTTTTGATGGAGCCATTGATTTTTACAGTGCAGATTTCATTCCTTCTGATATGGACAAGTGAAGGACATGTGCAAATGAAGTGAACTATAGTCTCTTCCTCCTCTTCGTCTGCAGAAATCGTTGCTTGGAATATCCAGGCTAGTCTCTGAGAACGTCTGCCGATGACGTGGAATCCGGTATGATGGGGGGTGTGCAGTGAGTCTTAGCAGTGCTGGAATATGGAACGACCTCCAAATGTCATAATTTCTTTATTTCACAGTTTGTCATTCAATTCAATTCAATAAAAGGTTTGTTTGACTTGTTGAATTTAGTTATGTGCTCATTTGATTATTTAATTTCCTGATGACGAGATGATTTAGCCAATGGAAATAAATGAAAAATGAGATAATTTAGCGCCTCGTTTGCAATTTTTTTTTTGCTGTAATCACCTTATTTGGTAGAGCCAAAGTGAAAACATAGTACTTTTCATGTGTCCTGAATGGAGTTAAACTTACTGAACACTATTATTCAAAAATTGGCTTCCTGCAGGTTGAGATTCCTCGGATTCAACCAAAACATCTGACAACGTTTTTACATGACATATAATTGAGTAAATTATTTCAAAAGATACAAATAAAATAACTTTGGCTGTATAGTTTAATTTTATTACTTTTTTTGTTGCATTTAACGTTCACTAGTTTTTAGAATAATAGTAGTGTAGAAGGCAAGAAGGGGGACGATCGGCTTTTGTGACCCTCTTACGGAAAAGGTTTATACACCTCTCGAAGCGGTCAAGGGAAGAATATTCTGACAATAAATATTTATCAAAGACTTATCAACCAAAGTGGAATAAGTTATACCGCTGCGTCATATCCAAAAAGATATGTCCCGCATATAACCAAAAAAGAACAACCGAATTGAAATGCAAGACCCGCAGAGATATTCCCCCAATTATGTCGACATGTACAGGTGATTGGACAATAGATACTCATGTAGCCAGACTACGTACGAGTATCCTATTCAACACCGAGGTAAAACTGATTTTATATAAGAGGGAGATGAAGTGTAAAGTAAAAAAACGGGGTAAAATGTTCATCCAGCGATGAAGTGGTTGAACAATGGAGGAAAACCAATACACACATAAGTTGTCATTTCGAGGGGAAAAATACTCAGAAATACCACAACAATGAAAATCGGTTCATGTATTACAACACAATTATTCATCCAGTGTGCGATTGAAGTAAAAGATACCCCACTCTTACCTCGGGAGAAAATTGATCCAGCTGGTCCACTTTGTGTACACTAGCAAGCAGCTGGGGCACGATGAGTATGTCAGTGACTTCTTGACGTTTTTCAAGAATTTGTAAAATAATAAGATTTTGCCGATCTTTATAAGGGGCAAGGTTGCTGGATTTAGAGTCAATAGGTATGCCGTCCCCAGCATTACTCATATACCTCCATTCAATCCAATAGGTCACACGCACCGTGCTAACGAAACGGCGCACTATAGCGCAACTTGGGTCTGAGGTACGTCAACTTGTAACCGAAACTTCTGCCTAACTACGTACTCTCACTTTTGTGATCAAAATAAGTATTTGTGTAAGAAAGAAGCGACATAATTGAATAAAATTATAATTTCATAAATTATTAATAATTAAAATAATTACGATAGTTCTGTAAAGTACATATCTACATGTGCATAGCTATTTCTTCTAAGCCTTCCTTGTCTAATCTAAAGTCAATCAAAATTTATGATATATTCACATTCTGTTGAACTAATTATATAGTCGATCTTGGCAATGCCTACTCTTTTCTAGCAATATGGTTGTGACTAGATAATTGAGTGTAATATAAGTCGTTATCGGCAATCAGATGGAACAGCCTCGTGCGTGATTGATCTTGACGCATGCTCTCATTGTTGGATTGGATTGCGCACGGATTACTGTAACTAACTCGTTGCGAAGAGGAATTTGCAATTGGTTGGATCTTATAATCATTCCTAATCGAAAGATCAACTACACAATAATACATAATTTGAATTAACATTATGATATTAATAGTTCCGCTTCCTTATGATCGCCGTTGAAATGCACGTTCATTCTTGACTTCTGCATTGCAAACAGATGTGGGCTATATGTACATACATATATAATATATACGGTGGATACCACTTAATTGGGACAAGTTTCGTCCCATTTAAGGGGTTGTCCCAATTAGATGAAGTGAACGACGATGTAAGAAACAAATCATAAGTGCATACATAATGTACGTAATAAACATTTATTGAAAAAATAAGAAAATAAATTTTAGAACACAACTCAAAAAGTTATTTCACATTTAATGTCTCTAAACATTTGTCTATGCTCTCCTGGTGAATGTTTTTAGTACTCTGTAAGTTTACGAAATCGGCGCAGACATCTAATGCTGATAATGGACTGCCTTCACTGCCATCCTGCATGAATTATCCCATAATTCTTTCACATATTTCCTCGAACTAGAGGAAGGTTATCAATCTTCACATCACTTCTGGTATCTACCTCTGAGCTCGTTTTTCAAAATGAGTATGCGATGTGTGATGTCTCGATCAAGCGGCTTGTGTCCCTAATAAGCGGAGAAATTCATCTCTTTTCGATTCGTTTTTCTTCATTTGTTCTAGTTAAGCGACTGTCTGGATTATCCGGCGTCCTAATAAAGTTACAATCCTTCTGGAATAGATCGTATAATACCCTATCCCTCATTTTTTAACCCGTCGCTAATAAAATGAATCCAGCGTTGTGAAATACATACATATTTAATTCCAATGCAAAGACATATTTCTACTAAGAGGACAGGTCTGTGATTTTTAAGAGATTTTATTAGAAAAACTGTTATTACATATTTTATTTAAAAAAAATTGGATTTGGCTGTCATTATTTATAATCAAAATTCACGGACTCTGATGATATATTCTTCATGATAAGGCTTAACCATCTTCGCAAATAAGTTTGAGAGAGTAAAATATGTTCTTTGACAGAAAAAAAATGCCTAAAAGTGGGCGTGGCCCAGAGATTGCATTTATTTAGACTTGTCTTGCTGGTGCTGGTCTTGAACGGGTAATGTAATATCATTTTCTCCTTTTTATCAGTGGCGTATCTGTGAACTCGAGAGCTCCCCTTTCGAAAAAAAATTGTTGACGCCTCCACTATAAGGAATAGACAAATCAAATTTGAAGCCATAGTCCTGTGAGAGTGTTACCATCTCTCTCTCCTTACCTCAGCAGAGGTAACTTTTCTTAGTTTCGGAAGTATTGCATCAAGTAATTTTTCGTAAAAGTTGCATGGTTGTAGGCGTGTTGTGAATTGTGTACCAAATTTTATTTTTCTAACTCAAAATTTAGGAGCGCAAAGCCTTTTTTTTGTTTTTTTATAATTTGCGCGGATATGAATACTCTTATACTATTACAGGACGTGTGCGTTTGTGAAGGAGAGAGAGAGAAAGAAAGATTTAGTGTAATGGTTTGAAACTCAGGTTTCTGTAAACTCCAATGGTAGCGTCCAGATAACTGGGGAGCTTGTTTGTTTTGCTTTTGTCGACATGATTCACAGTATTTTTTTCCATCCTCCTGATGTCATCATCACGATCAAGTTGTATTTTCAGCCATATGACCGCTCTACTGCCAGTGCTATGCCTTCGCAGTAGAATTGACTTAGCTTTCGCGATTGATCGACTTTTTTAAAATGTTCTTAAAAAAAAGTTATTAATTTTAACATAGTTTCTTGGACTCTGAAATGAAGGCATTTGTGCAGTTGTAAATATGCAGGCAGTCCAAGTTCGTGGAACTCTATAAAATTATAGTTTTGAACTGTCAGAATTCAACAATTTTTGCGTTAACTATTGATAAGTAAAAACTATGGGGTTGTTAAATATGGATCGATACACACTCGCGCAACTTGTTGAAATAGTGAAAATTCACTACAAAAACGGTGAATATATCGCGGAAAATGTTTCGTAAAGTTCGCACTGCTTTTAGTCTAAGCGATGAGGCTCTTTTCCATTTGTCTAGGTACGTTAACAAACAAAACTGTCGCATCTGGGGCTCCGAAAACCCAAGGCAAATATTGGAACAACATCTCTATCCACAACGAGTGACAGTTTGGTGGGGTTTTAGAGCTGGCGGTGTCATTAGGCCATATTTTTCGAAAATGATGCTGGTGCGACCGTTTCAGTGAATGGATTGCGTTACCGAACGAAGTTAACTGACTTTTTTTTTGACTGAAATTGATGCCCGATTCACAATGCAGCGTGATAACGAGACGAGAGCGAGACGAGTCTAGCGCGAGTTGTCAATAAAGGTCTCGATCTATGCAAATATATGAAACAATACACAATGATGCGAGACTCGTTCTATCGCAACGCATTCTTTTCAGAAAATTGAAAAACTCTCGCGACGAGATTGCCTGTCAGGAGGCTGATGCGACTTTGTTATGTAGTTAGAAAGAGAAAGATGGTGTGTTGCCGTTGTTGTTTTTTCACTTTAACACATAGATAATACAGGCTCGCTGTCAAAAGTATCGCCTTCATTATGAACTGGGAAACGATTTTATGACGACTACGATTTCTCGCCTCGCTCTAGTCTCGCTCTCACGCTGCATTGTGAATCGGGCATGATGCTATGGACGTAGATGACGTTTATTTTCAGCAGGACGACGCCACATGACACACAACTGGTGAAACAATGGCTCTATTGCGTAACAAATTTCCTGAATGTCTGATTTCGGGAAATGGAGACTTCAATGGGCCGCCGAGATCTTGCCATTTAACACCATTAGAATTTTTCCTTTTGGGGCTATCTTAAAGATAAAGTCTACTCCAATGCTCAACCAACGATTTATGCACTAAAAGAAAATATCAGAGCTGTTATTCGCGAAATACAGCCGCAATTAGGCGAAAACGTGACGAAAAATTTCATCAAAAGAATGACTATATGTAGGCAGAACCGAGGCAGACACTAACTTCAGAGTTTGTACTTTAGATTAAAATAGAAATATCACCACTTTTCATAAAAATGTTGCGTATTTCTATTGGTTTAAAATGACACTTTTTGTTGGATGACTCTATATTTTGGTATAGATTTATTTTAGTGACTGAATGAAGCAGATGGAAAACCATAAAAGTGCACCGAAACACTACGATCGCAAAGAAAGTGGGAATTCCAATCGCAAACTCAGAGTGCGTTCAAGAAAAGTAACAATTTGTTGTTATTGTCACGTTGTTATGCTATGGTTTCTCAGTACAGGGATGTAGATATTATAGAACTTGACGTAATGCATAGAATAGTGAATGAAATTATTTTGATTTAATTTTTGGAAAATGAGAGTGATAAAATCACTCAAAATTTCCCTCTAACATATACAGTTTTGAATTAAGCTAAATTTTTTTTGCAGTTTCATACTTTTCATACACTTTATTGCATTTTAATATTTTACATTTTTATATGCTAAAATGTATAAATATTCAAAAATCTTTACAATCATGTAACCTTGAATGAGATATATATATATATATAAATGGAATGCCCTAATGCCCAAGATAGTCGTGTAACAAAATTATAATACACCTATTTATACTCGTATGAGTCAGGTCACACGCATATTCTGCACGCATCGTACATTTTGCACGAACAACCGCCAACATACTCGTACATCTCCTGTACATGATACTATGTAGATGTGTACCGAGTTTCAACTTACATGATCCCAGATGAAAGAGAAAAAACTGTACTTTGCAACACCCTGCATATCGGAGATAAAATACATATATGACTTCCTTGCTTTCTGTCTCATTATTCATACGGTATGGACCTTACCATACTCGTAAGTCTAAAAAACTTCACCTTTATAATTAATGCGGGGCTTCTCAGGGGACGGAAAAATAATTAACGAGAAGTATGATTTCCATTGCAACACCCTGTATTTAAAAAATTCGGGGTTCATACCATAACTTAGCTATGCTTCAGCTCTTTACGAAATACAGTATGGATGCGGAAAATGTTCTTTCAAATATCCTGCATTTTGAACACCAAAAATACAGCTCCGCTAAGTTCTTTCCTATGCTCTGTAATAAAGGGTCTTACTTTAAGCGCTTCCTATCTTTAAATTTAAATAAAGCAAAGTATGTGAGAGATTTCATCGAATTTTTTTTTCGTTTGAAAGGCCTATCGATGCCATTATGTATAGAATATAACAAGGTTCAAATATCTGCCGCAGATTCTCTGGGTGGCGCGCATCCGAAATATCCAATTTTCCATGACTCTGGCGCATAAATCAGGCTGAATTTGACCGATGGCATAGGTTATGGGTTGGCTTTGAGGGCCTCTGTGGTTTGTGGCTTATTCGCATAGACCTGCGACTTCAGAAAACCCCACAAGAAAAAGTCTAACGGGGTCAAATCGCACGATCTCGGTGGCCAGTTCACATCACCTCCACGTGAGATGACCATGCCCTTGAATCGGTGGTGCAGAATTTCCAATGTGGCACGAGCTGTGTGGCACGTAGCGCCGACCTGTTGAATCCCCATGTCGTTGGTGTCCATAT
This sequence comes from Pocota personata, assembly GCA_963082735.1. Classification (NCBI taxonomy): domain Eukaryota; kingdom Metazoa; phylum Arthropoda; class Insecta; order Diptera; family Syrphidae; genus Pocota; species Pocota personata. The sequence goes on from OY720430.1 coordinate 190,543,642, forward strand.
GATCCAATTCAGGCCAAAAGAAGTTGGTAATCATCGACCTATAGCACTCGCAGTCGACGGTGATGGCCTGGCCAACGTCGTTCTTAAAGATATGGACCGATGACGCCGCCAGCCCAAAATCCACACCAAACAGTGACTTTTTCGGGATGCATTGGACGCTCTTGGATCTCATGTGGATTGGTATAGACCCAAATTCGACAATTTTCTTTGTTGACGTACCCATTCATCCAGAAATGGGCCTCATCGCTGAAGATGATTTTTCGACTAAAATTAGAGTTAGCTTCCAGCTGCTTCAGAGCCCATTCAGCGAACACACGTCGTTGTCTATGGTCATTTACCTTCAGCTCCTGGATCAGTTGAAATTTGTACGGGTGCAGGCCCAAGTCACGACGCAAAATTCGCCAAGTTGTGGTCTGCGAAAAGCCGAGTTCTTGTGATCGACGTAAAATCGACTGCCTCGGATTCTCCTGCACACTCTCACGGGCAGCGGCGATGTTTTCGGCAGATCTTGCGTTCCGTCGACGTGTGGGTGTTGGCTGATCATTTATTGAACCAGTGGACTCAAATTTATCCACCACACTGCGAAGGACGATTATGGCGACCGTAAAATGGGCGAAGCGTGCGGAACGTTACAAGAACAGAACACCCATTTTGATAAAACAATTTTATTATTTGTACGTGTTGTTGAACGCTATATCCGTCCATGGTGATTTGGCAAAACAGACTGAATAAATGACAGCCAATTTGACAGATGAAGCTACATATGTCAAATTGGCTGCTATCAACTGTCAAAGTTCGGAAGTCCCTTTTGAAAGACCCTGTATAAGTGGGCAAAGTTAAAGCTTTCTTTCTCGTCGTTCGTGAGCTTGTCGAGATGATCAACTGCACGGTTTTAACTCACCAAAGTGATTGACTGAGGAGTTTTTATTACAAAAGAAACTCCAAACTGGGCTCCATTGTCTTAAGAGCTACACATATCTACTGGACTATTGAACTTATAGAAATATTTGACTGCATATTTTGTTTTTGAGATTTTGACCGCTTTACGCAAAAACTTTGTCACTAGCTATACATTTGTTATAAAGAAAAACAAAAGTGTTATCTTTAACAAAATAACTATTGTTCCACCAATTTTTTGAAAAGCCACATAACTTCTGCCGTGAACGAAGCAAGATTTTCTCGAAAACGGCTCTAACGTGCCGTCATATTTGAGTTGAGGCGTATCACGTTTTTGCAAAAAATAAAAATAAAAATAACTTTTTGTCCGGTTTTCCAAAACTGGCTCATTCCCGGATGTGACTCGGTCGATTTTGTTTAAATTCGATATCTCAACAATATTTGACATATACAAGGTCATGGAATATAAAGTTTATAAAATTGTAATATTTGTTTCCACTTGACATAAATTTCGAACTGATTCATTTGCAATTAGGCATAATATACGAGTAGATGCAAGTACGTGCGACCCAGTCATGCAGTTTATTTCTTTAGGGTCCAAATTTCGCAGTGAAACTACACTCTAAACTTAAAAATGAAAAACAGGGGTCCAAAATATGAAAAACAACACCAATTCATTAAATTTAACTCAATTATTTATTGTAGCGTAGCGTTGACATATTCGTAAATCGTACTAATTATTACATTTTCTACGACTTTACGCCCCGAAAAAGATGGCACGATTTTTCATCCAAAATGGAAAAGCTCATTAAAATGAAGAGCACGACTGGGTCGCATGCACTTGCACCTACGAGTACATACATGTTGTTTACCGGCAAAAATTCAGATGAAATTTAAAATAAAGTTAAACCTTTTAGTTTTTGGGAAAATCGATTTTTTTTGAAATCGGGTATTAGGAAAGTACCGTTAATTTTGATATGGAATTTGAAATATGTCCAGCCATTTAGGCTGCAGTCATGACAGACAGAATTGAGAGACCTCACTTAGTCTTAAAACTGTTGTTTCAATTCCTTATTACGAAAAAGTGTACATGGCTGTTAGTATTTGTACTAAGAAGTATTTTTTTTTTAAAACATCCCCAAAAAGTGGGCATGATATTATACAATATATCGACGAATTGTACGGAACTTTTTTATTTTTTTAGGTGATACTTTTTAGTTTCTAGTGACAATATTGGAAAAGGCATTTAAAAAAATAAAATAAAAATTAAGTGAGTGTGTCTGTGCGCGGATTTAACAATTTTTTACACTTGTACTGTTTCGGGTACTTAAAAGGTTATATTCCAAAAAGTGGTTAGACAAACTGGCGAATGAAGCGACATGTCTAGATCGACATATCTTTCGCTTAATTGAATAATTATCTGTACAAATCATTTTTAAAGGTCACAATGCTTTGGAAAAAAAAAGATCATGACTGGGTCATACTTATTTGCTGACCAATTGTTGAGCGTTCAAATTTAGGCAAAATCTACGGAAAAACTGATTTCTCATAAAATGAGTCAAAAAGTTGAAAATATTTTTCTTTTTTGAATATTCTGCATTACTTAAGACCAGGGCTACAGTTGAAAAATTCTGAAATGTCATAAAAATGGTGGCAATGGACAAAAAAAAAAAAAAAACAGGGGGCAACAATATTTTATACGTTTAAAGCCTTAAAAAGGACCTTGTGCGTAATATGAATCAGCATAGGAATTATTTATTACACACCATCTACTTAAGCTTTACCATCTATTAACATGAAACAATGCCAAATTGGCTGCCCTGTAATTGAATTCCAACACAACTGAAAGGTCTTCTCCGACGAAATGAAAAACACAGGCTAGAACTTAGATTTTTCTTAAAAAAAAAAAAATGTTCTCCACTACTTCCAATTGTTTTCTTAAAGTGTTCAAATCTTATTAGAGGGCTATATTGGAGAATGAATTACACGATTGGCCAGGGAAGAAAAGAGAACGATGGTGATGATGCACATTAGTTTTGAGCTTTCGGGGAATACCCATGAAGTAAAATTAATTCACATTCGTAGATCCTAAATTTCATAGTGCTTCCGAAAGAAGTCTTTAGAATATATGTGCAGAAAGGACTAGAAGTGCACATTGAATGTGACTAAACATACAGAAAGGTGGGACATTATACCTTTCAATAGGGACATAACAATTTTGTATTTTAATACAAACGAAGCTTTAAACTTTTTTTATGATCTGACAATTTCAAAACATCAGTCAAAGTTTATATCTTTATCATGGTGAAATTCACGAACGATTAACGTTTAGAAATTATTAAAAATTACTACCAAAATTCTAAGTAGGTGTGTTTTATTTTGCTCCAACATGTGTTGTGGATGTACATATAAAGGAGTGAGTACTAAGCCTTTTACGCCTAAAGTTACGTAAATAGACTGATAACAGATTAACTAAAAACTTGTTACTAAACACGTTCAAACAAACCCAAGTAGGAAGAATATAAGTCTAATATATAGATCGGAGCAAAGTTTTTTAAGAAATCGGAAGTATCTGGAACCACTATTTTGAGCATAAGTAGTCCGCTAATTTTAGCGAAAGATTGGGTTATTTATACGTCAAGCACTGACTCCTCATAAGGCTGTGTTTATGGCGAAGCGTATTAGCGTCGCGCGACGCAATGTGATTCGCTGCTTGCGATCAATTACATGCGTACATATGGAGGTGTTTATGGCGTAGCGATTTAGCGAAAAGCGATTTGAGTGACTGCAGCGACGATAAAATGCAATCAAAATATTTTGAGTCAGTTTAGCGAATCGCTCGTTCGATATGGACACATTTATTGAACTTGTCCGTGAAAAGTAATATTTGTGGAATCTTCGGCATTCTGATTACCACAATAAATCATTAACACAAAATTCTCGGGCGGAAGTGAAAAAAAAATGCGATTTGCAGAGTATGTAAAGAAACTATTTTTATTTCATAATTGCAAAAAATTATTTACTATGTACATATTATTACATTCAAATATTTTTTACGCAGTAAATAGTTGCTTTCTAATAACAACAAATACCTTATTTTAGCACGCATGTAGTTCACTTTACCACTGTCTAAGCACGAATGAAACTAGGCGAAATCGCTCTGCCATAAACACTCAATCGCTTCCGATTTCGTTAGTATGCGATGTCGCTTGCGATCGCACGAAAACCCATCGCGTCGCACGCTTCGCCATAAACATAGCCTAAACTCGATTGGGTTTGTGTAAGTATTCCTTTTCAGAGACAGGAGTTAACACAGAGGTTTTAATACCTTGAAATCAATTCGGTTCATTGTACTTAAATTGATTATTCAATCGATATTAGAGCTGGGTTCGATAAAAATTCATTGCCACAATTTAGGACTGTCGCACTACTTTTTAAAGAATAATCAGTGGGCATAAAGTCACCCATAACTTTTTTCCGCTTTCCAACTTGACGAAAATTTTGTTGCATCGCGTATGAGTATTCCAACATTCTGCTGGAAAAGTAGCTCAACGTCGGAACAGTGCGGTAATTGTTCGGTAGTTGTTAATTTCTCAGAAATAAGTCACAGCTGAATGAAACTTTCGTTTTCGCTAAACACCCCTGAGAAGTGATTAAATAGAATAGAGAAAAAAATTTTCAAATAGGATGAGTAGTTTAAAAGCCTTTTGCGAACAGATATACTGACACACAGTTTGAAACATTTTTAAAACATTTTTCTCATAAGCTCAACTCAAGAATTACCCAATGGATTTTGATGAAATTTGGGTTTTAAGTTATGTCGTATGAGAGTATTGTAGATACGCCTGAAAATCATCAAAATTGGATGAAAATGGGGGAAGATACTCGACACTCCAATTATTCCAATATTTTGCTGTTTGTGTCAGACGATTTATTATAATTTTATTCTTATTTCCTCATAAATTTACATGCGCTCGATTTGTTCGTTTAACTTGGCAACTCATGACATAAGTTTTAAAGATTTTTTTGTACAAGAAACTTTATCCAAAAAAATATTTTTTTATATTTTATACGTACTCGTATAGATTTAATACGTCGCATGATAACGAGACTTTCTTTCATTCATTTTGGTACACCAAGTAATATTTTTGTGCAAAATGTCAGCTTTTTAGTTCAAACGGTTCAAAAGCTACAACGTATGACAGACACACGTTTATACCATTCATGCACTGAACACCAAATAAAAGCAGAATCTTGAATAATAAAGTACTAAAAATACATAACAGGCGGTCGCCTAGCCACGATTTGTTTTGTTTTTTAAATTTTTTAGTACTTTTCGTTGCCGGGATTTCTGGATATTAATTTAAATTATTTAATATTGTTGTTTTTGTTTGCATTATTCCGGTCAAAATTATTATTTCTTTAGATTTTATTTATGTTTGTTAAAAACTTAGGGAAATGAAGATACTTTAAGCATTACTTTTTGTGGTACGATTTCCGATAATACTATAAAAGTTAGTTTATTTACTTACCGAAATTTGATTCCACAATACTGAAGTGGTATTTGGAACAATCTCTCCAATCACTAGACAATATGATGACAGTTTGGAATTTTCTAAACAGGCATCGTAGTCCTCCATCATGAACAACGGTGGCATTTCTCTATAAGCCGTCACTGTGCAGATTAACTTTTCTTATTAAATTCTCGTCAAAAAATTGATTTTATTTAATGGCTTACTATTGAATTGGCACATTGTACTTAGCGGGCACATAACAAGCGTTAATATAGTAAACAATTTCATTTTAACTTAAAACACGTAATTTATTGGAAGCCTTAAAATTATGTAAAATCGAAAACTTTATTGATTCCAACTGATTTGCGTGTAAATCATTACTATATCCAATTACTGTCACGCACTTAACTGCTTGGATAAATCTTGAGTGGAATATGCGTAAACCGATATTAAATTAAACAGTTCTAATACCCTTAGAGCTGATTTACCAATGAGATGCAAAGCGATGTATCGCACTTAAGACAAACTGTCAACTGATACAGAGATTCAAATTCAAATTCTAACTTAGTTTAGACTTATTGTCTCCGCTTTTAATGTCCGCCCTTGACAATGTAAATTATAATTATTGTTTCATGTTAAAAAAAAAAAAAAAAATGCACAGAGTGCACTGTACACACGAAGATCAGGTGTAGGTTACGTGTTCTTTGATCTTACGACTAAATTATGTACCACAGTAGTAATGTACATACTTACATACATGAGTGACATTAAATTTAATTTTGATATAGTGTTGTTGACAACTATTTATAGGTCATAAAAGGGCATCTGAACACCTAAATTAGGGTAATCTTTAGTGTTGTAAACGTGTTGATCATAAAAATATTGTTAAGTAGATAGTGAAGGTCAGGTCAATGAATAGTCATTTTGAATGCCCCCGTTGAAATGGAAAGAAGTTAGTAAAAATAAATAAATAAAAGTATAATTTTGTGGAACGTGCTAATATTTTACGAAACTGATTTAAGGTTCTGCAATTTCAAGTCTATAATAATTTAGTGATGGTATATATTTTTAGATTTTAGAACCACAGTCGTTGGTTGGCTTATTGGTTTGTTAGTTTGGTCTGGCTCTCAATGAAGTATACTTTGATCTAAAGATCAAAGATATAGACCTAGTGATACCACAAAAAGAGGGAAGATTTACCTCGTCTTCTTTGGAAACACTTGTTCTCCGTGATGAAGATACATACTCGCACGACTATATATTTATTTAAGCTGTGCCAGTAATGAATTATGCGAGAACACAGAATCAACAAAGTTCACAGGGATTACAAAAAAACAGGGAATCAAAAGATAAAACATGAGTATGTGATCAAAGGGTACATACATAATTAGTGAACTTCAGCAATTCCTTTGGTTTCAACATTTTAAATGGAATAATATCAAGTGACAGCATGGGTGTATTAACCTTTATAGGAGCGCAAGAATCTTCAGTAATAGATTATTGGTTAGCATCAGAAGACTGGAGAGAACTCATCACCAATTTTAAAGTGAAACTTCAATATTTTTCAGATAACTTTCCGATAGTCACTACCTTTCAATTATCTAGCCCCATTTCAGCAAAAGTAGAGTACGAGTATTTGAGGCTATTACCAAAGCTAATTTGGGGAGATGCGGGTATAAACAGATGCAGAGAAAATATGGATTATCATGTGAGTACCAGCAGTGATCTGCCGAATGAGTCCCACCTGGAAAAACTGGAGGAAATCATAAAAAGCTCAGCTGTGTCGAGGAAATTTGAGGGTAAAATGTGAATAGGGCAGAACAAATGGTTTGACAGAGATTGCGCAATAGATCTTTTGCATTCCTGAATAGGTACAGAAAGGAAAATGATACGGCTTCAATTCCTTAGAAGCCGTATCATTTTCCTTAAGTAAACAACAGGCATTATACTCGTAAAACACTATGCGAAATGAGAAAGAAAAGCTACGGTGAAGGCGTCGCAATAGAAATAGCAAGCTGCAGAACATCAGCCGATTTCTGGAAAGCAATCCACAAACTTAAAGGAAGAGAGTACTCGTACCAGATCAGTACAACTATCTTAGTAGCCGTTTGGTAAGAGTATTTCCAAAGCTTGGTCAGTCCACAGATAGTATCAGGAACCAAACAATATGCCAGACTACATGCTACAAATGCCGCTCTAGATCGACCAATATCCACATCTGAAGTAGACAAGAAAGCAGCAGGAACGGACAGAATACCTTTCGAGTTTTATAAAAATTGCACTTCGGAGTTTGTAGCACTTTTAGCGGAAGAATTTAACCGCATATACGAAAGTGGAAAGGTACCGGACATCTTCAGGGAGGCAATTATTTTTCCAATTCACAAAAAAGGAAGTATTAGTGACCCAGGAAACTATCGCGGTATTTCGTTCCTAAACACCTCCATGAAACTATTTACGAGCATTCTTCAAAAATGCTTAGAACTCTGGATTCAATCACGGAATCTAGTAAATTAATATCAAGCCGGATTTCGACCCAATTACTTCAAAGCTTACTACAAAGCACATGAACCTGCGCTGCATTGCCTCAATTCTCATGGTATGGGCAGCAAAATGGGGCGACCGTACTTGGCTGGCATACTCGAGGAGGGGTCTGACGAAGGTAATATAGAGGGATTTAGTTACATATGGGTCAGAAAACTCCTTTGACCAAAGCCAAGCGCTGAGTTGGCTCTATTAATGATACTGTCGATGTGTGAAAGAAAGTTGAAAGTTGTACTACAGGCTCGTCACGAATAAAGTAGACCCTAGGAGGTGTTGGCAGACGTTTGCAGGAGTAGGTAATGGAATGATATTTATCGACATTAAGCTCTAAGAAATTTTTGTTACGCCAAATGGAGAAACCATTCAGCTCATCCTGTAGAAGACGAAAATCAGCGGGAGATGAAATACGTCTAAAGATTTTCATAACATCAGCTTAGACCAGAAGGTTGGAGTTCTGAATGATATGTTCGGCATCGTTTATCGTAAGGATAAAGATCAGTGGTCCAAGATGGCTACCTTGAGGAATCCCCGAAGTTGCTAATAGGGTCCGATATTGACGATCTAAAATGGTCTTTGTATTGGCGATCCACTAGGTATGATTTGATCCATGATATGGACCGCGGTTGGAAACGAAAGACTTCTAGTTTAAAGAGAATGATTTGGTGAGAAATTTTATCGAAGGCCTTACTAAAATCAGTGGCTACATCATCAACTTCATTGTCATCTTCCAAAGCGTTCAGTATACCAGACGCGAATTCGGTTAAGTTGGTAGTTGTTGACCTACCTTTTTTTAAGAAATCCGTATTGCTTTGTGGAGAAGATTTGCTTACTGTGAAAGAACATCGCATCATACACAATGCCCTCGAAGAGTTTAGGTATGCATGAGAGCTTAGCAATAGGCCGATAATTAGAAATTTCATTTTTGCAACCATTTTTGTGGATAGGGATAACATAAACGTCCTTCCATAATTAAGGAAAAAACGCCTTGGGAGATTGAGAGTTGAAGAAGGGCAGTGAGGGGTTGTGCCAAATGATTCACACATTCTTTTAATACTATAGCGGGGATACCGTTAGGACCAGGAGAGTAGTCGTCTTTAAGTTGATTAATCTTATTAACAACCATTGACGGTGTTATATCCACGGAAACGAGGGAGGTTTGAGCAGAGTTGTTCAAGAAGCGGAAATAATCAAGGTCAGGTTCGAGGATGTGGTCAGCGAATGACAGGCTGAAGAAGTGAGCGAATAAGTTGGTAATTATTTTAGGGTCTGCTGAGGAAGAATCCGAAAAGGTGAAAGTTGAAGGATAGCCGTCAGATTTACGTTTGACATAATAAATTGAAATAATTGAAATAATTGAATTGAAAATGATAAATTGAATTGGGTCAGAAATCATGTTGAATTGCATACGGTCGAGGTATTCCAGATAAAGCCTTTCGCAGAGCTCAAAGAAATGGGTGTATGCGCGAATTTAGCCAAAAAAGTCGGGGTCAGATTTGGATTTAAGATAAGATTGCCACAGTTTGTTTCTTTTGTTGCGAAATGAGTGTAACTCCTTGTTATACCAAGGCGGAGAAGACGTGCAATTTTTATTAGGAAGGTATGGTACCGATTGGACAAAACAGGCAAAGATATCAGGGTAGAAGATCGCGAGGGCATTGTCGATGGGTAAGAGTGTAGAGACGGGACTTATGTTAAGGAGTAAGCTGTTGAGTATGTGGAAATCAGCTTTACGGAAATTAAAGCAACAAGAGCGTTCCGAAACGGAGTTAGAGTTAGCGTTGTAGGAAAAGGTAAGAATTAGGGGGGGGGGGGGGGGGGTTCTCCTCAATAATGCATTTCCTATATCGAATGGCGTTTAGTGCATAACTATGCACAATGTACAATAGATCCCATCCTTGCTGACCATTCAAAATGCAGATAGCTTCATTTTCATCCAGGATAGTTGATCCAAAGAATCTTAATCGTAATTCCTTTAAAATTGGACAAATGGAAAGAAAATGAAACACATCTTCACGTACATTCAGGTTGCACATATTGCACAAAATTGGAAGATCTGGACGGTGTGGTAAAAAATTCAGGTGTATATTCAATTTGAATATAGTATTTATTTTGTCCGTTGAGTTGGAGTTTAGAAAGTACGTACTGTCTTGTAGATGATATCTTAATTTACTATAGTACAACCTATACTGGGATGATTGGGCTTCATTAGCATACCTCTCGTACAAATTATTTCCAATTTTTTCAAGCAAAGTGTTAAGTTGGAGTCTCATTAACGCAGGCTGCACATCTGGAGCAATACTTAAGCTTACAACACACTCGGGCACCAAGATTCTGCCACTCACTCACGAAATTAGCTCTTGTTGTTAAAATATATGCAAGCACAATTTTCGGCAACCTTTTTTCATCCATTGACATTACTTTGACTATATAGTTGAAGTGTAATTTCAAAGTTTCTAAAAAGATAGGTAACATCCCAGTTTCTAGATATAACATATAATTTGGAGTACTACACGGTAGTCGAAAGATTCGTTTCAGGAAGTATCGGAAAAATGTTTCCACTGCTTGGAAAGAACGGTATCCCCAAACTTGGGCTCCATATAAAAGTATTGATGCTGCAGTTGCTCGAAACAGTTTTTGTTTTAAGCTATGGGTTACATAATTGTGCAAAATGCAGCGTCCCCAGATCGAAGAAATTGCTCGCTTAGCCTCTGATAATTTCGCCTCCAAGTGTTTGTTCATATTTAAATTGCCTGATATTAGATCTCCACATTTTCAACAATCTCGCCACAATACGTCCATTTTTCTCTTCTGAAATATCTGTCGCCTCCATATCTGAACACCATAGTTTTTGATTTCTCCAGGTTAACAAACCTGTTCGTTAGCAGCATTTGCAATATTCCCTGAGTCTATTCATCAGCAGTGGATGTGAAACATAAAGTATTTCAAGCAAAAGCGCAAAATATCATGTGCTACGCGGCGCAGGTGTGGGGATGGAGATGGTGCGAAAAAAGACTCTTTCGGCTACCATATAATACTTCACACTACATGTGCCTCTTAGAGACAGGACTACCAACATTATACACTGCATCAAAAAATTGCACATACACCAAATCATTTACCAATGCAACCGTATTTTTTTTCCAAAATACAACGCCATCGTTAAAAAAGTTTACCAAATTTTTTTCGATGTCATATGGTAATCAGGATTAAAAAAAAAAAAATTTAAAAATTTTTTTTTTTTGACGAACACACCCAAAGGTTGTGCTTACAGCCTAAAATTCGACTCAATTAATTGCACATACACCCTGTTTCTGTCGTAAATACTCGGTTAACGGTAAATATTTTTGCTGCTGTGTACAGTCAATAGAAGTTTAAGGTATTTAGTAGTATACACTCGCATTTGGTGGTCTTTTATGTTATCCTTTGAAAACTAAATAAACAAAAAAGAAAGTAATGGAAGGCAATCATAAGAAAGTGCCTATAGATGTAAAAAAAAAAAATTGTAAAGTTAAAAGCTGAGGGAAAAAGTTACGGAGAAATTAGTAAAACAGTTAGTAGACCTCGTATCCACAATCCAATCCGTAGTAAAAAAATTTGAAAAATATAATTCATATGACATGGGTATAGGAAGAGGCAGAAAAAAAAATCCTAACTGCGCGAGATGAACGAGTTATTGAGCGAATGGTCAAGGCTGATCCAAAAATTGGGGCACCTCAAATAGCTACAAATCTTGAAGTATCTGGGGGACCAGCGGTAAATCCTCAAACCATTCGCAATTTGTTACATACTAAGGGTTACAAAGGGTTCGTAGCTCGTAGAAAACCTTTCATATCAAAGGAAAATGCCATCAAGCGCTTGGAGTATGCCAAAGAGTATGTCAACCAACCAGATGAGTTCTGGAAATAAGTAATTTTTGTCGACGAGAGTAAATACAATATATTTGGTTCAAATGGTCGACGTTTTGTGTGGCGAAAACCCAATATTTCCATGAATAAGGAAAACTTAATCCCGACTGTTAAACATGTCATGGTTTAGGGTTCCATGGCAGCTAACGGCTTTGGAAACATCACTTTTGTTGAATGCGCAATGGAGAGATTCCAGTATTTGTCAATATTAAAAGATAACCTTAAAGCCAGTGCTCAAAAATTGGGAATAGGAGACGGATTTATGCTGGTACAAGATAATGACCCCAAACATAATTCCGAATTAATAAGAACTTGGTTGATCTACAATTGCAAATCAACTCTCCCACACCCCCCTCAATCACCCGATCTCAATCCAATTGAGCATCTGTGGGATTTATTGGAACGAAAAGTCCGGGAGCATAATATAACAAATAGACAGCAGTTGAAGCAGGTTATACTAGAGGAGTGGCACAACATATCTCCTGATGAAACTAAAAAATTGGTGGAATCAATGAAAAATCGTTTGAGGGAAGTCATTTTAGCCAAAGGATACCATACATCCTATTAATGCTCATTTAAAGCCTTTAAAGTAACAATAAATTTATATTTATATGTACTGTATGTGCAATTATTTGAGGTGAATTTATGAAGTTGAATTTTGATTTTTGTTTTTTTTTATCCTACAAGTAAAATATTTAAATAAAAAAAGTTAATTACTGTGCATTATAAATGAAAGAAATGATATTTAATAAAATTTTCTAAAATAAACTTTTATTTTTAAAAATAAGCCTTTTTATGTGCGAAATTATCTGCTGTATGTGCAATTTTTTGTTGCAGTGTATATCACCACGCTAAAGCTGCATGTAGACACTCGAATCCCAAAGCGCATAGCTTTATACGCTCTTCAGAGGAAGAACCTGTGGTTTGAGAAATGGGGCGAGCTAGCAGAATATGCACGAATAACAGTCGATATCTTTGCGAATAACGTGCAAAGTTGGAAACTACAACTGCATCCGGCACGACTACAACGCATTAAAAACATCTATAAAGTATTCTCGACAATGAACAAGCAGGTTTTTATTTCGGAATCTCCTGCGTTGCCTACATTAGCACTTTACGGATCATCGTCGAACAATGCATCGAATATAAATCTCCGCTATACCTGCTGTTGATTGATTTCGAAAAGCGTTGCACAGTGCAAACAGAGAGTTTATGTGGCGTGCCTTATGCACGAGAGACATTCCAAATACATTGGTGGCTGTTGTAAAAGCAAATTATGAAAGTGCAAAGTGTGACAAGCTGCATAGGGATAGGAAGCTGTGTTCGGCAAGGTTGCATACTATCACCACTACACTTTTTGGTGGTGATTAGTGATGTTTTGCAGAGCGCTCCTTCGAATAATGTCTCAAACACCTCGACTATACTGACGATGTTTTCCTACTATCGCACAGAATCATGGACCTGCATAAATTGGCCACTGGTTTGGTAGCAGAGGTAAGCTTGGTAGGACTGAGATTTAACTCCACCAAAACTAAACTCGTTAGTCTTCCTTCAAACTTATGAAAAATTCATATTAGCATTTGTTGGGCAACAGATCGCGAGAATAGATAAATTCCGTTACTTTGAAAGTGTCGTCTCGATTGACGGTGGAACCAAATTAGACGTCAGCAGCCACATATCTAAAACTAAGGCTGCATTCGGTTGTTTAAAATGTACAGAAGAAGTGCAATCAGCATAAGGACCAAGCTGTGACTGTTCCACTCTAACGCAGAATCGGTGGTACTTAGAACATAAAAAGTGACCGTCAGTATCACAAATAAGCAAACTTTGCTAATCGCTGTCTGAGAAACATATTACGAGTGTCCCGGCCAAATCGTATCTCAAAAGAACAGGAGTCGAATTACCGCATCAGTTATCGAGCAACATGTGACTGATAAATGTTGATTTGGCATGACCGCTTAAGAGATCGAAATTTGGCATTCTGTGATCAGTGATCAGTGATCGTGTATTTATTTATTCGATATGGTTTCTGCTGACGAGCTGAGTGAGGTGTATTTGGGAGAAAATATGTAAGAATATCTTTGTTTATTGTTATTTTTGCGTTTGTTTAAAATTATTGTTTGAAATTTATTTCAGGTTGAGTCTAAATAAAATTAACTCTCTGCAAAAGGAGATTTTGGCAAATTTTATGAGTTGGGACAGCGGTTTAGGTGCATCCTCTATAATTTATCTTCTCCATTATAAATAAGAATGGACTCTTATTTGCCCTGACTGTTTTGATAGAACTGCAATCAAACGTAGGTAGTAGTAGTAGTAGTAATGTTGTGAAAGATATTTTCAGAAAATTGTAGTTTTGTAAAGAGAAGGGATCGCTTTTATTTCTTAAACGTCTTCGTTCAATACACTCATAGCGATCATTATCTGAATCAGAAGATGAAAAATAAAGTAAATTTACCATTTTTAATTGAAGACGATAAATATAAAACTTTTTCTCACATAAAAATAAATACTTTTGACATTTGTCAGCCATCTCAATTCAATGTAGTAGAATTGTACTAGTACAATTTTCAAAGTGTACTGGATACGTGACCATTCTTATTCCAATGAAGTTACTCGATCACTCGATAGCGTATGAATTTCACTCACTCGTTAACTGACGTCGTAATTCGACCACAGTTTTATGAGAGAACGGGCCAGGAACGTGTAATTGTGATTATACAAAAGCCTAAGTGGCAGTGGATTGGCCATATTCTACGGTGGCGCGTATGCTTGGTTGATGCCCTAAGACCCATGAGGTGACACAGGATTTAAGTTAGAAAGTAGTATATGGTTAAACGGCAAAGTAAAATTTAAGAAGACGGTAGTACCTTTCAAGTCTGACTAAGAAAAAAGAGAAGAGAGATACAGTCTGCAGAAAAGTGTGTAACTACAGATCGATAGATACATATGATATATATTATTTATTTGCTACTGCAGAATTTAAATACAGAGATCTTTACAATTCAAAGCATACAAAAAGAAGAAACAAAACTTATGATTCTGAAGGAAACTATGAAGAAACCTTCAATATAGCTTCAAAATCTGACAAAAAGATAGGCGTACAGTACTTGGTGTTACATTTAACTTACTAACTAACATTTAACATTTAAATTGATAAATGTTAGTTAGTATCTCCAGCACTTAGAACTGGGTTTTCAAAGTTTTCAGGGTATTGGGAAGAAGTACAAGATTGGTCACGGAAGGAGAGAGTAAGGTAACACTGCACATCAGTTTCAGTCCCGGCATATAACAAGCCTCTAGAAATTCTGAAAAAGCCAAGTTCATCCACATTTCTGCGTCTTGAATTTAAGTGACGGTGTAAAGCAGAATTTAAAGATAATTCTACACAATGCATGTGTGAAAGGTACCTACCCCTACCGTATCCGCACTGCAATTGAACACACGCACATGTGTGTCACTACTATGTAATTCTTATGAACATTTGTGGTTTGTAGTAATGGAGTGCTAAGTTAAATCATGTCTGTGTTCACAGATTGTCATTGAGCACGCTCGTGTAAACTCAACCATATATCGAGAGACTCTACATAAAGCTTCGAGTTACAAATGTATATTAAAGTTACGGGCGAATATAGCTTTATAGTTCATAGCTAAATCTTTTGAGAAATTTGATGCATCTAAAACCACCATCTGCAGCATCAGTAATTTGCTGATTCCAGCGAACATACGAGTACATGAAACATTGACAAACCATTATACCACAGCAACTATTAGCGTAGAGTTCGATAGACCTTTGCTGAGATTACATAATTTGGGACCTCCACTATGGAGTTTTGGAAGACTAAGTGAAGTTAAGAGTTCTATAGTCCTGTCGTTCTGAATACTGAATACTGACGCGCTGTAATGTAATTTCTTTACAAAATTCTCAAGCTTACATCAGGGGTACGATCTTCCAAAAGTCTGTACAACTACTCGCTTATGCCGATGACATTAACGTAATTGGAAGAACGCAACGGACTGTCAGTGGTTTTTCAGGAGTATTGAAGCAGGAGCGTCGAAAATGGGTTTGGCGGTTAACGAGGGTAAAACAAAATATATGCTGCCATTGAAAAATTCCAGTCAACATCGGTGATTTGGACAGAACGTCACAACAGACAGCTGCAATTTTGAGGTAGTTAAGGACTTTGTCTATCTAGGCTCCGCTGTAGATTCATACAATGACACCAGCACAGAGATCAAGAGAATAATCACTCTTTCCAACCGCTGCTTCTTTGGGCTAATAAGGCAATTGAGTAGCAAAGCCTTCTCAAGGATAACTAAGATGACTTTATATAAGATCGAGCTGGGTGGAAACCCTTGGTGGTTGAGACCCACGTCCAATCTGGACTATGGCGTCATCTTAAGTAAATAAGTAAAGAGGTATTGCAATGGATATATTCGTGGTGGATCAGTGACTTTATCTGGCTTTTAGCTTGATGATTTCGTTTCCTTTGACTTTGTGGTTTTCTAGTCCAGTGACGGTTTAAAATTACTCCCAGCTCCCTAGATTTGTAATAATGAAACCAACACTTAACTATGCTCAATCCAACTTCCTGACGAGTTATACATTTCGTAAAAAATATTTAATTTGAACTTATCGCTGACTGAAATTATTGAGAAGTAATTGTATTTAGTCGCACTGGTAGCCGAGTAATTTCTTTTAAATTGATTTCAGTAATGTGTACGCGTTTCTAAGTATCATAGATATTAAATATATTTTCATTGTTTTTTTTCTTTATTTTCATTAATAGAAATAAAATTTGTAAAGTGTCCCTTTTATCACATCCTTCAAGTGGTTGTCGTCTCGGAATTTGAATTTTTGTTTGTAGTAGCAATTAACTCATTCGATTTTTTAACTTTTCCAGATTTTCCTATTTCGATAACATTGAATAAATTTTAAGGAAAAACAAAAATAATTTAAAATATTCATACCGATCCATTTCATAGCTAAGTCCGTAAGAATTATCAGTGGCAATTCAAGTAATATATACAAGAAGAATGCAAGGATGAATGAAATCACAAGAATTGTCACAATGTGCATGGTCTAAAAATAATAGAACTGAATTATTTCTGGATCATAGTCCGAGAGTTTTTGAGGAGCTTCTTACAAAAACTAAGTAATTAACATATATTGGTTTGTGGACATATCCATCGATGCATCGAATGACGACAAAATGAATCAGGTAAACTTGAAACGATAATCGTCCCATTGGCACGAACATATTCATTTTCAAAATTTTGTAGAGAATGGCTGCAAAAAAAAATATGTGTAAAAGATTTTAAAAGTTCAATGTCTTTCATAATTCGTACAGATAACTACAACTTACATCCACATTTCAAAGACATCAGTAGCGTCATTGAACCACATAATAAAGCCCATAAATTGCGATGCAATGTCGCGATGACACCGGGCCATATCGATGATTTTCTATACTCAAATTGATTGAGTATTGCTCCAGAGACCAGTAATAATAGCAACATAGCACATATTACGAAAAGGAGTTTATTTAATTTTGATTTTCTGCCTTTCAGATTCAGGTCTTCTTTCTTATATTTCAGAAATAATAGCGCAGCGATTATACCAGAAAAAAAACCTCCAAAATTCGTGTAAAAAGGTGCATAACCCTTGTATATGGTATCGCCGTTGCTCCAGAAAAAATAGCGGTAAGAACTAAAAAAAAGAAGAAACAACTTTTAAATAATTGAAAAGTAAAAAAAATCCATGCTTACTCTGGGGTTTCCTGATGGACACCATTGAGGTCGAGGAAATATGTTACCATTCCCGTAGATAGAAATGATATTACTACTCCTGCTCCAAGAATGTAGTTTCTTGTTTTAGGGAACCTACAAATGGAAGCATAACAAATTGTAAATAGTTACATATGAGTATATTGAAGTGTTCTACGCCAACAACAACTTTTGTTTCTGTTCTTCAGCGTCGTTTGGCATTTCTATTAATTAAATATTTACTCAGAATAATTGGTTTTTACTTGTTTTTCAAAATGGTAGGCGTGGCATTATGCATTATATGGACGGATTGAAGATAATATGAACGTCTATATATTTTGCTGAGGAGATATTTTTCAGTACGAGTATATAGTAAAAAGTATTGAAAAATAGGTCTTTTTTAAAAAGTGGCTGAAACTGTGGTCCGATTCTAAAAATGTTTACACTTGTATTGCTTTAGTATATAAAAAATATTTTGTTGAATTAAGTATTCCACTCACACTTGATTCGATTTTGACAGTTTTTAGAAGAAATGACCTACGTGTCAGGACATATGTACATACTTTTAAATAACGGTACGCAACAGTAACCGCACTTGAGTTTTTTTTTCTGCTCTATTTCTTCATCTCGCGTGTACCGCATACAATTTTATTCGTATTCATTATTCGTACGTACAGTGAGTTTAATATTTTATTATTAGAGTTATCTGTATAAATACTAGATTTTTTATTTAGCATCTAACTGTGAAAGCCTGGCTCCAAATTTCCTGGGCGCAATGCAGGAGTGATATCCTCACGATCTGCAAAAAATGGCAGAAAGGACAGGGCTGGAACTTTTCCCGTCATCAACTGGGAGAAACCTGAGACCCCATGAGCTGGGAACATTTCCAGGGAACTTCACAGTTACCAGGAGATGTCAGTTTATCAAACGTTTCATATATTTTCATGACAGTGAATCATAAAAAAACAGTGAATCACAAAAAAAAAAAAAAAAAAATTAACCCATAGTAATTAATAGTTCATTGCTTACTATAAGACTCGTATGTAAAAAAAAAACATTTTCAGATTTTGTGTGTCTTGGAAATAAACCATACAGAGACGTGACCATTACTATAAATAGCTCGGCGAAAAAACAATATAGGTTCTTTTAAGAAACGCCCCCAAAAGTGGGCGTCGCTATGTAAAATGTGTGGATGAAATGTAGAGAAAGTCAGCGTCTACATATTGTATCTGGACAATATTTTTCAGTTTCTAGCAAAAAAAATTGAGAAAAACGACATTTCTTAAGAAGAGGGCATGTCTGTTGGCGGATTTTAAAAATATTCTGCTTCAGATACCAGATAGATTATATATGTGTACATATTTCAAATTTAATGTTCCTAGCTCAAAATTTGAGGGGTATAGAAATAGTTGTAGCTTTCACTGCCTATTAACCAAATTCAAGAATTATGAGAACAAATTTCGTCTTCTCTACTCAAAATTTAAATCTGAGTTACATACAGTCAGCATTAAAAGTTGTTTCGATCTAGCTATGTGCGTCCGTCCGTATGTCACCAAGGAACATGAAAGTAGTACAAGTGTAAGCATTTTTAAAATTTGCCCATGGACACGTCCACTTTTTAAGAAATGTCGTTTTTCTTAATATTTTTGCTAGAAACTCAGAAATATTGTCTAAGTAAGAAATGTAAACGTTGACCTTTTCTACACTTTTTCCATACATTATACATGAACATGCCCACTTTTTGGGGGCGTTTTCTTAAAAGAAACTATATATTGCTTTTTCAAAGCTATTTACCGTGATTGTTGAGTTTTATTGAGAATATCTCATCAGAATCCGTGAACTTTAGTTACAAATTTTGGGAGCTACGCCCACTTTCTGCTAAGAAAAAGTTGTAACAAATGTTTTGAGATAATATTTCTTTAGAATCGCAGAAATATCCTTTGTATAGAAGGATATCATGATGAGTTAGAAAACGGGGAATAGGGTATCATATGATTCGTTTTAGGTGGATTGTAACCCTTCTATATGTTTTCTATTCAAATTTCAAATTGATGATGTCCATTCTGATTCAAATCAATTACAGTCATCAAAAAGTATCTATCAAATTATTTTTACACTGATCGGTCTATAGTGAGATTAGGCTTCAAAATAGCGGTGTATTGTCAAATGTTCTCTTTTTTTGTTAAAGTTAGCTCCAAAATATTTATTTATACTTTTAAAAACTACTGCTAAAAAGAGAATTGTCTTCATTCACGTTTGCTAAAGGCTATAACTATTAACAAAATATCATCTACTATAAATTTAAACTTTAGTAAACTTTAGCTATTCTGGTGACAGACTAAAATGAAGTATTTTGACCTAATTATACTCTGAAAGTACTTTCTTGATACTAGATATGAAATAACATATGTTTCATTGTTGTAGGCCAAGGTTTTAAGTAGATATTTGAAGAAATAGGGTGGCGCTATTCTGGTAGTAGATTAGGTTAGGTTGAGGTTTAGCTGTCAGCTAAAAGCCAACACACTTAGACCAATTATAGGCCCATTGTGATACCTCATGGGTTTGGAAAAAGGTCTCTGGCCTACTCATTGAACAATTTGGAGTTTCTGATGAAGTGTAGGAGATCCCTAACGTCTATTTTTTTTAGATCACTTAGGTCGTTGAAACAGAAGGCACCTAAGTGTAGCTTCCTTCTTTGGGAGAGAGCTGAGAGCTCCTCCTCCTCGTCCATGCAGCTTCTGCAGAAATCATTTGAGAAAACGCCAAGTCTTAATGCATGCTTGCTATAATAGTGCTGATATGCGGTCTATTGAGAGAAATCAAGTTTTTAGAGTGCTTCAGATCCAGCTTAGGCCAAATCTGTTTTATCGCTAGACAAGTTGTACCACTAGTCCACCTAGAATTTGTGCTTTCAATAGCATCCAGCTTTAATTTAAGTTTGCATGTAGCGATCGGCATACCCAGTGAACTTTTATCTGGAAGGATGTGTATTGTTGTTCCATGTCTGTCAAGTTCGTTAGCCTTACAATTTCCTGGAATGTCACACTACTATATAATATTGAACTACTCTGCTATGTCTATAAGACACGATCGGCAGTCTAGAGCTGTTATAGAATTTATTGAGGATGATTCCAAGGATTTGATAGCTCTGCTTGGCTGTCTGAAAAGATGCGGATATCAATGGCCGATATCACGTTTTCCTTTAGCCAAGACAAGACTTCTCTTATTGCTATTATTTCTGCCTGGAACACGCTACAATGGTTTGGGAGACGAAAAGAAAGGTTTAGATTAAGCCTGTCAGAGAAGAGACCACTACCCACCCCATCGTTTTTGAACCGTCGGTATAAAAATGTAACGACTTATCTTCCGTAAAACTACCTTCTTCCCAGAATGCTCTGAAAGGAACGGAAACCTGGAAGTTTTTGTCAAAATTTAACTTGGGTATGGTGTAGTCAATGTTGTCAGGGAAGATATTAAACTTGTTTAAGATGGAGGTGTGGCCATATTCTTTTTTGGTCCACTGTAAAGTTCCTTTAAGACGAATAGCTGAGCTAGTGCCATTTCTTTACCAAAGATGTCAAGGGGTGTTAAATGAAAAAGAGTGTTCATAGCTGCGGAAGGTGTCGTTCACAGTGCTCCGGTAATACACAGACATGCTGAACGTTGGACCTTGATTAATAACTTCTGGTTTATCGCCTTATCCAAGGCAATCCACCAGACAACTATTCCGTACATAATGATTGGTCTGATGACCGAGATATAGAGTCAGTGAGTTAGTCTGGGTTGTAAGCCCCATTTGTTCCCAATGCCTTTTTGCAAGAGAAGAATGTGAGAGGGTCTTTCTTTACTCTTTTTATTCTGGTAGTAATGACTATAGTAATTTTTCTAATCAAACTTTAGTTATCGTATAAATATGTACTCGTATGTATGAATTTATTTGCAAAATAATATTTCTCACCTTGCAATGACAATGAGCACACCACTGAAAATTATGTGTAACTGGAAATCGGTGGCAATATACCAAGTCTGAAGAAGGCACTAGATAAAAAAACAAACAAATATATTGTTAATTGATCTCATATTAAAGTTTATCTGATGCAAACACTTTTTTTCCACGTAAAGTTATTGATGAGTAACATATTTCTCCACCATGTCTCTCTGCAAAGAACATACTCAGCCTGAATGAATTCTTTCCAAAATGGACCATCTTGAAGTCGTGGTAAAATCGAAGCACTTAAAAGAATTGTAAAGGCTAATGATGGGGCTAATCTGAAAAGTGAATATGAAAATTAAGTTAACTTAATTATTCTCATTATAAGCATTTTAACCTTCGATGTACATATGTACATAAGATTTCGTACTAACCTCAAATATCGATACCAAATCATCATTCCCCACTCAGCAATCCCAGGTTTTTTCGAAGCTATTTTTAGCTGGAAATTAATACACAACAAGAAACTGGTCATTACCAAGAATAACTGTATGATTACGTTGCCATTATAGACCATATGTATTAGGAACTTGTAAAAAAGTTTCTCAATAAATTCAGTGTTCTGCATGGGTATCTGCTTTGAAAGGAACATTATGTGGCCAACCATCACCGCGGACGTTGAAATAAATCGGCATCCTTCCAGAAATTGTAAGTCTTGTCCTATTTCGCTACTTGGGGGTACAGTAAGACGATAGTAATTACGACACACAGAAAAAGATGTCAGCAGAGTATCTCCTGAAAGAATAAGGTATGCAAATATTTCTTAAAACAATTATATGGAAGTAAAGGTGAAACTTACTTTGCGTATCCAAATGCTGTTGATAAAACTCATTTCCCTTCTTATAGAGAGGTTGTTGCCTTTTCAATTGTCGATCATAGTTCGAAGAGAGTACAACCAACAACAAAAGCATTCCAACAATGATCATAAAGGCAATCTCCGAATAATCTAAAAATTGATTAACATCAGCGATGATAAGTTGGCAAACCTACCGACTATTACTCACCAAAGTTTGAGGGCTCATCATTGGAAACGCAATATTGAGTATAAGTCCGCACTTGTAAACCATACTGTTTTTCAAAATTGTAATTAAGGCAAATATTTATGATTTTATCATACAGCCTTCTGTTTTCAGATTCGTATTTACTGGTATCGTCGAAAAATTCCGTCAACTGAAAGGAAAAGCTGTATATAAAATCGCAAATGCATATATGGAAAATGTGAATATGTACTTGTGTGTTCTTGATTTGTCCAGTATACAGTTTATCCTCCTGAACTGAGCTAAGTGGATGTATGAGCTGCTTGCAAGAATTCAAACAAACTCCAAAATATAGATAGTCATGACGATAATGACGCCTGTGGACTGCTGAAAAACTCTAATTGAAAATAAAATTCAAAACTAATTACTTCAAAATCACACAAAGTCATTAAATTTAAAACTAACGAAAATATATTATGTCAATAACTACAACAGTAGGGGAGATTACGAGGAAACACTACTCCTTCAAAGGCCGTGTTTTAATTGCGTTAATTGTTAGCCAGTGGCTAACGTTTGACATCGCGGCCCATTTATGTTATCATACAATTGACACTGCTCATTTCCTCAAAGTTTAATTTTCATTTCACCCTGACCTATATGTCAAAATTTAGAGGGGATATATAATTATACCCTATCACATAGGCTACATTAATTTGTTTAGATAGTTTGTAACATAGAAAAATAGTAACGACAGACCCCAAAAGTACACATATAAAATAATTTTATTTACCGGGTTTTATTAAAAAAAATTAAACTTTATTCATCGAATTCAAACTTAGAACTACAACAAAATCTTTTCTTAATTCTACCTAAACTCTATTCTGCCTGAAATGCCAGGGGAACCAATGCGAAGTGTGTTTCCCGTTCTGCAATTGGTTCCGGTATCATATTCCTGTCTGGGTGCAATGTTATATTATTTCTACATAGGTTGGGCGTGCATTCATGACGAATTTACTGCTGACGTTGCTGCGCGTGGATTTGCAAAGAATTTAATGTTGACGTTAACTTGTACATGAAGATGCAAATCTTTCGTGAGAATACGCTGCAGAGAGCTTCTAGAAATGTCCAATTCTTGACCACGGTGCTGAATTAATGTTCCTGGACTTTCAACAACACTCTCAAGAACTGCTTCGATGTTTTGTGTTGAACGACTTGTTGAAGAACGGTCAGAGTGTCTAAGATCACTAATTGATCGAGTCTCACTGAATTTTTGAATTAATCTCTTTACAGTTGATGAAGTTAAATCATTCCGATCCATATATTGTACGAAAATTACGAACTGCAGCTGCCAAACCTTCATTATTTTTAAAATATTGCTCAACAATTAAAACGCGTTGTTCTTTCGTGTAGCACTCCATATTTAATAACCCTGAACTGTCATCTGTCAATCTGTCACGATGTCTTTTTCTTTGTTGGCAACACTTAACCGCACAAATGGCGCAAAATTCAAATCTTCCAACAGAATTTTGGGACACCCTTTGGAACAAAACATCACCATAGACAACTATAAACTCGAGGAGGTTAAGGATTTTGTCTACCTAGACTCTGAAAATGACACCAGTGACGAATCAAATGAAGAATTGTTCTTGCCAGCCGCTAAAGATGAAGCCCTCTCTAAAACTACTAAAGAGACACTATATGTATCATCCCAGTTCTGCTATATGACGCAGAAGCATGGACCTTAACAAAAGCAGATGAAAGTTCTCTTGGTTGTTTCGAAAGGCAGATTTTTTGTGTGATGTACAGTCCAGTTTGTATTGAGAGGGTGTGAAGTAGAATATTCAACGACGCCTTACATTCGCAGACCTGATTACTCGATTCCAGGAATGCGCCTACGTACTAATCCACACCCAGCACTCTCCCCGCGGGACTGCCGTTAGGTATTACTTTCGGGGGGTTGGTTAGCAATTCATGCTATGCTTCTTGTATTGCTGCTTCTGATGCTCCTGTTGCTTCTGTTGCACGTGTTAAAGGGGATATGAATACCCTTATACTAATTTTTAGAACACGGGCGTTTTTTGTGGAAAGGGGAAGACACAAAGAGAAAGACAGATTGGTGTAGATGGTTTGAAACTCAGGTGGTAGTTAAGCTTCAGTGAACTCCAAGGGTGGCTGTCCAGATAACTGGGGAGTATTTTGTTTGTTTTCGCTATTATTGTCGTTGGTTATGATTCACAGTATTTTTTTCCGTCCTCCTGATGTTATCATCACGATCAAGTTGCATTTTAGCTTCTGTTGCTTCCGTTGCTTCTGCTGCTCTTCTTAGCTTTTCTATTCTCCGCAGCTCATTTTGAAGAGTTATTACGAAATTACATATTGCCATCCAATTCTCTTTCGACTGCAACATATGGTCGAGGAGTAATGACGGACTGGGAAGAATAATTTTCCATGCCGTGAAGCGTGCACAGTGAAAAACTGCCTGCTCCATATCTTCATCTTCATCCGGACATTCGGGGCATGATGGTGAACTGTCGTGTCCAAATCGGTGGAGGTATTTGCGGTAACACCCGTGACCAGACAGGAACTGTGTAAGGTGGTAGTTACATTCCCCATGCTTTCGGCTTATCCAGTCTTGGTTTGTCGGTATCAGTTCATATGTCCACCTGCCTTTTGTTGTATTGGCCCAACGAGTTAGCCACATAGCTGCTGACGCTGCTTTTTCCTCAATTTTGATTACCTTGATGTCATTGGCATCGTGTTGGTTCAGGGCTCTTCTATTGTATATT
This sequence comes from Pocota personata, assembly GCA_963082735.1. Taxonomy (NCBI): domain Eukaryota; kingdom Metazoa; phylum Arthropoda; class Insecta; order Diptera; family Syrphidae; genus Pocota; species Pocota personata. Next base: position 190,569,016 of record OY720430.1, read on the forward strand.
CTGAACATCTCATCTGCGAGGATGTGGATGGATTCCAGTCTAATTTGGTTCGGAAGCCGCTTATTGTCCGTAGCGCGCCGAGTCTATACTCGTATGTTGAGGATAATCTCCTTTTCGTCTCCTTCACTCTTAGTGCCTGTACCCAGACTGTGGCGGCATATAAAAGAACCGAGGTGAGAACTCTGGAGAGCAGTATCCTTCTAGCGTATCCAGGTCCACCGATGTTAGGCAGTATACGCGTGTCCTTCTAGGCATTGATGCATCGCATGCTGTGGTGATGGTGCCTGGAAGGCGATGCGCCTTTGAGAATCTCTTCGAATGTGCCCTTATCGAAACATCTATCACTCCATTTTGGGCCGTAAGTTTTGAGAGCTGGGCTAGTTTCTTATCTTTGATTTCGATTTCCTCACTAACCCTCCACTCTATTGTTCTCAGGATGGAGTTGATATCGTTGATTGAACCTATACCAGCCTTCCGGTAAGTGTTTGCTCGGTCCTTGTTAGCGACGCTTATCGCTAAGGGAGCGAATTTTTCCAGTAAAGCCTGCCCTCTGGTGTTGGTGAGTCTGCTGCCCCATTCTGTGGACCATACACTAAAGACCATTGTCATGTTAAAAAAATAAAAAAGCGTAAGCAAATTAGGAGTACCAGTGCGCAAGGCGATATTGCATCTGAGGATCACACCAACGTTCTTGTTATGAAATTGACTCGCCGACAAACGAAGGAAAGCATAATGAGAGCGAAAAGAAACGTTAAGCTCACTGCGAAATTTTTTGGTGAGCGTTTTGATAGTACCAACATCTATATGAATGACAATTTGACACCCCATGTACGAGAACTATTCAATGAAACCAGGAAGATAAAAGTGAAGAAAAACTACAAATTTATATGGGTTAGGAAAAATGTAATATTTTTGCGTAAAAAAGAAGGGGATGATGCAATTCAGGTTAGGTGTTTTGGAGATATTATTAACCTATAAGTAAACTCTTTATATTTATTTAAAATGAATTTTAACTCTTCTAGTAACGTAAAAATATATCAGAGTCCTAATCCTACCTTATTAATACATAAAAATATTCGTAGTATAAGAAAAAACTTTAATTCTTTTGTTGCTCATATTGATTCGTTGAATTTGTTAGCTAACTTTATTATTTTGTCTGAAATCTGGTTATACGAGTGCGAACTATCCAATTACAATATTCCGGGATATGAATTATATGGTAATTGTAATAATTCGTATAGTGCAGGTGGTGTAACAGTATTCATAAAAGAACCGGTCAATTGTGAAGAAGTAGTAAAATATAATCTTAGCAGTGCAGATATCATTAAAATTACCTACAAAGAAAATGATGAACTTGTTACAATTTTGTGTGTCTATCGCTTGCATGAAAATGGCTTGAACAAAAATGTATTTATTGAACATATGGACGAGCTTTTGAAGAACGTAAAATCAAAGAATTTAATTGTTGTAGGAGATATAAATATTGACGTTTTAAGTGATAGCAATGATTCTGACAAATATATGCTGTTAATGTCCTCATATGGCTTAAAATCGCTTGTGAATGAACCAACTCGCATAACAGACGTAACGCAAACCTGCATAGATCACATTTTTGTAAGATTTCAAAAAAGTTGGTCGCACAAGGTTTCAAGTGAGGTACTTGATTTAAGAGTTACTGACCACTGTATGCTAAGGCTCGATATAGATAATGTTACAGATAATAAAACAAATAGATACATTCCCTTTCCAGACAAACAGGAAATAGACTGTTTTAAAACTAGTAAATGCCCTTAAGTTTGAGTTTTGGAGCAGGTTTATATAGAAAATAATCCTTCACAAGCTTATGACGCTTTTTTGAAAATATTAAAAGAACATATTGCTAATTCTACCAATATTCAGTCGGGTACCAATAATAAGGTCAAACGAATGAAGCCTTGGATAAATGAGGTTTTGCTTAAAATGATTAACGAAAAAAAGTTCCCTTCGTAAAAAATGTAAAAATAATCCCCGAAACACCAATCTAAAGCGACACTACCATAAACTCAGCCTGTTAGTAAAAAGAAAAGTAGCTATTTGTCGAGAAAGATTTTATTCACAGAAATAGAAATTCGAGAACTGCAGAGGTAATGTAAAAGAGGAATGGAGAGTTGTTAATAAAATTTTAAGTAATGGTAAAAAAGGAGAAAGCATTATTGAAATTCAGGTTGATAATACTTTAGTAGATAACCCTATGAATATTGCAAACATTTTCAATAGCTATTTTGCATCTATTGCATCAAACTCCAAACCTAATCCTTTTCAAAACGACTGCAGTTGTGCCTTATATTCGGACCTAGTTGATGATGCTTTTCAGATAAATAGCTTTGTTTTTCAACCTTTTTCATCACTAGAACTTTATAAACGTATAATGAATCTTAACAATAAAAACTCGTGTACCTAGGATGGAATAAATAATTTTCTCGTTAAACGTATTGCCTTCTTCATTGTTGATGTTCTATGTTATATATTTAATATGAGTGTTAATTGTGGTATTTTCCCGTCTGCGTTAAAAGCTGCTGAAGTTATTCCTCTTCATAAAAGAGGTTGTCGAAAATCAGTGAGCCATTATAGACCAATCTCATTACTTCCAACGTTCTCTAAACTATTTGAAAAAGCAATGAAAGATCGTATTTTGTCATTTTTAAACAAGAATAATTACTTATGCCATCAACAGTTTGGATTTCGCGAGGGTAAATCGACAGAAGATGCTATTTTAAAATTATGTAGTGAGATATGCAGCGGTTTTAGTAGCAAAATAGTAGTCCTATCGCATTATTTATTGACATGACAAAAACCTTCGATATGGCTAATCATACGATTCTTCTGGACAAACTCTTCAAAGCTGGATTCAGGGATTCAATGTTAAATTGGTTTAAGTCCTATCTATCAGAAAGATCTCAACGAGTTAAAATTAACGGAGTTTTTAGTAATATGTTACATTTACGGATTGGTGTGCCTCAAGGTTCGGTTTTAGGCCCTATTCTATTTATTATTTATATAAACTCCATATTCAAACAAAATTTGAGTAGTAATATAACAGCTTTTGCTGACGATATGGCATTTACATACGTAAACAGTTCAATATTCGAGCCGGTGGTAAAATTAGAGACTGACGTGCAACTGTTAAGGCAATGGTTTGCAAAACACGAACTAATTGTAAGCGAAAAAACTAAGCTTATGTTTTTCAATTTGAAAAATTCAAGTCTGCTTGAAAGTAATGTTGTTTTTCACTCCGCTATGTGTCCAAAACTTTCAATGTCCGCTCATAACTGTGGTAAAGTCAATTTCCGTATGAATGTATCCTGTTGTTCTAATTGTTTTAAAATAGAATCTGTTGAATGTTTTAAGTATCTGGGAGTATCAATAGATAAGCATTTGAGTTGGAAAATCCATGCAGCTGACTTAAAAAAGTATATGATGTGTGCGACGCGTAACATGTTTCTGTTACAACCTTATTGTTCTAAAAAACTTATCACAGTAATTTACTATGGTCTTGTTAATTCAAAACTACAGTATGGTTTAACGAGTTTGGGAGGAGCTTACAATAATACAATTGAACCACTACAAATAGCACAAAAGCATATTGTCAGAATTATTTGTAAAAAAAGTAGATTATCAAGTAGTTTGCCTTTATTTCGTCTCCTTCAAATTTTACCAATAAAACATCTATATGTTTACAAAGTTCTTAAAGTGTTTTTTATGCGTAGCGGATACAGCTCAATACTAAGATATTCAAATATATACAGCTTAAGAGTAAACTCTCAGCAAATAGTAAAGGAACCAGCGGCAAACAAGACAATTTTTTCCGACTTTTATACTGTATCAGCACCTACATTATTTAATCAATTACCATACGAAAGAATAATTAATATACAACGTATTTTTCTTAAAAAAAGTCAAAATATGGCTATTTAATATGGATGTTTCTCAAATCAGAAATTTGTTTATGAGCACTGTTTAACTTGTTTTCTTCTTTTTATCGATTAATTTCCGTAAATATGTATCTTACATTTATCATTTAGTCTTAAATTAATATAGTTTTGTTTCTGTTTGATTGATTTGAAAAGAAAAGTAAACCACAGCTATTGTATATTTATTTATTGAATGGGCCATTCGCCTCTAGTCTTTATAAGGCTATAGAATGTCACCATATTATTTTATTCCTAAACTTTTGTCTAATTTATATGTTTTAAAGCATCATCCCTGGAATAAAAAAATAAAAAAATATAAAAAAATTCGCCTCCTATAACCACTGGGGCTCTCTGGAGCGCATCAGCGGTTAGATTGTCCTGCATTAGTTGGTACTCACTTGCCATTAAGCTGGGTCTTCTATAGCAGCTACAGAAATTGATCCCATTTAAGACACATCGACCTGGTCTAATATGTAGGTGCGAATGTCGACAGTGCACGATACTATACGTCTCTTTAAAGAATCATCGACTCTTAAGACATGAAAGGTAAGGGAAGGCCCAAATTAACATTAAAATAGGAGGACCAGATTATAATATTAGTAAGCAAGAGAGATCAACGACTTACAGCTCCAGAAACGAGTAGCAGTACGAAAACTTTTGCTATGACCTCAAACCAAAGTCAAGCGGCTAGATTGGGGAGCACTAGGATTGGAAATCAACTGACGGGTCGAGAGTCTTATCGACGGACGAGTAATTTTGAAGTTTTTGGAGAAAAAAAGGAGAGTTTACGTTCGGCGGTCTGCTGAAGAAAAATTCCTCCCTAGCTGTGTGGTCCCAATAATCAAGCACAGCCGTGGTTCAGTAATGGTCTGGGGATGTTTCTCTTCCGCCCATGTTAGAGACCTTATCCGTATCAATGGAATCATGATCGCATTTGTAATTAATAGACCCTCCATTCACATTAATGCAAGATAATGATCCGAAACATTCTTCCAAGCTTTGCCGAGAATAGGTGGACCAATAAGAAAAATATGAAATGGCAACCCAACAGAGTTGCTTTTGGACGAACTTGACAGACAGGTTCGAAGACAGTGTCCAATATCTAAAGGCAAACTTTGGGAGATCCTTCAATTAGCCTGCAGATCAATAACATTGGAAACTATTAAGCTTGATGGTAGAGTGCCTAAATTGACGACCAAAGTGGTGGAAGTATGAAGTGAATTTTTAAACGAAAAAAAGGTTTAACTTTATTTAGTCTTTCTATTGATTAGGTTCAATTAATTTGCTATTTACAATAAATTTCGATTATTAAAATGAAAAAGGCAGAGAGTTTTATATCAATTTCTCTGACAGAATCTGTTGTCCGGAAACTTATGGACGACAGTGTATGTAGTAAACCCTCAAAAAAAAAAAAAAAACAATTTTCGAATACGACTTAGACGATTTGACGAAAATCGGTATCTGAACAATGTTTCAAACATGCTATAGAACATTCTGTACAGAGTTTTAAAGAAATCATCAACATTTGTATACATAACTCATTTGTAAATATTTACAGTGAAATATGACAACTAATATATGCATATTCGTAAAGAGAATAACGTCAAAATGTCCAGATGTTAACACAGCTGCATTTGCAGTAAAAGAAACTAGTTCTTAGCTATTCTAAACAACTATACTTAAAGGTTATACTTACTGCAATTTGATTCCAAAGCACTGAAGTGGTATTTGGAACAATTTCCCCAATCACCACACAATAAGACGAGGGTTTTGAACTATCTAAACATGCATCGTAGTCTTCCACGATGTATAACGGTGGCATTTCTCTATAAGCCGTCACTGTGGCGCACATAAAATTGATTTATTAAATGCTTTATAATAATGAATTTTCATTCAGTGTCTTACTATTAAATTGGCACATTATTCTTAGGGGACACAGAACGAGTAGTAATGTAGTAAGGAATTTCATGTTTGTCAACTGTTAAAATTTAAATCTAAAATCTCACTGACTTAAACTAAGTACTACAAACTTCTAGTTACTGCAATTCAATACTGAAAAAATCTAAATTCTTAAAGGCTACGACGAACAAAACTATTGGCGCAGTTCCTAATTTTCGGTCTGGACATAATAATTATAGTTTTATATACATATAATAAATGCATATAAGATGTGCACTGTTCACATATAGTTCAAGAATGGGTCAAACTTTGATGTTTTTTTTTTTTAATTGTTAATAACAATTAACAATTTTACGACATACTTACTTTTATTTTGCCATTTTTTTTCATCTGACATTACGTCAATCTAGTAATGTCCGCTGATCAGCAAATAATTTTACTTATCATGACAACACACTCTTCAGACCGATTATTGCCATGGGTCACAAGGTGCGTTGCCGGTTTTTAAAGCTGACGCAAAGCGTGGGTAAGTACATCTCTAGAGGTGACTAAGATTTAAGAATATACACTTTTAAATCCGTGAAATTTTTGTAAGTATATTAACTCGAAAAGGAAAAGTGATGCTTATCTAGCTAATATGAGCTATCAAAATTCATGATCCTACGAAAATTTTGAACAGCATTTTGATTGCAAAGTCTACAGGACCCACTTTTCTCGCTTTTCTCAACGCTTTAATACTCGCATCTGAATGCCACTGGTGTCCCTGTTCCAAAACCGTATTTTATTTTCAAAAAAATGCCCGTCTTATTTGTCTTACTAGTTCGTACTGAATCTTCAAGAAATTCTATATTTCCTTCAACTTGGAAGAATGCATTTATAACGTCAGTTAATAAAAAAGATTTAAAAGAATTAGTCACTAATTGGTGGTGTAAAATGTGAATACTTTTGATAACTCGTACTCATTCGTTACATTTTTGGGAGTATCCGGATAAAAGTAGCGAGTTTCTGGAGATTGTCCTTCTTTTGAAGAATTGATTGGTCTACTCAGTATATCATTTTCTGCAGCGGACTCGCTATGAACAAAACTCAGAAGCATATATTATATCATATTGTGATTAATTGTTAATAGTATTGGTATTTCGTGAGAGAAATGTACGTTAAATGTGAAAGTTCTCTTTTGATTCACTGACACTATAAATTCACATATAAATTCCTTAAAATCTTGCTCTGACCTGGAGTGGGGTTACTGTGCGGTTACTTTTGAGCATGAGAATATATTAGGTGCTCAACTAAGTTCTTACTGTTTGTCAATAGATGGCTCCAGCAATAAGTGCTGGTCGATTTTGACATATCCAAAACGTCATGAACCGAGCTTAGACATATGGTAAACAAACTGTTTTGACACATTAGTGATTTTGTTTTGGCGTCATATACTTTTGGTTGTGTGAAAATGTCTGATTTCGTGCCAAATAATCGTCATTTGAAGGAAGTGTTGATTTTCTTTTTTCTTTCCAAGAAAATGGCGGCTGAAGCGCATCGAGAGCTCCAAAAAGTTTAAGGAGATGCTGCTCTAAGTGAAACAATGTGCCGTGATTGGTTCCGTCGCTTCAAAGACGGTGACTTCGATGTTGACGACCGTCCGCGTGAAGGAAGGCCAAAATCTTTCGAAGACGCTGCATTGGAGGCATTGCTCGATGAGGATCCGTGCCAAACGCAAGAACAGCTTGCTTCAGCGTTAGGAGTTACCCGTCAAGCAATTTCCAACCAATTGCATGGGAACTTGAGTTCGTTATGATTTGAAGCCAAGGGACGTTGAGCGTCGTTTTTTCGCCTGTACAACTAATTCAGCGGCAAAAAAAGGAAGGGTTTTCTTCATCGCATCGTGACGGGTGATGAAAAATGGATCCATTACAGCAACCCAAAGAAAAGAAAGTCATGGGGACTGTCCGGTCATGCTTCTACGTCGTCGGCTCGGCCGAATATTCACGCTGCGAAGATTATGCTGTGTATTTGGTGGGACCAGGTCGGTGTCATTTATTATGAACTGTTGAAACCCAACGAAACCATCACTGGGGAATGGTATGGACTTCAATTGATGCGATTGAGCCGATACCAAGGTTTGACAGTTATAGTTCGCAATTTTCATACTAAATATGGTCGGAATAGTGATTGAACTTCATCAACTGCGAAGAGATTAAGTAAAAAATTAGTGATCTTAGACACTCTGACCGTCCTTCAACAAGTCATTCAATACAAAACATCGAAGCGGGTCGTGAAAGTGTAGATGAGAGCCATGGTCAAGAATTGGACATTTCGGGAAGTTCTCTACAGCGTATTTCCACGAAAGATTTGCATCTTCATGTATACAAAGTGCAATTGACTCAAGAAATGAAGCCTACTGACTATGCACAGCGAAGAGAGTTTGTTGAATGAATTATGGGAAAAACAACAAGTGGATGCTGATTTTCCAAACAAAATCATCTTCAGCGATGATTTTTCATTTTTATCGTGATTAACAAAGCAATCTTCAAAATTGTAGAATTTGGTGTTCAAAAAATCCACGAGTGATTGTTGAGAAACAAATGGAGGCATCATCGGACTATTCTTCTTTAAAAATGCGTCTGATTAGTCAATAACAGTTAATGGTGCTCGTTATTGCGATATGATAATACAGTTTTTTATACCTAAATTGCAAGATATGAATGTGGGCGACATGTTGTTTCAACCACATTCCATAAAGTCCGAGAAACAATTCAATTACTGCATGAGTCAATTCCTGGTCGTGTAATTTCCCGTTTTGATGATCAGAATTGGCCTCCCAGATCATGCAATTTAATGCCGTTGGACTTTTTTCTTTGGGGTTTTTCGAAGTCTAAGGTTTATATCAACAAGTCCACGACCACCCACGCCTTGAAGGAGCAAATTGAGCGCTATATCAAAGAAATTCAGTCACATTTATGCAAAACGTTCAAGGAAAATTTCGACAAAAGAGTGGAGGCCATTTACCCGATATGCTATTCCATACATAACCCTATACTTTATACTTTATGAATCAATAAAATATTTACAATTTTTAATTAAAAACCTGTGTTTTCTATCAAAATTACTTCTTGCGTGAATTTTGGGACACCCCTTAGTATTAATTTTCAAATAAAATTTTACCCTCCCAGCCTACTCTATTAGACTGTAAAATATTATTTCTGGTCACAGAAAACGTTGTCTACCATCTCAATTTCTCAAAATGTAGTAGATCCTGCTCCATAGAAATCTCATCACGGAAACATTGTGTCTCGCATTCCCCTCCGGTGTCTCTTTTAAGGTCCATTCCTTTTCTGATTTTAGATCTGTACTCAAACTTCTCCCTCTAACTGACTTCGTGCAAACATTATTTGAAAATAAATTAAAAGTTTTCCAGATAATTGACTTTTATTTCATAATAAAATCAATTTGATGGAGATTCTGCTCTTATTATATCCAATATCTTCTAATTAAGTTGCACAATTTTGCAGCCCTGTGCAAATTTATATTTTTCTTGAAATTTTGGACTTATTATGTAACTCCTTCTTATAATAAATAATAACCTCTAGGTACTTTCATGTTATGTGCAGTCAATAACTTTGCATGAAGCATCGCTACAAAAAAATTGAATGACAACTTTTTGAGACAAACTGGTTTGAGCCAAAAATTATTTGGAAAAAATGTTTTTTTTTTAAACTCCAGTCGATCTAGCCTGCGAACGGTTACTGGACAAATCACCAAATAATTCAAGACAAAAACTTTTTGGTGATTAGAAAATGATTTTTCTGCGGGTGACTAATTTTTCTGCTGGTTAATTATGTCTTTTTTGCTGATATATTTTGGTAGTCGTTTAATTATTTAGCTGATCACTAATTTTAATTTACATAATGTATAATATATAATTAGCAGACCTGACGGGTTGCGCCAGTGCAAAAAAAGAAAACTCTCCAGTGGCCTTTCTGTTTATGGATTGTAGCCTCTTTTAAAAATTTAGAAATCACAGGAAGAGTAAAAAAAAAAAAAAACATTTCCGTTAAGTGCACGTAAGCATGTACACACACACATCCACTGGTGCACTATTTATTGCAATGACATATTTTTTTTTGCAAAAACTTACGTTTGTGCTTACTTCTCCGGTTTTAGGAACCACAGATTAAAGATTAATATCTCAAACTTTTCACCAATTAACAGACTAAATTTGAAGTTAGATGTATATAAAGTAAAATTAAATCAACACAACCTATTTTCAGGGAAAGCGCAAGCCCATAAGGCAAAAACAACACAAGGGTGGTTTCAAAACAATTTGCCGGACTTCATAACGGCATTCGATTGGCTGTCAGGCAATCTTTAGGATGCTGTGGTCTATTTTAAAGGCGATTGCATGTTCTACTCGTCACTCAAATATTGGGTCCTTGAAGAGCGGACTTATCTGCGTAGTGGACAATTTTCCAATGCATTGCGATCGATGAGTGGCCAGAGCGACTGAAGGCCTACATAAATGCAAATGGCGGCCATTTCGAATAAATTGTTGAAATAATCAATTGGAGTTTTACAAAAAATCAACAAAATAATTGTTCAATTTTATCACCAGAAATGCATGTACCAGTATTTACGACTTGATTAGGTAAGATTTGAAAACTTGGAATCTTACGATTCGAAGGAAAATATTATAACAATTCTGCGGTACAAGTTTCATTAAAGGATTTACTTACTTCGATTTGATTCCAAAGCGTTGAAGTGGTGTTCGGAATAATTTCCCCAATCACCATACAATAAGATGCGGATTTTGGATTATCTAAACATGCATCGTAGTCCTCTACGATGAATAAAGGTGGCATTTCTCTATAAGCCGTCACTATGCAAATAATTTTCTCTAATAAAATTCATCAAAGATAAATTCTTCATTCAATAATTTACTATTAAATTGGCACTTTATCCTTAGGGGACACAAAATGAGTATTAATGAAGTAATAAGTCTCATTTTTATCAGCAATTCTTAGTTTTTTTTTAAATCCAATGGAATTGAAATTACTTCACTGATTTCAACTACCACTGTCAATTACTTCAATTCAAAACTGTTGAAATGGCTTTGATAAATTTTTGTGGGATATGGATAGACAAAACTATTTTTTAATTAATGTAGACTTTTCCGTACTGCCGCAATCTTTATCTCAACCCTGGACAATGTATGATTATTCTGTTCTGTGAAATAAATGCAAAGTGTCCATGTTGGCATGCAGTTCATGTATGGGTCAAGTGTTCTTTGATCTTACACGTGAAAGGCTGTAATATTTACAAGAGTTCTATTACTGTTGACAATATTTATTTTGTTAATAACACACAAAAGCACTTTAAAGTAAACAATTTTAACCAAAAATAATATGTATTTCAACATACTTACTTTTAATTTGTTTATACTACGCCATAGCCAGGTTAAATACATAGGACAACGCAGCATGGAAAACATTGAGAGAGTCTTATATCCAAGAATACAAATAACAAACTGAATTTAATTTAGCTTATCTTTATTTAACTACGAGTAAATAAATAGGAAACTAAAAGTACGTATACAAAAATATTGATTTAAACTAATTTTGGTGGGGGCTAAAGCCCCCATTTATTTGGCTTATTACAAGCTACAACTAACTTAAGGCTAAAACTTAAACCTAAAACTTAAAACTAAAACTTAAAACTAAGCCTTAAAGCTAAGGAGAATGGTGAAGGAGTTCGGTTTTGAGGCAGGGAGTGCTGAGGTTAAAATCAAACTGGGTGAGGTTTGAGTTCACTTTTCGCAGCATACGGGAAATTGGTTCATTAGATCCATATGAAGTGCGGTGGGACGGTAGATAGAAAAGACAAGGGCTTCGTAAATTTCGTGGGTTGGTATTGAAGAAAATTGAATTATAAAGAGATGCGCAATCGACAGAGCCTGAAAGAAGTCGATGAATGAAAAGAATGTCTGCAACATCTCTGCGTTTCTCTAGAATACTCAGGTTGATGAGGTTGAGGCGGTCTTGATAAGGAGGCAAGATAAATGGATCGTTCCAAGGAAGACCTCGAAGGGCAAATCGAAGAAATCGACGTTGAACATTCTCGATTCTGGTCACATGAACTTGCTGAAAGGGTGACCACGCTTGACTGGCGTATTCAAGGAGGGAGCGCACAAAGGTAATGCAGAGGGATCTGGTCACGTAAGGGTCAGAGAATTCTTTGGACTATCGTTTGACAAAGCCAAGTGATGAGTTAGCTTTCCGAATTATCTCATCAATATGTGAACGAAAATTTAGTTCCTTATCGTACAATATACCAAGATCGCGGAGAGATTGAACGATGGATATAGGTTGACCATGGAGAAGGTAAAGGCGGGCGGTGGACACGTGGTGCTTACGTGATAAGGTAATGGATTGACATTTGGCGATATTGAGCTCTAAGCGATTTTGTAGGCACCAGTTCGAAAAACTATCAAGGTCTTGTTGAAGGAGACAGTAGTCATGTGGTGAAGAGATGGCTTTGAAAAATTTGGTATCATCAGCGTACAGAGAGAGGGAAGAGTGTTTAATAACCCGTTTATGGTTAGAATGAAGAGAAGGGGACCTAGATGGCTGCTTTGCGGAACACCAGAGGTGGCCAAGAAGGGAGTCGATAAGATGGATCTGAAGCGAACTCTGTAAGAACGGTTTTCCAGGTAAGAAGATATCCATTTTAACAATATGGGTTCGAAACCGAGGGCAGATAATTTGAAGAGGGTTAAGTTACGAGATATCTTATCAAAAGCCTTACTAAAATCAGTTACAATAACTTCGACTTCTTTGCCATTTTCTAAGGCAGACAGGGCGAAGGACACGAATTCGACTAAGTTAGTGGTAGTTGATCTACCTTTCAGAAAGCCGTGTTGGGTGGGAGAGATAAGAGACTTGCACTGAAAGCTTAACACTTCGTATAAAATACTTTCGAAAAGTTTGGGTAGATGAGAAAGTTTAGCAATGGGGCGATAGTTTGTTAATTCGTTCTTTGATCCCTTTTTGTGTATGGGGGTTATGAAAGAGGTCTTCCAAATCTGAGGGAATTCTCCTAGTGATAGAGACAAACGGAAGAGATGAGAGAGGGGGAGGGAGAGAATGGAAGAGCATTTTTTAAGCAAAATGACAGGGAGACCATCTGGGCCGGGTGAGAATTCATCACTAAGATTTTGTAATTTATTTTCAATTACAGCAGGATCAAAAGGCAGGGGCAGAAAAGGGGCCAACGGACAAGTTAAGAAGGTGAGTGAAGTAAGGGGGGTCTGGTTCAAAAGAGTTGTCGGCGAAGGATTGTTTAAAATAGGTAGCAAAAAAGTTGGCAATGGTTTGCGGATTAGTTGAAGATATGTTTTCAAAAGAGAGGGACGGAGGGTAACAGTTAGATTTTTTCTTTTATAGTTGACGAATTGAAAAAATGACCTAGGGTCGTTTATAAGATTTGCTTGCGCGTTAATTAGGTGCCGCTGGTAGAGAGAGAGTTATAAAGATGATTGAATTGAAGGTAGGAACCGAGATAGTTGGAATAGTCGAAAACAGAATTGGTACGAAGGAAAGCTGCCCATAACTTGTTTCTCTTGTTACGTAAGGCGCGAAGTTTTCGATAATACCAAGGGGGAATGAATTATAGAATTTAAGTAACAAAATAAAATTATAAGAAAATATGGATGAATAAAGCTTATATGTATAATAAATAATAATGCAAAATAATAAAAATACATACACCTACCACCACCCAACCCGTCGTTAGTTTTTGAACCGTCGGTATAAAAATGTACCGACTTATCTTCCGTAAAGCCACCTTCTTCACAGAATGCTCTGGAAGGGATGGTAACTTGGAAGTTTTTGTCAAAATTTAACTTGGGGATGGTGTAGTCAATGTCTTCAGGGAAGATATTAAATTTATTTAAGATGGAGGCGTGGCCATACATTTCAGACGAAATTTAAGAATTATAAATATGTATGAACTAGGAATGGCATGGTATATATGCGTAGAATCGATGGTGACAATTTAGTAAGAATTAATTGTGCTGCTGATTTTGATAAATTATGAATTCTGTCTATTCTGCCCCTCGTTTAAATCCTAATGCATGTACAGTGCCGTGCACATAATTAGAAACGGCAAGGATGCGAGAATTCTTTTCGTTATAGCGGATGGGTTTCGGCCTTAGAACAATGAAATTTTCGTTTTTACTGTACATATTAATCAAGCTTTTTATTAAGATCAACAATATGTCATATAATACCGGTATTTTTTTTTTATTGAATTTAACTTTATGAAGAGTACAAAACTAGTCGTGCACATAATTAGAAACACTTATTGTTTTTTATTTTTGAAAAAAAGTCTAATATTTCGTCGCATAACCACGATAGCTAACTACTGCTTGCAATCTAGGAGGCATAGACTCAATTAGAGTTGTACATACGCTTGGTGGAATAGAGTCCCAAGCAATTTTTGATTCCACATAGAGGACGCCGGCTTTTTTGAAACTCACTTTTCTTTTGAGAATCTGCCACAAATTCTCAATTGGATTGATATCCGGACTACATGATGGCCAGTCGATTGAACTTACCAAATTTTCTGCAATCCATTTTTTTGTGTAGGCCGCGGTGTGTTTTGGATCGTTGTCTTTCTGTAACTTCCAAATTACTGGCAAATTTTCATCTGCATATGGCAGCATTACGTTTTACAGAATGTTGAAGTATTGCACCTTGTCCATACGCCCTTCAATTTTATGGATTGGACCCACTCCACGCCAGGACATTGCCCCAATATCATTATACTACCACCTCCGTGTTTGAGGGTTGGACGAGTGTATCTGGGATCAATGTCCTTTGATTTTGGTCTGTGACTTTGGTCTAATCTTTCTGTTGCTTTGACTTGTTTTCTACGAATTTACAAAATCTCATAAAGTCTTGCACTACTGTTTCCTTGCATAGTTCAGGCAATAAAGAGATTTGAAGCCATGGATGACAAATATACTTTTAAAACAAATAAAAAGGAAAAAATAGGTTCGCAGTTAAATGCACCAAGTACCCACAAAATAGAAGACTAAGAAAGTATTATGGCAAATTATGTAAAAGCATTCATAAAAAGGTTGCAGAAACGGGTAATAATTATTATTCTGATTTGTTTCAAAAGGCTAATGGTAAGTAAAGAACAGTGGAGAGTTGTTGATAGCATTTTGAGAAGCATAAGCAACCTTTAGAAATAGATGATCCAGAAGCTAATGGAATACATTTATCTGACACCACCAGCATTTCTAATAAATTTAATGAATATTTTACTGAAATCTAAGACAAATTAAAGCCTTTGTTGAGCCTTGTAATTCTTGCAACTGTACGTTATCCTCAGATGTAATTCCTGATAACATGCAAACAAACGGTTTTGTGTTTAATGCGATTACTAATGATGTCTTTAAAAAATTAGAAATTCCTGCACTAGAGATGGTATAACAAGCATTTTACTGAAAAAAATTGCTTAGTATATGGTTGACATCCTGAGATACTTGTTTAACCTAAGTGTGAATAATGGTTCTTTTCCACAATCTCTAAAATGTGCTGAAATAATTCCTCTTTTTAAAAAAAGGCAATAAAAAGAATGTATCTAATTATAGACCTACATATATCTCTGCTTCCAACTTTTGCTAAACTGTTTGAGAAACTGATTAAAATTCGCATCCTATCCTTATTTTTATCATAATCACTTTTCCTCAGATAATCAGTTTGGTTTTGACATGGTCGACCATGAGTTGTTACTAGACAATTTATATAATGCTGGCCTTAGAGGAGTAATATTTGAATGGTTCCAAACGTACAAAAAGTTAATATCAATGGAACCTTCAGTAACTCTCGTGTATTAAGAAATGGTGTCCCACGGGGTTGTGCGTTTGAACTTCTTCTATTTCTAATCTATATAAATTGTCTATTCATACAGGAATTTAATGGTGTATATACTGCATTCGCTGATGTTATAGCTTTTACATATCAGTAAAATGCACCTTTTTGCGTGCATAGTAAAGATTGGAGAAGACTTAGAGAGATTGAGACTATGGTTTGCTGCTCATAAGTTGGTTATCAGCGAGAAAACCAAACTGATTTCTATAAAAATGTCGGGAAATGTTTTATATGATTTCAATTTATGTTTTCATGCATATGACTGTGAAAGATTTAGCTTAACCATTCACACATGTGGTATTAACAATTTTCCCGATTTCAGTCAATGCTCTAATAATTGCTTTAAAATCGAATCGAAATTTTAAATATTTTGGAGTTTTAGTCGATCATAACTTGAGCTGGAAGGATCATATCCTAGCAGTAAAATCCCATATAATGCTTGTGACTCGTAAACTATACCTCATCAAACCATATTGCTCTGAGGAAGTTTTAACTCAAATCTACTATGGACTTGCACACTCAAAGTTGCAATATGGCATCACTAGCTGAGGAGGACCATACTCTACTACATTGGGACCTTTATTGGTGGCACAAAAACATTTAATTTGGTTCATTTCTAATCGTAATCGTTTCATTCATCTTGTTAAAAAATCTTTGAATTTTACCACTAAGGCATTTGTACGTCCTTAAAATACTCAGGGAGATTTTCAAGCAAAGTGGTAACATTCACAGTAGAAACTCACAAATTTATAGCTTAGGTATAAATAACTTGGCTCTTGTCAACATACCAATTGCACATAGTACTCATTTTACTCATTTTTACACCGTTACAGTTCCAACCTATTTCAATAAACTACCATATTGTATCAGAATTACTTATAACTTTCACTTATTCCTAATAAAAGTAAAGGACTGGCTATTTACCATTGGCCATGCAAGCATCGAATCTTTGTTAAGAATCATATCTTAATCTTCAGCATAAGTAACATAGTTTAAATTACATAAATGTTGTAATATGCGAGCTACGGCTCGAGTAGATAAAACATTATTCTGTGAGATTATTTCTTTATTTTCTAGTCTATAGAACAATTCAAGTTCACACTATACTGTTCTTCGCAAATTCTTTCCTTACAAGGTCTCTTTCTTCTCAAATCACTTTATCTCATTTCAATTACTTAATTCACAGAATAAGTTTTATCCCACTTCTGACACCAATGTAATATGCGAGCTGCGGCTCGAGTAGATAAAACGCTATTCTGTGAGATTAATTCTTTATTTTCTAGTCTCTAGAACAATTCAAGTTCACACTATACTATTCTTCGCAAATTCTTTCCTTACAAGGTCTCTTTCTTCTCAAATCACTTTATCTCATTTCAATTACTTAATTCACAAATCCAAACTAATTACTTCTTCTTGTTAACTCTCAACTTTCAATTTATCACAAAATTACAACTTCGCCTATTATCACTTTTCCAATCTCTTCGTACGGTTCGAAACCCAACTGCTCCTGCCTCGATCGCCATCTGTCCTTATATAGTCGCATTTCTCATAGCCAGAAACTTCTAGCAAATTCTTCGACCACTGGAACGAGAAAATTCTGATGTAATAATTCCAAGATGACAGCTGCAGCCAATAATCTCTTGTCGTTATAATTCTCTCTTAATTCCGCGACGTCGTCTTAGATATAATCCTATTCTATCCGTGGACACGAACCTCGAATGTGTTCAGAAGGAAGACACTTTGGAATGTGTTGCTTACTTCTGGGCCGTACATTATGTTACAATATCTTATAAGATTTTTTGAATTGTTTTTTCTGGTAACATTCTTTCTTTTTATTATTGAAATTTGTAATTTGTCATTTGGATTGTATCTATTGAATTGATTTATTTATTTTTAAAAATTCTTTAAGTAGTATTGATTGTCACCCCACATCAGAACCCTATTATATTATTTAAATAAAAAAATATAAGTATCATACAACACTAACTCAGGACATAATGTTCTAATAGTTATAGAATGACCACTATTTATTCTCCTCCAGTTAATATTAGCTAACTACGAGAAGTTAATATTGACATTAAACATTTAACCATGAAAAATAATACTGCTCAAATAGGCACCACTACTGACATTGCAAACTTTCGCCCTTTTGATGAAATTTTCCATTACTTTTTGGCATAAATCCTTTGGCCCTAGAAACGTTTGAGGGCTATTGGTGTACACCTCCTGCTTCACATAACCCCAAAGAAAAAATATATAACGGTGTGATATTGCACGATCTTGGTGGCCAATTTTGGTAGCCGAAACGAGAGATGATGCGGCCGGGAAATTTTGTGTGCAATAATTTCCCCGTGTGGAAAGTGGCTCCATCTTGTTGAAACCACATGAACCACCCGTGAATGGTCCGTGGATTTCGTGCCACCAAATGCAACAATTTTGTGTGCATACGTAGCCATTCAGTTGAAATTGAGCCTCGACGCTGCAGATGATTTGAAAAATCGCTATTAACTTGGTGGTTCTCCAACACCCAATCAACGAAGTCACGACACTGTTCATGGTCTGCTGGCTTAAATTCCTGAGTCAATTGGATCTTGTAGCCATGCAGATCTTTTGTTAAAGTGCGCTTTGTGGAACTGTATGAAAGGTTCAATTGCTGGGAACGATGGCGAATGGATTTTGACGGATTGTTACGAATACTGTCACTCACAGCGGCGATATTTTGGCGTGACTGGCCACTACGAGGACGCACTGGTCTTTGCACATTGTTTGTAGATAAATCTTCACCATTTCGGAGATGGGTTTTGACAATTAAAATGTGTTGTTCTCTCGTATACCGCTCCATAATTACAAATATCAATGCTTAGTATTCACAAATGTCAAATATCAGCTGTTTATCTTTGACAGTAGTGCCAGGTTTA
The DNA here is from genome assembly GCA_963082735.1 of Pocota personata. NCBI lineage: Eukaryota > Metazoa > Arthropoda > Insecta > Diptera > Syrphidae > Pocota > Pocota personata. The sequence continues at coordinate 190,587,715 of OY720430.1, forward strand.
AATTGTAACCTCCAATCAAATCACCCTCAATTCTCCCAATTGTGTCTGTCTGTCTGCCTGTGTGTATGGTACACGTAGTCCACTGCAGCCTAAATGGCTGGACGGATTTACCTCAAACTTCATATCTATGGTCTGTAGGTTAATGCCCAAAAGGCGAAATCGGAATTATCGTTCTAACCCTAAAATTAATGGTAACTAAGAGGTAACTGTTTTTTTTTTTTTTTAAACATTTTCTCGAAAATGGCTCTGATGGTTTTGTTCAAATTTCCTATTTCCATTAGGTTAAGAAAAATGTATAACGGTAATTTACTTATTGACCGGTTTTTGAAAATTGACTATTTCCCGGTTACGACTCGGTCGATTTTGTTTGAAATCAATATCTAGACAATATTTGGTACATTTATACGAGTACATGGTCATGGAATACTAAGATTTTGAAAATTTTAGATATGGTTTTTTTTTTTTTTTGCTTTTTAGCAAACTATTTAACCACGGCGCCGATAATTCTTCACGATTACAACTTTTTTATTCTACCTATTCAAGTCATAAATATTGGTACACTCATAACAAAGAACACGTATTTTTTTTTACTTTTTTCTAAAACTACAACTGATTATTTAGGAAACAATACTTAAATAATTCATTGTAAAAGCCCGCCATTTGCTTTTATTCAGGCATTGAGTCGCTCTGGCCACTCATCGATCGCAGCATGCACCCTCGTCCATTGGAAAATTGTCCGCTGCACGCATACTCGTAAGTGCGCTCATCAAGGACACATATTTGGGTGTCGACAAGAACAAATCATCGCCTCTAAAATAGACCACAGCTTATTCTCCAGAGGATTATACTGTCTGCTGCTATGAAGTTCGGCACATTATTTTGGAGCCATTCTTGTGTTTTTGGCTTATGAGCAGGCGCGTTCTACTTGGGGAATGAGTTCTGATGCTTCGTTGGATGACCGGACCTAGACTATGTCATTTTGCTTATTGAACGGTTGCTCAATAGTAAACATTTTTACATCCGTAAACAAAATGTTCCTTTGATCATTTTGCTCGTACCGGCGGCGTAGAGCTTTCGGTCTTTCATTCCATTTTTGCCTTAATTGGGCTGAGAGTACTCGTAAGTGACCAGTGTGTCTCGTTGAGTCCCAAATCTTGTTTGATAATGCGAGACATGGCTTTCTGTGATATCTTCATTTCTCGTGACAATATTTTCTGTTTTCGCAGCGGTTTCGGATTAATCTTGGCTTTAACAGCTTTGATTGCCTGTGGAGTTCTGACAGTGCGGGGGCGTCCGGATCTCTGATGGCCAGTTACTCCACCAGTGTCCTCAAACAATTTAACAGTTCGATACAAAAAGTTTCGCGTGATTCCAATAGTTCTATTATTTTTGCTTCATCAAGTTTTGAAAAAAAAAACTAAAAGTACTCGTACGAGTATGTACTATTTGTTATTGTTTTATGTTGGAAATGATTAAAATTGTATCTATCTATCTTCTTCTTCTTCTTACGGAGAAGTTATGATCCGGAGTAGAAGGATCACAACCCTCCTACTTTACTGCATCCCTACTGGTCCGCCTGTGGGGTTTGCCGGTTTGACCTCAGGAAGTACTGGCAGACTTCCCGGTTTCGGTTCACTTCGTCACTGAGGCCAATCGAATGCTGGTGTTTTTGCATTTGTGTGATCCAGTTGTTTTTTGGTCTGCCTTTTTTGCGCGATTGCGTAGGAACGTTGATTGATATTGCCTTTTTGACGGGGTTCGAAGGATCTCTCCTTTGAATATGACAATACCAACTGAGCCGGTCGTGCTCTATCTTGCTTGTGATGGGTTCTTTTACATGAAGGCTTCCTCGAATCTTTGAACTTCTTATTATTGTATCTATCTAAATGTATATCTCTTCTTGTTTACCTGAATTTCTAACAATATGTATCTAATTATATCAAAAGAAGATTAATCCAATTGCTTTTCTTTATTTTCATCAATACAACGGTACCAAGTAAATAGTTCAACAGTTCTCCTGCATTTAGTGTCCTTCAAGTGATCGTCGTCTCTTCTTTGTTGGCGTTTATAACATCTAACTGTTTCGGGTTAACAATTTTCGTAGGTTTACCTGTATAACATGTTTTGAGTGGATTCAGGAAAATACAAAATTAAAATATTCATACCTCTTCCTTTGATAGCCGCGTTCATAAGATTTGCCAGTGGCAATTCAAAGAACATGTACAGGAAGAACGCAAAGAAGAAACAAATCCCTACGCTTGCCAAACTGTACATTGTCTAAAATATAAAATGTAATTATTAGTGCAACATAATCTGATAACTTGTATGGTGAGCTTCTTACTAAATTTAAGATATTAGAATGCATTGGTTGACGTGCACTTCCAATGAGACATCGAATGACAACACTGTGAATCAAGTAAACTTGGAACGATAGTTGTCCTAACGGCACGAATATCTTCAATGATGAAAACTTGTATAATAAAGCTGGAAAAAAAAAATATATATATTTACACAATACAGATAATCTTCGAAGGGAGAACTTACATCCAACTTTAAAGGACATCAATAGCAACATTAAGGCACAAAATAATGCCCATATATTGCGATACAATCCCGCATAAATACCGATCCATATTGATGGCTTCGTAAATTCAAATTGATAGAATATTTCTCCAGAGAGCAAAAATAAAAATGGCAGAGGAGTTGATAACCAAAGAATTATATTTAATTTTGATTTCATTCGCTTCAAACTGAAGTCTTCATTCTTGTATTTCAGATAGATTAGTGCAGCGATTACACCGAAAACGGATCCTCCGAAGTTAGTGTAGAAAGGTATATAGCCCTTGTACATAGTCTCATTGTCAACCCAGAACCAATAGCGATAGGAACTAAAAGATATAAAGCCTTTATAACAGCGTAAAAGTTTAACAAAATATATTGGACTGACTCTGGGGTTTCCTGGTAGATAGCATCGAGTTCGAGGAAATATGTCACCATGCCAGTAGATAAAAATGCTATTACAACTCCTGCTCCGAGAATATAGTTTCCTGTTTTTGGGAACCTACATATAAAAAAAAATATAAAATAAGGATATTATAGAAAGTAACAATTCATCTAGAACGAATCGTAGTACGAGTAAAGTTGGAGTGTTTGTAGTCGGTTTTTACAAATTTTCATACTTGTACGGGTTCCTACAAGTTTTAAGAAATTTGATTTTTTTAAGTCCAAAAATTTGTGAAATAGGAGGATTTATGCATGCACAGGATGTATCTGTATTATTTATCTGTGTTACAAACAATACCCATATGCAAGTGGGATATTACATGATGAAATATTCTTTCACTGCAAGCCAATATTTTCTTCTAAGAAGTAATGATTCTTTAAGGGCAGATCGACAACCACTAACTTAACTAAATTTGATTTAAATACACATTGATGGTTGGCAATGAAATTGATGTCGTTGCCACAGACTTAAGTAAGGTTTTTGACAAAATTCCTAATCAAATTATTCTTTTTAAGCTAACAAATTGTATCCGGATGAGCGCCAATACAAAGTCCGCTTTAGATCTTCAATATCTGATCTTATTATAGCAAGTTCGGGAGGCTCTCAAGACAGCCATCTTGGACCATTAATCTTTATCCTACCTATAAACGATAATGGACTCTGATCCATCCGTCTACGCTGATGATATGAAAATCATTGAACATATATCATCTAATTCTGACTCCCGCCTATTGCAGGAAAGTTTGAATAGGTTCTCCATCTGATGTCAAACAAATTTCTTAGAACTGAATATCGACAAATTCGCATAACAGCACCAATTCAGTACTCGGTTTTGTAAAATGCTAGTCTATGAAATTTTCGGATCGTTATGTTCCAAAGTCCATCTATATTTTCTTTGTAAGGCCCCTTCTCGGGTATGCTAGCCAAGTATGGCCGACCCTACGAGGATCGACGAAGACTGATTAATATACAGTACGATATACTTTTTTTGCATCATTTGATAGCAGGAACAATGATTGCCCCGCCTTGTTGCAAAAGATTTCTTTCTACAAATCTTTACCTAAGGTTTGTACCTCTCTTTCGTCTTGTCATTCATCGCACCAATTATGTTTACCACGGGCCTACGAGTATGTCTAGATGTTGTATTTATTCAGTATTCCAGTATAGCTTTGAATTAAACACATTAAATTCAAATGCAATGAAGGTGATATATAGATGCATGATTTCAAAAATTTTCAAATCGCCCCCTGTCACACAAAAACACTGAATGAAATTTGGTTTGTAAGTCGGGTTTTACGTATTAGTAGTCATATCTAAAAACCATTCAAATCGGATAAAGTCATGGGCAAGACATGAAATAGAAATTATTATTTACTCTATTTTTGCAAAGAGATTGTACCTCGTTTATGAGTATAATAATTTCTTAATAAAGGTGTTTATTATCGTTCTCTCTGGAAGCCTAGGGATAACTTAAAAAGTTATAACTTTGCGTATTTTGGCGGACCTCCAGAAGACCTAGAAAGCTGAACTTATCTTCTGGGTTGTATATATGTAGGTACAATTTTCCTATTAATACGCGTCTTTCCACATCTCCCTAGGAGATCTTAAATGACCTAAAAATCTTAAACTTTGCAGACTTAAAGTACAGATGATCTGGAATAACATGATACAGGGTGTTGAATTGAGTATTTTTATTTCGATTTATACGACTATATAATTTTTTTATGTGTACGTGACTTCCCGCAGACCTCACGAATGCTCTTGCACAGACAAATTTTCAACTAACTTGAATAGAATTTGAATATTTCTAAAGGTCTTCAGAAGTTTTTGGACGACCTACAAACTGAAACTTAGCAGACTTATGGAACCACGCAGAAGAATATAATCTAGACCAATGTTCGATTTTTTAAATACTCGTATAGGGCGTTGAGTAGAACATTTTTTTTTGTATTTATGTACAATTCACTTCTTCGGAAGCTTCAGCGTTTCGTAGATCCAAAGTTCTGATTTTAAAAATACAATTCTTCAATGTCTGTATTTCAGCACTCGTTCAGAAGCTCCTAGATAACGTTCGAAGGTGGAATTTATAAAAGAGCTCAAAGAGGCCAAATTATTGAATTTCGAAATACAAGGTGTTGCAAACAATTCTTGTCCGACGTAAAATAAATTAATTTAGATATATCTGACGGATAAACTTTTAATTCCATGTTTTAAGGAAGGAGGAAATAATTTTGGATAGTCGACACAGTAAAGGAGGAGACGTGATGCTATTGGGAACGGTATTTAGTTACGGCACAGTATCTTATTACGGCACAGTATCCATACTGGAAGGAGCTTTTCTAAATTTTCTGAACTAGTTAGTGGACAGCGATGGTCTCTTCAGCAGGATAATGCCATGTTATGTGAAGTATTAGAGAAATCTTACGACCTCTTCTCAAGCAAACAAATTAATTAAATTATTTGGTCAAATCCTCAAAATGAAGGGCATTCAATGACTTTCAAGGCCACCATTAAACTTGTCTCTATATTCCCTATAGTTCTGATCATAAGTGTTTCTCTTCGATCTTCAATCGTTTCCGAAAAAATGAGGTGAATTAAAAATAAAAGATTACTCCAACTAGGATATTTCCGTAACAGTTAAGTTTACGGTAAATTATTTACAGTAAAAAGTAATTATTTGTCTATGTTCTTTCGACTGGCTATCTCAAAAGTACGTATTGTTAAAATTAAGGCATTTAAGGACACTCAAGTTCACTAAACAATGTCCCCCTCTATTTTCTACAAATTTACTTATTTGTGTTTGTTTTTGAGGTATATATATATAAAAATAAATACATATTCAATTTCTTTAGAACTCTAGCTTTCATTGAATATATCACATGATGAGGTGGACAAATACTGTTTTTCTTCTTTGGGTACATTATGCCCCGCCAAAAAATATCGTTTACAATCCATTTTCTCCACTTGGTTCACATATTATAATATATTTCTGCACAATTTCAACTCTTTGCATGTAACGGTCTAGAAATCACAAGAGTGTGACAGATAGACTAACAGAGATAGACACCGCATTGTTCCGTTTTATACTATTCTGGTATGGAACACTCAAAATTGTAGTAGAATAGCACTTTAACGGTGCTTAGGTAATACGTTAAGTGTGTCACAGGTTCCGTTTACTTAGATACCGTTGTTCTATCCATGGCTAATTATAAAAGAGTTGCTCGTTGTCGGTTGTGACGAAATGGTAGTCTCTTTGTCGTTAGGTGTTGCTTAATTGAAGCATACTTACGGTGACCACCCGTCCTTTATTTAAGAGGACAGTCCTTTCTTTTCACCTATGCCCTGTATTTTTTATTTTTAATAAAGGACGGTTTTTGTCCTTTATTTTTGAAACTGTCCTTTAAAATATTGAGAAAAATGTGCATGTATCGAGCATTATTAATTATTAAAAATGAAACGTTTATTCCGTTAGCTTCGAGAAATATATTTTTGAATCTGGAAAAGGTTTATGATATTGACGCTTTGGAGTATCGGGAATCAATCAATAATTTTTACGAAACATGCGAACAATATATTTGCATTCGCATTCCGGGTGGGTCTTACATCGCGAAACACCGGAGTGGTGAGTGGAAAAGCCTCACATTTATTTCTCGGAAAAAAACAGGGTTCGAATTACGACATCAGTTAACGAGTGAATGAAATCCATACGCTATCGAGTGATCGAGTAACTACATTGGGATGATCACATAAGAATGGCCATTGAATTGAGATGGCTGACAAATGTCAAAACTATTTATTTTTGTGTGAGGAAAAGTTTTGTATTTATCGTCTTCAATTAAAAATTGAATATTTACTTTTTTTTTCATCTTCTGATTCAGAGGATGATCGCTATGAGTGTATTGAACAAGGACGTTTAAGAGATAAAAGCGATCCCTTTCCTTTACAAGACTCTACTTACGTATACAAAACTATAATTTTCTGAAAATATCTTTCACAACATACATTTTGATTGCAGTTCTATCAAAACAGTCAGGGCAAATAAGAGTGCATTTTTATTTATACTGGAGAAGATCAATTTCAGAGGATGCACTTAAACCGCTGTCCCAGCTCATAATATTTACCAAAATCTCCTTTTGCAGAGGGTTAATTTTATTCAGACTCAACGTGAAATAAATTTCAAATAATAAATTTAACCACACGCAAAAATAACAATAAACAAAGATATTCTCACATATTTTCTCCCAAATGCACCTCAGCTCGTCAGCAGAAACCATATCGAATAAATAAATACACGATCACTGATGAGAGAATATCAAATTTCGATACTCGATACTCGATCTCTTAAGCGGTCATGCCAAATCAACATTTATCAGTCACGTGTTGCTTGATAACTGATGCGGTAATTCGGCCCCAGGTCTCCGCTACATCTACAGACTTAGTTTTAAATGACGGAGAACATTTTAATGAACTATTCTGTGTGAAAGGATATGTTAGTGCCAATAAATTAAGTGAATGGCAATCCAACAGAAAGTCTGTTGATTAGAGATGGGTCAAAATCTTTGTTGATTTGAAATCTGAAAATATTGCTTATACAAATTTACTAAAAATAGTTGATTTCAGTTTTTGCTTACCAGGGTCTAATGCGCCAACTGAAAGAGTATTTTCAATAATGAATAACGTTTGGACCAGTGATAAATCACAAATGAATGTAAATACTATTAAAGGTATTCTTATAACGAAATATAATTTCGGGAAAACCTGCTTACAATTTAGAAATTTTCATAATGAAAATGAAAATATTTTAAAATGTATTCACTCTTCTCAAAAATACGAAAAGTGAACCTGATTAGTATGCAATTCAAACTATTGTGCTTTGTAGCGTTTAAAAAGAATGAATTTAAAAACCAATGATCAAAGACTGGTTTTAGTTTTTTTTTTTTTTTTTTTATAGAACTGTAATTTACGTTAATGTTTTTTTTATCTTTGTATTGATTTTTAAATAAAAAAAAATCAAATTTTCCAAAAAAAAAAAAATTTGTTTTGTTCTTTATTTTGGTTTGAAAAATATGGTCACCTACTGTCACCTACTGTGTCTACTACAAATGCAGCAGTACCTGATAGTCCTAATTGTTCCTTAAAACTTTTTTTAAGATTATGTTTAAGGTGCTCCCATTTTGCTTCAAAGAAATATCTACGATTATGTCTCTGTATGTACATACAGTAGAATCTAGAAAACATGAGCAAGTATTTTATTCAATTGTCCATCTTTTCGAGATGCTAACATTTTAAAATTTTACTTTTTCTATGATGATATGTGGAATTTTGCTTTCATAAAAATGCATTTCCAACTGAAAAGGAACACAATACAAAGAAAACAAGAGGGAAAAAACCGAGTCATCGTTTTAAAATTTTACATCTTTTCGAGATGGATTTACATACGTCTTGCTTTCATAAAAATTCACTTCCAACTAAAAAAAGCAACACAACGAAATCAAATCACAAGAAACTGAATAAAAATCTAAAATCTTCCCCGTTTATCTATTAGAATCCTCTAATGGTAAAAATATTCGACTGCACTTTTTTTTATTAAAAATGCCATTATACCACACATACTTCTTGTGACTTTGTTTAAAAAAATGGCAATGAATAATATTTGTATATATGATAATACGATGTATGTACATATGTATATATTTAAGTGATTTTGAATAGAATATCTCTCACCTTGCAATGATTATAAGTACAAGAGTAACGACAATGTATAATTGAAAATCCGCCGCAAGATACCAGCCATGATGAAGGCACTAAATGAAAAATAATAAAAATATTAAAATATCTCAATGTACTCTTATAATAAGTTTATTTTAATACAAACACTTTTTGTATAAGTAAAGTTATTGATGAACAATAAATTGTGCCACCAAGTCTCCCTGCAAAGAACATACTCAGCCTCAGAGATTTGTCTCCAAAATGGGCCATCTTGAAGACGTGGCAAAATTGAAGCATTTATAAGAACAGTCAAGCCTAATGACGGGGCTAATCTAAAAATTTAAATGTAAACAAAGTTTAACATTTTAGTATTAGTCGTTGCATATGTTTTCATATAAGATACAGTATCAACAACTAGGTATTTTGTGAAATTAGTGCAAAATATGACTGACAATGATACGTCACTAATGTGGGAGTTAGACTGCTGGTATTGATACCATAGTATAGCAATACAACGTTTTATACCACATGTCTGTCACTGCAATACTACGTAAAAAGCTAGTATACCATGAAATATACCTGGTATTGAGATTCCCATTTTTTTGCTGGTATACCACCATCTTACTGATTGCAGCGCCAATTTCTCTCTATTGGCTAGTCTTCGCAGCTTCTTTGACAATTCTTAGGTATGCACTTTCGCTTTCAAGTATTTTAATTTTCTTCTTATTCATCATTTGGCACAATAGTAAATCATTTTTATTCATCCTGTCTTGAATTTTCTATTTTTATTTGTTATGACAGATAACACAAAGTCAAAGTTTACTACGCCAAAGTCATCGAATACTACGAAATGCAGTCTGTCAGGGGTTGTAGTATTCACTATACCATGGTATTCGTACCTTGGTATCAATACCAGCAGTCTGTCTCCACTATAAGAGAGATTACTATGCTATGCATGCTTCGAAAAAAACGCTACTATTGACAGATTTCGCCGTCGATGTAGACATAATTTAAAACTAACCTTAAATATCGATACAAAATCAATTTTCCCCATTCTGGAATTCCAGGTTTTTTCATAGCCATCGTTTGCTGGAAATAAATGCACAAAAAGAAACTGCTCATTACCAGGAATACCTGAATGACTACGGTTCCATTTATGAAAAGACTCGTTCCCAAGTCGTAGAAGGTTTTTTCTAAGAAATCTGTGTTTTGCGTGGGCATTGCCTTAGCAAAGAGAAGCACATGGGCAAGTACCACCAAGAGTATTGTAATGAATCTAAAGGCGTCTAGAAATCTAAAATCTTTTGCTAATTCACCACGTGCTGGTACTGTGAGACGGTAATAATTGCGACACACCGAGAAAGATGTCAGTAGAGTGTCCTCTGGAAGGATAAACGATATAAATATGAGTTTATACATTGTAAAAAAAACCCACGTTGTGTGTGCAAACGCTGTTGGTAAAACTCATTCCCCTGCATAGTAAGGGGCTGTTTTCTCTTTAATTGTCGATCGTAGTTCGAAGAGAGTACCGTCAAAAATAAAAGCGTTCCAACAATGACCATGAAGATATATTCCAAATAATCTAAAAAAAAAAGATATAGTTTCAATACAGATAAGTTAGGAAACATACCAAGTGCTGCTTACCAAAATTTGAAGGTTCATCATTGGAAACGCAGTATTGAATATAAGTGCGCACTTGCAGATCATACTGTTTCTCAAAATTATAATTAAGGCAAGTGTTTATTACTTTATCATTTAGAATTCTGTTGTCGGACTTCCTTTTATGCATGTCATCCAAATATTCCGTCAACTGAGAGGAGAAACTGTTTAAAACCGCACATATGTACATGAGGAACATGAATAGATACTTGTGTGTTTTTGAACTTTCCCGCGTATAGTTTGTCCTTGTGGAATGGGCTTAAGGGTTTAATCAATTGTTTACAACGATCTAAACAAACTCCAAAGTATAAATAGTCATGACGAAAATGTCGTTTTGTGACTGCTGAAAAATTCTAAAGATAATTTTAATTAGTTAAATATATAGATACAATCAGAATGGCACTGAAATATTATCTCTTCCTTTTTAGCACCACATCTAAGGAATTTTTTTAAAGCACCAAGTGGAACCGTTTGGTCATCATCAGGTCAGATTGTGCACTGATTTTTTTTTTTTAGGCCACAGTTTTTCGGAAACCTTTCTTTTTTATAGAACGTAACCGGTTACCTATTTCATCTCCAAGTAATTTTTTTTCTTTAAATAACCAACCGAGCGACAACAAATTATGACCAATCTGCCCTAATAGGTTCCTTTCTAAATTTCGTATTTTGTTTACAAATATTTCTTCTTTTCGCGAAGTTCCTTCTGGTAGATTTTGGTATTTTTTCCAATAACTAATATTAATAAAAAAGTATTTAAATTTTTTCTAGCAACGAATGCTTTGAAGAAATACACTTTTACAACAAAAGATTCTGTATACTGAAGGAATGACGGCTAATGTCAAACAAAATCCTTTGAAGTTCGGTGAAAATATTTCGTCGATATTTTGAAATCTTTTCCTCAAAATCTCGGATTTTTTTTCGGTGGAATCGTATTGCAACACAATGTAGCATAATAACTAAGCCCTAAAAGTAAGCAAAACATTCCGAAATGTTTTTTCGGAACACATTCGAGGTTCGTGTGAACGGATAGAGAAGGATTATGTCTAAGACGACGTCGCGGAATTAAGAGAGAATTATAACCTCAAGAGATTATTGGCTGCAGCTGTCATCTTGGAATTATTACATCAGAATTTTCTCGTTCCAGTGGTCGAAGAATTTGCTAGAAGTTTCTGGCTATCAGAAATGCGACTATATAAGAACAGATGGCGATCGAGGCAGGAGCAGTTGGGTTTCGAACCGCACGAAGAGATTGGAAAAGTGATAATAGGCGAAGTTGTAATTTTGTGATAAATTGAAAGTTGAAAGTTAACAAGAAGAAGTAATTAGTTTGGATTTGTGAATTAAGTAATTGAAATGAGATAAAGTGATTTGAGAAGAAAGACACATTGTAAGGAAGGAATTTGCGAAGAATAGTATAGTGTGAACTTGAATTGTTCTATAGACTAGAAAATAAAGAATTAATCTCACAGAATAGCGTTTTATTTACTCGAGCCGTAGCTCGCATATTACATTGGTGTCAGAAGTGAGATAAAACTTATTCTGTGAATTAAGTAATTGAAATGAGATAAAGTGATTTGAGAAGAAAGAGACCTTGTAAGGAAAGAATTTGCGAAGAATAGTATAGTGTGAACTTGAATTGTTCTATAGACTAGAAAATAAAAAAATAATATCTCAGAATAACGTCTTATCTACTCGAGCCGTAGCTCGCATATTACAGTATTATCAAACACATCCTATCACAAATACATCCTATCGCATCAGAACATTATTTTTATAATTTTAAAATTTCCTTTTCTCAAAAATTGTTCAAACCTTATATTTTGCACACTTAACATTATAAGTGATCAAATTAATTAATAACATTTTCTATTTCAACCAATTAAAGTCTTTGCAGGAGATTCATGACAATTCTGCAGGCGTACCAACGTCTATGAATAAAATCAGGCCATCAATCCGTGAGAAGTCATAACAATTTCTAGGCGACTGGAGAGGAAAGCAAGAGTTGCTGCATTTGCTTTAAACGTAAAATTGAATGTTTCTGTCCCTCACTGGTAAGCTAGGTTTAAAAAACTCACCCTATTATGCCTCACAGCGCTATTAAATGGATCAGACCTCAGACGCATTCCTTTACTAATGGTAAGGACTTTATTTCCCGATCTAATTGTATTTGCTTTTCAGATCTTAGCATTTATATCGTCAACGATGATTTTGACGTTATCAATGAGCTTGTAGAATCTATTTTTGATTTCACCGCCTTCATTATCTTCAGTTTGGGGTTTGTGCGCAAACCGGGTGTAGTTCAAAAACCCACCTCTGACAGCTTTTTTTTTCTCCGAATATTAGTGCACCACCTACCCACACCCTAATTCGGGTGCACTTTCTACTTCCAACTATGAATCAATTAGTTACTCGTAGTCTTCACTCCTTAGTCTTCCACCCTCAGTCTTCTTCCAACTATGAATCCCCTACAAACCCACACCAGGATAATGGTGATATTTTTATTGAAATTGATTTATGTATGTACTCTATTCTATTCCCCATGATGTAAGCTTGCTACTACTCGCAATTGTAAGAAAAAAAAAATCATTCCAGGGAAATCTCCACACGAGCAAATACTGGTAAAAAGACTAAATAGTATTATTGATAGAAAAAATCTAATTCCGGGACACCAATTTCGTTTTCGAAAGAAACATTCAACGATTGACCAGGTCCATAGGATAGTCAACACTAGAAAACGCACTAGAAGAAAAGAAAGTTTGTTCCACTGTCTTTCTTGATGTGGCTCAAGCATTTGATAAAGTTGGGCATGATGGACTGATATTCAAACTTAAAAATAAGCCTGCCAAAGCAATATTCTACAATATTGGATTCGTATATCTCTAATAGATACTACAGAATTAAACATGAAAACGCGTATTCTGAACTGAAAGAAATACAAGCTGGTGTTCCTCAAGGCAGCGTATTAGGACCAGTTTTATACCTATTGTATACTTCAGACATCCCACATTTAAACAGCAATATCATGGCAACATTCGCCGACGACACAGCAGTAATGGCAGTTGCAAACACGAATGCAGATTCAGTCGCTAAACTGCAAACTGCAATCTCAAAAATAAGCGAATGGACGACAAGCTGGAGAATCAAATTAAATGAATTAAAATCTGTGCACGTAGACTTTACAAACAAAAAGATAAATCATATGCCAGTTTATATTAATGGTAGAGAAGTTCCTTATGGAAATATGGCGAAGTACCTCGGCATGACATTAGACGCCAAGCTCAGATGGAAAGCCGACGTTAAAAAGAAAAGAGAAGAACTAGACATTCGACATAAAAAATGTATTAGCAAGCTCTTGCTTTACAAGTAAATGTTAAAACCAATATGGACCTATGGGATGCTACGATGGGATTGAGATTCCAAAACAAAGTACTCAGGAACATTGAAGGCGCTCCCTGGTATATAAGAAACAGCGACCTCCACAGGGATCTTAATGTGGAGTTGGTCCAAAATGAAATTAAAAACGCAGCAAGAAGACACGAGAAAAGGCTACGAGAGCACGAAAACCCTGAGGCCCTACTAATTGCAAACCAGAATTACTCGGTCAGAAGATTAAGAAGGCGTAAACCTCTTGAGTTGGGTAGATAAAGGCATGTAAATTTAAATGATACGTAGATAATACGAAAGGCGACAACAACAACCGACAAGGGGCGCTCGGACTGAATAAAACCCCCACCGCCTTGAGTGGCCTAAATCCCACTTATGCCTTGAGTATTATTAATGTTATTAACTCATTGTTATCGTTTTCATATTTATATGCAAAATTCAAAGTTATTATTACATTAATTATTACTTAAAGATTACACGAAGAGAAAAAAGAAAAAGGCAATTTTTTTTTTTTTTTTTTTTTTTTATAATTTGCAAGTGTTAAAGGGGATATGAATACCCTTATACTATAATTATTTTTAGAACACGTGGGTTTTTTTTTTTGTGGAAAGGGGAAGAGACAGAGAGAAAGACAGAGTGGTGTAGTTTGAAACTCAGGTGGTATTAAGTTTCTGTAAACTCCAAGGGTGACTGTCCAGATAACTGGGGAGTATTTTGTTTGTTTTCGCTATTATTGTCGTTGTTTATAATTCACAGTATTTTTTTCCGTCCTCCTGCTGTCATCATCACGATCAAGTTGCATTTTAGCCATATGACCACCCTACTACCAGTGTTATGCCTTCACAGCAGAGTTGACTTAGCTTTCTCAATTGATCGACTTTTTTATTTATTTCAGGCGAAATAAATAGATGATTCTTGGCATCAGGATTAGAACCGTGACTGTTGATTCACAAGCGATGATGTTACCTCTACACCACGGCCACCCTTAATTATATGTTATATTTTATATCCTTTTTAAAATTTTAATTTTCTATAACTTGATTATCAAATTGCTCATTAGTCCTAAGACTAGATTGTAATATAATAATAATAAAAACAAAATAATAAAAAAAAATGTTTCTACATGGCCAGACAGCTCTGGAAACGTTGATGTAAATGTTCAAATCGTAAACAAAGTAGTTAAGCAATCCGTCAAATGGTTTGATTGAAAAATTATACGTTTGTCACTGAACCGTCACTGTGTCGCAATGCAATAATAAATCTTTATATTAGTTACACTAAAAACTAAATAATTTTTTTTTTATTAAACGTCTACTTACTGCAATTTGATTCCAAAGCGCTGAAGTGGTATTTGGAACAATTTCCCCAATCACAACACAATAAGATGATGGTTTCGGAAGTTCTAAACATGCATCGTAATCCTCTAAGTTGAATAACGGTGGCATTTGTCTGTAAGCCGTCACTGTTTAGATGGACTTTACTTTGTAAATTCTTCAAAAATACAATTTTATTTTATGACTTACTATTAAAGCGGCACATTGTGCCTATAGGAAACATTACAAGCGATAGTATAATAAATAATTTCATTTTTCTATTCTAATTTGTTGGGGAACCGTTGAAAATATGATAAAAACTTCACTGATTTCAGCACATTTGCGAGTAAAACATAACTATTTTCAATTACAGTTACATAAACACTGTTAGCAGAATATTCGTAGTCCGAGAATAAATGGCTTAGCTGTAGCAATTAAAACTGATTTTACCAATAGTATACAAAACGATCTACTGCGCCAAAGGCTAACTGACAACTGATATCATGAAGTGCATTTCAATTTTAGATTGATTTAAACTATTGCGATTTGTAATGTTCGCGTTAGGCAATGTACAATTATTCTTTTGTGCCAATTAAATTAGCTATAGGATATGTATTGTTCACACGCAGTTCAAGTATGGGTCGCGTGCTCCTTGATCTTACGCATGAATGAGCGAATTTACTTCCACGAGTGTTATTTCTCTTTTTTTAGATGCTATCAAAAACCACTTTAATATAAAAATTTATAAAAATATCACCCTCATTCTTAGTTTACGACTATTTAAAATGCGACAATTAAAAATCAACACTACAATAGAAGTTTTTCTTATGGCTTGGCACTCAATAAATTATGACAGTAATTCTTTAAGGCATTTAACGTCACCAAATGACAGGAATGAGGACAATATTTGTCATTGACAAGGAGTAAATATCGGACGTAAATGGTAAGTTTTCCTAATTTACACACTCAACTTACTTTAGTTTCAAAAACAATTCAAGACTTCGGTAAAGGTGATGCAAAAAAAAAAAAAATCGTCCGGAAAGGGCATCAGAAGGGGAGTTTCAAGTGCTGGTGCCAAGATCGACATTTATACAATTCGTATACAGTTTTCAAGTAATTGCTTACTGAATGTGCTGAATTGGAAATTGCAGTAGAATTCGACTTTCAATAAGAAATATTCGAGAAATAAAGCTTTTTGAAGAAAGGTTGCATCAAAACCTGGATTGCAATAATCTCAATGTGATCAGATTCGTGATAGTGTACTGAATTAAAATTTGAAGTCGACTTTCAGTAATTAGTTTCCGAGAAATTAATTTTTTTCGCAGAAAAATGCCATAAAAAGAGGAATTTAATTGAAGATGCCAAATTTTTACGCATTTGAATTTGATAAGTAGTTTTTGGAAGAAGGTCAGGTCACAGTCGTGACTTTCCAACTAGCGCCGATTGCAATAATTTTAATGTCGTCCGATTCGAGTTTGCATTCGAATTCGACTTTTTCGAGAAATCACGCTTTTTCGGATAAAAAATGTGGTTAGATCGGTATTAGTGTACTAAATTCGAATCTGCATTCGAAGTCGACTTTCAATAAGTAATTTTCGAGACACTAGGTTTTTTCGGAGGAAAGTCAGGTCAAAATCGAAATTTTCTTACTATCTCCAGTTTCTTTTGCCAATGATGATGATAATTTCCCACATATTGGTCTGTGGGTGCATTATGAGGTTCCAAACATTTTTCTGGTTAATTTTGATTAATGACTCAGGTGATAAAAAATCTATAGTCAAACTATGAAAAATAGGGGGCGGCCCTCGGGGTGTCTGCAACGTAGCTAATTATTTTTTTCAAAACTGTTATACAAAAAATGACTTGTCAACAGATCACAAAAACTCCAGCAGGATTTAATTGTTTATTAAAGCAAATAAGAAGTCAAATATAAACAAATACAATTTGTTCGTAAACAGTCGTAGTGAATGGAAAGATGATAAAGGAGCAAAATCGTTTTTTTAAAAACTCGCAAATTAAAAATTCTTGGATTAATGCAGTAATCAAAAGTCAATGTTAGCCAAAATGTTTTCGGAGTCGAATGTAAATACAAAATGGATGAATCAAAATGCCATCCAAAAGGTAAAAAAAAAATACTAAGAAAATTGACATCGACTAGTCCACACACACTGGTCAACTAGAAGCTTCTGCGAGTGTTCTGAAAGTACAATTTTGCATTGGAAAATTGTATACAGTAAATTGCACTGCAACACATTGTATTTTGAAAATTAAAAAATTTGAAAATTTTCTATTATTACATGGTACTTTCTATAAGTCTGCAGAGTATGAGCTCTGACGTGCGGAAAGTCGAGAGCACATAGGAAAATTGTATACAAATCGAAAGAGAAATGTGCTGTTTAACGCGCTAGTGTATTCTAAAAATTTAAAACGTCATTCTATAAGTCTGCCCCGAAAATACAAGATTTGAAAGTACTATTTATTTATTATTATTTATTTAGTATGAGAGTAAAATTTTAGTATCATACTACAAGTATATATCATACTACAAGGTTTTCATATTTTAATTAAGTATCTAAATTCAAATTAACATTACGGTGTTAGCAATGAACTCCTGTAAATAGGTAAATGTATCATAATAAATAAACAATTAAAGAAAAGCAAAAATGCAGAACAATAAAATGCATGTACAATATGAATGAAGTTTAACATTTTAAAATTTATTTATTTTAATTTTTTTTTCTTTGATTTTAAGAATTTCAATTCTGATTCGAAATAAGTGAAAATGATTTCCCCTGAAATACAGCCAATGAGCTTGTCTTTTGAAATTTGTACAGAAGACCATTCCACAGACGGGTTGCATTTACAAAGTAAGACCGTTCTGCAACAGTGCGCAAGCTTGGAAAGTTTCGGTTTAATCCTCTTTAAGATTGAGTAAACTGAACAGGACATTTGTTGTGGGTTATGTTATGAAATTTCAGGATATTTCTGAAATCATAGTGCTTGTCCAAATTTAATCCGAAAAGAGATGCTTTAAGATGAGAATCGCTGTTATGCGTCGGAATACTGTGTATAAAGCGCGAAAGTATATTACCTTTTGTTGTAGTCCGACGGATTTCTTTTATATCTTCTCTATAGAAGCATTCACTCTCAAGTATATGAAACTTTAGTCCATTGCTGTACCAAGGACAGCATCTCGGTTTTACTATTTTAGGAAGTAGTACATTATGGACATACGAGGGTGGGTCAATAAGTCCCTGAAAAATGAAATAAGGAACACTCTTTTCGGTATAAAAACATTTTATTTTTCAACATTTTCGTTTTACACTTATACACTTAATCCAACGTTTCTCCAATTTTTTGATGCCCTCCAAATAATATGATTTCTCGAGCCCCTCAATATAAGCGTTTGTTTCAGCGATGACCTCTTCATTCGATCCAAATCTCTTACCTCCGAGCCATTTCTTCATGTTTGGAAACAAGAAATAGTCGCAGGGGGCTAAATCTGGGGAATATGCTGGATGAGGGAGGAATTCGTAGCCTAACTCATGCAATTTTGCCATTGCGGCTGCGGACTTGTGCGCCGGTGCGTTGTCCTGGTGAAATAGAACTTTTTTCTTCGCCAAATGCGGCTGTTTTTGCTTCAAATCGGCTTGGAATCGATCCAGCAGCTCTACGTAATATGCGCCGGTGATCGTTTTACCCTTTCCAAGGTAATCGATGTTAATAACACCGCGCGTATCCCAAAAAAACTGTCGCCATGACCTTGTTTGCTGACAAACCCGCCTTGGTTTTCTTCGGCTTCGATTCACCAGGAGAAGTCCATTTTTTTGACTGTTCCTTGGTTTCTGGTGTGTTGTGGTTTTGGGGAATCCAGGTTTCATCCACGGTTACGAAACGGAGCAAAAACTCAGCCAATTTTTTCTGGAACATCGCCAAACACACCTTTGAAGTTGTCAAACGAATGCGTTTGTTGTCGATTGTGAGCAAACGCGGCACCCATGTAAAATCGAAATTACTGAGCCATGTGATAAGCCTGTGGCTTCTTCAAGCTCACGCACTTTCACTCGCCGATCGTCCATTATTAAACCATGGATTTTGTCGACCATTTCTGGTGTGGTGACCTCAATTGGGCGACCAGAACGTTCGGCGTCACTTGTGCTTGAACAACCGCACCGAAATTGAGTAAACCAGTGGTGAATGGTTCCAATCGACGGTGAAGAGTCCCCATAATATTTGTCAAGCTTTTGTTTGGTTTGCGTGATAGTTTTTTCTCGCAAAAAATAGTGTTTAATGAGCACTCGAAATTCACTTTTTTCCATTTTAACGAAAATGCTAGTAGGCGTCTATATAAAATGGCTGCCACAACAAAACTATTTGACAGATTGTGAGCGCAACGACATCTACCTGTCGATTATTTTCCTCCTTTTTTTCTTGCCATTAGGCACCATTGGTTTCTGTGTATTTTACTATGTCATATTACTACGTAATAAAGAATTCAATTTTAGTTTTTGGTAAAGACGCACGCCTTTGATTTTCTTTTAACACGCAATCCTCATATTGCACCACGAATTTCATAACAGAGCCACACAGTTACATGGCGCAGCCGGTATCTCAACCTACATACAATAAAGAAACAACCAACACCCGACAACAAAATGTCTCTCGTCCAGCAACTCTTAGAAACGACCATCGACGCAGAAATTCTGAACCAGTTCACGAAGGATGCACTCCAAACAGAAGTCAAATCAAGAGGACTGGAAACAACAGCAACAACAAAAGATGAGTTAATTCAAATCATAATCAACCACAATAAAATCCTATCTACCCTTAAAGCAAGGAAAATCGAACCATCAGCAGGTACTTCTAGTTCGGTAGGGACTTGTCCAGCAGTTATTCAGACTGTCGTCATCAACCCAGACATGACGCAAACGATTTTGGAATGCAACGGGGAAGATAGCAACTCCACCGAGCAATTCATAAAATCCATCGAAAAAGCCGCAAAAATAAACGGATGGAGTGACGAGGTTAAATTAGTATTCTGCACCAGCAAATTAACAGGCATTGCAAGAAACTGGCAGAACTTCGAAGGCGATTCAAGGGACGACTGGAATATATGGCTCAATTCATTCAGGAAACGATTCATAAAGACACCAACATTACGCGAATGGAATGACAGAGTAAATGCACGTATCCAACGGCCGAACGAATCTATAATCCAGTACTTCAGCAGTAAGTTAGATATTATTTCTAAGCCCCCAAAGAATGTAAATATTCCTACGGAAGATCAAATTGCGTATTTACTCGAGGGTGTTGCTGACAATACAGACCGCCGTATTCTACGCATTGGCACACCTTCGACCATAACCGAACTATTCGAACTGGGGCAAAAACTTGACGATGACACAAAACACACCAGCAAACAGTTCCACAACACAACAACAATGTATCGCAACACTAGAACGCCACAGTCCTTTACAGACAATAATTTCAAGAAACCAGCATACACAGAAAATACAAAAATAAATACTTATGTATGCCCACGCTGTAAAAAAGGTCAACACCCCGTTTCGCAATGTCCAATACCCTGTTACACATGCAATAGAACTGGTCATTCACTGAGCAACTGCCCAAATAAACCATCTCCAAAACAAGCAAACTGCGCATTGAAGTCAAAAGGTGGTGATCGAGGCTTACCCATCGTAGATGCCTATGCATTCGATGGAAAACCTATTTCCACTCTTATCGATAGCGGTGCTGAACAGTCAGTAATCGATCGTCGTTCTATACCACCTGATTATACAGTTCAAAAATACGAAGGCTCAGCAATAACTTCCATTGACAATGAGTGTAGACCTGTAGGACAAATTGACCTATTCGTTGCAGTAGGCGACATATGTTGCACATTTGGTCCTGTAGCGGTGGTAAACAATGCACCAATACCACTGATACTCGGCAGCGATTGGAGAAAGGCCAATAACATCACCATAACTGTCGAAACGAACGGAGATGTCCAATTAAAACAAAATACGAACTCAGGCTACACCACACACACAAATATAAATTCCTGCATATTAAAACAAAGCCAGTCTATACCACCATGTATTCTAAAAGAAGTCGAACATCAAATCTCAACATTTCCGAAATCTATATCTCCAACACAAATTCAAAAATTTCGAGAAATAGTCAGCAACAATTTACAAGCCTTCTCGACAGACAACGAGATTTTAGGATACTGCACCATAGATCAACATTCCTTACGTACAGTAGATGATATACCAGTTCGCAGAAAGCCCTACCGCTATTCATGGAGCGACCGCCAGTTTATAAACGAAACAGTAGAAAATTGGAAAAAACTAAACATTGCAAGAGATTCGCAATCTGAATATGCCTCTCCAGTTGTAATAGTTAACCAGCCTCATCATCCAAGTACCCCACGCAGATTGACAATAGATTATACACAGCTTAACAAAAAATTATATAAAGATAATTTTCCACCTCCACACATCGACGACATCATAGAGAAACTGGTTCAACAGGATGCACAAATTTTCAACACAATGGACATTAAAACAGCATTTATGACGGTTGCTGTCAAACCAGAGGACATTCACAAAACAGCATTTATAACTCAAGACGGTATATACGAATTTATGAGAATGCCATTTGGACTGACCAATGCGCCAAAGACCATGGAACGTATAATGAAGCAAACATTCGATAACACCGAAAACACTATTACATACATGGACGACGTAGGTCAATCAGCTCCGAACATTGACATAGCTATTAGAAATTTCGAAAACGCACTTAAACAAATAATCAAAAGCGGACTACGTATTTCTCTACAAAAGAGTCAGCTTTTCCAAATGGAAATATTCTTCTTGGGCTATGGTATTTCAGCACACGGCATACGTCCAGATCCTTCCCGTACAAACTCCATCGACAGATACAACAAAATTTTCAAAACAAAAACAGACGCTAAATCATTCCATGCATTTGCATCTCATCACAGAAAGTTCATCAAAGACTTTTCAAAGTTATCATTACCAATACGCAACGCATATAATTCATCCCCATTCATCTGGACAGAAGAAGCAGCAGCAGCAGTCGAAATTTTAAAACAAAAATTAAAATCTCCACCAATACTGGGACATTTTAGGAATAATTGTCCAACGGAAGTTCAAATTGACGCATCATTAACCGGCTTGGGAGCAATCCTTCTACAAAAACAAAACAATCAGCAAGTAGTAATCGCATATGCTAGCCGTGCGCTTGCCGACAGTGAAAAAAATTTACATATGGTCCTACGATTTGAGGAAATCGTCGACCGGAAGGATACAGCACCGGTTCGCTCCCGAAAACCACCAAGATGGCTCCAAGACTATGAGAGGTAAATTGCCAGGAGTCAATTTTACAAGAAGGGGTCGTGTGAGCGCAACGACATCTACCTGTCGATTATTTTCCTCCTTTTTTTCTTGCCATTAGGCACCATTGGTTTCTGTGTATTTTACTATGTCATATTACTACGTAATAAAGAATTCAATTTTAGTTTTTGGTAAAGACGCACGCCTTTGATTTTCTTTTAACACGCAATCCTCATATTGCACCACGAATTTCATAACAGAGCCACACTGTTACACAGATCTGTCTGAAAATTTGGGTGGGTTCTTTTGAAAGATGATTCTTGACAAAAAAAAAAAAAATTAATTTAAGGTGACGACACAATTTATGTTATTCTTCAGAGACTTATTGACCCACCCTCGTATAAGCCGAGCTCCTGAAGTTCTCGTTAGCGCAACTACTGTTCGACGTACGCTCCATAGTAATGGGTTGCATGACAGAGTGCCTCAAAAAAAGCCACATATTTCCGGAAAGAACGAAAACCAACGGCTACTTTATACGTAAAAGTATAAAAATGAGGGTTTGCTATTCTGGGAAGATGTTCATTTTAGTAACAAGAGCAAATTTGAAATATTTGGATCGAACAAACCGTCCAATATATAGGAGAAGCAAAAACAGAGTATTTGAGGGAAAAACATATAAATTCAACTATAAAGGTGGTTCAGTTATGGTTCGGGGGTGTATGGCAGAATTGGGCATTGTCAATCTAGTCTTTATTGACAGCACAATGAACAAAACTGATTACGTCAACATTAAACTTACCATCAAGTGTTGCAAAATTGGGGTTGTATCAATTGTAGGTCTTCCAGCAAGACAACGATCCCAAGAAGCTGGATCATTCTCCGCAATCCTCAGACCGTAACCCGATACAGCATTTGTGGGAGTACCTCAATAAGCAGATTCGAAAACGTGAGATAACTAGCAAACACTCGTTAAAGTCTGTTTTATTGGAAGAATGACATAAAATTTTAACAGAAGTTGGTTGAGTCAATACCAAGAAGACTAGAATTTGTTTTGAAGTCGAAAGGGAAGCAGACAAAATTCTAATTATAATTTTTTAACTTTTTTTTGACGTGTAGGAAATGAAGTATTTTTTATTTTATTTCCTTTTTAATGTAGCTCTTTTTTTAAGATTTGTTTACTAATTTTTTGAGAAAAAAACTACTTCTAAAATGAACATAAATATTTCATAAGGGGATACAAACAATTCGGTGAAATAAACTGCTAAAAGCTCAACATGGGGGTGTACATTTTTTTTTGACATTCACCGTATTTTGTCGAATTTTATTCGTTCTCCGAAATAGTGCATGATCATTTTTAGTAAGGCGATCGTACAAACTTATTACTGTCAAAGCCAAGATCACTGAGATCAATTGATTTTTTGTTTTGCTTTTAATATTCCTTCAAACTTCTCAAAATATTTGTTTAATTTACGCGTGCGGAAGTTTCACAATGATTGCTCCTCCACTAGAAGAATTCTTCACCGGTGTTGTTTGAAGAACATGATTTGGGTTTATAGTAGTTAAGTTTAGGGTTATACAGATTTTGGAAAAAAATTCAGAGGAATTTTCGTTGGATGCGAAAGGAAAGTCTCCGACCCATAGAATCCGTCGATCCATTGCGTCGTTTTTAACTGACAGTTAGATGGAATACAGGCATTATTTTGGAAGGTGGCCAATAACCAACGGATATATGAACTTCGACGGATAAAGTATGTTTACTTTCCGTTCGTTGATCCTTTGGCAGTTCACACATTCACGCATTGAAGTTAGTACTTAGATGGGGGACCGCTTGTCAAGTTTTCATACGCGAATCCATTCACTCTTTCGTAAGTGAGCAAAAGTGAACGAAACTTAACGAATCGAAGCAAAAAGCTATTATGGTCACACAATACAAATCCTGTGTATTCGCTCTGTTTCGGGAGTGGTCGTACGAAAGCATTCTACTATTGTAGTTCAGCCTTAAGCACATTCATTTTCAGCAATAACAAAATGTCATCGGTTGTCATCTGTCAATGAAGGTATGCGACTATTCTTTCTGGCAATACATGAACGTCAACGTCAACCTTCAACCGAAGGACGTCGATGGATTCTATGGGTAGGGGGCTGAATACCATGAAGAACTAGATCACCCGCTATGTTCTTTCGGGCGTGTGCATCTATTTGAAGTTTTAGTTGATTGTTGTCATTTCCAATCACTTGTGCTTTTCTTATTGGTGCAGTACGCGAAAAAGTTATAACAGACAAACTATTTTTAAGTTATTCTTTTCTGTGGTATGTTTTTCTTCAGTTTTTTCTCCGCCTCTGAGTGTGTGATCCGATATAGCTTTTAACAACACTAACGGTACTTTGATTTTCTCTTGTAATTGTATTGTTTTATTTGTAATTTTTATTGAACATTCCCATCAGCAGAGCGAAATAAGTAAGACAGATAAATATCTATAAGCGTGTTTCTTTCAGTTTAATAATATTCAAATTTTTTTTTTAATTTGTTCGTTAAGTTATGAGTCGCATTTTTAGGAAAACTTTATTAAAATGCCAAGGAATAACGTAAACTGTTGAGATGTTGCGCATAATGTTAATTTAGGTTTTCAGTTGAGAAACAATAGTCAGACTTTTTGTCAGGTTTTCCAATTGGGTTTCGATTTTATTCCACAACTTTTTTTTTTTTTTTTTTTTATAATCTGCGCGCGCCAAAGGGAGTATTAATACCCTTTAATTGTTTCAGGGCACGGGCGTCAGGGAAAGGGGGAAGAGGAACAGAGGAGGCACCTATGCACGTTGGCTTTGAATGTTTGAAGGTTGTAGTGATGGGGAAATATAAAGCCTGGTAGATCGTTCCACATTCGTGTTGTTCGACTTATAAATGAATCCCTATATTTAACAGTACGACCGAAGTTTGGCTTTAGGGTAAACTGATGTGCATTCGAAGCATGTCGCGTATTGCGGGTAAAATTTTGAAGGGGAGGAATGAAACTGGCTATTTAAACTTAGCGGAAGAAGAAGCTGCTGCTGTAGAACTGGTGTAAGGGGTACAAGTGACACGGTTTTTCTCTGTAGTTCTTAACTTTCTCTCACCAGAGAGACGGCAGCTTTCTCTCAACGTCCATAAGTTTCCAGACAAATAATTTAAATATTTTTTTTCCACAATTATACGTTTATTTATCTATGCAGGACTCAAATGTACAAAATTCTTTCAAATCCTGTTAGAATCGATAGTAGACTTTATTACATCTCAAAACAGGTAAAGGGTTTTAAGAAAAAAAGCGGAACTAAGGCATAAACTGATGTAGGAGTAATAAAATAAAACTGCAAACGTCATTAACTTATCATAAAACCCACAATACAACGGAAATAATTTGTTTTTTCCCAAAAAACTGCAATTCAGGTATTTTTTCGGAAAACTAGGTTTGCTAACTATTTATAAAAGCAAGTTACGTATTCTTCCGGCGCCAGTTAGTCTTGAAACTTTAATATTTAAAGTCAACCCATAAAGAGTTAAACAAAAAAAAAACTCAAATGGGAAGAAACAAGGGACAAACAGTGAAGTTGAACGTTTTGACATAAGTGCTAGTGCAGATAAGCTTAAAATATCTAAGTCAACAGTGTCAACGATACCATACGTCGGTTTAAAGAATCATCGACTCTTAAGACCCGAAAGAGAAACGGAAGGTCCAAATTAACATCAAAGCAGGAGGATCAGACTACAAAAATAATAACCAAGAAGGAAAAAACAGCTCCAGAAATCTGTGCAGAGTTCAACCTTTCGCACTCAAAGCAAATATCAGTAACAACGACTAAAAGGCTTTTAGTTGCTGCACGCCTTCACGGTCGAGTAGCAGTACAAAAACCTTGCTACGACCTCAAAACAAAGTCAAGCGGCTAGATTGAGGGAGAGAGATCAGGATTTCACATCAACCGATTGGTCGAAAGTCTTATGGACGGACGAGTCCAAATTCAAAGTTTTTAGACAAAAAAGGAGAATTTACGTTCGGCGATCGGATGAAGAAAAGATTCTCCATAGCTGTGTGTTCCCAACAAACAAGCATGGCGGTTCAATAATAATCTGGGGATGTTTCTCTTCCGCCGGTGTTGGAAACCTTATCCGTTTCGATGGAATCATGAATAAGGAGAAGTACAGACCAATATTAGATGAACATACCTTACCATCGGGCTTGCGATTAATATGCTCTGGATTCACATTAATGCAAGATAATGAAATGGCCTGGCCAATCACCCGACCTCAACCCAATAGAGCTGCTTTGGGACGAACTTGACAGAGAGGTTCGAAGACAGTGTCCAACATCGAAAGACAAGTTTTGAAAGATCTTTCAAGTAGCCTGCAGATCAATAACATTGGAAACTATTAAGCTTGACGGTAGAATGCCAAGATTGACGGCCAAAGTGGTTCAAGTACGATGATTTTTCGACGAAAAAGAGGTCTAACTCTATTTTATTACCCAAGTCTTTCTATTTATTAGGTTCAATTAATTTGTTCATTTGACTAGATAGATTTACAATAAATTCTAATTATTAAAATTAAAAAGACAAAGAGTTTTATATCGATTTCTCTGACAGAATCTATTGTCCAGAAACTTATGAACGGCAGTGCAAAGAACCGAACAGAATATTTATCTGCATTTGGGTCTGAGTCTGAGTCGCAAGCTGTCGAAATATTAAATGTATGGAAAGCCGTAAGCCGCAACACAATGTGTGTCTGCGGCTGAGTCGTGAATGAAGTTGGATGTTGTTCAACTTCAAGCAGCGATGCAAATCTGACGTTTATAAATTTGTACACAAAAGTTGTTGTTGTTTTGGAAATGGAGGTCGAGAAATTTATAGAAGTTGTGCGCGCGCACGAAATTCTTTGAAATTTGTCGAATCCCAATTATAAAAATAAAAAAAAATAAAAATGCAAAAATGGAAGGAGATATCCGACGAATTTGGAATATCAAGTAAGTAAAAAAAAAGTATTTGTAAATTTTGTTTACATTTGTTTTGTTTCCATTGTTTACAGTTGATGAGTGCAAAAAAAAAAAATGGAAGAGTTTGCGAGACAGCTACAACCGGAGGTTGTCAAAGCTACAATTGGCTTACGTATAGATGTTTTTTTTCAATTTTTCTTTTACCAGGCCTAGCAATAAATTGTACTGCTGCTTTCCCCTTGTTGCTTTAAAAAAAAGGTTCTCATCATGCTCTTTGAGGTGTTTAAAAGTTGTATCAAAAAATCCTCTTTCTTTTCTTTCCTTATAAAGAGGACTAACCCACCATCTGCGCTTCCTCTTTTTCATTTATTTTATTGCTAAATAGCACATGTGTAGAACACACATAATAAAAGCAATTTCTTCTTGTTCGTCCATATCCATTATGCACAATTAATAACAAACTCCTTTAAGCACTAATAAAATTAAGAAGTAAAAACACAAGTTGCAAATTTGACAGTCGCTTTCATTGTGTTTACTTTAACCGCAAGCAGCGCGGCAGATGTTTGACAGCGCTGCAAGACTCAGACTCAGACACACATTCTGTTCAGCCCTTAAGTCACAGGATATTTGTTCACTGTGACGTCCTGTATGTCAATGGTCAGGCTTGTGTACGTAAAGTTAATACTCGCCAGGTTATTCAATGAAGGATAAATTGTTTGATTCATTTGTGATCATCATGCAACGCTCCAAATGAAAAGTATCATCAAACCTTCTTCGGGTGCACTTAAAAAAAAAAAAACTGCAATTTTAAAATTGATTATTCTTTTTATTTACAAATTCATCTATTTTGGAATACAGGGAGTTTATTTACAAAAGTATTTATGTTAAAAAAAAGTAATAATAAAAAAAATTTTTAAATCGTTTAATGTAAAATAATAAAAAGTTTCCTTTTGCAGAGGACAAATGCGTTAAGTACAATTTATAAAAAAAAAAATCAAACTCTAATAATTTTGGAATAAACTTACCCTACGTCTGCAACTATATATATATATTTTTTTAAATTGCTTTATATAAATATTTTGTTCTTCTTTTTTTTTTCATTCAAAATATTACAAAAACTTCACAATATATATATTAATCTTTTTTTTGTTGCTTTTGTTTTGTTCAATAATAATCCCTCTTTTGCGTTTTATAAACAATTTTTAAAACTATCTATCTAATGGTTGTTCTATAATATCAAATGGGCATTTGTTGTTCTTGTTGTTTCCTTATAAAGTTTAAATTTTTGTTTTGTTCTGTTTCTTTTAAATTTATACATATGCATTAAATAACCATTTACTTTACAATATTACTTTAAGGTCACATGGTATCACTCAAAAATTCATATATTTATATATAGATTTATATTAAAATATCTAGATGGGCACAACTAGTGCCATGACAAAAAAAAAAAAAAAACGTCGGAAACATATAGTATATAAAAAACATTGATATTATACAAAGTTATACACTCATTTTATATTTTAATTTTCTTAATAATTCATAACATCTCTTTAAAATCGTGTGTTTAGAACTTCTATCATAATATGGAAACATTAAACATTAGAAATGTGTGTGCGTGTACAAGTTGAAAGTTATGCAAGAGATTTTTTTTTTATTTGTTGTTGTTTCATTTGTTAATAAATAAATATATAAAATATTCTTTCTTTATTTTTTTTTTGTTCTTATTTTAGATTTAACATTATAAATTAAAGATAAATGTAAGTTATTGGTTTAAAAGCATTAAAAAATATGTTTTTTTTTTTCTCTCATTTTGTTTGATTGGGTACTTTTTATATAGTATAACACTTTGCAAATAAATAAATAAATTTTCGGTTCCATGAATCAAATTCGTTACAATAAATACTATTTTTATGAATAAAAAAAAAATACACTGTAGAGTATTTCTGGAGCCGTAAATAAAATGTAAATCGTTCAGATTGAAAATTTAAACAAACTCGTTGGATTGGCCTTGAATTGTGGGATGAATTCTGAAGAAAATCAATCTAGCCAATTATTCTACAGTAAAAAGCTGCATGGATAAACTCACTAAAGTACAGAGGCTAGCAGCACTTGTTACCGTGGACATGATTCTTCATTATCTATCCCTGGATCTGTATATTAAAGATTCTGCAGCTTTGTGAGAGCAGACTACATACGGTGGTACAAGAAAAGATACAAAACATGGGGAGACGATTTAACTCTGAAAACATGACAGCAACATCAGATTACATAACCCCCCAAAAAATATGATAAGTGAACACGAAACCAGGTTCTACGAATGGATTCAGGTATAGAAATAATAATAGAAAACGAGATCAACTCTTTGTGAATCTGTGGAGGAGGAAAAGCGTCACATCTCGCATACTATAAGCGAAACTTGATATCGTCAGAAAGAAGACTTTGCTACATCTGGGCAGATTATCCATTCGCATACCAACCGGAGTAAGCACTGGAGACTGTACCAATGAAGCTATACTCTGTAAATGACGTCGCACGATTTCTGCACGAGTTGTGGATGCGAGGAGGAAACAGAATTCAAGATCGACGAATTCGAGCCTTGGATTCCAGATTTTTGCAAAGAATAGCAGACCTAGAAAACTCAAAGATATCGGATCTACTGCAATTTATAAAAGAAGGAACTAGTTTACGAGCTGGTAAGAAATGAGTATAAGTTCCCATACCATGAAGGGACTTATAATGGACCTTTAAACCGTTGAAAGACCTATTTTTTTTTATTTTTTCTGTAAAAGTAGATAGTATAGGGTCATCCAACAAGAGGTGTCATTTTAAATTTCGAGCCATTGTCCACATGTCACTAGGAGGTTATTAAATATGGATCGATACACACTCGCACAACGTGTTGAAATAGTGAAAATTCATTACAAAAACGTTGAAAATATCGCTAAAACGTTTCGTAAAGTTCGCACTGCTTTTATTCTGAGTGATAAGGCTCATTTCCATTTGTAAGTAACAAACAAAACTGACGTAAACAAGAGAAATAGTGGAACAAAATTTCCACCTACAATGAGTGATAGTTTGGTACGGTTTTTGGGCTAGTCATATTTTTTCGAAAATCATGCTGGGGCGACCGTTTCAGTGAATAGATTGCGTTACCGAACGATATTGACTGACTTTTTATGCCTGAAATTGATGCTATGGACGTGGACGACTTCTATTTTCAGCAGGATGGCGCCACATGCCACACAGCTGGCGAAACAATGGTTATATTACGTGACAAATTTCCTGTATGTGTGTTTTCTCAAAATGGAGACTTCAATTGGCCGCCCAGATCGTGCGATTTAACACCTTTAGACTTTTTCCTTTGGGGTTATGTTAAAGATAAAGTCTACGCCAATGATCCACCAATGATTCATGCACTAAAAGAAAATATCAGAGCTGTTATTCGTGAAATACAGCCGCAATTATGCGAAAACGTGATGAAAATTGCATCAAAACAATAACCATTTGTAGGCAGAGCCGAGTCGGACATTTGGCAGATATTGAATTCCATTACTAACCTCAGAGTTTGTTCTTTAGATTAAAACAAAAATATCACCACTTTTCATAAAAATGTTGCGTTTTTCTATTGATTTAAACTGACACCTCTTGTTGGATGACCCTATATAAGTAAATATTAAGATTGTTCAAAATCTCGAGATCGAAAGTTTTCACGAAAGCAATACTTGTCCTCTAACAAGTAAAAACCACGTGAACTAAATTCTGCAATTTTGTTAAGCTAATAATAATATGTAATAATAGTAGGTAGCGGTACGAAATGACCAACAAAACAAAAACTCCAAAGGACAAAATGCCAGCCTAAGTATTAGAAGCGAAGTAAAGAAGCGCAGAGGAGTGGAGTCGTGGAATTGTTACGTAGCATCACTCCAGCAGCGATTCACTAGCTAAATTTAATACTTGAAAATCTTATAGGTATCTGGAAATTGTATGTTTTAAGGATATTGTGTTTAACGACTTATAACTTATACACTGGCGTTCACTAGGATGAGGCCATACATTTTGCAATCAATTTTCTATTTATACCTGTTGGAAATGTTGTACCCGGAAACTTTTACTACCTGTGAACAAGTATATATTTTCCCAACAGGAAGTCATAAAATTAAAGGGTAAATAGGAAACTACCGTTGGAATTTCCCAAGATCAAACAATGAACTGCTTGAAAAGTGTATAAAAAGATGCGCCACAGGATGAGGCCATTGTGAATATTTCTTTGCAGGAGTTCACATCAGCGATTTTTTTCAAAGTTTTGTTAAGAATATTTAAAAAAGCGTTGAAAAGAACTGTTTTTATTTAGTTTAAAAAAAAGGGTTCCGGAAAATCTTTGACAGCGACAGAAAGAGGAAAAATAGATGCTTTCAAGGAGTTAGGACTCTCAGGCCGAGAAATTGCAAGGAGGCTTAATAGAAGTAAGACTGTTGCGTACAGTTATCTTGCGGATCCACAACACTATGGGAAAAATCAAAAAGGATGCACGGCAGAAGCAACAACATTGCGAGAAAAGCGGTTAATTCTACGGCTTGCCTCAAATTCTACTCTACCAGTGACTAAAATAAGGGCCAACAGCGGAGTATCAGCCAGCATAGCAACGGTCCGAAGGATAATACGAAAAAGTGGTACTATACAGAGAAAAAAAACTTAAAAAGAAACCTGTTCTGAGGCAAGTACACAAGGAGCATCGAATGAATTTTGCAGGAGAACATGTCGCTTAGAGCAGTGAATGGAAACGCGTTGTCTTTTCGGATGAAAAAAAGTTTAACCTTAACGGCCCCGATGGTTACAACTTTTATTTCCATGATCTAAGAAAGGAGGAGCTTATTTTGGCAAGACATCGCAGCCGTACATCAGGTGTAATGGTATGGGGAGCTATTACCTACTATGGCACAATCGAGTCATTTCCAAAAGTGAAAAACATTTTCGGACCCCTGCCTTTGATATTCCAACAAGACAATGCTCCCAACCACACTTCCAGGGTTGTTAGAAGTTGGATTCAATCAGAAGACGTGGAACTTTTGCCATGGCTCCCCTATTCACCGGACTTAAACATAATCGAAAATGTTTGGGCATGGTTATCTCGTATAGTGTATGAAGGTGGTAGATAATTTGAAGACAAGCACACTTTAATCGAAGCTATTCGTGATGCCTGAGCCCAAAATTATTTAAAAAAAACTGTATGATTCTATTCCAAACCGTCTTATAGAGGTCATAGCGAAAAATGGTGGGCATACTCATTATTAATGTAGAAAAACGTAATAAATAAATGTTTTAAAACCATAAAATGTAATCATTTTATTAATTTTTTTTTTCTTTCGAAGATTTTGCATGTGGCCTCATCCTAGTGGCGCATCTTTTTATAAGCTTTTCAAGTAGTTCATTGTTTGATCGTGGGAAATTCCAACGGTAGTTTCTTATTTACCCTTTAATTTTATGACTTCCTGTTGGGAAAATATATACTTGTTCCCAGGTAGTAAAAGTTTCCGGGTACAACATTTCCAACAGGTATCAAGAGTGAAAATCCTAGTGATCGCCAGTGTACTCGTAGTTCGAGCAAAGCATCCGCATTTTTGCAGTGTATAAATTAAAGCTTAGATGGAGTTCGTTCTCTAATCGTAAAATAAAATTATGCAACAGTTCAAATTAACCAGTGTAGCCCACTGTTAGGATAGGAAAGCCTTAGTAGTTTAAATTTTCCATCGTTATAGGAAATACTGTCGATCTACTGCCTCTAAATCGAAAAGTGTAGGTCAACTACACTGAGGAAGGCCAAACGGATGTAAAGTTCTGTAGTTACTATGATGACAATCCTGCCCAGACCTCGGACTTTTAGTCCTTTTCAGCAAATCTAGCCCGGACAAATTAAAAACTCCCATTTGTAGCCCTCTAGTGTGAGCAACTTCAATCGAGCACTTTCTTATTTCTACCAAATTGTAACCAAAATCTGAACTTTTCGTCCATGTTCACTATTTATTTAGGAGCGAGTTTGATTAGAGGAAGCCATCGTTTAGGTTGCTGAATACGACTTACTAATAATTGCTGGTTCAGCTGTGTGGATAGTAGCGCATATTGACAAATTCAGTCAGTGCGACCATAACGCAAAACGCTACACTGAACACTGTCCTCAGTTTTAACTTTGGAAAGCTATTTGTATAGAAAGGAAATGATAGCAATCATGTCGGCCTACTGTTACGCTCGATGTGAGTTGCCTTTAGTGAGAAGATCTCGAGATCTCAGATTATTCCGCTATTAAAAGTAGGAAGTGAAAGTTATACCGACAGACTTCGAGTGAACTCCTTTTTTTATTTCATTGTATTTTTGGTGGTCAACATATTTTAAATAATATATCAAATGTCTTTCATTTTTTAACGAAGTGTATTCTGAGACTTCCAGACTTGTTGTATCTAAATTTCCAAAAAAATATAGTTATACGACAGATTATGCATTATGGAAGCGTGGAATGGTATAAATAACTCTAAGTGACGGAATTTGTATTTTTGCCAGAGAAAAAAAAAAATCTTATCCATATCCTTCAAACCACAGTGTTATGCATGTAAAGCAAATGAAAATAAAAATTATACCTTATTGCGTCTTAAGGTATATCAAGTCTTAACATTTTTAAAAAATTAAATTTATATAATTTTTTAATTAGAGTAAACAAATAAAATATATAGTTAGTCACAAAAATTTACATACAACTCCAGAAAGTACGAAATCTGAAAACTAACAAAGAATTAAGTGTGCACAATACAAAAATAAATATGCGGGTGAAAAATTAAAAGTAAATTATATTAATTATAATTTACTTTATTTTGTTTATATTTACTCAAGGCGACAAAAATTTATCATTAATTTATGCGATAAATTACAACTTTTAGGTATTCGCTTATTATTTGATTTTATGCAGTCGGCTTTGTAATAATTATTTTTTTGCTTTTAAATAAACGTTTGTAAATGAAGGAAGTTGGAAATGATGCGAGAAGAGAATAAAAGGCAACCATAATGGATTTTAGTTGGCTTAAACTTATGCCAAAACCGAACGAAAAGTCCATTCAATTTCTGTCAAACGATCTAGTTACTTGCATCTAGCATCTTACAATGGAATGAATAGATGTCCTGACAAAAATTAATAATCAAGAGAAGAAGAAAAGGCTGCTGTCAAATTTCCGAACGAAATATGTATGTTCACACTTTCCGTATGCCCACTGACGTTAATAAAAACTTGACGAAACCGAGCATAATCCGATATGGTCGTGAAATACGATTTGCGTGTATTGAGACATTTGATCAAGATGGCTTAAGATCAATCAAGTCCATTATGGTTAGCTCTTAACACTGCGTCTCCACAGGAAATATTCGAGGCAATAAATTGCCATTGCCATTGCCTTAAAATTTGCTAGTGTAGACGCTCAAGCAATGGCAATGGCAATATTGCCCGCCAGATGGAAGGCAATGATTGCTTTCCATCGCAAAGGCAATGAATTTAACGTTTCGAAGTTTTCAAAATGGCGGAAAGTGAAAAAGAAGAACGTGTGGCAAAAAAAAACTTTTTTAGAAGAAAATACTTGCGGAAAAAAAAATTGCACGCACACGTTGAATGACATAATTACATTTGACATTTGGATATTGCCAGCAATGAAATGCCCACCTAAATTTTAAATTGCCATTGCCTGAAATATTGCCTGTGGAGCCGCAGTGTAAGAGTTATGGCGAAGTTGTGGTCCAAACCATAATAATATCGGAGTAATTTTTAAAAATAATATTTTAAATGCTAAATTTCAGTGTGAATTTACAAAAAAAAAATCACTGGTTAGGCGACATGGTTATGGTTATATATGTACCTATATATAGGTGCAGTATATATTGTACCAAATTTATGCAACATTTTTAGAAACAATGCTACAAAATTGTAAATATTTCAAAACCACCCATCTGATGACAAACTTTGGCACTCTTAAGATTCTACTATTCATTTCAAGGTTGGGATTTCAATCCCTGCCATATGACATCTGTCATTTATAGTGACAGGTAGTTAATTCTTGCCTTGGTGTTTTACAATATGGATTGTTTAACTATCGCTTAACACATTAACATTTTTGCAAGTCGTCTACCTTAACTGCAAGAGGCTTGAGCAGTGACCCTGAAATTATGTTATGTCCTCATGAACTCTTCGCCATTGTTTCGATTAGTTTCACTGTGTGAATTCCTAGTGGGCTATGACAAGTCATGTACACAACAGCATTTTTCAAGCCTTGAGTTTTTTACAACTTATCTGATTTTGATTAAAATGGAGATATAACTTTTTGGTCGGTTTACTCTTTTTTTTGTCAATTAATTAGACGCTTCAAGGTCCGTGATTCAGCAGCATTTAAAATTATCCCAAGCACCTTACGCTCTTTACCACAAAAGTTGACAATTTCGATTCCATTACGATAGGTAAAATCGGTTTTGTAGCCGTCTGGCTGTCAATGCTATTACCGCTATCGTGGCCTAGGTGGCAGCTTTCGATACTGCTAAAGCCTCTGGTTTGAAAAAAAACGACTCCAAAGACCTTAAAAGTTTGCCTGAAAATGCTACTGTTTGTTGTAACTTCTACAAATGATGCTTTTTTTGAAAATCGATAGCATTGGTAAGAAGTCCATCCTGATTCGGAGAGTCTTAAGATCGGCAGAATTTTATGAAAATTCACAAGAAGAAGCCTCTAATAAGTAAAGTCAACCAATAAAAACGCCTGGAATTTGTAAGGAACAAAATCTCTGAAGGTCTCGAATTTTAGAAGCTGTCCTTTTTGTCGATGAAAGAAAGTACAATATATTCGAATCCGAGGGCAGGGGAAAGTATTGCGCAAGGTTAACCAAGAAGTGGTTACGACCAAATTTGGTGTATATATGTATATAATGTGACGGTTTGGATAGAAGGATGATCGGAAATATCTGGACATATTTTATGATATTCTGCACGCTTCTGCAGAA
Source organism: Pocota personata (assembly GCA_963082735.1). Classification (NCBI taxonomy): domain Eukaryota; kingdom Metazoa; phylum Arthropoda; class Insecta; order Diptera; family Syrphidae; genus Pocota; species Pocota personata. Next base: position 190,624,132 of record OY720430.1, read on the forward strand.
TGCCTTGGTTTAGGAAACTGATCTTAACGCCAACGACCATATTTGGGATGAATTTGAACGCAGGATTTGTAAATTCAAAATTACGAAAAGGGTCTCCGATTTGTATGAAATTTAGTTTCTGGGTCTGGTGTAGTATGTAGATGGTTCTACCTAAAACCCATTTTATTCGGACTGATTGGGGGTGAGATATAGGTGGCTGAGTTCGGAAAGTCGTCTAATATTGTGATTGTCAATCAACTCTTTTTCACATTCTTAGCTCAAGCACCATTTGATGAATTCTAATAAAACTTGGCTTCTTAACTTGATTTTACGTGCAGATGGTCATGTTTGAAACATTTAACAAAATGGTGGTAAGATATCGGAGGTGGAGTTTCAAAAATCTCCAATTATGGCCGTTAATTTGGTTTAATGCCCAGACGGTCTCATCTAAAAATCGGATGTAGTGACGGTAAGATATGATATATGATGTGTAGATCAAAGTTTGACTAATCAATTACAAAAGTAATCAATTACTCAAACAATTACATTAATTAAAATTACAAGGTTGTCGAATTGCTTGGTAATCAAGATGATACCTAATTAATATTTTTGATTACATTGTACTCGCGATTACTTAGCAATTGCAGTGTTCGTTATATGTAAATTTTAATTAAGTGAGATAAGAGTAATTGATTACTTTGATTATTATTGTTTTGACAATTCATTTATTACGGTAGGGTCTTGCAATTTAGTTTCGCCAATATTCATTTAGCAGACTTTCATGAGATTACAAAAAGTAATCGTAATTTGTAAAATGAAATCGGTTACATTTTGTAATCATATTCGTTACAGGATTATTATTGAGTGGTGTAGATAGTTTCGTAAGAAAATCATTAAAATTTAATGAAGTGGAAATAAAATATGAGAGACGGGGCTTAAAAATAAAAAATCTTTATTAAGCCTTATTCGAGAAATACTCAACGGATTTTGATGAATTTTGGTTTCTAAGTTTGCTCTGACATGCAGATGATCAATATAAAATGCAATGAGCTTGAGGAAGCGCTGTGCAGATGTTTTTCTTTGTTTTTTTTCTAAAATTGGTTTTGTTGTCATTAGTTTCCGTCTTCAAAACTTATAATATTAAGTTCTCAGTTGTTTTTTAGATTTTGCACTTTCTAAAGGTGTATGTAGGACTTCATGTACTATATTCAAATTACAGGAAATGCGAATATAATGTGTATAATTTGTATTGGAAGACTTAGTAAATAATAATTTTGATACTAAAATAATATTTGATTTTCGCTCTTATAAATATAATAAAAGCAAGAGTAAATATACGAGTAAAAAAAGAGTAGCCCTCTGATATCAATCAAGAAGACAATTAAGCCAATAAATGATAGTTGCGACAGTAACGTCAAATAATGCAAATAATTAACTCAATAATAAAAAAAAAAAACTAATCTCACATACATAAATTTAGTAAAACGTAAATTTAATAAGCAATTCATTCGTTTTGTATATAATGATATTCGAAAGGTTAATGTGTAATAAAAAAAAATATATAATGCACGTGAAGTTCTTCACTTTGTCCAAAAATATATCGTCATAGACTTGATTGCACGAATTTATAGAAAGCACTAACATTAAGTAAAAAATAAAAAAAAATAATTGTAGTATTGTTAGATTAATTTTAATTTTGTTCTTTTTTTACTATTTTCAATTTAGTTTAATAGAAAACTTAAATTTTGAAAGCACACTACGGGCAGTGACATTACACATCAAGTTCAATATAAACTGACACTTTAAAAATCTTTAAAAAAAAAAAAAAAAACGATGGCGCAACAAGCAGAATACGTAAATCAAAGGTCAGCGAAGAGCACACAAAAAAACAAAACAAAAATCATCACCTTATTCATAGATCTAACAACACTTCAATTTAAGCCAAACTAACACAAAAAATGATTTTTTGATGTAAGATACAATATCTACGGAAACCGGAGAATAATAGTTCAGTTCAAAATTTACCCTACTACTTCTTATGTTATATAGAGATTTTATATTTTTCTTTTTACTTAAACTAAAAACAAGGTATTAATATTAGTTAACAAACAAAAAATTGATTACGAAAATAAATTTGAATTTTTCTATTTTTTTTGTGTTTTTTTTTTTTTAATTATTTTTGCATGTTATTTTGAATTGTGTTTGTTGTTTTTTTTTGGAATTGGAAAAAAAAAATATATATAATTATGTATGCATGTTTTCTTATTAAAAAGGTCACAGACATTCGCCTGGATTTTGCGCACAATATTTCGGAAATATTGGTTCAGCTTTAATACCTAATTCAACTAAACGATTACGAAATACAGACATTCTACCAAATACTTCCCTAGGGACGGTATCCATATCATGTTCGTCATCCGGATCAGTCCAGAGTCTACAAGAAAAAAAAAATTATGAAATATTAAGAAATTTAAAAGAAGCATAAACAAATATACGAGTACTCGTATGTATGTACTATGTACAGAAAAAAAAACTTAGTATTAAGTAATTATAGTGAAAAAGATCTGAGGCCTTTCAGCCTATTGTGCTACAATCTAACGACAATAGAGCATCTTAGACTTTACACCCAACAATTTTGAAGAAGTATATAACTCTTTCAGCGAAGCTATTGTAACATCCCCTAAAATTATGCTACAATAATGTAGAATAATAACTACGCTCCTCCAGCCCATTCCAAAGTGTCTTTTCTTTCGAGGTTCGTGTCTGCGGCTAACTCTCCACAGTTCATGTCTACGAAAGAGACGGATAATATCACGGATAAGGAAGAATTATAACTGCAAGAAATGATTGACATCTTGGAATTATTACATCAGAATTTTTCTTGTTCCGGTGGTCGAAGAATTTGCTAGAAGTTTCTGGCTATCAGAAACTTCTGCTATATAAGGACAGATGGCGATCGAAAGGGGGCAGTAGTTTTAAAACCGTAGCGAAGAGATAAGAAAAAAGTGATAATGGGCGAAGTTGTAATTTTGTGATAAATTGAAAGTTGAGAGTTAACAGGAAGAAGTAATTAGTTTGGATTTGTGAATTAAGTAATTGAAAGGAGATGAAGTGATTTGAGAGGACAGAGACCTTGTAAGAAAAGAATTGCGAAGAATAGTATAGTGTGAACCTGAATTGTTCTATAGACTAGAAAATAAAGAAATAATTTCACAGAATATTGTTTTATCTACTCGAGCCGTAGCTCGCATATTACACTATTATAAAATGTGTACCACCTTTTTTGACATTTTGGGCAGTAGTGGTACACATTCTGAACGACAAACTTTTTAATTTTTTCTATCACAAACGTTTACAACTTGTTCACGTTGTAAATAAGATGCAAATGATAGTAGTATTAAAGGTGAAAAGTTCTCGGCCTGACGCACAGATGGCGTTGCAATAAGCAACGTCATTAGCTCGTATGACAAGTTTCAACTTGTTCTCTCAAGTAGTTTCTTTACACGAATTTTTGCAGTAGACGTCTTGCGTGTTTTTCGTTAAAATACTTTTTATGTCCTGTATCCCCTTGTGGGTCCTAGGGCCTCTACAACGCCTACGCGCCATCGTGTGCGATTTCTGGAAATGTGCCTCAGCTCTCCCCAACTCTTTCCCAGTTGCCGTGCTTCCTTCTCAACTGTTCTGCGCCACGTACTCCTAGGACCGCCGCGTATCCTGCCATCCTGGGTAAGCGGGTTCCATTGCATCGCTTGGTTAGCTATGGACCTGTCACCCTTTCGGAGAGTGTGACCGATCCACTGCCACTTTCGTCGTCGTATGGTTGTGCCTATAGGTTCATGGCCCGTTCTCTGATAAAGCTGTTCGTTAGAGATACGGTTTGGCCAGAATATCCTTAAGATGTAACGTAGACACCTATTGACAAACGTTTGCAGCTTCCTCGTGATAGTGACGGTCACTCTCCAGATACCACATCCATATAGCAACACGGATTCAACGTTGGAACGGAACAGTCGTAGCTTGGTGTTTAAGCTAATTGCATTACTTCGCCAAACTATGGATAGCATCCCAAACGCAGATTTTGCTTTACCTATTCGGCTGGCTATATCCAGTTCGGTTCCGCCATCGGTTGAGACAATACTCCCAAGGTATTGGAAACTCTCTACTCTCTCAACCGTTTGTCCAGCAATGCATATATGAATTGATGAGTTTGGTCCTAGGCTGATCATTTTTGTTTTTGCCGAGTTAATTTTCAGCCCAACGACGTCTGCTTCCCTCTCCACATTTGCTGTCATTTGGTGAAGGTCCATTATTCTGTGAGACAGTAGGCATACATCGTCGGCGTAGTCGAGGTGTTTGAGTTCAGATGTAAGAGTCCATCGAATTCCTCCATCTCCTGTTGATAAGGCCGCATTCAGCACATCGCTAATCACCAATAAAAACAATATTGGTGAAAGTATGCAGCCTTGCCGAACCCCACTTTGGACTTCGAATTCCTTAGACAGCCTTCCTCTGTGCAAAACGTGACATGTGGACCCATCATATGTAGCTTTGATAATTGCTATTAATTTATCCGGAATGCCTCTCCTGCGCAAGGCACGCCAAATAAATTCCCGATTGACACTATCAAACGCTTTTTCAAAATCGATGAACAACAGGTGAAGTGGTGATCGATATTCAACACATTGCTCGATGATGATCCGCAGGGTGTTGATGTGGTCGACACAGGAGGATCCAGAGCGGAAACCTGCTTGTTCGGCGTCAAGTGTGTCTTCAAGGTGTTCTTTGATTCGCTCCAGGATGATTCTAGCTATTATCTTGGCCACAGCAGGCAGCACGCAGACACCTCTCCAGTTTTCGCACTGCATTAGGTTGCCTTTTTTAGGGAGCTTGACAATCATTCCCTTTTTCCACTCATCTGGAAAACTCTCGGCTTCCCATGTTCTCCCGACAAGTGGGAACAGTAGCTCTGCCGATGCTGTTGGCGCAGCTTGAAAAAGCTCCGCGGGTATGCCGTCAAGTCCTACCGCCTTATTAGTTTTCAGTGCTTTGATTGCGGTAATAATCTCTTCTTTACTGGGGGTTGTGGTGCGAATTCGGGAACTTCTTTCTACGGACACTTCAGTCTGACTTGGATGCATATTGCTGGCGAATACTCGGTTTAGAACCGAAGCAAAATGCTCCTTCCATCTCTTCAGTTGATCCTCATCCGATATTAGCAACGAACCGTTTAAGCCTTTCACTAGGTGTTGAGCAGAGCTTCGGCCACCTATAAGCTCTTTAGTGATTCTATAAACGGTTCTGCTGTCGCACCTCGCTGCTGCTTCTTCTGCTTCCGTAGCCAGCGCATTGATGTAATTGCGCTTGTCACGTCTCACGCTACGCTGTACTTCTCTCATCTTCATGCGATATAGGGACTCAAGCTCGATCCTCCCTGCTGCTGGAGTTGCTGCAATTTGAGCTCTTAGCTGTTTTCGTTCGTTGATCGTTAAAATGGATAAACTTGAATATCGTGCGGTGATAAGATTCTTCGTTTTGGATGGGTTAACCCCTAAGGAAATTCATCCAAAGTTAACAAAAATTTACGGGGACTCTGCACCTTCCATGTCAACCGTTAAAAAGTGGGAAACTGAATTTAAACGTGGTCGCACGTCCCTCGAAGATGACCCACGTGAAGGACGGCCAAAAACCACAACCACACCCGAAACCATCGAAAAAGTGCATGATATCGTGTTGGACGATAGGCGAGTGAAGGTGAGTGAGATAGCTGAGGCTGTGTCTATATCGGAAGAGAGGGTGCGAAACATCTTGCACGAAAACTTTGGGATGCGAAAGCTATGCACAAGATGGGTGCCGCATTAGCTGAATGCCGATCAAAAGCAAATGCGCAAACGATTTTCGCGGCAATCTTTGAACCGATTCAATTGGGGTCCGAGCGATTTGTCTCCATGGATGAGACATGGGTCCACCACTACACGCCAGAAACGAAACAGCAGTCGAAGCAGTGGGTGGAAGCCGGTGGTTCAGCGCGAAAGAAAACGAAGTCGATCGCATCTGCCGGAAAAGTCATAGCCAGTGTGTTTTGGGATGCGAAAGGGACCCTATTAATTGATTATCTTGAGAAAGGCAGAACAATTACAGGCGAATATTACTACAACCTTCTTGACCAGCTGGATGCCAAAATTCGCGAGAAGAGGCCTGGCTTGAAGAAAAAAAAATCATCTTTCACCAGGACAATGCACCTGTACACAAGTGTGCGTTGGCGATGGAAAAATTGTGGGATTTGGGATACGATTTGCTCGGGCATCCCTCCTATTCACCTGATTTGGCACCCTCAGACTTCCATCTGTTCCCAAACTTGAAGAAATTTGTTTCTGGGAAGCGTTTCGCATCCAATGCAGAAGTTGAGAGGGCCGTAGATGAATATTTCCACAGCCTTCCAGACTCTCACTTCCGAGAAGGAAGTTTCTCCAACTGATGTTGGAGAAACGCTGGACCAAGTGTGTTGAAGTCAAGGGAGATTATGCAGAAAAATAAAATCATTTTTTAACTGAGAATCGCAGTCTTTCATTCTCAGGCCGAGAACTTTTCACCTTGCCCTCGTAATGCCAATAGGGGAAGCCTTGTCTTGGCTAAAGAAAATCGTGATATCGACCGTTGAAATCCACATCTTTTCAGATAGCTAAGCTGCAATCAAATCCTTGGAATCATCCTCAATAATAATATAGAGATGTCGGAGCAGTTTAATATTCACCTAATTTGGGTGCCGGAGCATAGGGATATTTCAGGAAATTGTAAGGAACATGGAAAAAAATACTCATCCTTCCAGACAAAAGTTCACTGGGTACGACATCGCTACATGCAAACTTAAATTAAAGCTGGATGGTATTGAAAAGAGAAATTCTAGGTGGATAAGTGGTACAACTTGTCTAGCGATAAAACAGATTTGGCCTAAGCTGGATCTGAAACGCTCTAAGAATTTGATTTCTCTCAATAGAAAGCATATCAGCGCTGTTATAGGTGTCATTACTGGATACTGTCTAATAGGCAAGCATCCAACAAGGCTTGGCGTCTTCTCAAATGATTTCTGCAGAAGCTACATGGACGAGGAGGAGGAGGAGCCTATTCTTCACCTTCTTTGCACCTGCTATTCTACTAGCATTCCTTTTGACCAGACGTTGTTCACGTTGTAAATACGAGTAAGATACAAATGATAGTAGTGTGAGGAAAGGCGAATTATGAGGAACATAATACTTTCGAGTGCATTGTGTTTTTTTTTTATTTAATTTTAAACTGAATTTATTATGACACTCTATTCCTAATCTTCAAACTCATACCTAATAAAGTGGGCATGGCATTGTGAACTTTTGAGTTCAAAGGCAATGACATCTTTGTAGTCAGAAGACATTTCCGCGATTTTTAACACATTTTTTGTGTAAAAACTATTTTTACGTGGCTGTCACCACTTCTAGCCAAAATTCACGGATTCTGATGAAATACGAGTACTTGAGAGAACAAGTTGAAACTTGTCATACGAACTAATGAGAAGCGCACCCAGGCAGGAAACATAAATTTTTGCTGATTGGAACGCCATCTCTGCGTCAGGCCGATAACTTTTCACCTTGCCCTTGTATTAACATAACAGAATTAACCATCACCGAAGTTAGCTTTGAGAAAGCAAAATACGGTTTTTCGAAGAAAACTCCCCAAAAAAGTGAGCGTGGCTCTGCATAACGTATGACTGAATTATAAACTACGCCAACGTATAGGTTGGGATTTCACATCCCTGCCATATTGCATCTGTCATCCGCTCAACGCATTAAAATTGTTGTATTTTACCATAGAATGACCATAGAGTGCGCAGAACTTACTTTGGCCTGAGATTGAAGACATTGATATGAGCGACATGTGGTTCCAACAGGACAGGTTTACGTGCCACACAACACAGGCAAATTTGGCACAAGTTCGCCGGCCGTTTAATTTCGATCTTTGGCGACATCAATTGGCCACCAAGACTCACCAAGAATCTGACCAGGTTGGATTTATTTTTGTGGGATCGCGTATATGCGTCTAACAAAGATGATTGAAAGGTTTTTTTAAATCCAGCAACGACATGCCTCAAACTTAATCCGATTTGGACAAATTTTAGACGAAATGACCTACGTATCAGGATATATTTATGTACATACAAAATAAAGGGCACGACTGGATCATAAAGTACCTAAAGTATTTTGAGGTTAGAACACAATTTTTTTTTTTTTTGTATCGACGGGATATGGAGGAGAAGATACAACGAAATATACCGGTTTTACATCAACATCGACCTAGTCAGAAGGGTTCGAATACATCGGCTAAGATGGCTAGAAAATTTAGAGAGAATGAACATAACGCTGTGGCCTGAAAAGTCTTTGAATCCATCCCGGAAAGAGGATGCAGTAAATGAAGATCTCACCTAAGGTGGAGCATACAAGTGAAAAGAGATCTCCAAAATTGGAGGAGATTAACGAGAGGTTTGTTGATTGAGTCTCAGGTCAGGACTGTAGCACCATCTAAGGTAAAGTAAGTACCATGTTTATGACGTCATTTTGTTGGTAGTTAACCTCTTCTACATTTCGAAGGTTATCAAATTACGTGCCATTCTTAATGTGGGTACGTATTTTCGTGTAAATTTAATGTTACGACAATTCTGGTGCAGTGTATTTTTAAAGCACTTGGGTAGATCCCCGCAGATGAGATTGCGACTGTAATGCTGTTAATTACTGGGAAAGTCGCTCGATTGATCAAACTTGAATCTCTGTCAATCAACAAGGAGAATATACTCGTACCTAGTGTAAATCTTGTATACGAGGGTGGGTCAATAAGTTCCTGAAAATTAACACAAATTGTGTCGTCACCTTAAATTTAATTTTTTTTTGTCAAGAATCATCTTTAAAAAGAACGCACCCAAATTTTCAGACAGATCTGTCAAATAGTTTTGTTGTGGCAGCCATTTTATATAGACGCCTACTAGCATTTTCGTTAAAATGGAAAAAAGTGAATTTCGAGTGCTCATTAAACACTATTTTTTGCGAGAAAAAACTATCACGCAGACCAAACAAAAGCTTGACAAATATTATGGGGACTCTTCACCATCGATTGGAACCATTCACCACTGGTTTACTCAATTTCGGTGCGGTCGTTCAAGCACAAGTGACGCCGAACGTTCTGGTCGCCCAATTGAGGTCACCACACCAGAAATGGTCGAAAAAATCCATGGTTTGATAATGGACGATCGGCGAGTGAAAGTGCGCGAGCGTGAAGAGGCCACAGGCTTATCACACGGCTCAGCGATTTCGATTTTACATAAGATGGGTGCCGTGTTTGCTCACAATCGGCAACAAACGCATACGTTTAACTTCAAAGGTGTGTTTGGTGATGTTCCAGAAAAATTCGGCTGAGTTTTTGCGCCGTTTCGTAACCGTGGATGAAATCTGGATTCAGCACAACCACAACACACCAGAAACCAAGGAACAGTCAAAACAATGGACTCTCCTGGTGAATCGAAGCCGAAGAAGGGTTTGTCAGCAAACAAGATCATGGCGACAGTTTTTTGGGATGCGTGCGGTGTTATTCACATCGATTACCTTGAAAAGGGTAAAACGATCACCGGCGCATATTACGCAGAGCTGCTGGATCGATTCCAAGCCGATTTGAAGCAAAAACGAACCAGGATAACGAACCGGCGCACAAGTCCGCAGTCGCAATGGCAAAATTGCATGAGTTAGGCTACGAACTCCTCCCTCATCCAGCATATTCCCCAGATTTAGCCCACTGCGACTATTTCTTGTTTCCAAACATGAAGAAATGGCTCGGAGGTAAGAGATTTTGGTCGAATGAAGAGGTCATTATTTTCGTGTAAATTTAATGTTACGACAATTGTGGTGCAGTGTATTTTTAAAGCACTTGGGTAGATCCTCGCAGATGTAATTGCGACTGTAATAACAAATCTAAAATCCAGCGCGTGTGTGTTTTGTTTGTAATGCTCTTAATTACTGGGAACGTCGCTCCATTGATCAAACTTGAATCTCTGTCAATCCACAAGGAGAATATACTCGTACCTAGTGCAAATCTTGTATACTATGAGTGGAAACAATGGTGGAAAATATGTACATACACTCCTCCATAATTGGTTGAGACACCCCCCTGATTTCGTCGTTTCTCGATAATTTTGTTCTGTATGTGCTGCAAATTGTGCTGTTATATAATCATTACCAATTTCTAAGAAAATTCTAATCACTATAAATCCTTTTCTTCCCTTAATTTTCTTTGAATTTGCAATTTGCTCATAATTACTCTTTATGATGATTAGAATCTTCTTAGAAATTGGTAATGATTACCTAACAACAATAAATCAGAAATCAGAAATAAGTCTCAGCCAGTTGTCGAGGAGTGTACGAGTATGTGTAGTAGTACACATATTACTATGATAGTATACACCTGTGTGCGAAATAATAGCAGTGCAACTAAATAATAACATAAATGTAATCTTCTCATATGATGCATGAGTTGTATTCAAAGTCTTCCACCATTTTTGGAACTAAAGCGTAGCCGACAACCACCTGAAATTTTTCAAGAAATATGGTAAACTGTCAAAGGCTACCGTTAGTTTGTTTGAAAAGTCTGTTTTTCTTACAATGGCACAGGTGCACTATATATGGATAAAAGGTAATATGAATGCAAGGTTGTACATATTTTCTAAAACTAAACAACACAATTCTAATCAACTGACTTTCAAGTGATAATTAATTTGACATAACGCGCTACACCATTGTGTGTGAATTTCATTAGTGCAGAGCCACACCATTTGACAGCGCTTACTAATGCTACTACTACGCCACCATGCATTTTGTTCTGGCAGTTATGTGGTCTGCATCCTATATGAATTGTTTTTAAGCAACCATAAGAACGAAAGCGACTTTTGCAAGATAATGGAGTGGTGAATTCTAAATTTCGTTGCAATCATTGTCACTGATTCACATTTAGCAAAATCATTTAAAATATGTTCTTTTAGTTGCGTTGAATATTTTTGTTTCGCGCCATTTTCACTAAGAACACGTTTTCTAGGCACAATCGATTTGTAGAAGGTTAATTATGCAACTAATGTGACAACTAGTGACCTCCGGAACAACATCGGATAATATTGACAAGTACCGTTAATGAATAAAGTCATGCATAACATACAACCGTTAACTAAAACAATAATTGGAGGAGTGCATGTGCTTTAGTTTTATCGTCCCGATTTGTGACATTTCACTTACGAGTAAGTGGATATTTTTACAGACTGTGGTTCAGATGTGCTATCTTGCATACAAGCTACTGAAAGAGAAAAAGGGGAGATGGTTGGTGCGCCCTTTGTACCAGAAAAGGAGTTCGAAAGGTTTTTTCGAGACCTCGTTTACTTTTATGAAAAAACATCTTTCACTTTCCCACATTTTTTTTTTTTTTTTTACAGATTCAACGAATTTTTCAACGTTGCCCTCTTACATTTCTTCTGTTTTTAGCGAGCTGTCAAACTTGTAGTGCTACAAAATTTAAAAGTAAACCAATTCGTACTACGGCTACAGCTACTCATTGTGGGCGCACTATTGGGTTTGTATATACATATTTCTAATTTGACACTTCTTTGTGTTTAGGGAGTAAAACCACCCAACGTGAGGAATAATCGAATAGAACGACGGGAATTTGCGAAGGCCCATGTTAACTGGACTGTGCCCAAATGGAGAACTGTACTTTTTTCAGATGAATCCAAGCTCAACTTGAAGGGTTTAGATGGATTGAGACTAGTACGAAGACCAAAAGGTGAACGGATGAATCCACGTTACACTAAAGGCACAATAAAACATGGAGGAGGAAGCATGATGGTCTTGGGATGTTTTTCTGGTCAAGAAATCGGGCCAATTCACGGGGATAATGGACCGTTTCGTTTACAAGGCCATACTAGCAAATGTGATGTTGCCGTATGTCTAAGAAGACAACCCGCTTAAGTGGATCTGTTAACATGACAGCGACCCTAAACACACCGCTAAGGTGGTATTAAGAACATTCTCTATAGACACTTGAATTTAATCCTATCGAATGATACTGATAACTGCATACACCACTGCCACTCAGAGTTCTCAACTTATTTCCAAACTTGTCCCCTATCTACTAATCTTTCTGCTAATTCTCTAACAATAACGTTTAAGTTTCATAAACAATTGCGCAAAAGCGTTCTTAGCTTGTTAATATAACTGTATCGCCAGTGACTGAAAAATCAATCTTCTGAAGGATGACTTCTTCCCTGGCCCTGATGAAAAAAATGTTTGCACAACTTAGCCCCTCGTCTTTTTGCGGGGTTTTCCCTCAACTATACACTTTTATGCATGCCAAAGCTCTTCGAAAGCATTGTGTATGATACGATGTTCTTCCATTGTAAATCAGTCTTGAGAACTAAAAACAAGGGTTCCTAAAGGGTAGATCCACTATTACTAACCTTATGTGCTCTAGAAAATGGTAAAAAAGTGGATGGATGGTGGCTACAGATTTCAGCAAAGTGTCCGACAAAATTCCTCACCAAATCATAATCCTAATGCGCTTGCTCTTCCGGCGAGATTTATTCCTTGGATAAAGTCCTATCTAGAAAATCGCCAGTACTTTTTCCTTTTTCGATCGTCAGTATCGAACGCAATAAGTGTTACCTCAGGGTGCCTACATGTGCCATTAATGATACTGAGTATGTCTTTACCGAAACTAACCTACGGGTCTATGCAGACGATATGAAATCAAGTCTCCTGCTGATTCTCATGCACTGGAAGAAGATTTAAAAATTTCCTAGAGTTCAATGTGATTAAATGTGAAGCCATAGGTAGGTAGGTAGGTAGGTGTGGCTGTGACAGCAAGCCATGCTGAAACATAATTAGCGCAGAGGCGCCTTTTAATACCACAACTCAAGTGATCTAATTTGTTGTAAAAACTGACGTTGGACTTGTGGGAAAGGAGAAAAAAGATTATTCAAATCCACCCCGTGGCATTGAGGAAGCCATAACTTACTCTCATAAGCGTTTTCCTCAGGCAATTAGAAACTACTTCATTAGCAATGAACTTGTCTCCTCAGTGACGTCTATTCGTGACCTGTGCGTTATCTGCAACTTCCGTGCCCTTATTGACAACATAATTAGTAAAGCTTGGTTTACACTTAGCCTTGTTAAATGGTGGTCTAAAGAATTTTCAAACTCCTATCTTACCAAATCGCCCTACATAACCTCTGTAAGACCTCTTCTTGAGTGTGTTAGCCAAGTTTGGTCACCATGTCATACCATCATACGCAGAGAATTAAAGCTGTTCAACGTATATTCCTCCGTATTGCCTTGCGGGCTAGGAAGACAAAAATAGGCTTCCTTCAGTCCATGAAGTCTCGTCACGACATTGCTGATATAGTCTTTGTATACATCAGTTACGTGCTGGCAACATTGATTGCCCTCTACTGCTTCATCAGATTTCCTCTAATAATAATCCCCCCATCTAAGATCAATTCTCTTATTCAGTCTTACCCAACACCTTACTGACTATGGCCAGTTAGAACCTTTGGCTAGAACGTTACGTAAAGCTAATAATAACTACAACATTTTCGATTTCAACAGCAGTAAACTCACACAGAGTGACGCCCTACATAATCAGTCTAATCATTAACACACCTTCCCTTAACTTATCTTTGTCTGCCATCTAGTTTTGAGTTGTCCTGACTTTAATAATTATCTAGTTTTAAGTTTCGCCAAGCTTGTATCAAGCTTAATTGTTTAGTTTTAGTTGACCAATTTTATGCTTGTATTAAGCACAATAAACAAATAAATAAGCTACCTGCTGACGGTGTCTTCTGTGACCGATACCTCAACATCACTACTCGTTCTCGTATGAATTCATTTTCTTTATAATCACATTAAATATACATAATCGTTGCTTACCTTTCTCCTAAAGCGGCTGCTCTTGGCCATAATCTGTTGTCCAATTGCTCTTCATCGACTTGTTCCGTCCAGAGGCAAACCTCACCCCCAAGTACCTTAAAACAATAAATAACTTTGTAAATAGAAAATCCATGACAACATATCCATCATTGCGCCCTTACTTGTTTTATTCGGAATTTATCCAAACGCATTCTCTCCCATGGTCTGTGTTTGTACACATTCTGCCACGTTCGGTACGGTGAACATGCTGCATCACCTAAACGACAACAAAACATAACGCAATTGAAATCACTTCACATTACGTGTCTCCCTCAACTAGCATCACCCCACTTACCTGTTGCTCTCCAACTGCCGAAGCCACAGTCCAAATACCATGCATCCACATGTGAGAATATCAAACTGAAACCATTATCGATGAGATCGTAGTTCTCCTGCCATGTACTCCCACCCCACACTTGTACGGCGAATTGGTTTTTCGACAGACATTTAGTGTTGGTCAGTCCACTGGACCAAACCGATACCCACTTTGGTAGAGAGTTATTGTTTGCTATTTTCAGACTACGATAGAATAAACAAATATTAAATTAGGGGGAGGGTTATTGTCAAATGGATGATGAGTGCAACTTACCGCCCCAGAGCTTGAAGCATAAAATCACACCACATTTCTCGTAAATCGGTGTCATTAAAATATTGCCCCCAGCACTCAAGGTTGACTTCGTCTCCGCCCAGGTGAAAGTAATCTGTTGGACCGGTTAGATTTAATAGCTCTTCGTAGAGTTTCTGTAGGATGAGGAATGTGTTGTTGTTTTTTGGATTCAGTTGGCCGCAAGGTGGTTCACCTAAAGGAAATAAGTTAGATGTAGAGTGGCGGATGTTTTGATGACTACGTTTGATGAATGTCCTACCGCAATAGAAACTCCAGGGTTGCTGATTTATGCAGAGACTCAGCTCGCCTAGGCCTCGTTTTGGACCCCAATCCCATCCGTTGCCTGCATGAGCAGGTGCGTCTATTTCGGGTATGACCTAGGAAATGTAGATTTTGATTTATTTCTCTCTTTAAATGTTTTCCGTTGAAACAGAAATTTATTTTGTGGCTTGGATACAAAAAAAAAAAAAAGTTGGAAAATATTCAAAATTTCCAATAGATAAAAACTGTTTTTCATTTCCTTTGCATTAGGTTAGGTTCAAATGGCTTCCTGCGCCTTAAGCATAGACACATTTAAACCAGAATAGGTCCACTGTTATATCACAGTTTCTACTTTCTACCTTTGAACCAATTGCAGCTTCTAATGAATCGATGGAGGTTCCTGATGTCATAGTTTTCCCGTTCACTAAGGTTGTCGTAGAAGTAGACTCCCAATAGAAGATATATTCTGACAGAGTGAGAACTGGGCTAGTGCAGAAGAGGTTCTGCTACAGAAGAGGTTCTGCTACAGAAGAGAAGAGATCAAGTCCTTCAGAACGCCTTTCAATGAGAAAGTGTGTCCCATTATGACACCCCCTGCTGCACTAATATGCTTTCTTCTTAGCTAAAGCCAGATCTGTTATATAACCCTAATTGGTCTCATTAATTTCATTTAGCTTGCATGTAGCGAAAGACATGCCGAACTTTCTCTTTTCTGGTAAAATTTGGAATATCCCAATCCCCGATACCCAGCACTGGTGGAATGCTGAATTTCTCAGCCATTTCATTGAGAGACGTTCAACAAATCAGTGAAGATGCTAACATCGTTGGCTGATATTATATTTTATTTCAGCCAAGATAGAGCTTCTGTGTTCTCTATTATTTCCGCCTGGAAAACGCTACAGAGCCTACTGGAAAAAAAACCACGCCAACCAACGCATCGATTGTCTTGGAGCCAGACCTGCAGAAGTGTACGGATTCGTTTTCAAGATCACGTGGTGGACATTTTTTCTAAAGAAGAAATTAGTTAGAGTCCAGCCAGTTTTTGTTGAATGAATTCTAAATTATTAAGAATTGTGGAGTGTCCTGTGCATATGCTGTTGAATGGCTTTACTATCTGCTATTTGCTTGCCAAAGAGATCTAATGGTATCCGATGAAAGAGAACGTCTAGACAAGCTGATCCCTTTGGAGAAAGCCGGTCACCAAACGATCATATCGTACAATTCTATGAGCCTGATGACGGATACATAAAGCTAATAAGTTATACAGGGTTGCATTCCCCACTTCTTATGTTGATTTACGGGTAGTTCTAGTATAATTTAACGCAACATTGACAGTGTGAAAACCTCAGTGCATACAATGAGATGGTGATCTCGTGCAGGTTTTCTGTAAGACAACAATAATGAGTCAGCTTTGGGTTTTGGGTGCTTTGAATTCAATCCTGCTCAGCTTACTTCTGACCTAAATCAAGGCCAAAATACTCTAACCTCCTTTCAACTGCAGTTTGTCTTTTCTTCGGAGAGACGAATCATGGTCTGATGTCAGACACATTCTGTTTGCATATTTGCTTACTTAACGTGCTTCCGACCCGTAAAATCTTCACCTAGGACAACACATGCTTCCATAATCGTCGATCTCGACCACATAGGCTCCGTCTTTCTAGTCCTGATGTATATTCGCTGGACGTGACGGAGCCGGTGTAATTGTCGGGCCTTGGCTTTTCGTATTGCATTCACATCATGGTGCAGCTTATAGAATTGCAGTTGCATTTGCTCTTTCATTTACCCTCTTTCCATACAGGATCAAATATCTGACGAACAATTTTTCTTTCGAGCGGAACCTTTGGCACCGTATAATAGTCATCAGGCATGCTTTAGTTCATCTATATCTGATTGAAGCGGTGCATGCGTTCAAACCAATAGCTCATTCAATAGCTCATGGACTGCTTGTGACCTGAGCTGTGGAGGTTCAAGCCCGAACGGGAAACAGCAAACAACAGAAACCGCGAATAAAAAAAAAAAAAAAACGAACAAAATCCAAATTTCTCCAACCACTACACAAAAAAGGGAAAAAATAGCCGGCGGATGAACTTCTTCTTCTCTTCTCTTTTCTCCCCCATTTACCAGCTGCTGGTAGTGCTGTTTAAATTTATTTTTCGCTGTGTATCGCTGACTAGATGTTGCTTTCCGGGCTTAAATCCAGCAGCCAGTTGCTTGGCTTTCTTGTTTCGATAGCTGGGAGGCAGTGTAGATCTTTTTTTTCTTCTACAATCGTTGCAAGTTGTATTAGATAGTTGTACATCTACACCATTCTCGAGTAATGTCAGTGTTCCCCAGGTCCCAGTACTCTCTCCTGGGCCTCTCTCCAGAGCTATCTCCTGTCTATGAAGTGGGGATACTAACGTGGTTAAACTCAGAATGGGTGAAGTTGATGTTGAGGAATCTAATGGCTTGTCATTGCTTGTCATTTTTGTTAGCCCAGACTTTCGATGGAAAGGTGGTGCTAGATGCCTAGGATTCGTCAAAAGGTGCAAACTTGACCATAATCTCGTTAGGAACTTGAATATAACTCACACCTTTGGGTAGGAGTACTCGTCACGTGCTTGAGTTTACTTGATCGTGTTGAACGACAAACTCTGTGACAAACTTCGCTCGAACACCGACGGAATTTTGGATGCTTAGCGCTGTACTGTACTGGTATTTCCATCCCCGAAATATGTAGTTGTGCCCCGTCTGTCCGTCTGTTTAAACGTAATACTCGTTTGTCCCATTCTGCACATGCATGTACTTCATAACTTATTTTCGTGCGCACCGATCACCATAGGCAATCGTTTTTTTAGGCATTCAACAAGAGTATCGGCTAACTGGTCTTTCTCAGAATTTCCAAAAATCAATAATTTGCAAAGATCTAAAATTAACGCGCATCGTTACATCACTCTGTCTCTCCATATCTGTCCAAGCTTTAACTATTTCCCATACCTTTTCCTTCCTTGGAGAACATTTAAAAAAAAGTATTCTATTCTCTTGCTTCTCTTGTTTGGTGCCTCTTCAATTACTGTGGTTAGATGCACGCATGCACTCTTCCTCATATAACTCTTTTCTTTTTTGCGGAGTGTGAAAACCTATCGCGGTTTCAGCTACCTCTTTCTTTAAGAAGTCATAACTACATTTACTTATGTCTTTTCATATATTGCGAATGTTCACTCTTGTATTCCATACCATCGCCAAGCATTGATGCTTGATAATATTCTCTTTAGAATATAAATTGTGCTCCTCATGACCCTAAACTCTTACTATTACCCATACTACGACCACTGTAAAATGCTCACCTGTATTCCCCTTAGCTTCGCGTACGTTGAAATCTCCTTCACATCTTCATCTGTATACGTTTCACGTTCCGAATAAGCCCCATGTGCTGCCAACTCAGGATAGAATCTCGAAACAAAAGGAAAACTCTGTGAATCGGTGATGTGCCAGTGGAATCGATTCAGTTTTGCGAGTGACATTGCAGTCAGCGTACGCTTAATCGACTCTACCGAGAAATAATGTCTTGAGGTATCTAACATAACACCACGATACCTACAAAATTACATCTGTTATACAGTCCTCCTTAAAACCCAAACCTCTTTCCTTACTTAAATTTTGGTGCATCAACAATAACCGACTTGGATAGTATCCGCAACACATTGTCCTCATCATCGAACCAAATCATTTGTTGCAGAGTCGATAGGCCATGCCGTGCTCCAAAAAATGTATTAGCATTTATTTTGGCCGTCATCCTTCGTTCATCCACTACAAGCATATAAAACAAACGCATTAGATTAAGTGAGCCTTAGGACTGGTCACTTAAAGTCTACTCACATAAAGTTGTTAAATTATAGCCTTCATCGGTTTCGAAACTTAGATTAGTGTCACTAGATTTCTTAACCGTCACCTCGACTACAAAACTATCAATATCACAGTTTACGCGCTGAGGCTTCGATAGAAAACTATTCCTATGCTCATGTGTTGTCTGTTCTTTACTAACACTATTCGTGTTGCTATTGCTACTGCTACTACTAACTACACTACTAAAACTAGTCCCAGTATCTTGATAGTCTAGTTTTTGAACATGCCTCAGATCCTTCAGGAAAAGATGAAATGAGTTGCGGAATAGTGTATCGACATTGTGGTATGGGGTGGACATTTTAAGAATTACATCTTCGGAGGTGAATTTCAAGGATTTCGAGGTAACTGCCGATTTAATTGTTGGATGTGGTAAAATATTTATGTCACCACATGTCATGGCACAATTAAGGAAGGGAACTCGTTTCTCGTTTGGTGTTTCGGTGAGATAATGATACCGGACACACTTGTCACCCTCACATTTGTATGTCCAGGCGTTTTCGGATGGTCTAAAATGGAATACATATTAGGACATGAATTAGTACAAAAAAAAGGTTTACACTTACATAGTGTACATGTTAAGGTCGGCACGGTTCTTGATAGACTTTTCAAATGTACTAATGAAAGACTGATGTTTCATAGCACCTTGGTTCCAGTATAAAACTATCAAAATGAACACAGTGGCAGTGAGCAGCATGAACAGCGCCCTACGCAGAGATACTGCGAGTGCCATTTTCAACGCAAACCGTCTCCTGAAACGAGAAAATAATTACATTTAAATAATAAATTTAAGACAGCATTTGCAGTACATCTTGGAACAGGTATCGAAGTAGTCAAAAAAAAAAAAGAAGCTATGCGCGATCAAGTGAAATAGCCCTTCAAAAACGGCATAAAATATACGTCACTACCATTCGAGTGTCGCACAGTACATTTATATTTATTTATTTATTTTGTTTACAGTAATACAGAGGTATTATTTGGGGTGTAGATCAGGGAAAAATGATAAAACAAAAAATGGGCGGGACAAGGATATACCAGTCGTTAGGTTAGGTTAGGTTAGGTTAGGAAGATGGGTGCCTTGTGACAAATAGAGTCACTGCTCACTTAGACCAATAAATTCGGGTCCATTGTGCCCAATCGTTTAACCCTGAAAACGTTAAAAAAGGTCCGCTGTTAGAACCACCCAGATAATGATATAAATCTCAGGAGGTCCGTAAGCTCTATATTACCTAAGTCCTCCAAATCCGAGAAGAAGTAACTTCCGAGAGTGCTCATTCTTGTGACGGATAGGGCAGGACAATCATACAGCAGGTGACGAACTGATTCAATTTCTTCTTCGTCCCTGCAGCTTCTATAGTAGTCGTTATGTAGCACACCGAGTCGCTCCGCGTGAACTCCAATGGCACAATGACCAGTAATTATTCCAGAAACGACCCGTGTATTATAACGACTAAGTTTCACCAGAGAGGTTGATCTCTTCTTGCTAAAGGCCGGCCATAGAGCCCTGGCCGTTGCGCATGTTTCCAGATGAATCCATCGGCTGTTTGCTCTATCGATGGTTTCGTCTTCTCTTTTCTTTCGTAGGGAACTGATTGGGGTTACTACAAAAGGGAGGGCCCGCGATAAGTGCAGCGCCGATCCTTTCCCAGCAAGCTCATCAGCCCTTTCATTTCCTTCGATATCCATATGCTCTGGAACCCAGCAGAGGGTCACCGCATTGACTCTGGATATTCCATTTAAGACCGATTTGCAGGTTCTCACAAACCTTGATCTAATTACAGCAGAGTCCAGAGCCTTAATGGCTGTCTATATAGACAGTTATCGTTTTACCAACGATATTACTCTCGCGTATAATTTCCGCAGCCTGTATGATGGCTGTGATTTCAGCCTGAAAGACGCTGCAGTCGTCGCTAATTCTAAAGGAGTTGTTTATTCCTAGGGCTTCACAATAAACTCCGGCTCCCGTGCCAACGTCCATCTTAGAACCGTCGGTATAGAACGCCAGTTCCTTTTTCTTCATGGTTCTCAGGTTCCTCCAGTGCGCTCTGTCAGGAATTCTTATGTTGAATCTCCTTTCAAATGCTAGCGTAGGGGTCATGAAATCAGTTTCCGCCGATCTGCTGGTAGTTCCCCATCGGGATAAAATGGAGGCATGGCCGTAAAGGCTCGATGACCACAATCGGCCTTCTTTCAGTTTTAGCCGCCAGACTGCCACAGTATATATCAAGCGGAATAAAACTGAGCATGGTTTCCATCGCCGCTGTAGGTGTTGTTCTTATTGACCCCGTGACTGCGATACACGCTGCCCTCTGGATTTTGGTGAAGTTTGAAAGCTGATATTGCTTCCCAAGAGCCATCCACCAAACTAGTGAACCATATGTGAGAATGGGTCTTACGACCGCTGTGTATATCCAGTACACCACAGCTGGTTTGAAGCCCCACGTGTTGCTGAATGCCTTTTTGCAAGAATAGAAAGCTACGCTAGCTTTTTTGATGCGTTCGGCAGTGTTATCCTTCCAGTTCAGTTTGGAATCTAAAATTACGCCCAGGTATCGAGCTGAACTTGAGATACTTAGTTCAGTACCACCGATGTTTGGGGGTCTGAAGGTAGGAATTGATCTCTTCTTAGTGAAAAGAACTACCTCCGTCTTTGAGGGGTTCACTCCCAGCCCTTTGCTGCTGACCCAATCATTCACTAGTTGTAGCGCAAGATTTAGTCTTTCGCTTAGGACTGGAGGGAATTTTCCCGAAACCAGGATGACCA
Organism: Pocota personata; assembly: GCA_963082735.1. Classification (NCBI taxonomy): domain Eukaryota; kingdom Metazoa; phylum Arthropoda; class Insecta; order Diptera; family Syrphidae; genus Pocota; species Pocota personata. Next base: position 190,645,640 of record OY720430.1, read on the forward strand.
CATCCTCGGCATAGGCCGTCGCGTTGAAGCCGTTTTCCTTCAGTATCACCAAGATCTCATCCACTACGAGGACCCGTAATAAAGGAGATAGAACTCCGCCTTGGGGGGTTCCTCTGCAGACGCTTCTCCGGATGGTTACATCTCCCAGCATTGAAAATATAACCCTCGATTGAAGCATCTGTGCAATCCAATTGCAGAGACCCATGTTTAAATGAGCTCTGTGTAGGCTGTCCAGGATTGCGTCTATATATACTAGTCGTTACAAGTGACGTTCTGTGAATAGCCCTTATGAGCATAAACAAGGGAGTACAATGGACAATGACATCTTTCCTATAATATCTAGACTTTGCTGAGGACATTTATTTACTGTCGCACAGAATAATGGACTTGCACAAGCATGGTGGGGCTGAAATTTATACGGCGGTGGTAAAAACACTCAGCCCTTCAAATTCCAACACTCAAATAAGCACTGCCGTATAGCACATCAAGAAAGTTGAAAAGTTCCTTTATCTAGGAAGTTTTGTCTCGAAAAATTACAGTACCGAACTAGAATCCTTTTAAGAAGAAATTATACTTAACGTCCTGATGAACAGTTACAATTCTAGAGTAAAGGTCTTCGACTAGGTTTTGCCATCGATTCTAACACCATTTAGAAATTAAGAAAGTACTCACTCTAGCCAATCGCTGTTTAAGGCAAAACACTATCAAAGACGGATGAAACCACCGATAGGATTTTGCGCGAAATTTAGTCCTGTATTTGGCAATAGGCCGGTCTTCGAAAACAGGATCAGCAGATATAAGTTGGAAAACACCTTTAACCCTTGGTGCACAAAACTAGAAGCAGGTCGAGATGGCTGGTTGGTTAAGGCCTAATTCCACCCTGGATGTTTTCCTTTATTTCAATGTTGTTGTTTGCCACGGGCCATGTATGGAAGTAGGCAAAGGTCATACAAGGGGCGGCTGATATGTTCGCGGTCTAAGGCATTAAGTGAAAGAAGAGATCCGATTAAAAACTTTTATTTCTTAATATAATCTCCCTCGGGTGAAATGCATTGCAAATATTCTTTTTCTTTATCTTAAAAATGACATCCTACGGCCGCCTTAATATCGTTCTCATCTGCAAATCTCCGGCCTCGTAACTCCTTTTTTAAATTGGAAAAAAAAAGAAATAGTCGCTCGGGGCCAAGTCTAACAGACGCGTTATCCTGCAAAACAACACTCTGTGCCTGAGTTTCCAACGTCGCTTCCGTACGACCGCTTCACGTGTTAATAAATTTGCATAGTATTGACCATTCATCGTAGACCTCTTTGACAGGTAAACAATCAGCAAAACACCTTCCACCTTGAATCTCTTCGGCGGCCTCTCCCCTTTTCCAATCTCTTGTTTGAACTCCGGATCGCATTGGCGAACCCAAGTCTCATTTACAGTTACGATTCGCCCAGAATCCTGAAGAGTCGATGATATGTCTTCGAAAATTTCTTTAGGAGATTTTCCTTTTTTCACAAGGTACTTTATCACGGCGCGGTGCTCAAATTGCGAGAGGTAATGTTTAACCTACCACAGATAATATCAAAATGAAATTATTATTGAAATGAGGTGATATTTACACTACTAAAAAGTGACGCAGTTAGTGCTATCACTAATGAAAAGATGACTCGTTGTGGTGTATCTCAGGCCCCTCGTAATTCTGTATGATTCAAACTTCTGTATTCAAGACTGTAAGGCCAAAACAATTTTTTTTAATTTTTTTTTTAAATTTTTGTATGCATATTTCAAATATTCAATGGATTCAATACAGTGCCCGTCTGTACGTGTGTCTGTGACACATTTGTAACATTTGAATCGTTTGCGCTACAGAATTGAAAATTTGTACAAAAATAGTTGGCGGTGGACAGTCAGGGGAAACAAATGTTGGGGGCATAATGAGCTCCAAGTAACATACCAAATTAAAGCTGGACTTCTAGGGAGTTTAACAATTTTTTGTTGGATAAAGTTTCTTGAACAAAAAACCTCAAACACACATCCGACATAACTCAAAACCAAATTCCATCAAGTGGTTCTTGAGTTAGGCATATTAGAAAGATAATTTGAATATGCTTCAAGTCCCTCCCCATATCTTAATATCGATTCATTCGATTTTGTTTATTTCCAACAGGAACAACTAACGTGTCAGTCTAAATCTACGAGCTAAATTTCATTGAAATCTGTTCACGAATTTTTGAGCTAGGCGGCTTATAAAGATGATTTAAAGATTTTTGAAAGCCCCGCCCTACGATTTTGACAGTTTTTAACGAAATGAATTACGTATTATGATTCACATACATATGTATGTACATACTCGTACACATTAAATTTCATCCAAAATTCTTTAGTGGTTCTCGAGTATGCCGTGTGAAAACAAACATACATACATATGGGCAGACATGTCTGTTTGATCTGATCCTATCAAGTACGATCATAACCTTTTCTTTTTCCGCGGACTAAAACACAAACGAGCGAATATTCGCAAATTTTGACATTTCAATCACAGCAACTTTTCGCTTGTCATTCGTTACCACCAAAAACAAAACAAAAACATTGTGAGGTTAAATTCTCACAAATGTTTTGGTCGAACGAATGTGGATTACGTTCCACATCTGTGGACTGTGTATAAATTTGACAGTTCGCAAGAAGTATTCGCCTATTCGCGGAAAAATCAGCGAATTGTTAATTTCTTCGCAGAAACTAATTAAAATTTAACTTGTTTTCTATTAATCGATAGATAAATTAAGTTCTATTCTTTTGGAATAGTAAAGTTGTCAATTGTGTGCCTTTAAATGTACTAAAAATAGTTTCTTCGCAGTTCGCCATTCGCCGGTCGCTGAGCTGTGAATGAACCTTAACCACGCGAGACCTGACTCGCACTGGACCACTTTTTTAGGGTTAAAATCAAAATTCAGGTTTCATATTGAATTGTGAACCCACAGATGTCAGCGTTTCCGGTTGCACTCAGACATAATTGAGAGACCTACTTTATTGAGTTTCTATATGTTTCTAATAATGCCAAGATTTATAAAAAACTCGAGATCAATAATTTTACACGGAAACAATATGATTAATATAAAAAAGTTTTAGTTACATTCCTTAATTTAATTCAAGGTCGTATGAAAACAATACAGAATTTTCAGAAGCTGCAAACAGATTTTGAAATAACAAATTTTGAATTTACAGAATTTTATTTTATTTTTGGGATTTACAGAGTTTAATTTCTGTTTATTTCCATACATTTTTTAAGTCAGTAGAGCCACCTATGGAAACACTAATCAGTCTTTTTGGAGCTTTTCGATTTCGACATTGACTACATTAATGATCTTATTGAAACTTAATACTACTTTCACTAGAGCCAAATGAGATGATTATGACAAAAAAGAGCTAAATTACCTCATTTCCAATACATTTAATCATTTGCTAAATTATCTCATTCACATCAAATGAGGTGGCAAATGAGTACCAAACAAAGTTCAATAACGCAAACATACATTTTATTGAATTGAATTGAATGAAAATCTGTTAAAAAGAACAATTTGGAGGTCGTTTTACATTAAAGCACGATAGCAATAGATTTATTTGTAGTGTCATTTCTGACGGCTTGATTATTACCTCATGCATACATATAAAAACGGTGATTCCAATGCACCTACAAATAGACTAGGATAGACTCACATACGAGAGGATCAACAACTAGTCATCCCAAGTTATACACCTAACATGATCTCATGCTTGAATCTGGAACGCTTTTGTGTCAACTGTTAAACGAAATGAGCTATATGTAGTGAAAACACCTCGAAATGAGTTATTCAAAATGACCTCATTTGGCTCTAGTAGTAGTATAAGACCCTGCCCCTGAATTTTTGTCTATTTTTTGGAACAGAAAGAAATCACACGGCGCCAAGATTGGCGAATAAGGTGCTGAGCGAATTTCATTGATACCTGAAAAGTTGTTCGTGTAAAATATACCGATGAAGTTGTATTTTTTTTCTGATTTCCCGAAAATTGTTTGAAAACTTGTGGTAAACAAGTTTCTGTACACTATTCAGCAGTTACTGCCTGAACAGTTTTCAGCGGGATAACAGCGAGCATTTTCGCCCTGGTGTGGTAAATCGGCATCACTGAGAGACTTGGACTTTTCGGACTCCATACCATGGAGTGCTGTTTGGTATCCAGGTCGTACTTATAGAAACAAATTTCGTCACTTGTTACGGTTTTATTAAAGCAGCTTTAATCTTCGTTTTAAATTTTTTTTTAAGAAATAATGGGCAAACTGAACAAAATCCCATCGAGTAAATTTCTTCGAGCATTTCATGGGATTATTTAATACTCGTGACACAGCCATGGAATTCAAGCCCAGGTGAAGAATTACCATTATGACAACGCAAATTTCTTGCTGTGTTGTGGATTTTTTCCGAACATATATCACTAATTTTCCGTTCATTTGTCTCCATTCTTACCAGTTTTCTTGAAATTTTCAAATAAATAAGGCTATAAAAAAATCGACAACCAACTTTTGTTTTTTTCAAAAAACTTGTTAGGCCCTCCGTGGCTAGTTCGGAGGAGAGTAGCTGGCGTCATGTTACTTACTCTTTGACTCTCTAATAAGATTGGAAGACAAAACCTCATCGTGCAAATGACAAAGCGCACTACACTATGTCCTTTCATCCCAAAGGAGGTACTACATACCAACTTCACGACTGCCAAATGACTCTAACGTGACACGCCAGATTACCTCTAGGGGATACTGATAGTGTAATAATATTAGCTTATTGAAGAAACAATTAATTAATTAATTAATTCACCTTGTTCGCTCTATAAATGCACTCTCACAATTATTTCACTAAATAAGTTCACAATTCTTAAGAAAATGGTTTTACGAAAAGTCTACACTTGATTCCGCTCAAATTAAATGCTTTGTTATTGCTTCCGATGATATCTGCCTTGCAAGACTAACCATCCTTTAGTAGGCATTTCCAACATCAAGTCTTTGCAATCAATCGATTGTATTGTGTGTACGTCGATTTCAATTAGAAAATGTAGTCGCCTAAGGACGCACATTGTAATTAAAAAAAAAAATGTTACGTATACGTCACCGTGAATGCGATATCATTTATAAAGAAGGTGCTCGTGCAATTAAGCTTTATTAAACAACGTGGTAACATACACTACCATTCACTAAACGATGTGATAATAGCGTCGAGGGGAAAAATGGCACTGTACCAGTTAATCAACAAAATGTACATTTATGGAAAACTAATTAGAAATCGACACGTGCTCTTATAATGGATCTCAAATACCAGTAAGTTTTTTTTTTTTTTTTTTTTGTGAATGATAAAATTCGAACAAGACGCAAAGAATACTATTTATTGGCGGCAAGTGTTAGGATTTAGCACCGATTCTGTTAATATGAAGGCCGTTGTGTCCCATTCCACACGTCTCCAAGAAAGGTAATTCATCATTTTTGACAGCTTGATTGCCAATTGATTGCACAATTTGAGGTGGGCTAATGTCTATTTGAATGAGCATCACTCGAGTGTTCGAAATCGTAACTTCATTGAATCTCACACAAAACGCAGCGGAAATCCCAAAAGTATTGACACACTTATTCGAGTGAGATATTTGTGCTCGTATTTGCACAGTCATTAGGTTGGAAACGGAAGAGGTACGAAAATGTTCGATTTCAATCGTTATCATCCCCTTTCCTAAGCTTTGCGGTATGCATATATTTATCTTCAATTCACTGAAGCAGTTTATAAGAAAAAAAAAAAGCATACAATCAACCGACTTTGTGGTTGACAATACTACACAAATTATAATGGCGCTCATTTAATGTGCATAACTTAGTGACACATGAACAATGACAAACATTAAGCAGTGTGTCTCGCCACATGTTTCCCATTCAACATAAAAGTCACAGGATTTTATGATTGTATGTAGAATTTTTAGAATGTCCATGAAAAAATAACAGCAAATACCATTAAGTTCCGCTTATGGTTGACCTAGAAGAATAAAAATGTGCAAACATGGTGCTTATTTTCATGACTGTCCTATTTCTATAATCATTCTAATCAGGGACTAAAAACGAAATATATTTCGTTCTTTTCTATGCGGAATGAAGACTATATATTTCGTTTTCGTTCTTCAAGAACTCAATATTTGAGTGTGGAGTAGAACAAGTTATCGCTTATAATCCAAAGGATTGAAGTCTGTACTACCTGACGGCCAATCATCTTATGCTGTTTTTGCCTTATGAGCTGACACGTTGTACTTGCGGAATGTGTTCTGATATGATTCCAGGCATAGACTCTGTCATTTTGCTTATTTAACGATTCCTCAATGGGAATCATTTTTACATCCGTGAAACGAAATTTCATTTGAAGCACCGAAGCTTCTCTGATTAGGCTCTGCAAAAGTTTGAAGAAAATCCGGAATTTAATCGAAAAATCATCTTCAGCGATGAAGCTCATTTTTGGCTTAATGGCTTTGTCAATAAGCAAAATATGCATTATTTGACAGCAACAAACCCACATGTACTTCAAGAGACTCCATTGCATCCACAAAAAGTGACCGTGTGGTGTGGATTTTATGCCATGGATTGATCGATGAATTTGTCATGTTACGGTCAATGGAGTTCGCCATGTTGGAAGACTATTTTTGGCCAGAATTGGATGGACTTGACATCAGTGATATATGGTTCCAACAAGATGGTGCCACATAGCTGGTCAAACAATTGATCTATTGAAGGCGAAGTTCGGTAATCGTGTAATCTAGAGAAATGGTCCGGTTGAATGGCCAGCTCGCTCATGCGATTTAACGCCGATGGATTCATTTTTATTGGGTTACGTAAAGTCGTTGGTTTATGCCAACAAACTAACAACGTTAGAGGACATCAAGAAGAATATCGAATGCGAAATTGCTAACGCTCCGGCCGATATGTGTGGAAGAGTGATGGAAAATTTACTCCAAAGAATCGATCGCTGCAGACGTGCGATATACTTAAATTTGACATGTGTGCTACACCTGGAATAAATTTCAGCCCGATATTCCAATTATTCTGTGCTTTATTTAAATACAAAATTGTTATGTCTTTATTGAAAAACCCTTTATATGTCGAATGTGTTTCAAATATTGATTTCAAACAAAGTCGATCGAATCATAGCTGAGAAATAACCAATTTTCAGAAACTGCTTAGTAAGCAAAATACCGTTGATGTATTTAAAAAAAAAAAAAAATAGGTATCCAATGGGTAACTGGCGATGTCCCATTAAGTGTGTAGCTCCTACATACAGTGATGGACAAAAAAATAAATACAGCTTACTGCTCAACACATTTTTGTATTTTTTGTAATTTTACTCTTAACCGAATATCCCGCCATCTTGTGGAAAGTAGGTAGATAGAGAGTAGAAAACGTACATGCAAAAAACCAGTCGAAACATTTACGGTTACGCATAGAAATTCGTTAAATGTCATTTTGAGTCATTTATTGTCTGGACAAAAAAATAAATACATACTGGTAGTGAGTCGGTTTTAGTAAAAAAAAAAGGTGAAAGAATTGTCAAAATACAGTCAGAAAGCAAAAAGGTATATGTTTTTGCTAAAATATAGTTAAATTGATGACTTACGGAATATCTACACTTCTTGCTATAGAAAGAAATGGGACTAAAGAAGCATTGTTCAGATGAGACGAGTTGATAAAAAAAAATTTAAAATCGAGGGACATACTTCTCGAGGAATAATGGAAATTGTTAGTTGCTCTCTTGGAATGGTGCAAAATGCATTAAAACCGAAACCATTGCAAGAGAATAGAGGACGCCCTCGAAAAACAACCAAACAAGACGATCGTTTAATCGTGTTCAAGGATTGTCAGGAGACGGTAAGTTGAGTCCAAGCTTCCATCCAGATCACCCAGAAAGGTTCCACTACTCAGCAAAAAAAATATTAAACAAAGAAAGATTTTCGCTTCTACACATAATACTTGTTCCGGCAATCAGGGCGTCAAGAAGTGGCGAAATATCATTTGGAGCGATGAATGCAAATTCAATTTGTTCGGATCGGATAGCAGACACAATGTGAGACGTCCACCCAACACAGAATTCAATCCACGGTACACCAAAAAGACTGTCAAATATGGTGGTGGGAACATCATGGTATGGGCATGTTTCTCTTGGTATGGAGTTGGTCACATACACCTAATAGATGGTATTATGACAAAGGAAACCTACAGAGACATACTCCAGATCATAATGTTACCACATGCCAAGGATGAAATGCCGTTCCAACAAGATAACGATCCGAAGCACACCGCCAAAGTGACAAAGGAATGGTTTGCGGCTAATAAAGTTCGACATCTGGAGTGGCCTGCTCAATCGCCGGACTTAAATCCTATAGAAAATCTGTGGAAGCAAGTCAAAGACGTAGTTAGGTCCACAAACCCAAAAAACAAAAAAGAATTTTGGCAGTCAGTGCGAACTGCTTGGGAATCAATCTCCACTGGGACAAGCTAGCAACTTATGGACTCCATACCAAGAAAAATCGCCCAAATTATAAAAATAAGGCCCAAGCTACAAAGTACTAACGTCCAAAACAAAATGTTTTTTATATTGTTGTATTATATTAAACATAAATAAATTTAATGAAGAAAGATTGAGTTGTATTTATTTTTTTGTCCACACTAAAACGAGACTTTTCAAAAACATTTAACAATCTTTCCCAAAATAGCACACCGCCGTACTATTTGGATATGTGGATTTATGTTTATTCACTGTGGGAGTACATTGCTGGAAAAAAAAGAATTTTAGGAATAGATTTATTCTAGTTAAAATAGTGCTTTGTATTCAATGGCTCCAGGTGTATTTATTTTTTTGTCCATCACTGTATATGGTATTTTCTAAGTAGTTTGAGCTGATTAGAACTTTAGGCGCTACCATTGAATTGTGGACTACTTGTCAACGAACTGTCTGCTGTCAAAAGTAATATCAGTTCATACAAATAAATCAAATATCATTCCATTTCAAGAAATAAAAAAACCTTGTTCCATTTCTACAAACATTAAACTATAGTAAAAGCATATGCGCTGTCATCTGTTGATGAACAGCCCCTTATATATATTATTCATTTCTAATCGATATTCCTCACACCTTTAGTCATTCCCCATAGGCTTTTTTTTATCATAACACGAGTGAAATAGTTTCAACTTTAATTAATTCCGCAACGTAACGTAAGTCGTAAAAATAATTAACTATTATCTACGACGAACAGTGGAATGTATTTCGAGCAATATGCACACACCCGACCTTATATAAAGTTGTCATCCACCGGAATAAAAATCAATTCAAATTATATAAATTTGACTTTAACTTGACGTTCTTGCCTGTTTTTGCAATTTAAAGGCATTCAGAGTAAAACTTCTTTTCATCGATTACTTGATGTCCACGTGCCTCCTGCGAATTGGCCAACCATAATGCAACAGTTAGCCTGCTAACTTTTGTGGTCGCATTTTTTTGTTTGCACTAAATTATTTACATGTACAATATACTCGTAGTGGACAAGTGCTCCAATTGCAGAACGTTATGCATTCTGGAATTCGTTAGAAAAGTTGAAAAAGCTTTTACCATTTACATGGTATCCGGGTTAAGGGGAAACCTTAAATGAAATTGAAAACTTTTATTTATTTCATATTTTTCTGTTGTTGCTTTCGTATTTTTTTTTTATTAATTTACGTAATCATCGTCATCAGAAAGAACAAAATGAATAGGAACTAACAACGAATTTGTTGGGACCGTAACATGTTTGGTAACTTTGAGCAATAAAAAGGACACGGTTTCATGTAAATTGGTTGGGTTGGGTTGGGGTACACGCCTCTGGGCGCCTGCAGGAGGTTAAGGTAGGTAGGTAGGTGGTGGTAGTCCTAGAAGGTAGCTTGTAAATTTTCCATTACCAGAAGAAAGTGTTAAACGTTCTAGTTTGTTCAGCTTTGTTAGCTGTGATGGTTGTTAGTTGACAGTTGATGGGTGGGTTCTCGCGCGCATTGTTTTATGCATTGCGTATGTGTGTGTGCTTCCGTTGGTATAGTTGTGGAAAATCGAAAGAAGTTGTCATGTTAACTGGAAAATGGTAAACTGTTTTAGGTCACGCAGGCCAAACATTTTGAACTGCACTTGACAGTTCACTTTGAAAGGAAAAGAATAGTAGAACATGAAGGGTATGGTGTTTGAATGATTTTCTTGATTACATCGTAATTTTTTTGCATTGTAAATAGGTAGCAGTAAATTTAATAAACCATTTCTTTTCAATTTGTATTTCCCACTATTTGAAAACACACAACAAAGAAAAGTTTTCTCACGATCCCACCTCTCGAGAACGCCTGACAAACATCCGGGAGTAAAATTGTCATGAGAAGCTGCTCTTAATCGAAAAAAAAAATGCCCTTCAGAAACGGCATAGAGCTGTAGGTTCCAATCATTCGTGCGGCGTTCAGCACGAGTGGCTGCAAGAAGTTAAGCCAGGTCCCTTATGGGCTGTTATTTAATTCTGCTAAATCACTGGATTGCCACTTTATAGCAAAGCAAGCTTCTAAATATTACTGCTTTAAAGAAAATTTGATTCCATACTCGGCACGTCTGTAGGGAGAACATCTTGAAGGTTCCCCCAAATCTTCGATACAAACGTGACCCTATTTAAGGCAAAAATGGACGAAGATTCAAGAGTGACCCAAAAAATGATAAGAACTGGGCTTGGATGCCATGGTGGCGTCATGATTGTCAAGTCATTACCTGAAATACTCGAAGAAATCTGCTCTATGGGTTCCACGAATTTTGAATGACGACCAAAAAAAAGGCACGTGTTCAGTTTGTTTAATACTTTTTTGGAGAGTCGCGCTGCTTTAATAAAATGGTAACACTTGGATCATTTTGGTTCTATAAGTACGACCTAGAAACCAAGCAATAGTCCATGTGTATGGAGCCCAGATAGGTGCAAGCCCCAGTTAAAACAAAAATCAGCAACAAAAGTGAGAATGCCAATTTATTTCACCAGGGCAAAAATAGTGGGTGTTATCCCGCTGAAAACTGTTCAGACTGTAACTGCTAAATAGTCTACAGAAACTTGCTTACCATAAGTTTTTTTTTTTTTTTAAAAAATACTAAGTTGACATTTTTGACCTTTTCGCCAGACCTGGTAATGTGTGATTTCCGTTCCAATGAGGAGATCATTAATGCCGAAGTTAATGTCGAAGTTGAGAAGCTCCAAAAGGACAATTTTAAGAAATGTTTCGTTAGTCCTCTCGAATTTACGGTAAATGATAAATCTTATTTTAAAAATCTCGCCAAAATACATGAATTTTGATTGCAAATAGTGACAGCCACGCCCATTTTCTTCTAAGCAAAAGTCTTTACAACAATTATTCTAATAAAGTCGCTTAAAAATCGAAGAAATATTCTTCGAGTAGCAAAATATTATCCACAATACCACATATCCGTACATATACTCTATTAGATATGGATTAGAAAATGGGGGATAGGGTATCATACGAACCGTTTCAAGTGAACTGTATATTTTCTGTATATGTTTAAGATCAAGAAGCCAAGGATATAAAAAACGAAGTTTGATTTAATGAAACAGTGCGTTTTTATTAGTTTTTAAAATGACGCTATTATGATGAAAAACTAAAATTAAGTACTTTAAGTTTCAGTTTTTAGCAATAAGAAAATAAAGTGGACATCGAAGCTCAATGGTTAGTGCGTTGGACACTGAGTGGGGGGTTAAAGATTCGCATCCCAGAAAAAAGTAAATAAATGAAACACCCAAACATATTTTTGACGGCCATATGCCCCATGTGGGTTGTTTGAACCATTTATTTAATTATATATTTTAAAGCAACCACGGATTTTTCTTGAGCACACGCTAAGTACTTCTAGCTACAAAATGATATAATCTATAATATATAGTGAAACTCAATGTACCTAAGTTTGTATGTATGTTTGAACTCCGAAACCACCGAACCGATTGAGCTCAAATTTTCAGGCAAACTTCGGCCCGTGAGTGTTTCTGTGAAGTTTGGTCAAAATCGGTCCAGAAGTTTGCCGCAGAAACGTACGCCAGGTACCTGTTAGTATTCCATAATTCTAGACCATTTTTTTTTTTTTTGTCAATGACGAACGAATTCTAAGTCCAAAGCTATTAATCATTTCAAAGTCGATTATAAAATGTTTGGTTTCGGGTCACCGAGGGAATTTATTCAGTGTCACTTGTACCGCATATAGCTTGTTTAATGTACTGAGTAATTTGACAAAACTATTCCAAACGTGCATTCCACTTCGGTAAAGAGATGAGCTATACTGTGATTTCTCCAAATTCATGGTATGCTGAAAGCTCAAGTAGAATGTTCACCTCTATATATGTATGTATATTCTTCTAGTGCTTATAGGGCTATTCTGTATAGCTATTAAATTTAACTGAGCTCTCGCAGTACTTCTAGAACTATATAACTAATTTCTTTAGTTTAAGGGTACTGTTTTGCTCCATAAGAGGAGTTTAAAAGCTTAAAAAGAATAACTTTTTAAACCATTTATAGCTCTATGCAGAATACGTTCATTTCCAAAACCAATTCAATGTATTTGCCTCTAGTTTTAATAAAAAAGACATTTTATGTAATACTGATAACATAAACAGGTAACAAACAGGCATTTCTTAAATCAGCATATCACACAAAAGGAATAAAACACATAAACACCAATAGACCTAACGGACGAAGTATGGGGAAGTTTATAAAGTGTTGTTGCCTTATTGTGTTCATAGAGGTGCAATATTTAACAGATACAAAAGAGAACCATATGGAGTGGTGTAACTGACCATCAGAGATCCGGACGCCCCCGCACTGTCAGAACTCCACAGGCAATCAAAGCTGTTGAAGCCAAGATTTATCCGAAACCGCTGCGAAAACAGAAAATCTTGTCACGAAAAATGAAGATATCACAGAAAGCCATGTCTCGCATTATCAAACAAGATTTGGGACTCAACGTGACACACTGGTCACTTACGAGTACTCTTAGCCCAATTAAGGCAAAAATGGAATGAAAGATCTACGCCGCCGGTACGAGAAAAATTATCAAAGGAACATTTTGTTTACGGATGTAAAAATGTTTACTATTGAGGAACCGTTCAATAAGCAAAATGACATAGTCTATATCCGGTCATCCAACGAAGCATCAGAACTCATTCCCCAAGTAGAACGCGCCTGCTCATAAGCCAAAAACACAAGAATGGCTCCAAAATAATGTGCCGAACTTCATAGCAGCAGACAGTATAATCCTCTGGAGAATAAGCTGTGGTCTATTTTAGAGGCGATGATTTGTTCTTGTCGACACCCAAATATGTGTCCTTGATGAGCGCACTTACGAGTATGCGTGCAGTGGACAATTTTCCAATGGACGAGGGTGCATGCTGCGATCGATGAGTGGCCAGAGCGACTCAATGCCTGAATAAAAGCAAATGGCGGGCTTTTACAATGAATTATTTAAGTATTGTTTCCTAAATAATCAGCTGTAGTTTTAGAAAAAAGTAAAAAAAAATACGTGTTCTTTGTTATGAGTGTACCAATATTTATGACTTGAATAGGTAGAATAAAAAAGTTGTAATCGTGAAGAATTATCGGCGCCGTGGTTAAATAGTTTGCTAAAAAGCAAAAAAAAAAAAAACCATATCTAAAATTTTCAAAATCTTAGTATTCCATGACCATGTACTCGTATAAATGTCCCAAATATAGTCTAGATATTGATTTCAAACAAAATTGACCGAGTCGTAAGCGGGAAATAGTCAATTTTCAAAAACCGGTCAATAAGTAAATTACCGTTATACATTTTTCTTAACCTAATGGAAATAGGAAATTTGAACAAAACCATCAGAGCCATTTTCGAGAAAATGTTTAAAAAAAAAAAAAAAAACAGTTACCTCTTAGTTACCATTAATTTTAGGGTTAGAACGAAAATTCCGATTTCGCCTTTTGGGCATTAACCTACAGACCATAGATATGAAGTTTGAGGTAAATCCGTCCAGCCATTTAGGCTGCAGTGGACTACGTGTACCATACACACAGGCAGACAGACAGACACAATTGGGAGAATTGAGGGTGATTTGATTGGAGGTTACAATTTAAACCTGGCACTACTGTCAAAGATAAACAGCTGATATTTGACGTTTGTGAATACTAAGCATTGATATTTGTAATTATGAAGCGGTATACGAGAGAACAACACATTTTAATTGTCAAAACCCATCTCCAAAATGGTGAAAATTTAACTACAAACAATGTGCAAATACCAGTGCGTTCTCGTAGTGGCCAGTCACACCAAAATATCGCCGCTGTGAGTGACAGTATTCGTGACAATCTGTCAAAATCCATTCGCCATCGTTCCCAGCAATTGAACCTGTCATACAGTTCCACAAAGCGCACTTTAACAAAAGATCTGCATGCCTGCAAGATTCAATTGACTCAGGAATTTAAGCCAGCAGACCATGAACAGTGTCGTGACTTCGTTGATTGGGTGTTGGAGAACCACCAAGTTAATAGCGATTTTTCAAATCATCTGCAGCGTCGAGGCTCATTTTCAACTGAATGGCTACGTATGCACACAAAATTGTTACATTTGGTGTCATGAAATCCAAGAACTATTCACGGGTGGTTCATGTGGTTTCAACAAGATGGAGCCACTTTCCACACGGGGCGTGAAACAATGCATTTATTGCACACAAAATTTCCCGGCCGCGTCATCTCTTGTTTCAGCTACCAAAATTGGCCACCAAGATTGTGCAATATCACACCGTTATATATTTTTTCTTTGAGATTATGTGAAGCAGAAGGCGTATACCATTAGCCCCCAAACGTTTCTAGGGCCAAAGGATTTATGCCAAAAAGTAATGGAAAATTTCATCAAAAGGGCGAAAGTTTGCAATGTCAGTAGTGGTGCCTATTTGAGCAGTATCATTTTTCATGTTTAATTGTTTAATGTCAATATTAACTTCTCGACGTCCACTTCGATCCTTTTCGGAGGAAAATTCAAGCATAACTGATGATTTGTACATACTGTGTCTGTGTAGGTAAGGTCCGGTATCGGGGGACCTGAAATTTCCCTGGACCGGACCACGAGCTGATCATGCGGCCCCTTTCTGCAGAGCTACGGACCAAATTGGCGAATATCAATTGAGTCGCTTTCACAGAGAGCTTCAAACCTCGAATACGAGTATATCAAAAAACTACCACCATGACCACTACCTAATGGATATAACACATAAATTGAAAAATTACTATGGAAAGAGGAATACCATGCTCGCCACGGTCACACACCCTCGAATATGTTCATGGTGAGGTTCGTACGATGGAGCGGATGGCGGACCGAGCATGCTCGCCGCTGATGAGATTCATTAAGTCCATTGAGTCCATTGAGTCATGCCCAACCGGACCCCTCTCCTGAACATGCCGGATCGTCTGTGCCCGCTTTAAAATTTTCCAATAAACTGTAGGTCCATTCCTATACACGAATTGACGTGTGAAAAATATAAGGCATAAATACGAGTACTGACGAATCTTCGGCCATCGCGGAAAATACATATGTAAACCACTCACTTAGTGGTGCACAATACAGAGCTGCGAACCTCTTGATAGTTGAGTCTCTCTGGTAATACGTTCATGCATGTTTATTGTTCTGTTTGAATTTTTGTTGAACGTTATCGGCTTTGCTAGATTTGTTACAAAGGTCTCCAGTGAAACATTTTTATTTTTGAGCGAAAAATCTGTTATAAGTTCGATTCGGTTTCGGTCGAAACAGCTGTTAAAACCGAAATTCGGTTTCAGTCAGAAACTACCAATAATGATTCATTAGTAAT
The DNA here is from genome assembly GCA_963082735.1 of Pocota personata. Classification (NCBI taxonomy): domain Eukaryota; kingdom Metazoa; phylum Arthropoda; class Insecta; order Diptera; family Syrphidae; genus Pocota; species Pocota personata. Next base: position 190,661,550 of record OY720430.1, read on the forward strand.
CTACCAAATTAGACAATGACGGAACGAATCCATTGAATGATCGTCTAAATCAATAGTGATCAAGCTCATTTGGTTTTGGTTTCAACCCGAATTTTCTAGGCGAAGGAGTCCCAACTACGAGTACTAAACAGCATCTTCTAGTTTAAATATCACATCGGTTTCATTTAAAATTTCCTACTCAAATATTGAAATATCACTGCTACTTCCACGCACTCATTGCATTTTCAAAAAAAAAAAAAAAAAAAATCACAACATTTCTCATTCCGTGAATGACTTTTCATTTCGGAGAGCACTAAGCACTCATTCGGAAATCAAACATTTTTCACACCCGACGGCTTCAAATTAATTTTCCGTCAACGAAGAGCAAGATATCCCTTCCTCCCGCCCTCCGACCGAGGGCTGTTGAAAAATCTTTCAATTTCAATTTCATCGTGTAAACACCGTTGCGTTGTGTTATCACCAATAGGCGCGCGCGTTCGATCTCAAAAGAAAAGCTTAGAACATTAATATAGCTTTGTCCATTGACTATATGGGGCTACACTATAACAATTGCACTGTGTATACTCCAAGCACACTTTCACGATAGTATCCTGCACGATACTAACAAAACTAGACTCCCCCTCCCCAAATCTGCACCTTTTTCTCATCCCCATCTATTAGGATTGTTCTGTTTCAGTTCTTTCCGCGTACAGAGTCTTTGCACACTCAATAGCAACGAAGAGCAAGATATCTTTCCACACACAACAACAACACAAAGTGGTGTTTGTGTTTTGGATTGCTGCTCCTTGCTGCTCTACTGTACTGTCAGTTGAATGTTTCAACGTTTTTTTTTTTTTTTTTGTTCACCATCGTCGTTTCCTGCTCCTGCCGCCAACAACTCTGACTATGGCAAGTGAAAGTGGAAACATACCCCTAGAAAGGCAAACGGCACAACACAGAAAAAAAAAAAAAAACCAACACAAAACGAACCCCAAAAGGAAACCTCCTAGTCTACTACCTTTTTGAGTTGATTCAGTCCAACTAGAGTAACCAGGTTGGAAGGTCGAGTTAGAAGAAGGAAATTCTTCGCTGTCGGACGCGACGCGACTAAATCGCTTCTCGTAGTTTTCAAAAATGCTCATCGTGAATTTAAAATTCATGATTACGCAAGGATACAACGAAGGGTCGACTTATTAATATAGTGACGTGTGTGTGAGTGTATGTGAGCATGTGTGTGCATTTATTTTGTTTTTTTTTTTTTTTTTTTAAGTGATAAGGATTTAGGCAAACACACGACATCAACAACAACGACGACATCCTTGGATAAAAATAAATTAATTATATTTCATATGTGTGTCTAGTGCAAGTATGAGCCTTAAGGAGTATCTACTTTGACAAGAAGAGTACTCAAATTCAAAAAAAAAAGTTAAACAATTGCAGAAAATTTATTTTATGTAAGAACAACACTGTATTTATAACGGCCGCAAATATAATGTCTATGAAACGTTTGGCGGTTATTGCGGCCGTCAGCCACTTTAACGGCCACGGAAATCATAATTCAACGATGACGACAACGACAATGGCAGCAACGACGATGTCCTTTGCGGCTTATAATCAAAATAATGGCAGTAGCACTAGCATTGGTAGCAGCCCGCAAATTGGCGGACTCGGATTACTTCATCAGCAAAATTTAAGAAGTGGCGCAAATGCTGGCATAGGAGGTTTCACAGTGGGTGGCATTGGTGGCAGAGTACCTGTTATGGGTGGAAGCAGCAGTGGCATTCCGGGTGGATCCAATACTATAAATGGGAATGTTAACGTTTTGCTTGGCGGGTGTGTATATTTTTATTTATTTTTTTTACTTTTGGCTTGTTTTGTTGACTCATTGAAATGTACTCGTCTTGGTGTAATTGTCATCATGTGAAGACTGCAAGGAATGTTAACTTATTTTACGGGAGAAAAGAAAATCACTGTAACGATTGATTGGTCTTCAGTTACCACTCGGGACGAGGGACTCGGAATTGAATTCGAATTTATGGTTTTTATTTAAAACAGTGGGGTTGGCAAATTATTTGAAAACTTTTTTTATTTCTTTATGTAGTGGTTATGGGTAAAAAATGAGCGTGATGAGGATACGCTGCCATTAAAGTGAAATGATAGGGGGGAAAAGATAGCAAAAGTTGCACGAACATTAGATTAATATGGATATTATCGATTTGGGAGTATTTTAAAAAGGCACCATCCAGGGTTCGTCGGAATTAGTGTATTACGTGGAGAAATGAACAAGAAATTATTTTTTTTTAAATTTTTAATGACCGGATTGTGAAAGTTGTGATTACATTTCGTGACCTCGATCACAAGGTATAAATATTTAAAATGCACGCATCATGATTATTTGGAATACGGTTTCATGTCATTTTAGAATGTTCTTTAATGCAAATGAGGGATATAAAACAAATTACATAAATTAAATTGTGTTACCTTTACCAGATAGAAAAAAAAAAGGTAAAACAGTTCGACCCTCCACTTCCCAATAAGAACAATTCTCCACTGAATAAGCTGAATTCAAAGAACAGAAAATTTGAATTGAATACGATTATGCAAACAAAATTTGGAGAACGCACAGTTTAGTCGAAATTCAACAGACCAAGTTGAATTTAATTTTAAAAATTACTCTGACAAGCAATAGCCAGCTAACGAATACAAGTACAAAGAAACTGGAAATAATTATTAAAGCATCACTTTATTCTTATTATTTTGTACATCTAATACTTGGTATGCTCCCCCTTCAAACATTTTTTTCTGCATTGAACGGACAAGATTTCAGAGAATGCTTATATCAAAGAGGACCATTCCTCTTCAATTTTCTATTTTGCGGGATTCAACGCTTCCAAATTGCGGTCCATTGGCTAAAACCTTTCGGGCGGTTCCATAGGGTTCATATCTATAGCTTCGAGATGGCCAACCTAAAAGCGTTATCTTACTGTCTTTAAACCACTTCATAGTAGCACTAGAACAACAGTGTATTATTATTTTTCCTGTGAAAAATGAACTCAATTGGTAAAGTTTCATTTAAATTAAGGGCTCTCCACACCAAGACAAAGCCTCCTCCGAAATTCCTGTTCAACAAAACTTCGTTTTTGTCTCTTAAATCGTACCAGTAGCTTCGAACATCATCGGAATCATCCAAGTTAAGTTTTCTTTCGCCGCTGAAAACAACTTGGCTCCATTTGTCTGCCCAACTCATATATTTTTTTGGCGGGCTTATCCGCATTGGTTTCTTGGACATTTTCTTAAATAAATGTTTTTTTATCTGCGTTCGATATCTGCCTAATTCTTCTGAATGTAACTAGAAGCTCGAGTTTGACTCGAAAACAATTTATTTTTGGAGACCTTATTCCAAATTCGCTTTTTCTGGCGATGTGTGAGCGACGACTTTTGACCTGACCTCCGATTTTTGCGATTCTCTTTTATAGTAAGACGAAGATGGATCAAAATCTCGAGTTCAATACTTGCCCTTATAGTAGGTGCAAATAAAAATGTGACGTCATGAATATGGAGTCTACTAGAAAACAAAAAAAATTATTCTAAATAAAATGTCCTACCTAAATATATTTAGTTTATATATAACTTATTTTATGCAATTCATAAATTTATAAAGTTCATGATTGAGTCGCATATCAAAGTTCAAAATTTAAACTAAATCATTAAAATATTTTTAAAATTTTCCAAAACTTGGTATGTTATGACCTTGTATAGGTTAAATATTGTTTAGATATTGATTTTGTACAAAATCGCCGAGTCATGTCCGAGAATCAGTCAGATTTCAACAACCGATCAATAACAGAGTACCGTTATACGTATTTTTTTTTTGCCAAAAACGTTGTACACCATCTGATAGCATACATTTAACCCAACTCAAATATGAAATTTGATCAAAATCGTAGGAGCCTTTTTCAAGCAAATTGATGTTTTCACTTAGGTTTGAAGAAAGTCTATCCTGCCGTCGGCCACAAAGACAGACAGACAGTCCACTTTTTTTTTGTTAGAACGAACAAACCAACACTGCTTGGCTATCAAAAGGTAATTGTGTTATATTCGGCATATAACACAATCACCTATGGCCAACAATTAAATGAGAGGAGAACCAAATGCTTACTAGCTATGGGGAAAAAGGAAATCCACATCGCGCGATCGTCACTATGGCCAAAAGGTTGAGCATAAACTCTCTGGGCTACCGTATGACCTGTCAAGATGAGGGAGAAATAGAAACCATCTGATTTCAACAAGGCTTTTCACTCAGTACTCGTATGTCATATGATAGTATTCTTATAAATAAATTAAGATCAACTGATATTCATTCAATGCTACATAAGTCGATTTCTGGTTACATTTTAAATAGAAAGTAGTATTTAAAAATTGGTTGTTCTTAATCTAGGCTCATTGAGGTCTTATCTGGTGTACCCCAAGGTAGTCACTTAGGGCCTTTGCTCTTTAATATTTTTTATTAATGAGATCCCTTCATTGCTTAAACATGCTAACTGCTTGATGTTTCGCCGATGACCTAAAGATCTTTTTGCATGTTAAAAATATATATGATTGTGAAAGTCTCCAAAATAATTTAAACAAAATATTGTAGTTAATTGGTGTGAGTTTAATCGACTTGCCTTGGATTTCTTAAGCGAATGTGTGCTAAATTTTCGTACTGTCTGTTTATATGTCTCTAGTGCCACCTTTCCTTGAGAATTGCTCTATAGTTTGGTGTCCAATCTACGTCAATTCTATAATTCGACTAGAAAGGCTACAAAAATCCTTTACAAGATTTGTTATAAAGCAAATGAAATGGAATCTTGATATGATGCCCTTATTATATTATCCCAGAAGATGCGTTTTAATTGGATTAGATACCTTAGAAAAAAGGCGAAATGTTCATTGTATATAGTTTATTCATGATGTCTTTTCTTATCGTATAATAAGTCATGATATACTTGAAAAATGTTATTTATATTCACCAGAAAGAATTCTTCGAACAAGAAACTTTTTATTGAATCCTAGACTTTTTTACAATTATTGTCTTAACGAACCAATGACTAAATGTATAAAACTTTTTAATTCTGCCTGTACCGAAGTACTCGTAGATTTATGTGATGATAGATCGAAATTTAAATTATCAATATTCAATCTGAATATGTCCTAAAATATATGTAATTTTGAATTTTAAAGTACTACTGAATACATATCTGAAATCAGTTAGAGTTAAGATCGGCAGATGGAAATAAACTAAACTAAATCAAATACTTGCTCTGCGACTGCCCAAATCTCCACAACCGTCTCCTCCTCCATATGTGAAATAGACTCTGCGGAGAACTGGGTAAGTTGGCACATGCATCGCTGATGGTCTTCACGAGATTCATAAGTAGCACACGCTGGTTCGAGCAAGAACCAGCTAACTAGAAACAATGTTAGATGCGGTAACATAACCCAAGAGGAACCACAATGGCCCAATAAGCTCCCGTGTAAGCACCTTTCGAGATGCACAGCCCCCCCAATCTAACTTAACCTTTGGCCTAGCCAATGACAGGAAATTTAAAAAAAATTTATTTTTAAATTTTTTTTAGAAAAGTAAAGAAAAAAAAATTATTTGTGAAGGTAGAGTAAAGGTCCATTCACAGCTCAGCGACCGGCGAATGCGCGAACTGCGAACAAATCATTTTTAGTGCATTTAAAGGCACACAATTAACAACTTTACTATTCCAAAAGAACAGAGCTTAATTTATCTATCGATTAATAGGAAAAAAGTTAAATTTTAATTAGTTTCTGCGAAAAAATAAACAATTCGCTGATTTTTCCGCGAATAGGCGAATACTTCTTGCGAACTGTCAAATTTTATTCACATTCCACAGATGTGAAATGCAATCCACATTCGCGCGACCAAAACATTCCCGAGAGTTTAACCTCACAATTCTTTTGTTTTGTTCTTAGTGGTCGGTCAGAGCGCAAAGTATTTCAAATAATTATAATTATGTTTGAATTTTGTTGATAAGAAGATAACAAACAAAAATTAAAGTTGCACATGTATTAATGAATTTTTAAGAAATTAATTCCTGAAGTTGAGGCACATCCAGCAATTTACTAATAGTTTTTTTCTTAGCAGAATGTGTTGCCTGACTCCCATTGAACACTTATATTTTTTAGAAATTCGCAGATTGCTGCGACTAGAAAAACAAGTAGCTGTGAATGAAATGTCAAAATTTGCGAATATTACGCTCGTTCGAGCTGTGAATGGACCTTAAAACTCGAAAAAAAATATTTGTTTATTGATATTGACTGAAAGATGCGCTAATTTTGGAAATATATATTTACTCGTAGTTCCGTTATTTTCGCTTCAACAGTTGTTAAGAACAAAAATGGTATGTCGAAATTAAAATCTTGGAGTATACCTATATTACGTTGTAGTTATGTATAACTTAGTTTGGAAAACCATTTCATGTAAAATATAAACGACTATTACAGTTTTAAAGTCGATTTAATTGATTTGTTTTGCTCTGTCCAGCAGCTTGGGCTGTGTTGAACTTTCAATCATGACAGACAGGCAGAGTTCAGAGACATACTTTTTTCAGTTTCTCTATAATATTAATATCAAAATTGATTACAATTTCGAGATTGATTTTCACGAAACCAATATGTACTTGCCTTCTACAGGAGCTTGCACAAAATAGTTTTCAAATACAGTACTTCTATAAACAAAAATAAAGATTCGTCAAGTGTTAGGGTTCGCTACCGTCCTTTCCACGTTTTCGTTTTTGCTTCGTCGTTAATCCGTAAGCTATAATTGCTTTTGAAAGGGTCATGACAAAACAAACATTTTTTGTTTCATGTCTGACTATTTGTTCTCAGAAGTCTTGCTCTGATATGCAAGTACATACCTACACAGCTTCGTTTAAAATTTGTCGCATAGAGTGTGGGTAAAATGCGTTGAGCGGGGTTTTGAAAGTCATCATTCCAATTTAATTAGTCGCCTAATTCAAGAACGTCTGAACCAATTCTGATGAAATTGCTTGTAAGTTTAGAGCTTAATCCGAACTTAGTCTTTCTTATCTTGAATAAATTTATGGGAATGAGCTCAAAAAATGTCGAATCATCTTTCGCGGACACCTAAACTGAAGAATCACGTAACCGATTTTGATGAATTTTGAGTTTTATGCAAAATTGGACGTGTAGATGCGTAAATCTGAAAAACATCAAATTCGAATGAAGCTAGGGTATGAAATGATGGAATGTTTTTTAATCCAAGGACTGCTTGTGTCCGGAGATCTTTTGTATTTCTTCTTTAATATCATGAATTTAAATTTTTCAGATTTTTCGTGAGATTTTTTCTCTTGTTCTGCAAATTTTATCAACAAAAAATGCTTTTTAAATAGTTGGATTCATTAAGTTTAAGCTTTCATTTAATGTGTCACACGATGGGGAGGAAATATGTTTTTTTTTTTTTTCTGGGGTAGATTATGCCCTAAATACAATATTTGTATGATTTTCGTTTCGAATACGTTGTTCCTTATTGCTTTCGGTTCACCACATACCACATTTGACCGAATTTCGCAACAAGCGCTCCCTCATTCATTCATATTGTTAACATGAATTCCACAAGTTATAAGTTGTGGTTTAAGGCAAATATTTTGAATTTAATTTATTTGATTGACATGAATGTGTTAATTCAAAATTAAGAACTGATGAATAGGAGTTTATTAATAATAATAGTTCGAGGTCAACGTCCACAATTCAATCACTCTTTGCAGCTGTGACATCAAACTAACTACGGAATAAAAGTTCCATCCCTGCTCTAATGCAATACTTTTAGCAAATACTGTTTAAATGAAATTTTAAGATTCTTTTCGTCTGCTATAAGCCATCCGCACAATTCACAATTTATTCGTTCTTATTTTTATTTCTTTTTGTTCCGGTTTTGTTTCGCTTGGATTAGGAAAATTTCCGATAATTTATGTTTTACGGTTGATGAGCAATCTAAAGCAGAAGCGTGTGGGTGGGTGCTTTGTCGTCAAGAAGTGGACAAGAAATATGGCAAATGGCTGATCCTTTAAATTTATTTTAAATTCAATTTAAAAGTCAGTATGTCCCTGGTTTTCTTTATCGTCCTTTATCATGTCATTTTTCGTCCAGGCAGAGGATAAATGGTACTGTTTTTGGTGTGCGTGTATGTATGAGAACGGTGTTATTTGAATAACCCCTCCTTGGATATGGAAAGGATATGATGATAGAAGCTTCTGCTTTTTGAAATTCTTTTCACCGTAAAACTTCCAATTGAAACGCAGTCGCCAAATTATGATGATCTATTATATTACATACGAGTATTCGCTTCCAGTGTTTCAGTCTACTTTATGCTGCGTGCTTTATGGCAGCACACGCAGCACTGCTATTCTACGAGGATAGGGGGTAATTTGCATAAAGATCCTTGTAATGTGGATGTGTAAATTTATTCATTCGTGCAGCTAAAACTACCACCTTAACCATCAGTGCCACCACAGCAGAGGTCTCATTGGGATACAAATGTCCTTAAAATAGTATGTTTTATGTTTTTTTGATTTTATCTAGCGTAGCAAACAAGAAGAGCTACGCGATAAGTGAACAAGGCTTATGGAATTTCTCGAGAGGAAAGCTATCGTTAGCTCAAATTATTGCATCGCAAGTGTTATAGAGTACAAGGGGCGTAACAAAGGACATATTTTCTATTTATATAAGAATTAGCTTAATAAATTGGTTATGGTTGGGTTTAGGTTTATCCATGTATGGGATGTTGCATGACGCTTCAATTATCTTACTCAATATTAAATACATTTTATTGCATATTCAGTTTTGGTGGAGCAAATATTATCGTATGTTTTCCGGTATCCCGATGGGGATGTAAATTACGAATAAAATGGGAACACGAGTTCCCTTTTTTTTGGAATGTAAAGTCAATAAGATTAAATGATTGACGTTTGAAAAAGGATGGTTATTGAAAACAGACAGATTATTGTTGCGGAGTTCATTGGTCTTCTCTAAAGAGCTGAAGCCAATTAGTTTTGGTCTAATAAGTCAAGTGATCTCTGTTCTAAAGATTTCTGCAAAAACCCGTTTATACAACATCTTTTTTTTTCTCTGACTTTTAATTCATTTTTCATTGTCTGAAATGGTTTAAATTGGTGAAAAGTTATCGGCCTGACAATGAAAGACTGCGATTTTCAGTTAAAAAATGATTTTAATTTTCTACATAATCTCCCTTGACTTCAATACCCTTGGTCCAGCGTTTCTCCAACATCAGTATTCCTTTTTGGAAGTAAGAGCCTGGAAGGCTGTGAAAATATTCAACTACGGCCCTCTCAACTTCTACATTGGATGCAGTTTTTCCATCGCCAACGCACACTTGTGTACAGGTGCATTGTCCTGGTGAAAGATGATTTTTCTTTCTTCTTCAAGCCAGGCCTCTTCTCGCGAATTTTGGCATCCAGCTGGTCAAGAAGGTTGGAGTAATATTCGCCTGTAATTGTTGTCATACTTGTCATATGAACTAATGAGAAGTGCGCCCAGGCAGGAAACATAAATTTTTGCTGATTGGAACGCCATCTCTGCGTCAGGCCGAGAACTTTTCACCTTGCCCTCGAACCTCAACTACTACTGAAGAACAGTTCCTATTTCTGAAGCTGGGCTATACAGTAGCTAGTGGCGAGATTTTAGCCAACATTATAGCAATTCGCTTATGACTTAGAAAGCATTTAGTGATACACTAACCGAATTAAACTTCGAAAGAGTGTTTAATTTAATTTTATTAATTCAAGGTTTGGCTCCCCCATCTGCTTCGTCCGCTTGGTACAAATTAATATATTTGTATTCGCCGCCTGTTGCTATTCCTACACCCCTTGAAACATTAATTTATTCTCATTTATTCATCTACTCAACAAACAAAACACCATCAAAATCGGTTCAGCAGTTCTCGACTTACATGGCTACAACGCGCATAATTGAGTGCTGCATTGTAAAAGAGACTTCTTTTTTTTATTGAAAAGCATATATCATAGTTAAGGCTTTTACCAACGCCAACTCAGTTCACCAGTAACACTGGCAATTTAGGGTTTTTAATTTCTCGGGGTTTTTACAATCCCAGGATTCCGGACAAAAAACAGAACGATTCCGGAATAATCTCGGGATTTGAAATACTGTGTGAAATTCAAAATTGAAAAGTGTGCATTTCTGTTTTTTAAACATTGGAAAAGTTCACAAAATATAATTGTAATATTTTGTTAACATATGAGTAGGTCCAATGTAATACAACTATGAAGCACGGATCACGATCTCTACTACACCTTTTGATGAAGCCATCGATTTTGGTAGTGCAGGTTTTGTCCATTCAGATTGGTCAGATCGTTGAAGAAGTATTCTACATTTTAGGAGTATGTACCCCGAAATCATTGCTTGAACTGCCCAGTCTCTGACCATGTCTGCCGATGACGCAGTGTACTGTGATGACGTTTATATGTTTGAAGATGTTATCCCTAAGGTGTATTATTATTATTAGCTGTTGCTGAGGATAGAGACGGAGAGTTTCTTAACACTGCGACCAGACAAGATCTTTTGTGTTGTTACTTGACACCTTTAAGGCAGAGACGAATTAGATTTGGTCTTGCATAAAATTCAGGTCACGAAAGAACCTGAGAATGCTTTTTGCAGATAAGTTTCGAACCTCTTTCTGAGGAGTCTGTCTGCTTTGGGATATTCGCACGAGACGTGTTCCGCAGTTTCTTGATCTTCCAAACAAAACCGGAAAAGATATGATGGAGACTTTCACATGTTAAGGCTCAGGATTGACTATATTAGCCTAGAAGTTTTGGGGGGCATTTAACACGCTCATTGAGGTAGTTATAATTTTGAATACGTACAAGCTATGGAAATCAACAGAATCCCGTCATATGGCAGCTTTGAAGTGAGAAACATAATCAACATTCGCCTGCATATGCGCGCATATGTAAAACCACGAATACTCACAATCTTATCATCCAACACATAATAAGCCCAGCGTCGATTCGTTAAATGTTCGTTCAGTTTTGCAAACATGAGCGAACATAAGAAAGAGCAGAGCCAGTCGCTCATATTAAAATTTTCCAAACAAAATTTTGGACTACGAATTTGTGCACAGAAAGTGTTCGCAAAAATAGTTACCTTTTCGATAAAAGAGATGTCTTTTATATTAGTAAAGTTTAAGAGGAAAGGTCATGGGATGATGTTTCAAAAGAAACGGGCAAATCATGAGAGAGAGAGAGAGAGAGAGAGAGAGAGAGAGAGAGAGAGAGAGAGAGAGAACAATGAGAGAAAAATAATTTGTAGATTGATTTGACAGATAGGTATGCAAAAGTATTATGGTCATCGGTTGAAATTGACAGAACATAGGTAACCATTTCGTTCAGTTATGACATTAGCTTATGTTTCCCAATGTTGATTACGGTTTAGCCTTTAGACTAAATTTTAGTGATAGTCCGGATCTAATTCGACTGCGTAAATTAGGCAATTATTAATATAACCTTCGTTGCTTCAGGGTGAGAGAAATTCAAAATAATATTGCTTGTTGATAATCGTAACCTCATAATACTGAAGCTCAAGACATCAATTTTCAATAAAATCGCATAGGCCATGTCCGACAAATAACAAGTTTTCGCAGTGCTGCTAATCAGTATGGTGGTTATATGCAAACTTAATTTAAGGTCGATTTAGGCAGTTTTTATTAATTTGAAAATAATTTTTCATTCACTTTCCAAAAATGATAAGAGTAAACCAAGGCTATGCAGGTCAAAGAAGGTAATACTATTCGTACATCTTTATTAGAGACAAATGAGATGATTACGGAAGAAAATCGCAAATGAGGTGATAAATTATATCATTTCCCATCTATTTCTCTATTTCTTAAATTATCTCATTACCATCAAATGAGATGGCAAATGAGTATAAAACAAAGTTAATTAACCAAACATACCTTTTATTGAATTGAATTGAATGGAAAACTGTCAAAAAAAGAGAGTATGACATTCTACGTTCAGGCAACAATCGCTTTGTTTGTGGAGTCATTTCTGACGTCTCTGCTGAAATAGTTAAACAATTGCTCGATTATTACCTCATGCATACACTTAAACTCTGAAAATGTCAGCTTTGCGAATTGAAGCTTCGAATACACTTACAAATCAAATAAGCTAAATGTAATGAAAATACCTCGAAATGAGTCTACGGCTGTAGAGAAAATATAGTACAAGACTCATAAGGCTACGGTCCTTTGCAGTATAAAACAACCTTTACTTCGCTCATGACTGCTAAGGAATAGATATTTCAATATAAGTCACGCTAGCCGAGAGGTTTGGCACAGTATGAGACAAGTGCTAAGCTAATGAGGAGATAACCACTAAAAGGAATTGAGATACGAAATTTCATCTTTCATGGGGAACAAATTCGTTAGGGCTTTGCTTGTGAACTTGGTCAATGACATAAAAAAAAAAAGAATCACACCCTCTCATGTTGCATGGCATTGATTTTTCGACCTTCATACTTCTCGGTATCCAAAGTCTATGTGCAATGTTCGCTCAATATTCCCAAAAAGCTATGCAAACAGACTAGCCCTTCTTTTACTGCCTTTCCTCACCCACGTATATAAACCGATTAAGGTCATTGGTTTACGACTCAAACAGTCAATGCAGACAACATTCTATCAGGACATCATTTTTCCACTAAATTCCATGTTAATTATATCAAATTGACGTAATTTCAATTTGAATATCCTTTAACGAGGCCAAACTGCCAACCCAAATAATGAAGGAATCCCCAATTAGAACTGTTGTTAGTTCACTTATTCGATAGTTGCACACGTTCCATTAACTAGGTATCATTCTTTCTATATTTTACAAGAAATCCATACATCAGATACACATAAACAAGCACACACTAGACTACAGTCCACAGTAAACGTGCCGGATCGATAAGAAATGTCTAGTTATTCTATAAATATAGCCTCACGTATAGATAGCACTTTTGTATTGCTACCTTCCGAAGAGTAAATCACCTTATGGGGATAATTTGAATTTCGAAATAGACACGAAGCCCGTTGTGACTTTAACACGCGAACTTATTTTCTGGCCTCAATACCTTTCCTGCGCAACCTATATTGATTATTTTCACTGAAGGGTGGCAAGGGGAACAACATGACTCCGTACCTCAAGTAACCAGCTACACCATGTGCACCCAATTTATGTGACCTCCTCCTTGGCCACGGCGTCACAATCTTCGTGGCAGCGCCAATCAACCTTCGATTCTTACCTCCCACCAAGGCTAGAAGATGACTAAGTAATCCGCTTTTGATTAGCCATGATTTCGGTTTCGAATTTCATGGTAATTGAGATACATTTGCAATGATTCGACTTTGACAGTGGCAAATTGTCGCTGTGAATTTAATTAAATGGTAATCTTTAGGTACATTTAACACCACCTGAGGTTTCCTTTTCATCGCATGTACTCGTACTCGTACATGTACCCAGCTCCACCTTTTGCCAATTTTGATTGCCAATCAAGCAGATGCGATATGAATTTGCATAAGAAAAGGTTATTCAGGAAAAAAAAGGATGGAGGATCATCGATGAGAGTTCATATGAAATGTGGCAAGCATTTCACTTTGAATGAGGAAAAAAAAAAAAGAAGAAAGGTCTAACATGACTATCCCTTCCTCATTATCCGCAACCGTTGTAAGAGAACACAAACACCTGTGGTCTATTGTTCCACAGGCGTACAATGAGAATGAGATACTTCTACAAAACTAATATATCTCGTCCGTAGATGGGTGTTAAACGTGCGCAATAAGTTAAACTGGAACACGTTCGTACAGCTATTAGTTCCATTGTTTTTAAAATGCCCACAAACAACAATGGGATAATGACATAGTGGATTATAGATTCCTTTTGTTAACTAACTAGCTGAAACTATTTTCTTTCTTTTTATTCTAATAAATATTTTATGCTTTTTGTGGTTGCAGTGCTATGCTATCTGTGGTGACAACTGTGCTGTGTGTCGTTTGCTACTGCTGCCACCGTAATATTAAGAAGCGAACCGAGGCTGCATACCGACAAAGGTGGATGGATAATGACGCTAATATGGAAATATACAGTGTGGAGCAGGTGAGTGAAGAATATATAGTTATTTAAAGATGGCACGTGGATTATTATTTTACGTATATTGGTGGCAAGGTGGGGGAATCCAAAAATATGACTTTTGTATTGTAAATGTTTTGACCATATCTGTCATAAAGAAATGAAGTGGATACATGTGTACAGTGGCTCACAGTGAAAGTCGGACACACTCCTAAATAAACGGACAGCCAATAAAATATAAAAAAAAAATATTTCACACAATTATAATTTTATTTATAACAAACTACCGCAATTCATGTTTTGATGCTCAACAAAAAAGGCTCCAATTCATTTGTAATGAAAAATAATCATCAGAATTCACCTCAAAGCTAAATTCGGATACTTGCACTTTATACTTAATAAAGTACACAACTAACTGTACGTGGTTTATGTTCAAAAACTCAGATTTTTTATAAATCCGTTTAAATTCGATTTATTTTTAATTTTCCTAAACTTAGTATGCCATAACCTTACATATGTCAAATATTGTTTAGATTTTTATTTTAAACAAAGTCAATTTAACCATAGCCGAGAAAAATACAATTTGTATTAACCAGTTATTAAGTAAAGTACCGTTATACGTCTTTTTTGGCGAAATCCTAAAACGTTATCTTGTAGCATATGTCCACCATAATTTAAATATCGAATTTGATCAAAATCGAAATTTGTTTCTTTCGAAATCGGTCATTATTAAAGTACCGTTAAATTTAGGGTTAGAATGAAAATTCCGATTTCGCCTCGAACTGTAGTCCTACTTACAGACCACATGTACATATGTTTGAAGTGAATTTGACGAGCAGTTTAGGTTGCAATCGTGCGTGCAGACAGAATGGAGAGACCCACTTTATTCAGTTTCTCAAAAGTTGAATCAAAATCTGGAGATCGAACATTTTCAGGAAACTAATATTTTGTCGGCTCATATTTGATTGGGAGGCCTTTATTTCTATTCTTTGTGGCACTGACGAGATTAGTTTTTCTCGAAGAATGCTATCAATTGTGTGCAATTCCTGTAAAAGAGCCTTTTCCAAGTTCTTTTTGTTGGAAATTTCGAGATTTTTTATCTCTTGCGCTTGTTACGCCCGGCGATCTGAATTATCCATTACTTCATCAATAAATTGGAGATCTCCGGAACAGCGGATATGCAGCCACAAATCATGACGAAGCCGCCTACGTGTTTGACAGTTGGACCAACTTTTATCCTTCAGCTACTTGTATGTATTGGCTTTTCATCCCACATTCGTTCGATCGTCAGATCTGAAAATTTTAAATTTACTTTCGTCTATAAAAAAAAAATTCGTTGCTCCAGAACGAAACATCTTGATCCCAATTTTGAAACATATTTTTTTTAAACTTTACAAATCTTGCTTATAAAATAATTAGTCGGGCGGCTCGACCGTTGAATCTATGCTTACATAAAGGAATCCTAATTGCTTCAGGATCAACTTCCTCCCCCGGAGGTTTTTTCATTTCTGGTTTTGATAGACTAAGGTGTGGATATTTTGTTTGTTTTTCGGTTCGATCCATAGTTTATCGCTTTTTGTCGGTATTCTAACGGTTTTGAAATTTGAAAGCGTCTCATAACATCGTGAACTGTTGTATGGCTCCCATTATTAATTTGCCCAATATCACGAACTGATTTTCCTTCCTAGAAATGCTTTGATGTTCTCTTATTTCGAATGATGTCTGATCTCTCTGTCTTCCCATTGTGACAATTAGGATCAGTTTTCGCAATGAACTGAAGAACTTTCAATCTCAATACAAAATTCTCTCTCTGATTGAAACTACATTCGTTCGAGTTTTACTTTGAATTACATTTAAAATATATTGACCATGGTATTCGAGTTTCACTTTGAGTCACTGTAGATTCAAATGAATTTGAAAAGTACATGAATATCATATTAGCTCAACAAATGTCAGACATTCGAATTTCATAGTAAATGACCTCTTGACGTATTGTAGCCTGTGGAGTTGGGCTGCCCATTTCCGCTTGGTGGCATTGTAAACCAATTTCCGACTTTTTTTTAGGTCTACTGCGTATTTAATTCGAACCTACATATACACTGCAGGTTAAAAATTGAGTACACACATCTGAATAAAAGATACAAAAAAATCGATGATGGAAAAGTATTAGTCAGCATTTAAATTTTTTATTATATAAAAAAAAATCCTGATATTATATGATGAATTAATGCAATTATGTACGCGAAGACCAAGTATTATTTTTGACATCTCCAATAATAGCAACTCGTGGCCGAGACAGTCAGTGTGCTGCGATAACGAAATCCTCTAATATGTGATCGAATCCCCTCGAGGAATGAATTTTTTTTTTCTAATTTTTATTCAATTTACAATTATTATGTTGACAAATTAGCAACACATTAGCCTCTTTCAATTGAGGTTTTACTAGAACCCGGGTAACTCCTCAGTTGATAGACCATTGGTGGCTAAAATCAAGTCTATCACATGTTCAATTCCTGCCCGTGTACCATATTTTTCATTTGTGCAAGTATTTTATTCCATCATAAACAGAATTTGTATCCAAAAACAAAAAACTTATCGTGGGTTTTATTAACCTAAAAAGCTCAAGATTTGATTTTTCACTTTTGAACTCTATTAACCAGACTCACTCTACAAAGACTGTTCCATAATTTTTGTCATATGATCGACTAAATGTAATTGCTGTAGAGCAATAATTCTTTACAATTTTCTAAGTGGCCTCACTGCTCACTTCTGTTCTATGGAATAGTTTACCATCCGTCCAGAGGTGACATTTGGAATTTAAGAGCGAATGGTATGACCTAAACGATAAACCCTGTACCGGTCGTCCAAAAAGGTATCTACTCCTGAAACATTAGCCTAAACAAGAAAGCTTTGTACTATCTGGGTACCTTATGCCCTTAAACCCGAACAAAGCACTGCAGAGAATTCTGGACTCTAGCCCGAAGATCTCGTTCCTTAACAGAAGAATTATGGACGTATTTTTCACAAAGACGAATTTAGTGAAGGAAGTTATGCTTGAACATCGGAGGACGGTCACTGCCAAGTGGTATACGCAACAGTGTCTTCTTTAATTGATGGAAGCCCTCACAAATCTGCGATCAAGCAGTACACTGCGCTCGTGGCAAAGACCACGATAATATACTAGCACACAGAGCAGGACTCCCACCGTTATGTTTATTAAAAGTTGTATTAAAAAATTGTATCCGAGGTCAAAGAGCACTATAGTTAAAATTTACAGAAAAGTGGTTGTCCGTATGTCTGTGTGTCTGTCTGTGGCATTGTCCTTAGCCTCTTTCGTTCATGATAACTTCAGCAAAAATACATCTATTTTATTTCTTCGTTCTTTTATTTAAACAAATTTAATTCTCGTTTGTTTCTCTTTAAATCCATTGAAATAATAAATCATTTTATGTTGTAAAATGCTTGCTTTTAATAATAAACTTATTCATTCTTTCAACCGAAATTCTAGATTACTCACTGTATCTTTTTTCAATCTCGGCATACTACGTGTAGCACTCATTTTTTTCTACTATATATGGTGGACTATTGCTTCCGAAATCCAGCAAAGCACTCCCACATCACTTCCTTTGAAGATTGACATTGATCACAGACACTTTTATCCAAATCCAGCTTTTCCGATAATAGCTGTATGGGGTTTAGATACGGAGATTGTGGCGGGTATACCATGTTTTTTTTATAACGCCTTCCGCATCATTCTCTTTAAGAAATCTCCTGCATAATTTACGGCTGTATTTTGGAATCATTGTTTTGCTGCATGATAAATTCATTTCCAATTATTCGTTGGCCAGATGGTAGAATATTGTCAGAATCTGTTTTGTATTGTTCCTTCTTTATGATTCAATCAATGCGAACCTAATCTCCTTCTCGACTTGCAAAAACATCCACAGACCAAAGCGGTCTAGTTATTTGTTTGTATATTTACATATATTGATGCTGATCTATTTTTTTATTACAACATTTAAGGAAAGTTATGTTTTTACGGACAAAAGAGTAACACGTACTCGCACCTATGCGGTGTTCATTTGAAAATCACTCGGATTTGAAACTTAAGCTAAATTGTTAAAATGTGTGTTTATCAATTTTCCAAAATTTGGTAGACCATATATCCATATAACCGTATGTATATGTCAAATATTGCTTAGATATAGATTTACAACTAAAATTTTTGAAGCATATACGAGAAATAGCAAATTTTCAAGAATTCAGTAAAAAGTGAACTATTTACCGTTATACTATTTTTTTCTTAAAATCTTTGTACGCAATTTAATGACATGTCAAACTCAACTCAAATATCAAATTTAAACAAAATCGTTATAGCCGTTTTCGATAAAATCGATTTTTTTAATCGGCCATTAGCCAAGTTTCGATTTCGCCTCGCCCCACCGACTCGAGATACCCCAGATATGAAGTAAATCCGTCCAGCCGTTTGAGCTGCAGTCCAGTGCACTTAAAACTGTCTGTAATAGAATTGAGAGACCTACTTTTTGAGTTTCTCTAAATTTCGAGTTCAAAAATTTCAAATTTATGAAAATTTTATAAAACAATGACTCAAACACAATTCCGATGTCATTTTTCAAAACAAAAACCGTAATTTTGGAGATGACTTCAGTACGAGCAAAAGTCGCAATAAAAATGTTGTTATTCGTATGTAGGCATATGACATATCTTTGAGAGAAGAGCTCACAATGGAGGAATGAGGGTTCCCCTTGCATTGGACATGGTTCGTGATATGCAATAGAATATTTTCGGATTTATAACGACAAATAAATTAGATACTGATATTCTTATTAATTTGGGAGATATTACTTTTTTTTTATGTACGAGTAAGAAGCGAATTGTTTATTGCATACTTCATCCCCGTGCGTCTCGAAGCCTTCTAAGAACGTCCTCTAACCAGCAAACAAAATTTCACTAAAATCGGTTTAATAATTCAAAATTTATACAAGAATGCGATCGACAAAATGCCATGTTCGCATTTCAAATGGAATAATACGAATAGTTACAAGCATCTTCGTTTTAACGGAACGGTATGTGCGAACGGAGACGTGCTTGATGAATTTTTATTAGTAATTGCTTGATCTGATATTAAAAGAAGCCTGTGAAACAAATTTTCAATTCTGCTAACTTTCCGTATATTATGCTCAGTTTACGTGCCTTACTTCATTGCCTTGTTCCATGGGAAGATAGTAAGAGAGATAGTTTGATGTTGGAATTACGTTCATTTGCTCGCTTTCTTATGAGCTGATATGCATGTTATGTTAATCGAGCGTTTAAGGACAATGCGAGAGCTTCTTCGAAAAAATAGGGTTTTGGCTCCATCGGTTGCGATACGAGCAGCATTTTTATCTTTGTGATCCTGATCACAAAAGGTCACCTTTTGATATTTGTTGTATACGTTTTCTCTACTACATACAAGCTTATCTCTGCAGCAAACAACTCAGAATGCAGCAGATGTTAGGTTTAGGTTAGGTTTTTGATGGATTGACGTAGGTTGCAAGACCTACTATGCCATACTTAGATCAATGTAAATCCATTGTGATGCCCATTGCCAACAACACGCGGTGTTCCAAGCGGTCCCCCATCTAAGTACTAACCGCGCAGATGTTGCATTCAGCTGTTCTAGTTTTCAAACATGGATCGGTGAATTCTTTGCACCGTCTCCCTATACCTAGGAACTATTCGATGCTTCAGACTTAAACACGGCTATAGACAATTCCTCTTTCAATTGCGTCAACATCCTTTCTACCAAACGTGATGCCATCTTTTAGTGACTATTCGTACCAAGAAATGTGTTAAGAAAAAAAAGAATCATAAGGTAAAATGGATGTATTTAGACCTCACTGCCATATTTTTGTATAATTTGCGCGCGCCAAAGGAGATATGAATACTCCTATATTATATCAGGGCAAGATTGGTGTAGTGGTTTGAAACTCAGGTGGTATTAAGTTTCAGTAAACTCCAAGGGTAGCGTCCAGGTAGCTGGGGAGTATTTTTGTTTTGTTGTTAATTTTGTTGCTTGTAATTCACAGTACTTTTGTCAGTCCTTCTAATGTCAACATCGCGATCAAGTTGCATTTTCAGTCATATTAACACCCTGTTGACAGTGTTATGCCTACGCATTAGAGTTGACATAAGCTTTCGCAACTGATCGATTTTTTTTTTTATTTCTTGCGAAATAGGTAGATGATTCTTGACATCAGGATTTGAACCGTGAACCTGTAGCGTGACAAGCGATGATATTACCTCTACACCACGGCCAGCTTTCTAAGACTTGGCGGGAAGTATAGATTGACGCGTTATCCTGTTGAAAAATTAAAATTTCCTCGGAATAACTGAAGCAAACCTCTCAATTTGTTCGTTAATAAATTCAATATATCTGGTGCTGCTAATTCTGGCACTGACAAATTTGATTTCAGTCCTTGAACCTTCTCCCATTTGACGGCGATTTAAAATTCGTTGCTAGTTTGGCAGATCGTGAAAATAGTAATCCCAGCCATCAGGTCAAGTCAGATGAAACTGTTTTTCATTTCTGAATATGACTTCTCTCTACTTGGCTGCGAATAAACTTCATACGGCATGTTTTGTGAGCTTCAGTTAAAGGTGGCTTCTAAAGCAGTTTCCCGCTATAGCTGCGATTTGACGATCCGTTACAGAAGAATTTGAAGTTTCCCGTAAAATCGGACGTTTTTCTCTTGGAGTTAATGCTTATGGGCCTTCCAGGAGACTTTCTTTTGCCATACGACTTCGACTTCTCTCCATTGAGTTTGATATTTTTGCCATACTCCAGCCTTCACTCCTAAATTTCAAAATTTCTTGTACTTCAGCTGAATTTAACATTTTTCCGCGTGTCATATTGTCCTTTCTTAAAAAAAAAGTTTATAAAATTTAACAAATGATACTCGTAATAAAACAAGAGCACAACTATTTTCACTAATGTTTACTTCAATACATCCTTATAAATCATCCTTACAAAACAAGAAAATTAATTACTTTTCCGGAAATAATTTTATGGTAGTGCGGTCTAAATACAACTTGTTACCTAATTCAATCAGATTTGGCAAATGTGGGTCTCTCAATCTTGTCTGTCTGTTTGTATGTGCGCTGGACTAAAGCCTTACAATTCGAGATTTAATTCGAATTTTCATTCTAAACCCAAAATTAACGGTACATTACTAATGGCCGATTTTGAAAATAAAACAATTTTCTCGAAAATGGCTCTAATGATTTTGTTTAAATTTGATATTTTACCGAATTGAGTATCTCTTCTATAAAGGGCAATTATTGTTTTTGTGACAATTTTCGCCAATTTTCTAACTTTTTTGTTCAAGAAAATTTATCACAAAAATTCTAAGAGGTGTCATTTTGAATTTCGCGCCATTGTTGAACTGTCAACATTCAACTATCATTGCGATGACTTTTGACAAGTAAAATGTAGGAGGTTATTAAATATGGATCGATACACACTTGCACAACATGTTGAAATAGTGAAAATTCACTACAAAAGCGGTGAAAATATCGCAGAAACGTTCGCACAGCTTTTGGTCATCATCAAGCCCCTTCTCGCACATCTATAGTGAATTTAATCGATAAATTTGAACGTCTCGGACAGGTTAGTGATGTCAAGATTTCAACTCGTGTTCGACCGGCAAGGTCAGCTGAAAATATTGCCGCCGTAGCTGTAAGTGTGAGTGAAAACCCAGGTATATCCATTTCGAGACGATCACAGGAATTGGGCCTATCCGCAACCACTTTGCACCGCATTTTGTTGACACAACAATTAAAGCCAGCTGATCACGCACAACGCCGTACTTTCGGTGATTGAGTGCTGGAAATGAATGAACAAGATCATGATTTTCTACACAAAATTATTCTGAATGGTGAGACTCATTTCCATTTGTCTGGGTTCCTAAACAAACAAAACTTATCGTTTCGAAAATCCAAGAGAAATAGTGGAACAACCTCTCCATCTTTTTGGGCTGGGTACTGTCATTGGGCCTTATTTTTTTTTTCGAAAATTATGCTGGTGCGACCGTTTCAGTGAATGGATTGCGTTACCGAACGATGTTTACTAACTTTTATTTGTCTGAAATTGATGCTATGGACGTGGACGACGTTTATTTTAAGCAGGATGGCGCCACATGCCCCACAGCTGGTAAAACAATAGTTCTATCGCGTGACAAATTTCTTAGACGTCTGATTTCTCGAAATGAAGACTTCAATTGGCCACCGAGATCATGCGATTTAACACCATTAGACTTTTTTCTTTGTTGCTATGTTAAAGATAAAGTCTACCCCAATGCTCTTCCAACGATTCATGTACTAAAAGAAAATATCAAAAAATGTGATGAAAAATTTCATCAAAAGAATGACTAATTATAGGCAGAACCGAGGCCGACATTTGCCAGATATTGTATTCGTTTTTTTATTGATTAAAAATGCCACCTCTTGTTCGATGACCCTATATTTATATATTTTTGGACTCCTTGAAAACTCAGCTTTAATTTGATATGTCGCAAGATGGTGTATATTTTCTTCTTTTTAGTCCACCTGGTTCTATTTTTGTGCAAAATGTCAGCTCTCTAGATCAAATGGTTAAAAAGTTACAAGCATTTGAGACATACGGACATACAGACACCGTGTTGAATCCATTAGTGTTCCGTTTATACTATTCTGGTACGGTACACTAAAATTTAAAGGACAACTTTTTGAGATGATAATGTTTGAAGTAAAAATTAGGGAAATCAAATTTACTTTTTTAAATCAGAGCCGCCCTGCTTGCGAACAGTTTGTCAAATTATAAAGACGAGCATAAAAAGAATGAAATCTAGGGTTCTCCAAACACTTCACCAAGAAAGGAATTCTGCATGGTAATACAATGTATCAAAAATCGAAATCTCTTTAAAAAAAATCAAAAAAAAAAAATGATGGAACCTTAAGGCTACTATACACGTTACTACTTATCTGCACAAAAGTTCAGTTTTATAAACTCGGAAATATTAGGGATTTGACAGTTCCGGTAACAAAAATTATAAGCAAATTTCCTGGGAAAGTGTAAACGTGTGTAAGCACCTTTCGACTAAACATTTTTGATCCGACTTTTACTTGCACCGACTTTTTTCTCGATAAGTCGTAGTATTTACAGCGCTTTTACTTTTATTTCTCGACTTAACCCAAGCAATTATCCATCGGGAGAATTTGATTTCTGAACTGAAACACCCTGTATAAATGATTAGTACCAACAGCCGAGCCGATAGAACCATTCATTCACCAGACAGCAGTTTTTGGGCGTTAACTTTTGAGCAGAGGATGAAATTGCATACATAAGCTTTTGAAATTTGTCCACAGACACTCCTTCTTTTAAAAAATCTCCTTTTTCTAAGCATACGAGTAGGCCTTTACACAACATATATAAATCGTAGACTTTGATTGCTGCACCCTATTTTTTGAAGGTGGTTTCTTTGTCAAAGCTATTTACGGTAATGGTTAAGCTTAATTTTAAAGATTTCATTAGAATCCATAAATTCCGATTAAAATTGGTGACAGCCACGCCCACTTAGTTTTAATCTGATAAAAAATATTAAAAATTTGGGAAATATTCTCTGAGAAGAAGAGTGATGCTTTGTAGCTTCTCTGTATTTTTTATTAACACATTTTTTTATATAACGAATAAGGTAGTAGTGTGGATCAACCCATTATCCACACTGCTGTTATTTGCTGTTGTTAAAAACTTGTGTAATTAGTAATTACTGTGTTGATTGTTATCCGCTTCTATTGTTTAAGGTTGTTTGATTCATCGTAAAAAAAAAGTGTTTTTTTTTTTTATAATATTAATGAGTATTTAATCTTCAAGATGCATATATGTAGATAAGGCAAACTGTATTGGCCACATCAAGCATTACAAAAACTATGTGTATTCTCAACAAGTTATAACCCATTCCAGAGAACCTTAATAGATGTAACCTACTCGTGAATTTACTTTCACTTACTATAATAAACTCAAATGCATCTGTAATCTTTATTTCCCCATCATTTTAAATCTATATTTAATGTACACCTTGTGCATACAAATTTTTGCCAATAAAATAAAAATAAATCCACTGCCAAGTCAAGTTGAGCGTGAAATACAAATAAACCCAAATATATGTACATATTTACTGAAAATTTCCTCCAGCAAATGAACCTAACGAACGAATGAATTCATACACTTTTTGTTCCATTCGAAAACCAACACAAAAAATAATATCTCAAAGGAAAAAAAATGAACCACCATCAGCACAATGATAAATCCGTTCCGTTGTAACCCTTTTCTAACACCAATCCACCCAGTGTGACTTTTTGCACCCACTAACGCCCGCAGCAGTCGCAAAATAAGGACTCACTCAGGTGTGGAAAATCTCGTAAACTTGTCGTCTCTCACTTGGCTGGCAATTAGTTTCGAGACATCCTTCTCTGAGGCAGATAAACCTAGATCCACCTTTGGTTTGTTGCGCCTTTTGTCCTCCCACACCAATGAATCTTTCACCATGCCGCTGTATAATTAAAAAGAATGTCGCCTCTCTACTAATTAAGTGATTTATGCACCGGTGGGATGTCCACCAAGACCACCACCATAACCTCACCATATTACAAGTTGATTTCCTTAATGTCTCAATTAAAGTCTTTATCTTTTTGGCGATTCATTACAGTGCTACGAGACATCTGGCCTCTTCATGGAGTCATCTGAGGGGTTAGCAGTTCCGGCATTAAGCCATGAACCGCCACCATCTTACGATGCGGTGGTGGCCATGCACGAGGAAAGCCAGGTAACCAGAATCTCTCCACCACCGGATTATCGGTCGATGAATGATGTATCTGGGTCATCGAACGGCAATGAGATTCCCAAGTTCATTAGGGGCACCAATCTCCTGGGAATGAAAAAAGTTCTCAGCGCTCAGTCGTGCTGTTCTTTGCAACGTGCAGAGGCGGAGAATCTATTTCAACTTGGGGTGGCTGCTGCTGCTGCCACATCCGGACGTTTTGGTGCGAGTGCCTTAGGGAGGAAATCCTTGCCATACACTACCCGCGATTCGACAGCCATCGGTGAGGGGAGATTTGTCAATCAACCGTACTATCGGGGATGCCCGCTTTGTGGAAAGTTTCGCTACGATGATTCCATGTCTCTGTCGAGTGATAGTGGCCTAGATCAGGTGGTTATAGCAGTTGATGTCAGTAATGGAAATGCTGTTGTGGGAGTCGATAAAGACGCTTGTTACTGCACGCCTTTACAGAGTCCAACAATTGACGATCGTAATAACAACGTCGACCGAAGAGGGAGTGTTCCGCACGAAATTAATGTTCGTAGGAATATCTTACAGATGAGCGCATCACATGCTGCTGAAGCGAAATGCGAAAATGCAATTAACAACAATAATAGCGGAGAAGGCGATACGCCCACTGCTGGCGCTGCATCTACATCATCATCAACCGTTGCGACGGCGACGACGACTGCAACCACAACTGACAATGATCGTGACACCGCCGATGTGATGCTCAATCTTGATTCAATCAATGAAAACGGAATCATTCGCTTGGATATGAGCAAAATTATTGATAAAACTGGATTACCTACTTATGAAGCGGCCTTAAAACTAGAATCTAGTGGTTATGTGTAAGTTTAGCTTAGTGTCTGTACTTTAGGTGTTTTAGACAACATTTAGTAAGTTATGTAGCGTTGCGCTACAAATAAGCTCGTGCTACGTTCATTTTGTTGCAATGGATTATGATTTAAAACTTTCTATCTTCAACTATACATATCTTCCAAGAGCGGGATTAGTTTTTTTTTTTTTTGTTTGCATTTTTAAAAGTGGATTATCGAGGAAACCATGCCTATATGTGTAGCACTTAAAACACAGAACATAAATGATTGTATTATGTAGAAGATACAAGTGTTGAATAAAGTAAATTATATACACGTGTTTTAAACGAACATATGATTTTGAAAAGAATAAAGATTTCCCTTCCCCGTCCATCAATTAATTTTTGCCGGCACGCTTTCCTTCTACCCCATTTTCCTCACTGGGTTTCATTAATTTTGAAGTACTCGTACGTAAGTCGAAACTCGATTAAACGGAGACATGGCTCTCTCAAGCTCTGTTAATATTCTTAATGCATGGTGAACTCTAAAATGTTCTGTCATGTTTATTTTACGTGGATGCAGCAAAGACTGGCATGATTTTTTTACAGGCCAAGGGTCAAGTTCCACGCCCACCGACCAGCTAAAGAATAAAGTACTAGCAAAGACCCTAAGGTAAAGGTAAGTAAAATTACGCCCGACATGGGGCTTTATTTATTAGTTTTAAGTTTATAGAAATAATAAATCATTTATGCCCGGTTTGTTCAGGCCAGGCTAAGTCATCAGTTAACTAACCTTTGATTATTCTTAATCAGAGATTAACCGAAAAATATTCGTTCAGCATTTTTAATCATCGAACATAACTTTGGACATGAAACACTATTTCGTAGCATTTCGGAGCAATGTTCTTTGTTCATGATGCCCATCGATATGAACCCTATCGTCATGTTCAATAGGAGGTATGAAGTGTATTTCCCCGAGAGATTTAAATGGGAAAACCCAAAAGTTTTTCTTCAGGATCTGACTAATGTCTTCTACACAGACGGCTGTAGTGGAATTGGAGCTGGTTGGTATTTATGCAATTAGACAAAATCCTCTTGCGCTCTATACAAAATGGCAACTGTCTTTCAGACGCTAGTTTTTGCCACACACGGAGTAGCAAACTGGATAATTAAAGAGACATGGCGTGTTAGAGGTATCAGCATTTGCAGTGACAGCCAGACTGCACTCAAGGCACTCGAGATTCCCACATATCACTCAAAGGTTGTTCTAAAATGTAAGAATATATTAATTAAGTTTTCCAAATGAAACCGCGTTTGTCTTTGTTTGGCTACCGGGTCATAGAGGATTTGTAGACAATGAAATCTCTAACGCACTAGCGAAAGAGGGCTCAGAGACTTCTCCTCTAAGTCTGGAACTAATAATTGGTATCAGTTTAGCTAAAATTACGTATTGGATCGACTTTCACATGGTTTCGATACATGAAGGGTATTCGGTCTAGCTTAGTTTTCTGCAAAACCATATCAAGTGTTTTGTGAAAGGCCTGATAAAAGCACTGCAAAATTCATTCTCAATTAAGGTAGGAAGGACTGCAGAATCACAGGTTGGGCTAATCACAGGACACAACACATGTGGTCATCACATGGACAACATGGGAATGAATGAAAGATTCGAAGGTGCACTTCCTTTGTCATCTTTCGCAAGTGTCTGAAGACAGCAACATTAAATAGTCACATCTGTCTGATCCCATACAAAAATGGGAAACAATAAAGAGTAAAACGCAAATTGTTCGGAACTACCAAACTAGATATACGACCTTCCTTCTTAGAACGGCAGTACAGGAGCAAATAAAAATGCATTCAAATACATATTACACAACAAATGGTCCATTATACTTATCCCTTTTTGTAAAATAAGCACAAAACTGTAGCAAAGTCCCCTATTATGTATTACGAGACGAGAGGCATGACAAACGATTTCCAGATAACGATACCCACAACCTGCAATGATTATGTGTAACGAGAACAACAACAAAATGTTGCCACCTAAAAGAAGAAATGCATGCTTTTTACAAGCGCAACGAACTTCGCTTCATAAATATATCACAAAAAACCGAAGGAACATTTTAAATAGTCGGCTAATTTCTCCCAAACAAGTTTTCGCCAGTGCTTGATAGTTTTGCATATATGTACATATGTAGTTCTTTGCGATGTGGTACTTCCTTCCCATAAAATAGATCAACATATCAAGCTGCATATTTGTTGTCATTAATTTAGGCCTGGAAATAAATAATATTGTCACGATCTTTTATTTTCACAATCACACCACAAACAAAATAGTAAATGACAACTAATCCTTAACGATGTGCTGTGCGGTATGGTAAAACAAAAACAGAACAGCAGCCCGAAATCGTAACATTTAATCGTTATATTGTCGTTAGGATACCAAGATAATAAGAATGGTTGAACATAATAAGGCCCCAAGTTACACGACTACCGCTTACCAATTTGCCCATGCTTTATATAGAGTAACGCCCACTTCTTAGGGGTGCGCTCTCTTTTAAAAAAAATATTAGGTGCACAACTAAGTTCTTCTTGTTTGTCAATAGATGGCTCCAGCAGTAAGTGCTGGTCGATTTTGACATATCCAAAACGTCATGAACCAAGCTTAGACATATAGTAAACAAACTGTTTTGACACAATAGTGATTTTGTTTTGGCATCATATACTTTTGGTTGTGTGAAAATGTCTGATTTTGTACCAAATAATCGTCATTTGCGGGAAGTGTTGGTTTTCTTCTTTCATTCGGAGAAAACAGCGGCTGAAGCGCATCGAGAGCTCCAAAAAGTTTACGGAGATGCTGCTCTAATAAAGCAGCGTGCCGTGATTGGTTCCGTCGCTTCAAAGACAGTGATTTCGATGTTAACGACCGTCCGCGTGAAGGAAGGCCAAAATCCTTTGAAGACGCTGAATTGGAGGCATTGCTCGATGAGGATCCGTGCCAAACGCAAGAACAGCTTGCTTCAACATTAGGAGTTACCTGTCAAGCCATTTCCAAGCGATTGCGTGCATTTGGAATGATTCAAAAGAAAGTCATGGGGACTGCCCGGTCATGCTACCTCACCAGATATTGCGCCATCCGATTATTACTTGTTCTGTTCGAAGGCACATGGTCTGGCTGATCAGCAGTTCCGCTCATATGAAAACATCAAAAAATGGCTTGATTCGTGGATAGCCCCAAAAGATGAACACTTTTACCGTAACGGTTTTTTCACAATAAAGCTGCATTTTCATTAAAAAAAAAAAAACAGCGAGAACTTAGTTGCGCACCTAATATATATATACATATATATATTGCAGTTCTAAAGCTATTTACGGTGATGGATGTCTTATTTTAAAAAAAAATTCATCAGAATTCCTGAATTTTGGTAACGCCGTTCGGTTCATTAACGTGCTTAAATTAAAGCAATTTTTAAAAAAATAAACAAATCTAACTCTTCGCTGTTATAAAGTACCTGTTTACAAAATATTCAAACGTGGACGAAAGAGCGTTGAAGACCCCACGCTGTGGAAGACCATCAACCTCAAGAGCCTCAACTCTGTCTGGGACTGGTCTAGATTTGCAGAACTCAAAGTACGAGTATAATGAACAAAGAAAGGTATCGGGAAATTGAGTGTTGCCACCTGGACTGCACATTTTTGGACAACAAAATTATATATCTCTGCTTGGACAAGCTGTCAGTTGAAGGAACACTCAAAGTTATGGTTTCGCCACCACAGTCTCCTGATTCCAACCCAATTGAGCTCCTGTGAAGTCAGTTGGACAGAAACATAAGAAAAGTTTGGACACTTATGGAATATTTTGCAGGCAGATTGGCTCAAAATTATTAAAAAGACTTCCGAAACTTTATGAAGCATGAATCAAAAAAAAAAAATTTACCAAACACATTGATGAGGCTACAATTATTATTTTGTACCCTTTTAGTTTTCTTCCCATTGACTTAAAATATACTTTAATCATTTATCGCCATAAGTTTTGTTCTCCCTTAATTGAGAGTAAGAGATGGGCAAATACTTATGAGCGCTAGTGTAAAACTTGGCAGTATCTAAACGGATTTCTGGCTAAACAGTATTAAGAAAAAAAATCATAGAAAGACGAATCTTATTAGAAGCCACCACAATTTAAAACAAAATCTTTCAACAATAAATTCAAGAGGAAGATATTCTTTTTGTCCTATTTCCCACGATGGATTAAAATCATTGCATACGAGTAAACATTGCGACGATGTTTCTCTAGTCTCAAACTGAAATCGGTGCTGAGTGGCTTAACAACAAAACACTTTAATGTGAAAAAAGACATCTACACAGATTAAAAACGTACATAAATTAAAATTCACTCAAAAGATAAGCAAATATAGATTAACAGTCAAAGTAACCCAAATAGTCAAAGCAGAAAGCACAACTGAGTCAAGTGCTATTTTGCAAATTTCTAGAGTATACATATGGGCATATATGATAGTAACACATGTTTCATGTCATACAGCATACTTAACTAGGAAACCCCGACAAAAAAAAGAGAACAATAAATCAGACAAAAGGTATTAAGGACTGCCAGTGAAATACGAAAAAAGAGCGTGAAAAAAAGATAAAAACAAGGCACAAACAAGTAACAATAATCCAAAATCAATAGAGAAGAGTCTGGCACTCGCAGAATATGGGTCATTGGCAGTTCAGTGTTTTGTTCAACAGTATTTGCTTACAAGCTTCAAGAAAGGAAAAAATAAATAAAATAAAAATAGGATTTGGGTAAAGGTGAAGTATAATTGCGGACACTAATGGGGTTCATTGTCAAACAGAGTTCGCTACTGCTTCTGACAGACGGATGTGTGGATGCACGAAGGCGAGTAATATTTTGTTTTGTTTTTTTAAGCAACTCACGAACCGCCTACAATAATGAATTCTATTTGAAAACGAACAAATTGCGTTGGGAAATGAAAACAATGTGAAATTGTATCGAACATGAATTTCGCATGAAATAAATAAAAAGTCGATCAATTGCGAAAGCTTATGTCAACTCTACTGCGAAGGCATAACACTGGCAGTAGGGCGGTCATATGACTAAAATGCAACTTGATCGTAATGATGACATCAGGAGGACGGAAAAAAAAATACTGTGAATCATGAGCAACGACAAAAGCAAAAACAAACAAGCTCCCCAGTTATCTTGCCAGCCACCCTTGGAGTTCACTGAAACTTAATACCAGCTGAGTTTCAAACCAACTACACCAATCTGTCTTTCTCTCTGTCTCTTCCCCTTTCCTCAAAACGCCCGTGCCCTAAAATTAGTATAAGGGTATTCATAACCCCGTGCAAATTATAAAAAAAATAAAAAAAAATTGGAGGACTTGAATCAACTAGCCTACCAAATTTGTCCTATATAGGTTAGGCTAGTTTCGGGTGGATCTCTGCACTACACACTTAAACCAACCAAATGAGATTCAATGTCATACTATATGACTATAGCTATTCTAACTACTTGAAGGGCTAATTGAACCAACCGGAGCTTTTTAAGAAGCAGAGAATGCTTCTAACGTCAATATTCGCCGGGAGCGTGTACAGCTTCTTTGGGGCTTAGCCTTTTAGCATACTACCTTGATCGAAAAGTTCCTGGAATGACCACCGTGTGACGCTTTCAGTCATCTGATTCGAGTTTTTTTTTTTTTTAGGTTGACACATCTGTCATTACCATTCCCTCAAAAATTTTAGCGTCGTAGCTTAACATTTGTAAAAGCTACGCTCTCGATTTTTTACGAATTTAAAAATGGGATCAACTTTGCAACAACGAGTTTGCATCAAATTTTGTGTTAAAAACAGATTCAACGGTGCGAAGGCTTTAGAAATGTTGGAGAAGTGTTTCGGCAATGATACTCTATCGAAAATAAACGATTATGTGTGGCACAAACGCTTCAAAAGTGGTCGTGAGTCCGCCCAGGATGATGAACGCAGCGGTAGGCCGTCGACATCGAAAACCGACGAAAACATCAATAAAATCAAAGAAATGTTGGCTGAAAACCGCAAATTAACCATTAGAGGACTGCCAGAGGACTTGAACATTGCTTATGGATCCGTTCAAGACATTTTGGTTAAAGATTTGGGCTTCAGACGTGTCGCTGCAAAGCTGGCGCCGAATGACCTGAATTTCATGCAAAAAAGGGACCGCACTGACATCGCAATATTCATCGAACGCATAATTACTGGACACGAGACGTGGGTTTATGAGTACGAGTATAGTAGTATTGTGTCCTATAAGACAGTGCCCGTGAAGACACCGATGGTTCTGATCTGCGATTAATTTTAATTTTTTTTTTTTTGCTTCGCCATCTCCATGACGGATGAATATTAATCTTGAGTGGCCTTTGAAGTAAGGGAGCATGATACCAGGGACTTTATTGCCGCTTGGGCGTCCATGAATATGCTAAAATAGGAAATACACGATACGAAGTGTTATTGGTCTAACAGTTGTATAAATCAAACACACCGGGCAATCCGCATGCAACTTTTCGGTCGAGAGTATAGAACCGTGCGATATCGGTACAATAAATTGGTCCAACTACATTTCAGCCGTGACAGGTCTGAAATATGCTTCAAATTGAGTTTTTCGGAGAAAACACCCCCACCCAGCACATTTCCAGTTTTGGAACCGTCTGTCCATAAGTGAAGTGAATTATCATCTTTCCCACTCATTACGGTGTTTTCGTATGTAAAATTGTGTAGATCAAGGATCGATGAGCCAGCTTGGTAGTTGGACTACATTGAAGAGGCTTTTAGATGGATGGCTGGACTGACTGTGTTTGATGAAAATTTGTGGAAGCAATATATAAAACACTTTATCTAATGCTGCAGTCGGTTCTTAATGAATCTTTTCCACTTTACAATAGCTTTTTTAACGCTTCTAGTAAATTGGCTTTCCAGTTTAGTTTATTATCCAGAATTGGTACCATTTATAGTAAAAGAGGACCAGTTCGGTTTTATTGGGAATTACACCCAAACCACATCTTGTGGCCCATTTGGAGAGAGAAAAGCATGATAGGTGGACTGTCTTAGAGTATTTGGGTGTTTTCCCGCAGAGAGCAATAGCAACAAGGGCACTATATAAAATTAACCTAAACAAATCCAGGAAATCAATTAAAAATGAAAACAGATTTGAAGTGAAATTAAAGCTGTTTATAAATCGGCAACACTAAAAAAAACAACCGACTCCGGGTTTTCTTAAGAACCATGACAGTGCGTTGACAGAAACCTGTTTTCAAATAAAGAAAACTTGCCGCTGACATGTTCTTATTGCAAGATGGATAAAAGAAAGATATAAGGCATTGTTTGTATGTTTGCCAGTGTTAAAGGAGATAAGGAGTGCGATATGCGTTTGTGTGTGAAACAAATGTTGGAAATATTAAATGATACGATTCATAACTATTTAAGTTTCACTTTTTCACACAGTTTCAATTCTTTATTTACGTATAAACAGCATGTTCCAGAAAACGAACATGTTTCTAATTATTCATTTTGCTTTACTCATGCACACTTGTTTATAGTCACATCATTATCTGCATACGTTGTATTCATGACTCCAATATATGTAAAGGGTGTTCCAAAATTCATGTAAGAAGTAATTTTGATAGAAAACCTAGGTTTTTAATTAAAAATTGTAAATGTTCTGTTGATTAATAAAGTATGCAGTAAGGGTTATGTATGGAATAGCATATCGGGTAAATGACCTTCACGGCTTTGCTGGCACATACGCACTCTTTTGTCGAAATTTTCCACGACCGCTTGTGACTAAATTTCATTGATACAGCGCTCAATATGCTCCTTCAAGGAGTGGGTGGTCGTGGGCTTGTTGGCATAATCCTTAGACTTCAAAAAACCCCAAATACAAAAAAGTCTCAACGGCGTTAAATCGCATGATCTGGGCGCCCAATTCTGATCACCAAAAACGGGAAATTAC
The DNA here is from genome assembly GCA_963082735.1 of Pocota personata. Classification (NCBI taxonomy): domain Eukaryota; kingdom Metazoa; phylum Arthropoda; class Insecta; order Diptera; family Syrphidae; genus Pocota; species Pocota personata. Next base: position 190,695,375 of record OY720430.1, read on the forward strand.
ACGACCAGGAAATGACTCATGCAGTAATTGAATTGTTTCTCGGGCTGTATAGCATGTGGCACCGTTGTTGTTGACACCAAATATCGTCCACATCCATATCTTGCAATTTAGGCACAACAAACTGGATTATCATGTCGCGATAGCGAGCATCATCAACTGTTATTGCCTGACCAGCTGCATTTTCAAAGAAGAATGGTCCGATAATGCCTCCAGCCCAAAATCCGCACCAAACAGTGACACGTTGTGGATGCAGTTGTTTTTCAACAATCGCTCGTGGATTTTCTGAACCCCAAACTCGACAATTTTGACGAATAACAAAGCCATCAAGATGAAAATGAGCCTTATCTCTTCCTTTTGTTTGAAAAATCAGCATCCAATTGCTGTTCGATAATCCATTTAACGAACTCTCTTCGCTGTGCGTGGTCAGCAGGCTTCAGTTCTTGAGTCAATTGCACTTTGTATACATGGAGATGTAGAGAACTTCTCTAAATATCCAATTCTTGTCCACGGTGCCGAATTGTTGTTAATGGGCTCTCAACAATACTCTCACGAACATTTTGTGTTGAACGAATTGTTGAAGGACGGCCAGAGTGCCTAAAATCACTAATTGATCCAGTCTTTCTGAATTTTTGAATTAATCTCTTCACAGTTGATGAAGTTAAATCACTATTCCGACCATATTTAATACGAAAATTGCGAACTGTAGCTGTCAAACCTTCATTATTTTTAAAATAATGCTCAACAATGAAAACGCGTTGTTCTTTCGTGTAGCACTCCGTTTTTAATAACCCTGAAGTGTCAGCTGTCACGCTGTCTTTTTTTTTTTTTTTTTTTTTGTTGGCAACACTTTACCGCGCGAATGGCGCAAAATTAAAATCTTATGTGAATTTTGGGACACCCTTCAGTTTCATACTTGGACGGAGATCATCATTTGACATCATTACAAAATGAGTGCCATTTTTAAAAAGCATTTTGAAAGTATTTTCTGTGTAACTCATCCAAAAGGACCGAAAATTAATGTCAAATTGGCGAAAAAATATATGAGAGAATCAGAGGCGTTTGTGAAAGAGAGGATAAAGAATGTGGTAATGTTGATGATGGCCCAAGTAGATGGTAGATCAAAGCCACGTCGGAAAAGGACAATAAAGTGTTCGGGAAAAACCCAACAATAAGTCTGAGGAAAGCAAAAGAAAAATTATCTAGAAGAGGAATTATAGTGATCAGATGAAGTATAGGGATCAAGAACAGAAGTAACAACCCTATACTTCGAATGACCGTAAAACATATTGAAAAAAGGCTGAGTTGGGCAACACAGAACGTGAAGCAATCAGCTTATTTTGAATGGTCACTAATAAATCAGAAGCTTAGACGAACAAAAATATCTACAACAGGACAGAAGGCTAAGTACAGAATATGCGCATAAATTGAGTAAAAGTTGCACTAAAAGATAATATATAGTTGCAACTAAATAGATAATAATTAATATGTTTTAATATGCACTTTTCCAGCACTCTTTTTTCAACGACTTCTGCAGCAAATGCAGGGACGAGGAGGAGGAAACGACCCTCCATTTACTTTTCACTTGTCCAGCTCTGTCCTCTTCGACGAGCCTACAGAATAACGATACGAGTAGATACAGTAGTATCACAATGGACCTCCTTTGTTCTAAGTGGTGTGTCTGTACACAGGTACAGAAAGCCACACTTACCTAACCTAACCTATGTAAGTAGTCAAATGACTGAACACCTCGTAAGTTTACGACCTCTGTTTTAGAAGATCAACAACCTGCACTTTGCAATGAAATCTTTTAATCATGAGCAGCTTATGTAATAAAAACATACTCTGAGATACAAACATATAAGCGAGCCGCGTCATTTCATTAAGTAGAAATGTCAAGTGATCGTCAACAGTAATTCATTGGAAATGATATGCAAACATTCACATCATTCGGGTGATTTATGAGGTGACGGATCTGATTTAAGTATATTTTCACAAGGAATACGTAATAAAGATCAATCGACTAATTTGAAAATCTCTATCCAAATCTGCGGTTGTAACCGGTACAGACTGTCCCGCTTTACACAGCGAATCAAATTTACCGACAAAACTGAAATTCAAACCCACCTTCGAAATATCATTTCACTTGTACTCTGTTGCTCACGTTATTTGAGAACGTATACAACTACAACTAAGAAAAAAGTGCACTTTTAGCGATATAACACTGCATGCCTTTAACAGTCGATTATGCTTCTGCATCGAAATTTAATGCCATTTTTAATGCTTCACAATTCAGAACAACAACAGCAAAAGCAAGAGAACTAAACTAGCGATTATATCGCATCGTTTCGCGGTGATTAATTATCAAATGGAACTCAAACGTAACCACACAGATGACAACCGACGACGACACTCCTTGGCCAAAGGAAGTTTTCTCTGTTTACTGAGACACACCTCAAGCACTTGTATTGTCGTTATAATTACACTCTCTCTGTCTTGAGACTAATTGTTGATACAACGGTATGCTCGTGTCTTTATTGGAAATTGATGAGCGAATGAGAAATCCGCCAGTCGCGAGTGTATCTGAATCACAAACTACTGCTTGGCTGTTGGCAAATGTTTCTGCCTACACCTTTGCCCGAGTTAGCTGCTGTAATGTTGACGTTGGTGACGAAAGAGAAGAAGGAAGCCTTTGTAGTGACGATTTGTTTATAGAACTTGAGGGTTGATTAGGTTGCTCATATTTAATGTGCTTTTTCAGGTTTTTTTTTTTTTATATTACATATTTTGTATTACGAGAACAAAACGAAACAAAACAGTACATTTACCTCGAATCAAATTTGTTTCTTATTTTTATACTATCTACGAGTATACGTTGGGCACTGTTTATTTTCTGATTTTAAAAATAGCTTTCTGTTTTTAATTAAACGTCTGTGCCTCAACACCTGCTTGCGCATATTTCGCACGCGTCAATGGGGGTTTTTTTTTTTTTACTATAGGCTGACATAAGTGTTCAGAGGTGGGACGATGTTGCTTCTAAGGTGGCTGGGAATTGGCATTATTTTCTTGAGATTCCTATTCTAGATCTTAGCGATCTTGGATGTTTAGGCGGTAAGCGTAGGAAGGTTTTGAATATTTGAAAATCAAGACGCAAGAGATCTCATTGCGGGGTAGAATACTTGGCATTCTTTGATCGTTTTCCTTACGCATTTTGCTTTACTATTGATTATTTGATTATTTAAAAGACATCGTTGTATCAAAGCAAAATGGGTGGGAATGAAAAATACGCATTTGAAGTGGAAGTCTCAGGAAAACCCACAAATTTCAGTGTTATTCAACACTATGCATGCGAAGGTGAAGGCAATGAATTGAACGTGTGTTAATTACGGCAGTTTTTTTTTTTTTTTTTGATTTTTGAAATCAGCGCGTCGTCACCAATATTGTATTTATACTTTTATTCTAACCTCCAAAACTTTTTTGTGTTTGAACTTTTTCAAAATGTTGCTCTTTATCTGTCTGTGGGTTAGTAGAACTCAAATCTAGACCAAATTCCAACATTCAACGCTTAGCTATTCCAAAGTTATGAGGCTGTGAGAGACAGATGAACAGACTACTGATAACCGGAACTTACAAGATAACAAAATGTAAGAACGCAACCCGTATCTTACATTTTGTTATCTTGTAAGTTCCGGAACCCTGAAAAGCAACAAAACTAAACCATAACGCCAAAGTTCTATTTTTTGGAGTAATTTACTTCGTACGATGTTAATTAAAAGCATTGCCAGATGTATTGATTGATTCCGAAGGGTTACCAATCAACCTTAAGCACGCCGAACGACAATTTAATCAAAGACACTTTTCAGCAAGTTTGACTCGCTTCAAGGCATTCACATTTGGTATTTAACATTTTTAGATAAACGTCTCCATTATGCACAAATATCAATTATTTATGTTTTACTGACACGCCCACTTTACTGCGGGAGGGATACTTAAAATGACGTATACTCAAGAAATTGTTTTGAAATCGAAAAAACTTTTAACGAAATGCCTAAATATATTTGTACTCTATTTTAATTATTATTTAATTATTTCATTTAAAAGCGAAAATTATATAAGTTATAAACAGTTTTAAAATAAATTTTTACTGTTCGATATGCTCACCTTTAACCTTGATAATTTGATCGATTCTGTCAAAAAACAAGTCACAGGCTGCATGAATGTGAGCTCGAGGAATACGTAGCCTCGAAAATACCCTAAATAGAGAAATCCATTGGATTGGCGTCTGGTGAATTTGAAAGCCATTATTGCTGTCACTTAGTCAAATTTGAGCGCGATATCACAAATCCTTTGACAGCTCAAGGGCGTTGAAGTTAGTTACAGTTTATTTGACAATCTTGTACAATTGTCCCGTAGAATGTTCATGTATGTACATGCCCAAGTTTTGGGGCATTTATTAAAAAAAAAACACTTTTTCTTTTAAAAATGACGTTTGTTCAATAAATTTGTTTGAAATTCAACTTATCATCTTCGGATTAATTTTGTACGGCCTTACAATTTCGAGGAAATGCTTCGAATTTGATTTCACAAATTCATTCGAATTCAATTTCATATTTGAGTCAAGTTTGACATTTGCTATGAGATGCCGTATGAAGTTTTAGCAGAAGACCTAATATTTTAAGCCAAATCGGATAGCTAACTTTTACCAAATTTTAATTTTTATTCAACTCTCACTTAAATGTCAGAATTTAGCCACAGGATAAATTTTTAAACGGACACCGTCTTAATATCTTTTTTTAGTGTTCCGTATCAGAATGGTGCTCTCTCAATTCGCACCCAAACTTTTGGTCGGTTAAAGACTTTTTTGACGCGCATGCATTCTAACCATTATATGGCCAAAAGAATGACACCTTGGGACATTACCCCTCCGTCAAACTGATTGTCAAAAACGAACATTAGTTATTATAGGGATAATACTTTACAAAATACACAAGTACAATTCTTAACTTCTACTACGTTATCATTTTATATTAGCATACGGGACAAAATTATTTAAATGAATTATTTGCGAATACAATAAATAATCGAGCGTGTTTCGTTATAAAATATTATACATAGGAAGGAAATGTTGAAACCGATTTAAAGTTGTAATATGTTCTGTGTTGATTTAAATAGTTGTTGCTATTGATTTTTCAGTATGCCAGAAGTATCTATTTGGCTTCCTTAAATCGGTCAGATCCAGTACCTATATTGAAGAAGAAAAAACTAAGTTGTAGGCAACTGAATAATGGGGGCCTTTACAATTCAATCCATTTTAGTACAATTTATTTTTAATTTCTGTTTTTCATCCCGAGTTGTTCACTGTATTTATCTTTGCTCATTTTTTGGCGGGGATGTGATTATTTTTATTTACTTTTTGGAGAGGATGTAGCGATTTCGAAATTCAGTTTTCGGAGAGGTTCACATGCATTTACAGACACGAACCAAAGAGAGAGCTGTCATTTATCTGTTTGCGGGTTTTCGGAGGCAGGGTGTCTGTCAGTTCGTCTGTCACACGTTTGTAACTTTTGAATCATTTGAACTAATGTTAAAACTTCGCATAAAAATAGTATGCAAACATTTTTAAGAAAAAATAAGAAAAATATTTTTGTGTGGCGGCTTTTAGGGGGCTATTTTACCCCGTTAAAAAAAAAATACATACATATATATTTTTACATCCCATCATACGGCATATCAAATTAAAGCTAAACATCAAAGGAGTCCAAAGATGTAAATATTTTTTTTTTTTTTTGTAGTTTCTAAAACAAAAAAAAAACTTAAAAACCAGGGCATTGGCAATATCCCCTCTTTTATGTCCGAAATTATTAAGGCTGAGGTTTCCATTATGCGCACTAAGCAAATTTATTTTTTTTGTTTAAATTGACTTATTCTAAGATGTACTGTAAAAGAATTTTTCTGCGGAAACTTTTTTTTCAATTTTTTTTTTTTACTTTTAAAGTTTTCAATTTTCACAGAAGAGTGCATGTATACAAACTGCACAAATGGACGCGTTCACTTCGCATAACGCTTGTGCTAAATGATTTCTGTTGCTGGAGAGGGGGATGGGTGGGGTGGTGAATGCAGTGAATGTTGGAAAATATTATAGGTATTGCCATATGACCCAAAGTTAAAATAATTTGAAGTTAATTTTGTCGTTTTTGATATTTTTTTTTTTTTTTTATTGACTGAAAATATTATACTGCTAAATACCCCAGAGTAAATATAATTAAACTTTAGCTCCAGGCGCCTGCCTGACAGTTGTTGACATACCCTTAGCGGAGCGACGAAGTCGTGTGAGCGGCTAAACCCTGCGGAAAAAATGGTTAAAATCCTATTAGCGAGCGAAGCGAGCCACTCACCCCATACTTTAAATACACCAGACTTTCTGCGCCTGCCTGACAGTTTTTGGTATACACTTATTCAACTATGTAACTTCGTTTAAAGCGCCAGGTGATTTTCACTTATACTGGCAACACTGTTCTCAACTATAAACAAATGAAAAATATGCGAACAAAATTTTTCATTTCCTCAAGAAAAAAATATTATATTTGTGTTTTTTAGGTCATTTCAAGCCAGAAAAAAAAAATTTGCTCAGTGCGCATAATGGAAACCCGCCCCAATATTAATGCTAACAATTAAAAAAAAAATGGGTGGGTGTAAATTTGTGACGTAAGGGGAAAATTATAACAAATGCCTGGCACTAACAGTTCTTGAAAAATATTGAAATACGTCAGATGAAAAGTCACCCCGTCTTCATCCGATTTCAATGATTTTCAGACAAATGTATTTGCATATCTGACATAATATTATAAAATGAGTTTTTTTTTTTTGGAAAATGAGTTAATAAGCTAAAAACTTTGTTGGGCATATGTCAACAAATTTAATGTCATGTCCTTATGTCAAAAGTAAGTTAGATATCAATTTTTATGCAAATGCGTCTTATAAGTAAAATACCGTTCCTCGAAAAACTGAGTAGCAGTCATATTGAGAAAGCCAATGTTACCTTACCGTTTTCGAGAAATTTGCAATTTTGTTTAAATTTTTAAAATGTTGGGGTTAGAATGAAAATTCGAATTTCACCTCTGGTCAATAACCCACAGATCCCAGATATGATTTGGAGAAAATCTGTTCAACGGTTTAGCCCGCAGACCGAGGTACAGACAGACGGACAGACAGACAGACAGAATTGCGATACCTACTTTTTGGTAATACCAAGATTGATTAAAATCTTCGAGATCGAACATTTTCATGAAAACAATACTTACCCTTACTTCATAAAGTTTATTTGATATGATTTGTGAAATCTGCAATTTATTTAATTGAGAAAAAAAAAACAACCTCTTTCCATTGACATTTATTTAAAAACCACCTTATATTGACGTTTCTAAACATTTAATACAAAAAGCGTATGTTCCTCAATTTGAGAGGAACGCTTTTTTGAAATTTCACGTACAGTTGTAATAAATTAATTTTTTGGAATTGACAACGCCCAACTATGACTCACACGATTTTAGCTAGTATCGAAATACAAACAAAATTTTGACATATGGAAGAACATGACATACATATGTATATAGTTATAAGAAAATAAATGTTGCTTAGTTAACGAACTTTTTGAACAAAAATCTAAATTTCCTAAAATTCTAAATCTGAACGGCTATCCTACGATCAGCGAGTATGCAAGCACATGCCCGCCCCGCCATACCCTTTATTTATTTAGGCCATGCGTAGTTTTACTCTGAATGTTCCCAAATGTTGGCTGTCATTTCATTTATTTTGAAATTGTTTCGATAAGCATTTGACTTAGATAAGAAATGCTGTAATAAATGCTTCTATTATTTTATAAACAAACATTACACTGCTAACGCACACAATCCTTTGGTAGAGTCCACCATTGAAATTCTGTGTTATCGTCGGTGACCTCACTACCCGAAATTTTCCTCAACTGATAACGAAGCAGTAATCTCTTTTCTGCTGTACCTAAACTAATTTTAAATTTTCTTAAGATGCTAATCATGAATAACATTTAAATGGATACACAATGGAATTTCTGGCCGCAATAAGGAAACTGCACAGTGCACATCCTTTGGCAATCAGTTAACAGTACAATGACTCCCCCTACATCAACCACTGTCTTACAAGACGACATGCAAATGGACGGTCCCCTGCCGTCACTACCTCCTCCTACTGACCTGTGTCCCACAAAATACAATTTCTGTGCTGTCTGTCGTTTCGATACGAAACACAAGAGAGAGAATGATAACAAAACCATGACTTACCCCCTTTTCTTGAAAGATCCTTTACATGTCCTACTTTCGCCAGAAATTGAATTCCCCGATGAAGTATCCGTTTTCGATTTTATTTATGAGCACTCGTGTTTGTTCTATCTTGAAGATGAATGTATGGGGGAGGGGGGGATTTTATGTTACACTGCGTGAACACGAGTACCTGTTCTACTTAAAACTTGTCTAATTGCTATCACGGTATACGGACAGTTTAGCGGCATTTATTTTACTAGACGCGAACAGACAAGGTAGATGCATTTGTGCCATCAACCGTGCAGTTAAGTTTGAGATTTTCTCCTTCCACAAAAAAGTAAGCAGCACCCGTCAGCAGAAATAAGAAGATTTAGCAAATAAAAAATGAAGGAAGTGGCTTTCTTTTTGCATCGGTGATTTGCAAACAACAAGCAAAAAGAGAGAAACAAAAAAGCTAAGTAAGAAATGTTTTGTGCGAAACGATGCGAATAGTTCACTGGACCTACGAACAAAATCAGCACTTTGAACACTTGGAGCTTAAATTAGATGTGCGCTACTATTGCGGACCGATGGTGCGGATAATTTATGCGTTTTCCTAACAGTACCTATATTTTACCGAGTAAAGAAAGAACAAATTTTGCGCTAATTATTTACGTTTCGACAATTTGCTTGACTGAAGAGTGACGTTTCGTGCGGTAGGAAGCGATGCGCCGTTTTTCTTTTATTTTTGACAGTTGTTGGCAGTTTTGGGGCGGTGGAAGTGGAACATGAATGACGAAAGTTCATCGCTGGCGGAATGTGATGGAAATGAAATGGAGGCATGAGTGACGTAGACTAACAAAGTGGCAGTTTAATTTCAAAATGCAATTGGTACACGGATATGAATCATAACTTCCCTTTCTGCACGAACTAGCAACGAGTATTTGCTTATTACTCGTTCATACATTTTTATTTTCCGTTTCACCAGATTTCTATTTTGAAGCTGAAAAGTAAAGAATCAGACCTAATACTCGTATGTACTAGAATTAACTTCAATTATATCTGTCACGAATTTGTTAAACATGTTAAGAACCCATGAAACTAGAAAACTGTTGGTAAAAAGTCTGAAGAAATATAGAGATTAGATTGAAAGTTAGTGTTTCCAGCTGCTTTTAATCTGGAAAAATAGACTCTGTTGGCAGCCGGCCATTTTGTGTCAGATGATACATGGCTTCATATTTTTTTGGAGGCGACATCTGCTCGCCTTGTCTATATTGGACTTTGGTTAGAGGTGTGTAAGATGAGAAGTGAAGAAGTATTGCACTTTTAAAATTGACAGGATTAGAAATATTTCTAATTCGCGAGGGTAACGAGTTTCATAGTCTGACAGCTTGAATAAAACACAAACGCGAAGAATTGAGATAACGATAGGGGATAATGATAAGAGGTAAAAAAAGTTTCGTTATAAGCTTTTGGCGTTTTTGTTTTGGAGTAAAATATGCCGTAATCCACAGTTTGCGGAGACATCCTTATATACCACCGATGACCACGTTGTTGTGATTGCAGCCAGATAAATTACGATTTATTACAGAACTGAGGTTTGGTTTTATATCCTCATTAAGAACAGAAGTAAGTTTCTTGAAGTTGTTAAAAGGTTTAGCTAAATGAAGTTGAACATTATCTGCATATAGATGTACTGAAGAGTGCTTGCATACGGATGGTAGATCATTTATACCTATAAATATGCAAAATAAAATCGGTCCCAATGTTGACCCTTGTGGAACTCCTTAATGGATTGGTTTTAAAGCTGAAATTTGTTCGCCACAAACAACTGTTTGCAACCTACTAGATAGAAAGCTCTTTATCAGTTAAACACTGAAACTGACAGCTTCCAACAAAGGATTTTGTGATTAATTTTACCAAAAGCATTCGAGAAATCGAGCAAACATAAAAGGGAACATAACCCTTGTCAAAATCTTGCCTTAGTTCCTCAAATTAGTTGACCATAGTCGAAGAACAGCTGTTGTTGGCTTTGAATCCAGACTGGCGAGGATTTAACAACTAATAGTGTGACAGGTGTTTCAAAATTTGTATTGCTATTACATGATAGGATGCTGATCTGAACCAATTATCCTTCATATCTAAAGTAGACTGCAACTACCTTTTCGTGGAATTACCCATATTTCGCGATTCTTTTTTATTGATGTTTTGTTTTGTTTTATAACTATTGTAATACAAAAGACAATGATGGAGTTTTTTTTACAAAACGAAATTTTATCTCAAATGTAAAGAATGGTTATTTTTGGAGAATTGCGCTAAGAAGAAATTATGTGATCCAAGTACAGGTAGCGGTCTTGCCATAGATACAGTTTTAGCTAGCTAAACTCTAGGTTCCATTCTGCGGAGTAATAGCAAATTTGGGCAAAAAATATAATCTTCCAGTTTTATCCCTTATCTTCCGACTGTTTTGCTGCAATCTTTCTATATATTCCAAAACATTCCCATCGTCTAGAAAAAATAACAAAATATAGATTCAGATCGATGACATAAACGTTAATTTTCGATTGTGATAAAGGACGGGAATTGAGGTGTTTAATATATTACCGTCTGCTCTACACATCGGCACCCATTCTAATGCAAATAAGGCAGTTTAAGTCCATATTCTTAGAACCAATGACGTTTAGAGACATTTAAGGACCATATAACTTTCCTTTTTTGGCCTCTTCAACTTTACCCATATTTGTTTCTTATTTCTTAATGACCACATCATATTGACCGTAGGCAAAGTTTATGTAGGTCTTCGTATGCTATGGGCCACTCAACGAATAACACCTGTTAGAACAAGAATGATGCTTGCCAATCATATTTTGTTGTACGGATGCGAAATTGTCTGCAACTGCAACTACGAACACAGACGGAGACTTAATGTAGCCTACAATAGTATCGCACGGTATATTTATGGACGGCGGAGGTATGATCACATTTCCTCCTTCTCTAAATCGATACATGACCTCACTCTGGAGAACCTTTTTCTATTTAGAATGATAACGATGCTTCACAATGTTATGCAAACACGTCAACCGCCTTATCTTTATAACAAGATACGTTTTCCGCTTTCTAGCAGATTTTGTGATCTAGTTCCAATACGCTATTCATTCCTAGTATCTGAGCGCCAATTTTTCATAAATGCTACAGTGCAGGTTTCTAGTTAGACGGGTTTGTTTCTAGTCAGATGGGCTTGCCATGCTGGTTTCAAATATGTAGAATTTTAAATAGGAAAAGGCTTTCATTTGAGAGGTATGCTTAAAAATTTAGCGAACGTGTGGTTTACCTAATAAAAACAATCATCATAACTCAAAAGAGGCCCAAATAGGCTTTCTAAGAAATTTTGTTTGCTGTTTGGCTCCTTCTATCAAGAGTTTAATCGTAGTCATTATTATTATGTTAAAAATAACTGTATGACCAGTATTGAAACAATATTTCTGTTTTTAAAGGTATAACGGAAATCGATAGAAAAATGCATGGACTTCAGCAACATACAACTTCCAATTGCCTTTTGTTACTCGTAGTTGAAAATTGGAAAATACCACGTAATTCCAATTCCTGATAAGGAGCAATTTAAAACAAGTGGGGGCCGTATTGCCCCTATACTTCAGTTGTATTATTTGTACTACATTTTATTTGCAGAACATTTGAAATACAGTAAAACCTTCATAATTGGGACACCGATGTGATCAGTCCCAATTCGGATGTGTCCCTTTTTGGGAGAACTGTACACAGCCACGCTAAGCCACAACAAATTATTTACATGTCTCCATTGAGGGTGGCCGTGGTATAGTGGTAACATCATCGCTTGTCACGCTACAGGTTCACGGTTCGAATCCTGAAGTCAATAATCATCTATTTATTTCGCATGAAATAAATAAAAAGTCGATCAATTGCGAAAGCTTATGTCAACTCTACTGCGAAGGCATAACACTGGCAGTAGGGCGGTCATATGGCTAAAATGCAACTTGATCGTGATGACGACATCATAAGGACGGAAAAAAATACTGTGAATCATGAGCAACGACAAAAGAAAAAACAAACAAGCTCCCCAGTTATTTGGACCGCCACCCTTGGAGTTCACTGAAACTTAATACAACCTGAGTTTCAAACCAACTACACCAATCTGTCTTTCTCTCTGTCTCTTCCCCTTTCCTCAAAACGCCCGTGTCCTAAAATTAGTATAAGGGTATTCATAACCATTTTCATACGTGCAAATTATAAAAAAAAAATGTAAGAAGCCAAGGCTGTTCATGTTACGGAGAAATTCATAATTTATGACCTGGTGTCTAGTGCTTCATTTGAGAAGTGTAACTAGATTGCAGAATTTCTATGGAAATATAAAAGTTCCCGATTTCAATTTTCCTCGTTATAGAGGGTATGTTGCATGAAAGTTCAGAAAATAGGTAAAAACGGTGACCCAATTTGGAGGTTCTCCCGATTACGGAGTGCCCCAATTAGGAGGTTTTTCTGAATTTTAATATTATGCTACGATTTCATGCTCCTTAAAATTTTGTACTATAGGTACATAAATGCAACGACAGGGCACAATACGTGTGTTCAATTCAGGCTTAATTTAAAGGTCTTTATTTATTTCACAAGTCAAAAGCTCCATTCAGGATTTATTAATGCAACATAACTCTTCATGTCAATGTGTTAACACAATCAGGCGGGAACATTTCCTATCAGGAAGACAATTTGTCATCACTTAAAATACATAAAATTATAATATCGGTAAAAACTTCTAATTCTTCTTATGATGGCATTTCAAGTAGAGTCCTAAAAAATGTCTCGTTACAAATTTCAGATGTTCTATGTTTTATCTTTAATCTTAGTATTGTGAAAGGAATTCTCCCAAATTCACTCAAAAAGTCAGCGGTACTTCCACTACATAAAAAAGGGGATTTTTTTCGTTTTTTTAAAAAGGAAATTTCCAAATCCCGGAGCACTCAGACTCAATTTTCGGTGTCCATTGTACTACCAGGCAGAAAGTCCTTTTTGGTGTAGTGGTGGAGAAACTTAGATTTTATTCGTTTCTCTTATATGTTCGGGTGGCTGTGATTGCTGTTCCCCGTCCGGGCTCGAACCTGCACAGTTCGGGTCACAAGCGAACACACTACCCACTACACCGTGGCCACCTCTGAAAAAAGGGGATACTAAAATTTTTAATAATTACCGTCTTATTTCCCTTCTATCTACTATTTCTAAGGTTTTTGAAAAACCTGTTAAGTCTAGAATGTTATCGTTCGTAGACAAAATTCATTTTTTTAGTGATTTTCAGTTCGGTTTTAGAAGTAGAAGATCTACCGAAGATAGTTTGAACGATTCGAAAATTCCTGCTTTATTATTCACAGATATTACCAAGGCTTTCGACATTTTAAATCATAAGTTGTTGCTTAATAAACTATATAATATAGGCTTCTGAGGATCTATACATGCTTGGTTTGCTTCTTATAACTGTTGTTTAAGCTCGCAGAATGTCATTAACATAGGTGTTCCACAAGGATCGGTATTGGTCCCAATTTTATTCATAATTTTCGTTAATTCACTTTTTATTCAACCTATTACAGGCAAAATTACAGCATTCGCTGACGATACTGCTCTATCTTACTCCAATAATAACTATCTCAGTTTAATTGTGGATTTGAACTTTGATTTAGAAATACTTCGTAGATGGTTTAGAATTCATAAATTAGTAATTAGTGATAAAACAACAGTTTAATTAATTCTTTGTTCATTATTTTTTTTTTTTTTTTGTTTGTCACTTAGTAATGTAATATAATATTGCAATATGTACTGAAGCTTGCACTATTTTAAAAGATTTGTATCTTACTGTGTGAGACTATAATGAATAAATTATTTGAAATTTGAAATTAGAAATTATTTTTCCTTTCTATTCAATAGACCTTGTTCGCGTGAGCGTTTATTTAAAACCCCTGAAGTTGCGGACATATGAAGATTTTTCTAATTCCTATATTTATTGATAAACAATAAAAAGCATACATCGTTGCTACTACAACCTCTTAAAATATTCATAGAGAAATAATAAATAAATTCAAAACGTGGGTTAAAAAGCTCTTCATGTATATGTATGTCTGTGACCTAATGCTCGTTGTTTCTAACGCTACAATAGAACCTAGCAATTTTACTTTCTATGTCCGGATGAGATGTTTTTTTTTTTAACGCAAACAAATATAGCAAACACTGCGTTTGAGTGCGAACCAAGGCTCATTGTTTTGTTTTTGTTATATTAGTCATAGAAATACTGTTTTGTTGTTGTTATTTTGGTTTTAACTAGCATATGTATGTAACTAAAAAAAGAATTAAGCTTAGGTTTAGACTTTACCCTCCTTCTAAATTCATTTGATAGCAACGCACAGGAAATGCAAAATTTAAATTTCGAGTACATATGTACATACTCGTATGTACCATTCATTATTACAATGTTTAGCTAATAACTAAGTATGTGGACTTAAAGCACTCGTCAGTTTTATCTCGGATAGGTATAGAGTTTAAAATCAAATTTTGAAGCTCGTCTGTAATTTGCAGTACGAGTAGTACCAAGATTGATCAAAACTCGGGATCGACAATTTTTATGAAATCAATACTTTTCCTTTATAGAAAGAAAAAAGTTAAAAAAAAATGATTTCCCTAGAAGTATGGAAAGCGTAAAAAAATATTACTGTTTTATTTGTTTATTAAGTTGTGATCTAAACAAAACAAACAAAACAAACAATTAATGCAATTTGTTGACATATATTTTATGTAATATTTGTCATTTAATCAAGGAATGCTATACAGTTGAATATACGA
Organism: Pocota personata; assembly: GCA_963082735.1. NCBI lineage: Eukaryota > Metazoa > Arthropoda > Insecta > Diptera > Syrphidae > Pocota > Pocota personata. Next base: position 190,710,503 of record OY720430.1, read on the forward strand.
GTAGCATGACAATAATTCGAATTTATCATCAAAATTTGCTGTTTGGCTCAAAAATTCATATTGAGCGATGAAGCTCATATTCACTTAAATTGCTTCATAAACAAACAAAATCGTCAAGTTTGTGGCAATCGCAACCCATAAACATTAAAAAAAACCAAAACTTTGGGCTACCATATTGCATTCACCATTTTTAATTTTGTATATTTTACAATTTTTCCAGAAACGTGCTCAACTTGCTTGGTGATGGAAATCGCTTTAAATAAATCATGTAATATTTATTTTTTATGTTTGGACTGCCATATTGTATCCGACATTTTGAATTTGTTTAGTTTAAGATTTCTTCTCTAATGTCCCCAACTTATTTTACAATTAGGTTAAAACAGCTTTTTCCTGCACCTAAGTCCTAAACAATTCAGTATGTTATGATTTTGCCTTCTATAAAAATTTCGGACTGCTATATTATATCCGACATCTTAGAATTGTTTTTGCTTGAAATTTAATTTCCCCAGGTTGCTCTATATATAGGTGAAATTGTTGTTGTAATTTATCTCAAATATTTAAAAAAAAAAAAAAAAAAACAACAAATAACTTTTTTGAAAAATTTGTACTGCCATATTGTATCCGCCATCTTGGATATTGTATACAAGGTGGAGCAAAAGTAATGACCCTATATGAATTGTCTATGATTTTTGTGTCTCCTGGCATCGTGATTTTGATAGTTGTGCCTTGTGAATAATTCATCAGTGATAACAACTCAACGTGAATTTCATTGAAGATTTCCCCACCGTTCAGCACCAACTGGTAGCACAATTAGACGCCAAGCCACACACCTCGAAGAGACTGGCTCAACATGAGATAGGATAAAGGCTGGCAGACCAAGAACAGGCCAGAACCATCAACGAGATAACGGACCATGCAATTGAGCATTTTCAGGCGGTCTGTGCAGCGTATATTGGTAAAAGACTTTTCCGTATAAAACTCAGATGATGCATCAGCGACGGGGAAAGGAGAAGAAAATACAACAACAAACTATACAGGTTGCACAGCCATATGGACCTGGTCAAAAGAGTTCGAATTCATCGCCTGAGATGGCTATGACATGTAGAGCGAATGAACATCAACGCTTCGGCCCGGAAAGATTTTGAATCCATCCCAGAGTTACAACGCGGTAAAGAGACCTCACCTAAGGTGAAGCACTTAAATGGAAAGAGAAAATCAACTTTATATGCAAAACTGGAGGCGGCTAGCACAAGGTCGAGCTGGTGTTGAAAAAATATACAATTTTACATCATACTTGTACTCGTATTATTCAACCTTGCATTCGGTCATGATCACTTCTGTTCAGAATGCACAGATTTGAAAGAAACTCTTTGTAGGTAGACAGGGACCAAACCTTGTCGCACCCGGTGAGATACAACCACATCTTGCTATAGATGCCGTGAAGTTTCAGAGTTTGGCAAATGAAACGGTATTACAGGCATCTCGGAGCGCTATCACAGAGTTATAAAGGGTGTCACAAAATTCACGCAAGAAGTAATTTTGATAGAAAACAGAGGTTTTTAATTAAAAATTGTAAATATTTTATTGATTCATAAAGTATACAGTAAAGGGTTATGTATGGAATACTATATCGGGTAAATGACCTCCACGGCTTTTGTGGCACATACGCACTCTTTTGTCGAAATTTTCCATGACCGCTTAGCATAAATGTGGCTGAATTTCGTTGATACAGCGCTCAATTTGCTCCTTCAAGGCGTGGGTGGTCGTGGTCAAAAAGCCCAAAAGAAAAATGTCCAACGGCGTTAAATCGCATGATCTGGGCGACTAATTCTGATCACCAAAACGGGAAATTACACGACCAGGAAATAACTCATGCAGTAATTGAATTGTTTCTCGGGTTCTATGGAATGTGGCACCGTCTTGTTGAAACCACATGTCGTCCACATCGATATCTTGCAATTTAGACACAAAAAAATGGATTATCATGTTGCGATAGCGAACACCATTAACTGTAATTGCCAGACCAGCCACATTTTCAAAGAAGAATGGTCCGATGATGCCTCCAGCCCAAAATCTCAAGAATCATTCGTGGAAAATTCGACAATTTTGACGATTAACAAAGCCATCAAGATGAAAATGATTTTATTTGAAAAATCAGCATCGACTTGTTGTTGTTCCCTAATCCATTCAACGAACTCTCTTCGCTGTGCGTGGTCAGCAGGCTTCAGTTTTTGAGTCAATTATACTTTGTATGCATGACGATGCAAATCTTTCGTGAGAATACGCTGTAGAGAGCTTCTCGAAATTCTTGATCATACCGAATTGATGTTCCTGGACTTTCACTAACACTCTCACGAACTGCTTCGATGTTTTGTGCTGAATGACTTGTGGAAGGACAGCTAAAGTGTCTAAGATAACTAATTGATCCAGTCTTCCTGAATTTTTAAATTCTTCACAGTTGATGAAGTTAAATTACTATTCCGACCATATTTTGTACGAAAATTGCGAAGTGTAGCTGCCAAACCTACATTATTTTTAAAATACTGCTCAACGATGAAAAAGCGTTGTTCTTTCGTGTAGCATCTCATTTTTAATAACCCTGAAATGTCAGCTGTCACGCTATCTTTTTTTCGTTGGCAACACTTTACCGCACAAATGGCTCTACAAAATTCAAATCTTGCATGAATTTTGGGACACCCTTTAGGTTCACTATCCTGAGAGAAGATAAATAAAAATAAGTAACGAGAACCTGCACAAAACCTAACATTTGTAATATTGTTCCTTCATGTATGGTTCTCCATACCAATACTTTTCTCTTGGAATATTTCAGGTAATTGTTATCGAAATCGACTCGACAATGTGTTCTAATGTGGTGCATGGATGGGCAAGTCACTTTCAACGCGGTAGACCCAATCTTCGTAGTAAAGAACATCTTTCGTTCGCTGTCACCAACATCTAATAAAGTTTTGGGTTTCTGGTCCATCAATCCATTTAATCAGATGCGAATAGCAGAGGTATTCACATTTTAATCCCCACGTAAACTAACGTTTTCACTTGCATCTATAAGGGCAAATATTGGTTTTGTGATCTACCGTATAACGGTAATTTTCTTATTGACCGGTTTTGGAAAATTGCCTATTTTTAGACAATATTCAGCACAAGCAAAGTCATGACAATTCAAATTTTAGAAAATTTCCAAAATAATTTTGTTTGCTTTTAACGGTTCTTTTTAAAAATAAAATAAAAATACATTTTAACAAAGCGTTGCACAACGAAGAAAAATCAAAGTTTGGCGGTAGTAATGAGGTCATGTCCTGCAGTGATTATGTCCCACAGTGGAGGTAAGTAATCCTCGGTTTAACAGCTCTACATTATTATACAGGATGCCCGTAAACGAGCAATCATAAAAAATCGCAAAAGAGGTCATAACAAGAGAACAGTACAAACAGTATATCGGAATTAGGGATCGAGATAATTATCTGCTTGAAATCCCCAAAGATAAAATGATTAGATAATTCAAATTCGTTAAAAACTCAGAAATTGAGGACCACCGAGGCTATTTGGAGTATGGACCTAGAATTCGGGTCTAGAACCAAATATTTGAATTTAATGCATTTTTTAAGCGAAGATTCACGAGAGCGGATCTTCCTTTCGTAAATCCTCCGCTTTCCGCAAAACTTCTTGAATGATACATATATCCACTCACCCTGCAGAAGGGTTTAGTTGCCCCTTCCATGGTCAACTTGTTGACTTTTTCATTACCCTCCACAGCCAGTGTAACGTTGTTGATCTTGCCTATCATGTTAACTTCGGCTAGGCACTCCGAAACCAACTATGAGCCAAAGGCGGCTTGGCAGGCTGAGGATAAGTACTTGCAGATTTTGCAACAAAACGGAGGAAAACCTAGTTCATCTTCGAGGAAATTGTTTCAGGGGCAATGATTCACAAAACAACAGCTGTCTGGAAGCATACAAATTAAAGAAACGGAAAGAGGCTTTGATCCGAGAACTAACTCGGTAGTTAGAAGAAAAAAAAAGCACAATCGATTTATTTCTACTTCAGGCTGTTTTTTTTCTATGAACCACAGGTAGGAGTTTATGTTCTGAAAAAAATTACACGAATGCACATTCAAATTCATTAAACCAGTTTGAGGGTTTGAGGTGATGTAACTTTATCCACATTCGGTGTAGAAAAACAATCTGAAACTTTTTATTCGCATTTATCTTAAATCATAATTTTATTTCGAATTTTAAACATGTTACATTAAAAACAAATAAAATGTATGTATTTATGTAGTAGATAATGACTTAAATGACTATTAAACTATAGATACATTTATTAGATCAATCTGAGCCGCTATTACGAAAATAGTATATAATTAAATACATACAATGGTTTTTTTTTTGCCCATAATTCATAAATTACTATAAATAAATTGTCTTGTAGAGCTCGACGATCATGCATACATGCAACATTTCTCTCACCACATCAATTACGTGTACAATTTAATTTTATTTTCGCCAATACTGTGCAAGTTTATGTATTTGTTCAACTAATGCTGGCATCACAGCCGTTATGGAAACATCCAGCAGACCTTGCAAATGCTGAACAGCCTCTTCATCGGTCAGTCCAAGTTGTAGATTCTCCTCGACTTTCTTCACCGCTTTGTCCGGTTCGAGTGCTATATCTGGAACTGAGGCATCCACCATTAAGGAGAATAAATTCAACATTACGTTAGCATGCCGTCGCAAGTGCAGATAAGCAGTGTAGCATTGCTTTCGGAATTCATGATGATGCTCGGAGCTAACACCGCCCATTGCTTCGACCATTTCTTTGCTGAGTTTCATGGGTGGTGGCATTGGTTTTGGATCTCTACCGAGAATGTATCCGAAATCGATGTGGAAGAGTTTGCCGTTGGTTGTAAGAAGCAAGTTATCCAAATGACGATCACCGACACCTAAATTAAGGGAAAACAATTACAAAATTACTGAACTAAGACGAAATGAAAGGAGTACTCACCTAAGAGGTATGTTATAACACAATATCCAGCACAACTTTTGATGTATGTATCCATTGTTTCAGCCATGATGCCATATGGTCCCGTCTCACATGGATTGTGCTTTCTGAAGAAGTTATGAATGCTACCCTCTTTGCCGAGGACATCAGCGACTGTGTACGAGTCGATGTACTGTAGGAAACCGTGCTTTGAACTTGTCGCCAATACTTTGTAGGGGGTGAGCTTAAGGTCGAGATTTTCTCTGCGCAGCAGTTTATCCATTAGAGTAATCATTTGCAGAATAAGTTGATCTTGCCGGAGATCATCGCCATGCTTGAATATCGCAACGTATTCATGCGACGCAATTGAAGTCACAAATGTAAGTCTGTAAATGTACGAAAATGGTAAAATTACTTTAGTAATAGAGAGATAGTTGAGCTACAATCCCACAGGTGCACAAAAGGTAATAATAGTTTCCTTCCAACCATTCTAATAGCATGTCTACCTATCAAGCAGTGCCCCGTGAGGGCTGCTATTATTATACTAATGCGTTTCCTATTTATAGACAGAAGCCTTTCCAGATCCAGGTTAGGTCAGATCTGTTTCGACGAAAGGCAAGTACTGATACTACTCCACCTGCTGTTCGCCATTTTTCTGGCTTCAGTATCAAGGCGGAACGTAATCGATTCTAAGGGAGTGGATGGTTGCTCTCTATTCCCAATGAAGTTCTGACCCGCACCCTCTTGTGCCAGCTCATCTGCTCTGCAGTTGCCCGGATAGACGGTGTGTACTGGAATCCAGCACAGAGAAATGTCGCAACTGTCAGCGATCACGTTAAGAGACCTGTGGCATTGCTTTAACAACTTGGATCGTATTGTCGGCGATTCTAAGGCATTTATCGCTGCAACTATCTATATGTAGTACAATAGCTCTACCCCCTACCGCGTTAATTGAAAGCCAAGCCGCAACTTCACGGATTGCCGTAATTTATGCTTGAAAATGCTTCAAATACACTACAGTGATCTGGAAGTCGTATTGGAGAAGACTCCTACACTCGTACCATACGCTGTCTTAGATCCATCTGTGTATATCTCTATTGCAAAATCGTTCAAGATTTCTCCAGATTCCGAAGCGCTCCTGCTAGGAATTCTGGTCTTGTATCTGACATCAAAGTCGATGTGAGGGCCAATACAGTCCGTTTTACTAGGAATAGTAAGCTAGGATCTAGGGATGTATCTAAATTTATAGCTGGATCTGAAGAAATCATCCCGTCCAGAAGTTTTATAAGGTTTTCGAGTAGATACAACTCATTTGATTGTATCCAGAGTGAACATGCGTTCTTTTCAAACTTTAAACTGAGCGGTCTCAAAGGGCATCTTAAAATCCTAAACGGACTTCATGTCACTAAAAATCTTAATATCCTGATCTCGGAAAGCAGTCAATGGAACAACGGAGGTCTACCTTTGAACGACTCTCACTCAACATTCTACACCAATGGGCCCAAAATGAAGAGTGGAGTCAGTGCGAGTGTCTTCAGATACAACTATGAAATAGTAGTCCACTGGGACTTTCTACATATCCGTACATCTTATGCAGTGCATGAGACGTCATCTCCGTAGAACCCACATCTATAGCCAACCTTTCACTCTTTCTACTTTAGGTCTAAGCTTACTTGAAATTGTCCAAACACCGTAAAGCAACTGGTTGCTCACAACGAGATCTGTGTTTCGGGTCATAAGAGCATCGAAGGTAATACGAATGCGGATGAACTAGCTAGATGCAGTACTTTTTCATTATTCTCCTTACTTTTCAGTGGATTGCCTCTGAGCCACCACAAACTAGAATTGAACTCTTGGGAGAAACAAAAACTACTCCCTAAATGGAACTCAATACAATGACTTCATCAAGCCAAGGAATTCATTGACTTCTAGAACAATAAATGAGCTGATTAGCTTCTGTTAATGACACCGTTGGCTCAACTATCATCTCCTGGACAAAACTCCTTCAGAGAAACTGTCAAGCAGATCTTGCGTACATATCACATAATAACTCGAAGCAGACACAGATCTGAAATTTATTTGCAAAAAGCATTCTTAGGTTCCTTCATGAACCCTATGCAAGATCAAATATAATTTTACTTTGCTTTAAAAGCGTAGGGGAGCAACATAAAAGTTATTTTCTTGTCACAGTGTTAACAGACTTTTTACCTCTATCCCTAACAACAGCTAATAATAAAGCGCATCACTCTTAGTTCCGTGTAGTAAGCTGTATAGAACAATCCATACCAAAATGTACATGATCACGAAAGCGAGAAAAAAGCAATTTGATCTTGCGCCAGGGACATTGAAGTACAATTTGATGCCAGGAGATGTTACAAATTCAACTCGAGGTAGGGTAGGTATTCAACAGTTAAATAATATAAAATAAATTACTTTCACGAAATGAAAAATTTCTACTCACTTGGCTGGCATCAGTGCACTCTTAAAAAGCGAAGTAGTATTTGGCAGAATCTTATTAATGTATACATCCGGATCCAGTGGAAACGGAATTGGTTCGAAATTCGTAAAATTAACCTTAAATGCATCGGACTCCGCAAGGAGTTGTTTAAATTTCTCAGTTTTCTTATTACGATTACCCGGTTCTTTGGCAACCATCTTTACTAGCTTCACCAGTTCATCGATGAAACGTTGCTGTTTCTTTAGATTGCTATAGATGTGTTTCAGTTGTGTGTTACCTAAGACAATAGGAAAATATAAAACTTGACTTTGAGAAAAATTATTTGTTTTACTAACCATTTTCTAAAACTTTTAGGAACATTTTCAACACCATCGCATACATATTATGCACTCGTTCATCCTGTTTTCGAATTGATTCTTGATCTTCCACCTCAATCGATAGATACCAGTAAAAGTAATTGGCCAAGGTTGGATTCTTACATGCTCTCTGAATGAGGAATGTTGACAAGTCACTTGGGCCAGCGGAACTGTTCTCACTTATTAGAGTATTCGAAGCATCGGATGTTACAGAAGCAATAGAAGCACTTGTCGTTGCTGCAGTATCCTCATCTCCGGAGTTGACAGATATTGCCATGGCCAGTGGACGTTGTGATACCTCCACTTGTACAGTGCTTTTCTTTAGTATTATTGATTGTTGCTGCTGTTTACTGCTAACACTCATACTAACATCTGGGGCAGAACTCTGATCGAACACATTATCATCGAGAGACTTTACGATATCTCTGTCGGGTGCGATTCTTTTATACGATTCTATGATATCATTGAAATTCTCATATTTAAGTGCTTGAACTAGTTGCAGTAGATATAACAAAAGATCCTCATCGGGTGCTTGCATTAGGCGACTTATCGCATACTTCCGAACATCCGGATGTGAGAATGACGGACTAAGAAGCTCAAGTGCATCTTCTACGTCCATTGGAGTCCATTTGGCAAGGAGACTTAGCGCTTGCAGTACTTCGGCGGGTGTTTGCCAATTGATGCATTTTAGGAATTTCGTAAGAGCCTTCTTGTGAGAACTCAAATAGAAACGGAATTTCCAAAGGAGATCTTGTTCTTCGCTGCTAAGGACGTATGTTGGGGGATAACGATAGACGATGGTGTGCAATTGATCGCGAATGCTGTTAAAGAAAGAATGTTACTAATTTGCTATCAATGACTTTTCGAGTATGTGCTAGAGAGGAGACTCACCTTGCAGTCGGTTTAGCGTCACGATCCGATATACGAGATCTCTCTGAACGGGCGAGTCGATGGTGTTTGCGTTCCACTAAGTTCTCCTGCAAATAAACAAAGGTCTTGTAAGGTTTATGGTTATAATATTTCTGTATATACCTTGCATTTTCGAAACCATTTTTTTAATATCAAGTTCTTTACAGTTAGCCAGAAACGACACCAATTAAGTTTGAATTTAATTTTAAAAAAGAACGACAGAAAAACCATATAAACATCGAAGAGGTCAGGAAACGAAGATAGCCCAAAACTACTCTATGTGGATGAAATGATCGGGTACTAATGCGATTTAACCGAGGGTTAGTTTGAAATCAGGAGCTCGTGTAAGAATCTATCGATTTGAAACACATAAAGTGTTGAGAAAGGCCAACAGCTGGTATACAACTGAGGCAATGTAGATTGTTTAAACTATAACCAACTGGTAGACAATTTGAGACATTTGTGTAGAAAGGAAAACATTGCATAATTCTATGAAGGTGTAGACTTAAACGATTTTCGTTCTTAATCTATAAGAATGCATTCAACAGGTGACAGTGACTTTGTACAGTGAAAGAAAAGCTGAAAGAGTAAATGAAAAAAATTGTTTTTATCCCCCAGGTAATTGGCTTGAATATGTGAATATGCGTCAGAACATAGGTATGGATTTTTTTTCTTACACCTTAGCCATGCGCTCTATAAGCTGTACAACAGAAAAATTGCATTGAATATTTCATGACGAATATTATGAATTCTCATTATCAGGCCTTGAAAGTACTATCACAATTCCCCGAGGCGAGCCTTTTTCTGAGTACTTAGTAGCAAGGATCCTGGTATATAGTTTGTAATAAAGAACTAGTCCTATCTTTATTACTAAAAGCCAACAGAAGATATTACATGCCAGCTTTGTCTTCCAGATAGCCTCCGATCTTAGTTACACAGAATTCAAAAAGACTCGCCATACCCTTTCCCACAACCATTATCATAGCAAAGATTGTTCTATGTTTCTTTTTTACAATCTTCTCTTAAGATAGGCGAACCTATACCACAGTGACAGCGCACGAGATGCCTAAGTACAGGTCCATCTGCCAAGCTCCGAAAAGTAATCACGACTACTTCACGGAGCCTATAACAAAGTTTGGTGGGTCTACCATCTATGACATGCATAACACGATACTCTCCGCTAGACTACCCAATTGTGTCACTAGCCCGCCTAACATACAGTTGGAACTAGAGATGTACAACGACATTTCGACCTTTCCCTTTCCCCTATCCTGTAAAATTTAAAACTCCTAGCTGCAGAAGCAGTAAACATTTGCAGTACTTCCAAAACCGCGGACCCAGAAGTCTACAACCAGCCTGATGGTCTTCAGGAGAAAGGCAGGGAATACCCAATATAACTTGTGGCACATATTATATATAATATAAGCCAAGAGTTCAAACCAGTCCCTCAGTGTTTAGAGCGTCCAGTTCTAGAGAATACTGTACACCTGATATCTGTCAGGGATAGATTAAAATCGACGACAGTAGTTTTAAAACTTATAAATCCCTAGGATCAGATGGTAGCGCAACTTCAGAAGGCTATCGGCTTGATTTTGTACGGCTTTCTCGGATTTTTCTAGAAGAAACGTTTCAAATTTTATTTCATACATTCATACGTCTAGGACAAGTCGAGAAAGCCGTAGAAGATAGAACTGTACGTTTCCTTCTGTACTAAGCTCTCTATGTGATATCTTCATTGTGATACTGTTGCAACAGTTTGGAATTGAAAAAGTACGACTGACTTTTTTTCCTTTGAGCGTGGGAGTGAAACAGGGTTTCGTCTTAAGCGCTTTGTATGTTTTTCGATGAATGACTTACTTTTTTTTGGAAGGAATCATGGTTTGATGCTTATTTGAAACCAACATATGCTAACCTTGTCGACATTAGACCCAGGTATACTGTTATTTATTTTACGAAATCTCAGAGCCAAACTGCAAATCCTCTATATCTATTCAATATTCACTGGGATTGTTTACAGCTTACCCTTATATCTAAAGGTCATTTCACTATCCACAACCAATGGACCCATCAGGTAGGTAGTTTTAATGACCTGCTCTCTGAATTGCCAAAATTTTTGTAGAAGGCTGCGAACCAAAGTGCTACTATAGGGTGTCCCAAAATTCACGCAAGATTTGAATTTTGCGCCATTTGTGCGATAAAGTGTTCCCAACGAAAAAAAAAAGGAGAGCGTGACAGCTGACAGTTCATGGTTATTAAAAATGGAGTGCTACACGAAAGAACAACGCGTTTTCATTGTTGAGCAATATTTTAAAAATAATGAAAGTTTGGCAGCTACAGTTCGGAATTTGTGAAAGGATTAATTCTAAAAATTCAGGGAGACTGGATCAATTAGTGATCTTAGACACTCTGGCCGTCGTTCAACACAACTGTTTGGTGAGGATTTTGGACTGCAGGCATCATCGGATCATTAAAAGCCTGCGTTTTCTATCAAAATTATTTCTTGTGTGAATTTTTGGACACCCTTTATATGCCGATGATATAATGATCTTATCTCGGAGTACTGTCTTCTTTCAGGTGGCCTTTCTTATGTTCCCTTATAATATATCTTGGTCTGGGTATTTTTTCAAAGATTCGCAAGATCTAAAAACTTAATAAAGGCCATATGATAAAAATTTATAAGGAACCAAACTATACACCACTCTTTAAAGAATAATATCCATGAAAATGCTTCGGGGTCGCAACATACTAAGTTGTTCGGACTTCACAAATAAGCGTCATCGTAACGCACTAATTTGCCTAATAATGGATAGCACTTTCGAACCTTCGAGACTACCCCTGGTAAACTAAACAGCCGAAATTTTGCACACATTCGAATGATTTTTTTTTTTTTTTTCTAAGTGTTTTCAGCAGTAGGTTCATGCGATTGAAAGATTTTCAATCAATTTATGTCCTGTATCCCCTTGTGGGTCCTAGGGCCTCTACAACGCCTACGCGCCATCGTATGCGATTTCTGGAAATGTGCCTCAGCTCTCCCCAACTCTTTCCCAGTTGCCGTGCTTCCTTCTCAACTGTTCTGCGCCACGTACTCCTAGGACCGCCGCGTATCCTGCCATCCTGGGTAAGCGGGTTCCATTGCATCGCTTGGTTAGCTATGGACCTGTCACCCTTTCGGAGAGTGTGACCGATCCACTGCCACTTTCGTCGTCGTATGGTTGTGCCTATAGGTTCATGGCCCGTTCTCTGATAAAGCTGTTCGTTAGAGATACGGTTTGGCCAGAATATCCTTAAGATGTAACGTAGACACCTATTGACAAACGTTTGCAGCTTCCTCGTGATAGTGACGGTCACTCTCCAGGTACCACATCCATATAGCAACACGGATTCAACGTTGGAACGGAACAGTCGTAGCTTGGTGTTTAAGCTAATTGCATTACTTCGCCAAACTATGGATAGCATCCCAAACGCAGATTTTGCTTTACCTATTCGGCTGGCTATATCCAGTTCGGTTCCGCCATCGGTTGAGACAATACTCCCAAGGTATTGGAAACTCTCTACTCTCTCAACCGTTTGTCCAGCAATGCATATATTGAAAGATGCGCATGTACGATAGAAATTATAGCGAACAAGACTCTCTCATGAAATCTAATCTGTCTAATCTGGTTTGGATGTGTCTTGCCAAGATAAATCGCAAGAGTTCGAACAAAAAAGTCAGTCTTTACTCGGTATCTGATCACGTGGAAGCAGAGGGAACCGAAGCAACTAATAAATTAACAAGGAAGGGATCGGAGACCGCCTTCTTCGACCAGAACAATTTTATGGATTAAGACCACATAAAATACGAAAAGCGCTAAGGAAGGAAGAGAATTACAATAGAGCCTATAGGATGAACTCCCTGAGTTGAGACAGGCTAAAAAAACTTCTGGAAAACTATAACCTGAAAAGAAGTAAGATTTGCATAAACTTAAACAAAAACAGGTTTCAGGAAACTGGGTACATAGCAAAACGGAGACCGCAGATTTTGCGGAGAAAACAGTAGGTCATCTGCTTAAGGAATTTGGAACACATTCATTGAATGATCAACTACCAGAAAAAAGGCCATTAAAGTGGAGGAGGTGCTCTAGATCAAGTATCTCATCAACTGGAGCTTCGCAATGCGCTTACACCCAAAGAAAAAGTTTAGAACACGTGAAGGTTTAAAAAATAATGGGTCCTCCAATTTGGACAGTTTCTTACTTTTTCTCATAACAATTATATTGTACCATTACCCCTTAAAAAAAAAAAAAACATTAAATTAATTATCTATCACGTACATAACAGGTGAGCCATCTGCTGGTTTCTTTTCAAATTTTGTTATTTTGACACTGACAGCTCTTTCGCGCTCAAAAATTTGACAGAAACACAGTATCATATTTTAACTCCCTTTCCAAAGTGAGTGCTGTGTTTCCGCATAAGTGCGAATTTTGAAAAGAAATTTCGGTCGAAATAATGCACCAACCGTGCCGCAAGATTATGAAGAAAGTTCGGCGGCTATGTAAACAAGCAAAACTGCCATATTTGAGGCTCGAAAAACCCACACGTAGTCGTAGAGAAGCGAATGCATACTCAGCGTGTAACTGTTTGGTATGGTTTTTGGAATAGCGGCATTATTTACCCAATTTTCTCCGAAGATGAAAATGGCCGATGTTATGCTGACAATCCGGAAATCATTCAGGCACCTAAGCATAATATTGATCGAGCTATTCGTGAAATAGAGCCCCGAACCATCGAAAATATACCTCGAAATTGGGTTGACAGTATTACTGCCAAATCAGCCGCGTATTATTTTCCATAATTGATGGGAAAAGCAAACAACTTTGAAAAATATTAAATGGATTTTTTTTTATAGACATTTTAAAAAGAAACCAACAGATGGCCCACCCTTTATACAATTTAGCTTCAATAGTCCACCTAAAGCTTCATGGAAGGTATACGCATTCTTTGTGAATTTCACGGCAGCATTTGATAAAGTTGTGAGAAAGAATTTAATCTCTAAATTAAACAGCATAGGAACATTCAACCAAAGTGGTATACCTCACTGAAAATATATACAGTAACACAAGACCGTATGCAATAAGCTTTGTAATTTTGATACAAATAAAGATCTGCTATGGTCTATTGTTAATGACCAACTCCTGAACGACCTGAACAACTCCGGATATGAAATGCGAAGTTATGCAGATGACCTGGTTATGATTATCAGAGGAAATCATAAATCTACCATCACTAACCTCATGCAAAGTTTGGGGCTGGTGCGAGATAAAAGGACTTAGTGTAAATTCGAACAAACGTCTCAAATCTGGTGCTAAACCGCTACAAACTCCTTTTCCCAAAGAAGTAACATTTTTGCGAATAACTCGATCATAAACTCACTTAGAACAAACACCTTGATAAAACGGTCAACAAAGCTACATCCATCAGCTCGAAACTCTTCGGAAGGAAATGGGCTTACCTCAAATAGTAATTTCAACTATCACGTGTGCTTCACGGTTGAACAAGCCTCCGCCCAAAATGTCTTACTAAAAATTCAAAGACTGGTATGCATTGGTATTACGGGCGCTAGAAGCTCTATTGAAATATCCCCCACTTCACATTAGAGTGAAGAAAGTTGCATCTCGTAAAACTCCAAACTGTGCCATCTGAAAGGGCACACAAAAACCCTAAACAAGCTTCCGATTCTTTCTGAACCGGCGACGCTTCTTATAGACTTGATGTCCCTGGAAATAAATCTTTTCCGCTCATTCCACATTCTGATCCCAGAACGCAGCGCGTAGAACAATGGAAGTTATCTCTGAATGAGTATGACTAAACGTTGTATACCGATGGACCCAAAATGGAGAACGAAGTTGATGCGGGTGTCTGCGGCCTCAACTATGAAGAAGCAGTCCATATTCCAGGCCGAAATCTTCGCCATAGAAATATGCGCCAGTGAGTGCCTCAGATGCAATCTCCGCAAAGGCAACATCAACATTCTTTCTGACAATCAAGCGGCAAAAAAGCCCTTCACTTGTTCTATAATACTTGCCTGAAATTGTCTAAACACTTTAGCTAGTTGCTCATAACAACATTACTCTAATATAAGTTCCTAGTCGAAGGCAATGAGATAGCGGACGAACTCGCTAGACGCAGCTCTTCATCACCATTCATAGGACCCTTACCCTTCTGTGGCTTGTCTCGAAGCGACCTCAGATTAAAGCTGAACTCCTGGAATCGACAAGAACTGATCTCTAAATGGAACTCTACCCTAGGCCTTCGCCAAGCTAAGAAATTCATTGACTTCTCAACAAAAAACGAGCTGAGCACAGTTCGCTCAACTACCATCTATATAAAATGGGCAAAACTCCTTCAGATCTTTGTCGACTCTGCCTGGAAGAGTAAGACACTGCTGAGATCATCTTGTCCTAATGTCCCGTCATTGCTCGCAGCAGACACAAACTCCTTGGAAAGGGATTCGTTTCTCCATCTGATATCCGAAACTTATCTGCAAAAAGCATTCTCAGGTTTCTTCGAGACCTAAACCTTGTCTGATCGCAGTGTTAAGAGTATTTCCTTCCTTTAACCCCCACAAAAATTATCAAAATTCCACTAACCTGTAGTATCTCCGAATCGGGAACAGTCACCAGCTTTGGCTTTGATATGATTTTATTGGTTTTCTCGCCTTCAGGCTCAAAGTAAACGATCGAATACTGTAAACAAGAAAACTTATATCGATCAGCTTTCTTAGCAAATAGTGGACAACCACTTACATTAAAATCGTCCACGGTAATGGTCGGAAACTCAATCATCAAGTAAATGTAGTTGGAGAGACGCTTTTCTCGCTCGTTGATCAGTTCAATCTCTCGAAAGGTCAGTCGATCTAGCCAATCGACCTTCTGCAGGTGTCCATTGCGATGCATCTTCGCCAACTTGCCCAATCTCTGCATTTGTGATTTACTAGACTCCTTCCCTTTGCCAGGGGTCTTCGAGGGATAACTACCATCGCCCTCAACGTCCAGCCAAACACGCAAATCATACATTCCCTGTCGAAACATACCATTTTTACCGAACAGCGAAATCGAAGTGCCACCAATAATTGATGTCTCTCCAGCGCCAGCACAATCCAGAATGGTCAACACAAGGATCGCCGTTCTAGGCAAATCGGAGAACAGCATTGGCAGCGATATCCATTCGTTCCAGCTCCAGCGTTTCGTGAAGGCTTTGTACGATGTAGTCACGGGTAGACAATACGGCTTGCCCTTGTTGAACACCTGCAGACGCACCTGAAACGGTGGACATGATTCCGAATACAGACCGGAAAAGGCCAATATTCTATTCTCGAGAAGTTTCTCGTAATCGGGTTTCTGCTTCTTGCCCTCCAACGTGCCACTTTTTTCGCAATGGAAGAAAATAGACAAAACATGACGAAATTATAGGAATTAACGATTTTATGCGATGCTAGTCGACTTACATTTTTATTTGAACACGTTCGTTTAAGGAAGAACTGTATACGTAACGAAAGTGGTCATCTGGTTGATCCATGGTGAGAGATATGTGAACACTTTTACAACGAATCGAATTTTCGCATTAAATACCCCCGAATTTGTTATCAACAAATAAATGAAAAAAATGGGAAGAAAAGCAAAAAAAAAGCGTTCGCAAACATTTGACAGTTGACAGTAACAGCTGTTTGTGGAAGGTATGACTACTAATTGTTATACGTTCTGTTTGTTTTGTCTATTGTGTAGAAAAGGCTGTTAGCTGAAAAGTAGTGTTCACAGCTGGCAAATAGTCGCCTAATTTGACATGTTATCTGCAATCTGTGAATTTCAGTTGTAATTTGTTCTGTCAAGACAGTCAAGTGACAAATCTGAACTTGAATAACAAGGCCAGAAAAGAGATTGGAGTATTCAAAAATTAGTCCATGAAAAGATACCTTAAAAGTCTAACAAATGATGCTAGTACCGATTATTCGCTCTGGAATGATACAAAGAAAATCAAAAGGACCAATAAAACAGATACCACCAATTAAAGACCGAAATGGTGACCAATCAGCAGAAAGCAAATTTATTTGTTGGATATCTCGTAAATGTCTTCCAACCATACTAAGATGTAGAATATGAACAAATGGAAGACAAATACGAGGATGAGAGACCTATTCAGACGGTAACTACTAATGAATTATTCAAAGAAATAAAATAAAGTATCAATCACAGCAGAAATATTGAAACGATTTTCAAAAAAGGCATAACAAAATGTACCACAAATGTGGAATGTCGCGTAGGTAATTATGGTAACAAATAAAGGTGAACCACCTAGTGAAGTAATCTCCTATCGTCCGGTATCTTTACTGTCCATACTGTCAAAGCTATTCGAAAAAATACTGCTGCAACGTTTCCTTCCGATAGCTGAAGAAAAATCATTAATATCAAACATTCAATTTGAATTTAGAAACCAGCACTCAACGATAGATCAGGTGTACACGGATAAAATAGAAAGAGCCTTAAAAGGATAGAAAATTTGTTCCACTATTTTCCTTGACGTAACGCAGTCTTTTGACAAAGTATGGCACAATGGATTAATCTATAAACTGCAAAGTCAGTTGTCAACGAAGTATTCTGAGAATCTAGGGTCCTAGAATCACTGACATGCCTCAGGGTTAGGCCCCTTCCTATTTCTTCTGTATACCAATGACTTACCACAAAGTGAAAAAACAACTTTTGCCACATTTTCAGATAATACTGTACTTGCTGTGGGGAAAATTATGCATGAAGTCACTGAAAAGCTGCAGAGGGTAGTAAATAGATAATTATCATAGACCGAAAAGTGGTAAATAAAAGTGTTAAAGTCTGTCCATGTGAAACATATCTCAGTGTACATAAATAACAACCCAATTCTATACTCGAACTCAGCGAAATATCTGGGGTTGACTCGGGGCGCAAAATAAAGATGGTTAGTTCAGGTACAGAAAAACGAGGGGAACTTAACATACGTTACAGTAAAATGTATTGGTTTATTGGAAGATACTCCTGTCTCTCAATACATAATAAACTTCTGCTGCATAAGCACATTCTAAGACTTACAGGTTCCAACTTTGGGGATGCGCAAACAGGTCAAATTTACAAAGTATACAACTGTTTCGAAATAAAGTACTACGTAACATCGTTAATGCTTCGTAGCTTTGTTTATGTACATAACTAGTGTTTATGTACATAACTCTGATCTAGAAATAAAAATGGTAGACTATGAAATGAAAAAAAGTCGGAAGTAGGCATGCTACATGACACCGTAAAAGTTACTCAACTACTGAATAATGATAATTTAGTTAGATGATTGAAAAGGCTGAAACCTTTCGAATTAATTAACTCATAATTTAACAAAAAAAAAAAAAAAACCTATAAAACTTTCATCAGCTTCGCAATTCCCAGGAATGTCACAGTGACCTGGTACACAGGTCGCGGAATATGTTGAATTCCGTAGCCTTAAGATACAATATAAAGGTTAGCTGTGAATAAATATTTGTTTACTAATGAACAGTCCCGAACAAGCCAAACAGATATTGGATAAATGTGGAGGAATTTGCAGTTTTTGGAATGTGGAACATGAGAGCCGTATATACTTGCACAGCAACGCCACTTCGATAGAATTTCAGATCGTTCAGCATCATCGGCAACCAAGAGAATATTTTCGACGATAACAAAATACCAAGCTGTTATTCCTTGTTTCACTTTTATCCTATCCAATCGATTATTCCTAGTTGAGAGTAAGCTTCAGGAGGTATATTATTCTAACGGTCAATTGGGTGTTCAATGTTTCAGCCATATCTTCTCTTTTTAAATTCCACTTTTTTTTAAACTGTTGATTTTATCTAAATTTTCACTGTTGATACTGACAAAGTTAAATCATTCCTGCAGGAAAAAACAAGATAAAAAAATAGACAGTTAAACGTAATAAATTGCTGTTTTTTTTTTCCTTTTTTTTGGGCAAATAGGAATATTGTATTTGGTAATATGGGAACTATACGTGCTTTTTTATAATTCTTTGATAATAAGTTTAATTTTTTTTTTTTTAGGTAAAATTTTTAATATATTCTATTTAAGTCCAGTATGCAGTAATTTATGTTCCAATTAAAATCTCCACAAACAATTTTCTCAGCACTTATTGACAATTAATTGTAGACAGATTTGCGGTTGCAATCATTAATCATATTGACAGCATAATCTAAAATTTTAAGGGATGTGAAGGAATTTTGAATACATGCAAATATAAGTATATAGACAAAATTATTCAAATTAGTTTGGACTGGAATTGTGTTTAATTTAGCAGGTAGTTTGGGGTTTAGTAAAAAGTTTAGTTTTCTCAAATAATGTATTAATTAAGCTTTATTGAGTAGTAAAAGAACTACGACATAATATTTACTATGACTTGAAGTCATTTTCCACATACAGTAAATCAAATATACATTTTTCCGAATCACCTACTGTCCCATATGACTCTGATTTCAAAAAACGAGCTGAGCTTTAGTTTAATCCTTTTCCACAACAGACAGACTTCTTGATCGCGATCAGCGAGTTAATCGCGATTAATGATTTTGGTCTGTAGCTGGTTTAAGCATTGGATCCTTAACTTGCACATAAATCTTAACAGAACTCCGAAATTAGGAGTTAAAGTTCAAAACTAACCAATGTTAAAGGTTGTTCAGAATATGCATCTGCGTCTGAGCTGAGAAAAGGTCAACTTTTACATCTAAATTCATAAACGTGAATTGTGGTGCTGCAAAAACTTGAGATAAATTGAACTTCATGATTCACATCGCAACTTCAGACTCCTATTGATGCGTCACAGCATGACAATGTTGATTGTCGTGAACAGAATAGAAATCATGTTGATCGTAAATTAGACTTATTATAATCAGTTAATATTTGAATATTTCAGTAAGAATTATTACACAAGTTATATTTAAATACATTTCCACAATTTCTGCGAAACATTTATTGAAATCAAAGAAATACAGACAAAAAGAAACATTAAATTTGTTAATAGACATCGTCAGCAACATAGACGGCAACAGATACAATTCGTCTCGCACATTGTAAGATGAGTGCCTTCAAGATTTTAATAGTCCACATTATTATCAACAGTAACAGTAACAGTAACAGTAACATCAACCATTCTGTTCAACAATTCAGACAATTTAAGCGCCGAACAGAATGCTTAAAATCCGATCCGTTCCGGTGCTTCCGAAAAGTTGAAAATATGACCATATATTTTATATAACTTGCCGGAAAGTTGCACACAATAAACGGATCGGATCGGATGGGTCGACATTTGTCGGATAGGTCGGAATGCATAACCTATAAATTTGATATTTGTTGGTATAATCGACGCAAATAAGTTCGTAAGGGGTTTTGGAGAATAATCTGAACAATGAAGGAGTTTGTTGATAATATTAAGTTGTATTTAGAAATCAACAAAAAAGGAATTGAGATTATGTTAACACAAAACTCAAAACATTCATTAATGTATTCTTTTTGTTTGGTTGTGCACACAATACGTGCCATTAATGTGCAAGAATATTTGAAGATGGTCCAATTATTAATTTTTCATTTATAATTTGCTATTTTTAAGTAATGACGAAACTTCAAATGCTGGATCGGATCGGAAGCATTTTCTGCAGCATTTTTCCCGAAACCAACGGATTGAATAAGAAGCATTCTTTTCGGCGCTTCGGTCACAGCTGCTTTCTCGTCCAGAAGTTGACATTTTGTATATCCTAATGTCGCGCTCCGTCTTTGAAAATATAAACCTGTTTAAATCAAAGAAAAAAAGGCAATTGTTTTTTTTGTTTATTTTTAATAAACGTAATTTAATTTATGTCTTCACGACGCGGCGGTAAAATTTACAATGATCAAGATCAAAAAAAGCAAAGTCCTAGAAGAGGAAGGAAGTGCAAATCTTCTGATTTAGAGAGGTACATGTTATATGTCAAAAGAGAAAACAAAAATCACGCCATCGTTCTACTATATACAATACATAAATATTATACATTGTACATGGGTACAGGAAGAGAAGATTATTAACAAAGAGAAAAATATTTTGTATTGCCTCCAACAGTTTGACGATTTAGGGTGTCTCTTCAATTCCCTTACACCTGCAATAACTAATTATTTTGAATTTTTTTTAGAATAATTTCAGTGGAAGAAGTCCCTTACATACTCGCAACAACCAATGTAAACAATCATTCATTCCTCAGACATTAACTAATGACAAAGTCGATTCTAGTGGAGAAAGGGTATGTTCTGGTATTCATTCCCTGGCTGCTCAGTTATATCAGAGTACACAAAATAGTAAGGTACACGTCAAACATTCATCACTCACTTACTGCGAAATTTTTTTTTTTTTTTTTTTAAACTGATTTATATTGATAAAAGAATATTTAAAAATTAAAACCAGCCACGACAGAATGTTTCTGATTACAAAATAGTAAAATAATTAAAAAGAAATATACCAAAGCTGTCACAAATACAAAAGCAACTCAATTTTGTTGATCAGCTGTTTTAGACTGACTGAGAAGTCAGGGTGGAAATTCTTGTCCAGGCTTGTCTGTTTCCCTTTTTTAAACGTCACTAGGATAGACAAAGAATACTAAAAAAACAAAATCAGCCACGCCAGAATGTTTTTGAGGATAAAATAGTTCTAAATAAGTAAAATAATTTAAAAAAATGTACGCAAGCTGTCCCAAATACAAAGGAAACTCATTTTCTGCTGATCAGCTGTGTTTGATTGTATTGATGTCAGGATGAAAATTCTTGCCTAGACACAAACGCGCATCCTCATCAGCCCTTTATGCTATCTGACATTATCGTAGTTAAGACCATTTAAATAGCTTATTGAGGAACAACCTTCGTATAACACTTCCGTTAGCTGTCACATGTCAACATGATGCAAATGTCTTTATCAGCTGTCCAAGTAACTTGCGTTTTCGTTTGCATTTCAAAAAAGTTAAATATTTCCCCAAAGCAATGACCCTACAATTATCAAAACTAGCAATAGACGGGCTAAAACATCTAGGCTCAACGATAAATATCGAAATCAGTCGAAAACTCATCGCTAGCACTGTTAAACTATCCCTATACGCCGATGCAAGTAAGCACCCCATTAGCGCAAAAGCCATTAGCGTAATTAATCACTAATTATCCTCCCCCAGATGTCCCCCCCAACCCAGAGATATACGCCACCAATGCAGACTACGCAAAACAAAGTGAATTCGCTGTTGCCACCCTCCTCTTTCTAGCCACTAAATACGGATACGATGGCACCAAGCTACGTCACTTTCTCGAACAACATTCCCTCAATACAGCCATCATCGAAGAGCTCACCAAAGCGTACGAAGCCAATCGCAACGAATTCCTCATGAGACTACTGAGAACCGGCCATGCATTCCCGCACATCACCGACATTGAATGGAAAATCGTTTGCGACGTCAAGTCCGCAATGTCCGATTGCAGTTCCGGCGAACTAACATTCCACGTGAATCTGGGTAATTACCGAGAAAAGACAGGCGAACGTGAGACCATAGTCGAGTTCGTCTGCAACACAGAGGAGCTGCAATCGCTCATCAACAAACTGAAAGAAATCGAACGCCACTGTGCCAAGCTGTCGTCCGGCGGTGAGGCAACAAAATAATACCAACCAAACGCTTACCAAACTGTACACATCTATTTATTTCAGTTAGGAGAACAAGAATAACGTTTTTTAACAAAATATAATTTCGATACAAGTATTTGAGTAATTGAGAATCAAAAGGCGACCTATCCAAAATTGCTGTATTACTATAACGTATAACTCTCCCTCAAACTCATAGTGTTTCGTCATTTGAACATTGGATAAGACCAATTTTGGTTCTCACTTACTCATTTGTATAGGATTTCAATGTAATTATCTAGCTTGTAGGGAGAATAGTGTTAGAGTTTTAGCCTAAATTTGTTGGTCGAGCAACGACTTTAATAAAGTGAAATTCGATGGTGCATTCGAGTAAATAGCTCCCGAGAATGCGCTGTCTTTGTCCGAACTAATTATAATACAGTTGTTCTGTGAGATTAGCTTCATGCCTATGCCACGAAAACGATCGTCAATTTTGTACAAATTTTTGCCATTCGCCCAAGAGTAGAAGGGTTTCCCACTGAATGGGTTCATGAAGTCAGCCCAATAGCCGTGCAATCGTAGGCGGGATGTTATCTCTCTAGCAGCGAGGACAAACTGAAATGAGAAAAATCGTTACTGATAGTAAATTGTATTTGCTTTTATATAAAAGGGTATTATTGACAAAGTTATAACTAACCCTACGTCGAGATAAGAGAGATGAGAGAGACAGAAAGCTACAAGTAAGGCCCAACTCTGAATATGTAAAGCAATTTGACGACATCGAATATTCATATAAGGGAAGATCCACAGAAACTACTCTCAACGAGACCGAGGTAGTGCAAATGATTTGGAAAACTATTCATCATAAGGAATAAAGCCTTGCGTACACCGGAGCTGCAGCGATATCAGCAGCGGTAGCGTCAGTAATGGCGGTCACGATCAATGTCATTTACATCAAAGCGGTAGCCCGCATTTCATTTTCAATTTCACAAAGAGTCTTGGTAAAATCCAACTAGCGGCGTTTATCAATGTGATCGCGACACTGATCGCATACCGCTGAGGAATATCTCCTTCGGTGAGCAATGCTCCATTTAATATTATATGTCGTGGTATATCGCTGGGGTTCCAAAGGGTAGACATGACACAAGTGTCGACACCTTATCCATTGTCTACCAACTCCAACTGTCATCTCCACGCGGTGAATCCTGGGTGCCGAGTACGATAGGGTTTGGACCGTGACGACAGCAGAAGAATTTTTCAGATGGAATCAACTTTGGCGTCTACAGTTCCAGTCAGGTTGAACTACTTAGTGAGCACCTTATATGGGCTACTTTGACATATTTTCCAAGAAGCGATGGTGGTGGAGGAGTTCTTAACGACCCTACGGTAGCATTAGCATCCCCGTAGTGGATTACTGGCAACCAAGAAATAGGAAAAAAAAAAACGGAAAAAAATAATAGTTACGAAGCAACCACAACGAAATAAGAACAACAAACTTCGGATCTGCACGTGGAATGTTTGGACCCTTAACAAACCGCGTGCAGCCGAACAACTAGCTATAAAGCAGATACATATAACCGTCATACAGGAAATGCAATGTGATGGGCCGGGCAAAAGAAGGATGAACAACTGTGACATTTACTATGGCGATTGCCACAGAGAACAGAAACAGCGCTTATTTGAATGCGAATTTGTCATAAGCGGCAGACTTAGGCAACAAATCTTAAGCTTCCGATACGTAAGCTAGCGTCTTATGACAATTCATATCAAGGATGAATTCGCCAACACAAGTCTAATATGTGTTCAAGCCCCCACAGAGGATAATGAAGACGAACGAGTGTTTTTATGAATTCATCGAGAAAATCTACGAGTCCTAAATATGACGTTAAAATCGTAACAAGAAGTAGGTTCAGGCACATAATGTACAGGGTGGGCCATTTAAAACTTCGGCATCTGCCAACCCTATAACTTTGACATCGGTTCGTTCAAAGCGTCAGTCCAAGCGAATTTGTGCCATGGAACAGTACAAGCCACCACAACGTGCTGTTATCGTGCAGTTTTACATTCAAACATGTTCTCAATTGTGAAAACGCAACATGCGTATCGTGCAAAATATCGAGTGAGGGAAGCGCCTTCAGACCACACCATCAGGCGTTTACACCAAAAATTTATGGCCACTGGCAATCTTAGTAATGCCAGTCATCAAAGCCGACGTCTTCCGAGGCGGTCTTATGAGAGCATTGAGGCTGTACAGGCCAGTGTTGAGAAATCACCGACAACATCGAGTCGTTGCCATTCTTTGCAGTTTGGAATCCCCCGCACGTCTCTCCAACGCATAATTTGATGCCAATTCTGGCTGATAACGCTATAGACAACTTTTGGTTCCAACAGGAAGGCGCCTCAGCTCATACAACCTGAGCCACGATCGTTTTATTGTGCCCTTTGTTGTTCGGACGCCTAAAATTGTGACTTTGACTGGCAGCCGCGATCACCCGACATAACGCCTCCAGACTTCATCCTGTTGGGTTATTTGAAGTCCAAAGTTTATGTCAATTCGTATGAGTTTATATCTTTAAGCAAACCCATAGTTTCGCATATTTAATTACTTCAGCATTGATGACTCTTTGAATCACTTTGCGTAGCATGGACAGCAAAGATGTGGGATGGTAGTTTTGTCGCAAGTATTTTTTTTTACATTTTTGGGATTCGGTTGAATACGAGTTGTTTTTCAGCATAAAGGAACATATTTTTGCGCCCAAAGATGTACGGATTTTAAAGACCATCGCTGATATTCTGTTAGGCACCATTAGGTACGTAGGATTAAACTTTAACATCTAACATCAATGACTGCACTTCTGAGATAGTTAGTGGCTTCACGTGTGAAGGATAGAGACTTGTATTGCGTGAAAATATGTTTGTCAAACAGTGCAACTTGTTATTTGGGTGTTGTGGCTGAAGTCGTTGCTTGTCACTTTTGCCATTAACCAGAAAGAACGTTGGCCACTGGGACATTCTATGAGACACTCTCATTGTATTTTTTTTCCCCGGTTAGAGAGCCTTTGTCTTCAGGCTTTGTTCTTGGCGGCAGTGACTTACTGACAATCTCTATTGAACCAAGGATTGTTGAGGGTTTTTTGGTGGAGTTGAGCTCCATTCCAAGAAGAACTACCTCGGTGACAGCTTGTGAAAGAAAAAAATCCAAAATATCCCGCATCTCCTGCCAGTTAGACAACTGGATTATCTTGTTGTTCTATCACTGGTGTACCAAAATGCTTTCAGTTTTCTGACATAGGTCCCGAGTTATAAAATGAGCTCTTCTTTCCATTCATAAGTCGAGTTTGATTAGCTCCTTATACTGTGGTTATCAAATTAATAATTCATGACACTGCTTCTAAAACAGAAAACGATGTTTCATTGTTTTTTTGTTTGCTTCTTTTTACACTCACATACTCACTGTAAGGTTTAATGGTAAGCTACGATCGTATTTAAGAGGTATACCCCACCATCTGAGTCAGAATATATCCATAATAACAACAAAAGTAATAGCAAACGATACCTCGATGAGCGTAAGACAATTGCATTCGAATTATAGACCATTACTGGTGTAATACATAGAATATTCGAGTGTTGCTCTCCGATATACTACCAGGAGAAGTGGTAATAAGTAAACAATAATTTTTGAGCAAACCAGTTGTGATTCGGAACAACAACGCGTAGGTTCGGCAGATACTCGTTTTGCGAGATCAATTTATAAGTGCGAGTTAATCACCTAATAAGAAACAGCTCCTAGTTTGATTATTTTAATTGTAAACAAAGTTTGAGAATTGCTGGTAAGTGCTTAGTTATTTTTTGCATAACAATGGAACAATAAGAGGCATATACCACAACGTAATAGTTTTCCTGATGGTTAGTTGTGTTCAGGTTTTGTTCTTCTTAACGTTTTCGTTACGCACAGTATACATTTTACTGGTGCATTTTGCTTCGAGTTATTATTCTCGATCCCATATTAATTTGCAAGTACATAGCTACGGTTCTTCAATGGTTAAACGGTTTGAACTAAACCTGCACTGCCAAGATCAATGGCTTCATAAAGGAGAGTAGATGGTTCCAGGAGTAGATAATGATCGAAATCTCTGCTCCATAGAGGTATCAAAGTGAACTTATGTTGGTCCAAGTGCATCTCATCGAGCGCCACAATCTAAATTTCTATCTACAACTTCACTCGAAAGCTACAACAGTCCTCATATGACTGTATAAACTTTTTTTTCTGGTAGAATCATATCTCTACCAGATTTATATGAAAACGGCTGAGGAACTTCTAGACATCACGATTCGAAGAGGTGGTGTAGATACATAATACCATTGCAATGTACTGAATTCAGTTACAATTTGGCAAAAGAGTGTGTCGTACTAAGCAAACATGATGAGGAATCGGAAATGAGTCGGGGAGACCTATAACGCTTTGCAGAACACCAAACAAAGCAACGTTGTCTATCGATAACGATGGGGAAGTCGACTGTTTTTCCGCATAGGATCCATATTAAAAGAGCGCGTTCGTATTGTTGAGCATAGTTTAGGCATTCGCAAAGTTATAAGAGAGTGCTCTAGTTATTAGGTATCTAACAATCCGAGCACGCACATTTATAGTGGAATGGGTGGAAAAAAGAGTCGACTCGTCTGTAGTTTTCGACAAAACGGCATCAGCAATTAGTACAGTAACATTTGATAAATCAAAGTGAGAAACAGTTGAGAAATTATCACGTTGTACTCGAGCCGACTCTCCTATAGAAGAAGTTCACTATCATTTACGCCAGATTCTCTGAAAAAAAAGATCATCAAGGGAAGCATTCACATTTTTCTTTTAGCTCCTGAACTGTCAGCTCATATTACACTATAGCCGGAAGGATGTAAGCTGCGAATGGTAGGTCCATTATGTTGCGACTAAGTAAGGGCGAGTTGTTCACACCCACTAGTTTTGGAACCAATTACTTTTCATAATGGTATTTTTAATATTAGCCATGCTAGAGTTCTTGAGATCATTAAGATCATTGGAAGTCACCAAGTGTACTCGTATCATTTTTAATATTGGGGCATGTATACAAGAATTGTGTTACTGTTTCTTCTTCCTCCTCACCTCACAGCTCCTGCTGAAGTCATTGTAGGAGATGCCCAATCTTTGAGCATGCCCTGTTATCGCATTGGTTAGTTAGTAAGAGGGTTCCTATCTTGTGTTTCAGAATTCTTTTAGACTTCTTTTGAGCTAGTGTTGGCCACTTAGTTTGTCCACAGTATCCTGGCGGTATTATGATTCGCTTTATCTAATGCATCAGTGTGGATAAGGTGCTTAGCAGAAGACATTAGCTCCTCGATGTCGGTTATGCATATGCTATTCGTACTGGAAGAATCTCGTCGGGCTAGTTCACCAGCTTTGCAATTACCCGGAATGTCACAGTGATCTGGTATCCAGCAGTATCTGGTGAGAAATACGCGACAGCCTTAGATTTTGTAGTGCTTAGTGAGGTGGAGTGGGTAGTATATTGGTACTTGTGACGCAAGTTGTGCAGGTTCGAGCCCGACCGCGGAACAGCAACCACTAGCCACCGAGAATAAAATAACAAAATCTAAGTTTCTCCAACCATTGCACCAGAAAGGGGTTCATGCCTGGTGCAATGGACAGAAAATAGAGAAAGAGTGCTTCGAAAAATTGGCGAACAGCAGTGACTTCGGCTACAATGACTCAAAAGGTTAAAGGAGAAGTGAATGTCCAGGTCCTCCGAGAAGATTTCAGCACTGGCTCCGTCCTTGGTTTTGGACCCATCTCTTAAAAACTGTCTGCGATTTGGTGTGGAAGACAGTGCAATGCATCCACTTTCAAATTTAATTCGGTGGGCAGGTTGGTGACACTTGGGAGGTGATAGTACGTCAAAAGGATACTGGCATGGCTAGTGTGGTGATCCTTCTATTGCTGGGAGTCTCTCAGTCTTAATGCTGCCAGTTGGTTGCCGACTATGTGATATGGCGCAGTATAGTTTGTAGCGCCGCTGTTAGAAATATTCTCATTGTTTTTTATAATATCTTCAAGTTAGAATTCTTCTCCGGGGCGGTCTACCAAACTAGTCTATATATATAAAAGTGAAACTCTGTATGTATGTTCCCTATGAACTACTAAACCCTTCAACCGATCATAATACAATTTTAACCACATAGTTCACGCGGAGCGACCCGGTGTACTACAGGGACGAAGAAGAAATTGAATCAGTTCGTCACCTGCTGTGTGATTGTCCTGCCCTATCCGTTGCAAGAATGAGGGCTCTCGGAAGTTACTTCTTCTCGGAATTGGAGGACATAGGTAATATAGAGCTTACGGACCTCCTGAGATTTATATTATTATCTGGGTGGTTCTACCAGCGGAGTTTTAACGTTTCCAGGGTTAAACGATTGGGCACAATGGACCCGAATTTGTTGGTCTAAGTGAGTAGTGACTCTATTTGTCACAAGGCACCCATCTACCTAACCTAACCTAACCACATATTATTTACGTCAAAGATAGCAACGCGCGTCGGGTATACGCTAGTATATCATATGTGAGAATCGGCCTAACTACCAAAGTGTACCGCTAGTGTATATTTTGGCCCTAAACCCCTTGTGAAGGCCACTGCCATTTTACATGAGTATAGGGCAACTATGGATTTCCTGGCACGTTCAGCGAGACTTTCTCTTCAGTGCAGCTTTCGGTCAAGCTTTAGTAGCATCCTCGCAGTTTAGGAGGACTGAAGCAGGGTATTTTATGTTTCCTAGTGAACAGGATTAGCTCGGTCATGATCGGGTTAACATTGAGACCACAGCTGTTTGTCCAATTGACCGATTTGTTTAAAGCAAATTGCAGGGCATCGGCAAGTGTCTGTGGGTACTTTACTGATACTGAGTAAACCACAACCATGTACCCAGTGTTCTTCATTTCTAGGAAAAGTTCGTTGAAAAACAGGTTGCATACTGTGAATTAGTCTCTTGAGAGAGTTGCATCTAAAGGGAGCATTGCTTACTCTGCTTCCGAGTATGTGCAGCAGATGGGTTTCGCAAATGTTTAGGCTACTAAAAGCATTGATAATAAAATAAGTTTCAACGTCATTGAAAGATCCCTCTATGTAAAGAAAAGTCATCAAAGTGAATAGAGATGGATCTTTCGATGGGATACGTGATTGCTTGTAGAGCTGTCTCGACGGATTTATCTTCTTGACAGCCATGTTGGGACATAGATAGCAAGGTACTATCCAAATCTAAAACTCTCTTGAAAACTTTAAGTACGAACGAAGTCATGCTTATCGTTCTGAGATCCTTGGGGAATGTGTGTAAGATTTAACAATGGTCTACGAACTGACAACGAAGAAACCAAAATTATACAAAAAAAAAAGTAACATTATCAATCTTAGTTTGTATCCCTAACTCACCTTACTGGCTCCTTGTTCTGTATCACCGTCATACTTGAGGGTCATCAGACTAAGCTTTTCACTCGACACCACTTCTGGAGCTGGGAAGAGTTCGTGCAGACTTTTCTTTATCAGCGAGGGGCAGTCGTCAACACTAAATTGTAGTTTAGCGTCCGCCTACACGAAAAAAAAAAAACAAAACAAAACTATTACATAACTCGTATCGCATAAGCTTGTCTGATTAGCAAGAAAAAAACTTTTGATTTCATGCCCGCACGAGTGTCAACAATAACTAGTGGCTTCTTCTATATCGGCACACACGCGTTCATATCAATTAGACCACACAATCTGCGTCGCAGCTATAAATACAAAAAGTATACTGAAAGCAAGTGTTACCCACCTTGCCATCAAAGTCAACCAGATTCTCGAGAGGAACTTCGATGGGTATCGTCGTAGATGCACTCTGCCACGCTGGTCCCACCGAATTAGGAAAATAAAATCTATTCCCTCTAGGCGATAGCAGCTCCCAATTGGGTCCACATTCTCCACCTAAAAAGTCTCCGTTCTCTAGCGAAGCAATAAACAAATTATTCGCAATTATTGCATCATAGATTTTTGGCAATTAGCATACTAGACACCAACCTTCAACGCGAACCTTACTCTTGACCACTTTGAATGCACTCTCGAGGTCTTTCGAATCACTTCGTCGCGAGTAAAGGGCTACGCTGGACGTGGAGAGGGTGTTCATCTGTGAGGTCAAGAATTGTCCCTTGTTCCAACCAGCGCTGCTGACTCTGTTCAAAGTTCTTAGTAACGTATTAGACATAATTTCATTGTTGCGCTGACAAACTATTTTTGGACTTCAACTCTCGGTTAATTGGTTACTTATCGAAATTCTCCGGCTATTTGTTTTTTTGTGTTTTGATTATTTGTGATTTTTTTTTTCTTTGTAGAAAAAAATATGAATTTGAGTATCCAATCTTATTTTTTTTTTTTTTTTTTCTCCTTTAATTTTTGTCAGCTGTTCTGACTTTTTGCAAAATGAATTTTGTCAAATTAGCAAAGTGGAATGAAATGGAAATGAAGAGGGGATTTGTTCAGTGATAATGGAGTGGATTTTATTTACAACGGATACATGGAGGCATTGGCCGTTTTCGGCGACATGGTGTTACGGCGTAGCCACTTTTGATAAATCGCTGAACCTCTTTCGAATACCTGAGGCTGCTAACTGTTGTAAAGAACATAGTTGAATGTTTGACGTTCTTATTTTGTGTGTATTTCAGTGGATATCGTCGTTCAACCATTTTATTTAGCAGTTTGAATTTAGTTTTATAACCAACGAGAAAATACGTAAAATAGAAACAATTGATCACTTTTGACTCGATACGGATCGTAGATTCAGATTAAGGAATTTTTATTATTCAGTCGTTCTATTTACAAATTGGCTTAAAACTAGACTTATTACTATAAATTTAATGTTGGCTCAACAATAGGGGCCCAACGTATATCTACTGGCTAGTTTGCTAAGGTTTTTTTTTTTTTTTTAAAAAAACATATATTAATGGCTACTTAATCTATTACATGAATATTTTATATAAGAGAGGCATTGTCTGCAGCTGCTTGTATACGAGTAGTTTAGTCTTCTTGCTGAGCCCATTTCTCTTTCTGAGTAATGGGTGGACTAAATGCAACGCATAATTGGCCCTCCTCAGGATGATTTCAGCGTGAGGATTAAACTTAAACCTCTCGCTGAAATGGATTCCAAGATATTTTGTGGTTTGCTTGGTTCGCATCTCGGTGTTATCTGGAAGAGAAATCCGTATGTTGTGGAAGCGAGTTGCGAACGCTCGGCGTCCCCTCGTAGCTGTCACTGGATTTCTGAAGCAGATTAGTTCCGTCTTGCTGCTGTTGATTTTGATTCCCCAATTGAGGTAATACTCCCAAAGATTTTTGACGTGGGTTTCAACAACTCTCCTAGCTGCTATTTCCGGGGAAAGCGAAACAGCGTAAATGATTGAGTCATCCGCATACAGCATTGTTCTGGTCCTTGCTGCATTCAGTGGTTGGTCTGCAGTGAAGATGTTGAACAGTATTGGTCCAAGCCTTGATCCCTGGGGCACTCCAGCGTTGATTCGTTTTATTGAAGACTTTGCTTGATGTACCTGTACATAAAAAATTCTCTGGGTTAAAAAATTGAAAATTAATCTTACCAGATAATTGGGGAAACCAAAATGAATTAGCTTGAAAACCAGTCCTTTGGTCCAAACGCTGTCGAAGGCTTTCTCTATGTCTAGCAGGCAGGCTACGGTAGTCTCTTTTTTGTTCAGGCCATGGGTGACATCGCTGTGTAGCTTGAGCAGAGGGTGAATGGTTGAGTGCTTTTCTCGAAAACCATATTGGTTATTGGGAATTATTCCTCGCTCTGAGCAAAAGTGATTAATCTTCCTCAACATCACTGATTCTAGTATTTTGCTAACACAGCATAGCAAAGCGATTGGTCGATATCCATCAACATTCGAACGGTTCGACTTTTTTGGTACTGGAACAACCTTGGCCACTTTCCATGAAGTTGGAAAATAGCTGTTGTTGATGCAGTTGTTGAAGATGATCGTCAGCAGTAAAATAGCCACATTTGGCAACTTTTTTAATAAAAAGTTGGAGATTTGGTCAGTTCCAGCAGATTTCTTAGCATTGCTGCTTTGAATTATCTCCATCACTTCTTCTGTGGTAGTGAAGAATCCACTGCTCAACGGATCATTAGCTCGGTTATCCCCGTTGAATGTTGTTATTGGATTACCGAAATTTGTGGCTTCATGAACTTCAGTTCCTACTTCCTCCAGGAAGTCGGGAAGGTGCTCTGGAGGTCGGTCGGTGAAGTTACCCTCAAAGTGGTTGGCAAATGCCTCAGCTTTCTCGTCAGGAGTTGTTGCTGTTACCTGGCCGTGATTGATGCTGATACGGATCGTAGCAGAGATTTTCCTGCTATTATTTCGCTCGAGATTTTGCGCTACAAGCTTCGTACTGCTATTGTGTATCCTGATTGGTTGCTACGCCGTGGCACCATGTTGTCAAACACGCCCATTAGTCGCGTTCGGATGTTAAGGCCCTAGTTAGGCATAGAAAGGAACATTTTTTTTTCAGATTTGTCGACTGCCAAATAATAGTTTCCCTTCGATTAAGGTAAAAAAAAATAGGGCAAGTTCTGATACAACGTTGATTGGATTGTACGCTCTTCTGATTGATCAACAGAACTAGATATCTAAGCAACATTCAAGAAGGGGAAATAGACAAAGCAAGGTAAGAACTTCCTCTCTGAGTTCTCAGTAATCAAGACACTATATCACAGCTGATCACCGAAATTGACTCGGTTTGGTACTTGTGACATCTTGCAGTAATTCTGA
The DNA here is from genome assembly GCA_963082735.1 of Pocota personata. Classification (NCBI taxonomy): domain Eukaryota; kingdom Metazoa; phylum Arthropoda; class Insecta; order Diptera; family Syrphidae; genus Pocota; species Pocota personata. The sequence continues at coordinate 190,743,705 of OY720430.1, forward strand.
ACGACTGTTCGAAAGCTCGCGAGATGAATATCTGAAAATCAATTTACATTTGAAACTGAAGTTTTGTCTTGTTAAACAATTAAATAATTCTTAGAAAATATGATTTTTGCAATTGCAAGGAAATCTGTTGAGATATAGAAGCGGTTTAAATTTATTTCAGTCTTTGTTAAGTTTCTCGCTTAACAATACAATATAATCAATGTTCAGTGTTTCTCAAATTTTAAATTAAAAACCATTGTTTACATTTTTTAGTGATATTAACATGGATTCCCCTTTTTCAAAAATTGAGTCGCAATTCGATTAGAAAGTGGTATTAAACATTTGTTTATTAAACTCATTTTATAGTTTTAACAATGTGTTGCATATATATTGTTTAGTAAACAGCAACAAAATACATTGGTCCATTCGCATGATTTTTCTATTAAACGTGGCTGAACATACAATTTTAAAAATGTTAATAGATTGTAATCTCACGAACTCGAATGGAGATTGTGCTTAAAAAATCATGAAATATATATATTTCATTGTGATGGAATTGGTATTCGTGAGCAATTTTTAAAAAGCCTTGGGAAAGCTAGAATCTTAAGGCAAAACCATGCGATTGGATTTTGTACTAAAACTTGTCAAACGCCGAATGAAATGACTTCAACTCTCACTGTATAACTTTTGTGTATGTGTTCTTAATATTTTTGGTCACAAATGATCCGATTATGAGTTGTAACATTGCTTATGTGATTTATATATTATATATAATTGAAATAGCAACATTAAATCAGGGGAATTGGGATATACCGGATTACAGTATTAAAGAGTTCAAAAAGATCCTAAAAGTATTCACGTAATACTAAAATGGTTTAACTGTTCATTTGCATCCACAGAAGTCGTATACGTATTGAGTTTCCTTATACCCTAGATCTAATCGGATAGTTCCGCGTGAAAATTGCACTTAATTTTTTATACGTAATGAGTTTGAGAATAGGCCCTCAGTACTAACCTACATGCATTTGCTTGCAAATATACGTTTTTCAACATACAAAACAAAACTAAAGTTTTTCTTGCTTTTGAGAAACATTTGTTTGTTAACTGTGAAAAATACAATACCCAGAAAACATTCATTCGAAAACATCCATTACATTCGACTTATTTACGACGTGAATTTGTTTTTGTTATTTTCATTCCACAGTTTTTTTTAATTTTTTCTTATCACAATTGTCACTTTACACTACAAAAAGCATATTCTCCAAAAGAATGCACACACTTGGAAGTTTTTTTTAATGCAAAAAAAAATTTTTTCCATTCCGAATGGAATGTTTTAGCTTTTGCGGGGGGCAAATATGTATGAATGAGTACAGAGCTTTAGACGAAAATATATTGATGGTGATTTTATAGTACTTATTTTCGGAGATATGATTTGTTGGAAAATACGTGAGTTTTGAGGAAATTAACCAAATTATCTGTAAAAGACTGCTTTGAATTAAAGTGTTTGGGTATGTTGATGAAAGATAATAAACAGACCTAACAGACTGAGTGCAGTTTATTATCCTAGTGATAGTCACCTTCTGTTTTATTATTTCGGTACGAAACCCAAAAAAATACGTCGGAGTTGCACTTCGAGCCATGAAAATCCCGAACGAGTTCGATACTAGTTCCCGAAACAGGTTTTGGGCAGTTTATTGTCTTTCTAATTATTTCTTGAATTTGCTGTAAATTTGAATCAGCTGTTCCCTATATGTTAAGTATAATTGTTTTACCCTAAAAAGCTTAACCCATTCGTTCCGATGCATCGGAAAAGGTGAACATTTGTTAGTTCATATATTTTGTATAGATTACCGGAAAGCTGCACACAATATACAGATCGGATCGGAATGTTCGACTTTTGCCGGATAAGAAGGAAAAGATATACCTAGTCAAGTCATAAATACTGGTACACGCAAATAAAAATAATAAAATAAAAAATATTTTTTGAATTTTTGTTTCTGTAAAATTTTAACTGATTATTTAGGAAACTATATTTAAACAATTTATTCGAAATGGCCTCCATTTCCATTTAAGCAGGCCTTGGATTGCTCTGGCCACTCATCGATTGTAGCACGTACCTCATCTACTTGAAAATTGTTGGATAAGTGCGTGCTTCAAGTACTTAATATTTGGGTGTCGAGTAGAACAGACCATTGCCTGTAAAATAAACCACAGCTTATAATTGAGGTCTGTGTGACGGACAATCATCTACTGCTATGGAGTCCGGCACATTATTTTGAAGCCACGCTTGTATTCTTTCTGCCTTATGAGCTCGTGCGTTCGACTCGCGGAATGAGTTCTGATGCTTCTTTGGATGACCGGGCACAGACTCTGTCATTTTGCTTATTGAACAATTCCACAATAGTAATATTTTTTTTCGTTTTTGCTTTAATTGGGCTATGAGAGAGTGGCTAGTGTGTCTTTTATATGCGTTAAGACTTAAATCTTGTTTGATAATGCGAGACATTGATTTATGCGATACCTTCATTTCCCGTGACAAGATTTTCTGCTTTCTCAGCGGTTTCCCATTAATCCTGGCTTTAACAGATTTGATCGCCTGTGTAGTTCTAGCAGTGCGAACGCATCTGGATCTTTGTTGTTCCACCAGTGTCCTCAAACAATTTAACAGTTCGATACATGACATTCCGGGTGATGCCAAGCGGTCGGAAGGCCTGGAAACTACCGCCTCTTTCCATATTACACTTGTGTAGGCCAATTACCAGAACATGGTTTTCAATATCGCCTCACTCCATATTTATAAATTACGTTTATGTAAATCTTTTTGCGTATTAATTTAGTATAAATGTCAGTTCTTGAATACCTGTCAATGGATGTGTACAATAATAGTTTCACGGTGAGTGCGTTTCAACGTATACCGGTATTTATGATTTGACTAGGTACCATTGTACCTGCTATTTGTAGGTAGAATTGGCGCAAATAACTTCGTTAGGTGTTTTGAAGAACAATTAGAGCAACGGAATAGTTTGCTGAGGAAACTTAATTACATTTGGGAACCCACAAGAAAGGAATAGAGGTTATTATATATTCACACAAAACAGACGCACCATTTCCTTTAACGTATTTTTTTTTGTTTAGTTGCACACAAAAAACGTGCCATAAACGTTTAAAAACCTTTGAAAAAAAAGGTTTAATCATTTCAAATATTATAATGGCGAAACGTCAAATGCGGGATCGGATCAGAAGCATTCCGTTCGGCGCTTAACTCAAAAAATTAGAACAAAGATCCCAATGCGCCCATTTTCAATAACTGAATTTCACAACATCCACCAATTCAATTGTGGAACCTAAGCAGCACTTCTCTAGAATGAATTTTAGCACAGGTTTGACATTTAAAACAGCTGACACACGCAATTTGTTTTGATTTTCTTATCCGATTTTTTTGTGCGTGTCCGTAAACAAACAAAGAAAGTTTATTGTGTATTTAACCGTGCCACCTATTTATCTTTTAATAATTAAAATAAATTCCTCGCTCTATATTTGCACAGTAAAGAGAAAACACTTGATCTAAAATTCTATCCACTACAAGAACGATGTCATCAACCGAAGACAAAGGGGTCTTCCAGTTTACACCGCTAAAGTCATTTGTTAGCCCAACGTTTTGGCATAAATTGTGTGAAATTAAAATCGATTTCGATCGATTATCAGATGCTGCTAAGCCGGTATTCGGTTACTATACAAACTTCAATTGCAAGTCGTGTTTGCTTGAGGTGGACTATAGTTCATTTAATACGTAAGGGTTGTGAGTGCTCCGCCTGACTATGAGTGTCAATGATTTGTTTCATATTTTTAGATCATTTAATCCCCCAAAGAATTGTCATGCATCAATTGGAACACTGTACAATAAGAATACGATTGAAGATTTCAAGGAATGCGATAAAAATGCTCTGCTTCAAGCTGAGGGACGAAAGTTCCTCGATGATGTCAAGTCGGGGAGGATGCTCGAAGATCCGAGGCTACTTGCTCGGTTCATGATATTGTCATTTGCCGTAAGTCAAATTGGTATAATCACAAAATTCTATTTTTGTACACTCCTTGTTTTAGGATCTAAAAACTCACAACTACTATTACTGGTTCGCATTTCCATGTCCTTTGAAGCCTACCCTACAAGTGAAACGTGGAACAAAGCCCAAATCTCTGGCAAGTCTTCCTGAATTGGAAGATTTTTCAAAGATTTTAGAGTCTGTACCTGATCAGAGCTTTTTCATTCTCAAAAGCACGGCGAAAGTCAATCATTACGCATTAAAGGATCTAATCGACTTGAAGGATCCTCAGGGAAATTTTAATACTCAAAACCTAGCAGAGTTGTATTTTTGCTTTGCAGATCCAAGTGAATATGATAGTCCGTCGTGGATTATGAGGACTTACGCTGCATTTTTGTACTTAACATGGTAAAGTAATACTGTCAGAGTATCGGTATCATGCATTTGTCTCAAAACTTCACTTTCTTGTAGCCCCTTGCTAGCTGGAAAGGATATTAATTTTCTTGGAGTGCGATACAACTCAGAGAGAAAGTATGGCAGCAGCCTTATATGGACTATCCACTTACCAAGCAAGGATGAAGGCGTCACTGAGATGCAATTTGTAGGCTGGGAACCAAATAAGAACTGCAAAATGGGTCCACGAATGGTATCGATGAGGGACAGCATGGATCCAGCAAAGTAAGTCACATCATATAGTCCAGTCAGTAGGTAGTTTTACTTTGCAAGATGAATGGTAGTTTCGATTTTTTGGCAGAGTCAGCTTCGTTTTTTTTTTCAAATATCCTCTGTAGTACGCCCTAGAAGAGAAATCGTGATAAATATTGCAGATGAGTTCCTCACAATTATTATATTAACTCTATTTTTGTTAGTTGAATCATTTTCAAGTTACAGCGAGGTGAAGAAGAGCATATTTATACAATTAAAACTACAGACTTACTAAACCGGACGTACAAAGCATACATTAAACCAATAATAAAATACGGAGGAGAGCTATTGACAACCGTCACAAACCAAAAAAGGGAAAAAGATAGAAAAAGTACAGAACAACGCCCTCAGAATAATTACAGGAGCAGCTTTAAGACGATTTACACCGAACGCGACAGTAAAAACAGAGCACAATATACAAGCTGCACGCAACTGTACGAGAAAATAAAACTTCAACGAGAAAACTTCCCGTGGCTGAATAATCACCCTGTCAAATCCCGCCTCAAGAAATACCCGGACTTCTCGCAAACAGATAAAAACATCGTCGAACAGATTGGTTCTTCGCCAAAAATCGCCCCGATACCACCACGTACGAACCGAATAGATTTCATAGCTCTGGAAGTAAATACTAATCTCGTACTACCAGTCAACAAACACCACACAACAACAGAAGCCATTAAACAAATCACACTAACAACAATTAATGAAAAGTATCCAAACGAAATCTGGCTTCGAATATACACGGACGGATCTCTATTGAAAGATAGTATCGGTGCAGTGCATTGTGAAAAATTTAGTCACTATTTCGCATTACCAGCCAACTCTACCGTATTTGAAGGAGAACTCGCAGCTATAGAGTATGAGCTAGAGCAAATTCTTCGAAGACAAGAAACTTCAAAAAATATCGTTATACTTTCGGACTCAAAATCCGCTCTGCAATCACTTACCAACTACAACAACCAAAAAGAAACACAAACTACAAGGAACATCAGACGAACATACCACCACCTACAGCAAAGAGGACACTGCGTCAAACTACAGTGGATATCAGCCCATGTCGACATACTAGGAAACGAAATAGCAGACAAACTAGCCAAGAAGGTAGCCAACATCATAGGCAGAACCCCAGAGACGATGCCACTGGTAAGTAAACTGCAAAGAATAAAAACACATCTCATACACAAAGAAGCCCACAACGAACAAGCAGCAATAGCAGGGAAATGTTACGAAAACATACATGACTTCTACAACAAAATATCTCACGCCCCAAGGAAGGAAGCAGTCGCACTGATTAGATTAAAAACTGGCCTAGCTTCGCATCTCAAAAGAATTAGAATAATAAAATCTGACATATGCAGCCTCTGCACAACAAATGAAATACAAAACGAAGACCACCTCTTAAGACGCCCTGCGTTGGATCAAGCTAGGAAGCAAAGCACAAATATCTCCCATCTTTACTAGACTGCTCGAGGAAAATGGCCTAGGCCAACTTTCTCCATTGGAAAACAACAACAACATATTTATACAATTCCTAGAATTGACAATTATTACAAGATTAATTAATTGTCCACAAACTAGGCTTATATGCAAAAGAGGTATTCACCACAGAAAAAATAATGCAAAGCTGGAAATTTTCAAACAAGTGGCGGAAAATTGTTGTGAAAATAATACCAAAGGTTAGGGGCATCCGTATAACATGCTTTGTAATCCATTATTACCTAGTTATGGTCAGGGCAAACGCATGATTTAATTCTGACGAGAAGAAAAACACAAAAAGCAAAGACCACCTGGCTTGATAGTGAGTGTCCATAAAGGATGAAAGAACCATGTGGACTCTATCGAAAAGTAATCCAATTATTTAATAATGAAATCGTTCGGAAACATGGGATAAAGGAGGGAGTATAAGAATAATCTATAAACCAGCTATTCTTATATACCACGATTTTTAGTGTGACATCAATATCAACACAATTATCGAGCCTACCAGCAACTAATGCTGAAATTATAGCAGTCTATCGAAAAACAACAAAGCCGTGAGGCCCGTTGATCCGCCAGCGGAAATTATGAAACTCATTGTTGATCTACAACACTGGAGTTTATCCTGAAAAATAGTTACGATCAGCATTTATACCCATGCCAAAGAAAAGTTATTCTAGAAAATCTAGCGATTATAGGTTAATAACTCTTATGAGTTATACGCTAAGAATTTCCTTGAAAATAATTTACAAAAGAAACAATAGAGGCGAAGGTAATTTGCATTTAAAGAAGCCATGAGTACACGTGAGTACAACGCTTATTTAGAAAAAAAAAAAAATGGACCTTGATAAGAAATAAATACAGTGCATCCACAATCTGTAATGGAAACAACGTGCAAAAGTGCAATTCAGCGATCTAACCACAGACAGCAGTCCGAGTACATTTTTCATGAAATAATTAGCTGTGTCAGCAAATGTTTCAATGTTAATGGACAGTCACTCTTGGCAGATAATTTATATGAAGATCTGTTCCTAATTGATAAAGTTCATAAGCATAAAAATCAATTTGACTTCACCAATTATAACAAACAACTCCGACATCAAAGTCCGCTTATGCTTAATGAAGTGTTATTGTTTGGTCATAATACGTGAAACAAAATACGAGCTGCCACAACTTTCGAACAAATGAAGAACTGGTACAAAGAGCAAGATTCCATCAATGGGATCACTAACGCCCGGAAGTGAATAGGCACCAAAAGAAGAAAAGAAGAAGAATGGTCGATGAAGTCTATTCCATCATCAAAATCCTTCTTTGGAAACCTTTTAGTGCCAATGAGACTGTCTGGAGTAAGGCAATTAATTTTACAATACCCTGTATATTGGAAATCGAACATCCAGCTACATTAAGTTCCGCTCTTTATATCATACAACGTGCGGGCAAAGTTTCAGTTTTCTAGATCATCCTGAAGCTTCTGGAGCGTCATGAGAAAACCCACAGATATCAGAGATTGCATTTGAGGAAGGAAAAGAGCTGTATTTTGCAACTCCTTGTATTGGGTACATCAACCTTGTGGCTACCTTCCTCATAGGTGCACAAAGTTATACCTTTATAACTTATCTGGGGGCTTCTCACATATTTTTAAATTTTATCTGAGGCAGCACCCTGTATTTTAGAAATTAAAATCTGGGTCCTTTGTATTATTCCATGAAGTTTATACAATTAATTTGCCAAGTTTCAGTTCTCAAGGTGATTCGGGTCGCCTGAATGGTTGCTTAAAGTCGTACTCGTATTTAAGGTAAAAGAAAATGTTATTTGGATCACCCTATAAGTTCTTTCCTATCGCTTGTACTATACGTGAGTAAAGTTTCAACTTTCTAGCTCATCCGTGGGCTTCTCGAGATGATAAAACACACAGTTTTAACTTACGAGGGCGGCTGACAAGTTCGCGTCCTGAGATACTCAGCAAACGAGTCATTTTCTTATTAGTGATAGCACTAACTGCGGCACTCTTTAGTAGTATAAATATCACCTCGCTTCAATAACAATCTCATTTTGTTATTATCTGTGGTAGGATAAACTTCACCATGTCAGCCGAAATCGATATTTCTCTCAATTTTGAGCACCGCGCCGTGATAATGTACCTCGTAAAAAAAGGAAAATCGCCTAAAGAAATTTTCAAAGACATGAAAATCCAAGACTCTTCAGAATTCTAAGCCTGGATTTTTTTGGAGTTAGCCGGGGACAATCTCGACAAAATTTGCAACCGATGAGACTTGGGTTCGCCAATACGATCCGAAGTCCAAGCAATAGTCTATGCAGTAGATTGAAAAAGGGGGGAGGCCACCGAAGAAATTCAAGGTGGAAAATTCAGCTTCGAAGCTTATGGCGACTGATTTTTAGGACAGCGAAAGTGTTTTACTGGTTGATTACCTGCTAAAGAGGACTACGATGAATGGTCAATATTACGCAAATTTATTGACTCAGACACGTGAACCGGTCGTACGGAAGCAGCGTGGGAAACTCAGACACAGAGTGTTGTTTTTGCAGTATAACGCACCTGTTCACACAGCGCGGGTTTTGAGACAGGCCTTAAAAGACACAGGTTTTTCAACGATAGACCACCAACCCTACAGCCCAGATTTGGCCCCGAGCGACATTTTGATTTTTCCAATTTGAAAAATGAGTTACGAGGGCGGAGATTTGCTGATGAGAACGAGATTAAGGCGGCCGTAGAAAGTCATTTTGAAGGCAAAGAAAACGAATTTTTTTTCGGTGGTGTTAAGGCACTCTATGCCAGATGTGAGAAATGCATTTCACTTTATGCCTTAGGCCACGAATTTATCAGCCGCCTCTCGTATATCCCCACCAATGTAATTGAGCGATGAAGTTTTTAAATCTTTATAAATATACAATCATTTACTTCGCTGTAACTCGGAAACTATTCGTCTAATAAAAACAGTTTTAAAACAATAATTACAAGGAATGGCCTCCTCTATAATATTCATCATAATGCCTTTAGCCCATTGATTTACTACAGAGGAGATGTAACGAAATTGTGGGCAATTTTTTTCAAAACGGTAGTGCGAACCGGTGTGGGTGGAGGTCCAAAAATCTGAATTTTTGTTTTAGTACGCTTAGGCCTCTATGTCCCAGCCAAAAATTAAAACTACAATTTATCTTGCGAGCAAACCTTTATTTCTGTCTCTATTGACTGGACTGATGTTGTAATAGCAGTTTTGTTAAAAAAAAACTTCCCCTTAAGGTTAGCTGAAAACTCTGTGAATTTGAATCTGAAATTAATGAAATGGAGACTTGTACCTGATTTGAATTTGGAGAAGATTGCAGAAACTAAATGCTTGCTGTTTGGCGCTGGAACGCTCGGGTGTGTTGTTGCTAGAAATCTTTTGGTGAGACTACTATCATTTTATAGGACTCGGAGTTGATCATATTTTCTGTCCATTCCAGAGTTGGGGATTCAAGTATATAACTTTAATAGACAATGGAAAAGTTAGTTTCTCTAATCCGGTTCGACAAAATCTCTACGTTCATGATGACGCTGTTAAGGGTAATAAAATGAAGGCTACAACAGCAGCTGAGCGATTGCGCGATATCAATCCAAACACTGTGAGTCTTCTTAAAAATGTAATCATGATTTGCATGATTCAATTTGGTTCTTATATTATTAGGTAGCAGAAGGTCATGTAATGCAAATCCCAATGCCTGGTCATACAATTGGAGATTCAATGAAACAAGGCGCCATAGAGGATTTGGAGAAAATCATTGCATTGGTCAAGAGTCACGATGTTATATTTCTTCTCACTGATTCGAGAGAGAGTCGATGGTTACCAACAATGCTAGGAGCTACATACAAGAAGGTGAGGTTTTGAAATCTATTACATTGGACATTGAAAAATGAAGCTTGTTTGTATTTCCTTAGATTGTATTAAATGCTGCACTGGGGTTCGATAGTTACCTGGTTATGCGGCACGGCAATATGAGGGGAAATTCTGACGTAACAAAATGTGTAGATATTGATGATTTAAAGTGCATTCCAGGATCAGAGCTCGGATGCTACTTTTGCAATGATATTACCGCTCCAGGAAATGTGAGTACTATTGTTATTGAATTTTTAGAGGGAAACTATATTCAGAATTTTGTATGAGCATGTATTTGGAGTCTAAGGAGATGTCACTGGCTCTACATCTCGGTCATCAGACCGATCCTCATGTACGTGGTGTTTGTCTGGTGGATTGCCTTGGATGAGGCCATAAACCAAAAGAATTTAAGCAAAGTCCAACCATTAGCTTTTCTGTGCATTAGCGGAGCAATGTGAACGTCTCCTTCTGCAGCTATGGACACTTTATTTCATCTGACACCCCTCGACATTTTTGTAGGCAAATGGCAGCTAGTTCAGCCATACTCCTTTAAGCTACTTCACAGTGGTCCAGTAAAGTATATGGCTACGACTCAATAGATATGGAACAGCAATACCCATTCTACCAGACAAAAGTTCACTAGGCATACCGATCGCAACATACAAACTCAAATTAAAGCTGGATGCTGCCGAGAAGACAAATTCTAGGTGGACAAGTGGTAAACGTGTCTTGGTGTATTTTCGAATGATTTCTGTAGAAGCTGTATGGACGAGGGGGAGGTGGAAACTATTCTTCACCTTCTTTGTACCTGCTCAGCTTTCTCCCAAAGAAGGAAACTTTACTTAGGAGCCTTCGGCTTCAACGACCTTAGCGATTTGAGTAAGGTAGACAATAGACATTAGAAAACTCCTCCATTTCATCAACGAGTAGGCCAGTGACCGTTTCCCCAAATCCATATGGCAGCACAAGCGACCTATTATTGGTCTAAGTGTGTCGGCTTTCAGCTGGTAGCTACTTCTACCTAACCTAACTTAGAATGAAAATCTCGATTTCGCCTCGAATTGGAAACTCATAGACTCCAGATATAAAGTTTGAAGTAAATCCATTTAACCATTTAGAGTACAGACGGACAGACAGGCTTGCGAGCCTCACTTTTTAGAGTTTTTTTTTTGATAGTAATTCTAAAATTGATCAAAATCTCGAGATCGAAACTGGTGTTAATAAAGCAGAGACTATTTTGGGGTTAGAATGAAAATTCCGATTTCGCCTCGAATTGTGAACCCAAAGATCCCAGACTCACATATACTTCGCGACGGTTTTCTGAATAGAGTTCGGCTTGAAAGACATTCGAGAAGAAAGGAAGCGATGCGAGAAGTTTTTCATGTATTTTTGGAGTGAAGAGCTTCAGAAATGCATGAAAAATTAGGTGTTTTTCCTTACGCGCTGCCGGTAGGAACTGCCTCTAATTATCTATTTAACTTAGCCACAAGTCGCCAAAGTGTTATAGTTTTTTGTCCAAGGCATGTTAGATGTACCGAAGTGTTATTTTTTACTGGACGTGGGATACTCTAGAAAACACAGCTTTTTAATTAAAAATTGTAAATGTTTTATTGATTCGTAAAGTACACTGTATAGGGTTATGTATGGAATAGCATATCAGGTAAATGGCATCCACACACACACTATTTTGACGAATTTTTCCATGACCGTTTTGCATAAATGTCGCTGAATTTCGTTGATACAGCGCTGAATTTGCTGCTTCAAGGCGTGGGTGGTCGTGGGCTTGTTGACATAAACTTCAAAAAACCTCAAAGAAAAAGGTCCAACGGCATTAAATCGCATGATCTTGGCGGCCAATTTTAATCACCAAAACGGGAAATTACACGACTAGGAGTAATTGAATTTTGTCTCGGACTGTATGGCATGTGACACCGTCTTGCTGAAGCCACATGTGGCCCACATCCATATCTTGCAATTAAAGCACGAAAAACTGTATTATCATGTCGCGATAGTGAGCACCATTAACTGTTATTGCCTGACCAACCGCATTTTCAAAGAAGAATGATGATGCCTCCACACCAAAATCCGCACCAAACAGTTGTGTTGAACGACTTGTTGAAGGATCCCGGATAATTGATCCCGTCTCCCTGAATTTTTGAATTAATCTCTTCACAGTTGATGAAGTTAAATCACTATTCCAACCATATTATGTACGAAAATTGTGAACTGTAGCTGCCAAACCTTCATTATTTTTAAGATATTGCTCAACAATGAAAACACATTGTTCTTTGGTGTAGAACTCCATTTTTAATAACTCTGAATTGTCAGATGTCACGTGTCGTCTTTTTTTGCGTTGGCATCACTTTACCGCAAAAATGGCGCAAAATTCAAATCTTGCGTGAATTTTGGAATACCTTTTAATTTTTGCGCTATTGTCTACCTATAACTATGTTTTTAGCAGTAAATAGTCTACCGACCAATTTGAAATTATGACCTGTGAACGCCAAATACATAAATGAATAGGATAGAGCCTCAATTTTTCGCTGTAGATTTAAATTCATAAAACCATTAGAAAGCAACAATTTATTAAATTTATTTATTAACAAAAACAATTATTAAGACACAGATCACATCATGTTATGCTACCTCAAAATCATGCGCTGAGTAATGTTCATATCCTGTACACGACGCATCACCCATTTGCAGGTGGTCCACTCGCGTGACATGCATCTTCAGACCATTTATGCAGGTGATCTTGAATCCAACTAAATTTTGCAAAATATTCGAAGTTCTAAATGCATAAGTACAGAAAGGTTTTCCATCAATGGCGACCAGGAATTCGTGCTCTGTAAATGCTATGGCAATATTGAATTGTTGATTGAAAGTGAATGGAAATCCGCCATGTCGTTCTTCATGGCCAAATCTAAAATATTAAGAAAAAAATAAAATATTGTACTACAGGAAGTAAGTCATCTATTCCATTCACTTACTCAAAATTCTTATTCATTGAATTTCTGACGACCACCTTCTGATCGAACCTCACATTAAAATGTAATTCTTCTCGCTTCGTATCACTGTCCATGAATTTGATGATATATTGTCCCTTTTTGTTGTCAAAGCATCTTCCTGTTATGACAATGACATGTCCTGGACTAAATAATATCGGTATATCGTTGCTGAATGACTTTCCAAAGTCCGATGCATGTATCGCTGGCCAGGGGATTGGGAATGCCGTACGGTGGTCGATTTGTTTTAACGTTTGAATGTGATCACGAATCTCAAGCGTTTTAAGTGATTCCAAAGGGATACGGTATGGGAATGTGCAGAATGGTCTGCTATTGATGGAAATGTGAAACTTCTCCTCGGTTGCGAATATGTAGATCATGAAGAAATCCCCAGAGACAATTGGATTTCTGGCGGTGTTCTCGTCCAAGTGGATGTTAGTCTCCTCTTCGCCCCACTTTCCATCTTGGCGGGAATTTCGAATAATGCAATCTTCGCGGAAATAGCAGGACAGTCGCAGGCCAATGTCACAGGCTGGATTTGTTGCGGTTTTAGAGGTACACAAATTGATGTGGAATCTGGAAGAATGAATTTTGCATGAGATCAAGTGCTTGGATTTGTCGTCACTTCAAACCAAGCTAGCAAGTTTCATTAAATTACAGTTTGTCAAATCAGTCAAACTATAGTTTAATTAAACTCAGTGTGCGCGTTCTGTTTGTTGTAAATGGGATGGTTTGAGGAATCTATAGTTTCTCATTTAATGAAACTGATTTCATGAATTTGGTATGCAGCATGCCTAAGTAACTAAAACCAGCTGGCCCAAGAATAAACGAACACCGATATTATCTACGTATTTACCTGGTGAGATTAATATTTAATTTTTCGCTGCGATAAAGAATGGAAAATGAAGAGTAGACCCACGACAGTAGAAAATTGCGCCGAGTTTCTCTTCTGAAATATGTGTATCAGAACAATTTATAACCACGACTTCAATAAATCTGTCGACTTCGTCTTCTATTTCGTACCGTGTTTTAAGCGATACATTCAGAACCATATTTCGAAATATTTTCTAAAGCTAGTTAATCTAGGCGCTCGTACTTTTTTCATTAGACTTTCACTTATTGTCAATACGACTGTTGAGTGATCTGAGGAGAGATCAAAACTTTCCTCGACGTTCGTAAAGCCCTTTTGCGATAAAGAAATCTATTAGGTCAGGTGTGTTTGCTGTATCGGAGGGCCAATATGTCGGTTTCCCCGTTGAAAATAAGTAAAGTAATCTATGTTTCGGTGAATTGCATCATGGTCCCCGTAAGGTGTGTTTCACATTGAAATAATCACAAATAATAAAATTCGATCGAAGTGACTTATAAATTCGTTCTTTTTTAGCGTGCATCGTGAAAAGTAATAAATGGACACGATGTTGTATAGGGTGACCAGATAAGAACGATAAGAAAAGAAATTTAAATAAAACAAGAACGGTGTGAGATATCAAATTGATTCTGGCTTTATTTTAAAGCTACATTCATGCTCTTATGTGTGGAATAGCACATCATTCAAATGGCCGCCTCGGCTTCGCTGGCAGTTTTTGATAATTCGGTCCAATATGTGCGGCGTTATTCCGGCAATAGCGTCTCGAATGTTGGCCTCGAGCTCGTCCAAAGTTGGTTGGCTTGTTAGCGTAGACTAACGACTTGACGTAGCCTCAGAGAAAATTATCGAGGGGTGTCACGTTGCATGATCGCGGCGGCCAATTGATGAACGCTCTCCGTGAGATGACCCAGTCATCAAATTTCTCCTTCACCACTTCGAGCGTTGCGTCGCTTGTATGGAATGTAGCGCCATCTTGTTGGAACCACAGCTCGGATATCTGGCCATAGAAAGTCGGGTAACATCACTTTATACCGAGGACCATTAACGGTTACGGTGTCTCCTTCCTCATTTCGAAAGAAATTAGATCCGATGATGCCGTGCTATAAACCGCACCAAACAGTCAATCTTTGTGGATGCATTGATACTTGGTCGAACACTTGTGGATTGTGGTCTCTCCAATAACGTTTTTTTTTGCTTGTTGACATAGCCGCTGAGCCAAAATTGGGCCTCGTCCTAGAAGATAATTTTTTGGCCAAAATCCGAATCTCCGGCCAATATCTCCAGCGCTCAATTAGCGAACTCACGGCGTTGTCTATGGTCGACATTTTTGGGTCTTCGTCGATACTGGCCGCTACGGCGGCTATGTTTTTTTCACTTCGCACCGATCTCTGTCTGGTTGGTGGCTTAAGGTCCAAAAGAGTGTACTCACGCTCAAATTTTTCCATGGTGCGACGAATTGCCTGCGCACTAAGACATGATGACAACCGACCTCAAGACGAAATTCACGTTGCGTATTTACAACTGAGCCGGAATTTCGATAATACTTTTTAATAATTTTCCACGTTCGGGAAGCGTCAAATGATGAATGATGAAATGGCAAACCTTACTGAATATTTTGACAGCTGTATGTCGTTAATCATGTAACTTTGACAGCTGATGAAACATAACAATTGGAAAAACTATTATTGCTATCTGGTCACCTTTAGTATGAATGTTTATTTTTTACGCGAACTATACTTATCTGCATTATATCGATAATTGTATTCACAGAGTGTTCAACACAGTCTTTAAAGCAAGGAATAGCCCTAAAACTGCGAAACAGACTCTAAAAATTAACCTTATTTAAGTGACACGCAGTGCTAGGACAAATATCACTAAGATATGTGGGCTTCCAACAGAAAGGCTTTGATGATACAAAAGCAAGTTTTTGTCTTAGGACTTACTACAGAGGAGATATTGCGAACAAACATTTTTCCAGCAGACCTAAGCCTATAACCCTACCAAATATAAAAACTACCACTTCCAAGGAAAGACCTTTTATTTGTTTCTCTTGACTGGACTACAATAGTATACAAAAGCGAAATTTCAAACTCCCAAATAAGTTTTATTTATATCCCAAAGTTGAGAATAAAGTTATTCGTTGAATAAGTATTATCTGGAATTTAAGATAACCAATGGTCACATTGCGTGGTAAACATTTTCAGTATCCTTACGATTGAAAGTATTTATAGATCGGTCGAAGATCCTGTTTGTTTCGGATATACCATAATTAAAACGCAAATGTAAAGAATGATTTATCTTTTTAAAAATGCAAAAGGAAGGAAATATGTGTCCGCGTTATAGTCTCTGACAGTCCAAATAATAAAAAGGATCACACTCTTTCAGCAGTTGGAAGTATGTCTGTTTAGTCACTCTTTATCGTAGAAGAAACTATTTTTTGGTGGAGGTTGGTTACCTATGATGATTTCAACCTCTTTTGAATGGGGATTGATTAAAAGATAAAGGGTAGGGTATCACATGTATAATCTGTTCCCAAAGGATTGACATTTTTCTGTAACCTGTTACACATAAAATAATCGAGTACCTCTTGTTCATAAGCATGTGATTCCGATGATGAAAAATAAAAATAAAAATAACAAGTGCAGTAATTTATTTAGTCACACGCCCTTCTTTCTTTTTTATTATTGAACGGAAATTTCGCCTTTCGTTATAAATGGTGAAATATGCTTCTGGAGCAATTTAAGAACTTTTTAAATGTTAGTCGTGACAGTAAGGTATTCGCTGATTTTTACGTCAAATAAACGGAAGGTGCCATGACTTTGAAACACCTAGCATGACTGACAGTGAAAGTGGAACACTTCTAACCAATGACATGGAAGATCTCTCTGGATGGCCAGATCCGTAATTAATACATTTAAGACAGTTGGTCGAGTATACTAGTTCGAGTAAACCCATAACAGATACAAATGTTACCATTGGAACATTGCCTGAAACACAATGATGCGTTGGTGCTACCGTCGAATGACGTTTAATGTTCAACCAAAGGAATACAATAGCACCAGTCACAATGCTGCGCCGTGCTACCGTTCTACGTTTTTTACGAATGAGAGAAAATAAGAGCTACGTATTATTACCTAGCAAACGCATGCTCTCTTGAAAAGTTCGACTGTGTTGAACTTTTGTGTGCGTTCTGACAGTTCGCATCAAAGTTTTTTGTTTATTTCAGCAAATTTATGAGACAACAAGCTGATAAATTTGAGTATGTCATTCAACGCATCCCTTGAAGCACTCTCAACGTAACGGGAGAACGGTAGCACCAACGCATCATTGTGTTTCAGGCATTAAGGACTCATCTGCAAGTATTACGTTACGAGAAAAACAAACTAAATACGCTTTAGGGAACAGCTAGACAAATCTACCAAAACTCCACCCAAACTCAGGGCGAGACGATAAGTAGAGGATGCTATTCAAAACTTGAATGGCGCCCTTACCAGATATTTTGAACTGACGTGTCCAGTAAGAAAAAACACCTGCAGATCCCCTGGTGGAGTGCAGATCTGGAAAAACTACGTAAAGGACCAAACTACTTTTAAATAGGCCTTTAAAGACTAATTTGGAGGAAGACTGGAATCCTTACCGATCGAAGCAGAAACTTTTAGTCTTCTGCTGGAGACTAATTTTCCAGATAACCAGATTAGAAATGGTTCATAACCCGACTCGATCACCGAGGCTGAGAATGATCAATGCCGAACAACTCGGCGCAGTTGGTATGTCGCATCAGTTGTCGTGTCGGACAAGGCTTTCAAATACCGTGTAGCATCTTTTGAAGGATTCAAGTCACCTGGCACTGATAGAATACACCCCGCTATGCTGCCACAAGGCAACCAGCTTATAGGTTGCTGCCAACTCTGATTGAAATTTGCACTGCTGGCATGGCAATGGTATACATACCAACACCCTGATGAACAGTTAGAGTGGCTATAATACAAAAAATCGATAGAAATGACTACTCGCTCGACAAGAACTTCAAACCAACAAGTCAGGCTTTACTTTGGCTGATAAGCAGGGAAAGGCCGGTTGAAATGCATGTTGCCAAAGTTGCCAAAGTTGCCAAAGTTGCCAAAGTTGCCTTGAGATTACATCATCTGTCTGTGGGGAAAATCCTGCGAGACTGCAGAATTTAATGAGCTCTTAATAGAGCAACATTGAGGGTGCTTTAATGTGCAATGCTGACAGATAACACGGCATGAACGAATCATTGTGAATTAGAGCAATGCTAATGAATAGAGACTTGCTTGTGGGTGCGGATTGTGGCCAATATGTAATGGCAGGGATTTGACAGGGCTGCCGCAAGGTGACGTTCTTTCTCCACTGTTATGGTGCATAGTGGTCGACTCTCTGCTAAACACTCTTAACAGCTCTAACATATAAGCTCACGCTAATGATGTTGTCTTACTTTCTGTCGGATCATGCCCAAAGATTTTCAGATGGCCCTCAATCGATGAATGGTTCACTAGGCTGTCGGTTAATCCTCTTAAAACTGAAGTTGCTCTCTTTATGAGAAGGGGGAAGTTGATCGGTGTGACTCAGCCAGTGCTCAAAGGCGACACTATTCGAATCTCAAACGAAGCTAAGTGTTTAGGAGTCAGGCTACATATTAAGTTTCTACGGATCTAGACGGGAATGATAAGACCTTTCTTAGCATAAGCGTCGGTTTTTTGGTGGAAAAAGATTTCTCGAAAATATGTCACTGGTTCTCTGACTAAACTTCAAAGAACAATTTGTTAGGCGTTTTCTCTAGCACGCCTGGCTCTGCTCTAGATGCAATGTTGAACCTCCCTCCTCAAGCAATCTTCCATCTTAAACGAGGTGGTTTTTGGTATAACCCGTACTGAAGCTTCGATGAACTTACGTGACACTTATCTCTCGACTGTCGTCTGAGGATATGTCATTTGATGCAATGACACCAGAACTCCAACTGCTTTGTAAATTTAAAGTCGACTTTTCTCGTCGAGTTTTCACGGATGGCTCCAAAACTTATCAAGGGTCTGAAGTTTTCGTGGAGGATGACAACATTAGCCTTCACTTCTCGTTAGGTAAACATGCGTCTGTCTTTCAAGCGGAGACTTATGCAATCCTAATGGCTATGAGCTATATTTTAAGGAATATGTGGAGGGAGGGTGGATAAAGTGACAGCCAGGCTGCGCTTAAGGTGTTGCTCAGTCCTTTAATCACTTCCAAAATAGTTCGAGAATGCAAGAACTCTCTAAATTCGGTCGCAAGATTGAACTCATTGAGTCTTGTTTGGGTGCCAGGTCACAATGGGATTACTGAAAATTAGAGGAGGAAGACTTCTAAGGACCTGAACTTGCGATGGGCCTTCCTGCGTTCTCGGTTAGAGCACTGATGGTTGGGTTTCCTATCATGGGTGGCATGACTCCAGGTTGTAGGTATACTAAACGAATGCTCAGTGAACGCCTGTTAGAAATCCGCGCCATTCTTACTGTCCCTCAATCGAAAAGACGGAAGACAACTTACTGTTGTTCTTACGGGTCCATTCAGTTTTGCTAAGGATATTAATGTGCTAGTCTTAAGCGACACCACCATCTGCAACGCCTGTGGAGAAGGTGGCGGTACTATGAAGCACTTTTTCTGCGAATGTCCTGCCTATGCTCGTATCAGGTGGAAGGTCTTTGGAGAGGATGTGGTGATTATTGTTCCTCAATGACGCTCTTATTTATTTTATTAGCAGGGGTTGCTTTCTGGTAGTACAATGGACCGGTATCGAGTCTGAGTATTCCAGCGGAGTTTTTTCTACTAAAAAAAAATATGTTATTTAATGATCTCGAAGATATGTAACAATTACACCAATTGTATTACTTTTTCATTACTATCAATCAACCTACTGTCATACAGTACACCAATACACCGTCTTCGATACTGGTCATCAGACGACATTGAAGCTGTTTTTAAAGCGCCTGTATTACTAGTTGCATTTAAACCTTGTGACGTTAAAACTATCCACAGCCACTTTTACTTAAGAAACATTTTCTTACAACTTTGCTTGAAATACCTACATAGACTAGACTACACGTGCACTAAAATGTTTATCTTGGAATCACAATAAAGTACTCCCTTCCTGATCGCGATCAAAATAAGATAGGGTGCACATTACGAGTACTTTCGTGTGTTTTTTTTTTTTACTTTTCAAATCATGACTACAGCCGATAATTATTTTATGATATTCTATGGTTTATCAACAAATTGGAATTCAAACTAAAAGCACTTAAGCTCTCTCACTTTTTAGTAGACTCTTTTTTTTTGTAAGGTTAATGATAGGTGATGGGGTAATTTACACGAACTGAGTAGGTACTTTAAATTACACTACCTTCACACTAAGTGCAAAATAAGTTCACACTAACTGAGCACTACTTGTCTTACCTAGAGGCTCCATCGATAGTTTTTCCCACAATTACAAGAGAGTGTCCAAACTCCAGATGATGAGATAGATTCCCAACAAATTCGGTTAGCATTTTATGTTATTATTTATTTAATAATTATTTATGAAGAGAAAGAGAGAAGAAAAAAGAGAGAGCTACGGATGATGAATATTTGTTTAAACAACCTCGTACGTAACGCCTTATTTATAACAACACATGTAGGTGTACTAACTAGCTTCTCAGCCGATGGTCTGACAAATTTATTTACCTATCGTAGCTGACGGCAAACAATGTTATCACATTTTGAGAAATTCACCTTAATTTATCTAATCACACAAATGAGTAAATTTTTTTTTTATTATTTCTCATTTTAAATAAACTGTGCTGTAAATGTGTTCGAGAAATATGGGAGCTTCACTTATCAGAAAATTTCTCAGTGAGTTAAGAATTCCTTAACAATAATTCTGTGACACAACACGGTAACCGTCATAATATTGTCTCGCGTAAACCGGCCGATTCGCAAGAGTTAACAATGAGATTGTGATTACAATTGAGCTTGAATGGTATTAAGATACAAACCAGCACACCTCGACACAGATAATTGTTTTGTTTGAGAGTCGGAGCTTTTTCGTGAGATAGTCGTTCGTTAGAGGTGTATATAACCACTTGTTCGTAGCTAGTTAGAGAGAAAGTTTTATTTTAAAATTGTTATGAGTACTTTTCGGAAGCCTTCCGAAAGGTTAGTAGGTGGTTATCTGCGATTGCAGTGGGACTAAGACAACTTTAAGTAAGCTTTATGGTGGGTGTTGAAATATTTACCAAATATGTGTATGGTGAAAAAGGCAACTGGTTGAACTTAAATGATGTTATGGCAAGTTGCTTGCTACAGTTATACGAGTAGCTAAGTAATTATAAATTTATATTTGTGATTAGTTTTTATCGCATATGCATTGCTTTCTCGACTATGTCGGAAGAATCAAGTATGGAAAAAAGGCCCAGATTCGAGAGCGCGTGTCTGAAGAGATCCCAGGGCTCGTATTATCTATAGCTATGGAAAGAAATGAATAGGACGTGTAAGCATTATTACAATATCCTAAAACATATGGGCTACACCAAGATAAGCCTCTAATTCTGATCTTTCAGTCATATGATCAGGGTAAAAATCTATGTTAAAGTTAGAAGATCACAAGTTAATCATGTTATACAGTAATGCCACACCGTCTTGCTGAAACCAAATATTGTCCAAGTTCATTTCCTCAGTTTCTGGCAAAATTAACACAAATTGTGTCTTCACCTTAAATTTAATTTTTTTTTGTCAAGAATCATCTTTCAAAAGAACGCACGCAAATTTTCAAACAGATCTGTCAAATTGTTTTGTTGTGGCAATGGAAAGAAGTGAATTTCGAGTGCTCATTAAACACTATTTTTTGCGAGAAAAACCTATCACGGAAACCAAACAAAAGCTTGACAAATATTATGGGGACTCTTCACCGTCGATTGGAACCATTCACCACTGGTTTACTCAATTTAGGTGCGGTCGTTAAAGCACAAGTGACGCCGAACGTTCTGGTCGCCCAATTGAGGTCACCACACCAGAAATGGTCGAAAAAATCCATGGTTTGATAATGGACGATCGGCGAGTGAAAGTGTGCGAGCCTAAAGAGGCCACAGGCTTATCACATAGCTCAGTGATTTCGATTTTACATAAATATTTGGACATGAAAAAGCTTTACGCAAGATGGGTGCCGCGTTTGCTCACAATCGACAACAAACGCATTCGTTTGACAACTTCAAATGTGTGTTTGGCGATGTTTCAGAAAAATTCGGCTAAGTTTTTGCGCCGTTTTGTAACCGTGGATGAAACCAGGATTCACCACAACACACCAGAAATCAAAGAACAGTCAAAACAATGGACTGGTGAATCGAAGCCGAAGAAGGCCAAGGCGGGTTTGTCAGCAAACAAGGTCATGGCGACAGTTTTTTTGGATGCGCGCGGTGTTATTCACATCGATTACCTTGAAAAGGGTAAAACGATCACCGGCGGATATTACGCAGGGCTGCTGGATCGATTCCAAGCCGATTTGAAGCAAAAACGGCCACATTTGGCGAAGAAAAAAGTTCATTTTCACCAGGACAACGCACCGGCGCACAAGTCCGCAGTCGCAATGGCAAAATTGCATGAGTTAGGCTACGAACTCCTCCCTCATCCAGCATATTCTCCAGATTTATCCCCCTGCGACTATTTTTTGTTTCCAAACATGAAGAAAGGGCTCGAAGGTAAGAAATTTGGGTTGAATGAAGAGGTCATCGCTGAAACAAACGCTTATTTTGAGGGGCTCGAGAAATGGTATTATTTGGAGGGCATCACAAAAATTGGAAAAACGTTGGATGAAGTGTATAGAGCTAAAAGGAGACTATGTTGAAAAATAAAATGCTTTTATACCGAAAAGAGTGTTCCTTATTTCATTTTTCAGCGACTTATTGACCCACCCTCGTAGCGCTCTCCGTTGACCGTAACATTGTTGCCATCTTCATCTTCAAAGAGGTTCTCAGGTTTAGGCGCACACTTTCAGAAACAGCAGCAATATTCTCGGCTATCTCACAGGACGAAACCGGGATAACTTTTGTTCTTAATTAACATGCCAAACTCACGAACTTTCTTCACAAACTTGCGTACAGCAGGCACGGTTGGTGCATTATTTCGAATGAAATTTCTTTTCAAAATTCGCACAGTTTCGGCAACACAGCACTCACTTTGGAAATAAGTTTTCAGTATTTCCCAACGTTGCTCAAGCGTAAATCATTGCATTTCGCACAGCGGAGGTATGATACTGTGCTTCTGTCAATTTTTTGAGCGCAAAAGAGCTGCCAGTGTCAAAATAAAATGTAATTTAAAAAAAACCAGCAGATGGCCCACCCGTTACTTTGAGAGTTAGTCAATTTGGTATAGGCTAGTTTTGACAGTTCTTATTTGGTATTCGCGAAGTGTAGACGTGGCAAATTTATCATGGAACGATATTTGATAAATCAACGTGTTTTAGTGGCTAAAACGTTTTATTAAAATTAGTCGTCGATTACTGTAACCATACGAAAATTCGGTCAAATTTTGGGTCGAAATTATATGCCAACAAGAGCGACTATCTACTGTAAAGTGAGTGAATTTAAAGAAAGATGTACTGCTACAGATAGGTTGGAGCCTGGCTCACGTCATACTGCGGAAAAGTCTGAAAACATTACTGCTGTACGACACTGTGTATCCGAATCTCCCTCAACATCAATTCGACATCGTTCTCAGGAAATGGGAATTAGTCCAAATGAAATTCTTCATAAAGATTTGCACTTATTCCCATACAAGATTCCGCTGACACATTAGCTTCTTCCACTAGACCTGCCGGACATATGCCAATGAGATGTTACAGTTTATTAATGATTACTCTGATTTTCAATGAGTAATGAAGGGCATTACTCACGGTCCCCAGATTTAACAGCCCCGGACTTCATTCGAAGTAGAGTGTATGCTAATAAATCAGAAACACTGCCGCAACTCAAACAACATTTTAGAGATGAAACAAGTGGAATATCGACCGACATGTGTGAAAACTTTATGAAACATGAAAGAGCTCGCATTTATGAGGCAAGTACGAGTAAAGGCTGATGTCCGTCCGACATGATATTCCATGCATAATTCCATGCAAATAATTATGACACAAACGACATATCTTTTTTGGCAGTTTTTTTTTTTGATTTTTACCGAAACCTAATATAAATAGTAAAGTGATATAGTATTTTTGAAATCAGCGCATCATCACCTTTCATTTGATACCCATGGTTATACAGAAAACAAATTGTTTATGACTTACTCTAACCTCCAAAACTTTTGTTCTTCAACAAACAGAATTTTATTGTTGTTTTGACAACGTACTAGCAAAACTTAACTATAGTGACAGACGTATGGGCAGACAACTGACACTCGCTGTTCTTACTTGGTACCATGTTTGCTAATACGAGTCTTAAATATTTAAGTATCACTTATACACCTAAGTAATACTTAACGGGTTGCACGAAATACAAAGTAAATCTTAAATATCAGTAAGTGAAACTTTTAAGTGCTAAGATGAACTTAAATAGTTTCCAGCAACTGGAAATAAGCTATGGGGATCTTTAGGTTTAAGTTCAACATAGCACTAAGTATTACTTAGATAAGACACAATTTTATGACTAGTATCAGCAAATGGGCCTACATATCAGAACCCTGAAAAGGATTATACTTTCTCGTAGAACACCCTGTATTTTAAATTTTATTTTATTTTAAATGACTGCGTGTGTGTTTTTTTAAGTTTTAGTCTGAAATAATTCCCCAGGTAATGGTTTTTTGTGTATCCTGAATAATTTATCAAATGTCAGTTGTGTGGTTTTGTCATGTATATGACGATGTTTCATAAGAAGAATAAGTTTTCATCAATCTTAATAGTTGTCATTGTTTGATCAGGCAGGGGACCTATTTGTCGTGTGACAACAGAATAATAATATTTGTGAACACGATTCACATTTTCGCATTTGTGAATTCGACTGACGGACATCAATAGTCACTCGAGTAAAATACTATCTTGATCAAAAAGTTTCAGGAATCTATTCAGAAAATTGAAAATACAAGTTTATTCTTGATAATTAATATTGTCCCCCTTCAAAGTACTCTCCATTGACTGCAACGCACTTATGCCAGCGCTTGATCCAATCCTCGAAACATTTTTATAATCGGATTTGGTATAACCATCAGAGCCGTCTTCGAGTTTTCTATTAACTCCTCTTGGCCGCTAAAACGCGTTCGCCGAAGCGGTTTCTTGAGTCGATCAAACAGGAAGAAATCGCAGGGAGCCAAATCAGGCGAATTCGGTGGCTGTTGGATGATATTCGTACTGTTCTTGGTCTAAAACTCACGAATAAGGATGGCATTGTGCGACGGTGCGTCATCGTGGTGCAAAACTCACGAGTTGTTTTCCCACAAATCCGGTCTTTTTTGCCGAATTACTTCACGGAAACTTCTCATAACGCCCAAATAATAAACCTTATTGACTATCTGATCTTGTGGCAAGAATTCATGATGCACAACACTGTTGTAATCCATGAAAACCGTGAGCATCGCCTTCTTTTTTGACTGAAAACGATGTGGTTTTTTCAGTCTTGGCTCATTCGGTGTACGCCATTCACTCGCCTGATGCCTGGATTGCGTTTCGTACTCATAAACCCACGTCTCGTCTTCAGTAATTATGCGTTTGATGAATGTTGGGTCGGATTCAGCCTTCAATCATTCAGATTCAATTTGATGCAAACTCGTTGTTGCAAAATTGATCCCATTTTTAAAATTGTAAAAAATCGAAAACACACAGAGGCAGATGTTAATGATAGATGTGTCAACCTAAAAATAAAAAACTCGGATCAGATGACTGAAAGCGCCACACGGTAGGCATTCCTGAAATTGTTTGATCAAGTAGTATACATTTAAAGCGTGCGATCAAGTCGTCTATTTTTTAAAAAATTGCACGTCCTTTCGTTTCCGATTCGTTGCTACTGCTAAATTAAATTCTTCTAGTATTAATTTTGTTATTTTATAACAAATTTAAACCATTATTATTGTTTAATTAACGATTAGCCACAAAATTTATTTCCAAATAAGAATTGTCAGCAAGACGTCAAATCAATATGTAGTGAAGATAGTAATGGTTACTTGGATGCATTCATGTGAGAAGCTTTCACTCGAACTCACGCATGCCAATCTATATTCGACTCGAGAGTGAGCTAACAATTGCCACAATACTCATATGTAGTGATATTTCATCGAAAACGGGTTGCAAACCGACGTATAGGTTCATAATAATATTTATGGTGCAAATTATGATTATTTTTTCTTCAATAATATTTCATATTTATTAAAGTTTATTAAAATTTATTAAATTTGTTTATTAATTTTGTTTATTGCAGTCCCTAAAAGATCGAACACTAGACCAACAATGCACCGTAACACGTCCTGGTGTATCCAATATAGCAGCTAGCTATGCAGTAGAGCTACTTGTTTCCATACTTCAACATCCAGACAGAGATTCAGCACCGGCCTATTTCTGTGCAAATGGAATACCAAGTGCAAAAGTTCCGGAGGGACTGCTTGGCATCATCCCGCATTCTATACGTGGAATGCTGTGTAACTATGAAAATATTCTACCAGCGACTAGGAAGTTCACTCAGTGCATAGCTTGTTCAGAGGTACGAATTGATAGCTATTTAGTATTATGTTTGAATCGAACTGAGCTAGTAATGTTTGTAATACACCATGAAACTGTGTCTAAAACAGTGATGCCAGTCTTTTTAATTTATGATTTCGAAAATTTGTATTTATTTGACAAAATTTATGTATCATTTCAGAAAATCGTAAACGAGTTCCAAGCAAATGGCATCGACTTCCTGTTCAGAGCTTTCGAAACAGCTAAATTTCTAGAGGATCTAACTGGAATCTCCGATTTGATGAAAATAGATGCTAATGTAAGCTCACAGTCATCCTTTCAATGTATGCCCTCTTATGTCTTCTTTCTCTTGTTTTCCAGATTATCGAATGTGATGACTCCGATTTTGAGCTGTCCGACGAGTAAATTCCACAGATCAGCATGCATTTTATAATCCACTATACTGCTATTCTAAGTCACTAAGGTTCTACGAAAGTTTATATTATTTATTCCAGAAAATAAATGTAACAGTTTGTTAAAATTTTAAATCTGATCTGTTACTCATTTTTGACCTAAATCCTGATAAAGGAAAAGAAATATCTTTTACCCTCTCAAAATACCATGTTACGCAACTTTGTGCCACTTCTATTGAATGGATTTCGTTCTCCCACACCGCGCGCCTCTTTATCCATCAACACATTAATCTATTTGCGAAGAAGAAAAAATCAACTCCGGAAAATTGAACCTCAGCGATGTGGGGTGAAGAGAATTCATATGAATAGTTTCCTTGTTACCAGGACCAAAAATATCCTGCGGGCTTAGCAGAGAAGCGTATAAAAGCGCTTCTACTTTCGCATTCCGATTTGTCCCTGCTCCCTTCACAATGCCTTTTGCTTTGTGTATGTGTGTTTGTGTGTATACAAGAGAGGATGTCACATTAAAATCCTGATTGAAAATGCATCAAGTACCACCGCAAAGCTCGACGCGCCCACGACCAATAACAAAAGATTTTGGCGCGGAAATGACGGTATTTTCGTTGGATGGATTTCCTCTCCGCGTTGTGGCAGTGGCGGTGGAATGGATTCCCTTTTGCTGATAGTAAAAGACCGTTTTGTGCACATGCACAGGATGCACAATGTTTTGGGGTGGCAAGGATACGTTATGAAGAAGATTGGAGCAATTTGATTTCATGTTATGGCAAACATTGTCTGGGGTGATGATTTAATGTCGATTTGGTTTCGTTAATGCGCACAGCTTTGAAAGGAGTTGTTTCGCATCTAATTTTAGATGTGAACACGAAGGTTGAGTCATTATCGGTTTGGAATAGAAATATGCTGCAGCATAATGACATGGTTGAGGAATAGCTGTTTTTGAAAATGTGGTTTGATAATATCAACTTTGAAGTCAAATTAAAAGTTTAGTGTTTTAGACTCGATTGACTAGGTTGACATAATTTTGGAATTGGTTGTGAATAAAGGAGAGAAAGGATGAATGAGTAAAGATTCTCACGGTGGAATAGAGGTAATAATAATCTCACCATCTAAAGGCCCCGACTCATGGAATCCGTCGACGTCGCATTTATATTAAATTATTTTCCTTATGCAGACAATTTGACGAATAGAAATTAAGTGCAACATGCTCTGGGAAATGGAAGTATTGTAAGACGAAGCGAAAAATATTCAAAGAATTTTTGAGATCAGCTTCTAAGTGACGCCATTTGGAGTCTGTCTGAAATAAATCAATGAAGGCAACTGAACTTGGAATGCTAGGGACATTTTTGTTTGAATAATTTTTTATTTTCTTGACTACCCTTAGAATAATAGGGGAAGGGGAAAAGGACAGATACTGGTGTACAATGGTCTTAAACAAGTGTAGGGCCGTAGCAAATTGTGAGGGCAAAAAGAAAGTATAATACAAAAACAGCATTCCTGAAATTTTGAAACCGTGTTGGCTTCCAAACCTTAGCCACTGGCAAATTACAGGACATATAGGAGAAGTGCGTATTGGGAATGTTTGGATGCATTGATTAACTACTAAAAAGCCAGTTACATTTTACTGTTATCCCAGAAGTGCAGTGGAGTAGGCTAGACAAAAGAGGTATGAAAAACTGTGACGTGTATTAAGGTGACTGCTACATGGAGCAGAAGTAGTGTGTTGACTTGAGCAGGAAGTCACAGTCACAAGATTGATGTGGTGTGCCACCAATGGCACGCTGCAAAACAAAGGGCTTATAAAGCGGCACTGTATAGAGGACGAACGGAGCTACCGAAATCAGAGGTATTAGTATCATCAATATTTCATTTGGCAAATTATATGAAAGCCACTTAGGCTAGAAAAGTCCGTCATCAATTAGATATTCACATTGTGGCAGATCTTGGAAAAAAACCCAGGAGTTCCGAAACCATACTCACCACCTTTTCATCGATTTAAAAGTCGCCGATGATTGTGTTTGTAGAGACAAGTTATACAGAGCCATGTCTAGTTTTGCCATTCCTGCCAAACTCATCCGTAACAACACCATCACTGGATGATTTTGATGTCAGAAAAGGACTATCACAAGGTGACGCATTGTACAAAATTGTCAGGCTTATATTAGGGGCACGATCTTTCAAAAGTCTGTACAGCTACTCGCGTACGCCGACGAAATCGACATAATTGGAAAAACTCTGCGGGCTGTCTGTTTTAGCGAAAATGAGTTTAGCTGTTAACGTGGGCAAAACAAAATATGTGCTGTCATCAGAAAGGACACTTAACATCAGCCACTTGGACAGAATTTCACAATAGACTAGCTGTCTATGATGTTGAGACAATCAAGTACTTTGCCTACCTAGGAGCTGCTGTAAATTCAAGTAATGAGACCAGCGCGGAGATCAAGCGTAGAATCACTCTTGCCAACCGCTGCTTCTTTGGGCTAAGAAGACAACTGAGTAGCAAAGCCCTCTCACTTTGACTTTATAAAAGACCGTCATCACCAGAGTCCTTATATGCGGCGTAAAAGTATGGACGTTTTCAAAATCGAATGAAAACGTTTTGGTTGTTTTGAAAGAGAAATTCTTCGAGTGAAAAACCACATCTGAGGTGGTGTGTAAAGGGACCCCAACCAACTTGGAGTATGAAACTGGAAGCAGCTGGGTAAGGATCGAGGTAAGTGGCATACCCTGCAAACCCCTAAGTACTGAATAGTATAATATTCTCCTAGAACTCTCTGAATTCGGCCGCAAGGCTGAACTCCATGATTCTTGCCTGGATCCCAGGCCACACTGGAATCACGAGGAATGAGATCTCCGATGAGATGGCAAGGCAAGGTTTAGAGGAGATTTTCTCAAGACCCGAGCCTGAGTCTTCCTGCGTCCTCGGTCAGGGACTACATTTACAATTGGGTTTCTTATGAACATAATTGTGTGTGGGACAGTTTTCCAGAGTGCGGGCAGACTAAATGAATACTCCTGGACGTCTGTAATAAATCCGCGACATTCTTGCTGTCCCCCAGCAGAAAAGGCTGCAGACAACTTATCTTCATTCTCACGAGGCCCTTTGCTTTTACTAAACACTTCAGTGTGGTAGGCTTAAGTGTTACAACAGTCGATGCTTGTGCAGAGGGCGACGATACTGCAGAACACTTCCTCTGTGATTGTCCAGCCTTTGCTCGTTTCATATATATATGACATATTTTCGGCGCTGATGTGATGAATGTTGATACCATAAGTTCCTCATCACTGAATCGTTTACTCAACTTTCTCCGGAAGACGAGGTAATTTCATTAAAATGAGTAAAACAAGGTTTGCTAATTGGCAGTACAACCGACCAGTTGCGTCTGAGTGGTCCAGTGTAGCAGTAAAATAAAAATAATAATAATATTCTCGAGCCATGCAATTGTATTCAAGGTAAAAATTGAAACCAAGGTCGAAGCGAAAACAAAAATAGCCCATAAGGGTCTAGCTTCTCACAACCATTTGTGTGCATGTTATACTTTTTGCTCGAATGGAATGGGAGTCCAAAGCACTTACTTTGTTGCACAGTGCACAACAAGGACACCCTCTAATCAAAGCGGTAGTCATTGAATCCGAAGTTCTCACAACCTCAAAGAGTTTAGCTCTAAGCACTCCAGGGTTTTCCTATGATGGGCTTAACTTCTTGATAAGATGTTAAGATACGAGTATCTCATAACTTAATCCTCTTCAAATTGTCTGCCTTCGGTTTCGAACCCACATTGTAAAATGGATATCTTCTTACCTGGAAAGCCGTTCTTACAGAGTTCGCTTCAGATCCGTCCTCTCGACTCATTTCTTGGCCACCTCTGGTATTCCGCAGGGCAGCCATCTAGGTCCACTTCTCTTCATTCTAGGTTAAGTTAGGTTTGATGGGTTGACGTAGAGTGTGAAACAAACTACGCCACACTTAGATTAGTATAGATCCATTGTGATGCCGAAGGAGTGAAGCTTCCCCACTCGTGAACTCTATGGGTTCTTAAACCAACCCGATGCATTTATAAATTTGGTAATCTTATTTACCGATACATTTGCAAGTTCTTCTAAGTCTTGGAAGAAATATTTCCCTAGTATTTTGAATCTAAGGTGGTAGAGTCCTGGACAATGGCACAGGAAGTGAGGTGTATCTTCGTGTACGTCCTCATTGCCACAGCCTCAACATATATCTTCTTCGCTCCTCATTCTAACCATAAACGATGTCGAGAAGGTTATTACACTCTTCCCTCTCTCTGTACGCTGATGATACCAAATTTTCCAAAGCCATCTCTTCACCACATGACTACTGTCTCCTTCAACAAGACCTTGATAGTTTTTCGAACTGGTGCCTACAAAATCGCTTAGAGCTCAATATCGCCAAATGCCAATCCATTACCTTATCACGTAAGCACCACGTGTCCTCTGCCCGCCTTTACCTTCTGCATGGCCAACCTATATCCATCGTTCAATCTTTCCGCGATCTTGGAATATTGTACGATAGGGAACTAAATTTCCGTTCACATATTGATGGGATAATTCATAAAGCTAACTCATCACTTGGCTTTATCAAACGATGGTCTAAAGAACTCTCCGACCCTTATGCGACCAGATCCCTCTACATTACTTTTGTTCACCCCCTCCTTGAATACGCCAGTCAAGCGTAATCACCCTTCCAGCAAGTTCATGTGACCAGGATCGAGAATATTCAATGTCGATTTCTTCGATTTGCCCTTCGAGGTCTTCCTTGGAACGATCCATTTATCTTGCCACCCTATCAAGACCGCCTCATCAACCTGAGTACTCTAGAGAATCGCAGAGATGTTGCAGACCTTCTTTTCATTCATTGACTTCTTCCAGGCTCCGTCGATTGCGCATCTCTTTATAACTCAATATTCTTCAATACTAACCCACGAAATTTATAATGCCCTCGTCTTTTCTATCTACCGTCCCACCGCACTTCATATGGATCTAATGAACCAATTTCCCGTATGCTGCGAAAAGTTAACTTAAACCTCACCCATTTCAATTTTAACCTCAGCACTCTCTGCCTCAAAGCCGAACTCCTTCACCATTCTCCTTAGCTTTTAAATTTAAGTTTTAGTTTTAAGTTTTAGCCTTAAGTTAGTTGTAGCTTGTAATAAGCCATATAAATGGGGGCTTTCGCCCCCACCAAAATTATAATTCAACGGATTTATGCGGCTGTCCTTCCATTATAACCAAAGGGTATAAGATTGCTAACAAGTAAGAGTCTACAAAATTAGCTATAGGAATTTCACAACACAAACAGGCTAGCAGAATTCCTATGCACCCATTATAATCCGGATAGATGCCAAATGACTCGACCACCTACACTATTGTTGTGAATACAACTTCGCATCTGCTGCAAAGGATATTAAAATGTATATTACTTAAAGTTTAAAGAGCAATATTTCAACTTCCCTATAGAATTTCCTTTATACATACTCGTATCAAAACTACCCCCGGATTGTGCAGTTCACAACTTAACAGTAAACATGTTGCAAAATCTACAGTTTTAAACTACATAGTGTTATTTTATTTAAAGTTGTTAAAAAGTTACTGAAGAAGAATTTCCCATTTTGCTCAAATGATGCAAAAGTCCTTCCCCTGAATAGTGGTACGTTTAAGAATAGACATTTCCACCCCTTATTCCTCTATTGGGATCAATGTTTCTAAGAGAAAAACCCTGCTAAACTCCTTAGAACCGTTTCGCCAGGGGAAAACCTGGGGCAAAACAAAATAAGGGTTTGACGACGTTTCACAATTTCCCACCAGGCAGCAGCACTGCTGTTTCCTTAGTTTACCGGTGCTTTCTCCTTTCTAGCCCAGTTCCTGTTGAAACGTTGTGCCGTCAGGATTATAACAAACTTTGCAGTATCAGTGTCTGCTAAAAGAAGGCACGTACACTTTGCACAATGAAAATGACTACAGCCCCTCATCATAGTACGTTTATTTTTTTTCTCACGCGCCCACGTTCCAATCATGGATGGATTGTTGTTGGATGTAGATATCTCTGGCCACCTCTTTTTTTATTATTCGACGAAACACACTCGTGTATGACCTACACATAACCACGCACTGTATACAGTCATCCGTTTTACATTTCGTCGTGCAATTTGTTTTCCTTCGTCAACTTCTCATCACTATATTCTATTGTATTGACGCAGGAAAACAAAACAAAAGCGAAAGGGCCAGAAGAGACTGGAAAAAAAGGACCCCACTCACACACACCTCACTATGCTGTTATTGTTTGCAGTGTTAGATTAATTAGACGAAAAGGGAGATTTTGTCGCGTGATATAAATATTTGAATTCTCACCCAGAGGGTGAAATGTGTAGGGTGGTGTTTGGGGTTGGGATACAGGTAAGGGAATGGATTGTAGAGTGAAGTGCATGCTGATGCAGAGAAGTGCATTGTTTTTTTTTTTTAAATTTTTGGGACATTACTAGGTTTACAAAAATTTATTATGTGGAACAAATTTTTGTAGTTGTTTTGGTATACAAATACATATTTCTTTGCCGGAGGGTTGTAAACGGAAGGGTGGTAGATGGGAGAATATGGATTTAAAAGTCTGATTTATGTTAATCGTGTTTTTTTTTTAAAGGAGAGTCCGAAGGTATGTTGATGTAATTCGGATCGAGGGATTGTAAACATATTGCGCTATTTTGTTAAAAGCCACTATAAGATTCCTTCGTGTTTCTGAGTTATGACAACAACAAAATTTACATCCGTATTCAAGTTTTTGCCAAGCTAAGCCTAATATGCTGAGGAATAAAGTGCTTTCTCAATGAGAGGGCACGTGAACATCTGTATATTTTGCCAATAACTATTTGAATATGTTGGTCCCATGTGAGTCTCGAATTGAACCAAATACCTAGGTTTTTCGCATTTTCGACATATTCCAGAACAGTGTTACCTAGATATAAAGCTGGGAAATAGCTACTGTCAAGCTTGTTTTTGTGCGACTATTAAACATTTTGACTTCGTTGGATTTAGTTGTAGGTGATTTTTTGCAGACCAGTACGAGATTTGCTTGAGTTCGTTATTAAGTTTGTCTACTTCATCTTCTAACCTTCCCAGCTTGCAGCTCAACCGAATCTCGGGTGGTGACAATCTGCACTTCGTCAGCATATAAATGTATTGATGAGTGTGAGATGACTTGCGGGAGATCATTAATAAACATGACAAAAAGCAGTGGCCCACGAATTGATCCCTGAGGTACTTCTGACATTAGCTGTTAGTACCGGGCGGTGCTTTCACCAACCGATACGACTTTACTTCTTTCACATAAATATGAAATTGACTGTGTGAAGTCTAGGAGCCCAAGACAGGATATTAAGTTGTTATCCATTGCACTTTTCAGATCACCTACTATTTTTAAAATAGCAGAAACACAAATATGGTTTTCCCTGAAACTTGACATTCAATAGTTTATTAATTTTAACAAAAACTGTCATTTGCTTATGAAGAAGTTTCTCGAAGACTTTGGATAAAAACTAGAGAGTAGAAATATAGGTCGAAACTCGGGTGGTGACAAACGGGGAGCAGACTTTTTTTTACTATCGGTAAAACCTTAGCAACCTTCCAAGAAGGGTGAAAAGAGGGTATCAAAATGATTGTGTTAAAAATGTGTGTAAGAGTAGGAAAAATGTGGG
Source organism: Pocota personata (assembly GCA_963082735.1). Taxonomy (NCBI): domain Eukaryota; kingdom Metazoa; phylum Arthropoda; class Insecta; order Diptera; family Syrphidae; genus Pocota; species Pocota personata. Next base: position 190,778,445 of record OY720430.1, read on the forward strand.
GCAAAATTATTTTAATAAAGTGTGTCTCATAGCCTTAGACTTTATTTGCAGTAGGGCGCTCAAAATGTAGTCTTTATCTACTCAAGTGAACTGGAAGTAATCATTACTTTCAAGGTTAACGAGAGAATCAACTATACAAGGTTCACCAACGTCGCGCAAAGTACTTTGAATTTTGGTGAATTCAGAATTTAAGAAGTCAGTATTTATATTTTCAGGTTCTCGGATATTTTTCTACAAAATTTTCACGGGTAGAATTTTATTAAGTCATTATTATTGAATACACCTATTTCTTAGGTTCCCTTATTTTCATAGAAACACTGTCACTGTCACATAGCGTTTGGTAGTTGTAATTTTTCTTGTCTCTCTAGTGCAGCTGTCCCCAAACCCTAGGGGATGCGACAGAATCATTTTGGAAATTATCTACATATATTTTTTTAAATTAATAAATATTAAGCTTCAAGAGCTGTTCAAGAGCAAGCACGGCGGAGCTGAAGTTGAAGGACATGTTGTTGGTAAATTTAAAAGTAAAGGAGCTCATTTTGATTCTGGAGGAATTCTTCCAAAGCTGGGTCTGGTTTCTGTTGAACAACCATTACGTCTTGCTTCATAACAAGTTGCACATATGTATGGTACCATAAAATTGCAAAAAAATATTATCAAGCCATATGCACTGAAAATGGCAAGAAATATCCTAGCAAAGAAGTGAACAAACACATTTGATCTAGTGCACTTTTTAAATAATACAATTTATTCTGCTCTATAAATTTTAATGTTAATAATTCTAACTGTGATAGTATCTTTACATTTTGACCAGAGCTGTAAAGAGGTTATCAGGTAGAAAGAAGTAAGTTTTCGGTCTTATAAAGTCAACAAATCTGAGGAAAATCGAAAGAAGTTTAAACAAGCCAGAAAGGACTGCAATGCCCATATCCGACGTGTAAAATGTTTATATGACCAGGGCAAAAAATCCTACAAAGTCCCAAAAGTAAACATTTTTGGTCATTCGTCAAAAATATTAAAAATTCTGCCTCGTCTGCCATCCGCACGCTCATTTACAATAACATTCCAGCTGTCAGCTTCTTAAACAAATCCAATCTGCTTGCTGCTCAGATAATGCTTTGTCTCCACCTGTATTTGAGAGCGTCAAATTTTCCATGGGATAAGTTGCAGGAGTACTCAAAGGTCTTAACATACACAAATCCGCTGGTCCAGATGGTATCCCCCCCATAGTTCTGAAGAGGTATTCTCCTACGCTGGCAAAACCTCTGGTGATTTGATGGCATATCTCACCGAGAAGTGGAACCAATCTCTGCATCACTTCGGCGAAACCAAGATGGTTGCGCTTGATATTTCAAAGGCATTTGACAGAGTTTGGCATCAGGCTCTTTTGCCGAAAATGCGTGCATATGGCGTCGTTGAGTCTCTTCTTCAATGGATTAGAAATTACCTTTCGGGGCGTTCAATACAAGTTTTTTTGGACGGCTTCAAATCTGCAATTCACCAAATAAATGCTGGAGTTCCCCAAGGCTCTGTTTTGTCTCCGACTCTCTTTCTTATTTTTATAAATGATCTCTTGTCTGCAACTTGTAATCCAATCCATTCCTTCGCTGATGACAGTACCCTCAGTTTTTCATATTCGTTCCCTAACTTTCGTCCTTGCTTTTCGGCCGTAGAAGAGGAACGGTAATGTGTGTTAAACACATTAAATTCCGACCTGGATAGCATAATCAAATGGGGTTCAAGCAACAGTGTGGAATTCAATGCTTCTGTCTCTCAAACGAAACCATAACCCTCAACTATTATCCATGAATGGTACTTGCATCGCTGAAACCGAAAGACTTGCTATTCTCGGTATGTGTATTAATAACCATCTTCGATGGAACGATCATATATTAGAGGTCTCCAAAAATGCTGCAAAATGTCTAGGATTCCTTAAACGGTGCTACAAATATTTTACCCATCTGATCTGGCCTCAATTTATAAGGCATTCATCCATCCTAAGCTGAAATATAACGCCCATACCTGATCTGGTGCACCCAAGACCGTTCTGCACATTCTAGACAGGGTATAGAATCGCTCGTTAAAACTTATAAGTGATAGAGATATAACTCCATACATTCACTTGAACATCGGAGAAATGTCTCGTGTCTCTCCCTATTTTATCGCAATTTTCATAAAAATGCTCCAGCGAAAAGCCAGTTGCAATCCTCCCCTTCAAATTTCTCCCGCAATATGCGTCATGCTTCGAATGTGCATCAGTTCAGCCTTAGGCCCTACTTCGGTCTTGCTGTCAAAAATAGGGATTTGCTTATAAGCCGAACGACACGAATGTGGAATGATCTACCAGTTTTCCTAAACGCCCGAAAAATATAAGTGTATTCATAATCCCTTTGGAGCGCGTAAATTATTAAAAAAAAAAATATTGCTTTAAAACTTTGTCCCTACTGTATCCAAGCATACTAAGCCAAGAAAGAAGACGTATTTTTTAAAAAAATATAAAGGACTTCCCGCTGAATTTACTGGAAGGCGATCTTGTATTTCCCGAAAGTATGGAGTTCCGCAAGGTTCAAAGTTGGGCTCAATTCTTTTCATATTGTACACAAACGAGCTGCTTCGCGTGTTTGAAAATAATACACCGTATGCCTACGCTGACGATACGGCGATAGTGGTCCATCATAGATGTCTCGATGCAGCGGTCAACTGGTGCCACGACAATGGTCTAATAATAAATGCATCAAAAACGAAGATGATGCACATAAGAGGACCACACCACAAAGCAACCCAACAAACTATACAACTAAGGAAGATCGAAATTGGTGACAGTTCCAAATACCTAGGTGTTACCATCGATAGTCACTTTATTTGGGACAAACATATTGATAGACTACGGTTAGATCTCAAGAAGGAGATTTTTAGAACTACATATATACCTCAAGAACTACTCAACGTCACAGATTCTAATTCAGGTACGAGTATACTATGCCCTAGTTGAATCTAAGCTAAGGTATGGTATACTTGCTTGGGGTAATGCATCTAATACCCATCTAGATAAGAAGCAAAGACTTCAAAACACCGTAGTTAGAAAAACAAATGAAAGAACTCAATGAAATATACCCGGTGAAAGGACGCCAAGTGTCCGAGAACTATTTAAGATGACTACAACGCTCGAGTACTACGATGACAATAGGTTCCCAGAGGTCAATAGAACACCCATTCAACACAAGAAGGCATGCCAAAGGGTTGTTTCAAACACCAAGGTTTTCCAATATTTATGGCAAGAGAGAATTAAGGAACAGCGTATCCATGATATTAAACGAACTTCCTGAAGACACTATGAGGATCGATAGCGCGTGCTCATAGTAGTGTGAGATTTTTACTCACTAAAAAAACCTCCCTTCGTGATAAATTTCTTTGATTACTACAACTAAGTTTTAACTTATCCAGCAGTTTTTCTTTCACGTATTGAGATCGTTTGGCAGGTCCCTTCCATTGAAAGTTCCTGCTTGTTCCGCAAATTAGACGCGGTTTCTTGCTATCGCGTTAAGTCGAAAGGTTTAGACCTTTGTAGACGACGCAGTAGATTCCTTTCATCTAGAATTCGAAGGACTTCATTGTTAACGTGTCCTTGTAATATGTCTTTATGCTTACGCGCGAAGTTTTTGATTTCATATTCGACTGTCGTCATTCCTAAATCTCTATGGATATCGCTATTTCTAATAAACCACGGTGCATTAACTATTGATCTTAGCACTTTATTTTCAAAAGTTTGTAAAATATTGACATTACCTATTTTGGTACAACCTCAGAGTATCGGCTTTAGCACTTGCTTGTATAAAAGCAATTTGTTCTCTATATTAAGCTTGGAATGTTTTCCAAGTAACCAGTATATTTCTCTGTATTCGGTTTCTAGTTCTTTACGTTTTTTCTTCACGTGCTATTCCCACTTCAGCTTAGCATCAAGTGTCATTCCAAGATACTTAGCCTCGTTTGCAAACGGAATTTGAACCGAGTTTAAAAAGATCGACAAATTATTTATTTTCTTATAAATAAAATTGACATGAACAGATTTGTTTTCGTTTAAAGCTAGTCGCCAAATCTTTGTCCATTCATTTACTTTATTCAATGCTTCTTGCAATTTTTCAGTCGTTTCTTCGATCGTTTTACCCATTGCCAGGATAGCAGTGTCATTGGCAAATGTAGCTAATACGGTACCTTCTTCTTGCGGTATATCGAGAGTATATAGTGAGTACAAAAGCAGTCCAAGGACACTTCCCTGCGGCACCCCAGCCCTTATTTCTTTAAATTCTGAATATTCATTTCCGTGTTTGACTCGGAAAAGTCGATTCGTCAAGTATTTTTCCAGAATATTATATAAGTGTTCCGGCAGCACTTGTCGTAATTTATATTTCAATCCTTAATGCCAGACCTTGTCAAAAGCTTGAGAAACATCAAGGAATACGCTTGAGCAAATCTTTTTTTCTTCGTAAGCTTTCTCAATTAAATCAGTTATTCTATGCACTTGGTCTATTGTTGAGTGCTTGGTTCTAAACCCAAACTGCTGATTGGGAATAAGAGATCTTTCTTCTATAACCGGCTGTAATCGCTTAAGTACTATTCTTTCGAAAACTTTAGACATAATCGTCAGCAGCGAAATAGGTCTACTCGTATACGATTTTTTATTAACCGGTGGTTTTTCTTCCGCGACTTTCCATTGACTCGGAACATATTCTAATCTTATCGCTGCGTTTATAATGTAAAGGAACTTAACTAACGCTTTTCTAGGTAACGATTTAGGAAGCTCTCCTGTGTTAGGTCGTATCCAGGAGCTTTATTCGGTTTCAGTTTCTTTATTTCTTGTTGAAGTTCGGTCAGCCTTGCATTTATTACTGTGTAATTGTGAAGTGCTATATCCGACGCATTATCATTTTCAACAAGCGCTTGTCCATCAAATGGTTTAAATGTTTCTTCTAAATGGGCGGAAAAGACTTCTGCTTTGTCTTTATCATTCTTGGCCCATTCGTTGTCATTTTTCTTGATTGGGGCCTTTTATAGCTTTCCAGAGCGAATAATGGGGAATCTTTTTCCGCTGTTTGTATTGTCCGATTTTTAAAGTCAATAATGGCCTTTTTTAGCAAGTTACACAAGCGATTTAAATGTGATTTATATTGCGGAACACGAGCTTGTTGCCATTTTTTACGCGCTTTTCTCTTCTCCCTTACCATTTCTTTTATTTCCGGTGGATATTTTTGGGCATGATTGATCGGCGTTTTCCTTTGATAGGGAGTATTTTTCCACTCGGCGCGCTGCAGAACTTCAACAAAACGATCAACTTCGATTTCGAGTTCAGAAGACGTCCTAAGTGATACTCTCAGTTCGATATATTCTTCAACGTCTTTTTTAAAGCCTTCCCAATCAGTTTTTCTGCTAGTTAGTCTAACAGGTACATCTTTTTTAATTAGGCGTTCGCTCATCGTTAGAATGATAGGGGAATGATCGGAAGAGAGATCACAACTTTCATCAATTTTAATACAGTTGTCTGGTATTCATTTTACAACAAAGAAGTCGGCCAATATGTTGGTTTATCAGTCGGGTGAAAGTCGCAACTGTATTGCATGCAGGCGTTGTAAAGTGCTCTGCCTTTTTGTGAGACACATCTTGAACCCCAGAAGGTGTGTTTTGCATTAAAATCCCCGCCAATAATAAAATTCGATCCAAGAGAACTGAAAATATTTATAAAATAATTTTTTTCAAGCCTACAATGCAGTGGACAATAAATAAACGAGACATTGAAAGAGTAATGTCCATTTTTCACGCGTACAGTGCTCACTTGTATGGTTTCAAGCTCTATCATAATCTCTTCAGAGTGTTCGATGCAATCTTTTTTGATTAAAGACGATCCGCCTCTGGCCCTTTCCGACGGGTGATAAGCGTGATAGGTACTGTATCCAGTAATGTTTACACGCGATAGTTTCGTCAGGTGAGTTTCACAGATCAAACATATGTCAATGTCATTTTCTTGTAGAAATATTTCCAGCTCTTCTAGTCTTTGTATGAGACCGTTGGCGTTCCACGCAACAATTTTAAGAAGTTTCGTCATGTTCGTTTTGAAATGCTCCTGTTGTTAAGCTTATATTCAAGCTTCTCCAACCTTTCGACAATCAGCATGTTTGTTTTTGATTGCTCTTCAAGCCTCGCAAGGATAATGGAAAAGACGTGGGATACAAGGTTTTCCGAATTATCTGTGTTCGTCTTTGTTGATGTTGATGCTTGAGCACGTGTCTGCATGTCAGAATCTGATGGCTTTTCTTTAGGCGCTTTTACCTTAACCCGGTGTGGAATTTGATCGGTGTTTGATGTCGCAGCTTGGGCGTACGTAAGCACGCCAGGGACGGCTCGGTTGTCTCTAGTCACCTTTCTTGCAGCAGTTTTCGATTTTTCCTTATTTACCGGTTTTGAAGGTGGTCGATCTCTTCTTTTTTGCAGTTCTTTGGCTACTTCACAGCCTCTGTAATTAGCCGGGTGCTTACCATTGCACTTAATACAAGCTGCAGGTTTTTTTTTGTTTACACCACACTCTTGACTAAGATGTTTACCGGCGCATTTGACACATCGCGGTTCTTTTCGGCAATACGTTTGCGTATAGTTGAATCCTTGGCATCGTTTGCACTGAGGTATCAACCTTGTATTCTTGCGCATGGGTTCGATTTTGACTACGACATTCAGAATTGTTCTTATTTCGTAAATCTTATCTAAACTCTCAGCCTTATCAAAGGTTAGCATAAAAAGAGGAAGCTCGCGCTTAACCATCGTTTCCTCGCCTTCCAATTTTTGATTTTCCCGTTTAATTAAGTTTACCGCATCGACGATTTTAATGTTTTTGTTCTTCAAATCGTGAACAACATCTTCCTTTCGGCATGAGGCATGAAGTCCTCTAGCTACGACTCGTATCGGTCTTTCAGATTTATTACTTACTTACTTAACTTATGAGTGCTATTGTAAATTTGTTATCCCTAATTACTCGTAAGCTCACATTAGAATTACAAATTGCCTTCTGAAAATAAGCCCTTTTGGCTTCGCAGAAAATTCTATGTAAAAACTTATATATTGATAAATAAATTTGATTTGAATTTTAGATAAAGTTAACGTTTCAATATGGAATTACAAATGGCGTCAGATCAACAGAGAGGACTGCCTGTAGTTCACCATAGAAGATTTGCCAGGAGAACGTCTTAAATTTTATAGTCCGCCTTCTATATACTTTCTGAAGACTTTGATTCGTATGAGTATTTTTGGATCTTCCGCTGGTGTTGCATGCCCGTCTACGAGTGTCAGCATTAACAAAATATTTGCGGTTCTCCGAGCCTTATAATTTACGTCTTTCTGCAATCAACTTATCCTACGCTAAATTGATTTTTTTTCAATAATTAACACTTCTCACAATTTGCACGGATATCCGTTTAAAATGAATTAGTTAAGGGTACACAGAAAAAAAAACTCAATTCAAAGACTGGAAAGTTAATTCTTTACGACTTTCATTCTGTGTAAAGTTTACACGACCCTTAAAAGAAAGTAACCATTAAGTTAAATATTTGCACAACAAGATTCCCTCTTTATAACCATTAAAAGAAATTCCCTCATCTATGGTTGGTACCTGCGGTATGTTTATAATCGTAGGAATTTGAAGATAGAATGCACTGATTTTATGGGGTGGTAGTGGAAAAGGGAAGGAAATGAAATAATATCGCGTATTCTAGCACGTACTTCGAAATCGATTAATCCAACAAGAATGATAAGAGAAAGCTAGGAATAAGGATATTAGGAATTCCTTTCAGATTGCGTAAGGTAGTCAGATTGAAAGTTGGATCTACACGTTTTCCAACGAGAGAAAAGTATTTCATTGGAAAGACGTGCTTATTCATAATAATTCGTGATGTGACATTAGTAGTGCGTATATAGGCGTATATAGTTGCCTAAAATAGAGTTTCTTTCTTCTTCCATAGCATCTAAAAACGAAACTGTAGATGAAATATCGTCGCCCTAATAAGAAAATATGGTGACTCCAGTTTTTGGTGAAAATGAGATTTTGGTGCTACCTGTTAGCAAATCATTATGCATACTCGTAAATAGTATCTCCTAAATAAATGTAAATCAGCTAAAAATAAATTTTTTTAAAGCTCTTAACTCCACTGGGGCTACGAGAATGTTATTGGGCCGACGATATGACGATATGAGAACCATACGAGTACATGCTGCAAAATCATTTTTCAAAATAATGTTTGATGCGCAGAATTTTGATACAATTTACGAAGAAGTTACTGCTTAGGTGATGAAGTCGTAGATACCAAACATATGCATTTTCAAAACCCCTTATACAAGGTGGCACAAAAGTAGTGACAGTTGCCAGCAGCGTCTTCGAAAAAGTATGGCTTAATCACCCTTTCAGCACAGTTGCTGCGCCACATAGTAACTGTTAGTGGGAGTAAACTAGATTCTTGAATAATACGCAGATTTTTAGGGCCCCAAAAGTGAGTATTCCCTTTGTTAACATGTCCGGAAAGATGAAAATGTGTTTCGTTACTAAGGATTCATTTTGAAGGAAAATCGTCCTCTTTATGGTTTAGGCTTATGATGCTCTGGCTGTATTTTAAACGGGCTTGGTGGTCTGCGGACAACAGCTGATGCAGCATCTGAGTTTTATATGAAAACATCTTCAAGTTCTTTACAAAATACGTTGCAGAGACCGCCTAGAAATGTTCCATTGAGTGGCTCGTCATCTCGGTGATGTTTTTGGACACTCTTCCACTTCCTCGCACACAACATTAATATTCTCAGTCGAATGGCCTGTTCTTGGTCTGTCGGCCCTTGTCCTATCTCGTATTGAGCCAATCTCTTCGAGGCATGTTGGTTGTCGTTGAATTGTGCCAGAATATACCAACAAGATTTTTTACGAATCTATATATGTATATAAAAGTAAGTGGCAAAATGCGTATGTTTCCCTCTACCGCCCGTAATTTTCAACCAATTTAGTTGTTCTAAGGTACAAAGGTGATAGGCAAACAAAAATTACAAAAACATTCAAAAACATTGAAAAAACATTTTTGTGTGCGATATCGTTGTGGTACATATAGCAGAGTACGACAACAGTTTTTTTTAATGCCTGGCGAAGCGGGCGGGGTTTAAGCTAGTGTCTGATAAATATGACAAGCTCCTCTCAATCGACAAAATTGCCCTTCGGAAACGGCATAAAACTGTAGGTTCCTACAATTCGCGTGTCATACAGCACGAATGGCTGCGAGAAGATAGTCCATTCCCTGTATGGCAGTTGTTCTCATCCGCTGGGGCATACCAAGTTTTGAAAATGTTCAAAAAAAAAAACAAGCAACAAATATTTTAAGGGTTTTATTTAAAATAGAAACAGTGATTTGTAAATAAGGAACAAAAAGGTGGAAGTACGTGCGACCCAGTTGTGGACTTTTTGTTCTAAGACTTCCGTATCTAAATGGTAAAACGGAACACTCAAGTCGGCGTCTGTCTATCCATGTGCTTCTGTGTTTGTTCCATTTTTGTAACTTTCGAACCATTAGACCTAGAGGGTTGATATTTTCCAGGTGTATAGTAAAATAAATAAAAAAAACACACACACAAGAGTTACAAAGATCGTGTGATACCCTATTCCTCAGTGGGAACTTACTAATGCAAATGCAATAACATTAGGGTCAAAACTCCGATTTCTCCTCGAATCGTGATCTCAGATATGTTTGAACAGAATTCGTTCAAAATTTTAATCTGCATTGTAGGTACATCCACACAAAAAAACAGACAGACGGAACTGAATGACCCACGTGTTTGAGTTCCTCTGGACTAGTACCTATACTACCAAGTTTGATCAAGAACTCGAGATGGAATATCTCTACGAAACTAACTCTTGTCTTAACCTTAAAAGCCTCGTGCTTAGCAGGGAAATCTCTCTGGTTCAATATCGTAGTAGTAGTAGTAGTAGTAGTAGTAGCAGTAGGTGGGCGCCGTGGTTCAATGGTTACGTGCGCGACCACTGAGTCTAAGATTCAAGGTTCAATTCCCCGATAACGCACAGAAAAAGTCTTCTCACTGTCGCATCTCTCGCAAACGTCTGACTAACAACGGAAAGTAAAATAGTCACGGGAATCTTCTTCCAATAATAAATAAATTGCCCTTCGTGCGGTGCACAACCAAAGGCTGTGAAAAGCTAGGTCAAATCCTGTATGGGCTATTAGCGTCAAAATATTTATATTTATTTATTTAGTAATAGTAGTACTAGTACTAGGGGTAGTAGTAGTAGTAGTAGTAGTAGTAGTAGTAGTAGTAGTAGTAGTAGTAGTAGTAGTAGTAGTAGTAGTAGTAGTAGTAATGCTAGTAGTAGAAGTTTCTACGTATGGCAGCTCTCGTGTGTGGCTCCTTGCCGATTCTATTCAGCTTAGATTCGTCGATTGTTGTTGTACATATAATTATTGTTTATTTAGTGCAGTTGTAGTTTTTCGTTTCTATACAATGCTTGCCCTTCATAATATTGTATTCGCAAGTAAAACAATTTACAGATTTACACGGACAATTTAAACAACTTCATATTTCTTAGGCGATTTTTTCGTTCAGACGTTTTCTTTGATAAGTCGTAGTGCTCAGTCAGTAAAGCGGTGAAATGCTACTTCTAACTACAGAACTAATCGTCATATTACAAGATCAAGACTACAACATGATTCCATATATACGTAATCCTAACTTAAAATCTACTGCATTACGATTTTTGTGTGCTTTCGTCTATCATGTCCCGCACTACTCCTTAAGTCTTTCCTCTTCAAATAATACTAAGACTCCAGCTCAAGTTCCCCAGGTGCGGTTAGCTATTTTGTACCTGCCTTACATTTCTCACAGCTCACCAGTGTACATCTTCGCTCGGCTGACTTCTTTCTATCTAGTTTTAAGCGTTTTTTGTCTAGCATTTAAGTTGTAATTGAATTGGTTTAATAAAAATGCATTTAAAATGAAGTGAAATGACTTCTTCTAGATCTAGGGGATTCCAAAGACTGTGAATTCTTTTGGTTCGATTAATTGGAACTGAGTCACTAGGAATGATAAGCATTCATAAGATGTGGGCCGCACGTTTTTTTTTCTAACGTCAAAGAAAAATTCTTCTAACCGCCAATAGTAATGCGATTCATTGTCATTTCAGAAGTTCACATTCTCATTTTCACCTACAAGTCCGCGATTTCCATCACATTTTTTAGCGCTGTATTGTCGATTTTTTATTACTGGAATTCACCCTTACGATGACGATGTCGTCCGTAGGAGTGGATTTGTGCGCGGCATCCTTGACTGAAAGTTGTCTGTTCACTTAAATGTTTCCATTGTAAGAGGTTACTTCCAAAGGTCGTCAACGAGGTGGACTATTCGAAGCCTTAAGATACTTTTAGAGATACAGATTACTGGTCTATAAAGAAGACTATTCGCCTCGTTCTCTCTCGTTCGCCATTTACGAAGAAACTCCCAGAGGCATCAGATGAAAGCAAAATGAATTCTGCGAGCTATTTGAGGGCCATTTTTTTTCAATTGCTTTCATATTTTCCTCGTTCTAGTTCTGTTACGTTCATCTGTTTCAACTGTTTCGGATTGTTTTTTTTTTTTTAAGCATTTATCGCTGCTCTTCAAAAGTAAAAGAAAAATGACTTCTTACTGCAACACTTACCTTAAATTAGCAGAGAAGACGAACTGTCTCTCTTAAGTGGACGATGTCTTTAAGTTGCTGATCTGCTAGCTAAAATAGCTTTATGGCATCTTAATGCATACAAACTTAGTTCACCAGCTGCTAAAATTAAAATCCATTAAATGCAAGAAGAGCACAATCCCTCTTGCTCCATTATTTCAAAAAAATAAAATGACTTTGAATGAGATTGCTGATGATAATGAAGATTTCGAAGTAAAAAAAGTTCCGGTGACGAATAACAAAATGTGTCATGAAAATAGCTCCTTTCAAGGACAGTGCACAATGATAGTGTACCCTCCTGCAGATTTCATCTCTCTTTGATTAATGTTACAAAAGAACGTTTAAGTTTTATTTCGGTTATTTTACTTTAAAGGACTTTATAAAGACCATTTTAGTGTATGCATTTTAACACATAAAAAATCAACTTCATTTCGATTCGGATGTCAAATTAAGAATTCGAAAGTTCATCACTGGGGCGTATGTGGAACATTCCCATTGCATTCCACTTCATTAAGGATAAATATAAGGAATTTACATATATGTTACGCATTTGTTATTTGGATGAGTGTTTTGGGTATTATCATTGCAAACAGATGCAGCATACAATAAAGTGCACGACTGGGTCTCATAAGGATTCGATTTTAAGATTCTCAAACCGGGACATTTTATAATTTTGTATGCGACGGCAGGGGGCAGGGATTTAAAATATATTCTGCTTTAATCCTCTTCTAGAGAAATCCCCAATTTCTAACACCAAACTTCTGCGGGTCTTTTAGCTCTTGCTCTAAGCTTTTTCTTTTCCCCCGATATTCTCCCCGATGCAACTGTATTCTTTAAACGTTTGAGTCGACGAAGCCTATTAATTTATTTCCTTTTCATTATATCACCGTCAAGATACAAATTTATTATCTGTTGGCAATTGGCATGATTATATTCTTCGCCTGATTTATAGAAAAATTGAAAAACTCGCATTCTGTATGCCCTTGTCTAAATCCTCTCGTTATGTTAAAAGGTTCTGTTGTAGATTTACAGTGAACATTCTGTAGGGTCATGACATGCATTTGAACTAGCGTGTTCGGTATCCTAGATAAATAGACTTGAGATTCGTTTGTCTTCTGCAAGATTTTATTTAGTATGAATACATATATATCTCTGACCCATTGTGGATCTTTCAAGTTAGTTTGCCAACCTCAGAGAACTGAGATCTCCAACATATCAGTATACAGTGCCGTTCGAAAAATGTTGGTCAAACATTTTATTACCCTTTTCGGGCGCAATTCTTGGAATTTATGAGAGCTACGGGGTTTTTTTTGCAGTAGGTAGCAAAAAGTCGTTCAAATAGTGCATATAAGTCGATGTTATTATGAATAAGAGGTGCATTTAGCTCATCTCATGATAGCAGTCCGAAACGAACCGAAGTAATTTAGTGAAATGGGAAAAATCAGTTCGGAGTGCAAAACTAATATTTTGTGTCTGTCACGTCTCAATTTGACAACACGTGAAATTTCTAGAAGATTAAATGTTGCTCAACAAACTGTGGCATGGAATTTAAAAAAAATATCGTGAGACCGGGACTACCAGCAGAAAGAAAGGCTCAGGGAGGCCAAAAAAGACGACCCCAGTGGAAGATCGTCTTTTTGTGCTGTACAGCCGTCGGCATCGGTTCAGGACATCGGTGGATCTTAAAAACGATCTGTGTCGAGCTACAAGAAAAATAATTTCGTCAAGCTCAGTGAGGAAAACGCTCGTGATAGCTGGACTTTGAGCACTTAGTACTGAAGCCGGATTTTCCAAAAAGAGTCAGAGAAAAACGATTGCTCTGGGCTCAAGAGCATCTTAATTGGACTCAAGACATGTAGAACAATGTTATCTTTTCCGACGAATCAAAATTTAAGCTGCATCTTGGAGATGGAAGGATTCTTGAGCGAAGAGAACCAAATGAAAGACTGAGCTCTGAATGCATCTTACGGATGCCCTCCAAAACTGAAGGTGTGATGGTCTGGGGATGCTTCTCTGGAGATGAAAAAGGTAGAATGGTCTTCCTAGAATCGAAAGTCACTGCAGAAGTTTACCTATGGGTTCTGGAAAATGTATTAGAGCACTCTGCGCTGGAGCTTTTTGGTGACACTTGCAGATTCATTTTTCAACAGGACAATGCTCCTTGCCATACAGCCAAAATTGTATGTATGAACTTTTTAATATGAAAGACTAATATCAAGCTTTGAAATAAGCTAGAACTTTTATGACTAAAAATAATATTTGCATTTTTTTTTCTTAGGTTAAAAAGTACTTCGAAGAAAATAATGTCGTTGTATTAAGTTGGCCTCCCTACAGTCCAGATTTCAATCCAATTGAGAATATCTGGTCAATAATGAAACTTAAGGTTACGAAGAAGCTTCCAGAGTCAATTGAAAAAATAAAAAATTTACTTATCCGGACCTGGAACACCATAACTGCTTCCATATGGAAAAACCTATCTGAGTCAATGTCTCTAATAAAATCAAGAGGAGGTCCAACAAAGTACTAATTAGATAGAGAATGTTTCTGAGAAGCAATAAAAAACAAAAACACTGCACCAATAAAGCATTTTTCTTTAATCCCTAAAAATGAGGCAGGTACCTAAAAAACCCATTTTTCGGTCTAAAAACTTCTTGCTCCCGCGACCGCGTGTGAAAAATTTTACCACTCTAAATGTATCATGAAACGATTGAAATCGCATAGGAAAACAAATCCTCATTAAAAAATATGTAGTTATTGCAATAAATTTGACAAAATTCAAAAAAAAAAGTTTGACCAACATTTTTCGAACGCCACTGTACATCACAAGTCAACTAAAAGAGAACACCTGCTAAGATTTTAACTTATAGGGTTCCGTTCCTAATTAACATTTTCCCTATTCGGAAGTTAATTTTTGTTTCAAAGACTATTTGAGTAGCTCAGACATTATTTTGCAGTGATAATACGAGAATAGATATGTTCAAGGTTGTATTAAACTCAACCAATTAAAGAACCAATTTTAGATGATAATTGACGACTAGCGGGTTGGGAAGCAATGACTTTAGTTTTCTTCCAACTATGAATTCATTATCCATACTCGAATACGTATCCCTCTGCATTATTTTTGTTTACAAATAGAATCTCCAAACCTTTGTTTTTCTTGATGGCGGCTATTCGAGTATTATATTTGTAGTTGGCGAAGATATCCTTCATCTGTATAACTCTTGAAAACTGGCATAAATTAAAAACCTGCCGGGACACAGAAAAAACTACTGAAAACTGGGTCTGCCCCGGATAAACTTAGGCAGATAGTCAGCCTACCTATTCAGTAAATGAAATTTAAGCGAGGTCTCCGATTAACCTTGGCTTTAACAGCTGTGATCGCTTGTGGAGTTCTGACAGTGCGATGCCGTCCGGATTTTTGTCAGTTACTTACCAGTGTCCTCAAATAATATAAAATTTATATATTTTTTTTTTTTTTGGCGTGCATACCTTACCGGAGCACTCAGACTCAAAACGGGTCCATTGTACTACCAGGCAGAAAACCACATTTTAATGTGTTTTTTCGTCTTTTGTAAAAAGACGAGTAGGCGTTTCAGTGGCGAAGAGCTTAGGTCATCAGCACTCACCACATCAGCATCGAAGATCTGCCACTTGATCCGAGCAAAGGCAGGACAATAACATAGGAAGTATTTTGCAGTGTCATCGCCTTCTGCACAGTAGTCGCAGACAGGGGTAGCGCTTAGCAAAGGCGAAGTGCCCCGTAAGACCATCAGTAAGTTGTCTGCAGTCTTTTCTGCTAACAGATAACAAGAATTCCGCAGATTTCTTACAAATAGAGGACAACGATTCGATTAGTCTGCCTGCATTTTGGAGAGTCATGCCACCTTCGATTGTGTTCATTGAAAACCCAATCGTCAATGGAAGCCCTAACCGAGGACGATAGCAAACCCAACGTGAGTTCAGGTTCTGAGAAATTCTCTTCTGAGCCTTGTCTAGCAAGCTCTTCAGAGATCTCATTTTCTGTTATCCCGTTGTGTCCTGGGAGCCAATCAAGATTCAGTGAGTTCAGCCTTACGACCGAATTCAAGGATGTTTTGCATTCTCGAACTATTTTGAAAGTGGTTACAGGATTGAGCAAGGCCTTAAGCGCAGCCTGACTGTCACCACAGACGCAGATACTTCGCCACTTCTACCTGTTTTTCACAATATAGTCCGCAGCCATTAGTATAGCATATATTCCTTCCTGGAAGACAGATGTATGTTTCCCCAATGAGAAGTGAAGCCTAATGTAGTCGCATTCCACGAATACGCCAGCACCAGATCCCTGTCCAGTTTTGGAGACGTCCGTGAAAATACGACTACATTCCTTTCCTGGCTCAGACTCTGGCTAGATAACAACGTGACGCGCAGGGAATATGCCAATACCCTTCTCATGAAGAAATACCTGATGGCCACACTGTGGGGAATGAGGACAAGTTGTGGTTGAAAGTCGACCTGTACGGGCTTAGTATCGTCTTTGAAAGATTCCCACCTTCTAACGCAAGAAAAAAAAAGACACACAGACAGACTTAATTGAGAAACCGCTTCGTTTAATTTCTCTATTATAATACTTATTCGTATTTACTTAACGGGCTCCGGACCCGTGAAGAATCTCAGCCTGAGACACAGGGCAGCCTTTAATCCTCGTCGATCCCGAGCACGCTGCTTCCAATTTTCTAGACCAAGCGTTCTGGCATCCGCATTCGTTTGGTCTTTGAACCGGAGCTGGTCGTCTTAAACCTGGGAGCTGGGATTCGAAGATTCTCTTAGCTGGAATATTGTTGTCCATTCGCTTGATGTAGTCATGTCAATGTAGGCATCGTATTTTAGCTTTTTAGATTGCATCAACATCTTTTTTTTTTTTTTTTTTTTTTTTTTTATAATTTGCGCGCGCCAAATGGGATATGAATACCATTAAATTATTTCAGGGCACGGGCGTTTTATAAATTGATAGAGAGAGAAAGATAGATTGGTGTAGTGGGTTTGAAACTTAGGTGGTATTAAGTTTCAGTAAACTCCAAGGGTGGCGTCCAGATAACTGGGGAGCTTGTTTGTTTTGCTTTTTGTCGTTGCTCTTGATTCACAGTATTTTTTTCCCTTCACCTGATGTCATCATCACGATCAAGTTGCATTTAATCCATATGACCACCCTACTGCCAGTGTTATGCCTTCGCAGTAGAGTTGACTAAGCTTTCGTAATTGATCGACTATTTTATTTATTTCAGACGAAATAAATAGATGACTGTTGAGATCAGGATTTGAACCGTGAACCAAGAGCGTGACAAGCGTTGATGTTACCACTACACCACGGCCACCCTCTTGGTACAACCCATAGAGTTCGTCGTTGTATCTGCTCCTTCATTCCTACCATATGGGACAAAATATTCGACCAAAAATTTCCTTAAAGTCCCCACAATCTCCTCAGCTTTTCTGTTTATCGTCCTGTAGAACATGAATTTTGTCTTAAAAAAAAGGAGTTTTCACCCCATTTGTTTCGCCAGACCGAAGTAGCAACAGCTTCCAATGGGGAGTCTTCGTCGAATTCCCACTGTGATGTCATTCATGGAGTTGATGTTAACTTCGAAGATAGATGAACAACACACCTCCAAGTTGTAGCTATCAACTGTGAAATTTTATCCAAGGCGGTGGACCGGTTGCACTTATTGATAGCATGTACTTTGCAATGCCCTCGTTCACTTCAAGACGAACTCCTTTCGCCTGTTTATCAATTGCCGTGAAAGCTTCTAAAACGGTACGGTAGGAGCGACCAATGATATCGATATCTCTGCGTACCCAAGCAGCTTGACGGATTTGTTGAAGATAGTATCTTCTATGTCAACATCTGCCCTGGGCACTATCTTCTAAAGCTCAGAAGAGCTACTTCCAAACTGAATGCTGCTGGATCAGTTTCGCTAGGATCTCTAATTCAACAATTGCCTTGTAGAGTTCCAGACGATGAATGTTATCATATGCGGCTGTGAAGTCGATGAAAAGGTGATGACTTTCGACTTTAAATTCGTTGGTCTTTTCCAGGATTTACTTTAGTGTTCAAATTTGGAATATAGTCGATCTTCCACACTGATACTTGCCGACTAGTGTGTTGCAGAAAGTCTTCAGATGTTCACACCGTACGTTGGATAGGATCCTATATGCGACATTTAACAGGAATGTGCCTCGATAGTTCGAACAAGACATAGGAACCTTTCTTGTAGACGGGGCATATGGAGCTAATATTCCAGTCATCGAGCACCCATACTTGGTTGATGATTTGGTGTATGCATCCAACCAAAAAATGAATCGTTCCGCTGGTAGGCCATGTTGTTCTTCTGTTTTTTAATAACTTCACTAACCTCTTCTATACAAGTAAGGGGATTATTTCTTCGTTGACTGGAGGTGGGCGTTCTTCTTGCCCTATCACACTCTCAATGTCTTAATGATACCAATGCTTGCCCTCTATGTGTGCAAGTAAGAAGGCAAAAACAAGCAAACAAAGCCCAAACAAGGACATCGTGTATTTTCTTTTATTTACTTTCGTTTGTGTTTAGCTTTCAAAGGCTGGGGGCAAAGAATGCCACAGAAAGTGAATTGCTTCGACTCCAATAATTCACTATACTCCATCCCTTGTGCAGGTATTTGTATGTGCAAAAGCAAAGCCGAATATCCTTAAAGATTGAGCTGATGCTGTGTGGTGGTTGCAACTTTAACATTTAATTTAAACCAAATTTAACTACAAGAGAGTGCCTATTTTGGTTTACAGCTATCATGAAATTGGAATGCAAAGGAGGAAAAGTAGGAGCTAAATATATGCATACTGATCTATAGATAGAACTCCATAGTTTTCCATTTGGAATGCACATGCATTGTCAACAACAGCACGAAGAGATAAGATTCCCATTGTAGTGTTGCCATAAAATTCCGACGAGGAAGGAGCTCATAATAGGATGCTTTTGTGGCTGCGGTAGATTATTTGAAAGGAATTTATGTGTACAATTTTGATTGCAGTAGAATGCGCATAATTTTCTTGATAAAATTATTCCGGGGATGATTGAGAAGTGTTGCTTTCATTATGTGGCTATGAAGTTGATTTATCTTAGTCTTATTTAAGCCTGGCATTACTGTCTGGGCCGATTAGTGTGTTTGCATAAAGCTTTAAGGCATACGTAACGCTCCTTTCGCAAAACATATTTCAGACAAAGGGATGGACTTCTATCCTGCCTGGACCAGTCAGTATAGAAAAAAGTTTAAGGCGGCTTCCGAGTACTTACTAAAAACTTCAATGCTACAGAGCTGTGTGGGTAACACAATATAGATAATGTAGATAATTTCTATTTATTTATTTTTGGAAGCAGTATAAGTCTTTGAAGAAACTTGTACTGAATTTTGATGGAGTGAATGTAATGTGGAGCTTTATTTTGGATGGACTTTGCCAGAATGTCGGTATTCATCTGCTCTACATGCGAACTTAAGGGCATAACCTACCATTCACTGTATATGGACCGTATATTTCGTTACTGAATCTCTTCCTTACAAGACATCTACATGGGATCCGCCCTGATGTAGGGTTAATCAATTTATCGAAAATGATGTTTGGGTGGCCATTAGTGAGAAAGCTACTAACTGACAACAACTTGGTTCGGCCCAGTAGCACAACAACTTAATTCGTAACTCAGTACTTGCTTTCGAGTACTTTCGATCAGGGAAGCAATCAGGAGTTATTGGAAACTTCGATTCTTCTGAGGTTATATTCGATAACTTTTCGACACATTTCTGGATGTATTGCGGCAATAACTTCACGGATGTTGTATTTAAGTGCTCCAAAGTTTGGCAATAGGCCTACAATAATATATATAGACCCACAATAAGAAATCCAATGGGGTCAGATCACATGATCTTGGTGGTCAATTGATGTCACCAAATCTTTAAATTAACGGCCGGGAAACTTGTCGTGCAATAGGCGTCAATTTGTTGATTTTCCAGCACTCAATCAGCGTATGTTCTACGCATTCTATGGTCAGCAGGCTTTAGTTGTTATGTAAGCTGGACCTTATAGGGACGAAGATGCAAATTCAAGCGCACAATATGCCAAACGGAACTTAGTAAGTGCCCAATTACTGAGCGCGGCGTGGAATTGACAATTCTATGTTTTCAGCCACTGAGGCACTCATAGCGGCTATGTTTTCAGTTGATCAAGCACAGGTCTTACGACATCGTAAACAGTTGGGTGATTTTGAAGATCATAATCTGTCCTTACATTGCGATACACAGATATTAAAGAACTGTTATTTTTGTAGTAACATACAACAGTTTGAATGCGTTGATTGGTGATTGAACAATCCCTATTATAAAATGGCAAGGTAAGAATTGACTACCTGTCACTATGGATGACAGATGGATTTTACAGATGCCATATAGCAGGGATGTAAAGTCCCAATTTCAAAATGAATAACCCTTTACTGTTGTTGACCAGCTGTTGGTCTCCTTGAGGAGGATCGCGCATTTAGCAGCGGTTTCTCTTATGTAAAATACATTGGAATTATATTAAGCACGGTTTCTAGGCCTGCGGTCGGTGTTAAATTCAGGGCTCCCATTATGCGTACATAAGTGTTTACCAGCACCATTTTTACAAAAATATATATTTCCTTATATTCCGTCGCAAATGGAGTACTTTGACGCTAACCCTAACCAGAACAGTATTAACCCAACACCATATCGCCCCCTTAACATTAGCAAGCGTAGCTGTAGGTGCAATGTATTTCAGTTTGCGCATTGTGGGATTCTGTACAACAATTTGGAATAATAAAAGAAAATACTCCCTACTTATCTGTTTAGCTTTATTATTCTTTTCAGATGCAAACGACGACGACGACAAGACCAAACCTTATCTTGTAATCTTTGAAAGGAGCTCATCAGCCAGCCTCAGAAAGGAGAACGCAACATTGTCGTCGAAATCTTTGCCTCGAATGTTTGCTTGTGTTATTTATTATGTAAATATTCAATATACAATACATTTCGTAATAGAAAAACTTCAATGGGAAGTATCTGTTGTATCTTACGTGACGGGAATTTGGTTCGGTTCTGAAAGTTCTTGCAGAGATCTGCTTGAGAAAAATTATAGAACAATGACGAGAATACTTTTTTCAAATGATGCCAACAGAATGGCACACGTTCTGGAATCGTATTACTCGTATTAGGCTGGTTAGTATCAGGTAAATGGTTAAAGAATATTAAATTATAAATGGTGAACGCATGAAAGGGTTATTTTCTAGAATACCAATTACGAGAAAGTTGTGCGATGAAATATCTTTTAGTTTGGCCTTGAGAATTTCTGATGTTGATTCTTGGATAAAAGGAATGTGTATAGAAATTATTGAAATTGTCAGGTATAATGGCGTCTATTGAAGAATGCTTGAAGAGTTTACCCGTGTTCATGCTACGAGTATAATGTGACGATAAATAGCAAACTAAAGAAACACGAGTGCTATCAACGTACTTATTTTGTCAAGGTAAAATATTTTATAGGTTCTGCTGTGAGGAGCTAGTATTAATATGGTATTGTTAGACATAATAGATGAATACGCTTTGTGTGTCAAATGGCTTGGTAACTTAAATGATATTTTTCATGCCAGCGATCTCTTAAGTAATTACTATGCTTTGGAAATATAATTCACAAAGTCTCACATACGGCTGTCAAAAATCCAAGTATCCTAGAGAGCTACATTTGCCTTTGCATAATGTTTGTCAATTTGTTGGTTTTCTGTGGCATTGGTTTGTTTATAAATGAGAGCATTAGACATCGCAATGATTGATTACTTTGATTTTACTAGTAAATAACGATAAAGGGTTATTCATTTCCAGGTTGGGATTTTACATCCCTGCCTTATGACATCTGTCAAATCAATCTGTTATCCATAGTGACAGGTACTTTGTTATTGCCTTGTCGTTTTACAATATGGATCGCTTAACCACCGCTCAAAGCATTAAAATTGTTGCATCTTACTACAAAAATAATAGTTCTGTAATATCTCTGTACAACAAATTGATGCCGATTTTTCGATCAAAATCTTCTTCAACGATGAGGTCTACTTCTCGTTCGACGGCTACGTAAACAACCAAAATTGCAGAATTTGAGATTCTGAGAATCCAAATGTGATCATTGAGAGGCCAATGGGTGACAGTTTGGTGGGCGCTGTGGACTGGCGGCAGCGTGATAGGGCCGTATTTTTTGAAAACGACGAAAGCGCCACTGTTACGGGGAATTCTTTGCCCTGAGGTAAAATGATAGCCAACTTTATTAGTCTGAGTTTGAAGACATTGATGTGAGTGATATGTTGTTCCAACAGAAAGAGGCTGCGTTTAACACAACACAGGCAAATTTAGCTCTATTAGACGAAAAGTTCTCCGGCCGTCTAATTTCGAGATTTGGCGACATCAATTGGCCACCAAGATCGTGTGATCTGACCCCGTTGGATTTCTTTTAGTGGGGTTATGCTAAAGATCGTGCCTATGCAGACAATCTCCAAGCTTTGGAGTGCGTACATACCAATATCCTTGAAGTTGTGGCCGCAATTCAGTCAGAAATGTGCAGAAAAGTGATCAAAAATTACCTCATTTAACTTATGTTGTATTCCATAATTGTAGTCCAACATTTAAAACACAAAATTTCATTGAAATCTTTTTTACTTTATATTTTATTTAAATTAAAATTCTAAAGTATAAAACCAGTAAAGGGTTTATAAGGTGGCCCAAAAGTTATGACTCAATTTAATGTAGCAATAACTTTTTTCCTAAATTAAAAAAAACATGATTCTGTTTTATTTTTTACTATTTTTATGTGGACCTTGAGTTTTGTTGCGTACTTAATACTGAAGGTAATATCTTTTAAATGTTAGTCTCCAGCGTTTATGCAAATTTGAGCCGTTTTTATGGCAAATCAGGGCTACGAGAGTCTGTGGCTCAAAATGGGAGATAACACGGCCTGGAAATGTGTTTTCACTACGAGTGTGTCCATTGTTTCGCCCGCCATGTGTTATTAAATCCACACGTGTTTCAACCCCAATCCATTCAAATCGGGTATCAAAAAGTTACGTAATATGGTTCTGTAGCAGTCTCCAGTGACAGTTATCACATTGCCAGCAGTGTTTTCGAAAAAGTATGGCCCAATCTCCCTTTTGGCACTGACTGAACTTTCAATGAGTACAGAGGTGAATCTTGAATAATACGTGGTTTTCAGCGCCTCAAAAGCGATTCTGTTTGTTGATATGTCCGGAGAGATGGAAATGTTTAAACGAGATTTTCGGTCTGCGGGCAGTAACTGATGCACCATTTGAGTTTTATACGGAAACATTTTCAGATCTTTCACCAAAGTACGCTACAGAGACCGCCTGAAAATACTCAATTGCGTTTCCTGTCATTTCGTTGATGTTTCTGGATACTCTTCCACATCTTCGCGCATAGCATCAATATTCTCGGCCAAACGGCCTGTTCTTCGTATTGAGCCAGTCACTTTGAGGCATTGCGTCGAATTGTGTGACCAGTCAGTGCCGAACTGTGAGGAAATCTTCGAGAAAGTTCACGTTGTGTTCTTATCACTGATGAATTATTTGGAAAAAAAAAATCGACACAATTATTCCACTTTCTTGAGAAGTATAGCATTCCATTATTCATCGTCGTGTTTTTTGCATCTGTTTACTACACAACTGTCAATATCATGATGACAGGAGACGCCATTTGCAAAAATCATGGACAACAGGATCATCACTACAATGTGGCGCAAACCTTGTATGTATATGTGTACAGCACCTGTAAGGGCAAGAAAATTTTCGATCTTGAGCCTATGATCAAACCTTACATTAATACGATGGTTAAACTCAATAAAGTGAGTCTCTCAATTCTTTCTGTCTATCTGTCTGTCCAACTGCTGCCTAAACAGCTGGACAGATTTTCTTCAAACTTCATATCTGGGATCAGTAAGGTTACAGTCAGTAGCAGTTTAGGTCAGTAGCAGTTTAGGTCAGTAGCAATTTAGGGTTGTTACCTTTATTCTTGACCCCAGATTCTATCAAGCGGCATCTTATTGTGTTGATAGACACTCTAATTCCTCTTCAAGATAATTTTTCATTTGCCTATCTCAGACTTAATATTAGATTTTTCCGAAATAATTCACAAATCACTTTATAGTCCTTTGCCGACATGGCTTTAATGTATCCTCTACCTGGACCATCATCGACACCTCTAGTATTCTTGTATATGTTGCTGCTAATTTGACACTCATTTTCAATTCATTTGGATGAGCTACCAAGTAAACACTTTCAAAACGCTTTTTTAAAACGGCACTCATTTTATAATGATGTTTTCCCACCAAAGTATGAAACTATACAATTGAATGCAAGTAAAGATTTGACTATAAACATGTGTGTTGTGAGTAAAGCAAAAGATGTAACTAGAAACACGTTTCTCTGGAACATGCTCTAGCTTACGTTTTATTCAGGAGTTAGGGAGATTCTGAGACTCGTAACTGAAGAATGATCTAGAAAACTGTTAGAAAACGAGCTAAATTATACGCAGCTATATATGTATAATATATACAATAAATTTTTAATTTTTCAGAGAGGTATCTAAACGGATCACCTTCCTGGGCCTTTTTGCTTCTTTTTTAAGAGTCGCCTTAGTCAGAGTTACTCTGTGAATTTCTCCACATTTGGCACTGATCGCGATTCCGCGTATCAGGCTAACATTTTCTACAAGCAATAGTTTAAACAGCAATAGTTTGTCATATCCTCTCTTCGGGTGCCTTGTAGAAGTAGCATCTCCCAATAGGCGTTAGTTCGCAAAATGGCGAGAAAGAGACAATACAGCTGATCATTTTGTAGCTTCATTAGTAAGTCCAACTCCCAGATCTTTGTTGTGTCATCTGGGAATTTCTTCCGAAATTACGAACGGGAGAGTGTAAATGGCCCACAACCCACACCTATAAAAGCAAATGTTAATGCGTCAATACTTCATTGACGACTTTTGGCTATCGCTATCGAATACGGACTATGATAGGATTTAGAAACGTTATAATTCTTCTCGACTCTGGGATTGAAAGTCCCCAAAACTCTAGATTCCTCCAACAAAAGCATGAATTCATGTGGACATAGTCGACACATTCGGACTATTAGCATGTGGTTGGTTTGACTATCTGGAGATACCCACATTGCTGTTCGGATTCGAAGGTGAGGAAATTTAGTTCTACTTATCACCGCATTACGCGTTGCTATAAAATTTAGTTAGTGGTGTCATGAAGGCTATGCTTTCTGACTAATCCGCTCAAGATATTTCATACTTTAAACAGGCTCCATTGAGTTTCGTCAAGGAGTTCATAGAATTCGTGTTTGATGGGATCTTCGGCCTCTTCGGTGCGGGTGTGTGCACAAATTAAGCTTATGTTGATCACAGCCAGGTGATTACTTATCGGCTTAATGTTAATTTTCTATCTAGAAAATTCGTCCGCTCCCATCTGGAAGAGGAAGAAGTACCATAGCACCTTCAGTGGAGTCAACGACTATCCAAAGGGGCTGGAACTCAATCTGTAGTAAAGATATTAGGCACCTGAAGCCTCACAAGCGTGGAGGTGAGGGTAGAAGTTGGTAAACCAGTGCTAATTATCGACCCTTTTCTCTTCACATGTTGCGCTGTTTTATTAGAACTGTGCCGTGTGCTGATGACCCGCACTTTCAGTGACCAGCTTCTCTTATTCGAAAGACGTTTTTTGAAGCCATGAGTTTACCTCGGATATCTATTGCCATAGCAATGCAGAAATCCAGATATATATATATAAGGGCGCAACCTCAGGCCCCTTTCTTTAAGAAAAAAAACACAAATATTTCTAAAAACATTCACAATATGAATTGAAATATTTGCTTTCCAGTTTGTTAAAATAGGATATTCATTAAAACTCTATACATCCAAGTACAAACCTCCGATGGTATCCTTTCAATCTAGAAAATTCCAAGTCCGACAATTTCATTTAGAAAACACTCTTGTGACACTGGTAAGAAGTATTTCGTCTCGAAGAATGTATCCTTATTTTCGTACCCAAAAGTTTTCGTTCAGAGTCATACTTGTGTGTAATTTAGTTCTACTGATTCGATTAGAATTTCCATAATCCTGCATTCAACAAGGATTCCCATTTTTTTACCTCAGCATCTCATTAGGAGAAGTCTATTCCTGAATCTGTAATTTTTTGAAATATTGCTTCTGTTCCTTTAGCTTCATTGAAGGAGCAGCATTTCGTGAGTGCGATGTTATCCAACAAAAAGTCGACCTCCTTTTGAAAGGATGACATGGCATACGAGTATAGACACACTACACATCATTAGCTTGGAAGATGTGAATGAGGAAGACCAGCAGCAGTGTGGCAGAAGGCAGAAGAAAACTTTTATCAGGATCAGATTACAAATGTTAAACTCTTGTGCAGTATTCGAGTGTATGATAAACGATGATAAAATCATGTTAAACATGCACTTACACCCCCGAAAGGATAGAACTACTGTTTATGATTTATTTTTTGTTTGCAGAGATGTTTAATAGTTTTGAATTCTCAAGGATTTTCAATTTAAAAGTGGTTGTGAACTATACAAATTTATATATCAACGAGCAGAGGTTTACATGTTGTGCTCTGGTTAATTGTGAACTATTTGTTTACCAGTTGTTTGACCTTAGTAATATGAGTAAGGCAATGTTTACATGGTTACAACTCATAACAAACATGACGGGTGTTTAAATGTTGGACGTGAGCAATCTATGAACTAATACAATCACCTGCAAAAGATGAAACCCGGGTGCCTATTATCGCGAGAAGAGATTGCGTTTGGAAGTTAGAGAAGGTGGGAAGAGAGTTAAAACTAATGATTATCGAGGCGAAACTAACAGTCCCAGTTCTGGTCCAAAAATACATATGAATTCGACTTTCGATAAGTAGTTTTCGAGAGATTTCATTTTTTCAGAGGAAAATCTTCCTCTCTAGCTGCCTTGTCGAGGCGGAAAGGCTTAAGAGTCAAAGATCCTAAGAGCCTGAAAAGATTCCAGATGAGACATCAAAGTAAGGACTAAATGTGTCTTAGATTTGACGTTAAATAAGTTACACAGTATTCCAAAGATTATTACCACTCCAGGTGGTACTCGCAGTTGCGTCGTAGCTTAGTGGTTAAGTGCGTGATAATTGAGCGGTAAATTCAAGGTACGAATCCCAAAAAACCCCAAATTCAAAAGAAAACAAAATTTTTCACGGTCCCACCTCTCGCGAACGTCTGATACATATCCGAGAGTAAAATTGTCATGAGCATGAGAAGCTTCGACATAAAACTGTAGGTTCCAGCCAGGTCCTGTATGGGCTGTTGGCGCCAAAATATAATTTTTTTTTTTTTAGGTGGTACTTGCAATAGCAAGGGACTCCTGCTGCTCTCTCTCCGACACGTTCGGTAGACTGTGCTGGAAAGATGGAGAGAGTGGCGGAAAGGTCCAACCTGATACGCATCTCGATAGACAGGTAACTGATTGAAGCGCTACTGCTGATTGAATGACTTGGGAAACTGAAAAGGTTGAACGGGGTTCAAAAGCGATACACTCCGATGGGATTCTAATTAATAGCCAATGAAGGAGGAAAAGAAAGAGGGCAGCGATCGCTCAGCTCAAAGATAATGCAGTATCAGTTAAAGGCGTAAGTGCATTCAGTTCCGCACCTTTGGTGGCGGCGGGGACATGCAACTTTCCCTCCTTCTCTGATGACAACAGGTGACACTGGAGGGAAAAGGCATGGAACAACTCTGCCCCGCGGATGCTTGTGCGCATTCGCTGCTCGTCCTTCTGCTAACATACGTCTAACTGGTGGCGTTACCTGCGCACAAAATGTGAACGAAACTTGTATAGCAACCAGCAAAGTTTGCGAAACTAGAGGGAAGAAAGTGACTGTTGTGGAAAAATCCACCGAAAATCATGAGAATTACGGACGGATACTACATTATTTATTCATGATATTTACTCACATTAATCTGTATTATTCGAAGGCAGCTTTTAACAGCAGCAGACTTTCTGTATTGCACAGAAAACCTCACAAATAAACCAGCTCATCTGTACTCTATGACGTGCGGTCCGAAATACCTAGAACTTGTCTTATTGTACCGAATTTTCTCTCAGTAGCTTAGCTTGGGAAATTCTGTTGCCAAGATTTAGTTGCTGCAGCTATAAACAATGAAACGAACTGAGAACGGAAAACATTCGTTATTGTGTCAGATTATTGTCCCTATGATTCAGTAACGCCTCCACTACCAAAATAAGTGGCTGAACTCGCATATCATTATAATACCAGGGGCTTGTCATTTGCTGTGATGCTGATGCTCAGAACTCGCCCTGGGGAAGCAGCAAATGCGAAGAAATGTTGATTCCTAGTCGACTTTTATTAAGGCGAGAAGGTGATTGACTTGGCCCTGTCTAATAGTTACTTAAAGACGATTACTAACAGGAGAATTGTGCAGGAAGTGGCTCTTTCAGACCATAGATTCATCGAAATAGACACATAAATTCATATGAAAATATTGTTTTTTATAACTTAATTCGTGAGTTTTTTTGTCAAAATTTGAACGTTTTTTTAAGAAAAACATGTACAATAGTATTATTCAAAGTATTGCCCATCTGAAGCTATGACTTTTTCCCATCTTTCTGGCAATTTGTGGATCCCATCCCAAAAGAACTGCGCCGGCTTGGCAGCCAAGAATTAATCAAGCCAATTTTTGATATTCTGCTCTGATGTGAACCGTATTTCAGTGAGGGCGTTCTGCATCGACCGGAACAAATGGTAGTCAGAAGGGGCAAGGTCTGGGCTATAAGGCGGGTGGGGTAAAACTTTCCATCCACTGTTTTCCAAATAGTTCTTAACCGGAATAGCAACGTGGGGCCGAGCGTTGTCATGATGGAAAATTATTGCCTCGTGTCTGGTCGCATATTCCGGGCGTTTTTCGGCTACTGCTCTCTTCAAACGGATTAATTGTGTTCGGTAGCGTTGTCCATTGATGGTTTCACCTGGTTTTAGCAGCTCATAATACAGCACACCCTTCTGATCCCACCAAATACAGAGCATTACCCTCGCGCCATGGATATTCGGCTTTGCCGTTGATTTGGCTGGTTGGCCGGGTTTCACATATGATTTTTTGCGCTTGGGGTTATCGTAATGGATCCATTTTTCATCACCAGTAACAATCCGATGCAAAAATGACTTCCTTTTGTGGCGTTCCAGCAGCATTTCGGACATGCAAAACCGCCTTTCGACGTCTCTCGGCTTGAGTTCATGTGGAACCCAATTTCCTTGCTTTTGAATATATCCAGCTGCTTTTAAACGTTTTGAAATGGCTGAATGTTCTTCATCTTCAAACTTTTTTGGCTGCTCAGGACGTTCATCGTCTTCCAAGCCAAAATCACCACTTTTAAATCGTGCAAACCACTTTTGGCACGTTCGTCAGCTAGCGCATGTTCACCATAAACTTCCACTAAAATACGATGACTTTCGGCAGCAGTTTTCTTCATTTTAAAGTAATGAAGAAGAACTCCCCGCAAAAACACTTTTTCAGGCACAAAGTTCGACATATTTGAGTGAAAAAAAATTATTGTTGTTTACTCTTCAAATGAATGACATATACTGAAATGACGTACAATGGCAGTAGCTTTCCAATGCATGTTCCAATGGAATAATAACAATGGAATAATACAAGTTACGCCATCTCTTAGCAAACCGCACGAATTAAGTTATTGACCCAATATATGTAAAATGATGTTAACGAGAAAATAAATTAAGAAAATTATGAAAAATCATTTTTATCTTCAAGTTGTTGTAACAATATACTACTTCTATATTGTTTTAGGATTTAAAGGCTAAACAACTGTTATTTGATCATAAAAAGGTACATAAAACCCGGAAAATGTACTTTACATATTTGTTGTTAGTCTTTATGCGGGAAAAACCATTGTACATCAAACCGATCTTTTTTAAACACCCTGTGTAAAATAATTAAAAGTTAGGTAATTTTGCAACTCTCTATTCTACTTGGAAATTACCAGTATACTCGTATTAAGTTTACTTATCAATCAAAAGATAGACAAATATTATTCTTTGTTTATTGTAATTATTTAAAAATAATTTCAAGTTCGTTATCTGTGGATTCATGTATACTCGTACAATTTTGGTCGCAATTCCCCCCTTTTATTTTCCAACATTCTAAGAGTGACTCTATGAAGTTGCATTCCTGTGTTACATTTAGTTCGGCTCATGCACGTCCTTCGAGTAAGTTATTCAAAGTAAAGTGATTTTTAAGAAATGGAAAAAATCAAACATCGTGGTGTTATAGAGTACTAGTTTAAAACAAATTTTACTACGAAGCAGATCCATGAAGATACGGTAGCAACTTTAAGAGAATGTGCAACAGTTAAAGAGTGGGTAGCGGAATTCAAACATGGGCGAGAGAGCGTTGAAGGCGACCAACCCTGTGGAAGACATCGAAAAAATGTGTGATCTAATCATATGAGACCGCAGATTGAAGATAAGGAAGAAGCTGAGATTATCAGCATCTCGTATGAATGAACCCAAAGCAACATTCAAAATGAACTTAAGTTCTCCAAGCCTTCTGCAAGATGGGTTTCAAAACTGTTTTCAGTTGAACAAAAACGCAATCGCCTCACGATGTCCTCACTGTTTGAAGCCGATCCAGAATATATTTTAACCAGATTTGTGACGACAGATGCGACCTCGGTTCACCACTATATCCCTTAGGCCAAACAGCAATCAAAAACCTGGAGAACATCTGGATCACTAACCCTCAAGAAAGCGAAAGTTAATTTATCGACAGATAAGGTAATGGCATCGGTATTTTGGGACTCAAAGCGAATTGTCATGGTAGATTACCTTGTCAAAGGTCAAACAATTAACTTTTTTTTATAATTGGACGTGTTAAAGGGGATATGAATACCCTTATACTAATTTTTTTAGAACAGCGGCGTTTTTTGTGGAAAGGGGAAGAGACAGAGAGAAAGACAGATTGGTGTAGTTGGTTTGAAACTCAGGTGGTAGTTAAGTTTCAGTGAACTCAAAGGGTGGCTGTTCAGATAACTGGGGAGTATTTTGTTTGTTTTTCGCTATTATTGTTGTTGCTTATGATTCACAGTATTTTTTTTCCATCCTCCTGATGTCATCATCACGATCAAGTTGCATTTTAGCCATATGACCACCCTACTGCCAGTGTTATACCTTCACAGTAGAGTTGACTTAGCTTTTATTTATTTCATGTGAAATAAATAGATGATTCTTGACCTCAGGATTCGAACCGTGAACCAACAGCGTGACAAGCGATGATGTTACCACTACACCACGGCCACCCCAATTACTACTGCGGTCTTTTGCGTTGGCTGCGAGAGGAAATGAAGGAAAAACATTCAGGAATGTTGATGACAAATTACCAGGGCAATACACGCCCACACTCGTCGCGTCAAACAATGGCTGAAATCCATATCTGTGGGTTTGGATTTCGGCCGCGTCCCCCCTATTCCCCTGATCAACCTAAAATAAAGTGCACTACTGTGTCGCATGTACTTGAACCCTGAACATACAGGCAATCGTCCAAACTTTTGGATAAAGTTTCTTGAACAGAAAAAACTCAAAAACAATGGAATAGATGATGCCCTTGGGAGCATGCAAGTTTATAAGGAGGTAATTGTTATGAGCTAGGGGCAGGCCACGGAGGCATCTTCAGTGTGGGTGAAGGGGACGGTGGCACGCACGCGGTTGCATGGCTTAACTCGTCGAACGGGGCTGGTTGTTGTCTCCCATCACTCTCACACCACCTGCTCAAACGCAAAAAAAATCGTTCCATATGTGTATTAAAAAAGAACCTAATAGAGAAGAGAGAAGCTAACCTAATTAGACCACGGACGTACTAAAAAAAAAAATTGGAAAGAAGACAGGAGAAGAAGAACAAGAAGCTCAAGGGCTTATGCTCATATCCCGGAGAAAGAAGGGTATGACATATCGAACCTAACTATTCTAATCTAAACCTAATCTACTCTAAAACTTACGATAAGCCCTAACCTATGCCTAAACTAACTTATAACTATCCCATTCTAGCCCTATACTACGGCATCTGTATCCCCTAGTCTCTCACGAATGTGGGTTCGTCTCGTCCCAGAGACGTGCCAGGTATTGACGGCACCGGCATGGCCAACCCACCCTTGTGTCTGGATGACACAACCTTCGCCATCTCCTTGGCCAATATTCACTGGAGATGGCCCCTAAGGCCTGCCGGCAGCACAAGAAGGGATCCCAGTTGCTGAAGTTCCAGCTTAAATATCGCGGGTTCAAAACCAATGCTAAATGCAGAACCACTTCACACCTAACCTTAGCTTTACAATATTTAAAATATAAAAAAAAATCTAAGCTACACTTCACTCATGTTTTTGACTATTTTTTCTTTATCACACAAAAAAAAAAATTTTTTTTTTTTCCTTCGTTGGTCGCTGTTTCTGCTGCGGCTTTAATGTCACTGTATCTCTGGGGCGGAGCACCTCTGTTCAGTGTTGAGTGGCCTTTGCTCCCTTGTGATCTTTGCACCCCGCTGTGAGAATACCGGTCGGCAAATTCGTCGGTTTGACTTGCGGTCTCCGCTGGCCGTTGCTTGCGGACAAAAAAAAACCCGGGGCCTATCCATCTTACATCTTTCGATGGATGATGTTTTCCAGGGCATACAATCTATGAACTCCCGTCAAAGTGCTGGCCCTGATCGTATTCCTTTTGATGTGCTAAAAAAATGCAGTTCATCATTCAATTTGTCATTATCTTCGGGCACATTCTTAGATGAATGGAAATTGTCATTTATAACTCGCGTTTACAAAGCTGGGCCCAGGTAAAAAATTGAAAATTACAGAGGAATAACTAAACTTTCAGCTATTCCTAAACTTTTTGAGTCAATAGTTACTAAAAAAAATTTATTTCAGTATCAAAGAACAGATATATCTGAAACAACATGGATTTATATCTGGTAGATCCACTTTAACACTAAATATCTATTTGATTCTGTGGAATCAGGTTACCAAGTTGATGTTATTTTTACTGATTTTGTGAAGGCATTTGACTCAGTATGCCATATCATTCTTATTAAGAAAATTAAGTCTTTTGGGATTCATTCCAGTTTGATTAAATGGATCTCTAGTTATTTATTGAATAGAAAACAGGTTATTAAGATTGGTTCTTCTCAATCTAGAGGTATTAAGGTCTTATCTGGTATTCCACAAGGTAGCCACTTGGGACCTTTACTGTTTAACATATTCATCAATGATATCCCATTGTTGTTTCATCGTGCTAACTGTCTGTTGTATGCCGATGACCTTAAGATATTTCTACGTGTCAATAACATCTATGATTGTCTAAGTCTTCAAAATGAATTAAATGTAATAGACAATTGTAATTTGTTTCTACTTGAATTTATTTATTAATTTATTTGATATCTGTTAGAGTTAAGCTCGGTAGATGGAATAAAGTAAACTAAACTAAACTAAACTAAAAAAAAAAAAAAAATCTCTGCAGGGGCTTGGGTGTAAAGGCTCGACCCAAGTCCTCTGCTATTTCTTTCCCAGTATGTCCTCTTCACGAAGGATTTTATTTCCACCCGACTCTTTCCTTTCTGCCTACCGAACAGATCTTAAAAAAATTGCTTTCCTTAGTTTTGTGTGTCACTGTCTTCTAGTTTTTCACTATCTCTATAGAAGGTGCATCGACCGTCCTCGTTTGAATTAATCAAAAAAGAATCAAAAGAATCTTCTGTCTACTAAATAAAAATACATTCTCTACTCCCATAGCCAAATCCTCAGTGTAAAACTTTGTAACTACGTACTTTTATTTATTTACATAATCACTTCAAATTTATAGTACTTTCTACTTACTATCCTTAATTTTTTTAAAAAAAAACCCCAACCCAAGATAAATCTCAAATATTGACATAAACTACGAGTAAAGTCTGTTGCAGAATTTCAAACGTTCATATCATTTTCACACATTACTGTCACTTTAAAAGTTTGCTAAAGAATTTCTATGAAAGAACTCTAAAGCCTTTGCAACTCGCTTACTCGGCAAGGATACGATGATAACTTTGCCATTGAAAGCATACTCCCAGAGAAACTTTATTAATATACAACACCAAGGAATAAGTGAAAGAAAATACTTTTTTACATACCTACGTGTGTTGGCAGTGTGAAAGATGCCAGTACTTTCACGAGAATTTTCAAGATTTCAGCGTGACATACAGGAGATACTTGTACATTCTAATGGAATGAGAATATGGAAGTACTTTCCGCAGGTGGTTAAGTATTAAAGACTGCCAGAGATTTGTTTGAAAAAAAAAAGTTTCGGTATGAGTAAGACGAAGAGGAAATGTAACTAGTTCGTGAGTGCTGTGCTTAGAATGTTGTTAATTGAAAATTTGTAAGTGTGAAATAGTAAAGCAGACAAATATCCAATTTCAAGACTAATGCAGAACTAAGTGAAAATCCAAATGCATATTTGTAATTAACTATTTGTACATAGACACAGCTAACTTGTACTGTAATACAGTCGGACCTGGTTAAGTGGTGCCTGGATAAGTGGAATACCTCTTTTAGTCATCACATCATCACTAGATAAGCTGTAAACTAGAACACCTCTATAAGTGGATCAAAAATAAGTGTCACCAGAGATTCCACTCAAAAAAGTTCGACTGTATTAGTAAACTTATTTCAATGTCAAGTATGACACATCTGTCACAGAATCGTATACTGCCGTTGGATACGCGTTCTCTAATTAGTGTACAGGGTTATTCATTTTGTGCTTTAGAATTTTAATCTTAAGATATAAAATAAAGTCGGGTTAGTTACATCATTTATAACTCAAGAACGACTGGACCGATTTTTATAATCTTTGATTTGTTGGATGTCTCCTATTAAAACATCGGAAAAATTCAGGAACAAACAAATTTTGAAGAAGATTCATTTTCTCATACATTTTGTATGGAACAGCTTTTTTGATGACATCTCGAGGATGGATTGACTGATTTTGATGATTTTTTTTTTGTTCGTCTTGGCCTAGAGAAGTTTCTCCGCGCATTGAAATAGTAAGGTTAGGTTAGGTTAGGTTGAAGTGACTGTCAGCAAGAGAAGCCAACACACTTAGACCAATAATAGGTCCATTGTGATACCACATGTGTTTGAGACGCAGCCTCTAGCCTACTCGTTGAACCATTTAGAGCTTCTGATGAAGCGTAGAATATACCTAACGTCAATATTATTCAGATCATCTAGGTTATTGAAACTGAAGGTTCCTAAGTGGAGTTTCCTTCTTTGAGAGAGAGAGCTGGGCAGGTGCAAAGAAGGTGAAGAATAGTCTCTTCTTCCTTCTCATCCATGCAGCTTCTGCAGAAATCGTTAGAGAATACGCTAAGCCTTGTTACATGCTTATTAAACTGTGTCCAGTAATGACACCTATAACAGCACTAATATGCTTCCTATTTAGAGAAATCGAGCGGAAGAGCGTTTCAGATCCAGCATAGGCTAAATCTATTGTCACTAGACAAGTTTTACTCCTTGTTCACCTAGAATTTGTCTTTACGGTAGCATCCGGCTTTAATTTAAGTTTCCATGTAGCGATAGGCATACCCAGGAAACTTTTGCCCGGAAGGATGGGTATTGTTGTTCTATGTGTGGCAAGTTCGTCAGCCTTACAATTCCCTGGAATATCCTTATGCCCCAGCACCCAAATTAGGTGAATATTAAACTGCTGCGCCATCTCTATAAGAGACGATCGGCAGTATAGAGCTGTTAAAGAATTTGTTGAGGAAGATTCCAGGGATTTGATTGCGGGTTGGCTGTCTGAAAAGATGCGGATATCAATGGCCGATATCACGTTTTCCTTTAGCCAAGACAAGACTTCCCTTATTGCTATTATCTCCGCATGGAACACGCTACAATGGTTTGGGAGACGAAAAGAGAGGTTTAAATTAAGTCTATCAGAGAAGACACCACCACCCACCCCGTCGTTAGTTTTTGAACGGTCGGTATAAAAATGTGACGTCTTATCTTCCGTAAAGCCACCTTCTGCCCAGAATGCTCTGGAAGGGATGGTAACTTGGAAGTTTTTGTCAAAATTTAACTTGGGGATGGTGTAGTCAATGTCTTCAGGGAAGATAATAAATTTATTTAAGATGGAGGCGTGGCCATACATTTTCTTAGACCACTGTGAAGTAGTTTTAAGGCGAATAGCTGAGTTAGCTGCCATTTGCCTGCCATAAATATCAAGGGGTGTTAAATGAAAAAGAATGTCCATAGCTGCGGAAGGTGTCGTCCGCAGTGCTCCACTAAGGAAAAGTAAGAAAATCACAAAAAAATTAAATCCGTATACAACGCCATCTTTGATGCATGACAGAAACACACACATTATTTGCTATCATTATTTCGACATGCTTCCTATCGAATCCACGTGAACTGTGGAACAAGTACAAGCATGTCAGAAGCCATTTTACATCGAATTTGTGTCAATTCAGGGAATCCCGATCTCGAGGTGAATGTGCGGCAGTTTGTTAGTCAAGTTAGGAATGCCAATGCCATATTGTGGAATGATACGATCGAGATTCATTGGATGGTCGAGCTCATCCACAAAGTCTTCCCGAATATCATTGCTAACCATAAAAATCACAATTGGTTGAATGAACGAGCAATTCTTGCGGCAAAGAATAAAGATGTGGATCACTTAAACTTCACAATTCAAAATCAAATCGTTCGTCCACTGCATTGCTTCAAATCTATCGACTGTGTAACAAACGAAGACGAAGCAACCAACTATCCAACTGAATTTTTAAACTCATTGGATCTGCCTGGCTTGCCACCGTACAATTTACAACTGAAAGTTGGCTCGGTATTTATCATGCGTCAAAATCTGAACCAACGAAAACTATGTAATGGAACGTGTTTGGTAGTGAGACAACTCATGGGCAATGTGATTCACGCGACGATACTCAAAGGAAAGTTCAAAGGTGAGCAAGTGCTCATTCCGAGAATTCCGATAATCCCAACCGATATGCCATTCGAGTTTAAACGATCAACAAATCACAAGGCCAGTCTTTGAGTGTTTGTGGCCTGAATCTAGAAAATGAATGTTTCTCTTACGGTCAATTGTACGTAGCATGTTCACGTGTCGGCAAACCATCCGCTTTGTTCGTTCTCGCACCTGACAACAAAACGAAAAATGTCGTATATCACAAGGTGCTTTAATGAAGAAAATCGACCCGAGTGCAACCCATCCAGCAAATAGTTTAACAGAAAGTAGTGCAACAATGCTACGCGAATCATTTCGACTCACTTCAATAAAGCAAATGCCTTGCTGCCACATGAATTGCATTCATTTCAATGTAATTAAAATACATTTCATTTTGATTTTTGTACTAAAAATAAATTTGTACTAAATATAAATTTTGAACTAAATTCATTTTGAGTATCCAACTGAATTTAATTCAGCTAATAAGTTAACACAACATTTATTGTTTCTGAGGCGGTACGAAGTTAGCCGGGTAGCTAGTTTAAAATAAAATAGAAAGTATTAAAGATTTCAATGAAATTTGTTTACTGTTTTAAATATTGAACAATGCCATTGTGTATGGAATACAATATCGGTTAAATGGTCACCATGGGAGATTTTGAAAACTTCGATTCATGTGAGGTAATTTTCGATGACTTTTCCACGAATTTCTGGATATATTGCTGCCATAATTTCAAAAATATTGGTTTTAATAACTCCAAAGTTTGGTGATTGTCTGCCTAAGTACGATCTTTAGCATATCCCGACAAAGAGAATTCTAACCAGGTCAGATCACAATGATCTTGGTGGCCAATTGATGTCACCAATTCTCGAAATTATGCCTAAAACACAATATCGCCTCTACCTCGGCTTCATCTCGTTGCGTACCATTCGCCTTGAGAGCGTTTTAAATTAGTTTGTTTACGTTTTGTTTTTTTTTTTTTCTGCAAATCTGACAAAGCAAGCAGAAGTTTAGCTCATCTCAACTTCTGCCTCGGGTTAGAGTGTCGTTACGTAGCATTACGTTTTTCTTTACGAATGGAAAACGTGAGGTCGAGGCGGAAGCAACAATGTGATAGGATACATTGATTTCCTATGGTTTAACTCATAGACGTCAGGCGAAGCCGAGGTCGAGGCGATATTGTGTTTAAGGCATTAAATAGCCGGGTAACTTTTCGTGCAATAGAGTCAAATTTGTCTGTGTTGTATAAACTCGTCCTGTTGGAATTACATACGAGTATCGCTCACATCAATATCTTTAATTTCAGTTCAAAAAAGTTGGCAATCAACGCAGAGAATACACCGTAATAGTGGCGCCTTCGTCGTTTTCAAAAAATAAGGCCCGATCACGCCGCTGGTCCACAGCGTGCACCGATCATCATCATCATAGCTGAAGACGATTTTCTTCGAAAAATCGCCGTCAACTTACAGATACACAGATATTACAGAACTGTTATTTTTGTAGTAAATTGCAGCAATCTTAATGTGTTGAGTGGTGGTTAAACGACAAATATTGTAAAATGGCAAGGCAAATCCAACTGTCACTATTAATGACAGATGAATTTGACAGATGCCATATGGCAGAGATGCGAAATCCTTACCTAACCTAAGGTCAATAGGGGTAGGTAAGTCTTGTTGGTTCATGTTTCGAGAGTACCTTCTGATCAAAAAGTACCCGGAATTTTCCAATAAAACGAAAACGGTTCAATTATTCATCGATATTCATTTATTTCCTTCATAGTAATCTCCATTGCAAGCAATACAGCGCTTCCTCCAATCTTCAAGAGATATTTCATAGGCCGTGGTGTAGTGGTAACATCAACGCTTGTCACGCTCTTGCTTCACGGTTCAAATCCTGATCTCAACAATCATCTATTTATTTCATCTGAAAAAAATAAAAAAGTCGATCAATTGCGAAAGCTTAATCAACTCTACTGCGAAGGCATAACATGGCTTAAATGCAACTTGATCGTGATGATGACATCAGGTGGAGGGAAAAAAATACTGTGATCATGAGCAACGGCAAAATGCAAAGCAAACAAGCTCCCCAGTTATCTGGACGCCACCCTTGGAGTTTACAGAAACTTAATACCACCTAAGTTTCAAACCCACTTCACCAATCTTTCTTTCTCTCTTTCTCAATAAAAAAGGCAACCTAATGCAGTGCGAAAACTGGAGAGGTGTCTGCGTGCTGCCTGCTGTGGCCAAGATAATAGCTAGAATCATCCTGGAGCGAATCAAAGAACACACTTGACGCCGAACAAGCAGGTTTCCGCTCTGGATCCTCCTGTGTCGACCACATCAACACCCTGCGGATCATCATCGAGCAATGTGTTGAATATCGATCACCACTTCACCTGTTGTTCATCGATTTTGAAAAGGCGTTTGATAGTGTCAATCGGGAATTTATTTGGCGTGCCTTGCGCAGGAGAGGCATTCCGGATAAATTAATAGCAATTATCAAAGCTACATATGATGGGTCCACATGTCACGTTTTGCGCAGAGGAAGGCTGTCTGAGGAATTCGAAGTCCAAAGTGGGGTTCGGCAAGGCTGCATACTTTCACCAATATTGTTTTTATTGGTGATTAGCGATGTGCTGAATGCGGCCTTATCAACAGGAAATGGAGGAATTCGATGGACTCTTACATCTGAACTCAAACACCTCGACTATGCCGACGATGTATGCCTACTGTCTCACAGAATAATGGACCTTCACCAAATGACAGCAAATGTGGAGAGGGAAGCAGACGTCGTTGGGCTGAAAATTAACTCGGCAAAAACAAAAATGATCAGCCTAGGACCAAACTCATCAACTCATATATGCATTGCTGGACAAACGGTTGAGAGAGTAGAGAGTTTCCAATACCTTGGGAGTATTGTCTCAACCGATGGCGGAACCGAACTGGATATAGCCAGCCGAATAGGTAAAGCAAAATCTGCGTTTGGGATGCTATCCATAGTTTGGCGAAGTAATGCAATTAGCTTAAACACCAAGCTACGACTGTTCCGTTCCAACGTTGAATCCGTGTTGCTATATGGATGTGGTACCTGGAGAGTGACCGTCACTATCACGAGGAAGCTGCAAACGTTTGTCAATAGGTGTCTACGTTACATCTTAAGGATATTCTGGCCAAACCGTATCTCTAACGAACAGCTTTATCAGAGAACGGGCCATGAACCTATAGGCACAACCATACGACGACGAAAGTGGCAGTGGATCGGTCACACTCTCCGAAAGGGTGACAGGTCCATAGCTAACCAAGCGATGCAATGGAACCCGCTTACCCAGGATGGCAGGATACGCGGCGGTCCTAGGAGTACGTGGCACAGAACAGTTGAGAAGGAAGCACGGCAACTGGGAAAGAGTTGGGGAGAGCTGAGGCACATTTCCAGAAATCGCACACGATGGCGCGTAGGCGTTGTAGAGGCCCTAGGACCCACAAGGGGATACAGGACATAAGTAAGTCTTTCTCAATTTCTACAAACGTCCATGCCCTGAAATCATTTAATAATATTCATATCCCATTTGGCGCGCGCAAATTATAAAAAAAAAATAGG
This sequence comes from Pocota personata, assembly GCA_963082735.1. Lineage (NCBI taxonomy): Eukaryota > Metazoa > Arthropoda > Insecta > Diptera > Syrphidae > Pocota > Pocota personata. The sequence continues at coordinate 190,818,894 of OY720430.1, forward strand.
CCGATTTTAGAATCGCCTTCAGATCCTTCTGGAAATTCTCCTTTATCGGCTCAATTGTCTGAAAACGCCTTCCGCGAAGCGGTAACTTGAGTCGTGGGAATAGGAAAATCTCACAAGGTATACGGAGCTTGCGGAACGGTATGAACGTTGTTTTGTGTGAGCCGGTGCTATGTCGTGGTGAAGAAACCACGAGTGGTTTCTCCACAATTCTGGTCTCTTGCGACGATCATTTTCCCTCAAAAGCTTTAATACGCTCACGTATTACTCCTTATTTACTGTCTTGCCTGGCGGAAGAAATTCGGAGTGGACCACAACAATCAAAGAAAACGGTCAACAAAGCCTTGATTTTTAATCGACTTTGTTGTGGTTTTTGAGTTTTGGCTCGTCTGAGAAGCGCCATTCCGATGATTGTTCTTTAGTTTCGATGTCATATTCACAGACCCATGTCTCGTCATCGGTAATGATGCCATCGATAACATTTTGGCCCAAAGAAAGCATTTCTTTAGCGACATCAATGTAATGCTATTTCTGCAACAAATTCAGCAAATTCGCAGAACACAAGAAACACTGACTTGTTTCCAAAGCTATCACGCACAAACTCCCGACAAATGGCTCTCAAACAGATGTACCAACCTAAAAAGAAAAGCTTTTGACAATATCTCAAGCGCGGTTTGTTTGAATGTTAAACTCCGGATACTTTTTGATCAGAAGATATAAAACTTTATCTTCAACAAAATTTGGTGTAGTCAACTGAGTAGATGATGACATCGACTGAACTGGAATATTTTTTAAAATAACCTTTGACCTTTTCAACATTTCAATATATGTAGTTATGTACTTTAAACCAAATCAGCCAATGACTGCAGATAATTCGAAATATGCTCGAAATACATGTTAAAAGATTACTTAATCCTCGTAAATACTTTTGACAGAGCTGATCCCCTACGAAATTGAGTAAATAGAAGTCTGGGAAATTTCGATCTAAAATGTCGATGTCCCCGCAGTTAGAATGCAAACGTGCAAAAAATCACCTACCACCTAAGACTCTCTCCCAAAAGCGCACACCTACATAGGTTTCGCCTCTGGCATTTAACATATGAACTGATTTTCTTAAATGGTCCCTGGTACCAAATGGTACGACACAAAGATACTAGGGTCATCTATAAAGTATAAATTTTATTTGGATATATCGGCAGACATCATGGCATATCTGAGAATGAAAAGGCAGACGAACTGGCACCAGTCACCAAAAGTTACTGTTAAATCTGAATTTAAATACAAATTTCTTATTTGACTTCTGACCAACCAAGCGATCACGTGACTAACTGATGAATACTTTAATCGATTTATTATGCACAGAGAAGGTTGATGAACCATTTACAATGAAAACAACAATTTGCCCTTAGGTGCTGATAGGTCACTAAATATTTTCTCGCACGTCCATCAAATGCATGATGATTGTTTTTGTCAAAGGATTTACAAAACTCACGAATTTGTTTAGTGTGACTGAAAAAAGGATCAAAGACAGGTTTCCAAGTGCATCATTCTGAGCCTTAGACAAGACCAAAATAAACACTGTCCCGTAAAATATATTTCATCAGAAACTTTTCGAAATGCAAATGAAGTCCAATGAAGCCCTTAGGCCTTGGTAATTTCTTGAGAAAATTATCACATCCAACAGATTAATAAGCATACCTGCCATCTGTTATTTACAATTTTGTTTAGGTAAACAAACTGACACATTTATGAAAAGGGATTTTGCAGTCCATACAGTTGATAAGCCCTGACCTAAACTATTCAAATTAAATGTAAACAAGCAAACATACGCATGTTTATAATTATTTAACATCATGACAAATCATTTCAATAAATGATATAATTCCCATTCATGACAGCGGAAGGCATAAAAATCATTGCAAAACAGATCCACTTTCTTCCAATTAAAGGTATCTATGGCTATTCCATAATGAGTTGGCTCTAACGATGATATTTCAATCTCTACGCTGTCCACTCCATCCACATAGTTCGCATTCTTTGCCTATTAACCATCGAATGCAGCATCAGGTAAATTCTCAACTTAGGTACTCTCTTAACACACTCTCGAAGAATACTATCAAAATAGAGAAACAACGGAGCAAAACAAAACGATGAAACTATCTACCTGTGGATAGTGGACAGATGGAAAATAGTACAGTTGTCGACAACGAGCAGATGATCTTTCCCGAGCGATGATCGTGACAACAAAAGAGAGTAACCACCAAAGAAACCATCGCCGCCGGCCAAAGAAGAAGAAAGGTATCACAAAGAGATTTGAATGTATTTTTATGTTTTATGTTAACCCATGTGCTTACAGCTTAATATTAAAAGATGCATAAATGGTTGGAGGTAAACTATACCATCGGAGCTATGCAAAAACCATTTCTTTTTTCATCATCAATCCATCGGTAGACACCAACAGGTGCGTACGCGTGCTCTTAAGACTTTCCATTGATATCCGAGTGTATCTGTTTAGCAGAAGTATCTGAACGAACGCAGTAGTATTTTGTGGAACGCGTGTGTAGAAAGTGAAACTAGTGTAATTTGCACTCACATTGTAGTTCGATTAACGCAGAGACCGGTAAACAACAGAAGACATCGTTAAAATGGTAAGAATTTTTAATTGTAAACATTTTTCTGTAAATAGAAACTATGAAGGGTTCAATGAATTCTTAGATACGAAACGGGGATGTTGAACTTTATCGTGAGTTTGTTGTCATTCTCTAGGTGGTGTTTACATTTTTTTTTTTTTTTTTGAGCAGATTTGTCATAATACGAATTTCTACTCTAAAGTGATAATTGACTGGAGTAGCGATAGAGTAGATCAGTAGACTATATGACTATGCTAATGAATTTATTGAATAAGTTTTCCTGATATTGACGGAACACATACGAGTATGTACTTCAACACTTATTTTCAATTGCAATATGCATTGTGGAACTTTAATAGAGAGAAATGAATATTATCGGAAATGAGGGCTGTAGGAAATAGATTTTAAGATTATGCCAAAAATGGCTTCCGCGTAATTAAGCCCCAGGCAATAAGGTGGGGCCTACAATGTAAAATAAATCTCCAAAATGTAAATATTATTTTATAACGAAATAAGGCCCCATTTCACTTGTGGAATTAGGACCCCAAAGTAAAGACAAAAATGCTCCAAAAATAATTGAAAAATTAAAGAAATTCCCAATAACAGAACATTTAGGCCGATTCCCGCCTCATGAACTTAAATTTTATTAAACTCAGCTGAGATTTAAACTTTTACTTAAATCATTAGATGGAAAATGAATCATGAAGTTGTTACCATTATACGAGTATTATTGAATTCTAAAGAGTTTTAATTCTTTTTGTAATATTGCAGCAATTGCTTCTAGAATTTGTTTAAGACCATTATTTGGATAATACAAAAAAAAACCTTACAATCGTTCAGAATAGTTTTAAAATTTTAATAAGTTTTTTAAGATTTTTTAGAATTAACAAAAATAAAATAGAAATAATACGGGGTTATTCATTTTGTGCTGTAGTATTTTTAATTTAAATAAAATAAAAAATGTTAAAGATTTCAATGAAATTTGTTTACTGTTTTCAATTTTGGACTATTCCATTATAAAAGATTTTTAAACATCGACACAGATTAGTAACTGGATGCCCTTGTTGACAGGGTTCTCAATAGCTCACTTAAACCACTAAGAGTCCATTGTGCCCAATATTAAGAACCCTGGGAACCTAAAAATTTCAATCTTCGACCGCTTCGACTAGATAAATATCTGAATCTCTGGAATTTTCTTATCTCAATGCTATCTAGCTCATCCAGCTCTGAAAAGAAGTACCTGCCAAAAGCACGGCTTCTTTTGGTGGCCAGAGCTGGACAATTACACAGGAGATGATGAACGGATTCTATTTCCTCTACGTCCCTGCAGCTTCTACAGTAGTCGTTATGAGGTAACCCTATCACACAGTGTCCTGTCATAACAGCTATATGGATATCCCTTCGACTTAGTTCTATAAGATTGATAGATCTCTTTTTGACATAATGATTTGACTGTAGCGCATGTATCTAATCGACACCAGCGTTCATTAGCCTCCTCATTAGACTCGATGTTTATCTCCCTGTACAAGGTACTAAGCGGTACACTAGCCTCGGAAAGGGCCCGCAAAGGGCTTATAAGTGAACCTTCTCTGGTTAGTTCGTCCTCTTTGTCGTTACCGGATATATCCACGTGGCCCGATACCCAGCACAGGGTCACCGTGTTAGCCGCTGTATCGTTTTTTACAAATTTTTACGAGCTTGGATCTTAGTGACAATGACTGTAACGCCTTAATGAGCGCTTGGCTATCAACATAGGTGCTGATTATTTTTGCCCTGAAATATCTTCCACAATATCCACAGCTTGTTTAATTGCAGTAATTTCAGCTTGGAGGACACTGCAACCATCCCTAAGTCTAAACGAGCGATGCACATTTCGAGACTCACAGTAGACGTCGGCACCAGTACCGGCAATCATTTTGGGTCTGTCAGTAAAGATGGCCAGTTCATTCTCGAAACAGACTCTTCCCTCATCCCATTCCTCCCTAATACGAATTCTAATAGACAACTTTCTGTTGCGTTTGGAATGGAGATGATGTAGTCCGTTTCCGTCCGGAGTCTCAATATATTCCATCGCTTTAGAATTGAGGCATGACCGTAGGGTTTAGCGTACCATAGACCGGCTTCCCTTAGTCTTAGTGCAGTTTTGGCTGCCGTGTTTCCACAGTATATGTCAAGTGAAAGAAGATTCAGTATTGTTTCTAAAGTTGCTGTCGGTGTTGATCTCATCGATCCCGTTACCCCCAGACAGTGTGCCCGTTGAATCTTTGTAACGCTTTCAGGTTGATATTTCTTTTTGAGAAAAATAGGTACATAACAATTTTTTTTTTATTTTAATACAAACGCCTCCTTAAACTTTGTTTATGACCTGTCAATGTCAAAACGTCAGTCAAGGTTTACATTTTTATAATGGTGAAGTTCACGAACGAGCAACGCAATTCTGAGTTGGTGGTCTCAATTTTAAGAGCTTTTGTTAACTTCGATTCTTCTGAAGTAATATTCGATGACTTGTCAGCACATTTCTGGCTGTATTGCGGCCATAGGTTAGGGTAGGTAGATGGTTGCCTTGTGTCAAATATAGTCACTGCTCACTTAGACCAAAAATTCGGGTCCATTTTGCCCAATAATTTAACCCTGGAAACGTTATAAAGTCCGCTGTTAGAACCACACAGATAGCGATATAAATCTCAGGAGGTCCGTAATCTCTACATTACCTAAGTCCTCCAATTCCGAGAAAAATAACTTCCTAGAGTGCTCATTCTTGTAACGGATAGGACAGAACAATCACACAGCAGGTGACGAACTGATTCAACTTATTTTTCGTCCCTACAACTTTTACAATAGTCGTTATGTAGTACACCGAGTCGCTCCGCGTAAACGCCAATGGCACAATGACCAGTAATTATTTCAGAAACGACCCGTGTATTATAAAGGCTAAGTTTCACCAGAGAAGTTAATCTTTTCTTGTTGAAGGCCGACCACAGCGCCCTGGCCGTTGCGCATGTTTCCAGATGAATAAATCGTCTGTTTGCTCGATAGGTGGTTTCATCTTCTATTTTCTTCCGGGGAGAACTAATTGGGGTTACTACAAAAGGGAAGGCCCGCGATAAGTGCAGCGCCGACCCTTTGCTAGCAAACTCGTCAGCCCTTTCATTTCCTTCGATATCCATATGCCCTGGTACCCAGCAGAGGGTCACCGCATTGGCTCTGAATATTCCATTTAAGACTAATTTGCAGATCCTCACAAGCCTTGATCTAGTTACAGCAGAGTACAGAGCCTTAATGGCTGCTTGGCTGTCTATATAGGCAGTTATCGTTTTGCTAACGATATTACTCTCGCGTATAATATCCGCAGCCTGTATGATAGCTGTGATTTCGGCCTGAAAGACGCTGCAGTCGTCGCTTATTCTAAAGGAGTTGTTTATTCCTAGGGTCTCACAATAAACTCCGGATCCCGTGCCAACGTCCATCTTAGAACCGTCGGTATAGAACGTCAGTTCCTTTTTCATCATAGTTCTTAGGTTCCTCCAGTGCGTTCTTTCAGGAATTCTTATACTGAATCGCCTTTCAAATACTAGCGTCGGGGTCATGAAATCAGTTTCCGCCGATCTGCTGGTAGTCCCCCATCGGGATAAAATGGAGGCATGGCCGTAAAGGTTCGATGACCATAATCGGCCTTCTCTCAGTCTTACAGCGGTTTTAGCCACCAGACTGCTACAGTATATATCAAGCGGAATTAAACTGAGCATGGTTTCCATTACCGCTGTTGGTGTTGTTCTTATTGACCCCATGACTCTGATACACCTCTGGATTTTGGTGAGGTTTGAAAGCTGATATTGCTTCTCAAGAACCATCCACCATACTAGTGAACCATATGTGAGAATGGAACTTACGACCGCTGTGTATATCCAGTACACAACAGCTGGTTTAAAGCCCCACGTGTTGCTGAATGCCTTTTTGCAAGAATAGAAAGCTGCGCTAGCTTTTATGATGCGTTCGGCAGTGTTATCCTTCCAGTTCAGTTTGGAATCTAGAATTACGCCCAGGTATCGAGCTGAACGTGAAATACTTAGTCCGATACCACCGATGTTTGGGGGTCTGAAGGTAGGAATTGATCTCTTCTTAGTGAAAAGAACTACCTCCGTCTTTGATGGGTTCACTCCCAGCCCTTTGCTGCTGACCCAATTATTCACTAGTTATAGTGCGAGATTGAGTCTTTCGCTTAGAATTTTCCCGAAACCAGGATGACCACATCGTCGGCATAGGCCATCGTGGTGAAGCCGAAGATCCCATCCTACGAGGAGCCATATTAAAGAAGACAGAAATCCGACTTGGGGGGTTCCTCTGCAGACCCTTCTCCGGATGGTTACATCTCCTAGCGTTGAAAATATAACCCTCGATTGAAGCATATGTGCAATTCAATTGCAGGTGCCCATGTTTAAATGAGCTCTGTGAAGGCTATCCAGGATCGCATCAGTGTTTACGTTGTTAAAAGCCCCTTCAATGTCTAAAGTATGTTGGTTTTTAATTGTTAGACACGATCGTTTATAGACACGATCTTAAAACGTTGGCTGCCAATGGATCACTGGTGATCAAAACAAAAATCTTTCCCCAGGTGCCAAGCAGGAATATACATGTTAGGATGAACATGTAACCGCTGAGATCTTTTACACTAGCAATAGTAGCCATGTTTAAGATATGTTTGAATATGATTTTTTTATAGTGATCACCGGTGATACATTTGTGTTTGGAACTTAAAATTGACTCTTTTTTTGTGCATGTATCCCCGTGGAAGCCGTGGCTCAGTGATTAAGTGCGCGATCAGTGTTCTACCTCTCGCAAACGTCTGACAAACATCCGAAAGCTTCTCTCAATCGAAAACAAAATGCCCTTCGGAAACTGCCTAAAACTGTAGGTTCCAACCTGCATGTTGATGTTATTCAGTGCGTAGTTAGAGTTCGGAGTGAACGAGCTTTTGTATTTTGTGCTTTTATGTTAAAAAATTGTTAAAGAAATGGATCCCGAACAAATAGTTGAAATGTTGGAAGCGACAGAAAATTTTCGTGATAGTTCAAGCAATTTTAGTGCGGATGACGACGATGTTTACATCCCGGATTATGATAGTGATAAGTGATAACACTTCCGATGAAAATAGGCAAGGAAATCGGAAAGTCAGAACAGCAGAAGCTGATACTACAACAGAGGTATATCGGAAAGAAATTCCAGTTATATGGGCTTCTCCCGCAACTGGAAATAACTTAGAGCAGTTCTTAGAAATTTTCACATTGCAGCAGATTAGTCATCAGGAACGCGGTTTACCGTCTGAATATTATAGAACATTTTTGACAGATACGATTATAGATATCATTGTTGAAGGAACAAATAAAAGTGCGAACAATTACATACATATATCGGTCTAGAAATCGAAGGAGCAGTAGGATAAATGAGTGGAAAGATACTGGACGTAAGGAGATTATGGAGTTTTTAACCATAGTCATGTACTTAGGGACTAACAAAAGTTCACTTAGTTGATTGAATAATAAAACACAAAAATAATTTTAACTTTAGATATTTAATCTTCATCTCTTTTTTAATTTCTCCACATAATTCCCATTTATTTCAATACATTTCTTCAGCCGATAGATCCATCTTTCAAAACAGCTTTCAAAATCCTCTTTTTGGAGTTTTTCGATTTAGATATTGACTGCATAAATAATCTCCTCATTAGATGTGAAGATTTTTTCCCTCAAATCTTTTTTTTATTTTCGGAAAGAGCCAAATGTCACACGGCGCTAGATCCAGAGAATAAGGTGATGGGCGAATTTCATTGATGTCTGAGAGTGCAAGAAAGTTGTTGGTTTTTTCAGCAGTGTGCGCAGGTGCATTGTCGTGGTGCAAAAAGTAGCGGCGCAGCTCCTCTTTTTGCCGGTGTCCTAGTAAATTTTGGAAAACTTGTGGTAAGCAAGTTTCAGTATTCCAATTAGCAGTGACTGTCTGACCAGTTTTAAGCGGGATGACGGTGACCACTTTCGCCCTGGTGAAGTACATTGACGTCATAACTTTTGTCGCTAACTTTTGTTGTTTGGCCTTTACTGAAGCATTTGCACTTTCTGGGCTCCATACTATGGACTGCTGTTTGGTTTCCGGATCGTACTTGAAAAACCAAGATTCATCACCTATAGCGATCTTATTGAAGCAGCTTGACTCTCCATTTTCAAACTTATCCAGGAAATATTGAGCAAAACGAACACGCGCCTCTTTTTGCTCTCCATTCAAAAATGTTTGGAACCCAACAACGAGCTGACTTCTTTAAATATTTCAGGTGATAATTTAAAATTTGTGACACAGCCATGGCATTTAAGCCGAGTTCATCCTCTATCATGCCTGTGTCATCCTGGCATCTTGGTTAATTTTAACCTTCTCCAGGGCCACATTTGTATCGTCGGTCGAGGATTTAGGCCGACCTTCACGAGATTCATCCTCCACAGAAAAATGGCCAGTCTGGAATCTTCGAAACCACTTTCAAATAGTAACAAAAGATGGTGCATTTATTCCGTAGGCATCCATGCAGAATTTTGACTGGCGTGAGTTGACGTCGAAATCCGAAGAGAATGGCAAAACAAAATTCTTCCTGTGTTGGCAGTGGAACTTCAACCGAGCTTACGTCACTAATTTTTCACTTTCTCGTCTCCATTTATACCCATTGTTCTGAAATTTGGAAATAAATATTGTTAGATTATAAGCAACAGAAATGCATCTTTTCTTTTCAAAAATTACTAAATTGACAACAACTCAGAGAACTTTTGTTTGTCCCTACGTTCATATATGGGTCTAGTAAAGTAACCTTCAATCATAGAAGATTTGTCAATTCTTTCGTTTCACATGTTATGCCTCAGATTTTGTTAAAATTCATGCACTTCGAAAATAGCAACCAAGCATTTGAAACATCATCTAAAACTTTTAAATTTGACAAAATTGTTGGTAATTGACGAACTTGGTAATTGATGAAAGCATGATCCCTTTCCACGGTCGCTTAGGATTTCAATAATATCTTCCATGGAAAACACATATGTATGGGGTTAAGGCTGGCGGATACTGAAGGCTATATTTAAAATTTTAAATTATACACTGAAAAGTCAAGCACAACAACAGGTCTATCCCTTTCAACCAATTTTTGCATTCATCTAATGGAAGGTTACTTTGGAGAAGACCGAACTCTAACATTCTTTCTACACGTCCATGGAATTGGCTAATGTTTGTGTTAATAGAAAAACGCATCTACAGGGAACATTACGAAAGAAAAGAAAAGGCTTGCCTAAATTGATTGAAAAGTTAAAAATATGAGAATGTACGAGTATTTCTTATGAAAAGTCTGGTACTGGAGATGCTGTTTGTCCACAGATGCTTTGTAGAACTTTGAGGGTAGAATGGGAGTCTAATTTCGCCTCGAGGTATGAACCTTCAGTCTCCAAATATGAAGTTTAAAGTAAATCCATCCAAAAGTTTGGGCGGCAGTCTGTGGTACAGACAGACAGTCACACAGATAGACAGAATTGTGAGACCCACTTTTCCGAGTTTCTCTACGATAGTAATGCCACGAAATAATTGTCACGAAACCAATATATGCTCTTCATAGGAACAATTTAAAAGATAACTAGATTAATCTTAGATCCAGCCAAATATATTATCAGTGAATGTTTTCAATGCGAAAAATTCTGTGCAATTTATTTAGATTGTTAAGAAAAGCGAATCTAGTTATGCCTTAACCCCGATTTATGAAAGGAAAGTGTACTGAAGATACGAGTTTAGATTTTTCGAGTAATATCTATCATGCATTGGATACGAATAAGAAAGAAGCTGATATGTTTCTTGACTTAACAAAAGCTTTTAATGTTGTGAATCACGAGAAACTTCTGCAGAAGTTGAACACAGCTTCTAGCTGAATAGAACCTTTTTTTTATAATTTGCACGTGTTACAGGGGATATGAATACCCTTATACTAATTTTTAGAACACGTGCGTTTTTGTGGAAAGGAAGAGACAGAGAGAAAGACAGAGTGGTGTGGTTTGAAACTCAGGTGATATTAAGTTTCTGTAAACTCCAAGGGTGACTGTCCAGATAACTGGGGAGTATTTTGTTTTGTTTTTCGCTATTATTGTCGTTGCTTATGATTCACTGTATTTATTTCTATCCTCCTGATGTCATCATCACGATCAAGTTGCATTTTGGCCATATGACCAACCTACTGCCAGTGTTATGCCTTCACAATAGAGTTGACTTATCTTCCGCAAGTGATCGGCTTTTTTTATTTACACTGCCGATCAATCGAATAGACTCAAGATTTCTTTTATAGAATATTAATTTTTTTTAGAGAAAAAACGATCTGAATTTGTAAAAGTATATTTTTAAATTACTCGGTATTTAATTCTTTAATAAACAAAACAAAAATTTGTGTTCTAAGATAAAAGGTTATTTTTTAATATTTTTTATGTGGGTGAACTTAAATAAATGGCCACTTTTATATAAATGTTAAAATCTTCAAAAAACTTAGCGTTAAACAGTATTTTCATAATATTTTAATTGATTAATAATGTGTATAGCCACCTTTATTTGAAATCACTTCATAAATTCTGTTAGGTATTGAATCGTAAAGAGACTTTAAAAGATCCAATGATAATTCGCTCTAAGCGCTCTTAATGGCATTTTTTAATATGTCGATGTCTTCAAATTGTCGCCAGATTGATAGACTTTACATGAAAGCCATCCCCATACGTTTTCGATTATATTGAGGTCAGGAGAGTACGGAGGCCACTCCATTAGGGTAACATTTTGGTCCTTAATCCACTTCTTTACCACTCGAGCGGTATGTATTGGGACATTATCATGTTGAAATGTCCAAGGTAATGCCCCAAAAATGTTAGAAAAGTGGGGAAATGCTTTTTGGAGCAACTCCCTGTAGCGTGTGGCATTCATCTTAGTTGAAACGAATTGAAGTTCGAATGCCCCATAGTAGGAGATGGCACCCCACACCATTACACCCCCCTCACGGCTATGGTGACGGGTTAAATAGTGTTCATCCTTTCTTACGTCATGGAAGTAGTAATTAAAACCATCTGGTCCATCCAAATTAAAGCGTTTTTCATCAGAAAAAACGATTTGGTACCATTTCCTATTCCATGTCATGTGCCTATGAGCAAAAAGAGAGCGAGCATGCTTACGAACGGCGGTAAGCGGTGGTTTTTTTTTCAATTTCAATCTCTTTAGATGCTTTGCTTTGCGTATCACTCGCCGTACGGTAGCTATACTTGCATTTACTCCCAAATTTTGTCGAATTTTGACAGCAGAACATATTGAGTTTGAGGCTTCTCGGAGAATTCTTCGCTCTTCGTAAGCCGTAAGTGCTTTCCTAGCGGGCTTTTTCATATTTTTTCCATAATTTGATGGATTTCTCAGAAAATGAGAGACAACAGTCTGACTTCTAGAGACTTTTTCTGCTATCTGCCTGGTTGTAAGATTGCTATCTCGATAGGCCAGTATTTTGCTTTTTTCCTCCGAAGTGATGCACCACGACCCATTTTATATTTATTTAATAGAAAATTTCGAGAAATAACACAATGCACCTTTCAACTTACAGAGCTAATCACTAACTAAAATTACAGCCTCTGAGTCTATTCTGGTGATCGCCTAAAAAGCACTTTTTGTTGGCATAAGCAAAGCAAAATAGGAATAGAACCTAACTGTACAATTTTTGCAGCTAACTCTTATCTCTTAAATTAGTCCAATATTCCACTTTAAAAACAACAACAAAGATTATGGCAATAGCCTTTTGCATAAAAGAGAAAATCAAAGTGTAAAAGACAAAACATTGTTGAGTTTATTTGATTGATTGGCAGTGTATTTCATGCGAAATAAATAGATGATTCTTGACATCAGGATTCGAACCGTGAATCAACAGCGTGACAAGCGATGATGTTACCACTACACCACGGCCACCCTTAGATACACCAAGAATTGAGACAATTGTTGTGAGAAATTGCCTTCTCTGCAATATAACATCATAATGATTTTCACCCTAAGACGTATTTCAGAGGAAATATTGCAAAAAAAAACCCAAATTGGGCGCCATTTTTTCAAGATGATGGCGCGAGCCGGAGTGGGTCCAAAACTCAGAATATTTTTGAAAGATAAAACTTCCTATTGACTGGACTACTATGAGTATAAAAAAATCTCTTACAATATCTATAAATCTTGCAGTCTCGTGTTTCAAGTCCTTGACTTATTCACATATGTAATTTATTAATCAGCTTCTACAAATCTATCGGGGTGATTACAAAAACGAGCTTCATAATAATTTTCTTCTAATAAACAACGTCATTTAAATTACATTCCAATTAAACATTAGGTAAAAACCGATTCGCTAACTCCGTACTGATTACTGCAGGCAGAAAGAGAATCACGCGATAAGACTAAGGCCAACGGGGATCACTTCGACATCAACCATCACTAGGTATGCGATAAGCAAATCCCAATCGTACTCATTAAATTACTATTCAATTAGCTGTACTATTATTACTGATAATAGATTCTACATCCATTGTTGATTGGAACATAGATCATTATTCTAATGCAATTGACACAATGACACCTCACCAACATAAGACCTCAACGAAGACCCAGGGTCAGAAGAGATCATCCTGCCGAATTTCGAAAAATAAAAGAAACAAATTACTAGATTTTTCTCACTTAACACTGGAAATAATTTCTTTTTTTTTTTTTTGGAAAATGCGTAATTTGCAATAAAATGGAAAAAAAAATGCTGAATGAGTGATAGGACATTACTTTGGGTTTTCTCTCTCATTTCTGTACGAATGTCTATTTCTAGAGAGATAACAAGTTCAGATTTCCGTTTCGAAAAAAAAAAAAAACAAGAAGAACGAATAAAGATTTGCAATTAGTTTGTGTATGAGCGAGAAAACATCTCCGATCGAACTTCTTCACAAAAGCATCGGCTTTATTCATTGATCGTTTAATCATTCAATTGAGAACGCGGATACCATTAAAGTCGCTGGTTGTGATTCAAAAAAACATTGCATCTCTTAACGACTGAAGTGAACTAGAAAAAAAAGTAGTATTTTACAAAAAAGTATTAGAAACTACACCTCCAAAGGATATAAATATTTTACAATACTCCACAATCGAAAGGATACTTTTTTTTTTTGGATTTCATCGCACTTTTAAATACAACAAAAGGTAAATATCTAACACTGTAGCGCTTAAATTAAGTGACAATAAATAATAGAGGATACACAGGATCAGATTTTCTACTTGTTGGTTTTCAAAACAGTTCTAGTGTACATTTGACGAAACAGTGATTTAGTTAAGGTTACAATTTCCTTCATAAAGTTCCAACTTTAACCATTCACTTTATCTATGCACCTACTTAAGAAATATTTAAGAATACCACATCGAAAATAGCAAAATCTGGTTGCAGATAAATACAGTCTTACAGGGTGTTTCATTCGTAGTGTGAAATACGAGTACTTTGGGGGTGATTACTTGGTTCAATACAGGAAAAAACATTGTATGACCACTTTATATCACTTATCACGTAATAACTCTTTAACGGCTATGGCTTGAAGTTTAGCTTTTATCATTTTCAAAAAATAAATTAAGGAGTAAATAAAAAGGTAAAATTACTTTTGCAATTTGAAAAACAGTTATCGAGCTACAGCATCGCGATATCGGAAAACATATATATATATATCGATACCTTCCCGGAAGAATGTATTAAGCGACAATTTTTCAGCAAATGACTTTTTGGCATGCTCTTATAAATTGTGCCAAGCGCCACGTTTTGATCTTGGTTTGACGTCTCTACCATTGATACAAATGACACTAGAGAGAAATAAAAATTGCTTAATACCACAAAATACGTAAATAATTACCTGCACAGGAAGTTTTATTTGTTTCCGGTAAAATTTTGAAAATGTCGCTTAATACATTCTTCCGGGAAGGTATCGATATATATATATTTTTTTTTTTTGAAATTATTTTAAACTCGATTATTTCGAAAATTTATTTAAAGTGAGACAATTCTATATAAATGTGTAGTACAAAGCATTAACCTTCAAATAACAGAAATGCGTCTAGAGGTCATTATTTAGTAACAGGAAGTTGAAAAAAAAAGACGAAAGAGAAGTATAAAAGTGCTTCATTTGCCGTGAGTTCCAGAGCAGTTACAATAAATATATTATACATATGTATGTATACATACCTTTTTTGGCAGTTTTTTTGATTTTTCTCGAAATCTGATGAAGCAAAAATAACGAAACTATTCATAGGCACGTCGTTACCTTTCATTTGATACACAAAAAAAAAATGGTTTCTTAATTTTACTATAACCTCCAAAACTTTAAAAGTTTTCCACTTTTGCAAAATGTTACTTTAGACCTAGATTACTCGTAGATTAGATAAGATTGATCACTGCGGCCACATGTGGGCCTATTGTGAGCTCATCCATGATGCCGGATTTAATGATGGATCCGGCTATGTCATTGGGTGCGCTGGCAGATATTTCTTCTGCTTTGAGGTAGAAGTTACCTAGAAAACGATGACGTGTTCTGATAAGACAGTCACAGTGGCAAAGTAAATGTTCTGCTGATTCTTGGCCTCTATTGCACATTCTGCATACGTCGTTTTGTGCAATATCCATGGCCATGAGGTGTTTTGTAACTCCGCAGTGTTCCGTTAAGAAACCTGTGACCAAGCGAACTGACTCTTACTTAGTTCTAAGAGTTGTTTCGTTGTCCTATCTGTTACTTACAGTTTCCATCCAGTAATGATGCGCTTTTTCTTTGAGCCAGTATTTAATTCTGCTTTTTGTAGTGCTGTTGGGTATTTCGCAGAATAGTCTTGGCATCAAGATCAAGAATCAGCTTTTTCATTACCTTCATAACCGCTGTGGCCAGGTACCCAAATGAGATGAACTCTGTGCTGGTCAATGTTATGAGCAGTTGAAGGCAATCCCATACTAGTTTTGAGGTAATTTCATACGCCTTAATTGCAAGCAATGATGCTTTGCTATCTGAGAGAACATAAATGTTCTTGTTGGTTATAGATCTGTTCATGTTTTCCCGGATACACAACTCTATTGCATGTGTTTCGGCTTGAAATACTGAGCTACTTTTATCCATACTTTCGTATGGGAGAGTATTCGTGTTCAGTCCATATACTCCAGCCCCGACTCCTTCATCTGTTTTCGATCCATCTGTGTACCAGACATGAGAGTCTCTAGTAAATGTAGGTTTATTTTGTTCCCAGTTACATCTATCTGGAAATGTAACCTTGCAGTTGAGGCTGAAGTGGAATTTCGGAAGACATTTGTCTGTTATACTTACTCGTATTTCAAGTAGTTCATTCTTTTTTATTTCTTGTACAAGATTAGCGTGAATAGATCTTGTATTCTTTTTATCATCTGCGATGAGCACAGCTTCTTTCATGATATAAAGATGATGGGAGTAGTTCTCATGGCTCCTGTAACACCCATACAAGCTAGTCTGTGTAATTTATTGAGCCTGACTTGTGTGGACCTTTGTTTGTTTTTTTGCCACCATATGGATGCAGCCTATGTGAAAATAGGTCTCGCTATGGCTGTATAAATCCATAGAGTTATTTTTGGATTTAATCCCCAGTTCTTGCAAAGATGACTTCTGCCGGTCCACAGGAAGATCCTGGCTTTGTCTATGGCTCTCTTAAGATAAGAATTCCATATGAGTTTTTCATCCAGGGTCACCCCAAGGAATTTGACTTCTTTTGAGAATTCTACCTTTTCACCAAATAGTGTGGGTTTTCTTCTCTTAGTGAAACCAATTATGGTACTTTTCTTAGGGTTGACATTTAAGCACACTTTCCTGCACCAGCCGGCATCCAGGTTTAATACCCTCTGGAGGCGATCCAAGTTTATTTCTTCGAATTTACCTCTGATTAGGATAGCAATGTCATACTCGTACTTTAGACCTATGTGCGGGTTTATTTTTTGTCAGGGTAGAAAAGGCTCAAACTCGATGCAGGTCCATTGTATGTACTACCAGGAAGCAACTCCTGAATGAATTTTTTTGTTTTTTTCATTAAAATACGAGTAAGAGCTTCAGTGGAGGGTAGCCATTGTTTAGTGGGTAGTGTGTTTGCTTCTGACCCGAACTATACAGGTTCAAGCCCGGACGGGGAACAGCAACTACAGCCACCCCAGCATAAAAGCGAAACGAATAAAATCCAAGTTTTTCCAACCACTACACCAAAAGGAGTTCTGCTTGGTAGTACAATGGACTTCGTATGCGTCTGAGTGCTCCGGCTTTGCCAATAAGCAAAATATGACTCCAGAGACTCCATTGCATCCACAAAAAGAGGCCGTATTGCGTGGATTTCATGCCAGAGAGGAGTGATTGGACCGTATTTTTTCGTCGATGAAAATCACCGCCATGCAGTTCGCTATTGTATCAAGTTGGAAGACTATTTTTGGCCAGAATTGGATGGACTTGACATCAGTAATATGTGGTTCCAACAAGACGGTGCCACATACCACACAGCTGGTCAAATAATTGATCAATTGAAGAGGAAGTTCGATAATCGTGTAATTTTGAGAAATGGTCCGGTCGAATGACCAGCTGGCTCATGCGATTTAAGCCCGATTAATTTATTTTTATGGGATTACGTTAAGTCTTTGGTTTATTCCAACAACGTTAGAGCAGCTCAGGATAAACATCGAACTCGAAATTGTCAACGTTCCGGCCGATATGTGCGGAAGAGTGGTGGAAAATTGGCTCCAAAGAATCGATCGCTGCAATCGCAATTCTATACTTAAATTTAACATGTGTAGTACACCTGGAATAAATTTCAGCCTGATATCTTAATTATTCTGAGTTTTATTTAAATACAAAATTTGTATGCCCTTATTGAAAAACACAGTACTATTTCAACAGATGTATTTATGTATTTCAACATAAATATTAGAGTCGTAACCAAATATCTGTTACACAAAATAAAAATTCGTTTAGTAATCCACAAAAAAGTTGTTAAATTTCTTTTCATAGAGTTCACAGTTAGATTAAAATTCAGAACTGAAACTATTATATGTATGAAACTCATATTAAATTCTGCGAATGCATTTAAGAAAACTTTTCTATCATTTTTTATGGATGTATTTCTTATGTTTTTACAGTAAAATAAAAAAGCAAAATTAGTCAGGTACGAGTACTTGCTTTTTATTGCCATTCATTCATCTAAAAATTTAGTTTTATTACTTTGCATGCAAAATTGCATCTAAATGTATTTACTATGCCCTGGTGAACCTTCGAATATACAGGGTGTTTCTTAAAAAGGAACCGCTACTACTCTACTAGAGTGGTGAATTTCAAACAAAAAATATGTTATACCCGATTTTGATTTGTTTTTTTATTTTGTTATTATTAGCATGGCTTTATTTTCATCGAATTTCAAAAATTCTACTTTTATCTTATTCTAGGTATTGCATATAATTCTAGAATATTCTCAAAATATACAGGGTGCTACTACTAGTTTTTGAATACAACATCAATCAAGTGGCCGCCTCTATTTACCAAAGCAAAATGTGCCCTTTTTGCTGCGTCTTCCATTACTTTTTCGAGCATCTCGGGCGGTATAGCAATGACCTCGGTACGAATGTTTGCCTTGAGCTCCTCAATAGTCTGAGACTTGCTGGCGTACACTTTGCTTTTCAAATAACGCCACAAAAAGAAGTCCAGAGGGATCAAATCTGGAGATCTGGGTGGCCAGTGAATGTCTCCATTTTTTGACAGCACACGTCCAGGGAATTTTCGTGGCAGAAACTGAATTCTTTGATTTGCAGTGTGGCATGGCCCACCGTCTTATTGAAGCCAGTAACCATCCAGACCTTTTTCCAATACCTAAAGAAACTGGTGCTATTGATTCCGAAAAATTTAGGCCCATTAATATGATGCCAATTCTTGAAAAGATAGTTGAAAAATGTGCGCATGAACAATTTTACAAATACGTGTGTGATACAAAAATGTTAATAGATAACCAGTCTGGCTTCCGCCACGGCCACTCCTGCGAAACGTCACTTAATTGGCTAATAATGACTTTAAAAGAACAACGACACAGCGGTAATAAAATAATAACATTGTTTTTAGACTTTCAAAGAGCTTTCGAAACAATTGATCGAAATATATTGCTAAACAAATTGTCAAACTATGGAGTAAAGTGTAAAGAACTTAGTTGGTTTAGATCGTATTTATCCGATCGGACGCAGAAGACCTGTGTGAATGGTGCAATGTCTAGTGGAAAAAATACATGTTTTGGTGTACCGCAAGGAACAATATTAGGCCCTTTGCTATTTCTTATTTATATAAATGATATCTGTTCAGTGTTGAAAATGTGTAAAATATCCCTGTTTGCTGATGATGCTTTAATGTTTATATGTGGTAAATCTATTAATGTGCTTAAAGAACAGATCGAGAGTGACCTTAAAGGACTTTGTGAATGGCTACAATTAAACAATCTTAAAATAAATGTTAACAAGACAAAATGCATGGTTATAAATAGTGATGAAAATGTCGACTTACAAATTGAGGGGAAAACATTGAACTAGTTCAAGAAATGAAATACCTCGGTGTGATTTTGGACAATAAATTAAATTTAAACAGTCACATGATATATACGTCGAAGAAAATCGCGAAGAAAATAGCATTCCTTAAACGAATTCGTGTAAATATAACAACAATGTGCGCTATTAATATTTACAACACCATAATTAAACCTCACTTCGAATTCTGCTCAACAATTCTATTTATGGGGAATAATGAGCATACAAATCGGATACAAGTTTTACAGAACAAAGCTATGAGAACAATCCTGAAGTGTAGTTTTTATACGCCTACTTGGTGGATGCTATCCTGTTTAAAGTGGATGAGTATTAAGCAGCGAATTGTCTATAATGTGTTAACTTTTGTGTTTAAAATGAAGTACAATATTCTACCAGAATACCTAACAAATAATTTAACTTATGTAAGAGACTCTCAGCCATATAGCTTAAGATCTAACTCTGATTTCAGGTTACAAATGTATAGAGACTCCAGAACCCAAAATATGTTGTTATATCGAGGCTTAAAACTGTTTAATGAGCTACCTAATGAAATAAAAAATGAAACCATAGTAACACGCTTTAAAACATTACTAATCGAACATATAAGAGATACAATCACTTAGTTAATAAGATATAAACTATCAATTTTTTTTTTATTTATTCTGTTTCTAGTTTTCTAAGATAGTTATTCTTTATTTAATTTCATATGAAATGTAATAGTAAAATATTTACTAAATAAATGAATACATACATACATACATACCTTTTTCACATATTTGTGGGCAGACATAATGAGCCAACATCCACCGATATCGATTCCCATCGACTGTTTCGCCTTCTCTGAAGAAAAATGTCCCAATGATGCTTTTGGCGCAAACGCCTGCCCAAACAGTCACTTTTTGGTCACACAATGATATTTCGTGGATCTCGTGTGGATTCTCCGTTCCCCAAATGTGGCAATTTTGCTTGTTAACGGCGCCAGAGAGTGCGAAATGGACCTCGTCGGTCATCAAAAAAGGTTCAGTGTCAACCATTCGAGCGACTGTTTGGCCGTATTACAAGCGACGTGGATGTTC
This sequence comes from Pocota personata, assembly GCA_963082735.1. Taxonomy (NCBI): domain Eukaryota; kingdom Metazoa; phylum Arthropoda; class Insecta; order Diptera; family Syrphidae; genus Pocota; species Pocota personata. The sequence goes on from OY720430.1 coordinate 190,839,233, forward strand.
TGTCGGCAATATTCTTTGAGTTAATTGCACTTTATATGAAAACAAATGCAAATCATCCTTCAAAATGTGCCGCAAGGTGGACTGAATGCTGAGCTCGGTGACGATATGACACATGTGGGTTCTCGGCAACACTCTCTCTTACCGCTTCAACCAGTTCATTGGAACGTCTTAGGCGTTAATGAGCGGCATGTCGACGATCTCCCACTGTCCCGTGCTCAACAAAATTCGACACCAAACGGCGAATAGTGTTGTCAGACGGTGCTTGTTGACCATGATATTTTCGACGATATGCACGTTGAGTTAACACAACTGAACGACTATTTTCAATGTATAGCGTCACTATTTCTGCGCGTTGTTTCGGTGTGAAGCGATCCATGGTTAAAATTGTACTGAATTGACGTTTCAAAAACATGTCTAGTCAAGGCAATCGGTTGACAAATGTGAAAGTTATTCGATGTTTACCTACCGACATAAAAGATGACGCACCCTGTATGGCTTACAGTTTTCTTGTAAGTTAGAGATAAACTGAATTTTTCGTAATTTTTCCTGTATTTTTCACTATTTGCATCATTTCTTGATAAAAATGCAAAGAATGAGACCATGCTCTGTTTTTCTCACAAAGCACAATTACAACTGCTCTACTACTCAATGCTTTTACTGCTATCTATCTAAAATTGTATCCTACACAGATAATACATATATCCCTTGTCGCTGTCTAATGGTTTTCCTTATTCAGTATACACAAAATTAGAAATGCAGCAGTGGTATGCGACGAACATTGAACAAGCACAACTTAGCAGAAAAGAGAACGCAATACTGTGATCTTAAGAGTGATTAAATCACTACTAGTCTTAACTGCTCTTTTCCTTAATCGCTCTCTGTGATCACTGCTCATTGAATATCGCAATTGCCCTTCTTTAGAAAATGCATAATTAATTATTTTTATTTTTATTCCTCAATGTCAAATTTACTAAAACAAAATATTCAAAGTGACTGACTCAACGAAAGAAAAATTGTTCTGAGACTTGTGATGTTTCACTTTTATTGGTAATATATCTTGCAAAGTACAAGTTTTAAATAAAATATGCCCTGACAAAATGCCTTGGTTTTCTAAGTAACTTTCACATTATGGAACAAAAAAGCTAATTAATCGTGCAATTTTTTTTAGGAAATCATGTTAAAGATGGTAAAAATAGGACATAAAAACTAGTGTAACTTCATAATGGTAAAATCTAGACTCATACTTACAACATATTTTTTACCTCTATTTAGGAAACACCCTGTATAGTGATTCTATTAGACTAATATTTTTAATTGGTTTTACTAATAGCTGATCGTTATTAATAAAACCTCAAGTTATTACCACTGTGATTGAGTAATTCCACAAAACTGTAAAATTATTTCCAGTGAAGTGCAAATATGTTAGTACTATTACATTAATTTATTAATTGTAAACTACTCAGTGGGATTTTTTCTGCCATAGCAATACAACGTTTCTTTGCAGATACAAATTTCTTATTTATAAGTAACTGTGGCACGGCTTTGCTCGCGTCGATTTCGCTATAAAATAAGGAACTGGGCTCCATGTATCTGCTCATATGTGTTTTTGTCCGTATACTAGTATGTATTGTTCAGATTTAAAATGTATCCGATGAAGAAAAAAAGTGACAATATTTGAACATTGAAGGCTAAAATAAAGTTTTTTGATATAATTGTGAGATCGAGATTGATTAAAATCTCGATATACATTTTTTTCACGAAAACACAAAAAACAAAGTGCAGAACAATACTTAATAGTTAAATTCATTCGTATTTCTGAAGATCCAATGTGGTTCTCTTTGCGGTATAGCTCCTGCAAGGGACTGTTGTATTCAAAAGCATTTTATTTAGGCGGCCCGCAGCAGATTGTGGCCTGTTATGATGCTTTAAGTGTGATATACTGAGCCCAAGGAGTTTATATATAGTTTCCTTAATATTCGCATGTTCTGGGTCCCTTGGCTGGGATATTGCGTGGCTGATAAACTCGCCAATTATGGCACTAATTTTCGAATTCTACTGGACAAGGAGAAATCTCGGCATGCCTCTCGTTACTTGTAAATTGTTACTTAAGCTACGAGTCCCAGAAACCAACCCCAATTGGACAGATGGCACTATGCGTCAGGCTACTAAACAGATTTGGTCTGATCTGATTCAAGTACACTCCTGCTACTTTATTTTGCTGAAATGATTTCATTTCAACTTGACAATAAATGTCATTACCGGGCACAGTCTCATCGGAAGATACGCCAAAAGGCTTGGTCTCTCCACTACTGATTTCTGCAACAGTTACAAGGACGAAGAAGAGGCAACTTTCTTCATATTTGAACTTGCCAAGTCTCTTCATTTGAGAGCATAGTTGTTAGACAACCTTGAATACGGACGGCAGGCATCTCCCCTCCAACGCTTCATATCGTGTTCCAGCACTGTCTATGCTTAAGTGTAGGCAGCCACTCCTGTAGTTAACCTATAGTTAACGCATAGTTTCCTTTTGTATATGACATGAGCGCCCTCCACCGCTTCTAGCTAGTTCATTTGCTATCACATTACCTGAATCACCTCTCTGTCCTGGGACCCAACAGGGTGTGAAATTGTGTTATGAGCTGAGAAGCTCTAGCTCATTGTGTCATCGATTTACTAGTTTAGCACACTATTTACTATTGTCTCTTTCGTGTGTTGGTCAAGCATTCTTCTGATTCTGGGATCGAAGTAGTCATATTGGCTTTAATTGTGCCAATGGGTGTCTTTGTAGCAACTGGCCAACTGGATCAGCTACTTCTAAATTGCAACATGCTTACCAATAACTTACATAGACCTTTGCCTCGTTAACTTCAAGACCAGCTCCTTTCGGCTGGTTTTAATTTGGCGTAAAAGCTTGCCTTATGGCAGGGTCGAAAGTGCAATAATGTCTATATTATATGGGTAACTTAGCAGCTGGAGAAACTAGATACATCTAGATACCTGTCTTGGTCACTACGAGTATTTTGTCCAGAACAACAAATATTTCATAATTACACAGAACACCGGGTGATTCTAATGTTGCGGTTTGACTGCCTAGATAGACCTAGATCTGTAGAATGTATGGATTTGTGTTTCAATAAAACTCCTACACTCTCTTTCCTCGATCTAAATATGTGAGTATGTACCAGTTGCTCTCTAGGTATCATTGATCATGTTTCCTTCACAATCCCGAAATGGACGTATTACTTAACTTTCTTATCGATGGAGAGACTCTTATTTACACCCGACACGTTGAAAGTACTCATCCTCATTTTTTACACAATCATTTCTTTTCCTTCCTTCGTTCGTGGGTAACATGGCTTTGTGGTTAAGTGCGTGGACATTGAACAGAAGACTTAAGGTCAAGTCTCAAAAATAGCAACAAATATATCCACGGTGCCACCTCCTGCGATCATCTGACAATAACCTGAGAGTAGTTATGGGATGTTTTTATCAATTGGAAAAATGTTGCATATGGACACTGTGAAAACTGTAGGTCTCTTCTGAACTCTACTGGCAGTAGTAATACTCGCATTATATGTACTAACATAGATACAACAATGTTAATCTCTAGAACTTTAAACAGATTTAATAAATACATTAAGACATCATTATTTTTCAAATTCAACCATACTAAAGGCAGATAACGAGCGTATCGTATGTATTAGCAAAACTACGTGTTATAAAAATTAAATTCTTCCGACATTGAAAGGAAAGTTTTTTTTAAATTAAAATAATAATGTTATCGACATAGTTGTCTTTCAAGAATAAGGACAAGGGTATTTGTATTTTTTCATTAGACATAGGAATGTACACATTTGGATAACCCTAATCCAGTATTTGTCAATAGGCATCCTTTAGAATGGCAATGTAGATATCTTGTCTTGGTTTTCTATGCGATGGTTTTCTTAAATCGTAAATAAGATAGATGTAAAAGATTTTCATGACTTTAGCTTCATCAAATCTTACCATTTATTAAATCTTTAAGGGCTTTAGAAACTGAATTGGTTATTTGGAAAACGAGAAATCCCACAAGTCACATGTTTTTTTTTTTTAATCGAAAGATAATCTGAGGAGATTTTTTTTTTTGCTCTCTCACTAAAGCGGAAAAACTTAACATCTAATTTATACCTGCGTAGTTATTTAATAATTCTAAATTATAATTTTTGCTTATGCTGCATCTTCTTCTTCTTCTTCTTCTTCTTACGGCGAAGTTATGATCCGGAGTAGAAGGATCACAACCCTCCCACTTTACTGCATCCCTACTGGTCCGCCTGTGGGGTTTGCCGGTTTGACCTCAGAAAGTACCGGCAGGCTGGTTTCGGATCACTTCGTTACTGAGGCCAATCGAATGCTGGTGTTTTTGCATTTGTGTGATCCAGTTGTTTTTTAGTCTGCCTTTTTTGCGCGATTGCGTAGGAACGTTGATTGATATTGCCTTTTTGACGGGGTTCGAAGGATCTCTCCTATGAACATAACAATACCAACTCAGCCGGTCGTGCTCTATCTTGCTTGTGATGGGTTCTTTTACATGAAGGCTTCCTCGAATCTTTGAACTTCTTATTCTATCAATCTTCGTTACTCCTGCTATCATGCGAAGCATCTTCATCAACTGCGGTGTAGAGTCTTCCTTTAAGCTTAGGGGGCATTTTCGATCACAGAAAATAGCGGAGTTTTCCCTCCACTTCATCCACCCTACGCTTACGCGATGATTGATGGCATCATCACAAGTTGCTTCGCTATTGATCATAGATCCCAGATATTTGAACTTTTCACACTTGGAAAACACTTTTCCATTCAAGTAAATGTCTGGAATAGGCCGGTGTGGATCAGAGAACGGGCAGCACAAATACTCTGTCTTTTTCGAACTAATACGGTACCCATTTCCCTCCAAAACATCCACCCATACATCAAGTGCTCGTTGCAAGGCCATTTGATCTTCGCTTATGATAGCTCTATCGTCAGCAAAGAATAACTGATGTACTTTGGGGTCCGTCACTTTTCCTTCAAGCAGATAATCAAGGACTGCAATAAATAGCAAAGGACTAAGGACGCTTCCCTGGTGTACACCGACTTTGATTGGGAACTCTTCGGTGACTCCTGCGGGACATCTTACTCTTGTCCTTGCTCCCTCATACATGTCCATGATCATGAGCACGTAGGTTTGCTTATGCTGCATCAAAACATTTAATAACCATTCTGGGCATTACACTCACGTCAATGCAGCTTCAGAAGTAGTGAATCTCTTAAACGGTTGGGTTTTCGAAAAAAATGTATGAATCATGAAAATGATTCTTTATTCTTCATAATAGCAGTTCAAAAGTACACATTTTCATGCAAATAAAGGACGTTAAATAACTTTCAAGGTCCCCTTTAAACTTGGTCTCATACTCCCTATACTTTTGCCTATAAGCATTTGTCTTCTATCCATCCAAAAGTTTCAGAGAAAAATGAGGTGAACTTAAAAAAAAAAAAAACTTTCTTTCTTTGATATCCCCGCAACCCATTCCAATTCCATTCGTTCATGAGTTGTTCAGATTTAAAATGCATGCAATGTCGAAAAGAGACGAACAAATTTGAAAAAGGCAACAGAGATATAACAATTTTACGGAATTCGACTAATAAGTAAAGTACCTTTCTTTTCGAAAACTGAGTGTGCAGTCTTATTGCAAACGTTCATATTACCTCAGATATGAGATTATATTGAAATCGTTTGGGCCGTTTTCGAGAAAATTTTACTTTTTCTTATTTTATTTATTTAAATAATGTAATATCAATTTTGAAGCTAGATTGAAAAATTTGATTTCCCCTCGAATTGTGACCCCACAGCTCCCAGATATGAAGTTTGAAGTAAATCCTTCCGGTCGTTGCCAAACGGATAGACGTACAAAATTGCTAGACCTACTTTTTTGAAATTCTCTATTATACGTAGTAATGCCCAGATTTATCAAAATCCAATATTTAACTAAAACAATACTTGCTCTTAAAAGGTAAGTTTTAGAATCGAGGACATTCAAGTCACCAAACAACGTCCCCTCTAACAGTTTTCGAGATATCGAGGTGTCTCAATTTTGAAAACTCACCGTGCATATTATAGAGTTTCTCTGCCTAGGTCCGCTTTACAATATTCGGTTTGAGGTATATAGAACGTCCAGAAATGTCTGCCATATTACTATTTGAGCCCCGCTTCATATCTTGACTGAACTCCATTCACAAGACCAAGAAGACAAACCAAAATTGATTGAGCGCTTACTTACACTTATCTTCTCATATCTCATCCCATTCTGCATATACTATTTCGATGATGATTAGAAATGATCATCTTTGCATTAGGTTGTATTAACAAATTAAATTTCATCAAAACCCGCTTAGTAATTTTGTTGGTAGGGGTGTATAAAAACATAAAAATTTAAAGTAATAATTGCGTCTACCTATCGATTCTGGTGAATTGATGGGGCCACCTTAAGAGTACATCGAAGGAAAAAAAAATCATCGTAGGTTTTTTTTACAGTCATTTTTGAGCATTTGCGGCACTCAGCCATCCAGTCCACTTAATTTAAATGATTTTTAGACCTTACCCCCTAATTTCGAATTTTTAAGACTTTATTTTAAAATCATTTGCACAGTCTTTATTTTCGTTTGCACAAGCAATCATTTCGAAACAACCACAAAGCAGAATCTGCAATTCTTTGATTTTGTTTTATGTGAATTGTTTGCACATCGTTTACAAAACCTTTTCATAGGGTGTTCCATAATTTGTATCATTTGTTCAATTAGATATTTCTAAGGTGGTCACCATTTCTGGCAATGCAGTTCTTCACAGGAAAGAACGGATGGAAACCAATCGTCAAAACAAAATTTCCATCGCTCCTTCAGTATCAAATCACACTGCTCCAAAAATGCCGCAATTAGCTTGTCTTCGGTGGAAAGTGACATCCTTTCAGGAGCATTTTAGCAAACTAAAGTCACAAAGGGATAGATCTGAACTATACGGAGGGTGATTAAAAAGAGTTGCCCGCAAATAGTCTGCAGTGAGTTCTGCTCTATGTGACTGACTGGGGGCAGATGTGAAGGCGTCCATTAACTGAGGATTTCACTGTTTCGGAACTGTTCGGAAAGGAACAAGATTTTCGAGATTGAGTAGGAACGTTGTTGGAACGACATAATAATGGGCCAGATATCGTCACCTATTGCAATCAAAATGCTGTCCTTGTATTTGCCATTATTAAATTTCTCGCCCATTTTCCGGGCCCATTTCAATACCCTTATACTCTTTGTATACCATTACAAAGAGCAGAGTACTAGACAGTAACTACTTTCAGTTTTAATACTATATTAGGTGCGCAACTAAGTTCTCGCTGTGTTTACTGTGAAAAAATTGTTACAAATGAATCATTCAAAATATTGCCCATCGCTAGCTAACTTTTTCCCATCCTTCTGGCAGAGCTGGAATATCGTTACGGTAAAAGTGTTCTCTTTTGAGGCTATCCACGAATCAAGCCATTTTTTGATGTCTTCATATGAGCGGAACTGCTGATCAGCCAGACCATGTTCCATCGAACGGAACAAGTAGTAATCGAATGGCGCAATATCTGGGGGAATATGGCGGGTGGGGTAGGACTTCCCATTTGAGCGTTTCCAGGTAGGTTTTAACGGGTTTGGCAACGTGAGAGGGCAAGCGTTGTCATGCTGTGGAATCACTTTTTCGTGCCTCTGCTAGTATTGTGGCCCTTTTTCGCACAGTGCTTGGCTCAATCGCATCAATTGAAGTCGATACCGTTCATCAGTGATGGTTTCGTTGAGTTTTTTTTACAGTTCATAATAAATGACACCGACTTGGTCCCACCAAATACACAGCATAATCTTCGCAGCGTAATCTACGTAGAAGCATGCCCGGGCAATGTCTCCAATTCAGCGTCTTCGAAGGATTTTTGCCTTCTTTCACGCGGACGGTCGTCAACATCGAAATCACCGTCTTTGAAACGACGGAACCAATCACGGCACATTGTTTCACTTAGAGCAGCATCTCCGTAAATTTTTTGGAGCTCTCGATGCGCTTCAGCCGCCGTTTTCTTCGAATGAAAGAAGAAAATCAACACTTCCCGCAAATGACGATTATTTGGCACAAAATCAGACATTTTCACACAACCAAAAGTATATGATGCCAAAACAAAATCACTAATGTGTCAAAACAGTTTGTTTACCATATGTCTAAGCTCGGTTCATGACGTTTTGGATATGTTAAAATCGACCAGCACTTGCCATCTATTGACAGAAAAGAACTTAGTTGCGCACCTAATAAAAGTTATGGAATTCCCAAAATAATGAAATAAGGGTGAATTAAGTGAAATGAAAATAAAGGCTGCACAAACATGTATAAAGTGCTTCACAATATCGATAAATGTTTCATCATACCAACTCAAATAACCGCACTCAATAACATTATTTTTTATTCTAATACTCGTATATGTACATAGGTACGTATAGTGACTTCAAGAAAACTGCCATAATCCACTTGCAACCAATTGTTGACCTTTTGAGACTGTTGATTAAAATATTTTAGATTTTATATTCATATTATATATTTTAATATATTAAAAAGACCTAACTTATGCTAATGTTATCAATTAATGATACTCCAAAGCGCATAATACTAATATGTATAATATTGTATCACTTTTGTTATCAATTTCCTTTATTTGAAAGTCCCCCAATTTTACCCGTTTATTTTGTTTGAACAACATAAATTGTATAATACGAGTAAGTTCGAAGATCATTCGAATTAGTAATTAGCTTGGGAAATAGAAGTTCCCCTTGGAAAAAAAAAGACATACTAGTACAAACTACAACATATGGTATAATACCATACGTTATGTTCTAATCCATGCCGGATAAAGTGGGCTTGGCATTATGAACACTTTAATGCAAGTGTAATGACATTTTTCTATTCAGAGGCTATTTTCGAGATTTTTGAAAGATTTTAACCAAAAAAAAAAAAAAACTAGAAAACTAGACTAAAAAGAAAGTAGGCATAGCTGTCACTATTTGCAACCGACATTCACAAATTCCCATCACCGTAAATTGCACTGAAAAGGTATATCCCCCAGAAAGTGGATATGGTCAGCTACAATACATTGTGTGAACGAATTATAGAGAGAATTAGCATCCATATACTTTGCTAGAAGAATATATTTTAGTTTCTATTAAAAAAAAAACACATTTACGGCCGGATTTCAAGTGTTTATAATTTTGTGGCAAAATCTAGTGACATATGGACGGACAGACGGACCGATACGCTCATCGAAAATATTTACAAGGTGACGCAAAAGTCATCACTCGATTTCCTAAGGCAGTCAATTTGTTTGTAAATGTAAAAGAATTTGGTCTGTTTGTTGATTATGTTATTTAGACGTCTAAATTTGTTTCCACTAAATCGCGAAGATAATATAATTGATGCACATTCGGGCTCGTTCCGTAGCATTTTCCATGACTTTTCTCAAATTTTCTAGCGATAATTTCTCCACTTTTTGTCAGATGTTCTCTTTTAGGGCCGCGAAGGTCTGTGGCTTTTTCGTATTAATCGGTGACTTCAAAAAATCTTAAAGAAAGAAATCTGGAATGGTCAAATCGGGCGATCTTGCGGTCCAGTGTAAATCGCCAAAACGAGAGATTAAGCGGCAGAATGTCCACTATCGCCCATGCTATGTGTGCGATTGCACCGTCTTGCTGGAGTCACATGTTCTCTAAACTCAATTTTTCAATTTGCGGCACAAGAACTCGTTGATCATGGTTCTGTAGCACCCAATTGTGTGGCCCGTCATCTGGTTGATGTTTGAGAGTCATTTTGGATAACTGCAGCCACAGCAGCTACCGAACGACTGTTCGTATTGAGCCTCACGGCTAGCGGCTAAAAGTTGCAGTGTTTGCCCAATTTGTGCCACACTATCAGGGAATTAACGACTAAATTCACGTAGAGCCAAAACCACCAACCGATTATTTGTCACAAACATTGACACATTTATTCCACGTTCTTGAAGAGTATAGCAATCCATCGTTTGTCTACGTGTATTCTTCTTCTGTTTACTTCACAAACGTCAAAGTCGCGATGATATAAGACGTCATTTACAAAAATGAAAGCATCTTCCGATAGGGTGATGACTTTTGCGCCACCTTGTACATACATTTTTTGCTTATATGGTTATTATTTACCTGCGTTACGAACTATGTGTCAAAATGTACCTATGAGGTAGGAAAGTCCGTCTGAATCCATAACCTCCTTAGTCTTAGTAGTAGAAATTAGATTATCCAACTTCTGATAGGTGGAAAGTAGGACATTATTTTAATTTTATGTATGAAACGTACAAAAGATCCAATCTGCCTGGAAGATGTGATGTAATATCCTCCATTTTAAAAGCTAACCCATAAAATATAGGTGCCATTATAAAGTTTTCAAGTCAAATGAAACTTGAAGACTAGATATGTATGAGTACATAGTTAGTCTTTCATTTCGCTTTCATTTCCCTTCTTTTTTTTTGCGGTAGCGATCGGTAAATGCATTTATTCTTATCTGTTCCCCCAAACATTAGAAAAACAATGCTGCCAAATTACTCTTAAACCAATATTTCATTTTTCAATCTGAAGAAGGTAGACATAAAGGGTATTTCAATAGCGACGCCTAAATTTTGTCATATCCGATTGTGGTGATTTTGGATCTTAAGCCAACAATCAGGCAGAGATCGGTGCGAAGTGAACAAAACATAGCCGCCGTAGCGGCCAGTATCGAAGAAGACCCAGAAATGTCGATTCGGCGCCGATCAGTTGAATTGGGCATCGGCAGAGAGACAACCAGGCTTATCTTCCGGTTGAATTTGGGCCTACATCCGTATAAGATTGTGCTGATGCACGAATTGAAGCCGAACGACCATAGACAATGCCGTGAGTTAGCTAATTGGGCGCTAGAAATGATTTTGGCCAAAAAATCATCTTTTCGGACGAGGCCCATTTTTGGCTCAGCGGCTATGTCAACAAGCAAAATTGCCATTATTGGAGCAACCACAATCGACAGGTGTTCGATCAAACATCAATGCATCCGCAAAGATTAACTGTTTGGTGCGGTTTATGGCACGGCGGCATCATCGGACTTTATTTCTTTCGAAATGAGGAAGGAGACACCGCTACCGTCAATGGTCCTCGGTATAGAGCGATGTTAACCGACTTTCTGTAGCCAGAGCTCGACAACATCGACATATCTGTACTGTAGTTCTAACAAGACGGCGCTACACGCCATACAAGCGACGCAACGCTCGAAGTGGAGAAGGACAAATTTGGCGACTGGGTCATCTTACGGTGAGCGTTCATTGATTGGCCGTCGCGATCATACTACTTAACATCCCTCGATTATTTTCTCTAAGGCTACGTCAAGTCCTTAATCTACGCTAACAAGCCAACCACTCTGGATGAGCTCGAGGCCAACATTCGAGACGCTATTTCCGGAATAACGCAGCACATATTGGACCGAGTCATCAAAAATTGGACCGACCGCTTGAAGCACTGCCAGCAAAGCCGAGGCAGCGATTTAAATGGTGTGCTATTCTGTACATAATGGCATAAACGTAGCTTCAAAATAAAGCTAGAATCAATTTGATGTCTAACACCATTGTTGTTTTACTTAAATTTCTTTTCCTATCGTTCTTATCTGGTCACCCTTTACTACTGCAGTTCTGACTCTACATTGGAGCGAAATAGTTCCAGCTTAGATATTGTTCTAAAAACGTTAGGTTGTAGGGGTGACTGCACACTGATCGTGCATACTTCAATCGGATTACCATGGGTTAATTGTGTTCCCAGCTGTGCGATATTTATGTAGCTCTACTATAAATATTTGCCGCATACCTGAACCAATTTGAATCCAAAGTGAATTTTAGAATTATTTTCGGTGACTTGTTCTCGTGGCGCTGGTTATGCCTATACATGTTAACCATTTTATTTTCGTGAGTACTTTCTGGTGGCTTTTCCAGCGGGTAGCCAATCACACTCAATCCATATATCTTGACCCAACTGTTCAGTATAGTTAAGTTTGATATAATTGGCAGGAATTTTTCCTTTTCTCATTTGCGCCTTAGTTTCAATAGCATTTCATTTAAGTCCCTTAGACTTATTTTGAAGCACGTGTAGATGTCCATTAATCTTTCTAGTATTCTAAGAAGGCATGATCTAGGGCTTATTGGAATAAAGGCCTTCGAGTTTGTGTGGATAGACTTTCCTGCTTTGGGTATGAGAATGACTTTTACTTTCCTCCAAGAGGTATATACCTGCAGTTAAGAGAGCCTCTAAAGATCTGTACGAGCCATTGGACAGTATACTCTTTAGCACTCTGTAGCATGACAGGGACTATCCATCAGATCCCGCTCCAATTTTTTATTTTTTTTATTCATATTTGAATGGAGAAGTATGACATTTAACAATTAAAGTAGAACGTAGGATTCAGCAAGCAATTATAGGATTGTTCTGTCGAAATTATGACGGTTGGCGACTTTAGTAGGAATTTTACTACTAAGAGATACCAAGAATTTTCCTTAAAGATCAAGAATTCGAAAAAGACAAATACTTAAGTATCTGGTAATACAAGTAACATATTTGAAAAAAAAAGTCGTCCAGAATCAATAAAGTTCTATTGAAATCAACAATTTTTTACAACAGTCTACTGGTGTGGTCGACAGGGAACCTATAGGTAGAGTCTCTGACACATTTTGGTGATTAGATCTCATCTATGACGCACAATGTCAGAAGGTTAATATTCAGTACTATAAACAAAAATATAAAAAAGTCCCAGTTTTTCCGTCCTTCAATATGATTGTCGCTATGACGCCTTATTTCTAAAAATCGTCAGTATAGTGATCATCTGATTGATAAATTCTAAAAAGGAGGCCCGACCGTATTGCGCAAATAAACAATTTTTCTTGAAAATAAATCTTTAAAAATTTTGAATTTTTAAGATTAATATTAATCGAGAGTCTCTCATGACATTATCAGGTTTTAGCGGTGTTGTTTCTTTTGATTTACAAGAAAGACCTTTTCGAGATAACTTTGGGTGACAAAAAAACAAACCAACATTCGAAAGATCAGTGTTTCTCATGATATTCCACGTGAAGTATTTTTACGTAGCCAATCTCACTTTTTAAATGGAATTTATTATCAGTTAAGGAAAAAAACAAAAACAGAATACTTTCTTGGTTATCATTTCAATACATTTAACACATGCAATGTTTTTTTTATACTAATTGTAATATTACTATTATCAATTATTTTGCTTGAATGTCTTGATCATTTGAGCTATGATCGGTCAGCTAATCTTTTAGAAACGTATGTTTCTACGTATCCGTAGAACAATATTATTGACCATCTTAGTGATGTCTATAGTTAGGTTATTTTTCCTGGAAGTTTTCCGTTTTACGTATTTTATTTCCGGCTTCATTTTATTCGATGTATCTATGGTGGGGTAGTTATTTCGATGTTGTAATTTATTTACTCCTCCCTCATGCATTATCATGTAAAAAGTTTGGATACATTTTTGTTTTATCTTCAAACAGTTCTTGATTAAATTTTTATGTAATTGAAGCTATTCGAAATGATAGCAATAAACCTGTTTTTTTGCGAAACAATTTTGCAGTAAAAAAAACGATCGCAGTGAAATTGTCAATTGCAATAATAAATGCAGTCGTCACCAGAGAAAACCAAAGAGAAACGTTAAGTCTCTGAGCTATGTATGCAACAATTTACAACCTACAGAACAACGCAAGCCATTGCTGAAATCCAGCCTGATTTATCGGAAAGCGTTACCCAAAATTAGCATTCACTGGGTAGCAGCAAATTGTTGCTGGGTATGCGGCAAATTGTTGTTTTATTTTACAAATATGTGTTCTGCTGTATATAAAGTCAACAAAGATGAAAAAAATGGGCCTGGCATTTAAATTGTGTCACCAATTATCTCCTGACTTTTTGACTCTATGAAATCTTCTAAGGGTTTTATGACCTCTGCTCGATTTCAGAATACCATCTGCTTGCAAAATGACTCCAGACTGTGGAAAAGGTGATAATTCGTTAGGGAAATATCAGGAGAGTACAGTGGATGGGGAAGTAATTAAAATTTCAACTGTAACCGTTTTTGCACCATTACGAGTGAGGTATGGGGTCTAGCATTGTCATTTAATAAGATCAGACCATGCCTATTGACCAACGCAGACAGCTTTTCAGCCAATTTTGAATGCACTATGTTGATTTCTTCACAATATTTAACGGCGTTTATCGTTTCCTCTGGTTCCCCTAGGATACTTTATGTGCGTCTGTCCGTTTGTATGTCACCAGTTTTTGGACCGCAAGCAGTACATGTGTAAAATTGTTTAAAATCCACCCACAGACACACCCACTTTTTATTATTTTTACTAGAAACTGAAACGTCCATACGTTAAATAATAATACTCCTCTTTTTAGTGGCTTTTTTTAGAAAGAAAAAACCTAATATTCCTTTTTCAAAACTACTTACGATGATAAATAAGCCTTATTTTGATGATTTCATCAGAATTCATGAACCTCAGTAACAAATAGTTATAGCCACGCCCACTTTCTTATAAGAACAAGCCATCAAATCAGTTTTGCGATAAAATCTCTTAGAAATCGCGAAAGTAAACTCTGAATAAGAAGATACGTATATTATTGAATTGAAAATTTCAGAACGCCACGCCCACATTATTATGTGTAGGTTAGGAGATGAGGGATGTTTTTTTTTCAATAATTTTACTAGAAATTGCAAATATTTTCCTAACAAAATATATAGACTTTGCCATTCTCTATATCTCGTCCATACCTTGTAAAAGGTAACGCCCACACTTTAGAGGCGTTTTCTTTAAAAAAAAAAAACGTATTTTGCGTTCCCAAAACTATTTACGGTGATAGTTAAGTCTTATTGTGAATATTTCTCCAGAATTAATGACCTTTGGTTACAAATGGCAATAGACATGCCAAATTTCTTCTAAGGAAAAATCGTAGCAACAAATTAGGTTAGAAGATGAGGGATAGGGTATGACACAATAAGTTCCAGATGGATTGTTACTTTTCTCTATGTTTTCTATATATACTTTCTGAATGAATGAATGAATTCATTCGGTTACTAACTCTCGATAATCGAACTCATTCGATAGTGCCCAACACTATTCCTGATATTGTTTCAATAACACATGCGTCGAATACATATCCATATCTCCGCTAGATTTGCTTTTTATTGACTTCGAGAAGCTCTCGATAGTGTAAACAGAGAGTTTATACGGCATACCAGGAGTTTGTAAAAGTTGAATGCGATATGTGTATGGTGGAAGGTTACTCGTATGGGTCGTTCCATGGAAGCCCTTTCAATGAAAATAGGAGGAAGTTTCGCTGAAGAGCCTCAATTCGGTCTTGACGAACTTCATAAAAGGAGCGAAAATTGTGAAGCATATTCAAGATGGGGACATTCGAAACAGTTATACAGAGAAAGAGAGAAATATCAGTAATAACTATAGTGTGGAATATAAATCAGCAAAAAACAGTCCAAGCCCTTTACAGTCCCTGCAAAATTTGATGACTTTTGTGATGTTTGTGCAATCGTACATTATTCAACGAGATGTGGTTCTTATGTGATCCTTATAACCATTAACCCGTACTCAATGAAGTGATAAAAGATTTATATGCTTATACATGAAATTCGGATCAAAGCTCCGAAAAAATAATGTATAGCTGAAAATCTCCTAATTTTTCCCACCAAAAAGTGAACATCAAGTACCTTGTCTATTTTAGACCACCGAAGAGGTGGATAGACATTTGTTGTAGTAGTAGCTGTTTTGCTTTCTTTTAGTAGAGTCAAAGATTCATTCTTTATGGTAAACAAAACTGACCTATCGGTCTATTTAGGTTCCTCTTTCTTCGCAATACGTCAGGTAAACCCCAAAAGTGGAATACATAACTTTTATAATGTGCCCCTGATCGCATCTGTACACCCGGTCAGATTTTACCAAGCGCTGAAACTGCTTGCTTAATGTAATTACTGGCTCGCTCAAGCCACGAGTCTCATGCCACATTGTGCATTAATTAGCTCGTGGTAAATTTTGTCATTGTCCTCACATACGAGTATGGCTGCAATTAGTTAATTCTTGGCAGCCTTAATGAGAAGGGGTCTTGAGACTTGTTTAGTAGTTAGTGATTAATTCCATCATTTTTTTTTTTGTACGATAACCATTTCTCATTATTTTGTACAATAACCCTAGCACTGTGCGCTGCCATGAGTGTGACGTCTTCATTGCACCACTACATTATTTTAAGCGACTTACTGCGCTATAAGTTATTAGATTAGAAGATTGGACATACCGTGGCGAGTACCCTTCATCATGGTTGAAAGCTAGGTTAGAGTTCTTCTATTTTTTGCTGTGCTGATACTCTCCAGTTACTAGCAGCTGTCTAAATGACTGAAAAAGCTATAGCTGTCAGAATATGTGTGCATGCTGAACTGCATCATCTATTTCATCACATCCATTTTCAAAGTAAAACCCTTTATAGGATTTATCTGTTATACAGAGTGACGTACATTTTGGTTGCATTTTCGTACTTGTATTGATTATTAAAGTTCATATCCCTACAAACGAATCCCACGAGTATGTCTTTACGGGTATCTTACAGTACGCTCATGCTCCCAATGGAATCAGATTGATTACATCGTGAATCTTTTCGAATCTGACTCAAAGATCTTTTCACAACGACAAGACATTGGTACCTCCAGGAGGGGTTTCTCTGCGTAAGGTTTGACAAACTGCTGATAACTCTGAAGCCAGAATTGTAATCTTTACTTGCATAGCTATCAATTAGGTTCAATATTTATTTTTTTTAAACTCATTCTATTTTGCATCATTTTCTAAGATTCAACAGTTTTTTCCTCTTCACTTCAAGGTGCGCTCAGCATTTGAGATGGCTTTATCCAAAGTCAATAACGACGACAACGAACAAGAGAAGTATCTACGCGAAGCAACACATCACTTTCGCGGCATCGAAAAACCACTGAAATATGGCCCCTCAATAGACACTCTACAGGATTTAATAGCAGCCTTATACAAAGAGTTCGAAACGAGCTATGTAAATGTAGAAATGGTGAATCATATTCTTCTATCGTACAAGTCCAGTCCCAAGGAGTGGCACAAATTCGCTAAATTCGATCGTTACAAGTGAGTCAAAGAAAATAAGCAAAAAAAAAAATTGCTCATACGCCAGAGTGACCATTGTTTTCTTCATTTTTTTTCACAGATACACTCGCAATCTGGTTGATGCTGGAAATGGCAAGTTCAATCTGATGATTCTTTGTTGGGGTGAAGGCCATGGCTCAGCGATTCATGATCACTCTGACTCACATTGTTTTATGAAAATTCTACAAGGTGAACTTTCCGAGACGCGATATCAAATGCCTGAGTCCAAGGAGACTATCACCAATGCCGTCGCAGATATCGGACGCAGTTCAGATGATAACTCTAGTGAAGAGTTTGATGGGAATCAACTCAAAGAGTTGGGTAAATCAACGATGGCGTTGAATGATGTGTGTTACATCAATGGTAAGTAAAAATTAGTTCTAAGTTTCGTTTTATTTAAAAATCTTTTTCTGCATTTTTAGACAATTTGGGCTTGCATCGCGTTGAGAACCCTAGTCATACAGATGGTTGTGTATCGTTGCATTTGTATTGTCCACCATTCAATTCATGTTCGGTGTTCCAGAAAAACTCAGGAAAGAAAATCGAATGTCCAGTGACTTTCTGGAGTAAATACGGAGTGCGTCAACCAAAGACCAGCAACCAGTAGCCAAAGTTTTGAAGCTGGATGATGGCGATTTTTTTTTTAAAAAGAAAAACTTAATTAGATTAAGAATTTATTAAGATTATTGATTCAATGAAAATATTTAATTTTTTTTTTTTCGTATTTTATTTGTTGTTAAAATATACATGCGAATGTATGACTTGAAAATGGTTTCCGCTAGATTACATTAAAAATAGTTTAAGAATTTAATAGTGGTGGAAGACCTAGCTATCCTGACGGTTATATAAAAAAAAAATATTTATTAATATATCCTTTTGCTTATTTTAGTTCTACGGGTGAATATATTGTTTCAATTGGATTTTAAAGTTGATGTTGAAAGAGGTCTTCAAATGTTGAGAATGGTTAAGTTGGAGAACGGTGTGTGATGAATAAACTCATCACGTTGGCAACCTTTTGACGACCAGGACTCCGGCGATTAGTTTTTATTAAAAATGTTGGTGACTTCGGATCCAAAAAATCTAGTTTTACGCACAAAATTCTCGTCTAAAATAAAGTGGTTTTAGAAAAAATATGTTTTTTTTAGCATTTGTTATAAAAGCGCTACCCATGCAACAAGTGGGTTTCAGAATTTTGCCTACTTGACGATTTTAAAACTGGTAATGGGGTGGGTGAAGGTATATTCTCTGAAAAGCTCAAAATAAGCATCTTCTTTCGACTCCCAGATCACTGTAACATGGTGAAAATAATGTTGATTAAGAAAATCCTGTTCTGGCGCAAATGCAATGTAATATCTGTTCACGATATTACATATCATTTTCACAGACAGCCAAGGAGTACTAAAATCACTTCAAATGTCACTCAAAATTGCCACTCGTCTCTTACAGAGAAAGCGCGCTAATTCAACAATCATCTATACTGGCTGCCAGGCCACAGAGGTATTACAGGAAAGGCTGACAAGCTAGCCAGAAAAGGCAGCACCCTAAGAATTTTGCTGGAAAATCAAAATTTAGGTTTTTTACATGTGAACATGGGAGATAGATCTGGCCTAACCTAAATCAAAATCTTTCTAATATGTTGGTTTTGCTAAAACGATAGCAGATCAGCACAGTCATCGGTACCCTCACCAGCCACTGTTGTATAGGTCTATACGCTAAAAGGCTAGGCCCCTTTTTAATAGATTTCTGCAGGAGCTGCAGGGACGAGGAAGAGGAGAAAATGAGTCTCCACTTCTTTTGTAACTATTCAGCCCTGTCAAAAAGAAGACTACTTCATCTGAGAGCTTTTCCCCAGCAAGGTACAAAAACAGTTTTTTGTAGTTTTGAAATGAAATACTGTGAAAACTGCATCTTAAGTTTAACGCTCTAATAAACTGGGAATATTAAACTTTTTAATTAATTAAACTATTAAATTAATTAAAACCCAGGAAAGAATTTAATAAAAAAAAAAACGGAAGTTTTGGAAATAGACTTAAGTAAAGTGAACAACTTACTAAAAGTTCACTTACTTCCCATTTTGCATCATCATTTTATTGCCGGCATATTGGTATGCTTTTTGTACTAAGCAAAAACCTCGTTATGACCTAGAGATTTAAAACTTTACACACTTGCATATACTTGTGCGAAACATTGTAAAGAAAATGGCAGAGATAAACGTTTGATTTTCGAGATATGTACAGGGTGGAGCAGTGGAGCATGCTTATACGAGAGCAAGGTGAAAAGTTCTCGGCCTGACAATGAAAGACTGCGATTTTCAGTTAATAAAAGATTTTATTTTTCTACATAATCTCCCTTGACTTCAACACACTTGGTCCAGCGTTTCTCCAACATCAGTATTCCTTCTCGGAAGTCAGAGTCTGGAAGGCTGTGAAAGATGGAAGTCTGAGGGTGCCAAATCAGGTGAATAGGGGGAATGGCCGAGCAAATCGTACCCCAAATCCCGCAGTTTTCCCATCGCCAATGCACACTTGTGTACAGGTGTATTGTCCTGGTGAAAGATGATTTTTTTCTTCTTCAAGCCAGGCCTCTTCTCTCAAATTTTGGCATCCAACTAGTCAAGAAGATTGGAGTAATATTCGCCTGTAATTGTCTGCCTTTCTCAAGGTAATCAATTATCAAAACACACTGGCCATGACCTTTCCGGCAGATGCGATCAACTTCGCTTTCTTTGGCGCTGAACCACCGGCTTACACCCACTGCTTTGACTGCTGTTTCGTTTCTGGCGTGTAGTGGTGGACCCATGTATCATCCATGGTGACAAATCGCCACACAAAATCGGTCGGATCCCTATTGAATCGGTTCAAAGAATGCACCCATCTTGCGCAGAGCTTTCACATCCCTAAGTTTTTGTGCAAGATGTTTCGCACCCTCTTCTTTCGCACCCAGCCTCAGCTATCTCACTCACCTTCACTCGCCTATCGTCCAACACGATATCTTGTACATTTTCGATGGTTTTCCACTTTTTAACGGTTGACATGGAACGAGCAGAGTCCCCGTAAACTTTTGTCAACTTTGGATGAATTTCCTTAGGGGTTAACCCATCCAAAACGAAGAATTTTATCACCACACGATATTCAAGTTTATCCATTTTAACGAAAAACACGCAAGACGTCTACTGCAAAAATTCGTGTAAAGAAACTACTTGAGGGAAGAAATTGAAACTTGTCATACGAACTAGTGAGAAGTGCACCCAGGCAAGAAACAAAAATTTTTGCTAATTGGAATGCCATCTCTGGGTCAGGCCGAGAACTTTTTACCTTGCCCTCGTATTTCATCCCTTCTTTTTTCTTTTCCTCTATTGACATAGAAAGTTAGAACTATGTATTCTTTTACCATGGACCACAAATAATTTTTCATTTGTTGGTACATAGGGTGTTTCAAATAAAGTTTTCTTTTGAATTATAAATTATTTTATTAAGTGTGTGAGGTTTTCGGAACCTATGCATAAGTCTGTGTATGACCAAGAAAGGTCAAGTTCTCTACACTTGTAGAATGGATCAGACAAAATAAGCTAAGAGAGATGAACTTTAAATTTGTGGTGTATACACTCCAACACAGACCATTTCCATTCTCCCTTTTACTCAATTTTCGAGTGTGTGTGAGTCTTTTTTGTTATTCTCCCTAAGCTCTCGGATAACTTGCAACTGTGAGCACTTGGAACTATGAACACTTGTGAACTCTCGACTGCAAAAAAAAAAAACAAAAGTAATGTTGATAAATTTCAGACTTTTTAGATACGAGGTACTGAAAAGAACTTAATGATAATGTTCACTATTGACTGTAACAGCAGCACCACTAGAATTTTCGAAGAAGAACAGACCAAACAGTGAAATTAAATGGTCCGTGTATTTTCATGATCCCAAATGCAACAATTTTGTTTGTTTACATAGCCATTCAGTTGAAAGGGAGTCTCATTGCTGAAGATGATTTTGTTCGAAAAATAGCCATCAACTTGGTGGTTACCTAACACCCAACCAACGAGATCTCGACGTTGTTCATGGTCTGCTGGCTTTAATTCTTGAGTCAATTGGATCTTGTAGGCATGCAGATGGAGTTTTTTGTTAAAATGCGCTGTGTAGAGCTGTAGAAAAGGTTCAATAGCTGCGAATAGATTTTGATGGATTCCCAAGAACACTGTCAATCACTGCAGCGATATTTTCGAGTGACCGGTCAGTGACTGATCTTTGCCCAATCAACCTATTCATGTTAGTTAAGTTTTCCCCATTTCGAAGATCGGTTTAAACATATATATCACGCCACAATTACAAATGTCAATGCTTAGTATTCACAGATGTCAAATATCAGCTGGTTATATTTGAAAGATAACCGGCAAAATAGTGCCGGATTTAAATTATAGCCTCCAACTGAATCACCCTTTACATAGGCATATACCCGTGACTATACTGCAGATAAGCAGGGAACCCGTGAATCGAAATTATTACCTGAAATAAATAAACCTCGTGTTTCTTTTACGGACATATAGGTATGTAGGTATCATGTTTCACCCGTGTCTGTAAGGAATACGTGCGTATAAATTACTATCCGAAAGATATAAAATGAATCCCGTGTTCTGAATATTGGCCCGCCTACAGACAGAGGAACTGGCGAATATCCACTCCGAATATAAAAATTTTCGAATTTTTTCCAGAAAAATGTTAATTCGCTCCAGAACGCATCATAAATCTAGTGATTGTGGACTTAGTGATAAATTTGAAGTAATAGTGGGTATCCATCAGGGCTCAGCTTTAAGCCCATTGCTGTTCAATCTTGTGATGAACCTCCTGACTGGCGAAATGCAAGGAAGTTTTACGTAAGCGCTGCTACATGCCAATGACGTGGCTCTGTTTACAGATGATAAAACGATTCTGCAAGAAAGGCTATCCTTACGAGTATTTGTGAATGCCCTCAAGTTACATATATAGCCTTAGGATAAGCCGCACGAAAACTGAAATTGTTGAGCTCCGTTTTGGCGAAAGCGATGGCACGTGCGGTACAAGTAGAAATAGGGGACCAACTTATCAAAGAGGCTGACAGCTAACCTAGGCTCGCATGTTAGTGGGAATGGGTCACTTGAGATGGAAGTTGCCTTTAGAATTCAGTGTTGTTGGCAAAGCTGGACCGCGTATTAGCTGGACGTTGCACATAGGGGTATTTGCCTCGAAAAACCGTTCAAAAATGAATGTTTCAAAATGTTGAGTTGAGAAGTAATTTTTTTTTCCTAGCTGTAGTTAAATACTCATGGGACAATGTGCCGTTATTTTTTTTTTTTTTTTTATGTACACACTTCGCCACAGCATCAGTTGAAAGTCGTCGATCGTAAGATTGCATTGTGAATCTGTTGATTTGTGTTAAAAATTCCACTTCTAAATAATTAAGTTTTTATATTTTTTTTTTATATTGTGCACAACATTTTTTTATTATCTAGGAATCAGCTGCAGGTGTGAACTTTATTATGAAGGTATAATATTTTTATGATCATTTGAGTTTTAATTTAATAGATATTGGGTTTATTTGAAATGGAAAGGGCATGTTTTTTTTTTTTTTTTAGTGGACCTTTTGTTATATAATTTGGTGTTCGTTCGGTAACTTTTTTAAAGAAAAATGTCAGGAAGCAATAGCGAAAAAAAAAATTGCTGCCCATCACTGCCCCTCTAGATTTTATCGTCCCTGATGTGTATCTAGTTTAATGAAAATTCAAAAATTGTTTATCATAAAATACATTATTTTGCTTGAAGGATTGTCTGGCTTGTGCATTCTAACTAAAAGACGGTTATATGATGTTATGAATGAGTATGAAGAGAATGATTTTGAAGCTAAACTGGATCACCTTCAGACCTATTTGTTCAATAAAGCGTCTGGAAGGGAGGAAAAACTTAAAGATTGTAAGATTAAAATTTGACATTTAATGTATTAAACAAAGCTGAACTTTATTTTATTGGTAGTTTCAACTTAAAATTTGTTAAATTGTATTAAGGCATGAATTTAAGTTAAGATGGTTAAGTTCAATTAAACCATACAGCTGAACCCTTATTGTTGTATTTGAAGTGCAATTCTTTAGAACTTATATCAAAATGGAGATGTGATGGTTCGCAACAAATGCAATTCAAGCTAAATTTTGAAAACAGCTCAGATTCAGATGCATACATCTTTCAATGCTCATTTGTGCCCTTACGTTTGATTTGCAGTTCAACCAACAAAATTATTTGGCAAAATCTAAAGCTATCCTCGCCCAGCTATTATCATCCAATAAAAATAAGTTTTGGAAAAAAAAAAAAAATGCAAAGTGAAATAGCCTAATTTGCAAAGTGAAATAGCCTATATTGAATACAAGATAAATACATTGAACAAAACTGTCATAGAAGGCGATAGAATATTGGAAGTAAAACACACGTTGGTTTTTACAATGGCCAATGACAAAGTTTGCAACGCAGCAACTAACACAAAATCTATAATGAAATGTTATATTTGTGGAGCTACTTCAAAAGATTTTAATGATCTTTCCAGAACAAAAGAAGTTGATAAAATTTGGATTGTCAATTTTCCATACCAGGATACGGATTTTTGAAAGTATTCTTCATCTTGCTTACAAAATTCCATTAAAGAAAAGGTAGCTAAGAACGGTGTCAGAAAAAATTATTCAAAAAAAAAAAACTGAACTCCAAAGGAGTCATTTTTGATGTACCCAAACCTGATTTCGGGAACGCTAATGATGGCAATACAAGCCACAGATTTTTTAACAATTCAGAAGTAGTTGCTGAAATAACTGTCATATTAGAAGTACTTTCTAGTGGAATAGAAATAGATGCCCTAAAATTTGAAGCATTTGACCCATGAAGAATCCGAAGAAGCAACAGATGCACGGAACAAGCATTTCAGGTTGTACCTGTTAAATTGTTCGAGAAAGTTTTATAGGACATAGTGCAACATGGATGTTCTTTAACAGGTTTAAAAAAAAAACATTATTAGCAGTCGGAAATAACAAATAATTCTGTTTTTCATACTATCTGTAGGTTACTTTTAAGCTCGAATCCTCTAATAACAAGTTTAAGACACTTGCCTATTAAAAAAAGCTAAACGATTTACAAAAGAAGCTCTAGAAATGCTAATTTCCGGGATTCCTGGCTCATCACCTTTACAAAATTTTGACGAGACTACAATATCCAATTAAAGTGAAGATGAAGAAACAGATGAGGAATGTATTGATGAAGATGAATCCTGGGCAGAGTCCACTAAATAACTTAAAGTGCCATATATTTCATTCCATACTAATTTTTTACATTAATAAAATAAAATCTAAATATATATTGTAACATTGCCCTCAAACAGGCAACACATTCCGAAGTGTCTTTTCCTTCGAGGTTCGTGTACGGATTATGTCTAAGACGACGTCGCAGAATTAAGAGAGAATTATAACCGCAAGAGATTATTGGCTGCAGCTGTCATCTTGGAATTATTACATCAGAATTTTCTTGTTCCAGTGGTCGAAGAATTTACTAGAAGTTTCTGGCTATCAGAAATGCGACTATATAAGAACAGATGGCGATCGAGGCAGTTGCAGTTGGGTTTTGAACCGCACGAAGAGATTGGAAAAGTGATAATAGCCGAAGTTGTAATTTTGTGATAAATTGAAAGTTGAGAGTTAACAAGAAGAAGTAATTAGTTTGGATTTGTGAATTAAGTAATTGAAAGGAGTTAAAGTGATTTGAGAAGAAAGAGACCTTGTAAGAAAGGAATTTGCGAAGAATAGTATAGTGTGAACTTGAATTGTTCTATAGACTAGAAAATAAAAAAATAATCTCACAGAATAACGTTTTATCTACTCGAGCCGTAGCTCGCATATTACAATATTAAAGATACTTTATTTATACCTTAATTTGACTTAAATCAGTTTAATAACGCTTTTTTTTTAAAAAAATATTCACCTCAGAAACTAAAATATAAGAGGTAGCAGTAAAGTAACACAGATCTGCGAAAAGCTCCAAGAGAATCGCCTCCGCTGTTACGGGCATGTTATGGCGTGGCGACCGGACCAGATTTACTAGATTGGAAAAGGGCCGGGTAACCACCCAAAGCATGAGGAATAGAAATGTAGACGACCGGGCAACTCAGGACAGAACGGCCTGGGGATATCGAACAAGGACAGGCGACCCAAAATAGGATTGAGGCTATAAGGGAGAAGAAGAAGAAGTAGTAGTGAAGATAGTAATGGTTGCTCAGGTGTGTTTACAGTCACAAAACTCAGGGATCTTATTACGTATTACGAGACGAGAGGCATCACAAACGATTTTCAGATAACGATAACCACAATTTATAATGATTATGTGTCAAAAAAAATACCGACAAATTATTATTAAAAATGTTCTTAAGCAGCGAATATTTCTCCAGGAGAAATGATGAAAATGAAACTACCAGACTTTCAAGAAGACATCATGGACGCGGATCTATCATATTTTAGGTTTTCTGATTGACACTCATTTTATTTTTGTTACTTTAAGTTTTAAACATTTTTTTCTGAACTTCTCTGGAAATAGGGAGGAACCGTCTGCTCTTATAGAACCGATAAAGTTTCACCTCGATACTGAAGCAAAATGGCAAACACCAAATGGAACAATATCAGCACTTATCTTTCGTCGAAGCAGATCTGGCCTACCCAGGATCCGAAGGAAACGAAAATACTTCTGGGTGTCCACTCCAATGATTTGTGTAGAAGCTGTAGAGACGAGGAGGAGGAAGAAACAATAACTCACCTTTTATGCACCTGCCCTATCAATGTTGAGAAGGAAAATTTTCGGGGAGTACTTCTATGAAGATCTAGGTAACTTAGACAGTCTTGATATCTACAAAATGAAGAACTTTGTCCCCGGATCTAAGTGGTTCTGAACATAAATACGGCTCTGTAAGGTTTAACACCGCTACGGTTACCTAAATTAACTTCCTTTGGGGAAAACATATATCATGTTCCTGGTGTTGGTAATCCGGTACTTTTCGTGATATCACGACCTACCTTTTAGTCTAAGTGTGTCTCTACTTAGCGGGGACAGTCACCTAACCTAATCTAACGTAAGATGTATTTGAATATGAACATGTCAGCTTCCAAGTTCAAAGTCAATTCTGCGGTTTCTAGCTTAAGAAAGTTAACAACGAAATTGGGCAAGACTTTCTTATTAAGCACGCTTACAAATATATCATGTGAATACTCTGTGCCCGAAATATATATAATTTACATTATTAAATGAAGAAAAAGAAGAAAGCTAGTTAATCTTCTTTGCAATCTTGCCAGCAAGATCACCTGACTTGAATACAAATGTGAAAGAGCTTGCCCGAGCAATTTATGCAGGTGGAGAGCAGTACAATATTTCGGAATTAAGACATATTTCAAAAATATGTTAAAAAATTGTTTAAATGAATGCCTAATTAATAAATTTCCGTCTTGTTTGGATAATTTTCAAATCTACCTGTCCCATCCTTTTGTCCCACAGTTTTCGGTTTTTCCCCTAAAAAACAAGACAATTAAGGGTTTTTCCAGAAATTATTTTGTTGCAGTGCGTTCTAAATCATCCCGTTACCTAATGATTCAATCAGATTTGGCAAATGTTACGCACTTTTTTTCCTTAAGAATTTGTGGGGGTGTCTTAACACTTTGTCCCGGAGTGAATGAGGTCTCACTCGAGCTCACAAATACCAATCTACCATCGACTCGAAAGCCACAATTCCACCCATCCTTCCTAGATTTGCCTACTTTCCAAACAAACAAGTATTTTGATAATCCTAGATCGGTATTCAATTTTATTGTTAACAAAAAAAAGCATAACAACATAAACTAGTATTCGCAGTTTCATAAGTATTCAATCGTATTACACGTTCGGTATGCCGTCTGGACCTTTCGCGAGAACGGCTTTCATTGTCTTCATCATTGTGGGTATCAGACCAACATGCTTGTCCACACATTGGACCGCACATCGTTCGAACTGGTCGGTGTACTTAGCTATATCCGATTCGCTTGGACTTGGTGGCATCTTTAGTTTCACGTCATCGTTGCATTGCTATAAGGATTCAATAAAACGATCAAATGATTCTCCATTAGCGCACAACTTTACCATAACGCATCTCTGCAATCTTCCCTGGAACTCGGCCAACTCGTGCTGGACATAATTTTGCGCACCAGTTATCGGTCGCGAACACCTGTCGACGCAATTTTGTACTGCGTCAACACTTAAATTCATGTCCTGACAACATCTTGCAGCACATAAATGCATGTCTGTCTATAGAAAAGCAAAAAATTGAAGATTTTCTTGGATTCTATGTGGAGCTTATCAGCTGCAGCGATCATAACCTTACAATTCTCACGCAACTTGTTCCATTATTACCTGCATTTTGCGTAAATGTGATTTATCCAAGTCCTCAATCATTTGAGTGACTGCCTGCTCAATTCTTTGCCGCTGTTGCTGAATCATTTTGTTTTAGTCATAAAATCTATTTTATTAAAATTACTTTCCGCCGGGGCAACCGTAACTGGAGACTTTGTAAATGTAATTTCGAATGTCAGTTAAGTGTCAAATGTCGCATGACAAGTAAATAATCTATTTGCCACGGGAGGTGCACAACAGATGAAGTCGATTAGTGGAAGAATGTGAACCTAAAGGTATAAACACATAGCTACAGGTATTTTGGTTTTCCCAAAGGCATATGAGATATTACTTAAAGAGAACTTTCCATCTGCCGCTCAATACGCCTGACTACATGCTAATGCTAGAAACTGGATTATCTCCGCTTTGCAAATAGACTATGTGAATTGAATTGGATTTCGACGGTAATAGGAATTTTAAGCCTCAACTTTACCAACTCATCGAAAATTTTGATGTTGGTAAATACAATCTTACGAGAAGGAAGTAGGTACATCTTTGGAAGTTGTGTTCCACTATTCAATGAAATTAACGTCTAAAAACTGTTCCAATATTGCAAAGTCTTGTTACGCAAAAAAAAATATTCCCATAGCTTTCTTTTCAAAAACAAAAAAGAGTCATAATTCATAAAGACTACACTTAAAAAAACTGAAAATCACAATTCATAAGGAATTAAGACAAAGACATAATAGACATAAAAACACGAAAACTTAGAAACTCGGAAAAGTTAAAAAGATGGTAAAAAACAATAAAACTTAGTTAATCACAACTAAGCGATTTTCTGATAAATGAATCTTCAGCTATCATTCTTATGTGGGAGACAGACTGCTGGTTTTGATACCATGAATAGGAGTACTACGTTCTATACCACATGTCTGTCACTGCAATACTACTTAAAAAGCTAGTATACCATAAAATATACCTGGTATTGAGATTCGCAATTTTTTGCTGGTATACCAGCATCTTACTGATTGCAGCGCCAATTTCTCTCTATTGGCTAGTCTTCGTAGCTTCTTTAACAATTCTTAGGTATGCACTATCGCTTTCAAGTATTTGAATTTTCTTTTTATTCATCATTTGGCACAAAAGTAAATCATTTTTATTCATCCTGTCTTGAATTTTCTATTTTTATTTGGTATGACAGACAACACAAACGTCAAAGTATACTACTTGTCAGGGGTTGTAGTATTCACTATACCATGGTATTCGTATATTATGTACGGTCATGATCAACTACTTATAAAAGTTAACTACATTAATCAAAATAAAGCAAATCGAAACTGCAAATAAACAAATGCATCCGTTCTTAAACATCAAAATGTTATATGCGCTCTTGTGACGTAGTGCGCAGAACGAAAACAAATGAGTATCTGAAGTAATTCTATCATGGGTATATTTTAACATAATCCCACATTTTTATTTCTTAAAAATTGTCCCACACCGCATTGAGTACTATTCGTCAATTGTAAAATTTGACATTGACAATTACATCTATCGCAAGTGTCCGACGAAGGGGTGACGGATTATTTTTGATTTGAGTAAAATGTATTTAATATTTCGAATTGATTATGTTACTATATTACTAAACCAGTAAAATAATTTGATAACTTATCAAGCAGCTACATAAAGAACAAAATTATTCGAAGTAACAAACCGCTGTGCGGTCGCAATATTACACGTAAAAGGCCTCGCATAGATTATCACGTAGGTATTCGTATTTACCAAAACAAAAAATAAGAAGAAGCAGACGTTTTTTCCTCTTCGAGGGTAAAGATGAAGTAATTCTTGGTGAAGAAGAACAAGATGGGTTTGTTATTATTTGTCTCGTTAGAAATTGCCGGCTTTTCGGCCGATGATAAATTTGATTTATTTCGATCGACCTACATTTGCTTGTGGGTCAAATACATGGAACTATATACATATATTGCGCAATTGTTAGGGGCGGATGGTTTTTTTTTCTATTCATTATGGGCTCCTATCTAGTATTTATACGCTGTGGCTTAGTGCCATGATCACTGAGGGAGAGGTACAAGGTTCAAATCCAAGAAAAAAAAAAAAAAAAAAAGTTTTTTCATGGACTTACCTCTCGGGATCGTCTGACAAACATCCGAGAGTAAAATTGTCATGTGAAGCTTTCCTCAACCGAACAAAAATTGGCTATAAAGCTGTAGGTCCCAACCATTTGTGCGGCGCACAGCGCGAGTGGCTATGAGAAGCTATGGACTGTTAGCGCCAAAATATTTATACTCACTTATTTAAGGCATGAATATTCCAGATTAAACTTTGTCCTCAGCTGTGCTTGAGCGCGTCGAATATTCAATGGAACAAATCCACTTTCGAACTCGTACAGTTGCAAGAACCCTTAAAGATCTCAATATGCACAAATCCACTGGTCCAGATGGTATTTCCCCGATGGTGGTTGGTTGGTTTTAGAGGGTAAGCTTACACTCTTCACTTAGGCCTCCATTGGGCCCATTGTGTTCCCCTCGTCTGTCGAACTGTAAGGAATAGTACTGTGATGTGGGAATTATGTGTTGAGAGGGGATGTAGGTATTGGGATCATGGGGATTATTAAAAGGAGGCTATGTCATTTAGGGATCGGAAAATCGTCTTGTTCGTCTAGCGAACTCCGATATATCGCCGATTCCTTTCTTACTGAAGTGTGTTAGATCCGGTATCCTTGGGGATCCCAGTATCTTCAGTCTTAACCTCGCTGTTGCAAGTCAGTGGCAGAGGAAGTGTTCTATATCTTCTTCCTCACAGTTGGCGCATATTGTTGTATCAGCTAGGCCGAGTCTGAACGAATGTTTATTGAGATTGATGTGCCCTGTTAAAAGACCCACCACCAATCTCAACTGTGTTCTGCTTGAGCTCTTTTTGCTGTGTTATTACTCTATTCTTTTACCACGGATCTGGCTACTTTACACGTCTCTAGTTTCGTCACGTTGCTATTGAACTCCTGTCGTATCTTCTCATTGATTAACGTTTTAATAGTTGTCAGAGGGACTCCTATTGTCTTTGAAGGATTCAGCTCTATGTTACTCGCTCCTTTCCTAGCCAGTTCATCTGTCTTTTCGTGCCCCGGTACCCATGTAAGGCGGACTCTATTGCGCCTGGCAAGTAAGTTCAATTTAATTCTGATTAATTGCAGATGTCGATTTGCCTCTCTTCGCTGGTGTCGTCTGTGAGTATTTCTGTTGCTTTCATAATTGCAAAGACTTCTGCTTGGAACACCGTTACAAATGGTTCTAGGTGAATAGCAAGTTCAATCCGTGGGTTAGCACAAAAGATGCCTGCCCCTGATTCCCCTGATATGTTAGAGCCGTCTGTATATACCGATAACCCGTTAGAGTTTCTTGTCGTCCTTTCATTCGTCCAAGATTCTCTTGTGGGGAAAATTGTTTCGGAATTATTGGTGAACGTGTAAGATTTTTCAACATCATTGGGACAATCGATGAGTGGTGTCATTTCTCTTATCTTTTTGGGTCATTTTTCGATTTCTCGTGTTTGAGTCTTCGTTGAAATGGCCGATAGTTCTAAGCTGCGAGGTTGAAAGACCGGCAATCTTCTTCGCTTCGAGGTGCACTGGTAGGTTTTTTAAGATCACTTCCATGCGCTTCACCTTTGTTAGCAAATCTATTGCATACTTTTTGTTTGCCACTGGCCACCATACAACTACTCCGTAGAAGATGATGGGTTTTATTACGTATTCGTATATCCAGTGGACCTGTTCCGGTTTCAAACCCCATGACTTCCCGATGGCCCTACTTCATATCCAATATGCCCTTTTAGCTTTGGTAACTCTTGCTTCCAGGTTCTTTCTCCAGGTCAGTTTCCTTTCCAATATTTAGCCCAGGTACATGACGCTGTCACAGAGTTGCAGTGATGCTCCTCCAAGTTGTGAAGTGTGAACTATTTCCCCGATAGTTCTGAAAAGGTCTTCTTCCACGCTGGCATTACCACTGCGTAAGCTTTTTCATCTCTCCTACTCAGGTCTCTTTCTGAGTAGATTTAAACGGCATTTATTCAGCCTGTTCCCTCTAAAAAAACGTATCTTCTTCTCCCTGCAACTACTGTCCCATTGCACTAACGTCACTTCTTTCCAATGTCATGGAAACGCTAATCAATAGTCAGATCGTGAAATATATAAAATGACTGGCAGTATGGCTTTCGAAGGAAAAGCTGTGCACTGGTAATCTGATTATATCTCACTGAAAAGTGGCACCAATCTCTCTATCACTCTTTTGTCGAAAATGCGTGAATTTGGCATCGACGTTTCTCTCATTCAATGGAATTTAAACTACCTTTCTGGGCATTGAATACAAGTTGCATTAGATGGTTTCAAGTCTGCAATTTTCTGGTGTTCCCCAAGGCTCAGTATCCGACTCTCTTTCTAATATTCATAAACGATTTTTAGTCTGTTCTAATCTAATTCATTCCTTCACCGATGATAGTACCCCCGGTTTCTCATATTCGTTCCAGGATTCTCTTCCCTGTTCTTCGGCCGTGGAACTGAAGCGGCAACGCATGTTAGACACATTCAATTTCGATCAACCAACCGAGGGGAATTTAATGCTTCCAAAACGCAATGCTTTCTTCTATAATTAAAGCGAAATAGAAACCCCTAGCCATTATCCATGAATGGCACATGCATCGATGAAACCGAAAGGGTTTCCATTCTCGGTATAGCAACTTTCGTTGGGATGACCACATATTCGATGTCGCTAATATCTACGTTTTCTACACCGGTGCAAGATATATTTTACCCCGTCTGATCTGGCTACAATTTATAAAGCATTTATTTACCCAAAACTAGAGTACAACGCTCATATGTGGTTAGGTGCACCCAAAACCTCTTTGCACCTTTCAAATGAAATACAAAACTGTGCGATAAAACTAATAGGTGACAGGAACATAAGGAAATCGATTGACGCACTCCAACACCGTAGCGTTTCCTGTTTTTTTTCCTGTTTTATTGCTTCTTCTACCATTAATGCCAGCTGCATTCCGCCCCTTCAACAGTTTTCTCCCAATACTCGCCATTCAATGGTTGTCAGTTTATCTTCAAGCCAATCTTCGGATGTACTACAACCTACAACTGTTTAAAACCAATGTGCACCAGTACCGCTTTTCTCTCCTTTCCACTTTTTTCTCCCACTTGTGCTGCGATTCAAACATTTTAAGGGTAGCTCAAAACCCTATGAGCACCAGTGTAATTATAAAAAAAAGTATATATATATGTCTGGTCAAATCACATATGTATGCATGTATATACAGCAGCAAAAAAACGCTATAAAATGCATTGGATTTCTGCAAAGATGAACAAAATGTTTCAGGATGGACATGATGTGAGTTTGCTTGGGAACTGTGCAGGTTCGAGCCCGTGCGAGAAACGAATAAAATCTAAGTTTCTTCAATCATTGCACTAAAAGGCTGGTAGTACAAGGGACCGAAATCGAATCTGAGTGCTCTGGGATTTCGAAATTTCCATTTTTTATATAAAAAAACTGGATTCGACATTTACCATTATGGACGTATACCGCATTTTATGTTTATCGATGTAGTGGTCACTATTTTAGAGACACCCTGCATATCTCATATAAGATTTGAATATAATTCTTACATCTGGACTGCAGTAGATCAAGGATAGTAGGCCAGAATAATATCACCTCAAAACTTAACATCTTAGACCACCGTCGCGATGTTAGTTGCCTTGCTTTTTCGTTACGTGAATAACCAGTGTTCGTCTGTAATATCAAGCCTTATCCCTTCCAGATGTATCGTGATGTTTAGGGATTCTCTTTTAATACATACTATCCGCTGGAGGAACAAATTACCATCAACTGTATTTTCGGATACATTTCTCCCGCATAGATTCAAGCAATATGTCCTTAAAGACATCTAAGAACCACATCTCCATACCTCCATACCTTTAAAATCTCCCTATAGTCATTTCTCTGTGCTCAATATTATCATTGGCATACTTAAAAAAAAAATTCCAAAAACACCTCTGATTTTTGAACACCTACACCGCCTACCTGGCGTGTTACACTCCAATCCACACAGTTTATTTGGAATAGAAAAAAAGTTCGGACTGTAACGTGGGTCAGTCATCAATGGCACACGGCCAGTGACTTGGTTTCGTAGTATCGTTTTGCTATCTTCATCATTTCTCTTCTCATTCTGTTCATCACTTTGTAGAAAACAAAACTATCACTTTGAGTGTAGTGCCCAGTTGTTTGCTTTGTGTTGTGTAGCGGTACGTTGGCTTGGTGCAGGATTATGCGATATCTCTTTACCGTACGACGATTTGTAAGCGTTTTCAAAGCCACCCATCGAGAGAAAGCAACCCACAGCCACCCGAGCATAAAAAGGGGAAAAAAATTAAATTTAAGTTTCTCCAAACTCTGCACATGTTGGCAGTGAATCACCTGGGAACACTGATTTGTCATTTGTTTTCCGGTTCATAGCAGTAAACCCATGATTTGTCACGTGTTGTAATATCGGTTCACAATATTGGATTCATGGCAGCCTGATGAACAGCGCCGACTGCGTCTTGAAAATGGCTCGGCAAGCTGCTTTTTAAATATTCATCCATCCATGACCATTTTCTTTAAAGGTTATAAAACCTAGCAATGGAGAGAAGGGAAAGGGTATACGAAAGAGTTAACAATTGAGCGGAGTAGGAACAAGAGTGGGGTGACTCCTAAGTTTATTTTTACTTAAAAAATGTGCTCTGGTGGGCAGCTAAATCTGATCTGATTATATGGTGACTGCCTTGTTGTCTTATGAATCGTGTATACCATCAGTCTGTTTATGTCAGACTTTTGTTCTGTCCTGTTTTCCTTTCTTGTGATCGGCAAGTGATGCCTACTTCTCGGAGTTCTTGCGATCTTTTCCCGCATTCAGATTTGCCCGTTTGGTCGAACATATTTAACGTATTACGATTTTTGTAACAATATGTTTACTAAGGTGCTCCTGCATAACTTTCAGATCAACAACTAAAGCAGCACTTTCAATGAACCTAAACAAAGCATAGCATATGGCGTCAGAACTATTGGACGATCTGTGCAAGCAAATATATACTTGTCGACGTTGTAAGCAGGTACCACTACCATCCATTTTATTGTTTTGCTTTATTTCACGTAACTTGACTTCAGACTTTTACCTCAAAACACGACCAATTGATGCACAAAAAGGAAAAACATGATCACAATCCAGCCGAAAACAGCTATATTTGTAATCTGTGCCAAAAAACGTTCGCCAATCATGGTAACCTAGAGCGTCATATGAAAGTTCATAATGATGTTCGCCCGCATATCTGCTCCGAATGCAATAAGTCATTTGCTCAGGCGGTCAATTTACAACGCCATTACTCTGTACACAACGGTGAACGGCCGTATCAGTGCCAATTATGTGAAAAATCTTTCACCCAGCAGGGCAATCTGCGACGCCATGAACTCATCCACACCGGAGAGAAACCCTTTCAGTGTGAACGATGCAATCGTTCATTCTCCCAGCGTATCAATCTAAAGAAACACATGATGGCCCATCAAGGCTACCGACCATATGTGTGCGGTGTGTGCCAAAAGTCTTTTATACAGTCGCAGAACTACAAGAAACATCTGACCAAACATCAAAAAGAAATGGCCAGGCAGGAAGCGGCTGATGCTGCATTGGCAAAGGTTAAAATAGATCAACCACTGTGAGTCCAAGAGTGCATTTTAATACTTATTATTTATTTGTTTCTTTTACAGAATGTATGGCGCTGCATTAGCTAAGGTCAAAATGGAGCCAATGTAGGTTCAGTTAACATTTGTTCGATCTGAGAGAGTAAAATTGATTTTTCTTTTTATTTTCCAGGAGAATGTATGAGTGTGGCGTTTGTCGGGTGGTGTTCGATCAATTTAGCGGTTTCGAAACACATGAGTTCTGCGGCAGTACAGTAGGTGTAGTTGATGCCGCATCCATTATGGAACACAACTACAGCCGGGGTTAAAAAAAAAAAATTTGTTATATGTTTAAGAAAATTTTATTTACAACTGTAAGCACTTACTGTTTTAAGAGCCCACGGATTATTGTGGTGGTCTTCGTTTTGAAATGTACATAAATTTATGAAATTATAAAACTTGTGAAATAGACAAATATTGTAGAAATGTTAAGTTATTGTTTTTGCCTTTAGTCATTATTTAAAAATGGTATTGTCGCATCGTCGACTTTTTAAGTCTAGTTGTAATCTGTACTGTACTACATGACCTTCACTTGGATGAAATCCGTATCGCACTTATACGAGTACGATTATCAATGGAAAATGGCAGCAAAATACCGATAGAAGAGTCCTTAATTATGGAAAACAACTTCAGTTGTAGTTAGCTTGTGAATGGGTATAATCTAGGAAAATTAGTTGCAATACAGAGATCGGCTAGTACACAGCACAATCCCCATTAATACTGAAGAAAGCAGCATAGGGCACTGTTCAACTCTAGGCAAAATCTCGACAGATAATCCGAAATGAATGCGTAACGTCCTTTCTGTATTAGAATTTAATATGCCGTGCACCACAACGTACATATACGGAAACGCTACATTGGCAATGAACAAAATGAATTACTGAGAACGAAATCCAAATCTAATAGGTATGCTACCTTTATAGCTAGGCTACACTCAAGGCACTGAAATCGAATACTCATCCCCATTGCTAATGTCATCTGACGAAAGCAATAGGCGAATTGTCTCCTTTCCATACATTCCACAGTATGTGGGAGTTTTCGGATTGTTTAAGATCGATTAAACGATTGGAAATTGGAGAAAACTGCAGTAGCTACATAGTACCTAAAGCGACGTGGTAGTGACATGTGAAAATGAAAATAACCGGGAAATTCGTCGTTAACGTCTGATGCCAGAAGCCATGTCACAGCCACGCTGCTGCTACATACACAGCTTTGATGTTTCGTGGATCTAACAATTCGAACACGCGTCTACTTGTCTTTTCTTTTCGACAAACTATTTCAGCAGTAGGGATGACTACCAAATTTAGAATAATCCAGAACTGCTGCACTAAGCTCAGTGTATTGTATCATATATGCGAACAAAACTGTATGAGCCGTGTTTCTTTGTGAAATTTATCTCTAGTTCAGAAAAAGTTCGCATGACAAACAAGAACAACAACTAACTGGGATAGTTTCGATATTATCCTCAGTCCTCGGCAAAACCACCTGCTTGCGCATAAAACATCAGTTATTAAAAATAGGTTCACATATATGGCGAATCAACATTGGTAAGGGAATTATGACTATTTCAAAACTGACTAGCAAACTAAGAATGGTCAATAATCTTTTTTGGGGCAATGCCTGTGGCGAAAGCATGTCGTAAGGCTAGGAATTACAGACTCGGACACATGCAGGCACTAGGGATGGGCAAAAATAGCTGATTGTTATAATAACCGGATAATCATAAAAAAAAAAATATGTGGCGCAACAGCTCTTTAAGTGCCAGGGCCTAACTTCTCGCAACCACTCGTGTTGTGTGCGTTATATTTTTCACACGAATGGAATGGACATTCAGTTTAGTGCCGTATCCGAACGGCAATTTGTTCTGAGAAGCTTTCTCGTGACAACAATACTCTCGAATGTTTGTCAGACGTTCGCGAGAGGTGGGATCGTGAAAAAACTTTTTGGTGTTTTCTGGGATTCGAACTTGGAACCTCTTGCGTAGTGATCCGACACGCTAACCACTACGCCACGATGCCCATAACCGGATAATCACGGGCCTTATTATTTTCAACCATTCTCGTTGCCTAGGTATCGGTTCAACAAAATTGCGGTTAAGTGTTACGATTTCGGGCACATCTATGGTTATCATTACGATAATGGTATCTGTCCTACCACACCGCATAGCACATCACTAAGGATTAGTTGTCATTTACCATTGTTTTGTGATGTGATTTTTTGGAAAATGTAATGCATTTAAAAGATCGTGAAAATATTATTTATTTTCAGGCCTAAATTAATGACAACAATTAGGGAGCTTGATATGTTGGCCTATTTTATGGAAAGGAACCATGACATCGAGAAGAAGTATATGCCGAACAATCAAGCAGGGCTATTTTAATTTTCTTTTCCCACATATTTATGAAAGCGAAGTTAGTCGCGCTTCTAAAAAGCATAAATTTCTTCTTTTCAGCTAGCAATGACAACTTTTGTTTGCCTTTGTTACACATAATCATTGCAAGTCGTGGGTATCGTTATCTGGAAATCGTTTGTCATGCCTTTTGACTCGTAATACATAATAAAGTCACAGCGTCGGTTAACCGGATTTTTTTTTTAATACATACCCTATAGGGCAATTATTATTTTCGTGAAAATGTTTGAATTCGAGATTTTGATCTCGCAATTCAGTTTGCCTGTACGTTGGACTGCAAACCTAAACGGCTGGACGGATTTTCTTCAAACTACATGATGTACGTACTTATGTATCTACATCAAAACGATATATGTATGTATGTATGGACGAATTGTAGTCAGTGGGAACATAAACCCCACATCAATGGGTAACTCATAATCAGGAGTTTTTTTTTTCTGTGCGAACAAAGCCAGACTGGACAACTAGTTTTATCTGTAAGACAGAATCAGGGCTGCACTTATGGTCGAAACAAATTTTTCTTGAGTACAAAAATTAATATTCAGTCTTTGATTTATATTTAAACACAATGATTATAGAGTATATTTATAAACGGTGATTCAGTTGGAGGTTACAGCTGATATTTGACATCTGTGAATACTAAGCATTGAGCGCGTTCATCAATATTATGCTATGGCGGCGTGCCAACCAATAGCCGCAGCAGCATAGCAATCTTGTAACACAAAATGGCGGCGAGATGATATCAGGAAAATCTCTGCTACGATATAAGAGGAATTCAGCGATTTATCAAAGGTTCTTATGCCATAGCACCATGTCGCGAACACGGCCATTGACATTTGTAACTATGGGCCAGTATACGAAAACAAAGCATTTTAATTGTTAAAACACATCTCTGAAATGAGGAAATAGTGTCGGTGTACATAAACATCCTTCTCGTGTCGCGGTTAAGTAATTAATGGAACAATTCGATCGAACCGGTACAGTGTTGGATATACAAAGACCAGTGCGTTTTCGTTTTGGCCGTTGACGCGAAAATATTGCCGAAGTGAATGGCAGTGTTCGTGACAAATACAAATCCATTCGCCATCATTTGCAGCATATTTTAACAAAAGATCTGCATCTGCGTGCCTACAGGATCCAATTAACTCTGAAAATGAAGTCAGCAAACCATGAACAGCGTTGTGACTTCGTTGATTGGGTGTTAAAGAACTACCTACATAGTAGGGACAAAAATACTATTATTACATTTGCTAAGTGTACCCAAAGATTGACATAACATTTGTAGCAATTAACGTCACAATTGTTTCTTTATAAAGATATTTAAAATTAGCTTACACTTTTGCTCTGGAATGAATTGAGAAAGTGAGTCGCGTCTCTGTCGTAGCGCTTCATAAGTGCGCTGTGAACAAAGGTTCGATTTTCAAGACACTGCACCATCTAGGTATTAGCTTACCGGTCTATAAAATTCTTCGGGGATACGGGCGACATTAAAAGCTGACTGTGGCTTTTACAAAACTTGGGTCCAAAAATACGAAGCGACTCTTGGTGGAATACGCTGCTATTCTGTACAGAAAAATTCTGTTTACCAATAAGAAATTTTACAAGGTGAAGAAGAAATTAAACAAATAAAGTGATGGGATATATGCATGGTCATCTAGGGAAGTGTTCGAGACAATCACAAGATGCCGTAAAGGACACCCCCCGAGTTAGCCATGGTGTGCTGGGTAGTCTTTTATGACGGGGTCACTAACCTGCATTTTTACGACAAAAGCAGAGAAACATAGGCCAAAGGGTACCAGCAAACCATTTAAGGACCCTTTGTGAAACCTAAAAAAAAGGAAGGAACATTCCAGCAAGATCGTGCGCCAACTCATAAGGCGAAATCTACCCATACCTGACTCCAGAAAAATGTACTCCGTTTTATTGGTATAAAGACTAGCCTTCCACCTCCCTAGACCTTAATCCACTTGATCACAAATTGTGGACTGTCTTAAAGGACATTATGTGCCGCAAAATATGCCCTAACATGGAATTCTTAAAGCCTTTGAGCTCTTTGTTTTATAGCAATAAATGTATTGTACTGTTGTCCATATTAGGTAGTTGATGGCAATTTTTCGAACCAAATCTTCTTCAGTAATGGGGCTCACTTTCAACTGAATTGCTACGTAAATAAGCAAAATTGTCGTATTTGGGATCATGAAAATCCACGGGACATTCACGAACAACCAATGTTCCCACAAAAACTCAATGGTTGGGACGGCGGCGTGACTGGATCGTACTTCTTCAAAAATTCTCGTGGTGCTGTTGTAACAGTCAATGGTGAACGTTATAGGGGCATGATAAAAATTATTTTTTGCACCAATTGGACGATATTGATGTAGCAACATTGCACGAGAAACAATGCAGTTATTGCACACAAAGTTTACCGGCCACGTCATCTCTCGTTTCAGCTACCAAAACTAGCCACAAAGATCAAGCGATATCACGCCGTTGGATTTCTTTCTTTGGAGTAATCTCAGGCTGAAGGTGTATGCCAATGATCCCCAAATGATTCGAGACTACCACAGAATTTATGCCGAAAAGTAAAGGAAAATTTAATCAAAAGGTCTGCAAGGTCTGACGTGGCGCCCATTTGGCCGATATCATTTTTCATGTTTAATGTCAATGTGTCAAAATATATTGACATAAAAGAATCAGCAGTTTATCAAAAATATTGTTCACAACATAGAAGAAGTCGGAAAATAAACCGCAGGGTTTCAACTTAAAGAAACTTCAAAAGCAATAATAGTAATTTTATTAAGTAACCGCAAAATCTAAATATAAAGAAAACTCTCCAAAAATTTCTTATTACATACACTTTATTTGCGATTTCAGTTTCTTTCAAATGATCAATACTTTTAGTTTTAATTAGTTTTTAGAGATTTAACTACTAGAAAAATGTTATTTTCTGTTTTTTGTTTTTTTTTTTTTTGTTAGCTTATCTTTATAAAATCAACTAAATAATTTTTCTTTAATAAATAAACTATGATCTCTTTCTTTATCGTTCACGTATTCTCAATTGCATTTAATATATAATATGTATTCTTAGAAA
The DNA here is from genome assembly GCA_963082735.1 of Pocota personata. NCBI lineage: Eukaryota > Metazoa > Arthropoda > Insecta > Diptera > Syrphidae > Pocota > Pocota personata. Next base: position 190,880,221 of record OY720430.1, read on the forward strand.
TGATTATTCTTACATCCTAAACAAAAACATATGTTTAATATGTGATTTGTTAAACAATAATGAAGAAAAAAAAAACATTTATTCAATTAAAGTATCATTGCAAAGGTTAATGTGTGCACAAAAGAAGCACAAGCAAAACAAATCGGTCTACGATTTCACGATTTTCACACGTGTGGTCAATTCATTACAAAACTTCATATGATTGACAAAATGCATAAACGGTCCGCAATTGAATGTATATTTGAATAGTATTTCTGTTTGTTTCGTTTGTGTTTAATTTGCTTGGTACGCACTCAGTCAAACTGCAGATAGCACATAATAATACTCTCCTTTGTCAGCGTCACAACGATTATACGCAATAAAACAAAACATGCGATTCTGATGAGCGGAGTTATAGAAATAAAAGAATAAAACAAAAATAAAATTTAATCATACCCACTGCGATGCTTGCACTTAATCATGCCCAATATACACTTAATGAAGAATTTGTACACTTAGAAAATAGGTTTTAAAGATTTAAAAGATTCTCACTTAGCATACGATAAAGCATTGAAAGGTCTCAAAGTGTCGGCCTTTCTGCGTTAATAATTGAAATTTAATAATTGCTGACGCCTATGTATACAATGATCAGTTACAAGTTGTACATTATAAAATCTTAACTAGGGGAAACATTAATGTGAAATGGGAAAACTATTGACCGATGGAAGTTTATTATAACGCATCTGTGGGGAAGAAGTCCTTCAGGAGTGTTGTTCGTCTTTTCTCGGCGATGTCCATTTGATTTTCCAAATCGCCTAGATCAGTCGTTTCGGCACGTTCAATTTTCCAGGAGAGGTTCTCGATCTCGGCTTCGAGTTGAGCCTGAAATATGTACAAGGGTATGTATTTATTTAAAATGTTTTATTAAATTGTTGGTGTTGTATGGATAAGGAAATATAACTTTACTTGCAAAATTAAGAGTTTACTCCATCGTATTCTTAAAACAATTTATGCGTTCTATGAAGCCTAGTGGTGAGAACTGTCGAATAAAAGTTATCGACTTATTCGATATTATCGAAATATTAATTCACTCGACAGTTGTTAAAATTCGTTGATTACTATTTTCATTCATCGAACATTTTCGTCCGTTCAAATGATCGCCCATTAAAGCTAAGAAATGTTAACCGCGTTGACTCTCTGACGTCAAAATGACATGAGAATTTGTTTCAAAGTGGTCAAGTCGTGTGATCGTCAACGCACTGACGACTGCGTTGACAACTGCATTGACGCGAATTTTTGGGTTAACGCGTTGACTATTTTCGTTGACCGTGTAACCATTTTTTCGGACTGCTCGTCAACGCGTTACCCGTGTCCCAACGTTCGGCGCGTTCCAAGGCTGTCAAATCTTTCCGCTACTGGCACTAGTGGGGAAATGTGGAGGGGATATAGCAAAGAAATTCTCGCTACAACTCTTAGCTATATAAGAACAAGAGAAAAACATCACTTGTCAATACAATCCATTAGCGATGGGGTATTCGAATGAAAGCCGAAAACAGTCGATATTTTAAAAAAAGAACTATCATCTACTATCGATAATTATTAATATATACAGTAAATGCTCGAAATTATTTGTTTCTCAATTAACATCTTTTAGGATTTGTCTACCAATTACTAATCTTTCTATTACAGATCAATGAAATTTGATTAAATTTCATTTTAGACTGCTGTTTGATATTTCAATGTCTTCGATGGAATGAAAAATCGAAAATCGATGGTCGGAAAGTGTTATCGATAGAATCATTCCGTAATTAAAACAAGTAGATGTTCTGAATCGTTGGTAACTAAAGTCAATGACATTGTATCAAATCAAAAGAAAGAAATCGCTATTTCGCTTCAGGATTTTATTCTAAAACTAGTTTTTATTAATTGTTTTTACACATTAAAGGATTAAACGATTCTTAGTTAATTTGGAGTTCAGTAGATTAGATCTTGACAAAATGTTAGTATCTAATTAAAATTTGACTAGCACTTTACACAGCCTAAGACAGTTTTTTTGTTAATTTAACTAGATTTTATTAAAAGGTTCAATTAAAACAATCGAATAGTATAGGGAATTATCGAAAATGATGACTACCGATAGTTATTTTGCTACTAGCGGATAGCAAATTTGGTCTTCTTATACGCTGAACGGTTGACTTGCTAGGCACATGATTTAAAATTACCTAAATTTCTTCGTGTTTTCAAAATTTAACGATTATTTAGATAAAATGATTTAATAACTTCAACACGTTGTTGAGGCATTAGATGCTCCATAATATATTGCTATCGACTGCTTTTCACGACTGTCAAATTCAAACTGACAAATGCTAACCAAATCAAAATGGCGGTCAAGCAACATCAACAAGGTGACATAAAAAAAAACACCCCGTACTTCCACTTGGCTTTCCAGAGTAGAGCAAACAAGTGTTTCTTGTTCATGAATGCTACAAGGCCGCGTAATGCCAACTTATTTCGCTTTATCCCAAGATTGCTGGTTTGAACACAATCAGTACTTGGAGATATCTGGCATTTTGGGTACTCTCACTCTGAGGGTCGAGAAGAGTAGGACGCCACTATTTTCGAGACTCAAAACGATTTTCGTTTACATTTGCAGCGCAGAGGGTCGTAGCGAGCTTGAGTAAAAGCCCTGAGCCTTGAACAAGTCGAAAAAACTGCAAAGAGCTAACTGGTGTCCACAACTTGCGTAAACACTGCGTGAAGTGTTCGGATGATTTCCCACTGATATAGGTATAATAGCTCAAACAACTTACGATCACATAAGGGAACGTCTGGAAGGCACTGAACAAAACGGTTTCCATTCTGGGTCTTGTACTTTTTTTTGCTCATCATATAGGAATGTGTTAAGTATTGATCGCCGTAACAATTGTTTTCCATTAACTTCGTATAAGACATTCTATGACAGGAAATAAATGGTCAGTACAATGCTCCCTAGTGCACTTTAATAGGAATAATCAGTGGCTACTGGCTTCTAAAAATAAAAAAAAAGACCCACACCGTATGAATCCCTAATCAGATTCACTCTTGAGAGTAGGAATAGCACATTGTATAGGAATGGTCAAATTCGTGTTGTGCGACACACGAATGGCAGAAAGCTACAGTTTTATGCCGTTTCCAAGGACAATCTTTTCGATTGAGAAGAGCTTCTACTGGAAATTTTTCTAGTATGTTTGTCAGACGTTCGCGAGAGGTAGTACTGCGAAAAAACTTCTTGATGTTTTCTGGACCTCGAACCTTGAGTCTCCCGCACAGTGATCATTCAATTAACCGCTAATCCACGACGCTCACAGCTTGAGTCATCCACCCAGAAATATCCTTGAGATTCTTACAACCACTGAAGTGGAAAAAAAGCTGCTCTAGATTTCATAATATGGCACAATAGCATGCTTAAAGACATCGCAGCGCTAGATCTGTTCAAAAGTTCTCCCACATACCTATCTAATCTAAGTAAGTACATATATGCTTGATAAAACTAAGAATAAATAATTTATTACCTATATGACAGACTCAAATGGAACCGGTGAATCCCTTCCTAACTCGACATTAAAAATTAATGACTGTAGATTGCGACGATAAGACTTTTTATAAAGGTCATAAAAAACGTCGGATATTAAACTTAAATAAGAGAGGGAAATTCAATTTAATAAAAAATATCTACGTCTCACATTTACAGCGAAATTGCACTTGAAGCAAATAGAATACACAACTTTCCAGTTTCTTACCTGCTGGTATTCGAATAGAACCTTCCTTGGTCCAGCCTCCATAAAGTAAGCATATGGATAGGTGTACTGCAGAGTATACCTACACTTGGCCAACAGTGAAGCTGCGTTGAATAAATACTGCCAATCAATCCATGTACCGCGTCCCTTCATCACCTTTTCGTTCACTCTTGCCTTCAGCCGATCCAATGTCTGTTGTTCTAATTGCAAACTCTTCGAGTGATTCTCCCAACGTTCGTAATAGTGAAGGTACTTTTTAAGTGCTTCGCGCGCTTGCACATGCACCGATTCATTCGCAATGTTCGGATTGTCCTTGTAGCGAGAGCACTCATAGTACTCCGACCCGTGGGTCTTCCAATCACCAAGACACATCCAGCAAAAGTCATGTTTGCAGTTGAAGCACTGCATGTGGTTGCAGCCACCGTTCTTCTCAATGCAAATATGACACTTGGGACAGTCTTTGGTATTGGCACTAATGTAGTTCGCAGTTTCGCTGTCATCGGCGCACTTCGTTAGCCATTTCTTGATAATCTGACAGTCGGTGGGCGCATGATAGTCCATGCCACACTTGAAACAGAACGATGTTTTGCATACCTTGCAGATCGCTCGTTTGGCACATATCTCCCCAGAGCGAACGATTATGTGACAATTCGGACCCGGACAGAAGCGCAGCTCTGGGTGAGACCTCACGTAGTCTTTGAAGGCGAACTGCTGGTACTTGTCACGCATAACTGGTCGCGTTACCAAATTCAAAACGAGATCTTCTGGAACGCGTACATTACACATTTGTGCCATGCAACCTATCTGAGTGGATATACCCTGGAAGATTTGTGTTTCGAAATACATCGACCAACAGTCTTTGCAAAATGAGTGACTACACGATAGTGCGTAGAATTTGTCGCCGAGTTGTGTCGTCGCACACACGGGACACATTTGACTACGGTAAATGCTTGTAGCGGTGATGGACGATATGGGTGCGGCTATGTGTTTGTATGAGGAACTACTAAACGATGCGAACGAGGACGCGGCACTCGATGTCGCTGGAGGCGGTTTGATTCGAGCTGATATGAGAAGTGCTGATGCATTTTCACGGTACTGGTCTACTATTGCTTGATTATTCCACTTGTGCTCGAGCAAGAGAACTTTTGCCAGCGATGGTGTAATTTGCAGGATTGTGTTGAGTTTCTCGACTGATTCATTAAGTAGCTTCTCCACTTCTTCGACAGTGAGACAATCATATTCAAAATATTCGGGGTCTGTTTTTCTGGGATCGATACGCTCAATATCGCAGTCTTCTCCTGAAATAAACATAGAAACAAAGTTGTTAATGAGGACCATATGAATTTATAAAAATAAGAACGAGAAAGGATGGGCGCTGGCTGCAATTATTTGTTCAACTTCAGAAGTTGAACAGGTAAGTAAAGAATAACATACACACTCCAAAGACCCTAAAAAGTAATACGCAAGGGGCAGTACTGGGATTATGATCAACGACCCACAACAACAAAGACCAAACTACCTTACCTTAGCACTCCCACCAACAGAACATACTTTTATAACTAGAAATATGCAGGAGTTAATAGGAGTGACATAAAACCTGATTCAAAGAACTTAAGCAATCAGCTGGAGTTTGAGGCGGAGGTAAGGCTAACTAACATTAGCTTTCTGCAAATGCACTGTATACCCTTCGTCAAAAAGCAAGAACAATCTACAACACACCAAAAAAGGATCCTTAGATTGAGACCGATATAAAGCTGGAAAGGCAGGCACCAAAACAGAATCACATATGCCAAAAGTGTTGCATGGACGAAATTCTGCAGCTCCATAAATTGAGTCCACCAAAAATGGAACATGGACAAACTCATGCGGCTAAAGGAAGGAAACCATTGCCAGCGCTCATTTCCCAGAACGTTTTACTACCACCACCCATAAGAGAAAGATGCCTAAATGTAACTACTGGTACAACAACCCATATAGGGTACCGATGATATACCGTCCTATGTTTTATGCAAATATAATGAAAGTGCCCCAACTGCATCTATCTACGTATAGCTCGCTTGAAGACAAACCGAATCATTTTTATATCCAAAACGGGTCTGGTTATACCACGCTGATAGACTTAAAGCACCTTGTACGATCTGTGAATAAACAGATTCGCTTCAAATCCGGTCCATGAGACGTCTCCTAGTTTTAATCCCAGCATGCAAATAAATCCGAGAATTTAGTATGCCCGAGGTTAACCCCTATTGAGAATTCACTTCACCACAAAGAGTACTACCACCACTTGTTGAACGAGTTCTGAAAAATGTCAGGGGTAAAGTTCTGGGCTCCCTGGACATAGATTCCACGCTCTAAGACTGTATCGAGGGAACAGACAAACGATTTTAGTTGAAAATGGATTGCTAAAGTTGGGGCACAGTGCTGCAAGAGTAGTACTACACGCAGACGGTGTGGTCATATTGACTATAAATCCTAAACATATTGAACAAATCGACAATGAACTATCAATATCAATGGCAAAAGAAACAGAGGTAGCGGACATATGCGGAGGCATGAAGCTAAAGAAAATAGACGACAAGATATGAAGCGCACTCTCGCATGCAGCATATGAAAAGAAAAGAAAAAGAACTTACACTGCCGCTAAGCAGTTTACATTTATCACTTTTAATTGGCATCCTAAAAAGGCACAACCTGCTACAAAAGACTCATTCAAGGTTACAGCGAAGGCACACCTCATTATCCAAGCTTCAGCACACATAACTAGAAAGGTAGACCGCGGACAATACTTCTTAACAAACTGGGCGAATTTTCAGTAAAGCCACTGAAGGCCGTACTGAAATCGGTTATTACCCACAGTACCGGAGCGGAGATTACGAGGGATGTTTGGAGATCCGCGTGAGGCAGCGTTGTATACTATACATGGTGCTCTGGCCTCAACAGAAGAACAATGCTAAGCGTTCTAATATTTTGAAGAAATTCAACATCATAAGACGTATTATTAAAATCAAAAATAAGGTTCTGAATATAGATCATGTAACCCTATTGTTCTGACTAGTCACGTAACCCTATTTCTCTCGCTAGCACTGACAGACGTGCGCTTGTTTATTTGTCACCAGTAGCTAGCTCCTAAACTATAAAAGCTATATGCACGTTTATTGCATAAGTCATGTAAAAACAATAATCTACCCAGATATGAGTACAACAAGCCGGTGTCTTTTTAAAAAAAAAAAACTCCAATACTTACGAGTACAATCCAATGTCGTAATGATTTTTTTTTGTATCGTGCCTACATAGGCAGCGACATATCGTTAAAAACATAGTTGGGTGTAAACAATTACAAAGTAATCAATTACTTGATAGTCAAGATTACATGTAAGCAATATTTCATAATTTCATTGAAATTGCAATAACTTAGTAATTGCATTGTGAATAACATATAATTAGTAATTAATTACAGTAAAACGTCCACAATTGGAACCAGTCCCTTGATGCATAAAAAAGAAACCAAATGAAATACTAATATACATAGCGTATATAACATAGATCAATGCGAAGTAGAGAAGTCATAATTGATTACTTTTACGTCTAGTATCCCATTTCAATGGCGCGTACCGTTTTCAGAGGTTCTACTGTGGTATAAAATGAGAAAATTTACTGTACCGTTTATGAGGTGTCCCTGTTTCAATTGTCCCGATTATATAATAGCATTCTCAGTCTTATAAATACTAACTTGAGATCTAACTTAAGGGAAATTCGTAGAATACGAAAGCAAAATTAATCTTACGAACGAAGATTTATTTGTTTTTTTATAATTTGCGCGCGCTAAACAGGATATGAATACTCTTATACTATTACAGGATACGCGCGTTGTGAAGAAGAGAGAGAAAGAGAGAAAGAAAGATTTAGTGTAGTGGTTTGAAACTAAGATAGTATTAAGTTTCTGTAAACTCCAGGGGTAGCGTCCAGATAACTGGGGAGCTTGTTTGTTTGGCTTTTGTCGTTGCTCATGATTCACAGTATTTTTTTCCGTCCACCTGATATCATCACGATCAAGGTTGCATTTTAGCCAATATGACCGCTCTACTACCAGTGTTATGCCTTCGCAGTAGAGTTGACTTAGCTTTCGCAATTGATCGACTTTTTTATTTATTTCATGCGAAATAAATATATGATTCTTGACATCAGGATTTGAACCGTGAACCTACAGCGTGACAAGCGATGATGTTACCACTACACCACGGCCACCCTAATGCTTACTATTATCGATTTATTACGAGTATATAGCTTTTGAATTATTGAACCGATTTTGATTATCTTTGTTGTTTTGCTTAGAAGATTTTCTTTGGGATAGGATAGAATTTGTTTATTGGTCACTTCGTAGGGCCGAATGGGGAAATGAAATAATTAGTCTGTCGTTTGCTTAAGAAATGTGATGTCTCGCAAATTAATTGTGGTACCAACATATAACTTATTTGTCGTTATAAATTCTAAAATGCTCTATTACAATGATTTTTCTCAAATTGTTGAATCACGTGCGGGGGGCGGCTGATAAGTTTGCGGCCTGAGACACTCAACAACGAGTCATCTTCTCATTAGTGATAGCACTAACTCTTTAGAAGTATACCTAAATATCACCTCATTTCAATAATAATCTAATTTTGTTATTATCTGTGGTAGGATAAACATCACCATGTCAGCCGAAATAGGAAATTCTCGCAATTTTGAGCACCGTGCCGTGAATTGTATTGCTTCGTGTAACACTAAAATAGTTGAATCGTTTGGACGACGTCGTTTTGGACGATTCACTAATGCTTCGTATAACTTATTAAACTGTCAAATACCGACGATTGAACGATTGCTATTTTACAGTCGTTTTAAACTTCGTGGTTGATTGTTTAGTTTTGTTGATTACATTTTAAATAAAAATCATAAAAATAGTAGCAAATACAAAAAAAAAATGCGTCGGCATTACAATGTGTTGTTTTTCGATGACGAAGAAAGTGAAAATTCGGTCGGACTATTGCGAGTGCGAAGGACGTTTAGAGATGCATCGGATCCTCTTTCACTTCCAACGAAAAAGTAAAAATATTATAAACTATTTTTAAACAATAAACTTGCTGAATCCGATTTTGCATTTTAGTTTTATTCAACGTTTTCGCTTATCAAAAGAGGCGTTTGTATTAGTGTTGGAAACTGTTAACAGCAACATACATTCCACCAATTTTAAGACTTGGTGCTACCTTAGAGGTCCTAGCTGGAAGTGGCTACCAATGATTGACTGGTAACGACTTTGGTATTTCTGTTGCACAAAGTACCCTTTCAGAGATAGTTTGCGAGACCATAAAAGCGTTGGAACTAAAGCTCTGTCCAATCTGGATTACATGGGATATGGACAACGAAATACGAAAAGAAGAGACAAAGCAGTGGTTTTATCAGAAATATGCAATCCCAGGAACTAAATATAAATATCCATATTTTCGGTTCTTCGAATTATAATAGTGATTTTATTTTCATAGTTATCGGATGCGTAGATGGTACCCACCTATATTTTCAAAGACCGCGAGAAAATGAGGACATTTTCTTCAATAGAAGGGGAAGACACAGCTTAAATTTGAACAGTGACAGCATAAATGCCATTTTCGATATGACATTTAATATGTTTAGTAGTTCTCAAACTGTTTCTCAAACTGTCAACAGTTTAAACGATGGACGACACGATGGGACGATGCGATTGTGATGTTACACGAAGCAAACTTTTGACGACGTCCTTTAATACAATCCTTTGTACGATGATCATCTTAAAAGTTACGCGATGAGAGCCCAGGTCGTATGAAAGCAACGTGGGAAACTCAGGCACGGAGTGTTGTTTTTGCAGGATAACACGCCTCTTCACACTATCACACGCGCCCGGGTTTAGAGACAGGCCTTAAAAGACATAGGTTCTTCAATGATAGACCATCAACCCTACAGCCCAAATTTGGCCATGAGCGACTTTTTCATTTTTTCCAATTTGAAAAACGAGTTACGAGGCTGGAGATTTGTAGATGAGAACGAGAGCAAGGAAGTCGTAGAAAGTCATTTTGAAGGCAAAGAAAAAGAATATTTTGTCGATGGTATTAAGGCACTGTATGCCCGATGTGAGAAATGAATTTCACTCGAGGGAGATTACTCGTATATTGAGAAATAATTTTTTTTAATCGGATCTCTTATTTCATTTAATGCCGTCAACTTATCAGCCGCCTCATGTACTTTGAAAAATAAATTTTTCGTAGATCACTGTGAACGCAAATTTCAAACTTTTATATCATATTTTTGAATTCTGTTTAAAGAGCTCTTTTGCGGTTACTGATTGCAATAATTTACATTTCATAAATTACGATTACTTTTTGTAATCTGTAATTATCTTATCGAAATTGCAATTACAAAGTAATTGGTAATTAAAGAAAATTCGAATTATTGTGATTGTAATCGTAATAAAATATGAAAACTCAAAGGGCAGGCAAAAGGCGTGACCCAATTGGGATGTTGCGCCGATTACGGAGTGACCCAATTAGGTTTTATTGTACTTGAATTTACTATTGATGAAAATATCATCCACCCACCCAACATTTTTTCTTCACTCATGCATTCTAAAAACGTCTAACCACACCCTTTAAACTCAATTTCCACACTTAACTATCGGCCTTAATACCCTTACGCTTAACTATCTGATCGCGATTAGGAAGTCTGCCTGTCACCAAACGAGATGAGCGAGTTGTAGAACAGGCTTAGGCCTAAGCCGGATCACAAAAGAGCTCAGTTCGCTTTTTGACAGCAGAGTGGCCACTTTTGAGAAATGGGACCGGAGTAGATTCGTAAAAAATGGAGTAAATTTTATTTATCGTACTGGGGCAAATAGAAACTGGAATCTTTAAGCCATAGCAAATATTGTAGTTCTTTTACTATTTAATAAAGCCCAATTAATACATTATTTGAGAATATTAAACTTTTTACTAAGGTTCAAACTAAATGAAAAATTTAAACCAATTCCAGTGAATAATAATTTCTATAAGCTTGGCTACATACACTTGTATGTGTTAAATATTCCTTCAACTTTTCTTACAATTTTAGTTTCTGTTGTCAAAAAGCGCATATCATTTTTAAATCAAATATTATGCTCCTATGTGATCTAATTAAGAAAAAGGAATTTAACTATCTTGGCACACTACAATCGGATGTGCAAATAAATTGTGTTGTCCTGCGGGAATAATTTAGTTTTGTCAGTGCCAGCAGTGAAAATTCAATCAAAATCAACAGTTTAACAATAAAGTAAAAAAAAACCAATTACCATCAAATATACCTCTTAATAAGACAAAAATAAAAAAAAATTGTAGCTTAGGGTTGTGATATCGCCCAGATTATTCTTTTGACTTCTGATGATGCTAAACGAACTGAAATTCTTCGTTTATTTAAGTAAATCATGGTTCTTAAATGAAATCAGAACACCAACATCCATTTTGTTTGTTCATAAATTTTATTCCAATTTATTAAAGCATTGAAGTTAATTGCAGTTTGCTTTTGCATTGAATAATAAATAAATAATAACTAAAGACAGGAACACTACAAAAAAAAAATACTCTCGTTTTTTCTCTCATTTTCATTGCTCACCTAGAAATATATCTATTTCAGCAAATTTAGAATAATTATTTTAAAATAATGGAATTCGCCTATTCACCTATCAACGAGTGCATTGAATGTGGGTATTTACTGATGAAATTAAAATAATAGACTTTATTTAAAACGGAGTGCAGCTACTCCTATCGCAGACAAAGTAGTAGCGTTGTTATGAGTGTGTTTCAGGGGCGTCCTGTTGGGGTGCGTCAGGGTTAAATTGCTGAACGAAATTAAGGTTAAGTGGGATCAGGAGCTAATCGCGATCAATTTTGGTCTGTCACGGGTTTAAGAAGTAACCGAGAAACTTCCCAAGAAAATCTTCTTAGTAAAAAAAAAAATTCATCAAAATCGGTTCAATAATTCAGAAGTTATATAAGAAAATGACCGAAATAATGCTTTGCCTGCTTCTTCGTTCTAACGGAGTAATCAACTTACGAGTGGCGTCGCACTTGGTCAATTTATTAAGATTGATCTTGCTTTCATATTTATAAAACTTTGAAATAGACAGAGATGGAACTCAATTGTGATTATGATTATCGACTTCATTCTAAGAATTCCCTTCGAGTAATATCTCAAGTTGCGAGCCGAACTAGAAACCCGGCGAATCTATTATGATTTGCGAATTGAACTCATTCGCCTATTCAGGCAAACAACAATTTTCAGTGAAAGAATTGCCAAATCAAAAGCGAAAAACAAAAACCATTTCACTAGTTTGTATTTCGTTACTTTTATGTCATTTTTTAGTTCGCGAATGATAGTATCTAGTAACAAATGATTAGCCAAGTACGGAGATTCGTGTGCAACGTTCAACTTGAGAACGATAATCGAGCCCTAATTTCAATCACAGAAACCTTAGATTGATCTCAAAAACTGTGGATACATAGCTTAAAGTGAAATAATTGACTACCGCTGTCCAAAAAGTTACTTGCAGTCTCAAATACGAAGATCAGTTGAGTTTGGTCTTAGGGAATTTTTCAAATTCAATAGTTAAATTCGATGAGTTTAAGTTCAATTTCAAATGTACGTCTTTAATCATCACTTTCAGTCTCAAAATCAGAGATAGATCTAGTTTTTATGAATACGAGCGTGGGTCAATAAGTCCCTGAAAAATGAAATAAGGAACACTCTTTCGGTATAAAAACATTTTATTTTTCAACATAGTCTCCTTTTAGCTCTATACACTTCATCCAAAGTTTCTCCAATTTTTTGATGCCCTCCAAATAATACGATTTTTCGAGCCCCTCAAAATAAGCGTTTGTTTCAGCGATGACCTCTTCATTCGACCCAAATCTCTTACCTCCGAGCCATTTCTTCATGTTTGGAAACAAGAAATAGTCGCAGGGGGCTAAATCTGGGGAATATGGTGGATGAGGGAGGAGTTCGTAGCCTAACTCATTTTGCCATTGCGACTGCGGACTTGTGCGCCGGTGCGTTGTCCTGGTGAAAAAGAACTTTTTTCTTCGCCAAATGCGGTCGATTTTGCTTCAAATCGGCTTGGAATCGACCCAGCACCTTTGCGTAATATGCGCTGGTGATCGTTTTACCCTTTTCAAGGTAATCGATGTGAATAACACCGCGCGGATCCCAAAAAACTGTCGCCATGACCTTGTTTGCTGACAAACCCGCCTTGGCCTTCTTCGGCTTCGCTTCACCAGGAGAAGTCCATTGTTTTGAATGCTCCTTGGTTTCTGGTGTGTTGTGGAGAATCCAGGTTTCATCCACGGTTACGAAACGGTGCAGAAACTCAGCCGAATTTTTCTGGGACATCACCAAACACACCTTTGAAGTTGTCAAACGAATGCGTTTGTTGTCGATTGTGAGCAAACGCAGCACCCATCTTGCGGAAAGCCTTTTCATGTCCAAATATTTAGGTAAAATCGAAATCACTGAGCCATGTGATAAGCCTGTGGCCTCTTCATCAAGCTCGCGCACTTTCACTCGCCAATCCTCCATTATAAAACCATGGATTTTGTCGACCATTTCTGGTGTGGTGACCACTTGTGGTTGAACGACCACACCGAAATTGAGTAAACCAGTGGTGAATGGTTCCAATCGATGGTGAAGACTCCCCATAATATTTGTCAAGCTTTTGTTTAGTTTGCGTGATAGTTTTTTCTCGCAAAAAATAGTGTTTAATGAGCACTCGAAATTCACTTTTTTCCATTTTAACGAAAATGCTAGTAGGCGTCTATATAAAATGGCTGCCACAACAAAACTATTTGACAGATCAGTCTGAAAATTTGGATGCGTTCTTTTGGAAGATGATTCTTGACAAAAAAAAAAAAATAAATTTAAGGTGATGACACTATTTGTGTTAATTTTCAGGGACTTATTGACCCACCCTCGTATGACCCATTGTAACGTGAGAGGTGCAATTGGCGGACTGATGCAATTATTTGGGCAACTAATTACAGAATGTATGGCAACACTTAAGGAACAAAAATTGATTCATATGTACGTATTCCCACAAATATTTATTTAAAATATATGAGGGGTACAAACAATACAAACAATACAAACAAAAAAGGTGCTGAATCATTATAATAATCATTCTGCAACGTCATTCATAATATGAAGACAAAGTGTTTGCTTACAGTTTATTTGCTTTATCGGCATCATCAAGTCTGAACAAAAAAATCAGTCGATCAATTTGAGACAACATTAATCTTAATACGATTCTTTTTTTGATATTTTATTTTACGTAACGCATTTTACTACGCGTTGCGATTTATTTATGTATATAAATACCAGTTAGAAATAAAAATTACGAATGAGGTTAAATTGAGAAATATTCAATGAGTTTTAGCAAGTCCACAGCTAAAGCGTCTCAAATTACTAGCGGTATGTACTATTTCTACGATACTTAAAATTAATTAGATTAGGTTAGGTTAGGTTGAACTGGCTGTCAGCAAAAGAAGCCAACACACTTAGACCAATAATAGGTCCATTGTGATACCACATGTGTTTGAGGCGCGGCCTCTAGCCTACTCGTTGAACCATTTAGAGCTTCTGATGAAGCGTAGAATGTACCTAACGTCAATATTATTCAGATCATCTAGGTCATTGAAACTGAAGGCTCCTAAGTGGAGTTTCCTTCTTTGCAAAGGAGCAGGTGCAAAGAAGGCGAAGAATAGTCTCTTCCTCCTTCTCATCCATGCAGCTTCTGCAGAAATCGTTAGAGAATACGCTAAGCCTTGTTGCATGCTTGCCTATTAAACAGTGTCCAGTAATGACACCTATAACAGCACTGATATGCTTCCTATTTAGAGAAATCAAATTCCTAGAACGTTTCAGATCCAGCATAGGCCAAATCTGTTTTGACGCTAGACAAGTTGTACTTCTTGTCCACCTAGAATTTGTCTTTACGATAGCATACAGCTTTAATTTAAGTTTGCGTGTAGCGATAGGCATACCCAGCAAACTTTTGCCTGGAAAGATGGGTATTGTTGTTGTATGTCTGGCAAGTTCGTCAGCCCTTAACGGCTCGCTAGCGGAAAGAGTCAATATTCCGATAGGAGTCATTAGGGGCAATTTACACCGCCACTTTCTCCAGCTCGCCAATCTCGGGTGGAACAACTTTACCAGTTGTGCCATAACAAGGAAGACATGGCCCAGTTTCAACAAACCTAAATCAAATGAGCTACTAGGCAGATCAAGTCCTGATATTGCCAAAATTGTAGCCATTATTACAGGCCACTGGCCTATAGGGGACCACGCGGCCAAGCTTGGCATTCCTCACAACACTTTCTGTCACAGCTGCAAAGACAGTAAGGAGAGGGAAACTCTTTTCCACTTTCTTTGCAGTTGTCCTGCCCTAGCAAGGACTAGACAACGCACGCTAGGTAAACCCTTTGACGATTTCAGAAAAATAGCCTCTAAGCGGATTGGAGAACTAAACCTGTTTCTGAACTCCACGGGTTGGGTCTAATTATATTTTCTATCTCCAATAACACACGTTAACAAACAGAGTACACGAGGTTTTGTGGTATCAAAACGGCGCACTTAGCGCTAATTGGGTTCTTCTGAACCACCACTTTACGTAACTACCTCGTCAGCCTTACAATTCCCCAGCACCCAAATTAGGTGAATATTAAACTGCTCCGCCATCTCCACAAGAGACGATCGGCAGTCTAGAGCTGTTAAAGGATTTATTGAGGAAGATGCCAGGGATTTGATTGCGGCTTGGCTGTCTGAAAAGATGCGGATATCAATGGCCGATATCACGTTTTCCTTTAGCCAAGACAAAACTTCCCTTATTGCCATTATCTCCGTCTGGAACACGGCACAATGGTTTGGGAGACGAAAAGAGAGGTTTAAATCAAGCCTATCTGAGAAGACACCACCACCCACCCCGTCGTTAATTTTTGAACCGCTTCTTCCCAGAATGCTCTGGAAGGGATGGTAACTTGGAAGTTTTTGTCAAAATTTAACTTGGGAATGGTGTAGTCAATGTCTTCAGGGAAGATATTAAATTTATTTAAGATGGAGGTGTGGCCATACATTTTTTAGACCACTGTGAAGTAGCTTTAAGGGGAATAACTGAGTTAGCTGCCATTTGCCTGCCATAAATATCAAGGGGTGTTAAATGAAAAAGAATGTCCATAGCTGCGGAAGGTGTCGTCCGCAGTGCTCCACTAATGCACAGACAAGCTGAACGTTGGACTTTGCTTAATAACTTCTGGTTTATTGCCTTATCCAAGGTAGTCCACCAGACAACTACCCCGTACATGAGGATCGGTCTAATGACCCGAGATATAGAGCCAGTGAGTTAGTCTGGGTTGTAAGCCCCATTTCCACCCAATGCCTTTTTTGCAAGAGAAGAGTGCGACAGTGGTTTTCTTAACTCTTTCCTGTATATTAGGTTTCCAGCTTAGTTTCCTATCCAAAATAAGACTCAGGTATTTTGCTTCGTTGGAGAAAATTAAGCTTGTTCCATTAAGGGATGGAGGATCAATAGGTGGGATTTTGTATTTCCTTGAGAAGAGGACTAGTTCGGTTTTGTGGGGGTTCACTCCTAGACCACACTGAACTGTCCATCTAAATAGCTTATTCAAAGCGTCTTGTAGGAGCTCTTTTAAGGTAGTGAGTCAGTTTTGACGTAAAGAAAAAAAAAACATACAGAAAAGCGGCTGAAAACGTTTGTATGAAAAATGTAGGCGTGGCGTCGTCTTGAAAAACAACATCTTCTACTTAGAATCTATTAACTGGATTTTTAAAGGCCAAATCCCAAAGACGCGTTACGGCGTTCGCGCTCTGACAGTTGAAGTAGACACAGTGCGTCCATTAAAGGTTTAAATTTGCCGAAATGTCAAAGTTGGAGCGCAACATTTGAACATACAAAACAAATTGCTACCGAGTTCTGGAAACAAAACGAACAAAGTTACGATAAAGTTGCTCAAAAACTGCTAAGGTCAGATTTTAAAAATGTTTACTCTTGCACTGCTTCTACATGGCCTGACCTAGCTTCTCACAGCCACTTGTGCTGTGCTCTGCCCCAATGGTTGGGACCTACAGTTTTATGCGGTGTCCGAGGGGCAATTTTACTCTCGGATGTTTGTCAGACATTCGCGAGAGGTGGGATCGTGATTTTGTTTTCTGGGATTTAAACCTTGAATCTCCCACTCTGACACTCCGCCTACTAAGACACGGCGCCACTTTTTTTTCTGTTATTTCAAAAATTTTGACTGCTTCGATTTTAAAAAAAATATGTCTATAAAATTTCATCTTAATAGCTCAAAATTTAAGCCACAAAAGCTACTGACATAAAATCTAGTTGTGTGGACAGAAAAATCTAGGACAGTATAAAAATGTCGCCAAAACCTGAACAAACTAAGCAATATTCACGTGGTCAATCTCTGCTGGGTTCCGGGCATACTCGTAGTGATATAAAAGGGAATGAGGTAGCGGGTGAACTAGCCAGGAAAGGATCAGAAGTAGGCACAGAACATACTCAAATAGATATGTCTATTGGTGTAGTGAAATGAAATATAGATCTCAGGATCAGGGAACTAACCAGCACCGCTTGGATATTAAAAAGTGATCGTGTGTGTGCTATGGCCACAATTAAATGAGTAAAGAACCAAAAGCTTATTAGCTATGGAGTAAAAGGAAATCCGCATCTTGATAGGAGTTCTAACAGGACATAGCGCGATCGTCACTATGGGCAATACGAGTAGACTAGGAATAATCTTCCCGGACTACTGCAGGAGCTGTCAGGATGAGGAAGAAATAGAAACTATCAAACACTTGCTCTGCAGCTGCCAAAATCTCCAAAACCATCGCCTCCTCAATATGGGAAACAGTCTCTTTGGTGAACTGGGTGAGCTTGAGCAAGCTTCGCTGATGGACTTAATGCGATTCATAAGCACACGATGATTCGAGCAAGAACCAGCTTATCAACTGTGTTAAATGGTTTCCACTACTCTAAGGGGAATTATAATGGACCCGTCGTGGTAAGCACCCGTCGTGATACACATCCCCCAACCTAACCTAACCTAACTAGAGTGAGTTTTCCTTGATCTGATATGTAGTTCTGATTTACTATTTTATTGTTGGAGTAGGATTAACCAACCGTTCTGCGATTTATAAGCGAGTTATAATATACTATTTCAATATAAATGTTGAATCTACCTACCGGCTTTTGTGTCTAGTCTGTTAGCAGACTGTGAAATCCTCAACCTCAGTACGCAACCACTGAAGCGAATGTGAAATTAACACTTTATGTTATTTTTGTCGATTTCTTGTGATTTTCAAATTCAATGGAATATTTTACAACATTCTTAACAAATCTACTAGATAACCTTTAATGTCAACATTTTATTTTTGACCCAACCTATTGTGAAGTATCTTGTAAGTGTAATCGCTATGCTGGAACAAGAAAAACAAATGCGACAATAATTTACCAGCAAAATAACCGACTTTACCGGTAAAAAAGGTAACAAGCTGAATTTTATCGCAACAAAATCTCTTCGTTGGGGACAAACAAACAATTGAACGCATAAAAGAAAATTACAGGTTTCCAATATTCTTTGTTTTTAATAATGTCATGTGATGAGTTATAGACTTGTGTAGAATGTTGTTACACACTAACGCATAAGTCTGAAGGACGTATGCATTATGATGCGATGGGACTGATAACATTCCGGCTTATGCATGTCGATCATCTTAGAAAACATGTAATAAGCACGTAATCGCAATCTCTGATGTTTTATCAAGTACGCGTATTTAGTGAAACTCATATGCAGCATGAGAACTGCTCCAATCATATGTAAGTGTTTCGAAGGAATTTCCAGATATTTTTTGATAGCAGAAGTGTATTGTCAATGACTATCTTTGAATGGGGACGTGTACAAGTGTAATTTATTAACCAAATCCAACAATGAAATCTAGTTCTAAGGAGGTAGTATTCGAATTATGCTATTGGGATCATGAAAATCCGCGTGCCATTCAGGAACGGATTTTGGACCGGCGGCGTGATTGGGTCCAACTTCGTCGAAATGTTTCGTCATGCTGCTGTAATAGACAATGGTGATCGTCTCGGGATATGATAACAAATTATTTCAGCATCAATTGGACGATATTGATGTGGAAGACATGTGGTTTCAACAAGACGGTGGCACATGCCGTACAACGCGATTATAAATAGTTATTGCATAAAAAGTTTCCCGGCCTTATCATACCTCGTTTCGACGGCCAAAACACCGTTGAATATTTTCTTTGGGTTTATGCGAAGTAGAAGGTGTACGCCAATGACCCCCAAACGATTCCAGAGCTAAAGGACGCGTTATCTATTAACTACCGCAGGATTTATACCGAAAAGTAATGGAAAATTTCATCAAAAGGGCGGAAGTCTGCAAGTCCATTTGGCCGATATAATTTCTCAGATCACAGAGCCATATCGTTTGACATTCAGTATATGTAGATCCACTCGTAAAATAATGAATTATAGAAATATTATCAGAATTCCAAGGAACACAGACTGGATAAAATGACAGACAATTTTACAGGAAAAACCTGAATGGGAGGGTTCCCTAGATATCGCAGACCTCTCGGTATCTCACCTAAAACACCTTGACTACGCACTATTTTGTTGTATGTTATGCAATCTACCTCTTCCGAGTCTTTGGAAAAGTAACTGCCTAAATATTTCCTGCAGCTAAGGGCAATTCCCTGATATTCATTCCTCTACTACGTGTAAGGCATTACAGTATTTGCATACATCCATTTTTGGAAGTCCTACTCTCATGGCATGCTTTCTCGGTAGGCAGTCATCTGAGAGGATTCCTATAGCTGTTCTTAACCGGAGTAAAATAGCGGAGGCTTTGGAACATACAAACGAGATTCTGATGAAAGCACACTTTCCTGGAAGCTACAACTCAGCCCTGCGTTCTTAAGAAATGAGGAGCTAACAGGATAGGCGAAAAGCGAAAAGGATGGTAACAACAGATGGGGTAAAAAGTGCAATAGACCCTTACAAAACCGCAAGTTAGGATGATATGTTCCCAGGCCAGAAATAATTGCACTCATACTTAGGGAGATAGACGTTATCTGTCTAGCAATCGGAATATGGGGAAGAGGGGCTTAGTAATAGAAGTACAGCAATGTCTACAATAATGAACATTAAAGGTGCATTTGACAAAATTATGCTTCGAAAGTCTGAAATCTGCTTTGAAAAGACAAAGGGTATTCGTTGGATAATATGTTGAAGAACAGGAAGCTCAAGCCTTAGGGGTACAACTAGGAGAGCTGTGAACACAAATTACTGTGAACTCTCTCTTGAAGTGGTGATTTATCAATAATGGAAACAAGCACATTCATGGATATCACTACAAATATCATGATGAATGCACTTTTAGTAGTAGAGCAGTGGTCCATAAATATTGAAAAGACAGATTTGATCATCTTTACTAGAAAGAGAACAAATCTGGACTTTCAACTCTCGACACATTTTGGAACGTGATGCCGGACTAACTTGGAATTATAACGTTGAAGAGAAGATCCGAAACGCATATCTGTGCAAAATCAAAGGGATCAGAGCCTGAATTCCTGGATCATAAACCGATTGTGGCTTCAACAGAGGAACGGTGAGGGACATGATCAAGAAATGAGCACCTAATTAACATAGGAAAAGGTGGTCAATCGTGAATTTAGTTTTATCTTTAAACATATTTATGTATTAGGTGCGCAACTAAGTCCTCGCTATTTTTTTTTATGAAAATACAACTTTATTGTGAAAAAATGGTTACAAAGTATTGCCCACCGCTAGTCACAACTTTTTCCCATCTTTCTGGCAGAGCTCGACCATGTGCCATCGAATGGAACAAGTAATAATCGGATGGCGCAATATCTGGGGAATATGGCGGGTGGGGTAGGACTTCCCATTTGAGCGTTTCCAGGTAGGTTTTAACGGGTTTGGCAACGTGGTGATGCCGAGCGTTGTTATGCTGTAGAATCACTTTTTCATGCCTCTGCTCGTATTGTGGCCGTTTTTCGCGCAGTGCTCGGCTCAATCGCATCAATTGAAGTCAATACCGTTCCCCAGTGATGGTTTCATTGGGTTTCAACAGTTCATAATAAATGACACCGACCTGGTCCCACCAAATACACAGCACAATCTTCGCAGCGTGAATATTCGGCCGAGCCGACGACGTAGAAGCATGACCGGGCAGTCCCCATGACTTTCTTTTCTTTGGGTTGCTGTAATGAATCCATTTTTCATCACCCGTCACGATGCGATGAAGAAAACCCTTAATTCTTTGACGCTGGAGCAGTTATTCATAAGCGAAAAAACGACGATCAACGTCCCTTGGCTTCAGATCATAAGGAACCCAAGTTCCTTGTTTTTGAATCATTCCAAACGCATGCAATCGCTTGAAAATGGCTTGACGGGTAACTCCTAACGCTGAAGCAAGCTGTTCTTGCGTTTGGCACGGATCCTCATCGAGCAATGCCTCCAATTCAGCGTCTTCGAAGGATTTTGGCCTTCCTTCACGCGGACGGTCGTCAACATCGAAATCATCGTCTTTGAAGCGACGGAACCAAACACAGCACGTTGTTTCACTTAGAGCAGCATCTCCGTAAACTTTTTGTAGCTCTCGATGCACTTCAGCCGCCGTTTTTTTCGTATGAAAGAAGTAAATCAACACTTCCCACAAATGACGATTATTTGGCACAAAATCAGACATTTTCACACAACCAAAAGTACATGACGCCAAACCAAAACCACTAATGTGTCAAAACAGTTTGTTTACCATATGTCTAAACTCGGTTCATGACGTTTTGGATATGTCAAAATCGACCAGCACTTACTGCTGGGGCCATTGAGAACTTAGTTGCGCACCTAATATTATAGTTATAACTTTCTTTTTTAAATATCCTTTTTTGTACACAGTACTCTCAGGCAAGAAGAACCTATAACGCTGTGACAGCGCCCTGAGTACCGGCCTAACTGCCAACCTCCAAAAGATAATCGCGACTTCTTTACGGATCCTATAGCAAGATATGATCTCTGTCAAACACCTGTGCGTGTAGTAGCCCCCGTTCTCTGTGTTCAGACAGATTAATCACAAATTTATTGATTT
Organism: Pocota personata; assembly: GCA_963082735.1. NCBI lineage: Eukaryota > Metazoa > Arthropoda > Insecta > Diptera > Syrphidae > Pocota > Pocota personata. The sequence goes on from OY720430.1 coordinate 190,902,209, forward strand.
TAGAACTGAAATTGCCAATAGTCCTATTTTCTTTGTGCACCCTCATACGTTAACTTGACCGTGCACCCAAATTTGGTTCATGTCCAACTAATAATAAATTCACCTGATGGTAGCAAGTTCGCCTCAGTAAGTAAAGTTAACGAATAAATAACCTTGTATGGAATCATGCAACACCAAGGCAACTAATTGGCAGCCATGCGTTAACTAATCATAATATGTTGTATCTACTCGTAGCTATAATTCCAAAGAGTGTATACCTTGAGTAATGAAAATGCCAACACAAATTACCTTTGCGAGTTTAAGAAAATCTGGTAACAAAATTATTTGTTGAACGTAGTTATAGTGTTGCGCTAATCTTCACGATTTTGCTATGCAACAACTAAACATTCGAATTATTGTCGTACAAATATTATAATTTTCAAGGACAAACTTAAAGTCGTACATTTAAATATGCTAAAATAAAAACAAGTCGTTACCACCGTCGTATTTCTATAAGACACGTGCACTCATATTAAGAGAAAATTAATATGAATTGATAGTGAGTCATGGTACGAGTATTCCGTTAAGTTCATGCGATTGCACTAATAAAATAAGCTGAACAGGAAGAGTATGATGCAATAGATTACAGAGAAATGACCATCTGCGTTTTCATGGACATTGAAGAAGAGGCTGCCCGCAAGGAGAAGGGCTCAATTTAAAAATGCAGTGTTGTTGCAACATAAAAGCAACAAGTTCAAAAAAGCAACAATTTAGCAGTAACACCAGCGCAACCAAATGTCAAAACAGAGCAACCTGCGCAACAGTTGATTTACTGTTCCTTTCGTTTGTTTTAAATAAGCTTTTGTTTGTTACAGTTCGTTAGCTATTATTATTTATTTGACCCTAAACTTTGTGTAAAATTGGATGAAAGGTAACTTTTAACAATTTTAATGTTTTATTTTTTACTATTCTGTATAGAATTGCAAAACAACTATTCATAAATGCCAAAATAAATTGCGCAGGGCAACAGGAACACAAAGCCTGTTGTTTTGCCACAACAATGCACAGTTTTTTTTGACGTTTTTGAATTCACTCAAGTTCAGGCAGCAGTTATGTATTCGGAGTCTAGTTGTAGATCGATTCTTGCAAAGGCTAACAAACAGCCGCATAAACTGCCAATGTACCTACTACATAGTTTTTATAGCGGGATAGTCCAATCAAATTAGACCCGAAAATAACCCTTACTAGTAGAAAATTGTAGAATCTGGAACTTTATGTGAAAATATGTAGATTAATGTCAAGAAACATATACTAAAAGACCCCACGGCAAATTTTTTCTAAATTCAAATTTCTACTAAACTGCACTTAGTCTGCATTACAATGATTATGCCTTATTCCGATTGTCCATCCGTCCGTATGCAACAGGTTTTGAGACCTTAAATTTTGATCTAGACTAATCAAACTTGGTACATACTTGGAGTGAAATGCATTTTTCACATCGGGCATACAGTGCCTCAATACCACAAAAAAAAATATTATTTTTCTTTGCCTTTAAAATGACTTTCTACGGCCGCCTTGATTTCGTTCTCGTCTACAAATCATCGGCCTCATAGCTCCTTTTTCAAATTGGAAAAAATGAAAAACCCGACACAAGTCTCATCTACAGTTACGATTCGGTTGCAAATTTAGTCGAGATTGTCCCCTGTTAACTCTAAAAAATCTTTGCAGCACTCGATTCGTCGTTGCTTGTCGAACGGCGTGAGCATTTTCGGTACCCACAACATTTTTTCATGTTTAAATGCTCGTGCAATATTTCTCCAATCCCTTCTTTGCTGATATTCAACTTTTCCGATCTTTTCTTCAGTGACGACTGATACAGGACGCCCTGGGCGGTAGTCGTCTTTAAAGCTCCCTCACCCATTTGTTGACTATGGTATATGAAGGCGCAGAATCCTGAAAAGTCGATGACATGCCTTCGAAAATTTATTTAGGCGATTTTCCTTTTTTTACTAGGTGCTTTATCACGGCGCGGTGCTTAAAATTGCGAAAATTTCCGATTTCGGCTGACATGGTGATGTTTATCCTACCACAGATAATAACAAAATGAGATTTTTATTGAAACGATGTGATGTTTTACTATAAAAGAGTGTCGCAGTTTAATGCTATCACTAATGAGAAAATGACTCGTTGTTGAGTATCTCAGAATTGTGAGGTTAAACTCTCGCGAATGTGGATTGCGTTCCACATCTGTGGAATGTGAATAAAATTTGACAGTTCGCAAAAACTAGCCTATTCGCGAATTGTTAATTTCTTCGCAGAAACTAATTAAAAAAAAAAAAATATAATATATACTCTTTGGAATAAAATATAACTTAGTTATATTAACTTTGTATTCACATAATTACTTAATCACAGGTTTTTTTTTTTTTTTTTTTTTTTTTTTTCCGAGGGTAGGTAAAAAATCTTCATGAAGACACTATGAGGATCGGTAGCGCGTGCTCATAGTAGTGTGAGATTTTTACTCACTAAAAAAACCTCCCTTCGTAATAAATTTCTTTGATTACATACTACAACTAAGTTTTGACTTATCCAGCAGTTTTTCTTTCACGTATTGAGATCGTTTGGCAGGTCCCTTTCCATTGAAAGTTCCTGCTTGTTCCGCAAATTAGGCGCGGTTTCTTGCTATCGCGTTAAATCGAAAGGTTTAGTCCTTTGTAGACGACGCAGTAGATTCCTCTCATCTAGAATTCGAAGGACTTCATTGTTAACGTGTCCTTGTAATCTGTCTTTATGCTTACGCGCGAAGTTTTTGATTTCATATTCGACTGTCGCAATTCCTAAATCTCTATGGATATCGCTATTTCTAATAAACCACGGTGCATTAACTATTGATCTTAGCACTTTATTTTCAAAAGTTTGTAAAATATTGACATTGCTTATTTTGGTACAACCCCAAAGTTGTATTCCATATGTCCATATCGGCTTTAGCACTTGCTTGTATAAAAGCAGTTTGTTCTCTACATTAAGCTTGGAATGTTTTCCAAGTAACCAGTACATTTCTCTGTATTTGGTTTCGAGTTCTTTACGTTTTTTCTTCACGTGCGATTTCCACTTCAGCTTAGCATCAAGTGTCATTCCAAGATACTTAGCCTCGTTTGCAAACGGAATTTGAACCGAGTTTGAAAAGATGGGTAAATTATTTATTTTCTTATAAGTAAAATTGACATGAACAGATTTGTTTTCGTTTAAAGCTAGTCGCCAAATCTTTGTCCATTCATTTACTTTATTCAATGCTTCTTGCAATTTTTCAGTCGATTCTTCGATCGTTTTACCCGTTGCCAGGATGGCAGTGTCGTCGGCAAATGTAGCTAATACGGTGCCTTCTTCTTGCGGTATATCGCGAGTATATAATAGGTACAAAAGCGGTCCAAGGACACTTCCCTGCGGCACCCCAGCCCTTATTTCTTTAAATTCCGAATATTCGTTTCCGTGTTTGACTCGGAAAAGTCGATTCGTCAAGTATTTTTCTAGAATATTATATAAGTGTTCCGGCAGAACTTGTCGTAATTTATATTTCAAGCCTTCATGCCAGACCTTGTCAAAAGCTTGAGAAACATCAAGGAATATGCTCGAGCAAATCTTTTTTTCTTCGTAAGCTTTTTCAATTAAATCAGTTATTCTATGCACTTGGTCTATTGTTGAGTGCTTGGTTCTAAACCCAAACTGGTGATTGGGAATAAGAGATCCTTCTTCTATAACCGGCTGTAATCGCTTAAGTACTATTCTTTCGAAAACTTTAGACATAATCGGCAGCAGCGAAATAGGTCTATACGATTTTTTATCATTCGGTGGTTTTCCTGGCTTCAGAATCATTATTACTTCCGCGACTTTCCATTGACTCGGAACATATTCTAATCTTATCGCTGCGTTTATAATGTAAAGAAACTTAACTAACGCTTTTCTAGGTAACGATTTAAGAAGCTCTCCTGTGATTAGGTCGTATCCAGGAGCTTTATTCGGTTTCAGTTTCTTTATTTCTTGTTGAAGTTCGGTCAGCCTTGCATTTCTTACTGTGTAATTGTGAAATGCTATATCCGACGCATTATCATTTTCAGCAAGCGCTTGCCCATCAAATGGTTTAAATGTTTCTTCTAAATGGGCGGCAAAGACTTCTGCTTTGTCTTTATCATTCTTGGCCCATTCGTTGTCATTTTTCTTGATTGGGGCCGCTTGTATTTTCGGCTTTTTAATGCCTTTTATAGCTTTCCAGAGCGAATAATTGGAATCTTTGTCCGCTGTTAAGCTTTCAATGCTGGTTTGTATTGTCCGGTTTTTAAAATCAATAATGGCCTTTTTTAGCAAGTTACACAAGCGATTCAAATGCGATTTATGTTGCGGAGCACGAGTTTGTTGCCATTTTTTACGCGCTTTTCTCTTCTCCCTTACCATTTCTTTTATTTCCGGTGGATATTTTTGGGCATGATTGATTGGCGTTTTCCTTTGATAGGGAGTATTTTTCCACGCGGCGCGCTGCAGAACTTCAACAAAACGATCAATTTCGATTTCGAGTTCAGAAAACGTCCTAAGTGATACTCTCAGTTCGGTATGTTCTTCAACGTCTTTTTTAAAGCCTTCCCAATCAGTTTTTCTGCTAGTTAGACTAGCAGGTACATTTTTTTTAATTAGGCGTTCGGTCATCGTTAGAATGATAGGGGAATGATCGGAAGAGAGATCAAAACTTTCATCAATTTTAATACATTTGTCTGGTATCCCTTTTACAACAAAGAAATCGATCAGATCGGGTATTTTGTTGTTATCAGTCGGCCAATATGTTGGTTTACCAGTCGACTGAAAGTCGCATCTGTGTTGCATGCAGGCGTTGTAAAGTGCTCTGCCTTTTTGTGAGACACATCTTGAACCCCAGAAGGTGTGTTTTGCATTAAAATCACCGCCAATAATAAAATTCGGTCCAAGAGAGTTGAAAATATTTGTAAAATCATTTTTTTCAAGCCTGCAACGCAGTGGACAATAAATAGACGAGACATTGAAAGAGTAATGTCCATTTTTCACGCGTACAGTGCTCACTTGTATGGTTTCAAGCTCTATCATAATCTCTTCAGAGTGTTCGATGCAATCTTTTATGATTAAAGACGATCCGCCTCTGGCTCTTTCCGACGGGTGATAAGCGTGATAGGTACTGTATCCAGTAATGTTTACACGCGATAGTTTCGTCAGGTGAGTTTCACAGATCAAACATATGTCAATGTCATTTTCTCGTAGAAATATTTCCAGCTCTTCTAGTCTTTGTATGAGACCGTTGGCGTTCCATGCAACAATTTTAAGAAGTTTCGTCATGTTCGTTTTGAAATGCCCCTATTGTTAAGCTTATATTCAAGCTTCTCCAACCTTTCGACAATTAGCGTGTTTGTTTTTGTTTGCTCCTCAAGCCTCGCAAGGATAATAGAAAAGACGTGAGATACGGGGTTTTCCGAATTATCAGTGTTCGTTTTTATTGATGTTGATGCTTGAGCACGCGTCTGCATGTCAGAATCTGATGGCTTTTCTTTAGGCGCTTTTACCTTAACGCGGTGTGGAATTTGATCGGTGTTTGATGTCGCAGCTTGAGCGTACGTAAGCGCACCAGGGTCGGCTCGGTTGTCTCTAGTCACCTTTCTTGCAGCAGTTTTCGACTTTTCCTTATTTACCGGTTTTGAGGGTGGGTTTTCCGGCTTCATAAGTCGATCTCTTCTTTTTTGTAATTCTTTGGCTACTTCACAGCCTCTGTAATTAGCCGGATGCTTACCATTGCAGTTAATACACGCTGCAGGGGTTTTTTTGTTTACACCACACTCTTGACTAAGATGTTTACCGGCGCATTTGACACATCGCGGTTCTTTTCGGCAATATGTTTGCGTATGGTTGAATCCTTGGCATCGCTTGCACTGAGGTATCAACCTTGTATTCTTGCGCATGGGTTCGATTTTGACTACGACATTCAGAATTGTTCTTATTTCGTAAATCTTTTCTAAACTCTCAGCCTTATCAAAGGTTAGCATAAAAAGAGGAAGCTCGCGCTTAACCATCGTTTCCTCGCCTTCCAATTTTTGCTTTTCCCGTTTAATTAAGTTTACCGCATCGACGATTTTAAAGTTTTTGTTCTTCAAATCGTGAACAACGTCTTCCTTTCGGCATGAGGCATGAAGTCCTCTAGCTACGACTCGTATCGGTCTTTCAGATTTATTTTCATAAGTATACCACTGGATATTTACAGTATTCAGTTTATTAGATACTGAGCGGTAACTGTCTAAGTCCTTTACGTTTACTTTCCATTTGTCATAGGTGAACATGCTCGATCCACCATTTGGTCCGTCATATTTTTAACGATCTCGGACCGGACTATGGGCTGGTTAGGTACGAGTATTTTAAGTCAAATTCTTCTCATCACGACAAACAAAAAAAAAGTTTTTAGCATTTCACATTCGTTACGTTTTTGTTACTATCTCCTTATTTTGACTCCATCTGCACCAATTCCAAAGAATCTAGAACATATCCGAAATCTTTAAATTTACAATTAAAAGTCGTGTCCGTTCCATAAACAAAAACTGATAATCTGGCACTAAAAATCAAACGCTTAAGGGCTGAACAGAATGTGTATCTGTGTCTGAGTCTTGCAGCTCTGTCAAACATCTGCCGCGCAGCTTGCGGTTAAAGTAAACACAATGAAAGCGACTGCCAAATTTGCATCTTGTATTTTTACTTCTTAATTTTATTAGTGCTTAAACGAGTTTAGAAATTGCTTTTATTATGTGTGTTCTGCACATGTGTTATTTAGCAATAAAATTAATGAAAAAGAGGAAGCGGAGATGGTGGGTTCGTCCTCTTTATGAGTTAAGAAAGAAAGGGGATTTTTTGAGGTAACTTTCAAACACCTCAAAGAGCACGACGAGGACCTTTTTTTTAAAGCAACAAGGATGAGAAAGCAGCAGCACAATTTATTGCTAGGCCTGGTAAAAGAAAAATTGAAAAAAAATAAAACATCTATACGTAAGCCAATTGTAGCTTTGACAACTTCCAGTTGTAGCTGTCTCGCACTCTTCCATTTGTTTTGCACTCATCAACTGTAAACAATGGAAACAAAACAAATGTAAACAAAATTTACAAATACTTTTTTTTTACTTGATATTTCAAATTCGTCGGATAACTCCTTACATTTTTGGATTTTTTTTTTAATTTTTTTTTATTTTTTGGAATTCGACAAATTCCAAAGAATTTCGTCCGCGCGTACTTCTATAAATTTCTCGACCTCCATTTCCAAAACAACAAAATCTTTTGTGTACAAATTCATAAACGTCAAATTTGCAACGCTGCTTGAAGTTGAATAAAATCCAACTTCGCGATTCACGACACAGACGCAGACACACATTGTGTTGCGGCTTACGGCTTCCCATACATTTAATATTTTGACACCTTGCGACTCAAACTCAGGCACAGACGCAGATACACATTCTGTTCGGCTCTTTACTTCTCCAATTATTTCTGCATTGTTTGCTGAGTTATAGAAAATGTTGTACCAATGAGTACTGTGAGAATTAGAGATTGTTTGAAAAGGGGGATAAGAAACATAGCCAAATGGTACAGCGATTCCTCGTGCTCGCTTTCGGAATTCATTCCATAGAAGGGCTAAAATGCCCAATGAGCTGTGATCGCAGTAAGCAATTAAGGAAGAGAACAGTTAAAACTAGAAACGATTTAATCGCTCTTAAATATAAAGCATTAAGCAGCTGAGCAACTATTCTCCAGAGTAATCGCTATTCTCTTCCACTATTCAGTGCGCCATGCCAGAGCAAACTTAGGAATCAAACTTTAACATGATCCGTTCAGTATTTCTAGAATTATTAATTTAATAACGATTTTTGAAACCCGAATATATTTTATCCCCAGTCCTTCCAATTTTAATGATTTCCATATCTATCTAGTAGATATACCACCTAAATATAAAGCACTATTCATATTATGAGGAGTATTTTATCGAAAAGCAAAATGAAGGGAAAAGGTGTGGTAGCCAAACTTTAAACAAATCTCTTAGCGACAACAAATTTGAACAACCTACTCAGAACCAAAAAGGGAGTACTTGAAAAACATCAGAGTACTTTAAAGCTGGTAAGAAATGATGTTTCTTTTTGGAGAACAATACAGAAATAATGTTTTAACTTTAGATGCTCAAATATTTGGAATAAGTGTAATAGGTCATCTAACGTTACCCGCTGGAAATTGCTGTTTGATTCGCTTAAAAACCTATGAGACTTTGGGTGTTGCAAAATTAATTTTAATAGAGGTGGAATATAGAGGAAACACTGCAACGATCCTTAAATCTAAACGAGCGATGTATATTTCGAGACTCACAGTAGACGCCGGCACCAGTACCGGCAGTCATTTTGGATCCGTCGATAAAGATGGCCAGTTCATTATCGAAACAGACTCTTCCCTCATCCCATTCCTCCCTGCTAGGAATTCTAATAGAGAACTTTCATTTGCAGTTTGGCATGGGGATGATGTAGTCCGTTTTAATATATTCCATCGGTTTAGAATTGAGGCATGACCGTAGGGTTTAGCTTTCCATAGACCGGCTTCCCTTAGACTTTGTGCAGTTTTGGCTGCCGTGTTCCCGCAGTATATATCAAGTGGAAGAAGATTCAGTATTGTTTGCGCAGAGTTGCTGTCGGTGTTGATCTCATCGATCCCGTTACCCCCAGACAGTGTGCATATCTAATACATTCCCACAAAATGACCTCTGTTTATGCAAAACGATCTACCCCCACTATGACACTCATTACTTCACACCATGCAGTGCTCAACAAGTTCACCTTAATTGAGTGCAAAATTACGGTATCGACACCGGTCATGCATACTTATTTACCACAAGTTTGGCCAAATTCCTACCTGAATCTCAACTGTTATTAGATATTAATAACAGAATTATATTGGTTTGCTATATGAAACTGGATTTCTCATAAACTAAACTAAATAAATAAATGACTCAGCTGTTTCAGTTCCGCCTGTGCATACTTTCAACCCCGCAAAACCAATAAACGGACTCCAATTTCCGGTCAGATAAACAAATGCGAAAAGGTATTTGAACTCTTCGCAAAAATAGCAGACAAATCTCAAGCCCCAGCCACCAGACACATCACAGAATCAACCGATTAACATGCCGTTGCACCCTGACCTTGATTTAGACTCTCGATTACGGAAGACAAACGACAAAGATAAACATTTATCTTTGATTCATTTGCATGACCAGGTAAGAGCGGTGGTAATTATGTACCTGTTTTCAGAAAATTATCGAACCCAGCATCGATAGGGCAGAGTGCAGGTAGACAGCAGATAAGTAGGTACCCATTATCGGCACAAAGAAAACAATACACCGAAGGCCACTTGGGTTGATTTTGTTTTTTTTTTTTTTTTGTCTTGTTTTCTCAATGGCAATAAACTTTTTGAATGTCAATCCACGAAAATTCATGAGAAGCTGTGTCAGAAAGGGGGGGCAACGACAAGAGACTACCAGCAGTCACATGTGTAGTAACTACGAGTATTGATTTTCCGAGAAATGCTTTTTTCTTTACGTTTCATCCCTTGAAACGGTCCAGGGAAGGAGGAAAATCAATATTTATATATGGAAGTGTGCAGCAGAGCACTGCACTACACACCACAGAGGGTTTTTTTCTATCCTTTTTAGCCAGAGATAAAGACTCACCTGAGTTGTAATAATCGTCGTACTCGCAATCATTATCCGAATAATCCATATCAGAGTCCGCTGACATTTTGATTTTCGATTTTTCTTCTGCGGCTGGTGCTAACAATGGATTTTTTGAACGAAACTCATCAAATGATGGAGCAACTTGGGGCACACACGGGTTTAAGTGCACTCAATGCATTCGGGGTTGGGTTCCCTGGCACACACAACACAGAGCTCTGGCTATTTCTGGATATTACGGCTCGTATGGAAATGGAATCACTACGCGCGGGGGTCTAATCAAATATTTATCGATGAAATTAACGCGAGGGAATTGTTTTTTCTTAAGTATTTCTACAGCACGAACACAAAAGAAATGTAACAAGAGAGTGAAGAAAAAAAAAAGAACCTGCACTCGATCGCAGGGTAGACCTTTTTTGTTGTATTCGATGAAGAAATTGTTTGACAGTCGCGATGTGAAGTTGGTTGGGGTTGATAGTTTTTGGCAGGGATGTCAACTGAGTTTTTTGATTTTGAGAAATATCCCTATTTGCATAATCAACTTATTACTGCCCCTATTATGGAAAACAACTTCAGTTGTAGTTTAGTTTGTAAATAAAAAAATAGTATTATCGATTCCAATTTTAAGACTACATGGGAGCCTATTCTTAATTTCCATATGGAATCACTCGTATATTCGAATGCGACTGATTCCGTATACTCTTTTCCGAATGGTTTGAACACAGCGCATTCTAAAAGATTGTTCTTAAACTAGAAAGGTGATTATTATTGACAATTGAAACTGAAGTCTTGTCTTGTCAAACAATTTCATAATTTTTGCAAAATAAGAATTTTGCAATTCCATTGAAATGTGTTTAGATATACAGGGTTATTAATTTTGTGCTTTAGGATTTTAATTTAGAATACATTTTGCAAACTTCCTGGTTGTATTGCGGCCATATCATCACAGATGTTGGTTTTTAAGTGCTTCAAAGTTGGGGAAACTTTTTGTGCAATAGAGCAAAATTTGCCTGCGGCACGTAACGGCCATGTTTTCAGTTGAGAAAGCATTTCAATGATGCATAGGTCTCACATCACAAACACCACCGATTTGTTTGAATTTGGAGATTATGTTTCGAATTGTTTGCTCAGTTGGGCTATTATGACGACCATAACCTGTCCTTTCATCGTGTTACGCAGATATTACAGAACTCTTCTTTTTGTAGTTAAATGATCCATATTGTAAAATGGTAATTCAGGAACTAACTACCTGTCACTATGGATGGTAGACTAGTTTGAGAAATGCCACGAGGCAAGGATGTGAAATTCCAACCTAGAAATGAATAACCCTTTATAAGCAGTTTTATATTTATTTTAGCATTTGCCAAGCTTCTGCAGATTTTAAATTAAAAATAATTGTTTACATTTTTTTGTGACAAGCTTCTAATCTGGCAAGAAAATGCGACCCGATAAAGCCTTTGGAAACTAGAATTTTATGAATTTCTAAGAAAGGCGAAAGTTTGCGATATATACTAAAAGCTGCCAAAAGCCCAATTAAAATGACTTCCCTTCTCACTATATCACTTTTTTTGTACGCGTATAACTTTTTGAAGATTATTGAAGAAGTTTCTCAACATCTATGGTATGCAAATGGTTCCAATGTGCTTTGTAACTTCAAAAGCATTCACATTATTCAAGTAGATTTTAAAAAGAAGCACACTAACAATATCAAAGTGGCGTAACTGTTCATTGCATTAACAGAAGTTGCATACGTCTTGAGTTTCTGTATATCCTAGACCCAGTTGGATCATTCCCCATAGAATTGTAACTATGCAACTTCTCAGAACACTTTTCGTTATTCCGTAGACTTTTGGCAATTATTGTATACGTTTGAAAATAGGCCCCCAGGTCTATCATCTCTCAACTCAAGTCAACTACAATTTTTTTGTTAACTGCGAGTCGGTCTTGCTTTTTTCTTCGTATTAGGATAGACAACTCAGTTTTGTACGGGTTGTATGAACTGTCAAAAGAAGTGACGAGTTGCGATTGGTTGCTTTGAACAAAAAGACGGGCATTTATGTTTAAATATGGGAAAATCCGCGTAAGTGCCAATAGGAAAAATGATAAATAATTTAACAGATAATAAAATTATGATTTTGGATATAGACCTAATCAAAAATTCAGATTTGGATTCATTACAAAGGAACTTTAAGAGAAAGTTGGCTGCAAAAAACCAATGGCCATCAAAAAGCAAATGAAAACTGCTTTCCATTAGTATTTAATAAAATGTAATACAAATTACCAATTTAATTCTTCGCAATTTTCAAGTTTCAAGAAAATCGAAAGAAATATATTAACATTCTTTAGGCGGCCACCACACACTTCTCGGGAAAGAGTGAATTGCTGAAATCTATGTAATGAAAATTCTTCGCTCTCAACAGAGATTTAAATTTCTACCGTATGCAATAGCAATTGCTCCAATAACAGTTATTTTAAAGTGCACAATATTCATATTGAAACTGAAAATAGCTGCACTTTATTATTGAACTTAACTGTTTCAGATCACAGAAGCTAAAATGTTTTGAAAGCAACTTGGTAGCATATTTTTTTAACTTTTGACACACGAACGAATTTGTTCGCTTCTGTGCACAGAATTTGCACAACGTACAAACTGAAAGCGAACGAGTTCCTTCGAGCTGGTTCATGTTCTGACCTAGTCAGAACTTTTGATAATATCGAACTAAGTATAATTTTCACAAGGAAACGTGGCTAGCGTGAAAAATTGTATAGTGATTTAAGCAGAAAATAAATCTTACTAGTAAGTAAATTCACAAAATCCACTCGCGCAATTTTCCCTCAGTCAGAGATTTTCTTTTCCAATTTTTTTAAATTTAACGTTTTCCAAGGTTTGTCAGGAAAAGTAGGCGAAAAACATTTCTGACATATCCTCGACACCTATGAATACTATGTAACAAAATCCCAGTGATGAATGTCATATCCTCACCACCTATGAACACTGCTCTACCGAAATGTCACTTAACGACAAACGTCACGCGTGTTAAGAAAAACAAAACAAGCCGCGCGATGTCTGCAAGTGGGAGTTCATTTTCGTTTAAAAAGCGTAATATCAAGAAGCAACAGAATCGCAGAAAACGCGAATCTACATCAGATTCAGGTACACCAATTAAATTTCCTGTTATTCATAATTTGCAATTTGCTCTTCCCCCTAGACAGTGACAGTGACGGTGAGAAGTCCGCAGTGGTTCGCACCGAACACCGCCGCAAGAGGACGAATCCAAACTTCCAGAGCACAAAGCTTCTCTGTGCAAAGCGCGAAAGGAAAGCAACTCAATCGTCATCTGATGATAATGAGGAAGACAACGATGTGGTTGTTACATACAAATCGAACAAAAGTGCAATGCCACAGGGTCCCTCCGATCAGGGAGCGACTGCGATCAATGAATTCGAGACGGAGCTAGATCGGGATGCCCAGGCCATCCACGCAAAGGCAATAAAAATCAACGAAGAGCTGGAGGGCAAGGAAGACGACAAGATCTATCGTGGCATCAATAACTACGCACAGTACTACAAGAAGAAGGATACTGCCATGGGGAACGCCAGCTCAGGTATGGTTCGGAAGGGACCCATGAGGGCTCCAGCTCACTTGCGAGCGACAGTTCGTTGGGATTATCAACCGGATATTTGTAAGGATTACAAGGAGACTGGTTACTGTGGCTTTGGAGATAGTTGTAAGTTTTTGCATGACAGGAGCGACTACAAGGCTGGCTGGCAGCTCGAATTAGACCATGCGACGGAACAACGCGGCGAATGCGAGTCAGATGGAGATGACACGAAATATGAAATTCACTCTGATGACGAGGCGCTGCCGTTTAAATGTTTTATTTGCAGAGACAGCTTCACCAATCCAGTGGTGACGAAGTAAGTAGAGTCAGTGGTTTGACCTTAATTAGGGAAGTTACAGTATTTTACTTTTTCCAGATGCAAACACTATTTTTGTGAAAAGTGTGCTTTGGAGAACTTCAAAAAGTCATCTCGCTGCTTCGTGTGCTCCGTTCAGACAAATGGAATTTTCAATCCTGCCAAGGAACTTATCGCTCGGTTGAAGAATAGACCCGATGAAAATGTTGGTGCGTCGGACAGTGATTGATGTGTGCTTTCGTATAATTTATCTTTGAATAAAGTAGATCGAATTAAAATGCTAACTTTAATTGATTTAAGGGTCTAGGAACAAAGCTGGGACTCTATAGGTCGCCACAATTTAAAAGGAGAGAATGATTTCTTGTAATTACGTCTCTAAATGGTTTTCATCTAAAATAAGGGAGTTTGACGAATTTCTAGCCAGGGTTGGAGGCAAACAAGTTTTTAGTCAGATTATATGCAACTTTAAAATTAATATTTTAACTTTAAGTCCGTTCCGTCAAGAAAGGTAGCCGGAGTCGAATTATCGCATCAGTGATCGGATGACTCGTCATGTAATTTGCATTGTATTTTTTTTAGATCTACTAATAACACAATAGAAATTACGTGACTGATGCCGTAATCCGAGCCCTGGTTTTACTATTATCCCCTCAGCTTTATTTGTGTTAAGTTGAGAAGTGATTGCGTTGTCAGTGAAGTCTGTTCAAACTTACGTCGCTGCGGTCGGTAAGAGGGAAGTGTCAATGCCTGGTTTTGACAGTTGATTGTTTTCTTAGGTGTTGTGCGGTTTAACTAGTTATTTTGTAAACTACTTGCAAGGTAATTAAATAAAAACTGCTGAAATAATTTTAGTTTTGTATGTTTCTTACAACTTATTGAAAGCACGCGACATCTTTCAGCAAGATGCTTTATTGTTTGTTATTGAGCGCATGACATTTCCTCTGCTCCCAATAATAGTGATGCCAAGCCTCCAAATTGGACTTTAGTGATTTTTTCAGCACATTTCAAAAAAAAAACCGGAGTGTACGCCAAATCTAAAACAGTCGATGTTCTTGTTATTTTAATGTGAAATTGGCTAGATTGTACTTTACCGGAATATCTTCAAATCGTTTTTTTTTTAACCTTGGAAGTGTAAATTTTGGCGCCTTTTAAGAATTATTTTTTATTAGGTTAAGTCTGTCAAAATGGTGGAATAATTTGAGTTTTGTTTGTCAGAAATAAAGTTAAGAGGCCATTCGACGAGTTTTATTGTGCCTATTTCAAAACTGTAATAAAAGGACTCTTTGGATGAGTCGCGCCAGCGGTTATTGTTGTTGAACGCCATACATTTTCCTCTGAAATTACTATGGCCCTAATTAATTATTGATAAGCGAGCGAAAGCTTTTTGTCGTGCCAGTGAAATGAATATAGATAAGTTCCTGTTTTACTTTATTTTCCGCTTAATTTATATTGTTTTGTATGTTAAAATTGTTTAAACGTAATATTAAAAGTAAAAATCTAGTAATGATGCAAACACAATTTTTAGCACCTATCTGTATGCAGTAATAATGAACAAAGTTATGGATATCTGTAAGTATGCATTGATTTATGGGGTTTTGAAATGAAGAAAGAAAAAGAAATACAGTTTAAATTATTAAAGTCTCCATTTACCGACCGATTAAATGTTTTTTTTTTGCCTGTATACAGATAGGTGTTCATTTTGCTTCGAATTGTTGTATTTTTACTAATTTTCAATTGTTTATAAAATTGTTAGTAATAGTTTCGTCACAAATGGCTTTTATGCCAGAAAAAAAAATGTTTTTTTTGGGATGTTGGCGTAGTGGAAAAATAATTTTGAACTCAATTCTCTTTCGTGTTTTATTTTGAAAATTTAAAGGGGCGGAACTCTTCCAGGTCACATTTTGTTTTCGACGGCGCAACAAACTTGTCCTGTGCAAAACGATAACATAAAAAAAAATAAAACCTCAATCTGAGTTGTATGTAAATTGAAACACAACAAAGACAAATAGTGTTAAACTGCTTTTCTTAGTTACTTTATTTTATACTATAGTACTTATTATATTCGTCGATTATTATGGCTTTAACGACAAATTCCGGCCAAGCCGGAAGAACTTGTATGTATTTCACATGTTTTACCTCATGCTGCTTAAACGGCGCGGTCCGATTTTTATAAAAAGGGCATCAAACGATTCGTCTTTTTATCGAAAGTGAGAATAAATTGTCGGATGCTCGACAAAAACAAGATGACGGATTGCAGATGCCATTTTTACTTTCTCTTACATTAATACGGGGTGGGCCATTTAAACATTCGGCTTATGACAGCCCGCGTTCGAAGCGTCAGTCCAAGCGAAATTGTGCCATCTAACAGTACACGCCACAACAGCGCGCTGTTATCGTGCAGATTTAAACATGTTCTTAATTGTGAAAATGCAGCTTACGTATCGTGCAAAATATCGAGTGAGGAAAGCGCCTTCAGACCACACCATCAGGCGTTTACACCAACAATTTATCGCCACCGGCAATCTTGGTAATGCCAGGCATCAAAGCCGAGGTCATCCGAGGCGGTCTGATGAGAAGATTGAGGCTGTACAGGCCAGTGATGAGAGATCACCGACAACATCGAGTCGTCGCCGTTCTTTGCAGTTGGGCATCCCTCGTACGCGTCTCTGATGTATAATTCTGACTGATAACGCCATGGACAACTTTTGGTTCTAACAGGACGGTGCCACAGCTCACACAGCCCGAGCCGCGATCGCTTTATTGCGTCCTTTGTTCCTCGGATTCCTAATTTCGGTGATTTTGACTGGCATCCGCGATCACCCGACTTAACGCCTCCAGGCTTCTTTCTGTGGGGTTATTTGAAGTTCAAAGTTTATGTCAACAAGCCACGGACCCTAGAAGTCTTGAAAGACAATATACGACAGGAAATAGCCACTATTCAGATCGAAATCCTTCGAAAAGTGATGGGAAATGCCGAAAAACAGGCACATTGCGACACTCGCTCTGCCGGCGAACATTTATGTGATATCATATTCAAAAAGTGATCAGAACACATTTGCAAGTTTCAAAATGAACGAAAAATGACTTCACAGCAAATAATTTGTGTTTTTTTAAACTATTACCAAAAAACATCCCGAAGGTTTAAATGGCCCACCCTGTATACGTTTTTTTCGAAAACCGGGTTGAATCTACAGGGATTCTCGCGTACGATAACTGGCATTGATAAACTTTTGTGAAATTTCGTAGAAATTTGTAACTCTGGTCAACTATGGAAACAAACCTAGTATATGCCAGAAATTCGCGCAAATGTTAACAAAAATTGGTCCATACCAGTGTATTCCACCACAGCAAAACGATGTTTAAGAGAAGTTGGACTCTTTGGACAAATAACCGTGAAAAAGCCTTTGATTCATCTCCAAAACAAGAAGTATCAGTTAGATATGGTTCTGATCCATGAGGATCGGGGTAAAGATTCGGAAAACAGAAAATACTTTAAACTGACGAATCCAAGTTTGAGTTGTTTGGTAAAAACTGGAGGAAAATGCTTCCTGACGTTTGTGTAGTAGTCTGAGAATGTTTTTTTCAAGGGATGTAGGAGATTTGGTTCGCACCGATGAAATCATGAAGAAATAACAGTAGGTACAAGAAGACTGCTCTCATTCAGTATTTAAAGCTCATTTCATGTAATTACTCGATTTAGACATTTAAGTAGGTATTTCGAAGAGCTTTTGTTACGGGCTTGTAGAATTCTATACAATACTTGGCTTTTTTTTGGGTGTTGCTTCGATCATGAGAATCTTCAACCACCTTGATCTGGGAGACTGTGTCGGCCTTCATTGGTCTAGCTATTGTCGGTAGTAAGAGGTTGAATCAGGAATTGTATATGGTGGCGGGTAGGCGTGGGAAAAGGGTGTAGAATCTAAGAATGTAGCTTTTAAGTTATTTTTGAATTGTTCTAGCTTAAGTGACGCTTTACTTGGGTCTAGGTCTTAATTAACAAACTTCCGCATAGCAAACTGAGATTCAGGGGGTGTATGCAGCGTGCCTTTACTATATTTCTATGGCCCTACTTTCGCAGCTCAAAAGGTATTAAAATAGGAAAATACCACATAAAATAGATTCCCATACGTGTATGTTATGTAATTGAGTTGTGATGTAAAACTGAGTGAAATATTTATCTATCACATTTTAAGTTAAAGTTGTAACTCTTTTACAATAGTTAACTCTCAAAATTCTTACGTTTTTATTCTTTCTTTTTTCAGCCATGAAAGAAGATTCAATAATGGAGGAGCCTTGTCTTAAAAAGCAGCGAATCGACTCTCCGGATCCCATTTTCCAACTTAAAGCTATTTTATCCGATGACTTGTGCCAACCTATTCCTCTCGAATTGGTGCTAGTTGGCCTAATAGAGCATAAAAAATCGACTTCATGTATTATCAACGAACTTAACCGCTTCCTACCGCTACCAGAATGCCTGCAACATCTCAAAAGAGTTCGCAATAATGAAATTATCATTTGCAAAACATCTGATGTCGACTGCACAACATTCAGCAACTCAAAAGGACCACTCACTAGAACTGATATTCTTAAAGTAGAGGATTTCATCGTATCTCAAGGTATTGGCCCCAACACGGCATCTTTAGTCTGTGGAAATGTTTCTATCGTGGGAGTAGCATCTATGCCACCCAGACTTCGTTGGCAGTATGAGGCAATGAATAAGTTGTGGTCATGTAAATTTCATCCAAACCGATATATGGAGTCCTTATTTAATGGAACACTCTTTTCGAAAAACGAAGAAGAATTTCACTGTCGAATCGCTTCTATACTAACAAAGCTATCCGACTTGGAGGATACAAATTTTGGGCTGTGTGTAGACCCCAGGTCAAATTCAATAGTAGCAGTTGCAAATGGAAAGATTTTGCAAAATCCTGTTATGCATTGTTCGATGGTTCTAGTGGATTTTGTTGCTCGAAGTCAAGACGGAGGAGCATGGCAGTACGAGGATGAAAAATTCCATGAATCTGATGACGAGAAATTAAATTTTCGAGGTGTTCCTGAACGACTTTATAATACCATCGTTAATACATTGAAGGAGCATGTCAGTTTTGGAGCTGAAAGTATTAGTCTTAATAAAGAGCGAAGGGAAGTCCTGGAAGATATGCAAAGTTATAATAATTTAGTAAAATACGGTCCGTATCTTTGTACAGGGTACGACGTTTATTTAATAGCGGAACCGTGTTTGATGTGCGCCATGGCACTGCTGCATAGTCGAGTACGAAGAATATTCTACTCGGTAGCGTCGGAAAATGGAGCCTTGGAAACTAAAATGAAGTTGCACACAGTTAGGGAACTAAATCACCACTTTGAGGTGTTTCAATGTTATACTGAAAAAAGAAAAGCTTTTAATAAATGTTGCTAGAAGAAAGGTAGCTGCGTTTTAATATTCTTGAAAAATTGAAAAAAAATGTATTTGCCTATACGGTGCACAGAAATTGTGTGCGATTTTGATTAACTAGTCGGAATTTCTGAAGTGGTTACGAAAATAAGAGGCTTTAGTTGATGATTGCAATCAATTTTAAGGCCGCAGATAGAGTGGCGAAGCTAAAATATCAAAAAATGTGGGTCTAACACTTAATAATCATTCAATAACTTAATCTGTATAGCGCTTGCTTTTACGGTACCGTAAAAAAGGATCAACCGTAACGCTCGCTTGGACGATGTCTTGGGAGAAAGTGCAGCTTTCTCTTTCACGATGCAACTATGTGCTTAGAACATAGTTAATAAAAAAAAAACAACAAAACGTTTTTACTTGCTCCTATAAAGAGCAAGCGCTGCTTTCGTCAAGATTTAAAATTTCAATCTTGGCCATGGTGCATATTAAAGTCCCACCTGGCAACAGCATATAGATTAAGTGAAGTAGTCTTGATTTCGTAATGGTATGGATGGTACGCCATCCAATAGCATATGTGTACCACGTTTTCGAGAAAATCGATTTTTTCAAATTCGCCATTTGTAAAGTACCGTTAATTTTGGGATTGGAAGGAAAATTCCGATTCCGCTTTGAATTGTGAACCTAGCGCTCCAGAGGCTGCAGCCACAGACAGGTAGATCAAAATCTCGAAATCGAAAATTTTAACGAAAAAGTGACATAATGAGTATTTTTTAGAGAAGAGATTTATGACGATCAGGTAGTGGTCATATTAATGGATCGATTAATTCCAAGTCTGACTAATACATGTAATATGCACCGCACAGTTTGGTAGCATTCGGTAATTGACAGTGTCATTCATAATTTTATTTATTATATTCTAAAGGGATAAGATTTTCTTTAAATTTTCTGTAAAAAAGTAGAATGTATGTGAAAAATAAATTAGAATACTTTTTTTTTGTTGGTGCCAATTTTAAAGACATTAGAAAAACGATGCTGCCAAATTATAATACATTTAAAGGTTTTTTTTTCTTCTAACTTAAGGTGATCTGAACCCTTTCAGTTCAATAACAAAACGCGGCTAATATTATTTATCAGTCAACATTAAAGTCAAAACTATTTGAAAAATATAAAGCTTAGAAAAAAGTGTTCAGAGTCAACTCATTCATTCCGAAATTACGGGAAAATAAAAAAACAGAACCAACAAAATGTAGATGTTATATAAAATTCAAATATTTATTTATTTTATGTAAGCATTAGAAAAGTTTACATATCAAATTTCTTTCGTAGCTTCTTCAGTCTATTTTATTTTTAACTTTTCCCTGCACACAGGTTATATCTCTATATTAAGGTTGTGGCCACTTTAATATAGAAGTACAAAATGTGCATCATACACGCGATCGTGGTTACACTTTGTACCTGCTTCATTAAAGACTTGTAAATTCATAGAGCCAGGTAAGAACATTTTTCGCTTGTTTTATGTAAGTATTGTCTTACAGGCGTAGGGTCATAAGGGCACCTGCCATAATGTACTTACGAGTATAATTGACAGTGTGGGCCATAATACCACAATTTGATTACTTATGTACGTTCCACCCAATAAGGTTGTACATACATAATTTACCAGTTCATAACTTCAGAACTTTATGAATATTTAGGTCAGAGCCTAGTTTTAATGTACGCTGTTGTCAGTGATGCACTTTTACGTATTTCTACCAATGTTCATCATGCACTGGATGTCATATATTATTTCTTTTAATGTTTCGCTCACTTGGCTTGCTGGGCAATGTGGTTCTATGACGTAGTAACTTCTGATAAATCGTCGAACGGTTCTTCTTATATTTTGCTATGCGAAGTACAGTTGAGGCTACCAACTGCTGTAAAGAACACAGTTGAAAGTTTCTGATGTTCTTATTTTGCATGTTTTTCAATGAATATGTAGTCTACAAATGAATTATACAGTTATGTACATATAAAAACATCAGAAAAGTTACAATCCGTCTGGAATGGACCCTATTCCTTATCTTCTACCCATCTCTAACAAAGTTTATGCGGTGTTGTGAACTTTTTGATTTAAATGCAATGACATCTTTCGTGATTCTTAACAGATTTTACTAGATAATTTGTTGCTTAATCTTTTCCTTAGAAGAAAGTGAAAAGTGGTTTTCACTATTTGTAACCAAAGGTTACAGATTCCGACAAAATATTCACAACAAGATCTTAGAATCACCTTAAATAACTTTGAAAAAGTAAATAGTATTTTCTAGTAAAATTATTGGAATGATATTTTGTGGACGGATTTAAACAAATTTTTACAATAATTGTACTGCTTCGGGCTCTAAAAAGCTTATGTATGCAATTTCATTGTTCTAAATTTAAATTTAAGGCCCACAAATGGGCAACATACGGACATGGCTAGATCGATATAGCTTCCGACGTTGATTACAAATATTAAATATATGTACCTATATTTCTCTATATTACAAACTACTCATATGTATTAAAATTAATATACCCTATGGCATAGGGTATAACTAGAATGTATTCAACAATTGAATTCAACAAGTTGAAAAATTAGTTTAATAACCTAACTTGAATAATTTAGGAGAAATACAAGTTTTTTTTCCGTTTGGACAACACTTAAAACATAAACAGCTGATTGTTTTTAACTTGCTGCGGATTGGTGCACATATTTTCCTGCTATCGTTTCGCCGCCATTGCACTCGTTATATGAAAAAATGGTGCCTTAAAGGATCAATTTTGGGAAACAGTCACTAAGATTTTGAGAATCCTGCTGTATAATTTTACCGAATTTTAAAATATGTTTTCAAAAGTTTTGTAAATATTTTTATTTACGTCAAAGCCTAAAAGTTCTGGGTTAGCACCATTGAGCGTCGGACATAGTTGCTCACGTTGAAAAAAGAAAATCGGTGTGGATAACCATAACTGAATGCTACAAAATTGTTTTTTAAAATAATGTTTGATGTGCAAAATTTCTGTGGAATTTATCAAAAAGGCACAAGTTAGATGACATGGTTATGGTTACATGTATAGTACATATATGTACGTTCGGTACCTACATATATTCGTATGTTACAAAATTGTAAATATTTTCAAAAATTTGGTGCTCATGTTTTCAAATCTATACATTCTGTCAGAAGTAATCTGAACAAACTTAAGGCATGCTGGAACAAGAATGAGTATTTATGTATAATGCCAAATATTTTTCCAAAATCACTAATCCGATTAACACTATAATGAATGCGTCTTGAGTTCTGATTCAGGTTAATAGTTTGCAAAGTGAATTATTAAGATCGGTGTATTTTTGGATAAATTATGGCAAACTAAAAAAACTCGATGGAATTGATCTTTCCAAAGCCGCTAATACGAATAACCCCAAGATTAACTTAAATTCTAGTTCAGGTAAGTATTTAGCAAAATACTTTACAGAAGTTATTGTGAACGAAAGAATCATGCCAAAATTGCACAAAATTGACTGTATTTTAGAAACCGTTAGTCCGATTGACATAATAAATTATGGAGTTCGATTCCTTATTAAGGCAAATACAATGCAAGAAGAATCTAGCTGCATTTTTGCACAAATTTTCGTGAGCCATATAAAAACATGCAACATGCATTTACAAAACCGCTAATAGGATTGACACCAAAGTCGATGGGTCTATAGATCTACTTTACATTAATAATATTCAACAAGAATTAGTTCAGCTTTTCAGCTTAGTGATCGAAAGAACATGCCGAAGTCGCAAATTAATTGTATTTTCAAAACCGTTAATCTAATGGACTCCAAAATCCATAGAGCTCCAGTTTCCACTAAGTCAAATATAACGCAAGAAGAATTGTCGAAAATGGTGTATTTTTGTTGTCAAGTCGTGAACGAAAATTGATGCATTTTCTCAGATGTCATTATGAACGAGAGCGGCCATGGTTGGTTTGAGAGAGCGGCCATAGTCAATGCCACAAGCAGATACGTAGCGGACATGCAAACAGGCAGACAAATCATTTTTTTTTTTTAAATTTTCACTATAGTGCCGCTAGAACATGGCCTTATCTCGGATACGATTTTTTGACACAAGCACCAAAATTCCATTTTCTTAGAACAGAGAAGTACAAATTGACTTGGCAACAAAACATTATCCACGAATTTATAGATAGTACACTGGACACCTTGCCTTTATCTTCCTGTCATGCCATCCGAGTCAACAATGTCTGTAATCTGTAAGATTTTTAAACATTGTCAAAGTTATTTTCGACGTGATGCATTAAATATCTCTTAACTTTCGATGATTCTTTAAAATTATGAATGGCCATCTGGGTAAGCACATTCCCACTCAATCAACGACTTCATCACACGCCCATTAATACAAATTGTCAACTCAACATTCGAGTTCATTAATTAATCAAAAAAAATATTTTAAATTCAAACTTTTCTCAACGTCTTACTTGTCTCCATTCAGACCATTAGGCCAATGGCCTTTTATTGACATAGACCTTGCCAAGAATATTCATCCTCTCCCAAACAATTAAGTTGGCAACAAACTAATAAAACGTTAAACTACATTCATATGTCATTTAGTTGGGCTTAACCTAATTTAATGTCTAATGAAAAATACTGTCGTTAATTTTCATAGAATTTTTCCACATTTTTTGCTGGATTTCGATTAAAAAAAAAAAAAACTTTCCGGAACGTTTGAAACTAATAAACATATTTATTTGCTCTTTGGAGGCAAGTTTTAAATACCCTAGTGCGTGTTGGTGCCTTGTTTGCATAATTAATTCTGCGTTGGGTGCAAATTTGCTTTTTCAGTAGGTTGGTCTATGCGCATCGTCTCTTCGGGCTACTCCCTCGTAACATTTTTGGTCAGGATCGATTCGGTTATTAATCAGATGGACACGATCTCTGCTGCAAAACTATCGGAATTTGGTCTAATTTTAATTATATTTACACGACTTTTCCTACACCGAAAGCTGGTGTTTAAAATACATTTTTAATTAATTTATTTATGTACATGTTTTATAGAATTCTTGGACAATATACGAAGTAGGTGCCTATCGCGGCAGCACTATTATGGCAAATGTAGGTATATATAGGTATTGTGCCAAGTCTGGGCGCTGGTTAGCATCAATTTGTGGCGTTTCGTTATTAATTATTCACGATTGGGGAGTTGTTAATTAAGTTTACTAATTGCAATGGTTTTATAACGTTTTTTTTTATTCTCTTTTTATGACAGAACTACACGCGTTTTTTTGTTTAAATTTACCGAAAAAATGTTCCTAATTGATTGTAAAATAGAGGCCATGCTTGGGATGACGATTTAATCACAATTGGATCCAATAAAGTCACGGAATAGTGAAAATAAAAATATTGCAACTAATTTATTTTTTTTTACAAACTTATTTTCCTGAGAAAGATCAGCTTATAACGCTGTAACAGGACCTTGATATGGGGTCAGACGCTGACCAGAGTGCCGTACATTGTGTGACATATGCTGTACATTCAGTTTCGTCTTGTGGATGGATTTTAGTTGGCTTGTAAAACAGGCATATCTTATCTCAGAGCTATTCTTAACTCCGGATGGGGCAATGTGAGTTAATGTAACATAAGTTACCTACAATATCCTAAACTGGGAGAAATATGTAACTATAATAACAGTTATCGATTTTCCCTTTTTTGAAAAATAACCGAAATTGACTGATCTGTTTAAAAAAAAAAACTCGCTTAATAGCTAAACCACCTTTATAGTAATAATTCATCCATCTAATTACACTCGCATAATATCAATCCGCTTACTACCAGTGCTGTCACATTGCTACAATAATAGCAAATCGCGACATTTAAAAAAAGCCCATTTGCTTATTTCCTACTCACTTTCATCAAAGTGCATGTTTTGTTACGTTTTAGACTAGTTCTCGATTTTTCATATCTTTTACCATAGGCATCCGTACTTTCTCCTAATTCTGGTGGTAACCGAGGTTGTTGTCGTAGTTGTAGTTACTAGAAATAGGAGGTCGCTTTCATCTATCTGATAGACTCGCAGGCAGCTTACCCCAAAGTTCCTTAGAGTATGGTCCAGAATATCCTCCTTTGTTCTCCGAGTGTTTGGTTCTTCTCCCGAACACTTCTGCCACAGTCCCCTCAACTGTTCTCGATCCATCCATATATGTACCATTTCATGGTGTGATCTTTGAGCATAAGTACATTACTTCTTATAGCTTAGCTTAGTAGTGAAATTTTTGCCGAAGCTGTTTTTCTTGATCGTGTCATCTCTGGAGATTTTTCATTAACTGCTGGACACAATGCACGGTAGCTGTGGCGTAGTAGTAGCACTAGTACGCGCTATCAAATTGTGTGGCGCTGCAGTCATAAAATTCGCCCACAATAGTGTAGCGTGATATGTCAAATTAATTGTCACTTGAAACTCAGCTGATTGGAATTGTGTTGTTTAGTTTAGGAAAATATATTCTGAAACATATTTTTTCTTGCATTGTAAACATGTTTCCCTTTTCCAAAATATTTCCCTTTTTTTACAGATTCAATGAATTTGTCAACGTCGAGTTCTTCCATTTCTTCTCTTTTTAGCGAGCAAGTGATCAGCCATTCTAATTGTAGCGCTACAAAAGTTAAAGGTAAACCAACACGTACTACCGCTGCAGCTACGCCCTACG
Organism: Pocota personata; assembly: GCA_963082735.1. Taxonomy (NCBI): domain Eukaryota; kingdom Metazoa; phylum Arthropoda; class Insecta; order Diptera; family Syrphidae; genus Pocota; species Pocota personata. The sequence goes on from OY720430.1 coordinate 190,927,972, forward strand.
CTACAACTACTCATTGTGGGCGCGCTATTGAGTTAGCACATATTTTTACTTTACCCTTACTACCGCGACGGGCTACGCCACAGCTACATCATTTGGTTCGGGCAGTAACTCAGTAACCGCGACAGAAAATAAGCTAAAAAGTGAGATCACTCTGACAGGCCAACTGAAGGGTGTCAACCACAGAAATGTTGAAATGTTGACGAATTGAAATGTTGAATTTTTCTATCCTGAACGGCAGTAGCTGGTAAAACTTACTTTATTTCCATGTCGGAGGAAAATTAACAGATCAACGACATCGTGTGGTACATGCGCACTGTGGGGATTTCAACAAGTCAGGTAGGACTGAGCATATGTAGCGGGCTTGAAACTTTGCATGTCTTGATGAGAAGATGATGACTAAATGTAGCTAACCTAACTTTTTTGCTGCGCTGTTGGACTTTTCGCTACGCTATTTTGCTGCGAAATTTCTTTTCTTAGTGGCAGCACTGTTCATTTCTTTTTTTTACCCTCCTAATGGCACTATAAAGTATTTTTTTGTTCCACTTAACAATTGAATATGCAATAGTTTACTTTTTAATTGAATCTGTAATAATATTATAGAAAAACCAAAAAAATGAATATACTAATATTATCTGCGTCTCTGTATACCCATGTCTATATATGATATATGGCCTCGATTGCTGCACGGATTTTCTCCTAACTGCATATCTGGTAGCTGTAAGGTCACAATTAGAGGTGAAATCCGAATTTTCGAAATTACGGAAAACTGTTCTAAAGATTTTGTTTAAATTGCAAGGTGATGGCATACAAAGTTTTAGATAAATCTCAAAATAATGTATGAATTATAAAAAAAAAAAAATATATATATGTACATATTTTTGGGGTGAAGTTTCACAAATCTTCAGGAGTGTCAATAAATAAATTTTTATGAAATTCGGACACCGCCCATTTGAAAATCACAAAAAAATTGTGTTAAGATATAGGGGGTGGGGTTTCACAAATCGTTATTAAATGCCTAGTTCAAGAAATACTGTACGGATTTTATTGAAATTTGTTATTTAATTTTGGCATGTTCATAAGTAGATAGTCGACATGGAGTTCCAAGAACTAGCACGAGGAAGCGCTGTGCGGTAACTTTACGTTTATCTTACTTCCATTGCTATTCAGCTTATCGATTTTACGAATTAGCGAAAGATAATGACTACCCTCTAACAAGCACATTTAATTGCTTTTAACTGAGTCCCTGGATACAAGGAACTAGGCGAAAACCCCGGTTATAAGCAACATTTTTTCGAGCCCATTTGAATGTGCTATTATGAGGTGAGTACTGTAGTGCTAAAAATATATATCATAATTTGCTTAATTTAATTTTACTTTAATCAAATTAACAGGCAACAATACCGGTGAATGAAAAAATGTCTATGATACATATATATATATACGACTATATGTAGTTTCAAATGATTTGCGTCACTGAACGAGAGTGACGACTTGAAAACGAATTTATTGCAGTAAACTTCTTTTATCAGTATTATCGTGGACAATAGATAATTTCAATTTAAGAAGTGCGTCAAAAACGTGATTGTGATAATGTGGAGATTACCATGGCTAACTTATTTAAGTCAATTTTAGACAATTTGAAATGTTAGTTAAAAAAATAACTTTATTGACATATGACGCAGCAAATGTAAAATCTATGACTCCTCGTTCCATGACTTAAAGTGGTTCGAAGGATAGTCCGCAAATTTACTATATGCCCAATACCGCCAAGCATGCCACGTATATCGCTTGTTAGAGCTCGTCATACTGAATATTTTTTAATATGGGAGCAAAAAATCGACATACATATATCGGGGAGAAAGGATATAGGGTGGCAAAATTGGGAAATTTTTTAATTTTTGTATACAGGTGGTCTACTAAGTGGTTTACTACTTCACTGACGCGCCAGTTCGATCTTTGCATGCACGGATGAAAAAAGCCGGAAACCTTCCAACTTTTCAATGCGTCAGAAAATTGACGTACCAGTAAAAATAAAATGTTTTTTGAATTAAAATTGAATGAAAATTGAATTATTAAAAAATAATAAAATTGATAGAATTTATGTGATGAAACTGGCTAGGTAATTTCAATTTCTATTTAACCTTTTACTTTCGCGAACGTTTAACTGGCATCAGTAAATTATTGCATGTGTAAACCTGCTTTAAGTGAATGTTTTTATTCCACAATTTTATGTTGTGCAATAAAAACATTCACTGTTACAAATACTAACCATTTTGTTAATATAGTTTTTTGTGTAAAAGCAATGCTTTAAAAGTTACACAAATTTAACGAAAAGCAAGCGATACGAAGTTAATGACAAGAGATTGAACAAATGTTTCTTGGACTTTTTCGTATGTTTTTATATAATTAATATTCAAATACGTAGTCAAACCAATCTTTATTAAACAACATTGAAAGATTTTCTTGGGTACAATCCAAATTCATAGTAAGGGAAATAATATGTTGCAACTTTCCAGGTAACTCCGGGGTTCGTAGAAGTCTTGCAAAGACATTCTCACACATTGGCAAATGAGAAGTCAAATATTTCTTGCAACACCCACTATTAGAAGACCAGTTGAACTAAGTTCTGCACTATTGTTTCCTACTAGTCTGCAGAGGTTCAAGTGTATAGGTTATATAGGGTCTTATATGCAGGGTGAGTTTTGTAAAAAATGTCGCCTTGCTTTCCTCGGTAACAGCTTAAGATGCTTAAGAGAAAATCTTACGGTTGAAGGTGTTGGAGTCAAGGGGTAGTTGTGGCCTTGAATATCCTTGGTTGTAAGGTAAGTAGGAAGAAATATTTGAGAGAACTAGTCTAAAACGCAATAGAAAAGTAATTAGTTTTTGCATTGATTGTAAGATGTACACTCTGTGCAAAAAAATCACACCCATGTAACTTTTCTAAAACGTCGTGTATTGTATTTCTCTCAAATTTAAATATATATATATTTTTTTTAATGAGGCATTGTCTTTCCTAACACTAACTACCTATTTGTTGCCAAATTTCCCACAAATGCAACAAAAGTGCAAGAGCAGGTTTTTTTTTAGGAATTTTTATGGTATTACTACTTAGGGTAGTTTTTTTTTTTTCACTTTTTTGTATTAAAAGTAATCAAGGGAGCATTGAATAACTAATTTACAGGCAATTCCGCTTTTATTTGTCCTTAGTACTTTGTAGCACCGCCTTTAGTCTTTATGACCGCTTGGATCCTTCATGGCATAGAGCCTAAAAGTTCTTGGATTTCCTCTGCTGTTATATCTTTAGTCCACATTTCTTCTATGACTGTTTTGAGCTCTTCAATTGTTTTAGGTGTGTTGTTGCGTACTTTCTGACCCCAAGTTCTCTATTACATTAAGGTCGGGGCTATTTCCTGGCCAATTTAGCCTTGCATTGGGTTATCTTTTTGCAGGTCTACGCGCTTGAAGACCCACTTCATTTAGCCGGCGTTGAATACTCCGCTTACTGATGTTAGTAGAACATCTCACTTTCAAGTCTCTTCTCAATTCCTTGGCAATTTTTTAGACACATGCGCTCTAAGATCCGATCCTGTTCGTTGCTGTGTTGTCGTTTTTTTGGGTCTTTCGCTCCTAGGTTACCTCTCCGTACTGCCCGTCGAGCTTAATTTCGTCTCACAGTGCTTACGTAGTATCCCACAACGTCTGCGATTTGCCTATTTGAAAAATGTTCAAATACGTCCTTTATCTGCTCCGCACAAAACAATTGTAAAATTCCTTAACTATTCACAAAACAATTTGTCGCAGTCTAGAGCACTAATGCGTTATCGACTTGAGTGTTTTTCTTTAATACATCAAAAGGAATAAGCATATCACAGAAAAACTGCAAACGTACCTACATATGTGTTAAAAAATCATGCGATCCAGTCGTGCACTTAACTTTTTTCGAATTTTTTCTATAAAATCATTGCATTTAAATTTTTTTTCAATAAAGTGCAATTTTCTTTAATTCACTTGTGCGTATTTACGAGTATATTTGCTTATCGTCCTTATTTATTGTCTCGTTAGTTAGATAGGATTCCGATGCCTGTGTATGGGATCCAAGCCGCTTTATCCAAAGCAGTTGTTTCCATAACTGGTTTTATCCACGTTTGGGCAGCAAAATTCGCCTTATTTGATCATAATTGTTTAATTGCCTCTTAATTATTAAACGTATTTATTTGAGGACTATATCAAGCTTTAATTTGAGAAACAAACACTTGGCAAAAGTCTATTTAAGTGTGTAAATTGACTTGTGCACATGGCAAACTTTATTTGGAAAGGCATTGTAATAAGTTGAACTATATCTTATTCCTTTTCTTGGCCCCGTTTTACGGTGTTTTGGTGAGATACGTTTTCTCGATTTTTGACGCTTTTGATACACCATCCATTCTATCTTTTGAAGTCCAGCTTTTCCTGAAAGTAGTAATATTTGTATGTATAAACAAAATGTATATGTATATTTCCATGTAAAGTTTGTGGCGCAAACAAAGAGTCCCACCATTTTTAATCTAGAATTTTAAAATTGTTGCATATTTCTGCTGAAATATTTGTTTCTGAGATCCGCCTTATAGAATTTTAACTAGCACAGGTTCAGATTGGAATTGGATACTACTGTAGTAAACAAGTTTTAAAATCAACTAAGACCTTAGTGAGAATGCTGGTGGTTATAAACTTTCTTACGGTTCTCAAAATAGAACAAACATGGCCGTACGAGTAGTCGCATCACTTCTAAAATTGTGTTACAATGGCTTTCGTGCATTCCCATAGTCACTACATTTTACTTCTTAATACATAACAATTATTCACATATATATTTACATACACATTTCATACAAAACCGAAGGGCTACTGTTGAATGCATAACTAAACTTTTGGAAACGTGACAGTTGAAATGAGATTGATTCACAATCGATGAAAATTAATTTACGGGGAGGAAATTCATCTTACAGTATATGACTATGGAAATGCTGAAACCGATGGAAGTGACTGTGAAGTGGTAGAAAACTTTCGACTGTTTGTGTGGTACTTGTTCATCTGGCACCTCATTTTAAAATATTTTTACCTAAGCTTGGAAAAACAGATTTTTATATTGGGTTTATAACTTAATTCGTGCGGTTTTTTGTCAAAATTTGAACGTTTTTTTAAGAAAAACATGTACAATAGTATTATTCAAAGTATTGCCCATCTGAAGCTATGACTTTTTCCCATCTTTCTGGCAATTTGTGGATCCCATCCCAAAAGAACTGCGCCGGCTTGGCAGCCAAGAATGAATCAAGCCAATTTTTGATATTCTGCTCTGATGTGAACCGTATTTCAGTGAAGGCGTTCTGCATCGACCGGAACAAATGGTAGTCAGAAAGGGCAAGGTCTGGGCTATAAGGCGGGTGGGGTAAAACTTCCCATCCACTGTTTTCCAAATAGTTCTTAACCGGAATAGCAACATGGGGCCGAGCGTTGTCATGATGGAAAATTATTGCCTCGTGTCTGGTCGCATATTCCGGGCGTTTTTCGGCTACTGCTCTCTTCAAACGGATTAATTGTGTTCGGTAGCGTTGTCCATTGATGGTTTCACCCGGTTTTAGCAGCTCATAATACAGCACACCCTTCTGATCCCACCAAATACAGAGCATTACCTTCGCGCCATGGATATTCGGCTTTGCCGTTGATTTGGCTGGTTGGCCGGGTTTCACATATGATTTTTTGCGCTTGGGTTGTCGTAATGGATCCATTTTTCATCACCAGTAACAATCCGATGCAAAAATGACTTCCTTTTGTGGCGTTCCAGTAGCATTTCGGACATGCAAAACCGCCTTTCGACGTCTCTCGGCTTGAGTTCATGTGGAACCCAATTTCCTTGCTTTTGAATATATCCAGCTGCTTTTAAACGTTTTGGAATGGCTGCTTGAGTGACACCCAAAGATTCTGCGAGCTCTTCTTGTATTTGGCAACAATCTTCTTAGAGTAATGCTTCCAGCTCTTCATCTTCAAACTTTTTTGGCTGCCCAGGACGTTCATCGTCTTCCAAGCCAAAATCACCACTTTTAAATCGTGCAAACCACTTTTGGCACGTTCGCTCAGCTAGCGCATGTTCACCATAAACTTCCACCAAAATACGATGACTTTCGGCAGCAGTTTTCTTCATATTAAAGTAATGAAGAAGAACTCCCCGCAAAAACACTTTTTCAGGCACAAAGTTCGACATATTTGAGTGAAAAAAAATTATTGTTGTTTACCCTTCAAATGAATGACATATACTGAAATGACGTACAATGACAGAAGCTTTCAAACGCATGTTCCAATGGAATAATACAAGTTACGCCATCTCTTAGCAAACCGCACGAATTAAGTTATTGACCCAATAGAATAGGAGGTCTGGTATTGTTTTCCATTCTCCTACAAAATATATAACCTGCGACTTATTTACATCATCTAGTTGACATGGTTGAATTAAGGTCAGGCTTTTACCTCTCTTCCTTATCGGCTTGAATTCAATTTGTAGTTGATTTCACCTTTTAACAAAATAGTTTTCCTTTTCTTTATAACAGTCATACGTTTCGCAGGTATAAATGCAAATCGTAAGTGATCTAGTGATGTTTTTATTTTGTTCGGGGTATCCGTCAGATATTGTATTGTACAAATGACATACTCGTACATACATACGTAGCATGCTTGCCGGAGTTGGGTCCAAATTGTTCATTCTGCTTTAAACGTTTTACACCGTTTAGTCGATTTATGTGTTAATAACTGTTAAATTTGTATTTATTTCGAAAGAATAATTATATTACTTGCACCTAAAAGGGCAAGTATTGGTTCCGTGAAAATGTCACGCTTTTATATTTTACGCAGAACTTACCGACATAGCAAGCTTTGTTTTAAAACGAGTGTATTTTTCTCCGAACATTAACAACTGCCTGACGAATTCTAGCTGAATATTAGGTGTGTTTTTTTCATATCTTATATAAAGTTACCAAAAAATGTGTGTGTTAAATACCAAAACAACGATAATCCATAAAGGCTTAATATATCAGATATAATATCGCAGCTATGACCTAGCTACGATAGAAAAAAGTGCGTCCATATTGTTTTTTTTTACGTGTTATCGATAACTTGTAAGGAGGTAGCACAAACGAGTACATCCGCCATTTTTGAGGACGCCATTACAAATCAAGAAGGGGACAACAAATAACGAATGAACATAAAATCCACTCAGTAATTCCAGCAATAATTGTTTTCTTTCATTGAAATTATGTGATTAGTCCTTGCATTGAGTATTTCATCTTACTAGTATGTACTACTATTTTTCCAACGAATTTCTTTTTCCAATTTTCATTGATGCTGATTGATTGTCATTGTGATGCATGTGCAGCGTTCTTTTCGAATTTTTGTTTAGCTTATATATATATTGTACGTTAAAAAAATGCATAAAACAAACTATTATAATTTTTATATACATACATACATATGTACGTATTCGTATTTTCTTTTTCTCCATGAATCTCGTGTTTTGATTTGTAATGATATGTCACACTATCGTACCCACATATTAGCAGCAGTTGTTTGACAAAAAAAGGTTATGACCTGTGGATAACCGGCCTTAATTGAGAGAAATGTCTGTGGGTAATCGGTCTAAAAGCATTCAATACAATGATTTGACATACCACTAACAGTCAGACGAATTTAAAAAAAAAAATATTTTCGACCTTGATTTACATTATTTTGTGTTGCTCAGTTCCCTCGAGACTGAATTGAGACCTACCTGATACAGTGATTATAAAAAGTAAATTGCTTTCAAGCAAGAGTTAAATATCCTCTGCGGAAATAAATAGTAAAACAATTTGTTGTTTGAAAAGAATCTTCAGAGCTGACAGGCAATTTTAATTAAATTTGAATGTACCGTTATTTATTTTTTATCGTCATCAGTTTCATGGAAGACAATCTTCAGGTCGCAGGTTTTCATATTGTGGTATTGCTCTAGCAATCCGTCTAGTCTCAATGCGGGCAGTCTCCTGTCAAATGGAAAGCCCATGCTTCGCTTATCCGGATACATAGCATCTTTTAGACCGCAGAATGAGAATGCATTGCCCACTTTAGCACTAGGTCTAAAACACTCATGCGATTAACCTGAATTCCACAATTAATTCTGCTCTTACCTAATGCGTCGGATCCATGGGTTTGGATTGCTAATACCGTCATTAAAATCATTCGACACCATGACAAAGAGTTTAAATATTTTTCCTGCTGCTGTACCCTTCGGCAGCAACATATGACTAGGCCATCCGCAGCTACAGAATTTCTCAAGGCACTCTTCTATTGGTCGCCCTGGTTGATCTGGTCGTGGCTTGAAAATGTTAGTAAACGGAACTGTTACACTAGATTCTGTTGATCGACGCCTGATGAAATTCATTCCTTTTTGCACTAAAGACAAACCTTCAGTGTGATGGAAATTTAATAAAAACCTGACACACAACTTACATACGACAGAGAAACGATCAAGTTCTACGGCCAATAAGCGTTGCTCCTCAAGCGTTAATCCAATCATACGTTCATCATCCATAGGTAAGAGGAAAATTCTGCAAGTTGCTTCGGTAGTTTCTCGACCCGTGTTTAACACTGAAATACGATACTCGAACGGTTCGTGTTGTAGATGTGTAAATCTGAAGGTAGCGAAACCGTCTTCTGGCTTGCCTCTGAAATCAAGATTGACGCCAATATCGACATCAGTCTTTTGCCAGAACGTTCGCATAACATCTGGTGTTGGTTGGGAGTCCTTCGAACTGCGTACGGCAATGATATCCTCTACGATCACTCCTTCATTATTCAACTTTAGAGAACAAAAAGTTTGAGAAAACTCTTAAGGATCTTAGATCTGTCATACCTCATCAGGCCCATAAGGTGGCAGAAGAGCCTTATGCATTTTTCCGAAATTATCGATAAACGTATGCCAGCGATAGAAGATTGGATCTCTCATTGCAGTGGTAATGTCGCCCATTACACTGTAATTTTCTAGATATCTCAAATCCGGGTCATGGATGTAAGCAAGAATCAGGTGTCCTCGATTGTGCAAATCACCATAGAATTGCGGGTTCACCGATAGTGAAGATGATTCTATAATATTTCCTAGAAGATCGATACCATTTTGTTCGTCTAGAATGGTTCTCTCTCCGTTGGGCTACAATAAAATATACAGGCAAATATAAATGAAGGTTTAACTAAATACATTGTACTTACATTGAAAACGTATCCACGATCAATGGAGCTTAAGATTCTCTCTGTCCAGCGTTCAAGATCAGCAATGGCCATAATTAAGTCGGGTCGGTTCATGTCGTGCAGCTTTTGTCCTGGCATTCGTGCTGGGTACGTGCGATTGGAGGCAGACTCCAGTAGCTTTGGGTAGTATCCCTCCGGAATAGGATCTCTTAGGTTTCCCAGGGGCACCGTTTTACCCAAATTATTGCAGAAGCGTTCAAGATTATATCGGGCGATGATCTGATTGTGCATGTACATGAACAGCTCACCACGACGATCCTTACGAACAACATCGATTGGACCATTGTTGGGAAATACGAGATGCCAGTGCCAGTGGTGCATGTTAACACCGATGTCCTCACGGAAATATGCCAGCCGCTGTTCCTCCTCACGATTAGAGGCGGTATAGTTTAATGGAACCTCATAGGTGATCTGTGTGGCATTAAATATTAGAAGTTGTTCGAAAAGACATTAAACCTAGAAAGCTCACATTTGTATTCAATTCAGTGCTCGATGGTCCCTTAAAAATAAGTGAAAACTAATATTAGGGACTGTTTGTAACGTTAGCTTTCTAGAGTTAATAAGATACCTTATCTATATTAGTCGGAGCAAGAATCCTAACTTCTTCCTTAGCATCCTGTAGAGTTGATGGTTCAATGAAGTTACCTGGAAATTGAGATACAACTGATGGCAGTTTTATATCCCTTGTATCTCTCCTGTGCTGTACAGCCACTGAACATGCATATTGGAAGAGGAATGGATTAACTCGGTCTCTGAGAGGAGGAAACATAATTTCGGAAAAATTATTAATAAAGAAATTATATATGATGGCAATTCATGGAGACAAACATGGTCAGTGAAGTCACAGAAGTATTGTTTTGTAAATATCAAGATAAAGATCATTTAGATAGTTCGAAAATAATTCCAGGACTGGGCCAGGGTTTTTGAAGAAAGACTGGTAGAGAACGAACTCTTAATGGGTTAGCAACAGCTTTTGCAACCAATAGTGGGTTCACTGGCATCTTTGTTCTAGGCTTCTTAAAAGTAGAATGAAGGACAGTGACATCTGTAAATTTTCTTCAAAATCTGTTTGGTGGTTCTTGAGTTATAGGCACGTAACGAGGACAATTTAAAAATTTATAGCCTCTGCCATATTTTACCACCACTGCATCCGACCGAAAAACAAATTTATAAAATCAAATAGAAACCATTAAAAATGCATAAGAACCTGAAATTCGACCTGGATTGAATATATTAGATGCGCAACTAAGTTCCCTTTTGATTTTTTATCAAAAGGGAACTTAGTTGAGCAACTTTATTATGAAAAAATGGTTACAAATGAATCACTCAAAGTATTGCCCATCGCTAGCTACAACTTTTTCCCATCTTTCTGGCAGTGCTCGAATACCATTACGGTAAAAGTGTTCATCTTTAGAAGTTATCCACGAATCAAGCCATTTTTTGATGTCTTCATATGAGCGGAACTGCTGATCAGCCAGACTATGTGCCATCGAACGGAACAAGTAATAATCGGATGGTGCAATATCTGGGGAAGATGGCGGGTGGGGTAGGACTTGGCAATGTGAGGCCGAGCGTTGTCATGCTGTAGAATTACTTTTTCGTGCTTCTGCTCGTATTGTGGCCGTTTTTCGCGCAGTGCTCGGCTCAATCGCATCAATTGAAGTCGATACCGTTCCCCAGATCTGGTCCCACCAAATACACAGCATAATCTTCGCAGCGTGAATATTCGGCCGAGCCGACAACGTAGAAGCATGACCGGGCAGTCCCCATGACTTTCTTTTCTTTGGGTTGCTGTAATGAATCCATTTTTCATCACCCGTCACGATGCGATGAAGAAAACCCTTCCTTTTTTGCCGTTGGAGCAGTTGTTCACAGGCGAAAAACGACGCTCAACGTCCCTTGGCTCCAAATCATAAAGAACCCAAGTTCCTTGTTTTTGAATCATTCCAAACGCATGCAATTGCTTGGAAATTGTTTGACGGGCAACTTCTAACGCTGAAGCAAGCTGTTCTTGCGTTTGGCACGGATCCTCATCGAGCAATGCCTCCAATTCAGCTTCCAAATGAGTAATACTTAAAAATGTGCCAACTCTCTCCTCACGAACATATACGGGGACTTTGCGTACGAACCTAAGGCGGATGAATTAGACCCTCAAAGTTGACCTTCACAGTTGATCAAATTATGAATTCCGTTCAAGAAAATCTTTCGGTTGAATTATTCCACGCCGCCACCCGATCTTCGAAATGCGAAATGGAAAACAGTTTCATTATTTATTTCGGATCGTCAAGAGAATTGTCTACCAATTGGCATGTTTTCTTTAAGCCTAGTTATCCGGTTGATTAAAACAATTTCCAGTTTTTTGTATTTGAAGATTGGTACATTAGCTGCCAAATTAAAAAACGTTCACGTCAAGAAGGGGCTATGTTCGTGAAGTATTGTGCCCGTAAAAGTGATAGTCGATATTTAGTCTAACTATGAATAAATTTATTGAGCACAGTTATATATCATAGACATTTTATTCCTACGAGGCATTTACTAAAGATGGCTGTGTTCAGTTGTTTGGAAAACTAATTTATGAAATGAATTAATGGTTAAAATATATCAATTCGCAATCGAAATTTTGTGTAAGAATATTTGTTTCGTATGAACAGTGGGCAAGGCTTAACAATTTTAGCAGCGTGAAATACCAAGAAGTCATTAAACAAAACATGAAGAAAGATTAAAGGGAGAGGTAGCAATGGTTGATTATCTGCATTATTTAATTTTGAAAAGTTATTTTTTCTCAAAAATAGGCCGAACGATTTTGTTCGTGTAAAATATTTTAAAAAAAGTTTAGAAATAATTTTTCGGTTTTATAAAAAAATGTTAAATTAAACATATCTTATAACATGGCGTATCACCAGGTTTTCAATAGCAAAATTCATTCAAACGTTTTTTCTTTTAAATATAGTTTTCGGTAATATTTTTCAAATCTTATTTTATACATACTAAACGATCAAAGTGATAAAATTAATATAAGTAATATAAGTACTAAATATTAATAATATTAAACCATTGCACGAAATTAATGGAAAATAGTTTCATTCTACGAACACAACCAGATGCAGATGTACAAAAGTCAATGGATAAAATCGGGCCACCTACATATCTATGAGGAGTATACGTATAAGAATTCCTAGCCAGATTTTGACTGGGGAGAAAAGCAAGAGTTGTAGCCAGCCCGTTGTTCTATTTGCTTTAGATGTCAAATTTGAAGTATCTGGGGCCACTGGGTAACTAGGCTTCAACAAACACGTCTAATGTCACTAAGCTGTTAAATATTTGAGTAAACTGGAAATATTATTTATTACGGGTTACAACTTTTATTTAGGTCCGTCTGGGATAACTGATAAATGTTTTTTACAGACCAGATCTTGTATGAGAATCGCCATGATCCATGTTTTGAGTAGAATGATCTGATGTCAGTACAGGAATGGAATCATTTTCAAGAAAAGGATCTAATCTAATCACATGCTTTACAAACGCTTCGAATCAATGTCTGACCCCAGCTTTTAAAAATGTGATCTTACCTGATATAAGCTGCTAAAGCAATGAAATCATTAACATCTTCCACCTCCATTAGCATGGTTATCAATTTTGTTGAGACAGCTCTGTCGATAGGATTAAATAGGCAAAAGGAATCCTTTCTTCCGCAGTTTGCAGCAAATTCCAAATCAGGTTCCACGATGTCACGAACGGAAAGCTGTTAAATATACAAGTATTACACTCACTTGTTGTTTTGACTTTATTTGATTTTGATCACTTACCACTTCAAGGGACTTGCTTATATAACTGATTTTATCCATTATAGCATCCGCTCTGTCGATGAGACGTGGGGGGAAGTAGTTTTTGGGCACACTTAACGCCTTTAATCCTCGCGGAATAAAAACATATTCCTGAGGATACTCAAAGAGTAGGTTTAAGGCTCCGATTATATTTTTCATTGTTAAGCGCTTGAAGTTGTGGGTCAAGTTGGAAGAAATTCAAACTAATTTAACATTAAGTTTGCGAATGGTATTTATACAATTTGCAAAGTTGAATATTTCTTATCGGTATTGCTTTGAGGAAGCTACATATATCCAACCTCAGTATATGGTTAATGAATTGAAGGCCAATCTGTGTAATACATCTTTATCAATGCAACTTGGAATGCAGTTTTATTCGCATGCGGTTAAAAACATGTATTTCCAAACGTTGCACCGCAATGAAAGTATTAAGATAGCGAGAAACATTTCAAACCTAGGGACACATTTTATAGCTTGTTGTTAACGTGAAGATAGCAAATTGTACTTACAATCGCCAAAATGTAATATTTAACTTATACAATAATTTAGACCCCAGGAGCGGATAGTTAAGTACTGTCCTGGATAAATTTAATAAAAACATTTCAGTAAAAAAACGGATGAATTTTTAATGTAAAATTTGAAAATAAGTTGTGAACATTTTATGAAGAATTGAATTATAAATACAAATTGTTTGAATAGTGTTGTTAATTTAAATTAGTTTTCATGCATATTTCACTTCTTAATTTCCGTTATACTGTTAAACTGTTAGAGCGGTATAAGTGACTTAGGCATATTCTCAGACGACTATACGCCAAGTAAATAGATAAACGAGCTACAAGTTGGAAACTTAGTGTCAATTAAGAAGAAATTGAACTAATTTTCTTTACTAAAAAAAGGACAGCATTCCTGACTTCCTTAGATCCATCAACGATTGAAGTGACGACGACTCCTGTAATCCTCCTGGGCTAATTACATACTCGTACTTGGACATTATTCTCGTTCAAAGTTTAATAGGAAATTTAATGTACACGAATGTACTTTTATCTACAAGTCACAAGCCTGTGGACCTCGCTTCTAAGTTTAGAAAAATTAATGAATCGAAAGAGGTTTAAAAGGACAATAAGACCCACAGGCTTCCATTGCCAATTGTTTCCTCAAATTTTCAAAACCTTTTCATACTAATTAATTCTCAATACTCGTAAATAGTTGATGATTCTCTTTTCAATTCAAAATAATTAGTATTTTCAGTTTCTGGTGCCCATACCCAAATGCAACAGGTAGTGGTGCGTTCCTTATCAATTTCGTCAGAATACTCCATAGAGCCGAAGTCAAGGAGAATGTGTTAGAATACTTAATTTTCAAAACCGAATCGATTTCGCCACACATTATGTAAATAAATATTTAATTTATTTACAAACCATCATAAATTTCGACACAATGGTGCCCAAGTCGAGGACGATGTGTTAATTTACTTTATTTGCAAACCGTTCTCGAGCTCCGCACTCGCACTTATACTCATTAATTGGTATCAGTAAGTATATAGAGGGAATTTTGAAAGTGTCCTCCGTCCGGAACTACTGGTAATCCACGGAGTTTATTCAAGTACGACAACACACCCTAGCGAAAGCTTGCTATGATAGTTAGCCCGCTATCACTTCACTTGGTGAAGTAAATAAAGCTGCAGTACAAACGTACTGCTTAACAAGATTCGTATAGGATTGTGGCTTTGAGTACGAGTAACTACTTACTTACTCATGTCCTCTGACCTCTCATGTGGCTTAGGGCGTTCACAATGCCTGCGCGTCATCGTGTTCGGAGTTCTGCGACGCGCTTGAGCTTCCTCCAAGTCATCCCCAATGATCTGGATTCCTCCTCGAATATCCTTTTCCATGTCTGCCTAGGGCGGCCCACTCATCTACCTGACCACGCTTGATCGGAACAGTCTCAGCTAGGTTTTTGTGCTGAAAACATTGCTTTTCCATATTTATTTTGAGCCGTACTTTGTTCGCTTCTGACTCCAAATTATGAGCCATCTGATGAAGGTCCATTATCCTAAGTGAGAGCAGGGAAACGTTATCAGCATAATCAAGGTGTTTGGGATATGATGTCATAGTACATCTTAGCCCCAAGTTTCCTCCAGACAGAGCTGCCCAGATTACATCACTGATTACTACAAAGAATAACAGTAGCGAAAGAATGCATCCTTATCATACTCCGCTGCGGACTTCAGATTCCTCTGACACCTTACCGTTGTGTAAGACATGACATTTACCGCCATCGTATAATAGCGACGAGTTTTTCTGATATACCTCTCCTGCGCAAGGCTCGCCAAATAGCATCTCGATTCAAGCTGTTGAAGGCCTTCTCGAAATCAATGAACAGGAAATGTAGCGAAGATCTGTACTCGACGCATTGTTCAATGATGATCCGCAAGGTATTGATGTGGTCGATTCAGGAAGATTCAGCTCGAAAGCCTTCCTGTTTATTGTCAAGCGTTGAATCGAGATATTCTCTCACTCGATCCAGAATTATTTTAAGTTTTACTATGACCACAGCCGGAAGAACGCACATCTCTCACCAGTTTCCACATTCCATCAGGTTTCCCTTCTTGGGCAGCTTAACAATCATTGCCCTCTTCCAATCTTCGGGGAAAGCATCGGTTTCCCAGTCTTTTCTTATTAATGGCTTTAGGATTTCCGCCGAAATGTTGGGTGCGACTTGGAAAAGTTACGCCGAGATGCCGGCTATGCCAACAGCCTTGTTTTTCTTCAGGGCCCTTATCGCCTACGTTATTTCAGCGTTACTAGGGGGAATGTGTGAATAGGGGAATTTATTGATGCAAAAGGTTCAGCTGAGTTTGGGTCCAAATCACTGTAGCCCAAGTGGTTAAGCACTACTGCAAAATGTTCCCGCCATCTGGCCAGCTGTTCCACATTCGAAGTCTGCAGATTTCCGTCTAGTCCTTTTACTAGATGTAGCTTGGAACTTTGACCACCAGCGAGTTACTTAGTAATACAATAGACGGTCCTGAGGCAAGGTGGTCGCTTATCTGTTATCACAGCGTTTTTAAAAATTTTTTAACGAATAGCCATCATGGCCTTCAAGCGAATCATTAAATTAAGTATAGCTCAAGCTATGTTTTGATATTTATAAGGCAATATTTAAACAAAAATTCACGAAAAGAAATCTTAAAACACAATTTCCTTGACAACTTCACCTAACTATTGCCAGGGATTTGTTTGGATCCCTTTTGAACAAAATTTCTGGCTACTTGTCCGTAGTGACCTACATTTTATGCCGTTTCGGGAGGGCAGTTTTTTTGAGTGAGATAGCTTTGAACTCGAACCTTGAGTATCCCTCAGTGATTTTAGCAGGTTTAAATTAATTTCATCACTGTAGTGTCGAAATACAAGAGGATGTGAATATTACCAACCATCATCGAATTGGGTATAATGGTGCAATGATGCCCCTCAGCAAAGTCGGCACTCCGACACCCAATCCGAGGAGCATATCCGCTCAAGACCATTGCAGATACATTTTAAACATTCTGTGCAAGTGTCAACGAAAAATAGAACACATTTTTCAGCCTCTATTCACCTTTATCAATCACACTCTATTGGCGCCTGAGGTTGGCTTTCAAACAAATCACTAATTGATTCACAGATATGTACTTATTGGTATGCTAATTGATCGATTTGACTAACACGTGTATACTGTTATATTGAAGGACTTTTTAATAAATTACTGCATAACCAGAAAGACGTCATTATTATCTACTATCATCATTGCATTGCACAGTATACAATTGCACTTTAATTGCATCAAGTGATGTCCAATGAAGCAATCGCATCACTCGCTTGTGCTACTGATTACTCCGGTTTTGATTTTCACTATCCATTTGTACAAACAAATTATTGGAACCTCCAATTAGTGTCAGATCGAGTTGTGCAACAAGAAGATACGTTTTAATTCATTCATATTTGTTCGCTTAAGTCAACTTGTGTTGTGCACTTTTCCATTTTCTTGGGTTTTTTTTTCGCGCCTTGCTGTCAATAATAAATATACGTACAACAAGATGTTAATAGTCAAGGAAAATATTCTACTCGTAACTATGTGAGTGCATTGATTTGCTAGCACGTAAACCTATAATAATTTTTTGAAAATTATCTATCGGACACAAATGGCAAATTGTAGTGGCGGCTTAATAACATTGGCAACCATTGTAGTGCAGTTTAAATTTCTGGTTTTTATTGCGCATTTAACAATTTAATTGCAATGAAGGTTTTTAATCATTTTTATTGCTATTACTTTCGCTTTCAAGTTTTATTAAATTGTAACTTTTAACTTACACGGGTTTGGTTTTATGTATCAAGTCCTAGTAAAGTACTGTTCTTTCTCTGGGTATTAACCCACAATGCTAGATATGTAGTTTAAACTAAATCTATCCAAGCATTCACTTTCCAGTCGCCATTCATCTTGGAAAGCTGGAAATGTTTGATCTTTTACTTAAAAGTGTACATTCCACCTCAAAGCAAAAATTGTTCATTCCATGACTTTCCGTCTGTCTGTATCTGCTTCTCTGTCCTATTAGCAGTTGTAACATGTCTAATTCAAGAACCACCAACGAGTCGAGCAAATTTGGTTTATGAATCCAAGAAAGTTGACTATTTTAGATAGAAATCATTATTGTCGAAAAGAGTGGGATATGTTTCAAACAATGCGTGCCAAAAGTCCTGGTGTGCTCATTTCATGATCTCATTTGAAAATTATTATTAGGTGCGCAGCTAAGTTCTCGCTGTTTGTCAATAGATGGCTCCAGAAGTAAGTGCTCGTCGATTTTGACATATCCATGTTTTGACACATTAGTGATTTTGTTTTGGCGTCATATTCTTTTGGTTGCGTGAAAATGTCTGATTTTGTGCCAAATAATCGTCATTTGCGGGAAGTGTTGATTTTCGTCTTTCATTCGAAGAAAACGGCGGCTGAAGCGCATCGAGAGCTCCAAAAAGTATACGGAGATGCTGCTCTAAGTGAAACAACGTACCGTGATTGGTTCCGTCGCTTCAAAGACGGTGATTTCGATGATGATGATCGTCCGCTTGAAGGAAGGTCAAAATCCTTCGAAGACGCTGAATTGGAGGCATTGCTCGATGAGGATCCGTGCCAAACGCAAGAACAGCTTGTTTCAGCATTAGGAGTTACCCGTCAAGCCATTTCCAAGCGGTTGCATGCGTTTTGAATGATTCAAAAACATGGAACTTGAGTTCTTTATGATTTGAAGTCAAGGGACGTTGAGCGTTGTTTTTCGCCTGTGAACAACTGCTCCAGCGGCAAAAAAGGAAGGGTTTTCTTCATCGCATCGTGACGGGTGATGAAAAATGGATTCATTACAGTAACCCAAAAGAAAAGAAAGTCTTGGGGACTGCCCGGTCATGCTTCTACGTCGTCGGCTCGGCCGAATATTCACGCTGCGAAGATTATGCTGTGTTTTTGGTTGGACCAGGTCGGTGTCATTTATTATGAACTGTTGAAACCCAACGAAACCATCACTGGGGAACGGTATTGACTTCAATTGATGCGATTGAGCCGAGCACTGCGCGAAAAAAGGTCACAATATGAGCAGAGGCACGAAAGTGATTCTACAGCATGATAACGTCCTACCCCACCCGCCATATTCCCCAAATATTGCACCATCCGATTATTTCTTATTCCGTTCGATGTCACATGGTCTGGCTGATCAGCAATTCCGCTTATATGAAGACATCAAAAAATGGCTTGATTCGTGGATAACCTGAAAAGATGAGCACTTTTACCGTAACGGTATTCAAGCTCTGCCAGAAAGATGGGAAAAGTTGTAACTTGATGGGCAATACTTTGAATGATTCATTTGTAACAATTTGTTCACAATAAACCAGAATTTTCATAAAAAAAAACAGCGAGAACTTAGTATAATAAAATCTTGAAAGTGCTGCAAAACTCTTCAAAAATCGTCTTCGTCGCACATCCAAGGCTTTTGATCAAACTTGGTTAGTGAAATTGGATAGATTGCGGGTAACATATCCTTATAAGGGGTGAAATTTCCTAAATGTTTGTTAAGTATCTAATTCGATCAATTCTGAATTTATTTTTTTACCCTATACCCCATCTTCTAACTTCTTCTTCTTCTTCTTTTCCTTACGGCGAAGTTATGATCCGGAGTAGAAGGATCACAACCCTCCCACTTTACTGCATCCCTACTGGTCCGCCTGTGGGGTTTGGCGGTTTGACGTCAGGAAGTACCGGCAGGCTTCCCAGTTTCGGATCACTTCGTCACTGAGGCCAATCAAATGCTGGTGTTTTTGCATTTGTGTGATCCAGTTGTTTTTTGGTCTGCCTTTTTTGCGCGATTGTGTAGGAACGTTGATTGATATTGCCTTTTTGTAGGATCACTCCTTTGAACATGACAATACCAACTGAGCCGATCGTGCTCTATCTTGCTTGTGTTGAGTTCTTTTACGTGAAGGCTTCCTAGAATCTTTAAATTTCTTATTCTATAAAGCTTTGTTACTCCTGCTGTCATGCGAAGCATCTTTATCTCAGCTACCGTTAATTTACCCTCATACTTTTTATACATTGTCCAGCATTGTGAACCATATGTGAGCGCCGGACGTACAACTGCGGTGTAGAGCCTTCCTTTCAACTAGGAGGCATTTTTCGATCACAGAAGATAGCGGAGTTTTTCCACCACTTCATCCACCCTACGCTTCGGCGATGATCGATGTTGTCATCAAAAGTTGCTTCGCTATTGACTTCCCGGTATTTGAACTTTTAGATCCCAGATATTTGAACTTTCCGCACTTGGGCAGCACAAATACTCTGTTACCCATTTCCCTCCAAAACATTCACCCATACAGTGATCGTTGCAGAGACGTTTAATCTTCACTTATGATGGCTCTATCGTCAGCAAAGAATAACTGATGCACTTTGGGGTCCGTCACTTTTCCTTCAAGTAGATAATCAAGGACTGCATTAAATTGCAAAAGACTGATGACGCTTCCCTGGTGTACACTGACTTTAATTGGGAACTCTTCGGTGACTCCTGCGAGCATCGTACTCTTGTCCTTGCTCCCTCATACATATATGTCCATGATCATGCGCACGTAGGTTTGCCTCCACTCCTGATCATTGGATCACCGCTTCTAAGTTTGAAGATAAGAATCATGAGCCATCTGAACGGGATGTTTCCCACCTTTTTCCAGAACTCAGAACGTATCTCGTCTGGCCCAACCGCTGTCCTTTCTTTTGGAGTATTTGGCCGCATTCCTAACTTCTTCGACAGTAATGTCGGATACTTCATCATAATTAGGAGCGGCTCTTAGAAAGTATACCCGGGGAAACTGTTCGTTCTGAAGTCTTTCACAATACTGTCGCTGTCTGTGGAGAATTTTGTCGTCTTCCACAAGAAGCTGGCCTTGAGCATTCTTAATGAACTTTGGGTAACGAATCTCCTGAGCATTTTTTCTTCTCTAAACGGCTATTTTGAAGATAGTTGTTCCCTTATTCAAGTTGTTTTGTCGAAGCTCCTAGATAGCCTGGTTTCTATCAGACGCTGAAGACGATATTTAATTCAACTCCCGATAGAGGCCTTCCATACTTTTTGCTTGAAATTGGGCGCACTTCTACTTCGCGTGACCTTTGCAACATCTACATATCACTTCAAGGCGAGCTTTTTCATCTCTATTAGTAGAAGAACATTTTAACCAAGCCTTGGAAGCCATTTTCTTTTTCCGTCCCCCCCACTTCTAACTCACCCCTAAAAAAGTGAGAGAGGCGTTGTGAAATTTTTAAAACAGATGCTGCTATCTTGTTATTCAGTCTTCTCAAAAAAACTGTTGTTACGGCTGTTTCTTAACAGAAAGTGGGCATGGTTTCCAAAGTTTGCAACCGATGTTAACGGATTCTGATGAGATATTCACAACATGACAAAAAATGGACGTGGCCATGGACAAGGTGTAGATAAAGTCAAAGTTCTATGATACATATTTTACATCGACAATATTTTTCAGCTTGTAGAAAAATTATGAGAAAACATGATTTTTTTTTTAAAGTAGACATTTCGGTGGGCTTATTTTAACGATTTTTACACTAGTGCTGATTCCAGAAAGCTTACGTATATATACCAAATTCCATGTTCCAAATTTACCCAAAAGTGATGATATATGGACGGACGGACATGGCCAGATCGACATAACTTTTAATGCTGATCACAAATTCGAACACTGTGCACTTTAAGTTTTATTAAATTTTATTTTATTCGCTATCAATCTTGTACAGAATTTCAAAATCTAATTTTTCGTCCATAATAGTGATTTTCGTAACGTTGTCGAGGAATTTGCAGTTAAAACCGATCTTACAATTTTATGTCAACGCCATACTTGTCACACGCATTTCCCATTATTACGTTATGGTAATTACGCTATAGACATACATTTTTTGTACACAATTCAAAATCAACATTGTATCTGCCAAACTTTCATTATTTTGAAAATATTGCTTAACAATGAAAACGCGTTGTTCTTTGGAGTAGCACTCCATTTTTAATAGCCCTGAACTGTCAGCTGTCATGATGTCATTTTTTTTTTCGTTGGCAACATTTTACCGCACAAATGGCGCAAAATTCAAATCCTGTGTGAATTTTGGGACACCCTTTATATGTTGGCAGACAAACGTGTACGCCATGTTAAGTACTCGTAGCTAAGTTAAGATGAGCACCAGCCATTCTATTCATTCCAGTGAATTATTGGAAGGATGTTTCGCGATTTTGTTTCATTCCCTTGGAATATCTATTCTGCTACAATGTTAGTGATAAGGTGCTGTTGTCAACATTGTGTAAACGGAAGCAAATGCATTATGGATAAGTGTGTTAAAAATATTTACAATTTTGAAATCAAATCTTCACCGGCGATTTTTTGAAACAAGATTGGACCCGCACCTACGGACAAGCGGCCACTGGCGAGGACGCAGTCGTTTTAAATGCTACAAATCCATCTTAAATGCTATTTTTCGGTATCTTTTCTGTTTGTTAGTTTGTGTCTAATTTGAACAATTCGTATTCCAAAGTCTATAAAAAGCCAAAGCACAGTGTTTATTCATCTTCCACGAATAAATTCGTCTTCCTTTAAATCTGGTTCAGTAGAATAAAGGACTTTGAAACCCATCCATGATCCACGATCACTCAAATCAGAATCAACGTCCTTTAAATTCCACTCAACGATAATATTGCAGTCATTTAGTTTGCAAAATCGAAACCAGTCCACATGCTGCACACTTGTCCCCATCCTACTCATCAATCTTATGCTCCTTGATGTCTGTTGCGTTCTCTTTGCTGAGGCAAAATTATGCTGATTTATGTCTTAAAGTAAGAAAGGTCAAAGTACGGTAGGAAAGTGGGAACCAAGACAGCACATTTTTCGCCAGTTCTTTTTTTTTTTTTTTTGGATTGCGAGGTAGAGGTCATCGTCCTTAGGGTCTCGTGTAGTGTGCTTTTTTTATTCTCTTAACTCGTTTGCTGGTATTGCATCTTTTTTTATAATTCACGCAGTCAATACGAGTATGTGGACACAGGTGTACATTTATTTTACAGGTTTCGGAGATTTCGTTGCAAAGTAAACTACATAACGGTCTGCTGTTTTCAGTTCTTCCTTGCCGTTGTAGTGGTCACTATCGTAAGATTAATATGCCGCCTAAAACTCTGTAATGAGGACAATACACGCAATGTCACCAGAGGTTTTCCCAATACGACAATTCTGCTATATCGAAGTATAATGAATTGTCCTGTGGCGGTTATGGACTTGCGGCGGGGACTGGTGCAATATGTTTCATCGTCCTGCGCAGCCTTTAGTGTTATTTTTAGGAAATGTATCTAACTCGCTACGTCGCGCCGTAGTTCGAGTGGTTAGTGCATTTGATTACTAAGCATATTAACAAAATTGAACACACCACATCTCGATAATGTCTGACGAATCATAATTCTCATGAGAAGTTGTTTAATTTGCATTTTTTGTTAAAAAAAATTATTGGAACCCATTATTTTAAAATTATTAAAAATTTTAGTTTTTTATGCAGATAACTTTTATTTTATAATTTTTTTCTGAAAACTTTTGAAAAACCATATTAGAAAGATAATTTTTGATTAAAGATGTAAAACAATCTCTTGTTGTTCTGTCTTGCTTTAGACAACAGCTTAGTTGTGAATCATCAACCATTACCCATGAATGGTACTTGCATCGCTGAAACCGAAAGTCTCGGTATCTAACTATCTTCGGTGGAGCGATTACATATTCGAGATCGCCAAAAATGCTGCAAAATGTCTGGGATTTCTTAAACGGAGCAATAAATATTTTATCCCGTTTGATCTCGCCTCAATATATAAGGCATCTACCCAAAGCTGGACTATAACGCCCACATCTGGTCTGGTACACTCAAGACTGCTCTACACATTCTAGACAAGGTACAGAAATGCGCGTTGAAACTTATAAATTCACTGGAACATAGCAGAAATGTCTCATATCTTTTTCTATTTTATCGCTTTTTTGTTTTAAAAAAAATGCTCCAGCGAAATAGCCAGTTGCATTCCTACCCTTCAAAATTTCACCCGCAATAAGCGTCATGCTTTAAATGTAGATTAGTTCACCTTTAGGCCCTACTTCGGTCTTGCTGTCAAATATAGGGCTTCGTTCATAAGCCGAACGACGCGAATGTGGAATGATCTACCAGGCTCTGCATTTTCCCAACACTACAACCTCCAAACATTTAAAGCCAACGTGCACAGACACTTCCTCTGTATTCTTCCCCATTTTTCCAAATCAGGATGTAAAAGTCAGTAAGTTACGTAACATTTTTGTTGACAAAAGACTTAAAATTTCAAAATTGGCAGCACTTTGCAAATTGATTTCCATTTTGAATTTAATGTGGCATTTATTTTGTCACTTCTTGTTAACAAACAATGACACATTCCTCTTATTCAAAGATAATAACTTTATATGAGCCGTTTGTAGGAAATTATTTATGGCTTAAAATACCATCATCGATACAAGAAAATAATAGGAAAACTTTTTGAGATAATCAAGTAAAAAAGTATAAATGAAAAGGCAAAATTCACTTTTCCTAAATTCGTGCCACTCTTAGCACGCAAATGGTTTCCAAATCGTCATTCATGACACGTAAATTTACCTATTAAATTCGTTTCCATAACCGTTTAAGAGTTCTTGCGTGATAAGCTCTGAAACCTTCAAGTCCAATTTTTTCAACTAATGACACCTGCTTAAGGAAAATTCCCCCTCCCTGGCATACGATTTTTTTTCTGCCTTGACTTAAGGAATAATCCCGTTGAGTTCCTGATACGTGAACTGAAACACCCTATATGTAGACAATAAGCATACCGAATTTATATTTTTTTTTGAAAATAAAACTTCGATTTTACCCTGAAGTTAATGGTGAAAATCGTTTTTGAGAGCGAATGTATCGAAATCGTTGCGTTGTTTCAAAATTCTCTACAAAATGGATGCTGACAGTTGTTGAAATCATGCCGTGGTTTAGAAGTACTCAATTTACAAATTGGGTGTTCCAATGTTGGTATAGTGTTTTTAAGAACAGTAATGTCATGTCATGTCGGACTTGATAGCAGCAGGCTATTGTCCGTTAGGCAGTCCAGATCTCAATTCTTTGGATTATAAGCTGTGGTGTTTTTTAAAGGCTCTAATCGACATCCAAATATTGAATCCTTGATGTGCGCGCTTATCCGTGCAGTGGATAATTTTCCAATGGACGAGGTGCGTGCTGCGATCGATGAGTGGCCAGAACGACTCAAGGCCTGCATAAATGCAAACGGTGGCCATTTCGGATAAATTGTTTAAGTATTGTTTCCTAAATAATCAATTAAAGTGGAAAAAAAAAAAAAAAAAATCAAACAATTTTTCTTCGTTTTTATTTGAGCACCAGAAATACATGTGCCAGTATTAGGTAGTTTTAAAGGAGTGCAAAAGCACGGCAGTTTTTATCAAACTATGATATTTCAACACTTGCTGTTTTGAAGTCAACGTTAATGTTCTATTTTACAGTTTTTTTTTAAACATTGTTAGCACGAAATGAAAAGAAAAGGCAAAAGTCATATAAAGACTACACCTGTATAACATTTCTATAGTCAGATTAATTAATTGCCATTCTGTACTGTTCTTTCGCACATTTTCCTAACTCTCTTATAGAACACATACATAGAACTGATATGTTTTTTAAACTTAACGCAACTAGCAGCGATGATAGCAGTTATAAAGCTAAATCTATGAAATATTTTATATGAAATGTGGCATTAACTCTATTTTTCTTGAAAGTCAAAATGCCATAGACTTTTTCTTATTACTTAAAATTATTATGTAGTTAAGTTATTAAAAAAATTGTAAATGAAAATAATGAATAAAATTAAATTGAATTGAATTGAAAGCTACTTGTGAACCATTGTAGAGCAAATTTGCCACTAGTAGCTTTAACGATGCTATCATACTTGGGTGATCATGATTTTGATCAACTTTGACATTACTATGATAGAGACACTCAAAAAAGTGAATCTATCAATTTTTCTGACTGTCTGTCCGTATGTATGGCCCACTGCAGCCTAATCGTTCATATCTGGCGTCGATTGGTTCACAATTCGAGACGAAATCGGAATGTTCATTCTTACACCGAAATAAACGGTATTTTACTAAGGGCTAATTTTGAAGAAAAAAAAAAATTATTTGCCGAAAACGGGTCCAACGATATGCTACTACTCAGATGGTGTACCAAGTTTTTGACAGAAAATACGTATAACGGTACTTCACTTGTTAATATTTACTTATTATCATTTTGTTCGAAACAAATATTTAAGGAACATTTGACATATTCAATGTAATGACATAATAAGTTTTTAATTTTCTTTTCGATTTTTAACGGATATAAAAAAAAGAAGACATTTTAACGATTTTTTTTTTAAATTTCAAATTTGAGACATTTGCAAATAAACAATATATACATATGTATGTAGATGCAAATAAGTGCGACTTAGTTATGTACTTCGCCGTAAGGGTGGCCGTGGTGTAGTGGTAACATCAACGCTTGTCATGCTCTTAGTTCACGGTTCAAATCCTGATCTCAACAATCATCTATTTATTTCGTCTGAAATAAATAAAAAAATCGATCAATTGCGAAAGCTTAGTCAACTCTACTGCGAAGGCATAACACTGGCAGTAGAGTGGTCATGTGGCTTAAATGCAACTTGATCGTGATGATGACATCAGGTGGAGGGAAAACAAATACTGTGAATCATGAGCAACGACAAAAAGCAAAACAAACAAGCTCCCCAGTTATCTGGACGCCACCCTTGGAGTTTACTGAAACTTAATACCACCTAAGTTTCAAACCCACTACACCAATCTTTCTTTATCTCTCTCTCAATTTCTGCAAACGCCCGTGCCCTGAAATAATTTAATGGTATTCATATCCCATTTGGCGCGCGCAAATTATAAAAAAAAAAAAAAAAAAATAAGGAAAAGAAGAAGTAGTATAAAGGGTTATTTATTTCGAGGTTAAGATGTTACATCCCTGCCATATAGCATCTGTCAAATTCATCTGTCATCCATAGTGACATATAGTTATGTAGTTCTTGCCTCGCCATTTTACAATATCGTTCGTTTAACCACTGCTCAACGCATTAAAGTTGTTGCATCTTACTAAAAAAAAAATAACAATTCCGTAATATCTGTGTGTCCGTAAGTTGATGCCGACTTTTCGAACAAAATCTAATTTTAAACAAAATTGCAGAATCTGACCCCGTTGGGCTTCTTTTTGTAAGGCTATGTTAAATATCGTGGTTATGAAGACAATCCCCAAAGCCGCAATACAGCCAGAAATGTGTCGAAAAGTAATCGAAAATTACCTTACAAGCATCGAAGTCTGCAAAAACCCCCGTGGCCGCTATTTAACCGATGTTCCATAATATACATACTCGTATAGGCATAGTCTAAAATGTAAAACAGTAAACAAATTTCAGTGAAATCTTTAATACTTTTTATTTTATTTAAATTAAAAAAAACCTAAAAATTAATTAAATTAAAAACCATGTAAATGTAGGTTTACAGTGGATTTCGCTTAAATGGGACACATCGTGCTGGAACGTTTTGTCCCATTTAAGCGGCTGTCCCAAGAATGCAAAGTGAAAGACGAGGTGAACAATAAATACTAATAACAAAATAATTTTGAAATAACTAGGTGGGGCAAAAGTAATGTCATAATGCGAATGTACCATAATTTTTGCAAATGGCGTCAAATGTCATTGTGCTTTGACATTTATGTTGTAGTCAGATAGAGAATTAGTTGGCAGCAAGCAATGGAGCGATACACACCTGAAGAACGCGGAATTATTGGTGCTGCTTATTTGACCAATTTCCGGTCTGTTGTTTTAAGGCAGCGATAATTTCCTCGTCGTCCTGCACCATGTGCGCTAACAATTAAGCATTTGGGTGAGCGTCTCGTTCAAACTGGGTTCACCAGAGATATCGCAAGAAGTGGCAGGCCCCGTATTGGTCGTTCGGCCGAGAATATCAATGCTGTGGCCGAGGACGTCCGCGAGAGTCCACGTTTGTTGCGTCGAATTTTGGTGAAAGACCTGAAAATGTCCCCTTATAAAGTACAAACCGTTCACCAATTGCTGCCTGCTAACCGTCAACTGAGGTTAACTTACTCCCATGCTCTGTTAGACCTGGTGCAAGAAGAGGATGATTTCGTATCCAAAATCATAATGAGCGAGGAAGCCCATTTCCACTTAAGTGGTTATGTGAATAAATAAAATTTGCGTTTCTGGGGCACGGAGAATCCACATGATATGCACGAAGAGCCATTGTATCCCCTCAAAGTGACTGTTTGGTGCGGCATTTGCAGTGAAAAAGTGATTGGCCCTTATTTTTTTGAGGACGCCGATGGCACCACCGTAACCGTAACTGGTGAGCGCTACAGACAGGTGTTAAACGAGTTTTTTTTTGCCGCAAGTTGCTGAATTGGGTCTCGAGTATTGTTGGTTCCAGCAGGACGGAGCAACCGCTCACACAGCTTGGGTAACGATGGAGATTTCAAATCACCAATTTCTGGGCCGTGTGATCTCCCGTTTTGGTTATTTGAACTTGCCGGCCAGATCGCCAGATCTGATGGCGCCAGACTTCTTCTTTTGGAGCTTTTCGAAACCTAGCATTTACCACAACAAACCACAAACCTTGTAAATCTTGAAAGCCAACATTGAAGAAGAAATCACCAATTTGGAGCCAGATGTTTTGCGAGCAACAATTTAAAATACCGTAAAACAAGCACAAATGTGCATCTCCTCAACATTTGACGGATATCATTTTTTCAACTTAATGTCATCAATTTTACACCTTCAAATAAACTTTTCGTGAAAACAGAGCCCAATTTTTTTCATTTTTAACAAAATGGCACCCAATTCACATTATTACATTACTTTGCCCCACCATTATATTAAATGTCTCTAGTAATGTGTAAGTTTACGAAATTGGCACAGACATCTAGTGCTGATAATGGACTGCTTTCACTGCCCTCTTGCATAAAGTTTTGCAGTAATTCTTTTACATATTTTCTGGCCGCTAGAACTAGAGGATCCATGTCACTTTCAGAATCTTTTTCTGCGCTCGTTTTTGAAAATGTGTGCGAGATGTGTGATGAATATGTCTAGATTAAACGGTTGGTGTCCCTAATAAACGGATAAATTAATCTTTTTTTCTTTTCTGATTTTCTTTATTTGTCCCAGTTAAGCGGTTGTCCCACGCTGGCTGTAGAGCTATCTAAAGTACACAGTGTACAAAAGCCAAATACGAGTATTCAATCTTTTTTTTTTCTAATTTATTATAGCCGTCTAGTAAGAACTCTTTTTTTCGTTTCCTACGTCAACCAAATATTTTTACTCTGTTGATTATCGTACTCGTAGCCATTAAAAAAAAAGATAACATTTCACGTGCAAAATATAATAAAAGTCTAAAATTAAATTTGATAAAGTCCATCGACATGGTACGAGTAGTACGAGTAGATAGTTAGTTAAAATCGCTGTAGGTATTGTTTAAAAACTTTTTAATTTTAAATAATATACGAGTATAAAAATATACAATAATTTCGAAAATTATTCCAAATCGTGAATCATTTGTTTTTTTTTATCTCTAAGTCAGTCGACTTCGTATAATAAATTAAAAGTAAATCAGAAGAAAATAAATGTGCGATAAAAGGGATGGAATCATATATTTATTAGACAGTTAGCACTTTGAAATGGGGATGCTCTTCTACATTACGAGTAAATCTATTGAAATTGCGATAAAGGTATCTAAGTGAACAAACTATCTAAAGAAGTATATACTCATTTAAAAAATTAAACTGATTGCGTTGTGATGTTGCATAAGACAATTAATGCTGGTGATTCCAAGAATCTTTTCAGCTTATGCAAAGTTATTGCGATGAGAGCTTTGCTTCATGAATGTAATACAATGCACGAGTAATATTTTCTAATAGATTCATTCAATTGTTAGTTTCAATTAACTAAGCATCAAAGATTCTATCCGCTTTTCTTAATTAGCATGTGTTGTTTGATGAGTCTGGCATGTTGAAGTGTTTCACTTTTGTGAAAGAATACTTTTAGTCAATTAATTAATCAGCATTGCCAGATGTGGCTTTAATTACATTTGGTATTGGTTAAGGGCTGAACAGTGAAAGGAATGATGGATATGGCTGTTGATTCTGTAAATGATCCTGCTGACACATCTACAGGGTGTTTTTTTTTATGTTTCAGGTCGATGTGTTTGGCCGCCATTTTAGTTTGGTTGGAATTTTGTTCAGTCATGAATAGCAGTCGACCACAGTATATTATGGAGCATCTAATGCCTCAACAACGTGTTGAAAGTATTAAAACATTTTATCTAAATAATCGCTCAATTGAGAAAATACAAAGAAATTTGGGTTTTTTTTTTGGTTTAAACCTAGCTAGTCAATCATTCAGCGTAGAATGAATAACTGTCAGGCAGAGCGAAGTCCGGCCGAGTTCGTAGCATACGACGGCACAAAATATTGCTGAAGTGAGAGGCAATGTTAATCAGAATTAAAACACCTCCGTTAGATGCCGTGCACAAGAATTTGGAATGTCTCCGTCAAGTTTATTTAACATAATCCAAAAGATTTGCATTTGACCCGTATAAAATTAAATTGATGCGCCAGGGAGATTGAACTGAAAAGGCCATATGATGTCAACCAGAGGTGATATGGATTGGCCCCTTCGATTTCCTGATTTGACCGCCCCACATTCATCCTTTGAGGCTACTTAAAGGAAAGTTCTACAAGCCAATTACAATCCCGATGCTAAAGGACAGCATTGTTAAAGAAATTGGTTAAATAACACCCGAAATATGCCAAAATTTCATGCAAAATATAGGTGACAGAGCAGGCATCTTCACCACGGCCAGAGGCAGCTATTTAGCCGATACAATATTCCACACATAATTTTTATAAACCAAATAATTGGTTAATAAAAATAAATTAAAAAAATTGTGTTTTATTTCATAGTTAATCAAAAAAAAAAAAAAATATATCGGTCTGGAACATAAAAAACACCCGGTCCTAATTATTGCTGAGATTGCTGCGATGAGACCTTTTAGTTATTTAAGTTCTTCAAATCGACTATAAGACTCTACGTTACCTATCAACAATACTAGCCGTGTTTTATCATCACCGCTGATCCAATACATAGATTATTTTTACCATTCATGGGGCAAATCCGAGCGACGCACAGTGGTTTCGGAGCGGAAAAAAATCAATTTGTGATTTTTTTTTTTAAATATACGAGTACGAGTTAATTTACTTTACTTTAGATGGCGCTATAGTCCGGGGTGGACCTGAGTCTCATCCAACAAGCGTTTCCAGTCAGCTCGATCTTGTGCTAGCCGCCTCCAGTTTTGAACACCAAGTAGGTTGAGGTACCTTTCCACTTCTGTGAGCTACGTTAGGTGAGGTCTTCCCTTATTGCGTCACCCCTCCGAGATGGATTCGGAACTTTCCGGGCCGGAGCGTGAACGTCTATTCGCCCTACATGTCCTAGCCATCTTAAGCGATGAATTCGAACCCATCTGACTAGGTCGATGTCGCTGTACCACCGTTATAGTTCATTGTTATATCTTCTCCTGCATTTCTCGTCAACACAAATGGGGCCAAAAATCACTCGAAGATTTTTCTTTCAAAACAATCAAGAATGTTTCCATCAGACTTTGATAACGTCCATGCTTCTGAGCCATATAGCAGGACTGGGATGATGAGAGTTTTACATAAAATCAATTCCCTACTCAATTCCCATCTTAGCCCAAAGAAACAATGGTTGGCCTGAGTGATTCTTTGCTTCATCTTTGTACTCATTATAGCAGAGCCTAGGTAGATAAAGTCTTTAACTATCTCAAAATTCTTAACTATCTATTGTGATCTTTTGTAGAAGTCGCCGATGTTGACTGTTCTTTTTTTGATGACACATTATATTTTGTTTTGTCCTCGTTAATCGCTAAATCCATTTTTGCCGCTTCTGTTTCAATACTCACGAAAGAAAGTTATATCAATGTCATCGGTGTATGGTAGTAGTTGTACAGACTTTTGAAAGATCATACCCCTGATGTTAGCTTGAGAATGGTGGACTTTCCTGGCCTAAAACCACACTGATACGGACTAATCAGATTGTTGACAAAAGGTTTGAATCGTTACATAATATGGCAGATAGGATCTTATACTCGATGTTCAGGAGACTAATACCTCAGTAGTTCAGAGGGTCTCCTTTCTTGAGGATCGGACAAACGATGCTGATGCATCCGACGGTCTAAAGGCCGAGCTATTTAAAATCGTTCCACCATTTTTGATAGATGAGTTGATGCATGTTCCGTTGCAAATTATCCCACTATTTACCTCCTGGTAAACTTTCGAATATCATTCCTGCTGCTATCACACCTCTCTATTGACTCGATCTGGCATTTTTCATATTATTGCATTCTTTCTTAGAAGCTAGCGCTCTTTTCTTCTTTTCTGATGTTATAAACTCTGATGTGCTGCTGGCAGCTCTGCACGTGAAACAGACGTGCAGATATTTTTTGACGTGCATCTCATCGGATACTGTCCTTTTACAGCTATTGTCACTTACGGGTACTAAATTGAAATTTTTTTTGCTTTGTGAAAATAATTTTCCTGTGAATTGATAAAAAATGAATATTACAATAAAGCTCGGAAAGTGATTTTAAATGTTTATTGGTCATACTGGAAGTTTTTAAGTAAGCAAACAATGAAACTTCAAAAGTTGGTGATACCAAGTTTTTTTTTGTGTTGTGCCAACACTGTCGATTACAGCGAATTTAGAAATAGAGATGTCTTGCAGAACAGCACTGAAAACATGTGTATTCTAATTTCACTGCATACAGAGTTCTGCACATGTGTTTTAGGCATAAGATCCTCTCTTTGCTGCGTGCACTTGGCAGCACTCATAATCAAACCAGGAGTTTCTTGTCGGTGGATGCGATAAACTCAGAACATCAGAGGCGGCATTGTTAATCGCTTCCTGGCAATGATGCCATTGATCATCTGCACTTAACATTGGCGATGTTGGACTTCTTCAAATGTTCAGGGACACCCGATCGGTGAAGACTCTGGGAGTCTTGCGTTTGTAGCCGTTGGATGATAAATTTTCTCACAGTACTTTCTTGGTGTACGAGGTAGTTCTGTGAGTAAATGTTAGCTGCTTGGAAGGTGTGAACATCCAAAATACTGGAAGAGTGCCATGTATTAATTGCGACATCATTAATCTGGTTGACAGTTAATTGACCCGGAGTGTGTCAGGTCGTCTTTTGAATATTGAGGTGCGGGAATCTTGTGCTAGCTACGATGAAGTTTCGCACCGCAAAGTCTATTAGTCTGAGTCTGTTTCCAGAGGCGTTATCGTACAAGCTGTATTTTTCGTATTAAATTTATTTATTCACATTTAACTATGAATAATTTAAAGTAATAGCTAAAATTGATTTTTATTAAGGGTATTCACTTAGAGCGCCATAAAACGAGTAGGAATATTTACCAAAGCGTACATTTTGTATGAGAATTTTTGAAATGTATTTAGTAGACACAGAGTCAGGTATGTGAATTTACCCCTTTTGGGGTTAGATTTAGCCCAATTTGAGTTGATTTAGCCCCCAGAAGTCAGAATTCGGCAAGTCCCTTTTAAGTATTTCCAGCCTGTGCGATCGGCACTATGGCCATAGGCTGGGCATAAACTCTCCGAACTACTGCAGGAGCTGTCAAGATGAGGAAGAAATAGAAACCATCAAATACCTACTCTGCGTGTGCCCTAATCTCCACAACCGTCGCCTTCTCCATATGGGAAACAGACTCTTCGGAGAACTGAGTTGGTTAACACATGTTTCGTTGATGGACGAGATTTATAAGGAGCACACGCTGGTTCGAGTAAGAACCAGCTATCTAGAAACAATGTTAGATGCAGTATCATAACCCAGGGGGTATCACAATGGGCCAATAGGGCCCCGTGTAAGCTCTCTTCTAGATGCACAGACGCCTCAACTTAACCTAGTCGTTCACAATTTTACTATCTTAAATATTAAATCTGAAAAAGGTTGTTGTTTCTTATGAGACTGAAGATAATGTGACAGGCCAGGAGTTTGCTACCATTTTAAGTAATTTTAAATTGACACAAGTAGAAAATATTATTTTCTACAGCTAATATTAAACTTACACATAAAATTAGGATCCATCAAAAATTTGTATGTAAAGGTTATACTCCAATGGAAGCTTACTCCATGCATTCATGTATTGAACGGATCTACAGGAAAACCGGCATAAACGTTCCAGCTGAGTACATTAATATTTGCACGAAATCAAGAAAGAGTAACCCCTATGAGGTTCAGTATTTGTATCACATGCAGTTTTGCTTCGGTAGTAGCTCTTAAATATGCAGTTGGCGACAACGATGTATGTTACCTATGCTCTTTTATGAACGCTCTATTTTTCTCTATGAATACAAATAAGCTATCATATTTGCAAGGCATAAGGGATACCTAAAGTAGAAGAGGATTTGCAATTTTGGTTTTAAATGTAATTTATTAAAAACCAAAATCTAGCGAAGCCTACTAACAACAATTTTTGTTTCTGTTTGTTAATAAGACTCACTGTGCCTTCATATAATGTAGCTACCTGCATGTAAGTACATACACACGTACACAGTTTTCACTGACTAATTATAGCAAAACAACAACCTTGTAATTAATTAAATTACAATAATGAGCTCATAATATCGATCGATGAGAAATTCGATTTAAGATGACAGAATTTCCACACCTCCGTCACTCGTAGATGTATTGTTTATTAATCTCTTAAAGACGCAATAAACTGAAAAAAAATGCTTAGATCTGCATACAAAACTAGTTTTGTTATTAATTTGTTAGCGGATAACATGGTTCAATAGACAAACGAAGGTAACACCTTCCGCATTTAAAAGAGCTAACACTTGAGTCAGCAAATTATGTAGGGCTGATTACTTAGATAAAAGCTTTATTTGGTATATTACGCACATACTCGTATCTATATACATATGAACATACACATAAATTTGATGGCCCTATTAACAGATTGTTGACCTTTTCATGGCTATGAAATTTTTGTTTCATCGATGTAATGCTAGAAAATGGTTTTATTAGTTATGCATATAATTATAAGTAAAAGACCACACTAAAACCAGTAATACGAATCAAATGCCTAGTCCTCCCAAGCCTGGCCTCCACGGATGTTACATAATAAGATGGGTGTAGAAAAAAAGCTTTAGGTTAGGTTAGGTTGAAGTGGTTGCCAGCCTGAAAAATTAATCTCAAGCAGAAGGCTGTAAAGGTACTGCTTTCGATTCAATAAAAGTACTATCCCCTTTTTTTAAGTGATTCCGGTTCGTTTGATTTGCCCTTCTGGACATTTTTATCCAACCTACTGGTTCTACTCAGTGTTTCGATCTTTTCACAAAAATTCCTTTATTACTATTCGTTCAACACTATTTTCATTTTTCAATTCTTCTTTCATTCAATTTATTTCATTCGAGTTTTTTTATGATATATTTTTCGCTTTCTAAATGAATGAATGAATGAATGACTGAGTGAATGAATGAATGAATAAACGAATGAATGAATGAATGAATGAATGAATGAATGAACCAAATCATCCAGTTGCTACATAGTTATCATTCGAAGTGCACGAATTGTAGAATTCTAATAAAATTGTTACTCGATAGTCAAAGGACGTCAATGCATACATCAAAGGGAAATCAGTTGAGATGGCACTTCACTAGGCTGTATCCACAATAGAAGATGCGTTTGAAACTAATGAATCAGTCACAGGCGTCTTTCTAGATATCGAAGGGGCATTCAGACGAAACAAGCACACCACAATGAGGGATAATATCTCCTTTTCTGTGGGTGCTCACAATGGACAACCTTTTAAAAGCACTAGATGGAACCTTTGTAAAATACGTAGCGTACGCAGATGATCAGAGGAAAGCATCTGAATATCATAGGAGAGCTTATGCAAAACATATCATAACGAAATGGGCGGAGGAGAGTGGAGCAGAAATAAATCCAAATAAAACGGAACTAATTCTCTTTACAAAGAAAACCAAAACTAGTGACTTTCACATTCCACAACTCGGAGGAGTATCACTACAACTCCGCGACAGCGTCCAGTATCTGGGCATTATATTGGACAGGAAACTGACCTGGAGAAAGAACCTGGAAGAAAGAGTCACCAAAGCAAAGAGAGCATATTGGATATGCAGGAGGGCCATCGGGAAGTCATGGGGCTTGAAACCGAAACAGGTCCATTGGATATACGAATGCTTAATAAAACCCATCATCTTCTACATAGTAGTTGTATGGTCGCCAGTGACAAACAAAAAGTATGCAAGAGACTTGCTAACACAGGTGCAGCGTATGGAATGCTTGGGTATCACAGGAGCACAATCCTCAACACCAAGGTTGGCCGTGGTGTAGTGGTAACATCATCGCTTGTCACGCTGTTGATTCACGGTTCGAATCCTGATGTCAAGAATCATCTATTTATTTCGCATGAAATAAATAAAAAAGTCGATCAATTGCGAAAGCTAAGTCAACTCTACTGTGAAGGCATAACACTGGCAGTTGGGTGGTCATGTGGCTGAAAATGCAACTTGATCGTGATGATGACATCAGGAGGACGGAAAAAAATACTGTGAATCATAAGCGACGACAATAATAGCGAAATCAAACAAAATACTCCCCAGTTATCTGGCCAGCCACCCTTGGAGTTTACAGAAACTTAATACCACCTAAGTTTCAAACCCACTACACCAATCTTTCTTTCTCTCTGTCTCTTCCTCTTTCACAAAAAAAAGCGCGTGTTCTAAAAATTAGTATAAGGGTATTCATATCCCCTTTAACACGTGCAAATTATAAAAAAAAAAAACCAGCGGCCATGGAAGCGATCTTAAACATTCTACCAGTACAGCTCGAAGTGAATAACATTTCCATTGCCTTTCTTTCATCATCAAGGTTTAGAATTATCGGCCATTTCAACACGGGTCACCGAAAAATCACCAAATGTTAAAAGAAATGACACCACTCATCGAATATCCCAGTGATGTTGTTGAAAAATCTTATACGTTCACCGACAACTTCGAAACAATTTTCCCCACAAGAGAATCTTGGACGAATGAAAGGACGACAAGAAACTCCAACGAGTTATCGGTATACTATATACAGACGCCTCTAATATATCAGGGGAATCAGGGGTTGGCATCTTCTGTGCTAATCTACCAATTGAACTTACTATTCACTTAGAACCATTTCTAACGGTGTTCCAAGCAGAAGTTTTTGCAATTATGAAAGCAACAGAAATACTCACAGAAAACACCAGAATCCTGAATCCTGAAAAGACTATAGGGGTCCCTCTGACAACTATTAAAACGATAATCAATGAAAAAATACTACAGGAGTTCAATAACTACTGGACACGTGTAAAGTAGCCAGATCCGTGGTAATAGAACCAAGTAACAACACAGTAAAAAGAGCTTTCAACTCAAGCAGAACACAGTTGAGAGTGATGGTGGGACTTTTAGCAGGGCACATCAGTCTCAATAAATATACGTTCGACTCGGGCTAGTTGATTCAACAATCTGCACCAACAATGAGGAGGAGGAGGAAGATATAGAACACTTCCACTGCCACTGCCTTGCAACAACGAGGTTAAGACTGAAGATACTGGGATCCCCAAGGATACTGGATCTAACACTCCTCAATAAGAAAGGAATCGGTGATATATCGGAGTTCGGTAGACGAACAAGACGGTTTCCCGATCACTATAGGACATAGTCTCCTTTTGATACTCCCCATGATCCCTATACCTACATACATCCTCTCTCAATACATAATTCTTACATCATAGCACTATTGCTACAGTTCGACAGACGAGGGGAACACAACGGGCCCAACGGAGGCCTAAGTGAAGAGCATAAGCTCACCCTCTAAAACAAACCAACCAACCATCACGTATCTAGCACATGATGATTGATTTGACTTTGAAAGTGCATTTTATTAGTGAATGTGTGTGGGATTTTCCCCGAAATCTGAAAAAATTCATACTTAATCCCCACTCACAAAAAAAGTTGTAAAAGTCAGCAGTGTCAAGCTATTACATATTCTCGTAAGCGTATCCGACCATCCTCTAGAGTCTATTCCATTAGCAGTGAGCCTATACTCTCTGTCTCTTCACTGCGCGATTTGGGTGTTATCTGTGATAGGGAACTCGACTTCCGTTCTCATATTGATAACATTATCAACAGAGCTAACTCTTACTTTACAAAATCCTTATACATCACATTCGGAAGACCCCTCCTTGAGTATGCTTGCCAGGTATGGTCACTGTACTACGAAATCCATAACTTTCGAATCGAAGCTGTCCAGCGTAGGTTCATCAATTTTGCCTTACGAGGTCTTGCTTAAACTGCAAAGTTACAATTTACCCCCATACGCTGACCGTTTGAAACTAATCAATTTAAAGCCTCTCGATAAACGTCGCGAAGTTGCTGACATCTTGTTTATTCAACAGTTTGCATATGATTTCTTTCAACACCAACCCACGTAACCTCAGGTCCTTACCCCTCTTCCGTCTTATTCCTCACCGCACCAATTATGGATACCATGAACCAATGTCCAGAATGCTCCGCAGAGCTAATCACATGCTAACCGTTTTTGACTTTCAAAATAGCAGAAACTCCCTGAGAACCGCCCTTCATTCCTTTAATTCTTCCTCCTTACCGAAAAACTGCTACTTTTAAGTTCAGTTTTAGTTTTAAGTTTAGCTTTAAGCTCTCGCTTGTATTAAGCTTAAATAAATAAATAAAATGTTGGCTGAGTCTTACATTATTATGCACCAAATTAAAGACTGAAAGATGCTCTTTCACATAACGGTAAAAAAGAGGTATGCTGTCGTTGAAGATTTTTCAGAAATAAGTGACTTTTAAATAAATATTTCACTTTTAAAGTCTTCAGAGATTAATTGAATACTTCAAAAACTGAAAATCTTAGAACCATGGTTTTTACGTCATTCGAAATTCGAATTCTTGGATGCCGATTTTGCAATGTTGGATATGTGGTTGTGTCATGTGACACCAGAGTTGACTGTGACGCCAAGAAGATACATGGTTTCCTTAGGAGGGATAAGTAGACAAGTTCTTTTTGGAATTGGTTTTTCTTCGGATTGAAATCGGCTAAGTTTGCTTGAAGAATATTGGTGTTTATTGACTCTAGTAGATTATTGATATGGAGTAGAAACAGAGTTGGTGAAAATATAGAACCCTGAGGAACTCTATTAGTTACAACAAATGTGTCATTGACCACAACCTGATTTGATCTGTTATGAAGAAAATTTTCCATCCAACCACAGAGCTGTTGCGGTAGTAGGCTAGCTAGGTAAAAGGTTAGCTTGTTTAATAGACCAAATTAAAGCCTGAAATATGCTCTTTCTCGTAACGGTAAAAAAAAGGTATGATGTTGCTGAGAATTTTTTAGAAATTAGTGATTTTGACTAAAATACTTCAATTTTAAAGTCTTCAGAAATTAATTGATTATTTCGAAA
The DNA here is from genome assembly GCA_963082735.1 of Pocota personata. Lineage (NCBI taxonomy): Eukaryota > Metazoa > Arthropoda > Insecta > Diptera > Syrphidae > Pocota > Pocota personata. The sequence continues at coordinate 190,967,334 of OY720430.1, forward strand.
ACTGAACGTCATTCGAAAGATAGTGAAATCACCTTTCATTTGATACCAAATACATATTTGTGCTTCTTATGCTTCTTATGAAAAATGATTTTATATACATTTAAACAGACAAAAATCGTCAGAAGATCCATCTGCAACACGAACTTCGCACAAGAAAATCTCAAAATCCCCACATACGATTTTCATAAAACTTTAAGAGCCGAACAGAATGTGTATCTGCGTCTGTGACTGAGTCTGAGTCGCAAGCTGTCAAAATATTAAATGTATGGAAAGCCGTAAGCCGCAACACAATGTGTGTCTGCGTCTGTGTCGTGAATCGCGAAGTTGGATTTTGTTCAACTTCAAGCAGCGATGCAAATTTGACGTTTATGAATTTGTACACAAAAGCTTTTGTTGTTTTGGAAATGGAGGTCGAAAAATTTATAGAAGTTGTGCGCGCGAACGGAATTCTTTGGAATTTGTCGAATCCCAATTACAAATATTTAAGAAAAAAAAAATGCAAAAATGGAAGGAGATATCCGACGAATTTGGAATATCAAGGAAGAATAAAAAAAGTATTTGTAAATTTTGTTTAAATTTGTTTTGTTTCCATTGTTTACAGTTGATGTAAAATAAATAAATATTTGGCGCAACAGCTCTTTTAAGTGCCAGGGCCTAGCTTCTCGCAACCACTCGTATTGTGTGCGTTATATTTTTCACACGAATGGAAGGGACCTACAGTTTAGTGCAGTATCCGAACGGCAATTTATTTTGAAAAGCTTTCTCGTGACAACAATACTCTCGGATGTTTGTCAGACGTTCGCGAGAGGTGGGATCGTGAAAAAACTTTTTGGTGTTTTCTGGGATTCCAACTTGAAACCTCTTGCTTAGTGATCCGACCACTACGCCACGACGCCCACAGTTGATGAATGCAAATAAAAATGGAAGAGTTTGAGAGACAGCTACAACCGGGAGTTGTCAAAGCTACAATTTTATGGAGGAAAATACGCTTACGTATAGATGTTTTTTTTAAATTTTTCTTTTACCAGGCCTAGCAATAAATTGTACTGCTGCTTTCTCATCCGTTTTGCTTTAAAAAAGGTCCTCGTCGTGCTCTTTGAGGTGTTTGAAAATTGTTTCAAAAAATCCTCTTTCTTTTCTTTCCTTATAAAGAGGACGAACCCACCATCTGCGCTTCCTCTTTTTCATTAATTTTATTGCTAAATAGCACATGTGCAAAAAACACATAATAAAAGCAATTTCTTCTTGTTCGTCCATATCCATTATCCACAATTAATAACAAACTCGTTTAAGCACTAATAAAATTAAGAAGTAAAAACACAAGAGGCAAATTTGACAATCGCTTTCATTGTGTTTACTTTAACCGCAAGCAGCGCGGCAGATGTTTGACAGCGCTGCAAGACTCAGACACAGATACACATTCTGTTCAGCCCTTTACAGTTTTAATGTACTAATGCTCAGCTTTATTTTAATACCAGTCTTACTGATGTAAGAGTACGCTCTTGCCCCAAAAGTGCCTCATCTCCTTTTTAATTTGCAATTAAACATAGTGCATACTCTTACTATATGTGCAAATGTGTGCAAAACAGTCGTACATTTTATTGTATAATACTAGTGTGGATAACGAGGCGTAGAGATGTCACCACATAGAGATGGTGTAGGGCTGACTAGTAGGGCTGGCTTAGGCTACACGAGTAGATACATACATAAATACGTATATCTAGATATTTTATAAATTCGTTCATTTATTAAAAATGATACATCACAAATAGTATATGCAAATATTTAAATTGTGTACACGTGCCGGACTTAATTTACATATTTTATTTGTTTGCTTGTCATAAGTTCCATGACGTTCTTAATAAGCATCATAGTACGGTGTATCTAATCATGCCTCAAAGATGATAAAATTACCACATTTCACTCAGTAAATAATGGCCCCAACATTTTTATATTCAAATTCCCAAAGTGTAACGCTAAATAAAAATCAATAATCTAACCAAAATACCATGAAAAGCCAATAAATTCAGTACACGCTTCTCTATAGCATAGCTTTAGTTATAAAATTATATTTTAGGATGCCATTATTATTATTATTTGACTCATAATCAATTCTGCATCCACGATCGATTAGCAAAGAATACAATAAATCCCCTCGCCATACATATCTTCTTGGAATACCTACAGTCGTTGTCGATGATTTAATCCGCAAATATGACAGATAAATGTCAATCTACCTGTTTACACGTTGCACTTCTCTCCAGCGGCTAACAAAACTTGTTTATGCGTCATAATGCACTTGACTTGAAGTTTTTTGTTTGCACTCTCTCTCTCTCTCTATCTATCTCTGCAAACTGTCTCAGAACAAAAGATTCAAACATTACCCTTCGTGAGTGTGTAACAAGTGCTGGAGTTTACACTGTTTAAACAAGAAAATACGTATATATTGCCTGAGGCAGTATCTCAAATGCAGTTATGAAACAATTTTGGAAATGGACGGGGAAAAAAAAAAAATCTTAAATTGCAGATTTCGATTGTATATAGATTGTAGTAACGACTATTGTCAATTGTTGGATGGTCATTGAGACAATTGTCATAAATAATTCAAACTTAATTGGTTTGTTTATTGATATGTTGTTGTGGCATTTGCGGTCCAGGGCTTGTTTAAGCTTGATTATGAAACATTTACACGGTGTACGAGCGTGGACATGTAGTATGAATATATTTTGACATTTCGCTTGACTCTGACAGTCAGGGTCTAAGAAAGATAAATTTTTTTAAGAAAAAAGTTTGAAAAAAGCGGCAGTTGCTTTTTTAAAGAAAACTTTATAGCTTCTTGCTAATCAATTCATTAACACTTTTTTGCGAATAGACCAGCATGTTTGCCGGCACTCGCTGGGGCGGTGACACGCCAACCAACGGCGAAACATGTGCAAACATCTCAGTTCTCTATGAAACTGTTTTTAGAAATGATCACGATCTTCGGTGTTTCTCAGCAAAGATATTAATTGAAATTAATTGCCATATAGGAACGGTTAAGCAAATAGATAGCAAAAAAAGCCAACGACAGTGACGAAGGGGAAGGAAGGCATTGTGTTTCTGTCGATGGCTGACCGCGCCTAAACAGCAAAAAGGTTAAGGCCTCGATTAATCAAGAAGATCAACTGCCAGCCCCAATTGACAAACTTATTGAGTTGGAATTGCGTAGATGGGAGATGTAATTTACTGTTGATGGGCTTATTTTTGTCAAGACTTGGCAAACAAAACAATTAGTTGTGTGGGTGTTTTTCTCCCCTCCAACTGTTGTGCTTTTAATTGTAAAACAATCCATTTGGAGATATCGCCATTAGAGATTGTAATAGTAATGCTTTCAATTTTTCTAATCGCTGGGACGTCAACATTCCTTAACGAATTTATTTTGCACTAATGTTGTACATGCGACAGTCAAGTTCAGATAAAAGGTTAATCAACTTGCTGTACAGGGTGTTTCTTAAATAGGGACCGCTATTTCGGGATCTGGTAGAGCGCTGAATTTTTAGCAATCTTACCATCTATCTGTACCAATTTTAACAATTGAACAACAGACATCTAGTCTACATAGTTCTAGAACATTCTGAAAACATAGGACCTACAGTTTTCTTGTATTTTTTTATAATCTCTAACTGCATTGAGGTTTCCGGAACATCTACCATGATAGCATCTATAGTATACATAGGTGTAGTTCTACTAACAGTCCTCGATGAGTTAACGGTTGGAGATTGGAAGTTAGTGCAGGATCTTCTATTAAGCAAACTGTTTGTCGTTGTATGTTGTCAAACATATGAAGAGATATTTTGGGGCCCAACTACAAACATGAGAACAATACCCAAGTCATGTTCTAACTCGTGCTGCTGCGCTGTAAGGTATCTTTTTGCTTTAATTAGGTAGCTTATTGGATGCCCATTTTGCAATGTTGGATATGTGGCTGTGTCATGTTACACCAGAGTTGACTGTGACGCCAAGAAGATGCATGCTTTCCTTGGGATGGATAAGTAGACGAGTTCTTTGTGAAAATTGTTTTTCCTTCGCAATGAAGTCGACTAAGTTCGCTTTACCTCACTGCAAAATTGTGTACAGGTCTTCATTTAATGCGTTGATCTGTTCGCATCTTTGACAATGTGATTTGCATCCACCGGTATGTTGTTCGGAAAAAAGATAGTATTAGCGCTCTGTCATCGACAAAACTAAGGATTTTGGTGTTTGTTGACACTAGTAGCTCATTGATATGGTGGTGAAAGTATAGAACCCTGAGACACTCCATTGGTTACAGCAAATGTATGAAAAGACACTCCATTGACCACAACTTGAATTGATCTGTTATGAAGAAAATTTTCCCTCCAACTACAGAGCTGTTGAGGTAGTAGGCTAGCTAGGTAAAAGGTTAGCTTGTTTAATAGAGTACCATGCCAGACAAAATCGAGCGCTTTTGAGATGTTCAGCAATGGCTCCTGATTCGCCGTGATCTTCGATGGTTGAGGTTCATGCGCAGCATATCTGCAGTTGAATTGCGACTGCAAAAACTATACCGGTGATCAATCATTAGTGTTTCTTCGGGTATTTGCATATTTCAGCATTTTTTTTTGGAAGCGGTTGAATGCGGGCAATTTTCTATCATCACTGTGATTCGAGTATGAAGTTTGAGTTGTGTACGTTGAAGTCGCCACAGGCAATGATTTCAGACATCTGGTAATGAATCTGTGTACAGACGATCTTCCCATATCGAATAGAATAGAATAGACTATGAGGACAGTGCGGTGACAATACACAGCTCCATTTATTGTACGCAACATACAAGGCAAGCATATTATTTTAAATTCTTTATTCCGTCTAATAACGTATTCACAACTTATCGTACAGGTGGCAGCGTTCCCAAATGAACCTCCTCGAGCCGTAATTCCTAGTAGTTCACTGCATGAACAGCACATACACAGTCTTACAGAGGAGTTGCTGTCACATAAATAAATTACGAAACATGTTCCAATGACTTTGGCAGCATCAACTTACTCTTTTTTTCTTAATAATACTTAATTCACTGATTGACGAAAATTCGAGCTTTTCTATACCAAAAGCTGTAAAATTCTCATGCAAAATATATTTTGAGTAAAAATTGTGTTGGACAGATAATCTTCAGGGAAAGATACCTCGTATGTTGATAAGATATGAGAAGAGATAAAATTAAAATAAATATGGGAGTGAAGTTCGCGTACAATAATTTGTCATTGAAGTATCACGGGTCTTGAAAGATTTCTAAATTTTCGCATTTCCAGTGCTCCGTACCAGAATAGATACTATTTCTGTGCCCAAAAATATACAGAAGAACAAATAGGAAAAAGTACAAAATATATTCCCTCTTATAACAAATTTTCTGGCATAAACAGTTCTTGAAAAATATTGGAGTATCGTAATCTGATTTGGATGATTTTCAAACAGACGTATCTACATATCAGACATAATCCAAATTTCATCAAAATCCGTTGTGTAGTTTTTGAGTTATTTTCCCACGTCTGTGTGCCATCTTGTTCGGAGTTCTGCAAAGCCTCTGCCTCCAACTCATTCCGAAAAAGAGCTTGACTCCTCTTCAACTGTTTTAAGCCACGTTTGCCTAAGGCGTTCCGCAGTTCTGCCTGCTTGGGTAGGCGGATTCAACTGCATGAAACTATTGCCACTTTTTCCTTCGCATAGTAATGTCTATAAATTCTTGGCCCCTTTTCTGATAAAGTTGTTCGTTGGAGATATGATTGAGCCAAAAAATCCTCAAGATGATACTTAGACATCTATTTAGGAAGGTCTGCAGCTTGCGTATGTTAGTGGTATTCACCATCCAAGTAGTACTAATTCTACGTTAGAGCGGAACAGTCGCAGCTTGGTTCTTATGCTGAGAACATTGCTTCTCCAGACTTTAGATAGCATTCCTATTATGATGCACGCATCTAGTTTGGTGCCACCGCGGTTAGACGAAACCACACTTCCTAGATATAGAAAGTTGTCTGCTTTCTCGACTTAATGTCCGGCAATGTAGAGTTGAGCGCGGATATTGGAAGTACTTAGGGCTTTTATTTTAGTTGCATTTACTTTATGTCCCACTTTGTTTGCCTCAGCTTCTTGATTTTAGGCCATCAAATGAAGGTCCATTATCTGACGTGAAAGTAGGCAAACATCGTCGAAGTGTTTAAAGTAAGATGTCATAGTCCATTTAATTCCATGGTTACCTTCTATCAATGCTGCATGGAGTACATCGCTGATGACCACCAAGAACAACAGCGGTGATAGTATGCACCCTTGACGTACTCCACTTTGAACTTCAAAATCCTCCAACATCTTAACATTGTGAAAGTCGTGACACTTACTACCCTCGTATGTAGCCTTGATAATATGAGTTTTTCTGAGATGCCTCCTCTGCGTAAGGCCAAACAGATAGCATCTCAATTCAACCTGTCGAAAGCCTTCACGAAGTCGATAAACAACACTGTAAGATGTTCATGTGGTCGATGTAGGAGGATTCAGCGCGAAAGCCTGCTTGTTCGATATCGAAAATTGAATCTAAAAGTTCTTTAATCCATTCTAATATGATTCTAGCTATTACCTGGAAAACGCATATATCTCTCAAGTTTCCCACTATCCATCAGATTTCCCTTTTTCGGAAGCTGGATGATCAACCCTCTTTTCCACTCTTGCGGAAATTGCTTTGTTTTTTGTTATTCTTGAGGGACTTGATTGCTGTTGTTATTTCGGTTTTACTGGGAGGTCCGGTGCGAATTTGTTGCTTTAGAAGGCGCAGTTCGAGATCATATCATCATCGTCAAAGTGTTCTCTCCATCTAGTGAGCTCATTCTCATCCGAAATTAGAAGGTTTTTACATGAACTCTTCACTGGATGTTGTTTCGAGTTCCTACCACCTTGGTGATGTTATAGACAGTCTTACTGTCACACCTGCTTGCTGCTTCTTCAACCCTTGAGGTAAGTAAGTCGATATACTCACGTCACGTCTTACTGCACTTCCTTCTATTTCACGCGATATTAGGCTTCTAGCTCGGTTCTCGGTTCAATCCGAGCCTTGATTGCTGTACGCTCATGGATACATCTCCAGGTGTCTGCTGATAGCCATGTGCGGTGGCTTTTCTGCCTTTTACTGACGTAAGTAAGTGCCCCAGTTGCAAAACCATTTTTCGTAGTATTCCACGATCTCCTTTATTGTGCTGCAGATTGTCTCTGATTTTAAGGCAATATGGTCCCTGAATTGTTAGCGCACTTGGGGATCCCTGAACCTGTAATTATTGAACCTGGTTTTTGAGTTCGGCGTATAAGAAAGATGATTCGAACATTTTATATCTTTCTCCCACTCCACTCGACTCATAAATTTTAAGTGAAACTGCAACCTATCAGTTTAAGCCTACATGTCTACATGCAATTCTATCGAAATCTGTTGAGGAATTCTTGAGTGAGGCTGCTAACACGGATTTAAATCATTTTAAACGGCGCCCCCCACATTTTACTTACAGTTTTTAAGCGATATGACCTACGCATCGGGATAAACTCGTACGTACTCGTACATACAAATTAAATTTTTATCAAAATAAAACTGGTTCTCGAGCAAGTCATGTGAAGACACTTAAAAGTATGGAACGGGACACTAAGCGCGCGAGGCCCTCTTCGCACTTGACGATTTTTTTTAGTAGGCTTTCTGAATTTTCGTGTGGAAGATACCTACCATTTGGCACTGATGATTTTAAAAGTACAAAACTATTGACCGCCAACTCAAATCTCCCTCATGATATTAGGATTCAGGAGATATTTTGTCAACACACAACAGTTTCTAGAGTAGAACGTTGATGAAGTGTAGGTATGAGTATAAACAGAAGGGAAAATGAGAGTCTTTGGTACATTTTTCGGGATACTTCATCCTTCTTTTAGTACTGGTATCAAAGTGTTAAGCCTGTCGCCCCAAATTGAGTAATTTTACAGCGTCAAAAGCGTCATAAGTTAAAAAAAGAAAATATTTGAATTATTTTATCGTCGATAAAGTATAAAATAAAGTCGGCTATGGTGTAGTGGGTAATGTGTTTCCTTGTGGCCAAAGCTGTGCAGGTTCGAGCCCGAGCGGGGAAATACAAAAAATCAAATTTATCAAAAAAATATAAGGAAATTACTGTATTTCATATGCTTTAAACATTTTCTGCACTGGATATGTTCTGCTCTATTAAAAGCCAAGTTAAGCAGATGGTAAAAAAAACATAAAAATAATTTCGCAGTGGTAAAGGTCGGACCCATTCTTGAAACATATTTTTTTGCTCAGAATTCATTGCTCTACTAGTTCCCGAAATAGCGGGTCCACTTTAAGGAACACATTGTATATAATCGTCAGATGTGCTGTCACTTATCGTAGTTACCAGCAATGGAGAGAACTCTGCCGAGGATACGTCTTCCTTTCATACTGGTCGATATAGGGCTGGGCACATTGTTACCAATTCTATGCATCAAGCTGCATATCAATAGACCACTTCCGCTTCATCTTTAAGACAGAGTCTCGTCCTTCTTGGTCGTCTCGTCAATCCTAGGGACTGGGACTCGACGATAATCTTGTCCTAAGCATTGCTATCCATTCTCTCGATATGAATCAATATTTGTAGTTATCTTGTGTATTTTTTGACTTTGTCCACATTTTGGTACTGCTTATTTGCGGTTGTATGATCTCCTCCATTTATCCTCCTAGCATACATAACCAAATATCTGACAGAGGATTTTTCTAGTGAATTAGCTTAATACCTGCTTGCAGTCTAGGACTTTAAATACCTACTTACTGAAGATAATTCCTTCCAGTTCTGCAAATCTAGAGATTGAAAAAATCACATGACATCGCATCGCATTGTCGAAATTTAGAGTATTTGGAATAATTCGAAAGAATTTCTTCTTCTGGATACAAAACGCAGCCGTTGCCTTGTGGAGTTCTAGTCATCTAATATAAGCAGCTATGAAGTTGATCAGCAGATGGTGAATTTTGACTTAAAATTCGTTGGCATTTTTCAAGAATTGTGTTAAAAACAACTTTCAACTTTCTAACAGTTCCGACTTTTTCTTTATCAGAATTAGAGGCAAATTGTGTTCTGAAGTAATTTTAACACTTTAATTGAGAATTTAGAACTGTTAATAAGGCCCGACCAGGGCTTAACTAATATTCGCCTTAAAATCCAGTATTGACCCTAGATTGCAACAAACTTCAATTCTGAGGAAATTCCATCGAAACGTTTCTGTTGGGCTAAAACTGGGGCTACGTGGTGCGAGTAAACTTCATTTCTCGGTTTACCGAGTTTATTCATTTCATTCAACCTTTCATTCCCTACAAAATTGTTAGCATGTATTTTTCTTCTATCTCCAACCGTTTCTGAGAAAACTAGAACTTTCGAAAAAAATTAACCCAAAGCAAAAATTAATGTACAATACTTTCTAGGTACTGTTAATTGGTCATCATTTTTCACTAAAAAAAAAAAATGTCTTAAAATTTAATCCGTACCGATTTTTCTGAGGGAAGAATTAATATTTCGGTTTGGCCCCCGGGTATGAGCTCAAATACTCTAGACATGAAGATGGAAGGGAATCCATCGCGCCGTACAGACTGCAGTCCGAGGTCTCTAGGCTTTTAATAGTAATACCAGGGCTAATCATTTCGTGTTTTAGGATTTTGAATTTAAATAAAATAAAAAGTATGTAGGGAAGTGCTATATATGGAGTACAACACCGGTCGCCACGGGAATTTTTGCAAACTTTGATTCCTGTGGGGTAATTTTCAATGACTTTTCGGCACATTTCTGACTGAATTGCGGCCATAACTTCACGGCGCGCACCAATCTGTCACCCGTGGTTAATACAATGGCCTCCCAATGATTATATTTGGACTCTCAGAACCCCAAACTCTGCAAATTTGTTTGTTTACGTAGTTGCTGAACGAGAAATGGCCTCATCGCTGAAGAATGCTTTGTTTAAAAAATCGGCATCAATTTATTGATTTTCCAGTGCTCGATCGCGATACACAAACAGTTATTTTTGTAGTAAGATGCAACAATTTGAATGCATTGAGCGGTGGTTAAACGATCCTTATTCTAAAATGGCAAGACAAGAACTAACTACATGTCACTATGGATGACAGATGAGTTTGACAGATGTCAGGAATGTGAAATCCCAACCTCGAAATGAATATCCCTTTACGGAAACAGTGACTTTCTTTTAGATGATAAATTGAAAAATAAACAGACTTTGGTCCATTGACTAGATACTAGGCTCACGCTAGTACGCTGTTCGAGTGAAACATCCAAATTTTAGGCAAACTGAACTTGTGAAGACTATTGCAAAATTCGCTAGAAGACTTTAGCAGTCCTGCACAAAATAACTGAGCTGAAAACAAATCTGGTCAATAAGAGTATTAAGGATATCCAAAGAAACGTTTAATACTAGGTTAGTTTGGAGTTTGGGTATGTTCAGTATAAATAGATTGGAAATAAAATAATTTCACATTAAATGAAAAAAAAAAAAAAAAAAACACCTGTCAGTGTTGGTACAAGGTTCCCTCTATTTTTGAAACAACATCTCTAAATCTTGTCTGCAACTCATATTAACCATTTGAAGGTCCATTTATCTCACCACCACTCCATCCGATTTTGATAACTTTCTGCCTACACATCAGACCAGCCGGATTACAAAAGTAATTTTTGAAGACTTTTTAACACCATCCCTCAATTCCACTTTCCAACTTTTTTATATGTTGATAATGGCAGAATCATCTGTATGCAAGGTTAAATTCCTAAAGTAATTCACGAGCTTGGCGTGTGGCAAATAACTACTTGACAATCACAATATGTCATGACTTTTAGCACCTATTTGAATGACTTTTAGGTGGACCTACTACATAATAAACAAGACTTAGGGCGCACACAGACGCTGAACATAAACATAGTTTTTTTTTTACCTGAAATGGAACGATCAATTGAAAATTTTGAAATCACAGAACAAAAGTTTGTTGGAAATGTTAATTCCTGTTATTCTCCTGATAACGACAAAACCAAATGGAAGTATAATCCATCCTAAGGGAGTATAATAGTACCGGAGACGAAAAAGGAGTACAAAGGTATTTCATCATGAGGTGTTGTCTTCACCTGTTGAGTTTGGTGTTCTATTCTGCGGAGTTCCTTCATTATTATAGTTGTCATGCTTTTAACCGCATCCCAGATCCTTAGCGATGATATCATATGCTTCGATATGTCATCAGGGGCAGGAGTCTGTCCTATTTCCGTTCTGAGTCTTTTGCGTTCTATTGAGAACCTCAGATAGTGGACGCAGCAGAAAAATGTCGTATCCGAACCTCGTATATTGTCGTAGCCCAAAAGCATTCATGCCAAGTTAGTATTTCACTCAAGTAAAAGTCCACTTCTTCATGCTACTTCTTTACGTTTCTTATCATTCGATAGGTCTATCTTCCTTTGCACATTTGCTACCACTTCGTTGAATTCTTGTCCCTATCTTCGATTCGACGTGATCTAGGGTGGTGATTGCTTTTCTCCTCTAGCTGCTTTATCGCATGTGTTTTGCAGATGCTCGCGCTTTGTGTTCGGCTAGGTCCTAACCAACTAATTCTAGCCAATGTTTCACCATTCGTGCTCCTCCGTTGCGTGTTTGTTCCATTTCATCTAAGAATTTGAATGTAGCCTGTGAAATATTTGCTCGGTAACATCGAGCGAGTGGACAACAGCAATGCTTTAGCCAAGAGGTTTTTCGAAGGCTGTGGTGTCTTACCCGGAGACTCTTTATGGATCAGTTCGGGAGCCCATTAGTAAGTCTCACAGACACCAATATGGATCCATCGCGATCCCAGAAGAATAACTAATTTAAGTGCTGACCTACATCATTGGTTCAAAGCATTTAAATTTACTAATTTTCTACATTTTCAAGCTATTTCTTGGCATACATACGTAATGCCTTCATCGGCGTAGATATCTTAACAGTATCTGTTTGTGTCTAAATCTGTAAGCCTTCTGGCATGCTTCGCAGGAGCCAATGCCCTGCCAGAATACAATACATATTGTCATACTTACCTCATTGTATGTAATACTACCTAAAAGATTAGCATGAAATGTTGATTGTGGCCCTCTTCTGTTCCATCACTATTTATCTGTAGCAGCACTCCCGATTTTTTCCAGTGGCATCACAATTAAGCTCATAGATCTTAGGACCGTTCGAAACCAACCAACATTAACTTGGCATTCTGCATTAATTACAGTGTGTTGCACGTAAAAGTTAATCAAACAGTTTCTTGATGAATTACTGTTTTTCAATTTCATAAAAGTAGTAAAAGTCCAACCTAATTTTAAAATTAATAAAAATTAAAGGAATAAAATGACGATGTGAAATAATATTTTTCAATTAAATTTTATTGCTAAAAATGGGAAAACGAATCAATCAACTAACTACGTAGTATTATTTACACAACAAACGTTGGGTTAATACTCAACAAAAGATGTTTAAAACGCGCCAACTCATTCAATTCAAAAAAAAAATATCGTACTCTATTGGCAAGAAAGTACGAAATCCATTAAATAACAAAATCAGTTGGATTCCGAAGAAAATCCGACAAAACAGGAACTTGAGTGGTTGTGTGCTTTTTTTTTTTTTTTTCTTCTCCACTGCAAGATACACAACACCTCTAACAGGTATCTGTATCTCATTTAAATAATTATTATTATATCTACCTGTTCCAAAGTGAGGAATAAAAGAGACAAAAATACTCAGAGAGAGCTCTGAGGTACGTACTCTCAACGACTCCCACTCAGCACCTCTCACACGTTCGCAGTCTCTCAATTTTAAATAGTATAAAAATAGAGTTAATCTATAATTTAAAATTTTCCAAGCCTAGACTATGCTTGCTTACTATAGATACATAGATACAACCCCTTTAACCACAGATACACTCGCCAGACATTCACGCGTACTGTTGAGATAGCGCCAGCTAGAGTTCTATCTATCTGTAGCCTACAATAATGTGTGTGATAGATCGATCCAACACACAACTGCAGAAACTTATCAAAAACCTGATACGCGAGAGAGAAAAGCTAGTCACAGTGGTTTTTCAAGCCCCATCCACCCAAAGCCCAATCGAAAATACATCTAAACTTATACATCTATGTATGGTCTGCAATAATGTATTCTTAGGAGAGAAACAACAAAAAAAAATCTACTCTGGTCACCTACCACACCAATCAGTTACTTGTTGGCCTGTGACGATATCACAACGTTTTTCAGATACAGTTCGCTGCAAATAAGATTGATCGTTCAAATTAAACCTCTCGTGCAAGATAAAGGAAAACTTAGATCATTTACAAAAAAAAAAAAAAAAACTCGAAAGAAAGAGTCAAACCTACATTCAATTGGGTACGTCATTCCTTTAAGGGATCCTCGTCACTTAAGCCATTTAAGTGTGGCAAGATCACTCACTCCTCCTCAGATACATCGTCTATCGAACGCGTTGAGCTTTTAGCGGGTGGCAGAGTTGCGCTGAAACCACAACCGGCCATTGATCGTTAATCGTTGATCGTTCTGTACACAAGATCGTGTCGTTCGTTGTTTGTCGTTATTGTCGTCTTCGTCGGGTTTCGCGGAATCTTAGGGTCTGCAAATATCGCTTTGTCCCCCTCGCGAAAACTTCTTGTCGTCGTCACAAGCGTAGTGCCTCCTTCCTTCTATAGTGTGTTACGCGATCGTGTTGCTTTATAGTTAAAATAATAAATTCTTGATCGATATCAGGGCGAGAAATTCATTTCAATTCATTGTTATTTTAACCTCGAATGCGGTTGCTACAACCCAGGCTTTTATTTCGCATCAAAACATGCTGTCTTCGTATTGCAATGCGAAGCATTGCTTCGTTCTAAAATTGCTTCTCTAGTTACAAAAAAAAAAAAGAATTTTGGATTTTTCTTAATCAATTTTACAACAAACTTAAATCTAAAAAAAATAAAACCAACCGAAAATAATTCGTCAACATTTGATTAGTGATCTAATAAATAAATAATAAAAAAAAAAAAAAAAAAAAATACATAACAAACGCGAATATACAAATTATTTAAACAAACAAAAATTGTTAAATCAAACTAATAAATTGCTGAACAATAAAACACAAGAAAAAGAAAAAAAAAAAATCAAAACAATCAACGGCTGCGACACAAAAAAGTGATAAAAACTGTTGTACATAATACAACTGTGTTAAAAAGTGAGATTTACTAATTGAAAATAAATTTTCATATATTTACTTAAATTTTAAAATTCTTGTCTTATTCTCTTCGCTCAACAACGCGACCGGTTCTTAGGCAATCATCGTCGTATTTTTTTTAGATTAGAAGTGTTTGTGCTCTCGTGAAGTTCAAAACTCTGACATTATCTCATTCGTTTCGTGCCCTTATCAAAAGTATAAACTGAAAAATAATTAAATAAAGAAAAAAAAAGTTTAACGACAAGAACAAGAAATACTTAAATCTGAGCGAATTTTTGGAGGAAAAATTCATCCAACAAATCAACGAAAAGAAATTTTTATGAATTATTTCTTAAAATAACAGTGACTGATATTATTCGCCCAATAAATGGAGACAAGTGGTTATTTTTCAAATGAATGCAACCAAAGTTTTATGTGCATGATCAACAAGATGCTGCTTAAAGTAGAGAATACCTTATTGCGGAGCCATCGACAACGTGAAACTACTGGAATTAAAAAGCTGTATAATTCATTCTTTGTCTTATTTTAATCAATCGGACTAAAAAGGATTATTATAACAAACAAACTAAAAAAAAACAAAAAAACTATACAACAAAGTATCCTTCTAAATAATAAACTCTAACAAAAAAAAAAAAGTGCTACCTACATAATTTTTCTGATCTATATCCTTCGCTAAAAAAATATAAAAAAAAGGTGTGTAAAATTCATTAAACTCTGTCTATACTCGTACTTAGAAATTTTAATTATTTCTTTAGTGATAAAAAAAATAAAAAAAAAAAATCATAATATATTTTTAATCAAGATAAATTAGAATAATTAGTGATTTATACATATGCAATTCGTTATAAAGTGCCTTATTAGTTTCGTTAAGTGGAAAACATTTTTGTTAAATTCTCACATCCCAAGTGTATTTAACGAGATGTAACTATTTGAAAATTAAAGTAAATTTAAAAAATTTGCACTAAAAGAAAAATTTTCAAGAAAACATAAATTTATCCTTCCCGGAAGTGATCGTAGGACACATATCAACTTTTCGCCGCTAAGCTAAAAAAAACACAAACCTTTTAATATTACATACATTTTGTGATTTGATTGAAAATACATACATACACAAAAAAATAATATCAGTTATTGTGAAAAATCGAGTAAACAACACTCATTTCAACCATTTAGTGATATTTTATAAATATTTTGTTTGCCAATTTCGAGGAACGAATGGCTCTATCGCTACTTTCACATCCAAATTTTTCGGATTTACAAACGTTTCTTGATCCACTACGTTCCACGTTTGATTTTTCACTCAATACCGACCAAATGGAATACAACAACAATAATAATTCGACGATTAATCAAGTAAGTAAAAAGGAAAAAAAAAAAAAAAAAATACATTTTTTTTGCTATTCAACTTACAAAATATAAAGGGTGTCCCAAAATTCATGCCAAAAGTAATTTTGATCTAAAACACAGGTTTTCAATTAAAAATTGTAAATCTTTTATTGATTCATAAAGTATACAGTATAGGGTTATGCATGGAATATCATATCGGGTAATGCGTACTCTTTTGTCGAAATTTTCCATGCCCGTTATGCATAAATGTGGCTAAATTTCATTGATACAGCGCTCAATTTGCTCCTTCAAGGCATGGGTGGTCGTGGGCTTGTTAACATAAACCTTCGACTTCGAAAAACCCCCGAAGAAAAAAGTCCAAAGGCGTTAAATCGCATGATCTGGGCGATCAGGTAATGACTGATGCAGTAATTGAACTGTTTCTCGGACTGTATGACATGTGACACCATCTTGTTGAAACCAAATGTCGTCCACATCCATTTCTTGAAATTTGGGAACAAAAAACTGGATTGTCATGTCGCGATAGCGAGCACCATTAACTGTTATTGCCTGACCACAAGCATTTTCAAAGAAGAATGGTCCGATGATGCCTCCAGTCAAAACTCCGCACCAAACAGTAACAAGTTGTGCATTTGTTTCTCACAATCTCTCGTGGATTTTCTGATTTTCTGAACCCCAGATTCGACAATTCGAAATTTGACAATTAACAAAGTCATCAAGATGAAAATACGAGTAAGCCCTCTTTGAAAAATCAGCATCCATTTGTTTTTGTTCCATAATCCATTCAACAAACTCTCTTCGCTGTGCGTGGTTAGTAGGCTTCAGTTCTTGAATCAAGCGCACTTTGTATGCATGAAGATGCAAATCTTTCATGAGAATAAGCTGTAGAGAAATGTCCAATTCTTGACCACGGTGCCACAATTGATGTTCCTTGTCTCTCAACAACACTCTCAGGAACTGCTTCGATGTTTTGTGTTGAACGACGTCTAAGATCACTAATTGATCCAGTCGCCCTGGATTTTTTGAATTAATCTCTAATTCACAGTTGATGAAGTTAAATCACTATTCCGACCATATTTTGTACAAAAATTACGAACTGTATCTGCCAAACTTTCATTATTTTTAAAAAATTGCTCAACAATGAAAACGCGTTGTTCTTTCGCCTAGCACTCCTTTTTTAATAACCCTGAACTGTCAGCTGTCATGCTGTCCTTTTTTTCCGTTGGCAACACTTTACCGCACAAATGGCGCAAAATTCAAATCTTGCGTGAATTTTGGGAAACGCTTTATTCGTACCAAAAAAAAAAAAAACAGTGATTTTACTAAATAAGCACGTAGCTATGTTATATTAAAGAAAAACAATTAATAAATGTACGAAAGGTCTGAAATAATTTAGTAAAATGTATTAAGGCTCCACGTACTGCGAGTACGTGCGTGAGGAGCTGTCTAGTGTGAATATGCGGAGCGTTTGTTTAAAAAATAAAATAAAACTTCTTCACAGGACAGGTCTATATCACATAGCACTGTCTGTCTGTCTATTCGTCAGTATGTCAAATGCCCATAACTTTTGAACTGGTAGGTTTAGAGAGCTGAAATGTTGCAGTATGTGGTAAACCGTAAATGACTAGAAAAAAATTAATTGTAAATAATATTTTTTTGGTGGTTTTTTGGGGGAATAATGTACGCCAAGAAAATGACAAAATTGTCCACCCCACCATGTGATATCTATGTATTTACATATTAAAAGCTGAACTTCTAGGGAATATGTAAAAATTATATTTTTTGCAGTCCAATTTGTTGAACAAAAAACAAAGCAAAGGCGATGGTCACAGACTTCTATCTCCGAAAGTATTAACACGAAAATTTGAGAACAAAATTGAAAGCTTGTAAAGTCGTAAGATTGCGCTAAAAATATAAAAAGTATACTGCCGTAAGCAGTTTCCAAAAAAAAAAAAAAAAATTGGAAACGTAGGGTTAAAAATTACCCCACCATACTCGTATCTTACCACTGCTTTATCCGAATTTGATAATTTGAGTGCAAACATATTAAGTCTAACTTGAGGTTAAATCTGTTAAATGGTTCTTCAGTTAGATGTATGATAAAGATGATTTGATGATTTTTAAAACTCCTCCCCGTATCATTGCCAACTTCATCTCATTTAGATCATTTTCAGGTGAAAGAACTGCTGTACCAGTCTTAGGTTACGAGTTGAATTTCACCAGAATTTGCTTTGACGTTTTGTCCTATTCGCCGATGTTGTGTGTCCCTTGTTCATGAACTTCATTTTGTCTTCGTTTTGCTGCTTCTGTTTCAGTAGTTATAAATGCCTTTTGTACCCTTGATGTTGAATAAGTCGCAGGATAGCGATGTGTAGGAGATTGATGCCTGATGATTTGAGCAGTTCAGTGTATCTCCTTCTTTGATGGATCGGACATACGATGCTGAGATTCTATTTATCGGGCATACTTTTCTATAAAAATATTTAACATATGTGTTGGTGTATACACCGTTTTCGCACCAAATCATCCCGTGCTGCTTCAAATAATTCTGCATTTAAGCCGTCGGCTGCAGCAGCTTTGTTGGAATTGAACATTGCTATCATTACCTCACTCTAGTCAGGCGGACGGAAATTTTTAAGTTACATTTCTACTCAGTTTTAGGGCCTGATATTCTATAGGTTGTACTCATACTAAGTTTGCTCCAAAATCACCAAACACGATATCCTATCCTCTGAGGGAGGCATGAGCGCGAACCGTCACAAGTCGTTCATTCTTAACCTGAGACACAGTAAATCTTGCCTCGGGGGGCTATACGCCAGAAAAACGCTTGCAAATTGTGCAAAATTATATCGAAAATCATGGTTCAGTTCGCAGAACTTCCCGTGCGCATAATTTCGCGTAACGGATCAATGAATTGGCCTTCAAGATCGTGTGGTTTAACACCTTTGGATTATTTGCTGTAGGGATATGTGAAGTCGCTAGTCTACGCCGATAAACCAGAGACGATGAACGACATGGAAGCCAACATTCGCCGCGTCATTGCCGATATACGGCCTCAGCCGCTCGAAAAAGTTACCGAAAATTGGACTTCCAGATCGTGTTTTATTCGAGCCATCCGCGGTGCCCATAGGTCCGAAAGTATATTTAAACACTAATGGCATAAAATTATCATTGCAATAAAATTAATACCATGGCCATTACCATGATTTTTATGTATTTTCCTATACCTCTAATAAAAACACCCTTTACTTATATAGAGCTTTCAAAATCGGATCAAGTGTGAGTGCGATGTGGTGGGCGGGGTTTCAAAAATCGTTAAATTATCTTTATAATCCACCTAACTCTAGAACTCCTGACCGGTTTTTGAAAGAAATTAGCACGTAAAAGAGGAGGGGCATCGCGTATGCCATAGTTTTTGAGTTTTTTTT
The DNA here is from genome assembly GCA_963082735.1 of Pocota personata. Lineage (NCBI taxonomy): Eukaryota > Metazoa > Arthropoda > Insecta > Diptera > Syrphidae > Pocota > Pocota personata. The sequence goes on from OY720430.1 coordinate 190,986,396, forward strand.
TTTTTTTTGTTCAAAAACGTTTTCTATATTATATATATTTGGACGCCACAGAAGTTCAGCTTTAATTCGATATGTCGCATGATGGGGTGTAACCACTTTTTTTTTTTTTTTTTGTTGGGATACATTATGTCCAGACTTCGAAAATGTGGTAATCTGTAGGCGAAAGGTCAGGTGGATATTGTGGATGAGGGAAAACTTCGTATCCCAACTCTGCAAGTTTCGCCATTGATCATTGTGACATTTGTGGTCTTGCATTGTTGTGCATTAGAACTGCCTGACGTCTATTGACAAGAGCCGGCTGTAATTGGCGTAATTTACCATTCATAATCGCTACGCCTACACTGCAACTCATTAAATGTCTTTTTTTGGGAATTGTGTTTTAAATTAATAATAATAATATCTCTAGCAGTCAGCATCTCTGTATTTCATTAGTCTAGCCTATGTTTCCGATGGCCCTTTGTAATAGCAATTTTAGAATTCATTCCTTAACTCACGTTAAGTGGATTTATTTATTTTGTTTATTGTAATTTGTTTCACATTTTCACTATTGTGAACTTGCCCGGCTGACCTTGGATAGAAAAGAGAATTTTTGGACTTTAAATTTTGCATCAGTGCAGTATTTTAATGTTTTTTTTTTTTGTCATAACCTATCCAGGGTATGTTAAGTTTATATTAGACTCCCAAAATATTTGCGATCAGCATTAACAGTTATGTTGATTTACCCATGTCTGTCCGTCCGTTAATCAACACTTTTTGAGCCTTAAATTTAGTGTTAGGAACATGAAATTTCCTAGAATTAGAAGCAGTACAAGAGTAAACATTTTTTAAATCCATCCGCAGACACTCCCACTTCGTAAGAATTGTTGTTTTTCTCAATACTTTTGCTAGAAAGTGACAAATATTGTCTAAGTAAAATAAGTAGAAGTTGACATTCTCTACATTTCGTCCATACATAATACATAGCCACGCCCACTTTATGGGGGGGAGTTCCTAAAAATACTTATATTGGTTTTTCAAAACTATTTAAGGTGTTGGTTAAATCTTACTGTGAATATCTCTCATCATACTCGTAATCCGTGAACTTTGGTTACAAATTTTGCCCACTTTCTGCTAAGAAAAAGTTGAAACAACAGTTTTGTGATAAAATTTCTGAAAAGTCGCAAGATATCATTGTATCTGTTTTAAATAGTTCGCACCGCCACGTTCACTTTATTAGGGATGAGTTAAAAGATGGGGGATAGGGCATCATACGATCCGTTTTAGATTTGTAACTTTCCTGTATATTTTTTTTTTTTTAAAAATATTGTAATTTATCCGCCTTAAACCATCGGCCATTTTTATTACACTTGAAATGCTATTGGCTGTCACTTTAAATTCGACTTAGGTGCCGGTGAGCCACAGCTAAACTGTTTCCTGCTTTAGAAATTCGAGATTTGCATCGTTTATTACATAAGTGATCATCTTGGTAAGAATGCTTCGCTCGAACAGTGATGGCTAGTGCATCTGTAGCACCTTTTGGCTGATTGTGTTCGAATCCCAGTAGCGGATGAATTTGTTGTTCATTATTACCTATTTTTTGTCAGAAAAGAGTAAAAGAAAAATTCGTGTTTAAGTTCGTTTATAACTTAGTTCCAATATCTTTAGGCGAATCGAAACTCGAATAGGATTTGAATTACGTAACATATCATAAATTTAAAATAGGGTATCAAATATTTATAAAAATTTGTACATTAAATGTGGAAGCTCGCAGAAAACAACTGAGGTATATAATTTGTATGAGTTCCTTTATTTAATGTACAATAATTTAGCATCTGTTTGAGTTGTTGTTTACATTCACTCAAAATGTTATTTCAATAATAATTAAAACGAAAACCGTACCTAGAAATGAATTGAAAACAATAAATGTACTCGTATGTACCTACTCGTTCAAAACAATCTGAATTTTGTTACTCTGTGTATCTCTATTAAATAAACTTGAAACCAATTGCCCAACAATTAAAAAATACAACAAAAACTATAATCTTTAATAAGCAGCTACCTAATTTATCGGTATATATATTTTTATTATCATGACCCTTAAAGTAAGTATCATACTTAAACGATAAATAGATGTGATATATGATGGTTTTCTTATACGGATATGTATAGTAGGTATACGAGTACAGAACCCACGATATCATTAGGGTAAATGACCACACAAATGGTTGTATTTTAATAGTTGAACTTATCTTATAGATTGCATAAGCAAAGGTCAGCGTTATTATAATACCTATAAATGTGTACTTAATTCACTGATATGTACGTAATCAATTTGACACTTACCGAAGATCTTAAGTGAAAAACTTTTGGCATAAACAATTCAACAGCAGGAACCAGGTCATTAGCTCTTGATAATTTAAAATCCTGTAGACGATAACTTGAGAAAATAAATCTAATAAAAGAAATAAATCAATAAGTACACAAGAATTATACGAACATTAAAAAGAATCACTTGCCAATCAATGTAGCATTCAATATGAAGTCGAATGGAAAATGTGAATGAAATACAAATTAGAGTGAATGCAATGAAAAACGCAAAAATATTTGCACAGGTGCGGGTGTCAAGGGAACTCAGTCTAAATAATAAATTGTTGGAATATTCTATTCTGAAGGAAAATTTTGGAATTTAAACAAAGAATATATATTTTGACCTCGACGACAGTTTTTCTCATGGCAAATATGCCGCATTTGAAATTAAGTCATGTAGTTACTTACTCGTACCGAAGTATGTTGTAATGTGAGTCTATTTGTCAAAGTTATTTGTAGAGTGTGGCTTTGAGACTATAGATCAAACGACAAGGAAACAACGAGAAGTTTTTCTGAAAGGATGGAATAACTTACTTACTACAGGTTGAAATTTGCCATTACTTGTGAAGGGAAGCTTTTGACAATTTTCGGGTATACTTTCAATATATTGTCTTGTCCGTGGTACTTCCTATCGATGTTAAACTGGGCGCATCTTTCGATTGCGTAGACATCTGCTTGAAAGACGCTGGCTTCCGAGTATTTGATTTTGGGCCCTTATATACCTGCTCCAGTTCCTGTGGATCTGTTGTGGATCCGTCCGTCTACCACTTTATGGTATTTTGTTTGAGTTGGTACACCCAGACTTAAATGCTCGATTTTTTTTCCATATGGCTTGACTATATCATCCTTGGGCCAGGCCAAAAGCTGGACTTATTTGGAAAGTATTTCTCCCTATCTGTGTGCGATGCATTTTCCTTTCCCTATGCCATCTTTGATTATTCTTAGTATGGTTTCTTTGGCAATCCTTTATAGCACTAAGTATAGAGGTGTGAGTTCTAATATAATTTCCAATGCTGCTGGGAGACAGGTTATCATAGCCCCTGTTATGCAAACGCAAGCTAGCCTTTGTACTCTACCAGGGGTTTTCCTTGTTGTGCTCAGTCTGGTCCTTTTCAACCTATGGATAAAGAGGGCATATACTACATACTAAGATCGATAATTCCCTAGTCATAAATTACATGGTAGGCGACATACATATAGAGAGACGGAGCGGATGGAGAAGTGACTAACCTCCCGTTTAAGTACCTTGAATATGCTGCATATCCTTAAATATAAGGATATTTAGGATTACTCAAGATAATGTATTTGGTGAGATATCAATACTTTTTGCACAGATTAGGCATGTACCTTTTTAATTTAATAATTTAGTATCAAAAGCAAACCATCGATAAGCAATTGTTATGTAAGACTTCAGGTTCTTGAGGCATTTTTATTGCAAACCTATCTGCGTTACAAAAAGGCTTTCATAATAATAATAACTATTGAAATATATGTCCAATATTATACTTATCAACGCCTTAAAAATTATATTCCGCATTATGATATGCCAGACCCCGATCTCCGCTCATTTGTCCTTTGTTCACATCCCAAGAACTACCTCTGCACCAATTTTTAGAATTCTACGTCAACTGGATATATCGCATACGTTTTGACGACCTTAGAGCGTACCATCTCTCCGCTCAATTTTTTGGAAACCGAATTTAAAAGCTGGTTTTACTCATTTTGCCTTTTGTATATACCCCAAGCACTATCTTTGAACCAATTTTCAATGTTTTGAATGTACCCTACTGTCACACCTTTACCTTGGCCATTTTTTGGAAGCCATATTCAAAAGTGCAACTTTCTAATTTTGTTCCTTTCTTTAAAGATTTTCTACTACTACCTCTGTATGAAAGTTCAAGATTCTATGCTGACGGGAAGTACCTGATGATCAGGGAGTTCGTTAGTCAGTTAGTCCCAAAATGTTTTCAAAAGTCTTGTATCTCGGCAACTGCCAACCGTTCAGCAACAGGTTACCGAATCCTAACAATCTTTTTTTTTTAGTTCTTCTGAATCGGTTCTGTTCCTCGGTTAACAATAGCCAGACTTTTAGTTGTCGTTTGGACTCACCACACTACTCTATTGTGAGTATCGCAGCCAATTATGTAATTAGGTCGCCTGTCTTGACCTTGCAGACATTCACCGGAAACTATAACTTTTTTGTAGTAAGAGATTCCGGTGAGTCATACCCAATTACCAGGGTGTGTCAATAAGTCCCTGAAAATTAACACAAATTGTGTCGTCACCTTACATTTAATTTTTTTTTGTCAAGAATCATCTTTCAAAAGAACGCACCCAAATTTTCAGACAGATCTGTCAAATAATTTTGTTGTGGCAGCCATTTTATATAGACGCCTACTAGCATTTTCGTCAAAATGGAAAAAAGTGAATTTCGAGTGCTCATTAGACACCATTTTTTGCGAGAAAAAACTATCACGCAAACTAAACAAAAGCTTGAAAAATATTATGGGAACTCTTCACCATCGATTGGAACCATTCACCACTGGTTTACTCAATTTCAGTGCGGTCGTTCAAGCACAAGTGACGCCAAACGTCCTGGTCGCCCAATTGAGGTCACCACACCAGAAATGGTCGACAAAATCCATGGTTTGATTATGGACGATCGGCGAGTGAAAGTGCGCGAGCTTGAAGAGGCCACAGGCTTATCACATGGCTCAGTGATTTCGATTTTACATAAATATTTGGACATGAAAAAAGCTTTCCGTAAGATGGATGCTGCGTTTACTCACAATCGACAACAAACGCATTCGTTTGACAACTTCAAAGGTGTGTTTGGCGATGTTCCAGAAAAATTCGATTGAGTTTTTGCGCCGTTTCGTAACCGTGGCTGAAACCTGGATTCACCCCAACACACCAGAAACCAAGGAACAGTCAAAACAATGGACTTCTCCTGGAGAATCGAAGCCGAAGAAGGCCAAGGCGGGTTTGTCAGCAAACAAGGTCATGGCGACAGTTTTTTGGGATCCGCGCGGTGTTATCCACATCGATTACCTTGAAAAGGGTAAAACGATCACCAGCGCATATTACGCAAAGGTGCTGGATCGATTCCAAGCCGATTTGAAGCAAAATTGACCGCATTTGGCGAAGAAAAAAGTTCTGTTTCACCGGCGCACAAGTCCGCAGTCGCAATGGCAAAAATGCATGAGTTAGGCTACGAACTCCTCCCTCATTCAGCATATTCCCCAGATTTAGCCCCTGCGACTATTTCTTGTTTCCAAACATGAAGAAATGGCTCGGAGATAAGAGGTTTAGGTCGAATGAAGAGGCCATCGCTGAAACAAACGCTTATTTTGAGGGGCTCGAGAAATCGTATTAACATCATCAACAAATTGGAGAAAAGTTGGATGAAGTGTATAGAGCTACAAGGAGACTATGTTGAAAAATAAAATGTTTTTATACCGAAAAGAGTGTATTTAATTTTTCAGGGACTTATTGACCCACCCTCGTATGGCTGTCACAAAAATGACAGCATCTGTCCCCGCCCGCAAATACAACAATGCCTAATGTACTCTGATGTGGCACCATAGTTGCCTGCATTCTTTGTATCATTGATCTAAAGCTTCAGAATAACCGACTAATCTCTTGGAACATTGCTGCTTCACGTTGTTCGTTATCACTGTTGATTGGCTGACCGATTCCATCGCCACTACTTTGTATTCCGGTATATTTCCGATCTTTGTCACCGATATTTCAGTGCTTTCGGTCCAAACCTCTTCAAAGCCTCCCACTATTTTATTTATTTTTAATGTTTTTTTTTTAATGCAATTAGTTTTGTTCCTAAAAATTGCAGAGATATACATACATGTATTTACAACTCCAGTTTTTGGTTGCTAACCTCTTATAAGACTAACTTGGTATCTATAACTTTTTCGAGCCGCATTCACACACATTTATGTATGTTACTTTACAGTAGTTGTAGCTACTTAATTTAGTCCCCTTCGATGGCAAGGAAGCCAATATGAGAGAGTACAGCGGAAAAAATTAAAAATATTATAACTGCTTTTTACATCTACATACGAGTATTATTATAAATAAAATGTCAGAGATACGAGCATATCTGCTCATCATCAAATCCAAGTAATAAGATCCATGATATACGAGTACGAGTGTGTAGTTTCAAGCGCGAACATTTTTTTGAAAATGCCTTTTATTTCTTGATGGCGCCTTCAATAACTTTAGCTAAGCAAATGAAAAAATTCTCAAAAGAAGATAGTATGTAGTATATTTACAGAAGCATATAAGAGTTAATCCTCTTAGTAAAAATTCTAAAGAGCTGCATTCTATCATCAAAACTAGGAGGCTGGGGAAAGAAGGTGTCAATGAAAAGGATAATCTCCTGCAAGGAGGACCACTATCGTAAGTCGAGTGAAAAGCAAGGGTGACAGTTCTTGCTGAATAAACGAACAACATAATGCGGTTTAATGGCTAAATCCGACAAAGATCGAACTAGTTTCTTTTTCGGGAACTAAAGACCGAACCGGGTCCTTTCCGGATTAGTGCGAACTGGAAAATTAATCTTGAAGAAAAAGTTGAAGAATGCTAAAGGACTGATCAGAATGTGCATCTGCATTTTAGTCGCGAGCTGTCAAAAAGTTAAATGTACATAAAGTTTGAGGCTGTGGGATGAATTGTTAAGGTTAGTTTATTTCAACTTCTTGCAGCGCCGCAAAATATTTTACGGCTTCAAAATTTAATAGCCAACTAAATTCCGTTCCATATAATAGCAACCCCTCGGCAACGTGACATGACTCAGACTACAGTTTTATACCTACCGAATATCTGTACGTATATAGATTATGTATAATTTGGGCAAAGTCGTTTGTTTGAAAATTAAATGTCAAATATGTGAATGTCAAATACTAATTCTACAGTGATATACTCGTACACATGAGTACATATATTAATTGTTCGATTATTCGGTTTCAGCTCTTTACCCCTGGGGGATCTCCCCCAGAGAGGGGATATTGACTTCTGTAGGAAGGGCTTTAATGCACAGTATCGTAATTAAAGCAAGCTGAGCCCGTTGCAAAATCAAAATTTTACGGGATGGGATATAATATTATTTCGAAATCGTTGGCATATACATATATTTAGTTCAATTCAGGGTAAACAGGTCAACATACAATGGATAACTTAAGATTCTGTAGTATATGGTGGATATACAAAATCAAGTCATTTGAATTTCTGTAATGTCCTAAAATGTTATATAGGATGTACATAGGATAAGTACATCTATAAATAGCGTAATATGCAACAGTTTATTTTTTTTCTAAAGTTCAATATTAAATTTTCGCTACCCAACTCATTTACTGATTTTGAGCCCCCCTGTAAGTTATTCGCTCATTAAAAATACTCACTAAACGTTAATAAAAAATGTTGATACTAATTAAACAGAAAACGTTATGAGATCTATTTAATAAAAGTTTCTATAAAATTATTTTATATGTTTGAAAAAGTCACATTTTTTAAGGTACGAGTACATAAAGTACATAATGGTACACGCATTTTTGGTGATAAAATAAAAACATATTTTTTGATTTACTTTTTCTGTAAAACTTTTTGGAACCACTCTTGTATTGTTTTTGGCCGGAGTCTTGTTGGAAAGTCTACTGGTTATTTGAAATCAATTGTCCCTTCACAACGCCTTCCGGAACATCCGTTTGGTAGATTTTTGCCAACGTCTTCGTAGCTGACTCCCCATCAAACCATCACAGATGCAGGATGATGGACCCGTTCAACTAGTGGAATGAGTGCTGATGCTTCTTTGGATGACATGGCATAAACTCTGTCATTTTGCTTATTGAACGATTCCTCAATAGTACAAATTTGTTCACCCTTGATCACAATTTTCCTGTAACTGTTTTACGCGGCATAGAGCTTTCGATCTGTCATTCCGTTTTTGCTTTAATTGAACTGTGAGTAAGTGGCCAGTGTGTCTTTTATATGCGTTCGATACACAAAATTCCGGGTGATTGCAAGCGGTCGCAAGGAACATATCACCAGTTTCCATATTACACTAGTGAAGGCTAATTACTACAAATATTTACGAACAGCTTTTGTGTAAATCTTTTTTCGCGTTAACTTAGTATAAATGTCAGTCATTGAATACCTGTCAATATATCATAGAATGGGCGCGTTCAATACTAATTTCACAATGAGTGCGTTTAAACGTTTACCTATATTTATTACATGACTAGTCACATAAATTTCTTAATTTTTTTTAAAGAATACCAATGCCCACGCTAGAGATTAGCCATATTTCACTAAATATAATTTACTGATCTTGATAAAGTATAGTTTTCAAAAATTTATTTCTTTTCTTGAACAATCTAAAGTGTGTGAAGTGCGATATCAAAATAATGATCAGTTTTGCTAGATATCTTAATTACTCCTAAATAATAATGGCTAACGGCGAGAGAATACACAATTATCAATACATGCACTTAATATTTACCTCATCGCTTGTCAATTCCGGTCATAAATGACATTAGCGGTCACCATGTATGGTGTTAATTAATGAACAAAATAATTATTGAATAATCAGCAATTTTAATTATTATTGCTCATCAGATTGTTATTTTTGTTATATGACTTCAAGAACGTAATGGAATTGAAATTCATTGAAATAATTCTACCTTTGCATGCGATGTGGATGCTTAATGGATTATTTTATAAAATACAGGTTTGGAATGCATATATTTTTTTTTTTTTAATTTTTTTAAAAACATTAATTATCATTAGGGGGGAAATTTAGGATCAGTCATGTTTGTGTTATGACCAAGGCCATAATTATGGCTAGGAGAGCACATAGTTTTTTTTTTTTTTTAAGTCACGTGCTGTGATGTAGATACTGAAACGTCAACAAAAACAAAGTGAGTGGGTTAGTTAAGATTTCAGGCCTTTTGTAAGATGGTGCTTTTTTGATTTAATTAATTCCTACTATTGCTGTTACCGTTAAAATTGGAAGGTTTCTTCAGAAATATTCGTATTTGTTTACGTATTAGACATAATTTATTGAACTGCTAGCGTTTCCTTAGAGATGAAATACTAGTTCCTCTGAATCGAATGTGATTCATTGTTGTTATGGTTAAACTTGGGCCGAACGTCACTATTAGCAGACATATTCGTACATATGTATGTTATTAGAATGATGAAAAGATAAGCTAAACCAGATCGAGTCATAGCAAGAGTTCACTAATATTTTTGGAAATTAACGCTGTAGTAACTTAAGTCATCTATGTGAAGACTATCCAGGTGAAGGTAGTGTACAAAGCTAACTTCTGTACGAACAGCGGCCGGCACTTTGGAATTCCATTTACACTAAACAAACTAGTCCACGAATATTGCCCTCTAAGTCGACTCTGAATAATGACACCAGGTCGAGATGACCTTCTGGACATCAATATTCCGGCCGTGAAAGTCTTCAAATCCATCGCCACTTCGTCTGCAAAACTGGAGGGAGAGACGTTTGTTGGTTGAGGCCCAGGTTCACCTCTGACTGTAGCGCCATCTAAAGTAAAGTCGAGATGATTTTCAAATTTCTAGCTTATAGCCCATTGAATAGCTCAAATTTCGGTCATACCTCGACATTTCAAATAAATAAAATGCCAATTAAGATATACTAATTAAGAGATACTAATTAATAGATGATAATTAAGAAAGAATTGCGGGTTTGCCGGCATTTTACCAGATATTTGATTATTTCGCCACTAATGGCTTTTTCCATCGCTTTGAATAGTTTGATCAGCAAAGTTATTAGACGGTTGTTTTGCGACGAGCAGTTCTTTCCTTTTTGATTCCATATTAGAATGACATAAATGGAACACTAATGGATTCATCACCGTGTCTATCTGTCCGTGAGCCTGCCACAGGCTTGTATCTTTTCAACCGTTTGAGAGCTGAAATTTTTTCCAAAAAATAATACGTGGTGGACCAAAAATTATCAGGAAATAAATTGTGAACAATCTTTTTGTAGGGAGTCATTTGGGCACCTCAAGAAAGAAAAATATTTTTACTCTCTTTGAATCCGACATACGAGTATCGAATTAAGGCTGAATTCCCAAGAATACCAAAAACATAAAAAATTATTTTTTGTTTGTTAAACAAAAGAAGTCAAAGCCATGGTATAGGAGATTCAAATTTACCTCACCCCTCTCTCTATCACTCTCTCCGAAATAATTAATGCACAATTAGAGCGTGGAAATTTCACAAATCTTCTGGACACAAACAGTTCTTTAAAAATATTGGAATAATATTATTTGAAAATGTTTGAAATCCCTCCTTATATCTTACTGCCAGTCCATTCGATTTAGACCAATTTCAAGTAGAACTTCGGACGTATCAGTTTAATTTTACGAGTACATGACAAATTTCATCGAAATTTGAGTTAGAAGGCTAATAAAGATGATTTAAAGATTTTTAAAACCTCACCCTGTACATCACACTCACACTTGATGCGATTTTGACAGTTTTTAGTTAAAATGACATACTTATCATTACATACATGTCCACTCACAAAAAAATACAATTTCATCAAAATGTCTTTAGAGGTTCTCGACAGAGCCGTGGGAGAACAAAGGTACACTTAAAATAACGATCCAGAACACTGACTGGGCCAACTCGCACTTGACTAATTTTTCCAACAGAAAAACAAATATATTTTCTGCGTGTAGGACATAAAAACAATCTACAAAGAATAGATGTTAGTTATGATGCACAGTTTCTAAAGACTAGGGTTTATATACCGTCAGGCTGCTCTCCAATCGATACTTTACATCTGGCATTGATGACTGCACTTCCGGAATAGTTCACACTCAACTGCCATCTCCATCAGATAGGCCGAACCCCATCAAACTTTGGCTTGCAGACTCAAAAAGTTGGCTAGTGGTTTTACTTTCCAGCTCGAAATAGGGTAGCTACTCTCATCCTCAGTTTCCTAGACAATAATAAAACCCGGTGATCGAGTAAAAGGAAAGGATATATGTAGCTCCTTCTCAAACAAGCGACTATAATCTGTAATCTGCTGATTGCAGCGAAGATCCAGATTGATACATTCCAATCATTGGTAAACCAACAGGCAACTTAACATCGCGTCGAGGCTTTGAATTGAACTCAGTTTTTCAGATCTCATTATTGATGTATGCATTAATGTCAGAGTTTAACTTATTGCCACGTATTTAGAGTTTTATGTAGAATATTAGAGAAAATGCTATCAACACCATAAGCATGAAGCCATTTTTGGGGCAAGTAAAAGGCTCCCTGCCATTTGGCATCTGTCAAATCCATCTGTCATCCATTTGACAATATGGATCGCTTAACCACCGGCTGCTGACCATAGAATGTGCTGAACATATGCCGACTGGGTAGGTATTGGAAAATCAAAAAGTTGACGTCGATTTTTTGAACATCTTCAGTGATGATGCGTATTTTTCGCTCGGCGGCTACGCAAACAAACAAAATCGCAGAATTTGGGGTTCTAAGAATCCAAATGTGATCGTTGAGAGGCAATTGCATCTACCATGGGTGACAGTTTGGTGCCTTAGATCGGCGGTTTGATCGGGCCGTATTTTTTTTTTTTATGAAAACGACGAAGGCGCCACTATTACGGTAAATTATATGCGCTATGGTCAAATAATGACTAACTTAAATGTGGGCGGTATGTGGTTCCAACAGGACAGGTTGGACAGACAAATTCGGCTTTATTGCACGAAAAGTTTCCCGGCCATTTAATTTCGAGATTTGGCGATATCAATTGGTCACAAAGATCATGTGATCCGACCCAGTTGAATTCATTTTTGTTTACGTCGGTATTTCTCAGAACTCATATCTTTATATTGTTAAAGGCGCCTTCAATAACAAGGAACGTTGCAAAGGTGTATGCGTACAAATGATGTATATGTGTGTACATACATATGTATGTAAGTAATCTAAGAAGAATGTATTACTTTCGTGAATTATTTTCATTCTGTCAGGGAGTGAATCATTATTAAATCTTTCAACAATTTCGTTAATGTGAATGCATTGCGGGCAGTCAAAGTATAACCGGTATCATAGTTCCAAATAAGCTTCATTTAAACCACTTGAACAACAAAGGTTTACTTTTTAGTGTTACAACTTTTATATGCTGCAAAACAGGCAGTTCCCATCGAATCGAATCACTCACACGTTTGCTGTTGAATCTAAAACGCCACTGCACCACTCATGTTACTACTCAACCACGCTTCAATGACGTTGCTATTATGTTTCATATATTATTCTAGACAAATTATTACAAATCATAATACACTCTCAGTCGTATCTACTACCCATAAATATAATACGCAGTCTCGAAGAGTATGGAAAAACCTTGATTCGTTGTCAGATTATCTGCTTGAACGCGAATGAAATCAATTTGACGTTACACCCATTGTTCGATGGCTTAATCAGTTGACCAACTTGTTTAACTCAAAAACAAATTATTCTCATTAAATTTTCATTGAATATCCCGAGCACACAGTTTTAAGTCGAAATTATGCGCAACGTAAACTTAATAATTCTGGGAAACTGAGTAAATTGGAAAATGCTTTGTTTTTGCATTGGGGATGGGAATGTGGTGCTATTATCTGTCATAGGGGTCAGACGATTTCTCTAATCAGTTAAGTGATAATTTTTCATGTACAAAAAAACGGTTTTGAATTCAATGAAAAATATGTAATACGTAGAAGGTTTTGAAGGTTCCTGCGGTTTATAGGTTATGTTGATGGTGAGCACATAATGGCATACGTAGACGTCAAATTATTATACTAATTAACATGCTTCGCTAATAATGACTAATAAATCGTCTACGTGGAAAGGTAATAGGAGTACAAATTGTAGAACAATTTGCAAGGTTTTCAAAATTGTTTTTATTAGGCTGACGGAAAAGACACACTGCCTGTAGATTTAGTATGTATGACTCATTGGCATTAATCAAAACGATTTTTGTTTTTTTGGTAATGATCGATGGAAATCTACATGCCTACGAATAAACGAGTTTTTCTAGTTTTATTCTCTTTTAAGTCTTAAAAGCTAAAATTTTTAATTTTTTTTGTTGAGTAATTTAGCTGCCGTTTCAGTAAAGAATTTTGCAGAAGAGGTTGGGTTTAAGTGTGCAATCAATTAGGGAACAACCAGGCGATGACTGTTTTGTGGGAAATGACATACAGGGTTATTCATTTAGAGGTTGGGGTTACATATTCCTGCTATATAGCATCTGTCAAATCCATCTGCCATCCGCGGTGACAGAAAGTTAATTTTTGACTTTGCCATTTAACCACAGCTCAACGCATTCAAATTGGGCGCGTTCCAAGTACACCAATTTTGTTAGTCGCTGGTAGCAAAAACATGGAACGCACAAATAACACACTTGCACTTTCATATACCAAATTTTAGTAAACACTAATGTTTTCAATATCCAACCACAAACGAATAAACATAATTTAATTCCACAATTGTTTTGATAGACGCTGGCTTTTTTTTATATCTAGTGACCCTTCACATTTCTCCTGTAGCGCTAGTAGCGGAAAATTTTGACGGCCCTGTCATCCTGGTACAAAATGTTGTTTTGCTACATTCTAGCAGAGTGCTTGGAACGAGCCGATTGTTGCATCTTACTACAAAAGTAACAGTTCTGTAATATTTGTGTATCGTGATTTAAGAACAGTAAACGGAATTTGTATTGTAACCACACAATTAACGGTATTTTACTAATGGTCGATTTTGAAAAAAAAAAAAAATGGATTTTTTCGAAAACGGTTTCCGAAACATAAACATAAGCATCTGATTGAGTTTTAAAGAAGGGTTCCAAGATTGGGAACAGAGTTTTTTTTTAAAGGAAATTTCCAAATTCCCGAGCACTCAGACTCAATTTTATGTGTCCATTGTACTATCAGGCATAACTCCTTTTGGTGTAGCGGTTGGAGAAGCTTAGATGTTATTTGATTCTCTCTTATTTGTTCGGGTGGTTGTGGTTGCTGTTCCTCTGGGCTTGAACCTGCACAGTTCGGGTCACAAGTGAACACACTGCCCATTACAACATGGCCACCTCTGGGAACAGAGTTGTTAGGTCATTTTCGTTATTTTGCCATGAGCTCTGGTAAGTTTTCTCTTTTTTTCTCATTTCATGTAACTAAAAACCCCACCATTTTTCCACAAAGTAATATTTACACCTCAATGTTCGAGATGGTACGAGAAAAATGAGAAAATGTGGTAAGAAACTAAGAGAGAAGTTATTTGGTGCCCTTAAATGTTCTCGATTACAGGCATTTGGACATAGCCTGCGATTTTTTAAATGAGAGAGTATAGATTTGAGACGGAAAAACGAATCATCTTTTGAAAGATTTTTAAAAAGGAAAAACTTTACCTTTTCAGAGGTAGAAGGTGTCAGATTTTTAAACTCATTTTTGGGAATGTGTTAGATATATCATAGAAGAAATAAAAAATCACTTTGAAAGCATTGAGGAAAAACAAAAAAGTTGAAAGCTAAACTTTCCACTTTTTTCGGTGACCTTCAATATCTTTGAATATCTTCGGTTCAGTATACCTCTTCTATATACTGGGCATCTTAATAGTCTGCATTCGCACACAAAAATGTAAGTTTGGTTTATATCTTTAAAACCAAAAATAATTAAGGTCCTTCAACATCACCACACGACTTATCTATGCATTTTCTACAGCTTTGTTTATAAATTTTGTTCTCCTAGACATAGAGTTTTCTAAGAAAAATAAGGTTAACTTTCTTTAGAACGAAAATTCCAATTTCACCTTAGATTATGAGGCCACAGACCATAGATAAGAAAGGTTAGTTTGTTAACTTCCGGTTAAATTGTAATTTAACTCGAGGTTATGTTTAATCCTGGGTTATTTTTTATTGTTAACTCAAAAGTATTTGTTGAGTAATTGTAAGTCATCCGAATTCTTTGGAATTTTTCAATATTTTCTCGCAATTTTAAGTTCGTCAGTAACAGTCTTTTTGGCTTTTATTTAAAAACACAGGTACAAAATCATGGAGGGATAGTAGTAAGGGATGTTCTATTTTCTTCAAACCAAACTGCATAGAGAATTACAACCCATTTACTTATTGCCAGTTGCGGACAATTAACTGTTGTTATTCACAAGTCTTGACTATTAGGATTAGTATTACTATCATAATAAATACATAGATATCATTATCTTGTCATCAATCCACCCATACGAGTATAAGAAAGTATCTTGCAATCCTTACTAGCTTTGAGTTAGTTCTTAGACTTGCTAATACATATGTATGTATGTATGTATGCATATCAAAAACTCCTTTGGGCAGGTGCAGGCTGCCGATGTTATTTGAGGACAAATTAATTAACTAACAATTTGAGATATGAATACGTATACGTCAGTAGCCTAATTTTATTTAATAAAACTACCTTCAGCATCGACAACAGCCTCATTTTGTGTGCGGAGACATGACCATTTCGGAATTAAATTAATTTGTTGGCCATCATTTGGCAATGGCATCCTTTAAAGCCTGTTCAACTATTCCCCACACATAGAAATCCAACGGATTAAGGTCGGGTGAGTTAGGTGGCTATAAATTTGGTGTGAGTCGTCGCCGCAATGTGCGCTGGCGCAGAATCTTGCTCACACTAACTATCGAGTACTTAAAAACTAACTCTAGCACCTCGATGTACCTGGCAGCATTCACTCGAAGACCTTGTGGGAAAAAGTAGGGAGGCATAACACTTGCAACAAAACGTCTAAAGGCTCTTCACACAGCCATTTGTCATCTTATTTATTGACCTTCTGGTTATGCCCGAAATTCCTTTCGTCGGATAAAAACCTCGTCTTTTTTAAGGAGCAGCTTTCTTCGGAGCACCCGGGAAAAACTTAAACGTCTGCTATCAACGCGATCAACACTACGTTTAACAAAACATGTCTTCAAGACATGTCCTATGTATATATGTAAATGCCTACTCGCACTTCTCTCCAGGATCCCTAAGATGAAATGCACAATCGAATTGAAGGTATTTGTTATACTATTTCCTAAAACTAGGTCAATGTGCTTTATAATTGATACACATAACAATTCCCTTCAACCATTAAATAACTACATATCTTGCATATTTCCAACGAACATAATTTAAAAAAATGCCGGGTTAACGTACTATAACACTAGAAATATGGCTAGCTAACCTTCGGTAGACCAACTAATTTGATACATTGAAGATCAGATGAAGTTACCTATCGACCTCATCGGCATTGGTGGTTCAAGGGAGTACAAAATCAAGGTAATAGGTAAAAGTTGTGTTTACTTGCCACTGAAAATATGCTTCAAGCTCTTTCAAGTCAAAGTAATCGTACCCGATTGAGACTTCTTCGATTTTTATATCTCCCTTACGGGAGATTTTCCTTATTGTATGACCGCCACATCTTTTGGTATTTTGACTTATTTTTAGCTTTGACTTCCCCGCTCGTGATTCACAATGATAATTTCGTTACTTAAGAGTCAAAAAAGTTGACACATGTAAGATCAGGTTAGACCAGTATCTGACTCCATTTCAATAATAAATCTTTTACTCACTGTGTAATAAATATTTAAGAAATTAATTTGTAAATAAGAAACATAATGAGAAATTTGCCTTAAAAAATAAAAACATTGATCAAAATTATCGCAGAGAAACGTTATCTGAGGTAATTTGTGGTTAACGGCTATAACCCGAGAATCTTTGATTACAAATTTAGTGAATAAACACTTTAACCTGAGATATTGGGTTATCGCGTTAATTTAATTCAGAATTCAAATTTAACCTGGGGTGAAGGACCTGAACATGATTCTGTTACTAATATCTCTTATTTTCGCTGATTTGATTTTACTTATTAAAAAATTCAGAAATTGCTTCGACTATTTCATTGTCGTTATTCAGTGAAAGTCACTATGTTCATTTGCCACAAAAATTAGAGAAATATATCTTTATAAACAACAAAAACCCTGCCTCTGTAAAAGCTCCAGAATCCTATATACCTTCTGATCAAAAAGTACCCGGAATTTCCCATTCAAACAAACAGCGCTTGAGATATTGTCAAAAGGTTTTTTTTTTTAGGTTGGTACATCTGCCAAACAGATATTTGAGCGCCAGGTGTCGGGAGTTTGTGCGTGATAGTTTTGTAAACAAGTCAGTGTTTGTTGTGTTCTGCGAATTGTACTGAATTTGTTGCAGAAACAGCATCGCATTGATGTCGCTAAAGAAATGATTTCTTTGGGTCAAAATGTTATCGGTGGCATCATTACCGGTGACGAGACATGTTTTTATGAATATGACATCAAAACTAACCAACAATCATCGGAATGGCGCTTCTCAGACGACCCAAAACCCAAAAAAACCACGACAGAGTCGATCCAAATTCAAGGTTTTGTTGACCGTTTTCTTTGATTGCCGTGGTGTGGTTCACTAGAAAGTCAAAATTTTACATCTGGCATTGATGACTGCACTTCTGGGATAGGTGGCTCCGCTTGTGACGGATCTAGTCGAATTGCATGAAAATATGGGCCAGTGATGCGTCCTCTTTCACTAGGGGTGCGAATGAGGAGTGATCATTGATCAGAAAGAACTACCTCGGTGACAACTTTTGCGCAAACATTGACATCAGTGTTCCAGAAACATATGTCATCCAAAGGATAAGAAGCCCACAACTCTTTTCAGTTAGATAATTTATAATTCATGCGATGGTGATCCTATTGTCCTATCATTGGTGTCATTAGCGGGGGTATTGGTAGAAATTGTAAAAATGTTTATGTCCGGCTTTGAAGACAGACGTTTTTTTCGAAATTATTAGGAAATCCTGTGGGCTTGCTACTTCATCAATTCTATTTAAACATCAATGCCAATTAGTATTGTGGATGTTATAGTCGCCTAGGACAAAAGTGTCGGGTGATGAAATTGTTTACAGTCTGGCCGGTTGATAGTTATTTGAAGAATGATAAAGGTTGAATGAAAACTTGGTGGAACCATGAAAAACGAGTTCCAGCCATATATTATCGAGAGTAAGCCAAATCTGTTCGAGCAAATGTACAAAGGCAACATTTGAACTGAAATCTGGTATGTAGTTCTTTGCCATAGCAATGAAAATATGACGTCCGCAATGGATCAAGTTCTCTAGTATTAAAATCCTCAAAGTACTCAGCCATAAAAAGGAGTGAAATCTAAAAGTGTACCAAGCTCAATTTTTGCAATACTTTTACAAATAATTTGTCACATCTCTACTCGTATTTACTTGCGTACATAAATGGACTTAGACAGTAGTATTCGTAATTTTTGTGTTAGAGAACTTGGCCTTTTTCCTCCTTTAAAGTTTTCAGTTAGATACCAACACTTTTTGAAAAGCCTAAGTACATTTAGAGATCTTGCCAAACAAATTCCTCTCTAAATTCTGTTCTTCCGAGGGTTAACAAGCTGCTCGAATGACATACAGAGCTAAGACTTTGCACACATATAGTATGATCCCAAGGACCGATTCTTAATGTTCGAAATGCAAAGTGTTGTATAGTGTCCACAATATATAATTTGCTAAGAAATTGGCTTCTAGAGGGCTACAGAGGCTATAGAATTGGGTGGCGCAAGAATGTCACTACAGTCAAACACCCCAGGATGATATATCTTAGCTTATAGATAGACGACAACTTGCGTTGAAACAATTGAAGCTTTGATTACCTGTCATCGACAGACTTATCCACTAACATAACACACATCGAAGTGATTACAAGATTAAAATAAACGTGCCGTGGCTCAGTGGTTAAGTGCGCGATCACTGAGCAAGAGGTTCAAGGTTCGAATCCAAGAAAATACAAAATAAAAAAAAAAGTTTTCTAACGGTCCTACCTCTCGCGAATGTCTGACAAACATTCGAGAGTAAAATTGTCATGAAAACCTTCTCTCAATCGAAAAAAAATTGCCCTTGGGAAACGGCATAAAACTGAAGGTGCTAAACATTGTGTGTGGCTGCGAGATGTTAGGCCAGGCCTTACATTGGGCTGTTAGCGCCAAAATATTATTATTATTATTATTAAGCCATCTCTATAAACAACTAAAAGCCTACCTTCAATATCCTATGTAAGCTCACCGGCATTGAATGTGGTCCAAACACGAACTGTGAGTTATTGTCCGACTTTTATAGTTTCATTGTTTCTAAGAAGTTTGAGTGATAAAGAAGAAATCTATATAATTGATGGAACTTTAATAATTGCATTGATTTCGGCAAACACCAGATCATACCCTAAAGATGTCTTTCTAATCTGTTGCTAAGGGATTTCTTTCCAAGCCGCCAGTATTGCACCTTTCAGTCCGCGAAGAGTGGATGGAGTATTTGGTTGAACTTAAAATTGCGGAGGTAGTATTTCACATAATTTGTTACGTCTGGATAAGAACCAGTATATCCTTTTTCTTTTATCCATTAAGATCAACCGCTGCACATACATATTTCTCACTGGTAACACTTCGTTTGACTACAAGCACCCAGAACTCATACTTTTCACTTCAGTCGCATTTGTTGCTGATAAATCACAAGTTTCAAACATAAGTATCTCGAATCGATTTGTTTTCATTTGTAAAATTAAAAACCTTACTCATCACAACAATTTTATTTTATAGTATTTTTTACACATTTATCCACAAATTGTTATTCACTTTTAAATGTACTCGTATTGTTGAACAGTCACTCAATCACTCAAGCAATTCGCTTTTGTTAATCTGATTACTTTGCCGAATCTCCATCGATGCACACCTTACACAAAACTCTGGTTAACTATGAACAACTGCATCTGGAAGTGATCATTTTATACGTGGAAAAAATCCATTGCAGAATTTTCAAGTGGCAATCTAGCATTAACTTGTTTTATCCAGATTGCGTAAATACTGGCTGATGTACTTTAACCTGTGCAAATTCCCATTAATGGTACTTATACGAGTAGCACTTGAACTTGAGGTTATACTGAATTAAAGTTGGACTATCCAGTTTCCTCTAGTTTGGGGCACATTATCCAAAAGATCTTAAGCAAGGTGTTGTTTCATTTCGGTGTAGGATGCAACAATAATAATGAGGCGCATCAATGCATCTCAATTTTTATAGCGTCATTCTATACAATTTATTGGGGCTGTCAAGCATGTATGTGATGGGAATCTCCTTCATTAGGATTCAATATGTTATTAATGTGAGCTTATAATGATTTCTAATTTAAAGCAGATGCATTGTTGGCATAGTAATTGGTAATTCTTATGAGATTGTGACCGAAGAGGAAATAAATTAAGCAATTCACTTGTTGTCACAAAACTAGATTTTTCCGATCTTAAGTTGCGCCTCTGCTGCCAGTTGCTAGTTGTTAGATGCTCTTTGCCTATTGCTCTTGTGTGAGAGCTGCCTTACCGAGTCCATATATTCAAACACTTACTTACTTAAGGTGACGCTACAGTCTGGGGTGGACCTGGGCCTTAACCAACAACCGTATCCAGCCAGTTCGATCCTTAACTAGCTGCCTACAGATTTGCACACGAAGTTGGTGCTTCCTTTATCACCGGGATGGACTCGAAGACTTTCCGGGCCGGAGCGTTGACGTTCAAACGCCCCACATATTCTAGCCATCTTAGGCGATGGATTTTAACCAGTTTGACGATACAAACGGGGACAAAAATCACTCCAAGCATTTTTCTAACCAAGGGTGTTTCATCATCCTTTGATAACGGTCATGCTTTTGGTTCATATAGCCAGACTGGGATGATGAGGGTTTTATATAAAATCACCTTAGTTGTCCGTGAGTAGTCTTTGCTATTCAATTTCCTTCTTAGCCTAAAGAAACATCGGTCGCCAAGAGTAATTCTTTGCTTGATGTCATTGTTTGAATTTACAGCGGAGCTTAGGTAGACAAAGTCCTTAACTACTTCAAAACTGTATCTGTCTATTGTGACGTTCTGTCCAAGTAGCCGAAGTTGACTATCCTTTTTTTTTGCCTTCATTAACCTAGTCCCCATTTTTGCCGCTTCTGATTCAATACTCCTGAAAGCATCACTGACAGCCCGCTGCGTTCTTTAAATTATGTCAATGTAATCGGCGTACGCGAGTAGTTGTACAAACTTTTGAAAAATCTTACCTCTGATGGTAGCTTGTCAGGAATGTTAAAACTAAATATGGGTCTGTATAACTCGGTTCTATAGACGCTGTTATTGGTGACTTTAAAATCGATGAGAAGGTGATGAGTATCGATTTTGAGTTCTTGAGATTCTCCCAAGATCTGCTGCAATGTGAATATCTGATCTATGGTGGGCCTTCCTATCAAACCACACTGATACGGATTAATCAGATTGTTGGCAAAAGGTTTAAGGCGTCCACATACTATGGCAGATATTGTCTTATACGCGATGTTGATACACTTCAAAGGGCCTCCTTTCCTGTGGATCGGGCAAACTATGCTGAAGTTTCATTCATCGTTGAGTTGATGTATGCTCCGTACTAGATCATCCTCAGCTGCTTTAAAAAAAACTCGGCAGTTAGGCTGTCAGCTTCAACAGCCTTGTTGTATTTAAGCATCGATATTGCTATCTTTACTTCACTTTAGTCGGATGGAAGGAATTGTGGATGGTCATCGTACGGATTGAATATCTGCATGACAGCGAATTTAGTCTACACCGTTATTTAACAGTTCGCGAAGTGATCTTTCCAAATTCTCAGCACCGACAGTGACTCTATTTCTAGATCTCCTTCTTTATCCCTATAAGCTTCTGTCCGGGCTTTGCATCCTCTTGACATGCTATTTTTACTTCACCCGCTAAAATACCTCTCCACTGACGTGATCTTGCGCTTTTGTAGATAATTGATTGTTGGTCGAAATTCCATAACCGATATAAGAAAATGAAGGAAGTACTTTTTGAGATAGTCAAGTTTGAGATGAAAATCAAGCGAAACAAATTTCCTTTTTTTTTTTTATATTCGAACCACTCTAGCTTGAGAAAGAATTTTCAAATCACAAACACTTTTATGAGATGTCATTTCACCTATTAAATTGTCTTTCCAAAATTATCAAAACAAACTTCGAAGCCATGACCGTTAACGAGTTATAGCGTGACACGTTATGGCATCTATAAGTCAAGTTAAAAGATAATCTTCTTCGTTTTCTTACAGCGAAGTTATGATCCGGAGTAGAAGGATCACAACCCTCCCACTTTGACCTCAGGCAGTACCGGCAGGCTTACCGGTTTCGGATCACTTCGTCACCGATGCCAATCGAATGCTGGTGTTTTTGCATTTGTGTGATCCATGGCTTGTAAAATGCCAGAGGAGAAGGAAAAGTAAATAAAATTTACAGAAACGGATCACTCATTGTCGATGTTCAATCAGCCCTACCAAATCCGGATTCTCCTTTTTAAACTCCTCCTTCCATGCATTTTCAAAACAAAATTATCACTTTTACGACCATTATTATCATCAATTAAAAGTTTCAGTAGAAGAACGTCCATGATTCCGTAAAACAATTGTATTCCGTAAAACAATGCTCTATCAGCATCAACTTTGTTGTGCATCAGCACGCAACTAAGTAATGATGCCTCATCGATGCGCTTATTTTACGTTTCTGAATTTACCCGAATTTTCCAATAAATACAGTAAAAAATTTATGTGAGACTTGTGATGTTTCGCTTGTATTTCTTAAGTATCTTGCAAAGTAAAAATTTTACATAAAACACACTGTTACGTTATTTGTAGTTCATTGGATTATCTTTCACAGTGTGACACAAAAAAATAAAATTATTTCAGCATTTCGAGGTTATCTCTAAATTAGCAGAAAATCGTGAGCCACGTGTCTTCGAAATGCTCTAGAACTGTATGTAGTGAATATTTTACATTCGATTGAAAGCAGATTGGTGAAAATAGAGCCAAGTGAAGGAGATGTTCAAAAAACATTGGTAAAACTCCATAATAGCAAAAGTCGGACCCAAGTTTCGAACATATTTTCTTTCTTGAAATAAAATGCTCTACTATAGGCAGCGGTCCCTATTTAAAAAAAAAACACCCTATAAACAGCAGGGTAGAGTAAAAAATTTTTTTTTTTTTTTCGAAATTCAAAATGCCTGTGCCACAAAAAGAATGTCATTCATTCCTAAAAGATTTTGCAAGCACTTTCGTTTGATACCCCCACATGATCTATTTCAATAAACTTGATTTTCGTAATTTCATCCAAATGTCACCTACTGTCCGCCATATTGGATTTATCGAATGGGCATGTAGCCAGTGTTACCCGTGTGACCTTTTTTTATAATTTGCACGTATTAAAGGGGATATGAATACCCTTATACTAATTTTTAGAACACGTACGTTTTTGTGGAAAGGGGAAGAGACAGAGAAAGACAGAGTGGTGTGGTTTGAAACTCAGGTGGTATTAAGTTTCTGTAAACTCCAAGGGTGGCTGTCCAGATAACTGGGGGGTTTTTTGTTTGTTTTCGCTATTATTGTCGTTGCTTATGATTCACAGTATTTTTTTTTTTGTCCTCCATTTTAGCATTTTAGCCATATGAACACCCTACTGCCAGTGTTATGCCTTCACAGTAGAGTTGACTTAGCTTTCGCAAGTGATCGACTATTTTATTTATTTCATGCGAAATGAATAGATGATTCTTGACTTCAGGATTCGAATCGTGAATCAACAGCGTGACAAGCGATGATGTTACCACTACACCACGGCCAGACGAATAATTTGATGCTTTAGTCGTTAAAAGCAGTTCAGCTGTTTAGGCATGTAAACATAGCCATACAAATAAATAAATATAGCCAGGAGATACATAATCCTCCTTTGGCTTTGCCGTAGTCAAGCAATAAGTAAAAGAAAGACTGGTCGTTATGTGGTTCGAAATGAAACATACCAACTTTTTTTCTATTAATCTGAAAATTTCTTTCCTGCATAGTTACCTACTAAATAGAATATTGGATCCCGAATTGTATAGGTATACCTACGCCAAAGTCCCACTTCTTAGATCCTTTTTTCAAAGCCCTTTTGAGAAAATCTTAATTCTTTTTTTTTTTTTTTAGCCTATCTTAATTCCTATCTTAATTCTTTGTTTTTTTTTTTGCCAAAATTCCACATTGATATTAAATTTTGTCTTTAATTTCAGCATTTAACACACAACAACAACAACGGCAACAACAATCGCAACTACAATTTCTCATCTAATCAATCACAAAATGCATATAACAATGATTATGACCAAGTGATAAATTTTGTTGACTCCCCACCAAACTCTGAAGAATCGTGGACAGGTAAATTAATCAAATTGCCATCTTAATGTTAATTCTTTAAATAAATACATAGAACCAAATTATTAGTATACCAGTTAACATGAAGAATTAATTTAAGATTTATTCGATAATGTAGACGAACAACATCAGCAACAACAGCAACATCAGCAAACTACTAAGATCCCAACCATCGGACCAACGATTATTGATGTTCAAACAATTTACGGACAGCAACAACAACAGCAACAAGCAGCCGCAGCAGCAGCGGCAAGTGGACAACGTAAAAGGCGAATGGATTGGAACTCCCTTGAAATTAGCCAAAATGGTAACAGTGGCACCAATGCACAACCAACTGCGTCCAAGATTCCAAATCTGACGAACGGAAACACTGGCAACAGCAACACCGCCAACAGTACCGTCAACAAGGAAAAGGAAAAGAAGAAACTCTCCAACGGCACCGGCAGTGGTAAGTAACACTCCTTACTCTTTTAGATACATTTCGTACTGCACCTGAGCGACTGCTATTGCTACCGACTGGTGTTGTCTAGGATTAAGGCGGTTCACACTAGTTTTGGCTATTTACTCGTATGCCATGTATTCATCTACCTATCCGATTGCAGGCAAAATGCAAAGTAACTTCGCTCTCGCAGATGCAAGATGCAGTTTTTTTTTTATTTTTAGAACGAAGCTAGTGCTCTAACAGGTTTTCATTTTCTTCGAATCCGTATTTATTTATGCGTATTTTTGTATAAAATGTGTGCAAGCTGTACAGAAATACGATACGACGAAATTCGAAAGTTAACTGACCCCTTGGGTGGAGCTGTTTCATTAGGGTTTTGGGTTTGCGCATCATATTTTATGGATTTATGCGGAAGAAAATTGATTTTTTACCGGCGTGGCGGTGTGGTTCGAAAGGCAGTGGTAACACTTGCTGGTGACATTAATTTTATTTTAAAATTGGCTTGGTTAAATCATGTACACATATGGTGGAGGATGTCTATACTATTTTGCATTCAAAGTAGATAGAGAAACAAATGTGGTGCACAGGTTTCCACAGGCTCATTGAATCAAATTTATTTACTAGATTTATAGGAATTACATTACAACGATTTTTCCTCACTGAAATGGTACGGAGCCGGTTAGACGTAGTCAGTGGGCAGATTGAAACTGCCAATGACGGGAGTGGTGCTGGAATACACTACGCACTAATGGGTTTATGTAAATTTTGAAAATTGTTCTCACTTTATTATGGGAAACTTGTACGATTGATTATTGGCATACTAATTTCCTTCATACGAGTACTACGACAAACTGTTGTATACACTGATAGTTCTGAGTATATCAATGTGCGATACATAGTAAGGTAATGCTTAGATACTTAAAGGGATTTTTTTTATATCCAATCCAATGGAGTTTTTTTTTAATTTTGAAATATATGTAGTTTGTAACTTAGAGAAATAATAACAATATACCCCCAAAAGTACAAATGTATATTTGTGATCAGCATCGAAAGTTGGGTCGATCTAGCCATGTCCACCCATCTATTCGTCTGTCCATCCATATTCCATTTATGTAAATCCTTTTTAAAAACCAAAGCAGTATAAGTAAAGCAATTTTGAAAAATTGTATTTCTTCAAGGAACAGAATAATATTGACTTAACAAAATATATAACTCTGCACAAGCTTCGCTCGTCTCTGTGGATATAATCTCGTAAGCGGTTCTTAATTAGATTAACGAACTCAAGGACGATTACTACACCGGTCCTGATGCCATAGTTCGAAAACTATGTATAAACCAACTGACCCAAACCATAATCGCCCTGTTTAAAGTATCAATTTTTCAAGGAGTTTGCCCAGATTGTTCAAAGGCTCATATATAATATTATCCGTATCTACAAAAAGGCTGAAGGCTGCAAGAGTGAAGTTTACAACTCTTGAAGTATACACATAAATACAGCAATGCAATGCTTTTTTCACTGCAATACACTAACTTACCGGAATTCGTACCTTACACATTCAGTGTAGTGGAAGATGGCAATGAAATTGACGTTTTTGTCACAGTAAGGACTTTGATAAACAAATTTATTCTTTTCAAACTAAAATTCTTGGTTTTAACCAGTGCAAACCACCAACCATTTTTCTTCAGTAACTGATCCTGTTATAGTCACTTCGGGTGTCCCTCAAGGCAGCCATTTTGGGCCATTAATCTTCACCGCAGCAAACAAAAAAAAAATCCATGCGGAATACATCATCAGGGACTCTGAATTATCTCATACTGATAACTCTATTAGCAGGCCTCTGCATTACCTTTGTAAGGCTCCTCTCCGAGAATACTAGCAAAATTTGGTCGTGTTTTTATGAAGTTCATGTCAAAATTGTCAACTTTGCAGCGCAGTCTTACCACCCTACAAGCATTTTGTGAGGCTGACTAACTTACAGTCGTTAGAAAAACGATCATCAGTTGTTAGCTAGAAACATTCACTGCCGCGACCTGCTGCACATTTTTCAATACTATTCCCCGTAACTTTAGGTCTGTAACTCTCTTTTTGGAATCCGAAGCAATACAAGTTCAAAAATTGTTAAAATCAATAAAAAAAAATTTTTTGCTAGAAACTGAAAAATATTGCCTGGGTAAGATATGTAGACTTCGAATTTTTCTACATTTCTTCCGTACATTATACATGGCCACGCCCACTTTTTGGGGCGTTTTCTTTAAAAAAAAAACATCCATAGATCACTCTTTCAAAACTATTTACGGTGATAGTTAAGTCTTATTGTGAATATCTCTTCAGAATCCGTGAACTTCGGTTACAAATTTTGGGAGCCACGCCCATTTTTTGCTAAGAAAAAGTTGTAACAACAGTTTTGCAATGATATTTCTTAAAAATCACGGAAATATCCTCTGCATAGAAAGATATCATTGGGTCCATTTTAAAAATTTCGCAACGCCACGTTCACTTTATTAAGGGTGAGTTAAAAGATGGGGAATATGGTTGTCCGCCTAAAATGATCGGCCATGAAAAGCTATTGATTGTCACTTTAAATTCATCTTAAACTTCGCACTTTATTGAGTATTTTAGCATGCTCCAATTTGGTTGAGGTCCCCTTCTAATGCGTTGTCCCTCTGGGTTAGATTCGAAGACTCTGAGGACCGAAGCGTTGATGTCCAATCTTTCTGATTAAGGCAATGTTGCAGTACACCTCGTATAGTTAATCACTGAATCTTCTCCTCCAGAATTTATCAACGCAAACGTGACCGAATATCTTACGAAGAATTTTTCGTTCGAAGCCACCAAGGATATGTTCATCCGCCTTCGATAAAGTCCATGTTTCATAGCAGAGCTGGGATGATTAAGGTCCTATATAGAGTTGTTGTTCGGAACAGGGCCTTCTTAGCCTGAAGAAGCAGCGATCGGCAAGAATTATACTTCGTTTGATTTCTGCGCTGATGTTGTTGGCAGATATTATAGCGGAGCCGAGGTAAACAAAGTATAGAAATCACATGACAGCACATCACCTTGTTTAAAAATCCTTTTTGGACATCAAAGTTCTCGGTAAAGTCATTACCGACCTTTATGGAGCAGCAAACATTCTCTGTTGTCATCCTGCATAGAAAAGACGGCTTCAAAAGCGATGGTGGGTATCGGTTTGGACATCTTGGATTTTTCCCAGTATCTGCCGAAGTGTGAAAATTTGGTCGATTGTGGACTTTTCTGGCCTAAAACGGCACTGATACTGGCCGATCAAGTTGTTGACGAAAGGTTTCAGGCATTCACACAATACTGCAGATAAGATCTTATATGCAATGCTCAGAGGGCTAATGCCTCTGTAATTGGCGTAGTTGATCTTGTGATTCGGGCAAACGATGTTTGGATTGTATTCATCTGACCAAATTGTTGAAATGAGTTGATGTATGCCCTGTACCAGCTGCTTTACATAGCTCGGCTGATAGGATATCTGGGCTAGCAGCCTTGTTGTACTTAAACTTGGATATTGCTATCCTCACTTCATTTTGTTCAGGTGGAAGGAAGTTTCTGCTATCATCATCTAGGTTGGTCTTTTTCGCTG
This sequence comes from Pocota personata, assembly GCA_963082735.1. Taxonomy (NCBI): domain Eukaryota; kingdom Metazoa; phylum Arthropoda; class Insecta; order Diptera; family Syrphidae; genus Pocota; species Pocota personata. The sequence continues at coordinate 191,015,133 of OY720430.1, forward strand.
TTAAACAGCCTGCAGAAGTGATTTTTCCATATACTCAGTACCGACTGTGACTCTATTACAAAATATCCTTTCTCATCTCTACAGGTTTCTCCTTTCCTTTTGTTAAAACTTCTGCATATCATTCCTGGAGCAGAAGCTCTCTATGTCCTTGATCGCGTGCTTCTCATGCTATTTCTTTTTCTTTTGCGTGCTGGTGTTTCTCTCGCCTCTTCTGCTTGTAAAGCTCGCGAGCAGCTCTTGCCCTTCTCTGCAGAGCTGCTTTGTATGCCTTTTGTTTTGCTACGTGCACTTGCCGGCTTCTTTGATGGTTTTTGGCATCGTTGCCACGGGTCTTCGGCACTTGGTCCTGACGTCATTTGACTTCTCGAAATATTACGGAATACACGATCGACAAAGTTTGTGGCAGTCAGTTGCAATTGCAGCTTTTTGACGTCATATTTTCTAACAGTAGTTCTTCATTGTTGTGGTGTTTGGTATATCCGCATTCGTACCAAGGTAGTCCGAGTCTATGTTGGCCGCTCGGAAGGTTCGGACATCCAGAATACTGGAGGCGTGCCCTGCATCGATCGCAACGTGGTCTATTTGGTTGACAGAGAGAAAGACCGCAATGTCCTCTTATGAATATTGAGGTGAGAAAACTGTCTGCTGGCTATAGTGCAAAGTCAATAATCCTAAGCCGTTTCCAGACGTGCTGTCATGTAGGTTTACCGATCGAATTACCAAAAATGTATCCCTTTCTTATTTTAGTATTAAATTGGCCTAACATGACTCTAACGTTATATTTAAAACATTGTTCGTACGTCTTGTCGAGGAGCTCGTAGAAAAACTATTTGGTAGCGTCGTCTTTTTCCTCTGTGAGGACGTGAGCTAATGTTTGCGAATTTATCCCTGATTCAAATTGTTATAAGACGTTCACTTACATGTTAAAAGCTCAAGCCTTCTTGCCTAAGTCTGCCGCCTGTAACCAAGCCGCACCCAAATAAATACTGCTTCTGCTCTCTGCAACAGTCACCGTAGTAAATGTCACAGTTTTTCAACCATCTTTTGTCCGGCCCATCCCATCGCATTTCCTAGATTATCTGTTTTATAGCAATCTAGGGCCCCCGCTAATTGTTCGGCTGTTCGACATTCCACGTGCAGAACAGAAGGAAAATTACCTACCTAGATTAGTAAATTTTGGGGCTAGAATGAAATTTCTGATTAGTACTGCTGTTGTATACACAGGCATACGGGCGATTTATAGAACTTAGATTAGAGGCGTACTTTTTTTAGTACCATTATAAAGGTTCTCATGTAATAAAACTGATCACAACCTTAAACAAATCGGCAAAATTATTTGTATTTTTTTTCTGAGTCATAAATAGCACGGTTTCGCACAAGCAGCAGACCGTAAGCTATTTTCTGAATTTGCTTACCAATTCTATTAAGGATAATACGAATTGATATTGAAAGGAAAAAAAAGTGTCCAAATTTGCTGAAATAAATAAAAAATAAAATATTTATGACTCAGAAATTTATGAACGTTTCTTCACCATTCCAATAAACAAGTAAATATTATCCAACATAATATGCCATAAAGTCTAATAAATTCAGTCTCACACAGTGTTAATTTAAAATCGGGCAACACTTTTTTCCGGTGTAATATTAAACCTTCGTATTTTTAACGAATTAACACATTTGGTTCCTCGATCGAAACCACAACAGATACGAGTATGGCAAACATGAAATTTACTTAAGTTCTTATTTTGAGCCTGCAGAGATGTTTTGAACCTTAACAATATTTTATCACTTTCGATCACTTGAGAACGATCATTGTCTGTTCTATTGAAAGCAGGAAACACTTCAATCAATATTTTTTTTCAAAACCTTCTGTCGGCAGGCAGTGAGCAACAAAAGAGGGCATTCACTGCGTCAGAACAACAACGATAGCTCCCACTCGTCAATCTTGTTTACCCAGACATTGCAAAAATAAAACTCTTAACACGCTAGGTCGCCGTCAAAAAGTATCTATAAATTAACTAAAAATAATGAAATTACCCGTTTTATCTAACAATTTTTCCTGATAGCGTTGTTCTAAAAATACCTCTTTCATTAGCGAAAGCTTTTTTTTTGAATTCAAACAGAAAAGCTTTTTTCGATTTTTGTCGGAACTGCTAATTTTGACAGCGCGGATAAATTGATACGCTTTTAGCCAAAACAAACGCCAACAGCCGAGATTTGGAGCCGTAGATCACGCCGTGAAATTTTAATCAGATGACGCCAATAGCTACCAAAGGGGTATATAATACGAATGGACGTATTTTAAATGTTAAACAGCATGGTACCCAAAAAAAAAAAAGAAAAAAAAACTTAATAATCGGCAAAACGAGTTTAGAAAGTCTCACTCGGAAACAAGATACACGGCGGGACTGATGGTAATGTTCCACATTCATGTCAAGTAGATGTTCGTGGGCATTTCTTTACGGTTTCATTGATTACACGAATGAATGGTTTGGTTTATTTGACAACTTAACGGTTATAAGTGCGGGAAGTTTTTGGAGTTTTGTATTTTTTTTTTTTTTTTTTTTAGTTTGGTGGAGTATCTACATCAACTTAAATGATTCGCGCACTGCGTTGAAAACATGTTTCCGGTTGAACTTAAGAAGGCCAAAACAGAGTTTAAGAAATTATTTGTCGGTCAAAGTAATAAGCACTCATTTGCATTTAATGACGCGTTTAAGAGCGGTTCATTAGCAGGGGATTTACTTAAAAAGAAAAGGTGCTCAAGCCTGTGACTGAAGTGGGACAGATGGATTCGTGTTTACAAAATTATGTAAATAAATGATCTTCTATCTATTGACGGTGACGTCTGGGAAATTTCCCTTGAATTATAAGTTGTTTATTTGTTTTGAGAGTTTTATGAGCTTTAGATGCCTTGTAGGGTTTTTTTTTTTTTTTTTGCTGATATAAATGGCTTTACGTCGTATACTCTTATTTTAGAGTTCCATTGCAGCAGATATCTCAACGAGTTTTCTGCCAACATGGTCTAAAAACATCGCTTAATTAGATCATTTGTTCATTTAATGTTTGTCTTACAGAAGCTAATACGAAAGCCGCCTTCAGCTTCAATCAGCTATTCCATTACTGCTGAGATTCATCCTCTTACGTTTCGGTTAAATGTGTTTCATTGCTTGGCTTAGAAAACTATGCTGTTAACGTACGTTCTCATTATGTGACCCATTTACTGCCACTTTCGGGTTATGTTGCTGGTAAATCTACCAAAACTCAAGGATCACTCTGTCGATGATGCGGTGATTTCACCCTTGAACTCTGCAATGAAAAATCAAACGAATACTGATTTCATACAAGCCAGGCCATAGACTTTAAACCTAATCAACTTGTACTACATACACGCAGACTTAGGTTTGTACGTCCTTTTCATCGTAAGTAGTGTATATAGTCACCTTAAAGTCTAAAATGATGGTTTTGGCAGAGTTTATCTTAAGCAACACCAGATTTGTCTCAAATCGGTGGACATTGGGTGCAATTCCATAATATGAAGTGATTGAGATGGTTTGTAAGATTCCATTGCAGCCAAAGCATTCGGAAGAACTTTATTCATTACCGCCTGTAGTAATCGCTTGATCTCTAATTCCTCCAACAGGCAGCGTACTCCTTCGCATCACCAGTTTGACCGGAATTCACCTCCTACGTTATCGACCGTCATACGAGGACTACTGAACGCCTTCTCGAAGTCAATGAAAAGCAAGAGTGGAGATCTATACTCAATAAAGGGTCAGGGTCAAGAATAGCCCTGTGAAAAGGTATACCTGTCGTACGAGGAGTGGTTCTTGTCATTACTACTAAAGTTTGAACTCACTCGTCTTGCAATAATGATGTTAACTGTTGCTAGGTACACTTCCCTATTTCACATAAAACTGCACAACTTGACAGCAAAAGATGATATGAGCAATGCTGTATCACGAACCACCCCCTCTGCAGTAAAGTCAAAGTTGATAGGTGAAATTGAAGGTGAGGTTCAAATGCGTCTGTAACACAATGTGTGGCTCACTTGTCACCGTCTGATCAACCAGGGGCCGGCTGCTACACACACAGGTGGTAGACAAGGACCCACCTCCCTGTCGAACGATGCGATATCGCTACAAGCATTTCGGGGAACTGTGTTATAGGTTCGCCTGCCCTGAGAGAAATTTATTAAAAAAAGGTGTCGATGTGGCAAAACAGGAAGACCCACAAGGGAAACCGGCTTGCTAAATGCTAATTTTCAAGAGTATTTTTCAAATGTTCCTTAACACGTTCGAGACTTATTTTAACTATTAATATTTTGACGATTGTCGGAAGCACGCAGATACCTCTCCAGTTGTCACGCTTCCACCATTCGTTAGCGATGGTCTCTATAAAAGCTTTTCCTATGATTGCATGCAGAAGGTCTGCTAATGTTCACGTAAAATACCGTCAAGCTCTGCTTGCTACCTTGGTTGCTTTAAGTACCTCGATTGCATCATTAATCTTGTCCGAATAGGTTTTTTTGACTTTGGGGTCTACCTCGATCCACAATGTTGTTTCCAATCCATCCGGGTGCTAACGAACGCTGTGACCACCCATCAGTTCTGGCTGGTTTTGCGACTTGTTCAGCCAGTGCGTTGAAAAAATGATGTCATGGCATATGCAATACTGGACTTTAAGTTGTTTCTGCTCTTCGATCCGTCTTCAGAGATCTGCTTGCATCCCCGTGCTATGGCTACCTTGTGATCTTTCGGCAATCTTTCTGCTCCGGTTACAGTAGGTATGTTTGTATGTACATTTTATACAGCACTTGAATAGATTTCTATGTTCCATTACATAGCGTAACTCTTTCTTAAGTAATTTTATACCTAAGCTATTGCAACATTACGAGATCCTTTAGAAACCGAAGGCAGATATGCTTGTAAGCCACCATATGATGGTTGTCTCGTTCCACTATGATATCGGGTCCACTTTTATTTCGGGTATCTAAACCGTACCTAAGCCGCCTACTAGTTGCAATATGGTCAGAGGACACCCTACTGATTTTGTTGGTGTGGCTAAGATCTAAAATCTTTCACTGTAAAAACACTGGAAGAACCTGGCATAACCTAAGTATGCAGATGGATATTAGAAATGCTAGAGAAGTGCATAATTACGAGTACATCAGAGTTAGGTGCCAGTGTAATGGAAATTCCGATAACAAGAGAACCACGGGTATGTGTAAGATTGGTTGCCAACGTAAATAATGTACCCATAATCGTGATGGCTTGCCGGAAATTTCTCCCCACCTACAGGAAGATTTTACAAATAGCATTAAATCACCTACTTAACCAAATGGGTAGCTTCTTGCAGTCTAGTGGCAAACCCGACCAAGATCGAACTAGCTATTTGCACTCAAGAGCGACCATACAGGGTTTGCCCTACCCAGAATATGGCATAAGTTACTTTCTCTGTCAATCATTGAAACTATCTGCACTTAACTTAAGAAGGTCACACCGCAACTGTAGACATAAATCTGGGACCAGCTCCAAAAATTAGGCACGAGTTGTATGCAGTCATAAACAGAATAAAACTAAATTACGGATGCTATGTCTTTTGAATAGGAATGAAAAAATCCAGAAACTACACGCTGGTAACTAAAGTACAGCGGTCAACTCCTAATGCAGGCGTCGAAATCATGCTGCAGAAAATGCTGTATACCTCACAGATCTCAGCAACAGTTCAAAAGCCATAACAAGACCTCAATCCTTAATGCATTGTGGATGACAGATTACAAACCGACTATCTAACCCTGACTTTAATCGAGTACCATATCTGAGATATCTCCATTTACATATGGAGCCAAGCAGCGGTAGCTATCACTTGAAGTCGAAAATAATTTAACTCTGTTGTACAGAACCTTGGGATCTGATGAACTGGCCAGGATGCAGTCTGACTGAAATGCATCACTTCACTAGCAGATGCTAGATAGAAAAATATCTAAATCTGCAAAATACGAAATTTGTATGGTCAAAAATAAATAACGGCAAAACAAAGATACTACTGTCTTAAGCAGATTTTCTATATCCGTACCGTAGCAACCAGAGTAATGACGGGGTACAATACAGTAGTTGCGGAGATCCTGAGGTGAAGCAATGTACCTTTAACTTCTTGTTCCAATGCTCTAGTTTAAGTAGATGTTCCGAGGATCGCATGAACGGGCAGCCATACCGAATGGAAAAATTGATCTTCGAGCAAGCAGTGCAGTACCTATCACTCAATCACACAATCGAATGAATTCAACTATCGATAGTTAATAACTGGATGATTAATTTTTTCATTCAGTGGGGAATATATACATACGAGTACATAAAAAAAAAATCTGTAAGCGGATCAGTTTCGGCTCGTGACGTATGGTATCGGGAGTTCATATTACCAAAAGAAACATTTCGGGATATTCACACTCAAGAACAAGTATTCATAATAGATTTTCATTAACTTTGGATTAAATTCAATCCTTGTAGAGGATTGCGTACATATGTTGTAATTTTGAAAAATTGGTTTCGTACGGAACACCGTTTTCGAGATATTCCCACTCAAAAGTTTTTTTTATTTACTTCAGGGTAAAGTTAGATGTTTTGAAACATTTCATACCTAGAATTTTGGAAAATTTTAAATAGAATTTTAATAGAATTTTGATAAAATAAATTTTATCTTATAGAAAACTTCAAACTTTAACATTTCAGTCATAATGATTTTTTTTGTACGATGCAACGTTTTCGAGATATGTATTAATTTGCACTCAAAAAAGATTGCTGAATGAACTGAGATTATCTACTTATCTAAATTGAATGAAAATAGTAATGAACTAAGTTGTTGTTGAACAAGTCGATAGTTTTCGTTCGATATTTCCCATCAGTAGTTCATTCACGGTACCACTGACAACCTCAGACCTATCTTTCACCATGGATGTTTCTTCATAGCTATAATCAGCACTTAGTTAGTTAAAGAAACCCTAATTTTCATCTTAATAGCTGAAGCGTAAAACTAAATGCTTGTAACGTTCCTTATACTTGTCCTAAATCTGGCCATCGAATTTCGATCGCTGAAAGACTTCCATATGCCTTTACATGTGTCTTGAGTTCAAAGTAGAACTACTAGTAGAACTTCTTATCAACAAACCACCACTTCCGAGCCGTTTCATGCTTGATAGACGTATCCACGCGCTGCAGATTTTCTCAATCCACTATTGTATGTTCATAGTTCACATTACGAACGAATTATTCATCAAAGACTATAATCAATCTGTTACTTCATATGAACAAACTCTTATGTAGTCCCAACCACCTAGGGATAGATCAAATATAATACACTTTCATGCCATGTGAACGGAGGCTTTGCGAAAGGTTGCAAAGTTCATGATCAGTATTCCAGTCATCATCATGTTCTTCTTTTCTTTTTTTTTTGTTTTGTTATCAACGACACCCGACAGTCTGACGGATTTATACATTTCCATGCAAAAGACCAAGAATCCAAAACAACAAAGTACGTCAACAGAATCAACTCTTCGCCGTGTTTTCGCTTATCAGCTTCAAGTCTGAATACACATGTATATCCCTGTGATAAGATAATCTCAAATCCACCACTTAGACAGTAAATTTAAAAAAAAGAAAATCATATTTATTCAAACAATTTTCGACTTTAATGAAAACTGCCACCGGGCTTAGTATTGGCTTCCATCTCCCGTGAGATAGCGCCTCGATGACCACTCCCCACCCCTTAATCCCGATTACAAACGTGCTAAATGGGTCGTCAACAGGGTCAATACGGCAGCAACGCAGATAGAGATAATAGGCACACTCACATTTTCAAGCAACAGACCGCGCTCACATTGACAAAGCTCCTTTTGTCACAATACAATATTAAATTCTGTTTGAATGTATCTATCTACAAAAGGTTAGGTATTTAGATCAATCTACTACATACCAAATCCGTGATTAAATATTTTATTAAAATTATTGTGGCCCGATCTGTCGGTTTGCTTGCATCTATATAAACACGGTGTCATTTATTTGCTTTCCCTTTCTCAGCGAATCTGTCAATTTTTCAAATTTCGGTGACATTTCGGTTTTTGAATGCATAAAATCGTCATTACGCATCTATGTATCTATCAGCTGTCATTCGTGTGTGTATGAGTGCGTGTGTCTGTTATCAGTTTGTCAGCTCAAGTGTAGTCGGAGTCTAAAAACAAATAAGACAACAAATAAATATCTATAAAAATATTAATTCAACAAAAAACGGCAACATTGCAACGCAACAACAGTGGATCTGTCAAAGAAAACATAATTAATCTACAAACCCAATACACTTGCAGTAAATAAATGTGTAATCGATTTGATTTTGCACAGAGTTACTGTCAACAAAGCCTATAGATACTTTGCGTCAAAGAAAGAAACACACTTTTCTACTACACTTTTGAACATTATCACGGTTGATAACTTTATCGGAAAGTCAACGCAAAGAAAGTTCATCACGGTGTATTTGTTTTTTTGAAATAAATTTTCTATTTGTTTTTGTTTAACTTTTATTGCTGGGCGCGCAAAAACAGTCTAAACGTGTATTAATGTCTGATTAGAAGTTACAGACTTTGTGTGAGTGTTTTTCTTGATTTTGGCCTGGCACCCGGCTCTCGGCCTCCCCGTATGAAATGCAAAATTTTTCAAATCAGAATGATAACAGCCGACGTTTTTGCAGATATCAGAGCATTGTTGGTATGTGTGCCACCAGAGAAGTATTATTTTTTTTTTAGTTTTGTATTGGTTTCTGAGTGTGCAAATTGTTGCGAATGAGTGTGTTTTTTTTTTTTAAATTGATTATGTAAACTTGATACACCTATAGAACCGCGAATCATATACTCGTAATATAGTTTTGAAGGAAAACAAATCGTTATTTGTGGTCTTTGCAGTTACATACTTGTACGTTGGCAGTTAATTGCGAAACATAACCTTTCAAAAAAAATGTTACCATTGAGTTCAATATACGATGAGCGTTTTTAAGATTTATATCTTGCAGAGCCGAAAATCAGATCAACTTCAGCTTATATTACCATCATATGATCCATACGTAGCTTTAATCCATTCAAGTCGCCAACAATCCGCAGATATGATTTCACTATCAGGACGGATTGCCTAAATCTTGTCCATATTCCCTAAATTTGGACCGAGGTTAAACTTGCCTTCATACCTAAAGCAGGTAAAAGCTCACATGTTGACCCAAAGGATCTTCGACACCATCCGTCTCTCTTCCTTCCTGCTAAAAACGCTGGAAAATTATTTGATGCTAGATTGCGCACCAGCGTCAATCCAACAAAGCTATTTACGTCCCATGCGTACTCGTACATGCGTACTAAAAAAGCGAATCGATTGAGAGGGCCTGGCACTCGCACGTGTACACCATTGAAAAATCACTGAGCATCAAAGAGTATACCCTGGTAATTTTCCTTAATACTGAGGGAGCTTTTAACAATGTCAAATCAGAAGCGATTACTAACGCACTCGTATGTTTTGGAGTCGAGTCTTCGCTTGGAGCGTTAAACAATCAATTACTTACAGGCAAGATTATTATCACAAAGCTGGGCGGAGCATCGGCTCGTCGTCTTATAAGTTACGGCACACCTCAAGGTAGTGTCCTATCTCCTCTTCTTTGGAATTATGCGGTAAATGAGCTACTGGTCAAAGTGATCGCTTATGCAGATGACGTTGCTATTGCTGTCTTCGATAAACATCCAACTCTCAAAAAGCTAGTTCAATATGCTCATGGCCTCAAAAAGCGGATTAACTATAAATCCCCCACAAAACCAAATTGGTCCTCTTCACTGGGCAATAAAAGGTACCTTCTATAGAGCCTCCTACTATTAATGGCACCAGTCGCACAAAGCTAAATGTGGGGGTCTTATTTTTGATAGTAAATTAAACTGGAAAGCCAATTTACTAGAACACTTTTATAAAAGCTAGCGTAGCTCCTTACTCCTGCAAAAAAGCTATTGGTTGGGGATTGGGTATGCAACCCCTTAACACACTCTGGCTATACGTGTCCGTTATCAGGCTTATACTAATATCTGGCGTGATTGTCTGGTATATGGCTCTGGAGAAATCTGTACACCTCTACCTTTTACAAAGAAGCACTGAAAACCACTATGTCAACAACATTGAATATAATGCTCTATCTATTACACTTAACCAGTGTTGGCAAACAAATGGACGCTAGTGTAGTCATTCGCCTGAAAACCCACAGCGCAGACTGGCCAACCGTATAAATTTTATACCCGAAAACACCGACTTTCAGTCAACAATTCCTGCCCGTGATGAGTAGGATTATGCTATCACTGAGTAACAAAATTAAGTTAATTTCTACACAGAGGTTTCAAAACTACAATGGGGGTGATGCTGTTTTCTCCGATAAGCTTGAATTGAGGATCTTCTTCCATCTCCTAGATCATTGTAGCATATTTTAGGCGGAAATAAAGGCGATTAAGGAAGTCCTGTCCTAGCTTAAATATAATGTAATATCTATTAAGGAAATTTGCATTTTCTCAGACAGCGAAGCGTCAATAAAGTCCCTGGTATCGTACTCACTTACGTCTAAGGCCGCTCTTGGTTTCAGCTCGTTTTTCGCCAAAGAGACATACCAGGAAGCTGTATAGCTGGCGAGCTCATGCTTCATGTATGTAAGTAGTTACTCTAGCTGGATGCTATCAGTAAAGCTAAATGGGAGCATGGTGCGACGAGTGTGGTACCCAAACAGATCTGGCCTAAGCTAGATCAAAAGGCTTCAATGGACTGCTAATGCTTAAATGATCACAAATCAGCTCTCTCGGCACTGTCCTATAGGTTCATATACTAAAAGGCGCCTCTTTTTGAATAATTTTAACAGGAGCTGCAGAGACGAAGAGGAGGAAGAATCAATCCTCCACTTTCCCTGTACCTGCCCAGCCTTGTCCAAAAGAAGATTGCTCCACCTTGGAGCTCCTTTCTTCACCCATCGCTCTATAAGAAGCTCCGACTGGTTTAACTAGCCCGCAATGTAGATTAAATAGTGATATCACAATGGACCTCCTTTGGTCTAAGTGCGTCTGTACTCTAGCACAGACAGCCACCCTTATCTAACCTAACCACCATTGAGATCCATAGTACATATTTATTCAGAACCCTTGACATTGTTGTAATCTTAAATGAGCTCTGAATAAATTCGACAACGAATTGGTACCCCCATCTAGTGAATAAAAATTAGAATACGGGGGGTGATAAATCGCCCCACCATTTCCTATCCCATCTACACCCAAATCCGAGTTAATCAAATTCCATTTAGGTAATTCGTGAGATGGGGGCATAAGAAAGATTATTCGAATATGAATTTTGTTCGTAATTGCTTGTCTAACCTTACAGGGTGATATCTTTACTGTAGTATCTGCCTGATTTAGTTCTTACCAGCTCTTCAGCTCTTTCATTTCAGGACATCACCTTGCATCCGCGAACCCAACAGAGTCCTTCGTTGTGCGGCGCGCCAAGAACCGGTAGCTCTTCGCGACAGCGACTTACAAGCTTCGATTTTATTTCTATTCTAGAAATCGTCACTCGTGTAAATGAAGCATAAAAGCTTTTAAAAAATATTTGTTTTGAGTTTTCAATTAGATTTAACTGAAGAAAACATACTATTAGTCATAATTCGAATTGGGGTCCAAATAGATCTTTTTAGGGTTTAATGGCGTTGTAATCTAGAACACCCTATACATGACAAAAATAATATGGCGATCTATTAATGTCCCTTCTTTCAACAAACAATGTAACTTAACTGCTGTCCTGTTGATTGAACTTGAAAGTGCTTAACACTGCATCATCAAACATTAAAACTGTTTTTTTTGGATAACTGCTTTTAAAATAATATACACCAAACGAAATATATTATTTATTGAGTTTATAGGGCTATAACTTGTTAAATATTTAGCAACTCGAAAAGGCTTAAACAAATCTCCTAGTTGCAATCGTTCGTCAAGCCAAAAATCGTCGTTCTTCTTAAAACGAAAGAAAAAATAAATTGTTTGTCTCTGTGCAACTTTTTCAAATTCATTGGCGGTAACCCTTTCATCGCGTGGTAAAATTAAACTTGAACCAACTATTTTATATTGCCACATCCACTATTGCCTCACAGATGAAGATATCAAAGAGATGTTCTTTACTATACCCAGGAAGACCAAACGAAGTACAACTAAACGCGAGGATTGGTTTAATACAACAACTGGAGTCCTTCAGAGTTAATACATCTATGGACCTCAGCCATTGGACCAAACTCAACGGTTTTCAATAAACTGCTGATATTTTTATGTCAATATTGACATTAAACACGAATAATGATATTGGCCAAACGATCGTCACGGCTGGCCTTGCAGACTCCTCCCTTTTGTTGAAATTTTCCATCACTTTTCGGCATAAATCCTGAGGTAATTCATAAAAAACGTGTCGAATATCAACCTTTAACGTTCGTTTATCATTTAAGGGTCATTGGCATACACCTTCTGCTTTACATAACCCCAAAGAAAAAAATCCAATGGCGGGATATCGTCGAAACGAGAAATGATGCGGCCGGGAAACTTTGTGTGCAATAACTGCGTTGTTTCTCGCGCTGCGTGGCAGGTGGCACTTGTTGAAATCACGTGTCTTCCACAACAATATCAATTATTTGTTATCATGTCCCAATAATGTTCACCATTGACTGTTGCAGTAGTACCCTGAGAATTTTCGGGGAAGTACGCAATAAACAGTGATTTTTGCGGATTCATTGGTTATTCGTGAATGACCCGTGGATTTTCATGACTCTAAATGCAGCAAGTTTGTTTGTTTATGTAGCCATTTAGTTGAAAGTGAAAAATTAGTTTTATTTGACAAATCGCCATCAACTTGGTGGTTCTCTAACGCCCAATCAACGAAGTCACGACTCTGTTCTTTGTCTGCTGGCTTCAATTCCCGATTCAATTGGATCTTGTAGGCATGCCCATGCAGATCTTTTGTTATAATGCCCTGCATGAAGCTGTAGTAAAGGTTCAATTGCTGGGAACAATGGCAAATGGATATTGGCGGCGATATTTTCGCGTGATCGGCCACTACGAGGATGCACTGGTCTTTGCACATCCAACACTAATCCGGTTCGATTAATTTCTTAACCACAGCACGACATGGACACCAAATTCGCAAATCGTGTTCACTAAATTGCCTCCAGATGGGTTTTAACAATTAAACTGCGTAGTTCTCTCATGTACCGCACTATAATTACATATGTCAATGCTTTCGATAGACGTCAAATGTCAGCTGTTTATCTTTGACAGAACCACAGTAGTGCCAGATTTAAATTGTAACCCCCTTTATTCTGTGGATTTATTTTTTTCAAACACCATGTCCGGGTTTGTCATCTCTTTTTGAACCATATTGTTCCCATAATTAACTAGGAGGCATAAAGAGACACTTAACATTTTGTGATTGGTTAGAACAATCCTTAACCCGTTGGCAAAATCTAGTCTTATCATTTTATATCAAACCAGAACGACGTCAGTACACAAAAAACTCAATTATTTTCTAAGTATTACCAGATATAGCAAGATAGATAGCGAAACAATAAAAAACAAAATAAAAGACAGCCACGAACGGATATGAAAAGATGAAGATGATAACTAGTACTAATTCGTAGAAGGCCTCAATAAATCCTTCTACTAATCTCTGCTTCAACATTATCTATATGATTTACAATCCATGTGATATGGTGCTATAAAAATGCGTCAAAAATGCAAAATATACTTGAGATAAGATTTGTGTAACAAATCTAACCCACCAAGGTACTGGGTCAATGTCCCACAGCGAAATTTTCTTGCGTAGTATGGAAAATTTTCAAACTGTGATCTCTCGATTTGGAAATTTCCAACTATTAATTTATTCTCTGCAGCTTTTTCTGTGCACTGATACACGTTCTTCAAATACCACAACCGATGGTGAACTCACAAACACTTGTCACTGGGTATGCATAATTTTTGATCAATCTGTACTTAATTGGGCATCGTCGATGAGCGCGTCTCCTGAATACAAATCATTTTGGACTTTTTCACCCAAAAACACCTTGCTCAACCAAAATGGATACTAATTGAAGTGAGGTACACGAGTGCATTAAAAACGCATTGGGCTTGGCCTGTCATTGTAATGAAACGGTCACGAAGTGTGTCGAAAAAGTAAAACAACGACGATAAATAAATTTTTGGAAATTTCTCATACGATGAAAATATTTACAAGAAGTTTTCATGTTGTTATGCAACGACGTGAATTTTTTTTTTGATTATTATCTCACACGGATCCTCTGCTTTATCTTAATTGGTTGGCTGCTCAGGGCGGTGCGTTAAATTTCCCTTTCGCACAGTGATCAGACCTAAAAAAAGAAAAATCATCCAGACAATGGACAACACATTTGACCCATTTTGAATTTGATGTCAATTTCATTTAACGAATAAAACAATTTTTTCTTTTGTGTGTTTCGATTAATAATAATCGTATACGAGTATTGTGATCACGTTTCTATAGCGTGCTTTATATTTATGGCAAATAAAAACAACAAACCACACACGAGATTGTCCAACGGCGCGGTTGTTGGGTAGGGATGATGATCATCTCTATTTCGACGGGAATAGGTAGCATACCAAAACAATTTGGTATTTCATAATGAGCTTTGGTAAACTTGAAAATATATACTCGTATATTTTTTTCGTTTTTGAATGATAAGATACACATATATCCGTACGTAGATGATGAGGCTCATTGAAGGTGTGGATGTATAAGTTTTATTGCCATTTTTTCTTAATCTAAAGAAATTAAAAAAAAAAAAAAAATTATGTAGAATAGGAAATAGTTTTCTCTTTATGCTTATGCTTAGTGAGGTAGCAGACAGATATGTAAATTAGACTTTGAATCGATTATGTTGGAGAACCTCATGCATGCTAAATGTTGCAGAGAATTGGTGTGGTCTGTTCGTTAGATTAGAGGGAGCATTGGACGGACAATTTTTGAGGTTTTTTTTTTGTTTAATTTTGCCAAAAAACAAGTGAGTCAAATCTGGAGGTAAATTAAGGACTGGTTTCTTCTTTAAAGGCTACCACTCAATCGATCGTAAGGGTTTTTTTGACTAACAAAATTAAATTATTTATCAGAAATAAATTTTTTTGAGCAGCAGAAAATAAAAGAAATGCAATCAGCAGAAAAAAATAAAATGATCAGCAAGGAAAATAAAAGATGAGTTGAATAAAGTTTCCATAGCAAAAATTAAGTATAAGGTCATCCAACAAGAGGTGTCATTTTAAACTTCCCAGCACTGTTGAACCATCATTATTCAATTAACATTGACTTTTGATAAGTAAAAACTAGGAGGTTATTAAATATGGATCGATACGCACTCGCACAACGTGTTAAAATAGTGAAAATTCACTACAAAAACGGTGAAAATATCGAGGAAAGTTTTTATAAAGTTCGCATTGCTTTTGGTCATCATCAAGCGCTTTCTCGCGCAGCTATAGTGAATTTAATCAATAAATTTGAACGTCTCAGACAGGTTAGCGATGTGAAGACTCCAACTCGTGTTCGTCGGTAGGTGAGAGTTTGATTGAAAACCCAGGTGTGTCCATTTCAAGACGATCACAGGAATTGGGGCTATCCGCAACTACTCGTACTTTGCACCGCATTTTGCATAAAGATCTTGGCCTACGTGCTTTTAAGGTCCAGTTGACACAAGAATTTAAGCCGACCACGCACAATGCCGTACTTTCGCTGATTGGGTGCTGGAAATGAATGAAGAAAATCATGATTGAGTGATGAGGTTCATTACCATTTGTCAGGGTCACATCTGGGGTTCCGAAATCCAAGAAAAATAGTGGATCAACCTCTCCATCCACAACGAGTGACAGTTTGGTGAGGTTTTTAGGATGGCGGTGTCATTGGGCCATTTTTTACGAAAATGATGCTGGTGCGACCGTTTCAGTGAATGAATTGCGTTACCGAACGATGTTGACTGACTTTTTTTTTGCCTGAAATTGATGCTATGGACGTGGACGACGTTTATTTTCAGCAGGACGGCGCCAAATGCCACACAGCTGGTGAAACAATGACTCTATTGCGTGACAAATTTCCTGGACATGCGGTTTCTCGATATGGAGACATCAATTGACCACCGAGATCGTGCGATCTAACACCATTAGACTTTTTCCTTTGGAGCTAAGTTTAAGATAAAGTCTACGCCAATACTGCACCAACGATTCATGCACTAAAAGAAAATATCAGAGCTGTTATTCGCGAAATACAGCCGCAATTATGCGAAAACGTGATGAAAAATTTTTATCAAAACAATAACTATTTGTAGGCAGAGCCGAGTCTTATATTTGGCAGATATTGAATTCCATTACTAACTTCAAAGTTTGTACTTTAGATTAAAATAAAAATATCATCACTTTTCGTAAAAAATTTCCGTTTTTCTATTGATTTAAAATGACACCTCTTGTTGGATGACACTATATTACGTCAGTTGAATATGATTTTTATTTGCGTGAAAATATTCGACATCAAGATTTTGATCAATCTTGGTATTACTAAAGTAGAGAAATTCAAAAAGTTGGTCTCTCAATTCTGTATGGCTGTCTGTCATTCATATCTGGGATATAAATAAGTCCAAAATTAAGTTCTCGATAACGGCTTGGGTTGTGTTAGACGTATGCCACTAGATGGCCTACCAAGTTTTTGGGAAATGTTGTATAGCGGTACTATACTTATTTATGAATTATTGAAAATTGGTTATTTTTCGGGTGCGACTGGAACGATTTTGATGAAAATCAATACGTAGGCAATATTGGATATATACAAGGACATGGTATTCCAGGTTTTGCACTTTATTAGATGAGTAGAAACTAATTTTGTTGATGAGGTCAGCAAATGACTAAAGATCATCTAAAACATTTTTTTTTTTTCAGCAAATAAAAGAAAAGAAAGGGACAATACTTCATGTTTTTTTTTCCTGAATCATTGTTTCTTTCTTTTCGTATTTTCTACTTATTATTTAATAAACCTCTACATAACCCATATATCTACTAAAAAACCGCCTTCTTAGTGTTCCGTACCAGATTGGTATAAACGGAACACTAATGGATTCAATACGGTGTATGTCTGTCCGTCGGTCTGTCTGTCTTTATGGAAACAAAATGTAAAAAATATTTTTGTGGGGGGGGGGGGGGGGGGGATTTTCGGGGAATAATGTACCCCAAGAAAGGAAAATACTTTTATACAATATTATGTGATATATCAAATTAAAGCTTAAATTCCAAGGAGTCCAAAAATATATTTTTATTAAAATATTTATTTTATTTTTTTTGAAAAGTTTCTTGAATAAAAAAACTGAAAAACCTTGGCAGATGTTTTATGTATTAGGTTATATTCGTATATAAATACAAATCAAATTTCATCAAAATGTCTTTAGTGGTTCTCGAGCGTGCACAAGCATACATTTAAAATAACGTTACACTAACTCGCACTTGATTTTTTATTTTCTACTGATCAAAACATTACTTTTTGCTGATAGATAAATAATTTTTATACATAGAGCATATAATCGTGACCCATAGTTTGTAACATAGGGAAATATTGAGGATAGACCCCTTAAAGTGTATATATAAATGAACAGCACCAGTACTGAATCCATTATGCCATGTCCGTCCGTCTGGCAGTTTCCGGATCTGAAATTTTGAGCTAGGAAGATGAAATTTCATATATAAGCTTTTCAAAATCCGAAGCGAGCAATTTTTTTAAATCCACCTCAAGACACGCCCTTACTAACTTCGGATGGTGCTACAGTTCGGGTGGAGCAAGGCCCCAGCCAACAAGCCCCTCCAGCCAGCTCTATCTTTTACTAGCTGCCTCCAGTTTCCTTAGTTTCCTCTTCTTTGCGTAGTTTTTTCTCGAATGGTATGTAATTCCACCCATCCTGAAGAAGGGTTGCGGTCCCTTCCTTCGCTGGTCTATCGGCTTCCTCGACACCATCCACTCCAACGTGACATGGCACCCAGTCTAGGGTAAATTTGTTGATCTTGCTCAGGTTGTTGAGTTTGTCCAGGCACCCGCATACCATCGTAGTTGTGATTTCGTATGAACTCAGACTTTGAAAAGCTTAGCTGTCTCACATGATTGCAATGCATCTCTTGCGATAATTCCTGCTGAAGTTAAGTTAGATACACCTTCCTAACGCGTGGATTTTCACCTGAAAGATCCTGGTAAAGTTTCGAGTGCTTGGGTTCTTGGTCCGAACACTCCTGCACCAGTTCCCGCAGATTCTCTGGTCCATTCTGGGGATATGCAATAGGGGTGTTAATTTGGAGGGTGACTATCTTTAACTAAAGCCAACAGTCGAATATTGCATTTAATGTCTAAAAGTTTTCACTCTTTTAAGTCAATTTTTCCTTATAATTCAATCAACCTCTACCAATAGCAAATAATGTCCAGGGATGTTATATTGAAAAACAAAAACAGTTTTCACTCAATTTAACACTCAATTCTTTCTCCTTTCAGGCCGCGGAAGTTGGGCTGACGACATTGATTTTGATTTAAACGGAGATTTCAACAGTAATGGATACTTGAACAAGTACATAAAACCGCCAATTCTATTAAAATATTTGAATAACAAATTCTATACTTTCAGTGAACCTTTTTTATCATTTTCTCCGGCATTAACTGTTCTCAAACAGGAAATACACTCTCCACAGGCAGATCAATTGAAGGGCAGCAAAAGTCCTCTTAACCCAGTCAATCAGGAGAACTCACCCAGTTCGGATAATCACGACTCGGACCATCAAGTGAATGGTAATGCGGCCGAGTTAAATGAGTCCAATGCTGCGTGTGGATCACCACAACAAGTGACCAAATCAAGTTTTGATAATTCTAAGACAATTTCCGTCAACGGATTCAAAGTCAGCAATCAACAGGCCGATAAACAAGCCAGCAATGGTGAGTCACAGAACTTATCTAATTAATGTGTATCTATTACCAATTTTTTTTCTGTGGATTTTGTATTTTTTTTTTATATATATAAAATATTGAATACTTATTTAAATAGCACGCAAAAGTCCAATACTACCAGCTGTAGATTCTTCAAAGACGGAAAACGCTTTAGTGGATGATTACAAGTGAGCACTCCACCGATAGTCGGTTCGCGTAACTTTTGAACTTTCTTCTTGCAATTTATAGATTCCAGTATATTTTGGCTGCGGCTACATCGATTGCAACTAAAAATAATGAAGAGACTCTAACCTATCTAAATCAGGGCCAGAGCTATGAGATTAAATTAAAGAAAACTGGAGATTTATCTTTCTATAGGGATAAGATATTAAAGGTGAGTGATTTATCTCTTAGATCTTACTCCTTAGGTACTGTCGAGATTCAAGATTTGAAAATACAATACATTAGTGGCTTTGAACTTGGAATCCATTGGACGCATTCGTGAAAATGCTCACTTCTATCTAGCACTGAAAGACTTTAATTATTTTTTATACTTTTCTCTCGGGAGAGATGAACCTATATGCTAGTAGATGCCTGCTGATTCTGTTCTTGAATAACAAGTACACTTTGTAGGTTTGTGGATAGTATTAAAAGTTTGAGCCATTCCACGTAATCGAAAAATGATGAGGGTAATTCGATGAATAAGAAGAGATGAAACTTAACCAATTCAACTCTCATACTTCGAAGACATTTTTCTTAACCCTTTACATACTTTGCTTTAGCTTTCGATACCATTATAGCATGGAATACACCTAGGAGTCAGTAAGCCTTTTCAGCCTTAACGATTCTTATCCAGGTACTTTCAGTACGCATGTCCTTAACAATGAAGCTATCTCTTCTGCTTTAAGTTCCATTCCAAACATTTACTAATTTGCACTGTATACTCGTAATAGGACTGAGATAATAATGTAGGTTTTATATAGGTACATCATCTCCTTAGTTATTTGTAAACTAGTCTTGCTACTCAAATAGCCTATTGAATATCCAACTGATGTCATCGGGAGAGTTAACTCTAGAGACCAGGCACAATTCCTCGAATACCTCGAAGTTATAGCTGCCCTGCCCATAGTAACATTTTGGCCCATTTTGGCATCTTGTCGCTTTTTCTCGTTGTAACTAGACCCATCTTTGTGGTTTCTGATTGACGATACTAACACCACAGACTTGGCGCGATATTTGCGTTGTGAAATGTATCCTTTAAATCCATAAATAGGAGGTGAGCTTTCTCACTGATAGCTCAGCGATAAAAGGTTTTGAATGCTCACACATCACAACTAATTATACCTCTTTAATTAGCGCAGGTGATTGGGTAGCTTTCCTTGGCTTAAGTTAAGGTGTACGACTATTTTGATATCAGACAAGTCGGTTGACTGATAATATAGGTATTAATGTATCATGTCATGTGATTGTTCAACATTAGCTTCCGTTGCCATCTTAAAGTCTGAGAAAATGGTCTCTTCGGAGACAGTGTTCCCACTTTTATTCTCTATTTTACTGCTGATATTGGAACTGTGCTATTACTGACTTTGGAATATCAGCACCTCAGCGATGCGGGGTATTTCGTGCATCACCAAATAAAATGATCAGCTAATTAGGTGACTGCCACTTTGCCTTGAGATATGTGAACCTTATGGTGTCTAGTTATTTTGCTCATTGTAGCCATGTGGGCTTAGCGTAGGTTTCATAGCGTGGGTAAGGGCGGAACATATACCGAGGAAATGCAGTGGCCAGTGATGATACTTTATCAGATTGAGGAAGTCTTATATATTTTTTCAGAACTGAGATTTGCGAGATTGAAATATAGGCATAGGCACGAATGGATTGGATTTAAAGTTTTATTGCTGGATCAGGAAGGCGATATTGAGAAACTTTGCATGGCAGTTTTTCTGTCATAGGTTTGTCAGGCAATCACGAGAAATATTCTACTGAGATTCGATACTGGATCTCCCGGTCAGTAGTTCAACGCAATGCACTAACAGTTGCAGTTATGGCGTCCACGGGCGATAATAGCAGGCAGTATTGCGTTGGTTCTCAGTACATCTCATTATATATCTTAAAGAGATAACTGTCCAATGGTATCTGATTAAATAGTCAAGTCCAAGTATTGGTGATCTTAGATAAATGACATCCGATATGGCACACCCACTGTATGTGTACAAGGCCGTCGTGGTAATTCAAATAGATATGGACGTTAGCAAGCTCATTATTGGGCGGCTCAGAATGTCTCCCTCACTCTTAAACCACCTTTTTTTGCCTCATGCCGTGTGCAGACAAAAAAGAAGCAAGAAGAGAAAACTAAAGCCAAAAAGATAGTGTAGACTGCAAAGTAAAAATAAAGAGGTAGGAAGACTGAACTGAATATAAGCCCAAGGGCATATGCCCATTTCCAGGAAAATAGCGGTGACTAAATTTATCTAACCAATCCCTTAATCCTATAATAAATCCTAACATGGCTTAACATATCAAAGTTTAACCTACTTCTAGTCCTAAGACTAAGCTATGCACTTCTCAAAGATAACACCCAGATAATGATTTGTTATGGACATGTCAGCAACATCCAGCATTAACTTTCCTGACAGGATAGCTCTGTTATTGTCTCTCACCCTATAACTTGGTAACCTGTAACGGTAACCTGTAACAGTATTTCGATCATGATTTACAACCACAGATATGCATACCATTGCGGGTCCCAAGTTGGGCGCCATTATTATGATCTGAAAGTGAAGAGGACGATGATATGCTGGCAGCTACACAGTTCAGCCATTTGGATAAGGAAGTTTTCATCTTCCCTTATAATTGAACGTTTCTCAACCACGAAAGGAACACTGTTTTAGAAGCTCTTCAATGTGTTTTCGGTGAAGTTCTTTATTGGTAGTGTTGTTAAGTATCCGTAAATCGGATATCCATAGTGGTAATGAAAGCTCGTATAAACTTCGAAAGAAATTCTGAGAATTTCAAATGGCACTTGCGAATATTCCTCTCTCACTAAATAAAACCCTTAAAAATTGCATTTACTTCAGATGTTGGCAAGTTCTGTGTACTTACGGTCTAGTAGCCCATTTGCCTCCCTAGTCCCTATACCATGGAGATCATTCAAGTGCGAGCGTCCCTTATTGCCATTATAAAATGAAGGAGGTGCTAGACAAGGATCCCCACTCCCTTGTCACCCGGTGTGATACTACCACATCTTGCTATAGACTCCGTGAAGTAGTTGTGGTTACGTTTCGGAGCTTTATCAAATGTGCCGATTCTACATGTACATATCTCGAGGTACTGTCACAGCGTTATAGGTTCATCTATTTTGAGAATAGGTTATAGGAACAAATACAACTCTTCGCCAGCAGGATGTGCTGATAATGGCTCATACCCAGAATTAATGATTTTGTCAGCTAAAAAATTCGGGATTTTTCATTAAAAGTTTTTCTCCACCCATTACTAGACAAATCCAGTGAACACTGCTACAGATTCACCCAAATGGGTCAACCACGAGTTAAACGCTGCAGATGCTTATACGCTGCAGATGAGATACGTATATTTCCTGTCTCCAACCGAATTGACTTAATGAATTTCACATCTCGAATGATTAATAAAAAAAATCCCGTCAAATTGGCCCCGCCATTTATAAATCGAAGCATTCTCAACATACATTGAACATAACAAAGGCGCTGCCATACCAATTAGCCCAACATGACCGTCTTACCAAGCTACCAATCGAAACTAATTTGCATGTACCATACCATTCAATTAAGCCCAATCAAGTCCAATTAACCACTCAGAAACTGACCAATCCAAGGGAATATAAAATCGCCCTCATCAGCAATCAGCAGCGCCAGCAAAACCATCTGACCTCGAAAGGCTTTTGTCTTCGGCTAAGGAGCGACAACATACTCCGTCTATGTTGGAATTAATTAAATTCGTTTATTAATTTGTTTATTTGCTATTGTTTATTTTTGTTTATTTTTTTTTTCGTTAAAAAACCAGAGCGTCATCAAGATCTGTTTCCACGAACGTCGTCTTCAGTACATGGAACGTGAGCAAATGCAACAATGGCAAGCATCACGTCCAGGTGAAAGGATCATTGAAGTTGATGTTCCATTGTCCTATGGTCTGTGTCACGTATCACAGCCGTTGAATCCAAATTTCCTGAATACCGTTGAAGTGTTTTGGGATCCTCTCAAGGAGGTGGGTGTCTACATTAAGGTCAACTGCATCTCGACAGAATTCACACCAAAGAAGCACGGTGGCGAAAAAGGTGTCCCATTTAGGATACAAATTGAAACGTATATAGAAAATGCAAATAGCTCGCCAGTAGGCGACAGTCCGACGAATTGTAACAATTTAAGTGGAGGTAGTGGAGCTGGTGGTAGTGGTGGTGGTGGTGGTGGTGGTGGTGGTGGTGTAATTGGAAAGCAACCAATTCACGCGGCAGCTTGTCAAATTAAGGTGAGGAAAGGGAGAACTAGATGCTAGATGCAGCACTAATGTGAATTTCTTTGGGTATTACAGGTTTTCAAATTGAAAGGAGCCGATCGCAAACACAAACAGGATCGTGAAAAGATCCAGAGACGACCTCAGTCTGAGCAAGAGAAGTTCCAACCAAGTTACGAATGCACCATCATGAACGATATACCATTGGATTCGTTAACCTCATCAGCCGGCTGCTACAGCCCTGAATAGTAAGTTTTCTTTTTCTTTTTGCTTTTTTATATGTTTGCTAATGGCACGTGAACAACATTTTTAATGCTAATCTAGATTAGCTGAGAACCTGTTCTTCTTGGCGATTTCAATAATAGCTTTAGATCTACTTGAGTTAGGGTTGCCAACTGTCATGTTTATATTTATATTTTAGTTTGTACAACTATTTTAATATCATTTAAGATTGATATTTTTTGCTTGGATTTTTAAAGTTATCTTGAAAATTGTTCTCTCTTTAGGGCCTGTTAGACCTTTTCAGGGACGGAGTTGTTCTGTTCTTCCATAATTATTGATCTTACCGGTTTATCATTACAGTAAACTTTCCCCATAAGTGTTTCGATTGACATATTATGTAAACATTTAAATTCCTCCTAAATAATTTCCAAGTACTCTTCTACAATGTATTTGTTTTCACTTAAGTTGTAGGCACACGCCTACTTCATACAGAAAAAAGAAAAAAACAAAATTTTACTGGAAATTATTGATGAAAATAGGCGGGTTTTTTTTTGTAACTTTATACACAGCACAGCAAAATTAAACAATAATTTGCTGTTTTATCCGCAGTAAATGGCTGCTTTGGATGCATAATTCGAAGACAGTTCTGATGGCGCACACTTGCTGAAGAACACTTTTTACTGCATTTTAAGGTAGAGTTCAGGTTCACCATCTTGCAAAAGGTGTGTTCTACAATGTTATTAGGACCAATATTTCAGTTTTTAAGAGTCTCTACAAGGTGGGTGCTGAATTGTTCAAAATCTTTTATGCTTTTTATAGACATCGCTTCACAAACCGTTCAGTTATTTTGTAGGAGCATTGATTCTTTTCCAGGTGCTGCATCTGTTTAACAACACGTGCTCAACATAAGATCGCAACATTTGTAATTTGGTGTCTAGGCTAATTGCCTTATTTCTTTGAATCTTGGACAGCACTCCGATCTTCTAAAGATGACTTGCTTGATTCAGATATCGGACGAGACCAGTTTTCCAGCGGATAGATTATTTGGAAAACTGATATAATTTGTTCTCCTTGGTTTTTATCTTAAGCCCCTTTCTGTATACTTGATGGCATTTGGTAAAGATAGTAAGTTTGGCGATAGATATAAAATTTTATAATGCTTTGTTAATGGACCAGTCAGCTTATGGCACGCCACTAGTCACAATTTAAAACAAATTTGTTTACACTCTCAGCCTTACCGGACACCAATTTGGACTTTTTTTTTTAAAAAAAAGAAAAAAAACAGAAATGAGAATTAAAAATTATGATTTTTATTTTTAAATGTAAGAACCAAATATAATTAAAAAAAAAAAAAAAACAAGAAAAAATCAAGTCATGATTTTTATTGTTAGGAATTTTTTCGATCGAAAAGACATGATAGAAGGAGCTAACCGTAGTATGTGCTGTGGTGTGATGTTGGGAACCATATATTTTTATTTTTAATCCACAACAATATAAATAATGATCTGATTTTTATCTTTGATTTTAAAAGTACAAATTTGAACCTGATTTCTTCTCTTGAAATGAAAGAAATAAAAATCTGTGATTGATTTTTACTTAAGATTAGAAAGTATTAGGTGTGCAACTAAGTTCTCGCTGTTTTATTTTTTTTTTTTTTATGAAAATGCAGCTTTATTGTGAAAAATGGTTACAAATGAATCATTCAAAGTATTGCCCATCGCTAGTTACAACTTTTTCCCATCTTTCTCTCAGAGCTCGAATACCGTTACGGTAAAAATGTTCATCTTTTGAGGCAATCTACGAATCAAGTCTTTTTTTGATGACTTCATATAAGCGGAACTGCTGATCAGCCAGACCATGTGCCATCGAACAAGTAGATTTTAACGGGTTTGGCAACGTGAGGCTGAGCGTTGTGCAAATGACGAATGTTTGGTACATTTTCACATAATCAAAACAAAATCACTAATGTGTCAAAACAGTTTGTTTACCATATGTCTAAGCTCGGTTCATGACGTTTTGGATATTTCAAAATCGACCAGCACTTACTGCTGGAGCCATCTATTGACAGAGAACTTAGTTGCGCATGTATGTAATTAAGAACAATTTTTAGGTTTAAAAATAATGATTATATAACGGTATTTCATTTATAAATCATAAAATCAGAAATCAGGCTTAAATGAGATTCATGAGTTCATACCTGGTATATTGGAGTACAAAATCAAAGGATTTTGTCTGTGTAATTTTGTGCGCAGTATTTTGAATTTGATGTTATTTGGCCGCCATTTTGGTTTGGTTTGCATTTGTTCGGTCGCATTTGACGGTCGTGAAGTGCAGTCGATAACAATATATTATGCAGCATCTAACGTCTTAATAACGTGTTGAAGTTATTAAAATATTTTATTGTGAAAACACGAAGAAACACGGGTAATTTTATTAGATTAAATTATGTGCCTAGCAAGTCAACTATTCAGCATACAATGAATAACTTTGAAACTTAGTATACACTGGCAGGTAAAGTGAAGTTCGATCGGGTGACGAAGCTCATTTCGCGTTATCTGGCTTTGTTAATAAATAAAATATCCGCTATTGGGACACTGAAAATCCTCAATTGATACACCAACGACCATTACACCTCGTAGAGTTACTGTATGATGCTTAATGCCAAACAGAAGTGATATCGATTGCCCCCTCAATCCCCTTATTTGACTGCTATCGACTTATTCCTTTGGGGATACCTAATAGGTATCTTTTGGCAGCAAAAAAGACTTGAACCTATCCACACTATTCAAATTTTCGGACGCAAGAAAAGTGCCACTGCAGTTACTTATTTCAAATGTAGCCGTGGACTTCTCTGGGTAAATGGTCGTTCTTTGGATAACATTGAACCAAAAGTATTGTAATATATTACATGTAAATTGCAAGAACCACTTCTGTTGCTTGGCAAGAAAAAATTCACCGGAGCTGATATCCATGTGCGCGTCATGTTCTACAAATCTATGTCATCCACCAAGCTATCTCCAAGG
This sequence comes from Pocota personata, assembly GCA_963082735.1. Lineage (NCBI taxonomy): Eukaryota > Metazoa > Arthropoda > Insecta > Diptera > Syrphidae > Pocota > Pocota personata. The sequence continues at coordinate 191,041,909 of OY720430.1, forward strand.
CACTGATTGCTTTCTACCAGAAGTACGTTGATGAAGCATCACAGAAGGAAATCAAAGGCATCCTGATACAGTACGATAGAACCCTTTTAGTCGCTGATCCACGCCTTTGTGAACCAAAGAAGATCGGTGGTCCAGGTGGCCGTGCTCGCTAGCAGAAATCGTACCATTAAAAACTATCTTCTTACTGAAGTGGATATTTAATTGTATTAATTGTATATGTTTGTGTTTGTCAATGTTTGCTGTGTTCTGCGAATTTCGTTAAATTTGTTCCAGAAACAGCATCCCATTGAAGTCGCTAAAGAAATGTTTTCTTTGGGTCAAAATGTTATCGATGGCATCATTACCGGTGACGAGATATGGGCCTATGAATATGAAATCGAAACTAACCAACAATCATCGGAATGGCGCTTCTCAGACGAGCCAAAACCCAAAAAAACACGACAGAGTCGATCCAAAATCAAGGTTTTGTTGACCATTTTCTTTCATTGCCGCGGTGTGCTCCACTCCGAATTTCTTTCGCCAGGCCAGATAATAAATAAGGAGTATTACGTGAGCGTATTAAAGCGTTTGAGGTTAAATATTCATCGCAAGAGGCCAGAATTGTGGAGAAACCGCTCGTGGTTTCTTCACAACGACAACGCACCGGCTCACACATCTCATCTTGTACGCGACTATTTGATCAAAAACAACATTCATACCATTGCACAAGCTCCGTATTCACCTGGCATAGCTCCTTGTGACTTTTTCCTATTCCCACGACTCAAGTTACCACTTCACGGAAAGCGTTTTGAGATGGAGAATTCGCAGAAGGAACTGAAGGCGATTCCAAAATCGGCCTATGAAAAGTCTTTTGAAGATTGGAGGAAATGTTGGAATATGTGTAGATTACTTTGAAGGGAATAAAATGAATATCCGTTGGTAAATAACACCGTGTGTTTAAAAAATAATTGCTATTTTCCGCCCCTGCTTACTACAAGGTCATACTGTGACTAAAATTTACCTGACTATTTCTTAGTATGAGCTCTTTATATGTCTATCTCTTTCTTTTCCAAAAATGTTTGGTCAGTAAGGTCGAAAAATGCGATCAGAAGAGAGCGAATGACTCATTCTTTGCGCCAATAACATTGTTAGTTTCAGTTTGATTATGGGCCAAGAATTCGTACGTGCAAACAATAAACTCAAAAATTCTGAACTCCTGACGCCTTTCGCCGTCACGTGAAGTTGGCATTGTTGTTAGTATTGAATGCTTTTTATGAACTCATGTCTGGGTGATCAATTTAAAATGTTTATACCTTAAATAACAAACATACAGATACAAAAGTACATACTTCACTAAAATGAGTTAAGTTCTTAGAAGCTGACACTTTTCGCATACCGATAACATCTTGATAAGTGTTGAATTCAACTCAATTAGTGTCATGACTTTGACATGCATCACTAAAAATAAAAAAAAAAACTTATACTTAATTATTTTGTTATTATGTCTGCAAATGATAAGCTTGTAAAGCCCCTTCAAACTCTTATACATATTTGTATTTCATCTAGTAATCTTTTAAGGTCATAACAACATTAGTTGTTCTTTAGAAGCCATAGAGAGTAATAAGTCTATAGACAAAATTCAAGTAAACAAATTAATAAAAGCTGACTTTATTTTAAACCTATATATATAAATTCTTATATTACCTATCTACGTAAGTATATTCCCTTTAATATAGTACAAGATTTACTATTTACTGCATGCCTTATATCGTAATAAGTCGCTTAAGAAGGCAATTACAACAGCGAGATATTATAGTGCAGCTGCAATCTCCTTTAAAGTTCTTCATGTGCGATCTTAAATCAAATTATATGGAAAAAAGTATTTTTTCGTGTGAAGGAAAATATAAAACCATAACTGGTATTTATTAAATTGGTGGTAAGAGAATTGAATCAAAATATGTTGAACTGTTTTTGTTACTGAAAATGGTTCCGAGTGTATCTCATATTCCCTGTTACTTCCGACGATAGAGAGGTAAGAAGTATAATTTTTCTTCAAAGAGGTAAATTTTGAATGAACATTTAATTAAATTGAACAAAATTCTCCCTCAACAAGTTACTGCCCTATACACATCAGGTAGTCTTGCACTTGTGTTTTTTTTACATTTAAGGAAACAAATTATGTCTCTTCATCATTATCTAATATGTAAGAGTACTGTAAATAAATGTTGACAAATTTTTGCCCAGTATGTACGAGTAGATATGCCTCAACCTTTGGATTCAAATACTCGTATATGTACACATTCTTAGAAATCCCTGCATAGTGGGTAGTTTGCCTATGTTAAACAAATCTGTTAAGTATTTATCTGTTTATTTGTTTGTTCCGCAACAGCTTGTGTCGCTTTATAGCCCACTCAGCCCAAACTATGGTATAACTCCTATGCAGGACCCAACGAAGGCTAACTTGCTTTGAATGTAACTTGCTCTAGCTTGATATCTTTTTAAAATTCAAAATTTTCTGATTTCAGGTACAAACTTAATGCTCTAGTCTTCTTCTTCTTTGAGAGTGGCCGTGGTGTCATCATCGCTTGTCACGCTGTTGATTCACGGTTCGAATCCTGATGTCAAAAATTATCTATTTATTTCGCATGAAATAAATAAAAAAGTCGATCACTTGCGAAAGGTAAGTCAATTCTACTGTGAAGGCATAACACTGGCAGTAGGGTGTTCATATGGCTAAAATGCAACTTGATCGTGATGATGACATCAGGAGGACGGAAAAAAAAATACTGTGAATCATAAGCAACGACAATAATAACGAAAACAAACAAAATACTCCCCAATTATCTGGACAGCCACCCTTGGAGTTTACAGAAACTTAATACCACCTGAGTTTCAAACTATACCACTCTGTCTTTCTCTCTGTCTCTTCCCCATTCCGCAAAATGCACGTGTTCTGAAAATTAGTATAAGGGTATTCATATCCCACGTGCAAATTATAAAAAAAAATAAAAAATATATAGTATGTTTATATTTTAGAACGCGAATTTGGTGGTTGTCCGTTAGGTGTTGATACCCCAACATATTAAAGAGTGATTAGATAGTTAGTGATAGTTTTTCCAATTATTATGTTTTAGCAGCTGTCAAAGTTACCAATGATATCCACCTGTCAAAATATATTTAGTATGGTTTTCCATTTCATTATGCATCGTTTGACTCTTCCCGAACCTGTGGAAAATATTAAAAAATGTTATCGGAATTCCGGTTAAGTTGTAAATATACAACGTGAATTTCGTCATGAGGTCGGTCGTCATCATGGCTTCAGTGCCCAGGCAATTCGCTGCACCGTGGAAAAGTTTGAGCGTGAGTACACTCTTTTAGATCTTGATCCACCAACTAGACAGAGATCGGTGCGAAGTGAAGAAAACAGCCGCCGTAGCGGCCAGTATCGAAGAAGACCCAGAAATGTCGATTCGGCGCCAGAGAGTCAACCAGGCTTATTTTGCGGTTGAATTTGGGCCTACATCCGTATAAGATGACAATAGACAACGCCGTGAGTTCGCTAATTGGGCGCTGGAAATGTTGGCCGGAAATCCGCATTTTGGCCAAAAAATCATCTTCTCGGACGAGGATCATTTTTGGCTCAGCGACTATGTCAACAAGCAAAATTGCTATAATTGGAGCAACCACAATCAACAAGTCTTCGACCAAGCATCAATGCATCCACAAAGATTGACTTTTTGGTGCGTTTTATGTGCGGCGACATCATCGGACCTTATTTCTTTCGAAATGAAGAAGGAAACACCGTTACCGTCAATGGTCCTCGGTATAGAGCGATATTAACCGACTTTCTGTGACCAGAGCTCGACAACATCGATATTTCCGAGCTGTGGTTCCAACAAGACGGCGCTACATGCCTTACGAGCGACGCAACGCTCGAAGTGGTGAAGGAAAAATTTGACGACTGGGTAATCTCACGGCGAGCGTTCATCAATTGGCCGCCGCGATCATGCGACTTGACACCCATCGATTATTTTCTCTGAGGCTACGTCAAGTGCTTAGTCTACGCTAACAACCTTGGATGAGGCCAACATTCGAGACGCTATTGCTGGAATAACGTAGCACATATTTGACCGAGTCATCAAAACTGGACCGACCGCTTGAAGCACTGCCAGCAAAGCTTATGTGCAGAAGGAATAGATTAGAACAAAACAGTCCAGGGCACGATTTTCTTCACCTTCTTTGCGATGGACATTATTTGTTGGTTTTAATATTAGTTTTCATTGCATATGATTTGCATTGCATTTAGTTATAATTAGTTCTGAGCAATTGAAACATTCCTACATAGGGTAGCCATGAGGTAGTGGTAACATAATCGTTTGTCCCAAAATGCCTGTGTCCTCAAATATTATAAGGGTATTCATATTCCCTTTGGCGCGCAAATTATAAAAAAAAAATACATAAAGTGGTAAAAATATTTGGGGTCAGAGATTAGATAACATTGGATTGCAAATTGCAAATCGGTCAAGATATTCTAGGCAGAAATACTCGTATGTATTTGCAAAGTTCGGAAAAAGTGTGTCAGACGGAGATTTATGGTATTCGTGCCAAAGTTTATTTCTTTTGTTGCAGAGTGACCGATTATGTGATTTTAGAAATGCAGAAATGTTTCAAAGAATATTTTTCCAGACCCTTAAAAACGATTTCCCAAGGACACAACTTTGTACACTTACCATACAGAATACGAAATATAACCCTGAGATGGATTTTCGGTTTTCAAAATACGGAACACTTGAAAAATCACTTTAATACGATTTGCCATTTGTGTCTGGACTTTTTCACATCGCTCGGATGCAGATAGAACAAATTTGCACATTTGCACATTTGAATGAACACAACGGAGACAAATTGTCGATTTTCGTTAACTAAAACACAGGGTGATTATTTTTAACATTTATTTAATACTTCTCAATGTGTAAACATACATATGAATGTGTCTATGTAACGATGGAGAATTGACACTGACGGATTCTTACGAACACTGTCACTCACTGCGGCGATATCATGTCAGCCACCCTTTACATGTACAAAAGGAAACCGAAAGATTTGATTTCTCATGAACAACGGTTTCTTTCTTTCTGTTTTATTTTTCATTGTATTATTTCTTTCTTCCTATAAAATAATTATTTCCCTTGCTAAACATGTGATTTTCCTGCTGGTTTTGTTTGCAATTTTCTGCAAATAAAAAACACTTTTTCTGCTGGTCGAAAAATTACTTTTTGCTGATTGGAAAATAATTTTCATGCCGATAATCCTTTTTTCAGCTGGTTAACTATTTTTCTTTGTAGCATATTTTGCTGATCGTTTAATTATTTAGCTGATTACTAATAATATTATCGGTATTTAAATAGATTTTTATGAAGCCACCTTCTCATACAGTTTTCCCCTATCTTGGCAACCCTATGCTAATCAATGTTCAATCAATATAAAAATGTTCTAACAAATCGCTGTGCCATCACCTGTATGCAAAGCACGATCGCCGCAAACCACAAACCATCCTTGGAAATGTATCTAAAAATATATCCGATTCGTTGCACATCAGGGAACACCTCAATGGAATTATAAGTAGCCACAGAAAACTCGTTTGTGCAAGCTTCAATCATTAATTAATACCTTCCCCTCTTTCGTTGCATTATATCCAATGAAATTCTAACTTTATTTTCGTTTCTTCGGCTTTGCACATTGATTTGGGTCAATGAATGGACACCAAACCGAGAGAAAACTCTGCAAACCGGTTAACTTGAAATAAAAACAAAGTTATACGTAGTATACCAAACAAACTTGAGGTAATAACTATTGAGATACCTAGATATTTTGAAAGAAGCCTCCATGCAACTAAATCCTTCAAAGATTTTCTATATCTGTGTAATTTTTAGCACGCAACTTGCAAACAAATATGTATAAGTTAGGTGAGGCTTAAAACGGAGAGGGGGCTTTAAAACTCGTCTTTAGCGATCACAAACAAACAACAACGGAGTATCTATACAGCCGTAATGTCGAGTTGCTTTAAACATTTATCATCATGCAGTTTCCGCTGAGGGATCGGTGTAAACGGTGATAGTTGTTAGTGCGGTTTTAGATACATTTTTCTATTATTATTTTTTTTTTTTATTGTAATAAAGTAGTAATTGTATTTGTAATTTGTAAAATGTTTTCATCTTTTTTTATTTTAGCATGAAACTTTGGCCAAATTCGCCAGTTCATATACCAAAATACGATGGAATCATGCCTTATGCCAATGTATCGCCAGCTGCCAATTCTAGCCCGATAGCAATAAATAGTGTGACATCGACGAATACCAATAATTTGAAGCTAATGGATGCGAACATGGTGTCGCCACAACAAGTGGAAATGGATGATTATGTATGTTGTACTTGTTGTATGTATATAGTATCTATAATCAATATTTCATTTGTTTTAATTTGTAGCAATTGCTTAATATTATGGCCGAATCAACACCGGCTCAGGTTACACAATGGTTAACCTATCATAGATTGACAGCATATGTATCTACATTTGCGCACTTTTCCGGTTCAGATATTTTGCGGTAAGTTGTTATTGAAGAGTAGTTTTACAATTGAGTGGACTCTTACATGATTAAGTCTGACTTTATCTACCTTATTATGGCACTGTTTTTGTGATATTTATAGAAATTAGATGAATCATTTTCGGATTGTTTTTCGGTTTGTTATTTTAATAAAAAATTGTTGTTTGCTGACCAAAGCAGCACGTGTTTCACGCTGTTGTTGCTCATAAACCTGAAATATGAGCCGGCAAGAAGACTGATTATGTACATTACTCGTATCTTCCATCGGATCAGCTCGAGAACGCACGAGTAATTTTACGCTACCTACTCGTATGAGCATATATTGCTTTTATTGGAGAGATAATGGAATATGAAACCAGTGTAGTTGTTGGCGAAGTGGATCATTTGTTTTGAATCACGGTTAAACTGAAAATAAATAAATAAGCCTATAATTGACATGGTTGCATTTTCGTTCCAGCAAATTGAAATCGATTCCTTATATTTACTATTTGGACGGAACAGTCACGACTTTTGGGTACCGTAATTCAAATTGTTAGTGTTTCGGACTGCTTAGAATGATGACAAATTTGGATACATGTTCGAATCCTGGCAAAACCGTCAATCGTTTTTTGTTTTTTTACGGTACCACCTTTCGCGATTCTCTGGAAATCTCTAGAAGATTTCGTACATTTTAAAAAGAAATTGAAAAATTCGATACCCACTGTCGAAAGTTTGAAAGCCTAAGAATTTGATTGTAGAATTTTTTTCATATAACGCATTGTGTTGGAGATACATGTTCGAGCTCAAAAATAATCTCCATTCAATTTGAGGCGGTGTCGAACGATTTGTGTAGTTTTGTAGAATTTTCGAAAATTTTGAAAAATTCGGCATCCAGACATTTGAATCTCAACATTTTGATCGTAATAATTTGTTTTTCTCATGACGCACAGTTTTCCAGATATTTACACAACAAAATGATTTTCATTAACTTTGGGGTAAGGTCGGATATTTTGAATGATTTTGAATTGACAATTTTTGAAAATTTGGAAAAAAAAAAAATCCGCATATACGCTGAAGAGACAAAGCCTAAAACTCCAATCTACGAATGTATGCCACATCGTTTTCGAAATATTAGCGCTCAAAAATGATTTCCGTTAATTTCGGTTTAAAGTGGAATATTTTCGCACAATTTTCGAAATTTTTTAAAAATTCAGCACCTTTCACTATTAAGAATAGTTGTGCGCACAATACCCAGTTTTTCTGTACCTCACTTTGGACTTCAAACTGTGATACCACGAGATCTATTGCTACTCCTACCTAAAAGGCTAATATAAGATGTAGCTTTTTATGCAGAGGAGTTCAAAAAGAAGAGCTCCCAATATTCTTTTGGACATGGCTGGACAGGTATAAAGGAGGATAGTTTCCTCTTCCTTAACTGCAGCTCCTGCAGAAATCGTTTGAAAGGAACCCTAGCCTTTTAGCATATGGACATCGTGCTGATCGTCACTAGATCGTCAGTCCTGCAGTTTCCTGGACCTCTCTGTAGCCCGACCTTGAACATATATCTCTCCGAAAGAGACGAGAAGCAAACTTGAGCGGACTTTGAATAAGTGAACACGATACCAGGGACTTTATTGCCATTGTGCTGTCTATGAAAATGCTAATATCCTGAACTGATATTACATTACATTTCCGACAGGAGAATACTCTATGTTAATATGATCTGGGAGGTAGAAGGAGATGCTCAAATTGACCTCTTCCAGATTTGAAACTGTCTGTATAAAAGTAAACTGAACACGCATCTTTAACGGCAATATTTTCTCACTCATTACGAACGGGAATTGTAATCCCAAGGTTACGAGCAAATATCAGTTTGGATATAAAATTTAGTAGACTCAGTGACAAGCTTGTTAGTTGGACCACTGTAAGGCGGCTTTTAAATAGATGTTTGCATATACTCGTACGAGTATGTATCTTCGACCGTTTGCATTTGTTATGTCTTTAAAGCGGAGACTTGTGCAATCCTAATGGCTATGAACTATATTCGAAGAAATATGTGGAAAGGACGGAGTATCTGCGTCTGTAGTGACAGCCAAGCTGCGCTTAATGACTAGCTCAGCATTTTAATCCCTTCCAAAACGGTTCGATAATGCAACAGCTTTCTAAATTCGGTCGCAGGGCTGAACTCAGTGAGTCTTGTTTGGGTCCCAGGTCACAACAGGATTACTGGAAATGAGATCTTCGATGAACTTCTTAGACAAGGTTCGGAGGAGGACTTCTCAGAACCGGAACCTGAGTTGGGTCTTCCTGCGTCCTCGGTTAGGTTTTCCATTGACAGTTAGGTTTCCAGTGTATATAATAGTGGTTGTCATGACTCTCCGGGATGTAGACACACTAAACGAATGCTCCCGAACGTCTGTAAAAAATCCGCTGCATTCTTGTTGTCCCTCAGTAGTAAAGACTGCAGACAATTTACTGGCGTTCTAATGGGCCATTTCACTTTCGCCAAACAACTTAATTAGTCTTGCTGGGCTTAAGCAATACCAGCATCTGCGACGACTGTGGAGATCGCAACGATACTGCGGCACATTTCTTCTGCAGTTGTACTGTCTTTGCTCGTGACTTTGGAGCCGATTTTAATACCATAAGCTCCTCATAACTGAAACTCTTACTCACCTTTCTACGAAAGATGAACAAAAAATTTCATTGCTTCCTGGTAGTACAATGGACAGGTATCGAGTCTAAGTGCTTCAGTAGAGTTTTTCTACTCTTGTGGAAAGCGTAACAGTTACGTAGGGCTGTGATGTAAGTAGGAAGTAGTGTTTCTGCTTATTAGTTCGCTATTATATCGCTAAAGCTCATCGTATATGATTCTCTCAAGTTTTTGCGCCGATTGCAAATAGAGGAGGAATGGCTTGTATTTCGAGGATACCTAAGCTATGGGCGGGGCCCCTCTTTCTCTCGAAATAAACCGCCAACTGGGTCTTCTTCATCGACAGCTGGGTGGAGTCGTTTTCTGCTGTCACCTTTGGTCGAAGGCTAAAGCTTTATTTGTTCTACCATTATCATTGCCTCCTTATCTTACCTGCAAAAAGCATACATAGGCTCAAGGGAATAACACAAAAGATCTCTTCTGGTCGAAGTTTTAGCAGGCAAAATGTCTCCATATTTTATTGGGATCCTCCATCTCCACGATTTATTAAAACTTAAATTTTGAAAACGAAAATATTTTACTTGCAGAATGTCCAAGGACGATTTAATCCAAATATGCGGTCTTGCCGATGGTATTCGTATGTTTAACATTCTTCATGCCAAGTAAGGATCGCTGTGACGTATTTATCAATTATTTGTAATCTTATTTTAGAATTCCGAAACATTTCAGAGCTATAGCCCCACGTCTTACCATCTACGTTAGCTTGGATGGCAACAGCTACAACGCCATCTATCTAACATCGAACTTTTCCAAGGAACTAACTCAGAAACTATTCAAACTACCAGGATTCTATGAGTTGAACGCAAGCAGTTCAAATATGAATGGTGGGGTTGACGGTGGTGTCTACCCAGGATGGGGTAAATTGAAACTACTTCTTCCTTATGTGTTTTGTTTTTAACAATTATTTACGATTTTATTTCAAAGGTATGCAATCAAAATACTCAGGAAGTGGTTCCAATATATTTAATGACGCATCTAAAACACCGATTTACATAAACGGACCTTCTGGCGTACACGTCACCATCACCGATGAGGTTCTGAACAATGAAATCAAAGATGGAAGTCTTTACGCACTTGAAGTACAAAATGGAAAAGTACTTATGAAAACAATTAATAAAAATGATAATTAAAACAAAAAAATCAAAAAACAAAAACAAGAACAATGAAGAAAAGAAAACAAATTATTTTTAAGTAAACAAAAAAAAAAAAAAAAATATACATTTATCTAAAAAAATCAAAAAAAAAAAAAATTTTACCAACGGACCACAAAACAATAAAACAAGGAAAAGTTAATTACAATTCGCTGAACTGAAAAATTATTATAAATTGATTTACAAAAAAGGGAAAAAAGTTAAAATTTCTTATTTCAAAAACTTTTCCAGATTTGCATTTTCTATATACGGAATAAAATTTGTAACTTAAAGTCAAAAAAACGAAAAAAATAATGGTGAAGGAGAATTTATTGTTTTAGTGCAAATTTTTTTTTATACACGCTCATATATACATAAACAAGCATATACATATATATATCAAAAGGATCTATAAATTCAATGAATTAAGATAATTATTATATTATAATTTGATGAGAAATAAAAATAAATTTAAGGCAGACCAAATGTACAAACAATTTTATAAAATACTATATTAAAAATTAAAAAAAAAAAATTATATATTATATTAATAATAAATTTGGTCTGCGCAAAAATGTAAGCTGAATTTTATTTTGTAGCTAATTTGCTGCAATGGTATTCTAATTGGAAATCTCCTAAAGAAAATGTCCCTAAGGAAAGGCTTCTTATAGGTAAATAGTTTAACAAGCAATGAAGTCTAGTTTGGGGTCTTCGCGTAAAATGCACAACTCATAATCTTGGGAAAGCAAGCATAAGAGTATTTTTTACATCAGGTGCTGAAAGAATTGTCCGTCGATTCCAGGGAAGGCATACTGCGTGTCTTTCCGAGGATACCTGGAGAGCGATAGAAGGACGAAAACAGCTAAAAGCTCGAATTGCAACTGTGAAGATGAGAGAAGTTCAGCGCACCGTGACAAGGGCAACTACATCAGCGCTGTGGCCAGCGACTATAGAAGCCGAAGAAGCTGCAAGCAAGTACGACATCGAGCCAGTGTACAGAATCAGCTAAGAGTTCACAGGCGATCGCATATCTAGCCAATATCCAGTGGAAAGCGTTTGCTCATTTCGGATGAGGACCAGCTCAAGAGATGGAATGAGCATTTTTTATATTTACAAGGTTTTGAACCGTGTACTCGCTAGCGATATGTTCCCAAATCAGACTGAGGGGCACGAGATAAAAAGTGCCCGAATATGCACCACGACCCCCATGAGATCACTACTGTGATCAAAGCACTGAAAAACAACAAGCCGAAAGAACTTGAGGTCGCGGAGGTCTTACAAGCAGCTCCAACAACATCAGCTGAACTACTGCTCCCACTTATAGAGAGAGATTGGGAAGCTGAGAACTTTCCTGTCGAGTGGAAGAAGGGAATTATCGTTAAGCTTCCTAAAGCGGTCCTTACACGATCAATAGATTAAGCATGGTGTATGTGTGGATTGACGCTACCCCTTACACAGTTCAATCGATTGACGTCAATTTTTTAGTTTTTGTGAGTTTTCGTGGTGTACGGATGTGCGATGAGTGAAACGAGTGATTGTATTGTATATATTGCTCTTGCACTTTGCATAAAGTGACATCCGCTTTTTGTGCATCAGGATACTTTTCTTTATACTTTGTAGTAAAACTTCATATTGTTGCAATTTTTTGTTTCGGTCGCTGTCATCTTTCCTTTGCACATCCCATAAACTGATAAGATTCAATGAAATCCCATACAAATGCTCGGTCTTCATCGTCCCTCAATTTTCCGCTGGCCGCAGACATGTTTTCTCTTCCGCGATACAACACATAATGAATTAATTATGTCAATCCAACCCTTAGACACCTTAATCGGCATGACGCTGGTCATGCAAAATCAAAAATGTTGGAGTTCACTGAAACTTAATACCAGCTGAGATTTAAACCAACTACACCAATCTGTCTTTCTCTCCGTCTCTTCCCCTTTCCTCAAAAACGCCCGTGTCCTAAAATTAGTATAAGGGTATTCATAACCCCTTTCACATGTGCAAATTATAAAAAAAAAAATTGAAAAAAAAAAACAGACTTCACCTAATGTGTTCGACGCATACAGATACATTTTCACAAAAGCATGTAATTGATTGATGTCAATCATTTGACCGTGTAAGGGCCGCTTTAGAAAGAAAACTTAATGCAGTGCGAAAATTGGAGGGGAATCTTCGTGCTGCCTGCTGTAGCTAAGATAATAGCTAAAATCATATGACACACTCGATGTCGAACAAGGAGATTTCCGATCTGGATCCTCCCGTGCCGACTACATCACATCAACATCCTACGAATCATCATCGATCAGTGCGTTGAATATAGATCTAAACTTCACCTGCTGTTCATTTATTTTGAGAAGGAGTTCGGTAGTGTCAACATTGAGTATATTTGAAATGCCTTACGCAGAAGATATATTCCCAATAAATTAATTGGACCAAATGACCGTTCTGTACAGAGAAAGATTGCCTGAGGAATTCGAAATCCAAAGAGGGGTAAGGCAAGGCTACTATTCATATTGGTGATAAGTGATGTGTTTCGTGCAGATTTACTGTTCGAACACAATGGTGAAGCTAAAGCTGCAGTACGCAGCGCTGTCAAAGTTTAAATACACGTACTCTCTATAGCACGCACACGAAGAAGCTGCGAAGCTGCAGCACAAGTTGAGTCAACTTCAACTTCCGAACGAGCTGCACTACTTTTTGACAGTTAAAAATAAAAGAAACGAAAATGGCATAGCTGTCTACGGAGAAATTCATAGCATGCGATTTCTTCTTACTCAGTCATTATTATAAAAATTATAATTATAAAATCTACCTCAAAAAACATTTTCACGAAACACAGCGCGATTAGCTTTCCGTTTTGACAGCTTGAGCAATCGAGCTGCGCTTCACCATTGTGTACGTGCATTGCTACTTCAGTGAGCGACATATTTGACAGTTTATACTACAGCGACTTCATCTGCTGCAGCGCTTCTCCATTGTGTTTGAGCAGTTATCAAAGGGAAACGGAGGAATTCGTTGGACTCTTATATCGCTGACGATATGTGGTTACTCTCGCTCAGAGTTATGTACCTCCACCAAATGACAGCAGATGTGGAGAGGGAGGCAGGCGTCGTCGGGCTAAAAATTAATACGGAAAAAACTAAAATTATCCGTCTTGGAGCAAACTCATTAGCTCAAGTATGCATTGCTGGACAATCGGTAGAGAGAGTAGAGGATTTCCAGTACATTGGGAGTTTATCTTGACAGATGGTGGGACCGAACTGGATATAGCCAACTGGGTCTCCAAAGCAAAGTCCATGTTCGGGATGTAGTCCAAAATATGACAATGCAATGCAATCAACTTGAACACCAAGCTAAGACTGTTCTACTTCAACCTTGTATCCGTGGTGTTATACGAATGCAGCGCGTGGAAGAGTGACCATTACTATAATGAGAAAGCTGCAACCATTTGTTGTTACCTGTGCAACATCTAAAGGATTTTCTGGCCCAACCGTATCTCTAACAATCATCCAACGACGGAAATGGCAGTGGATTGTTGATAGGTTTCGAAAAGATGACAGTTCCATAGCTAATCACGCTATGCAATGGAACCCTTTAACCCAGGATGGCAGATTACCTGGCGGTTCGAGATCATGGTGCAGAATAGTCGAGAAGGAGGCACGGCAGTGGGGGAAAAGTTGGGGAAAGCTGAGATAGATTGCCAGAAACCGTACACGATGGCGCATAGGCGTAGTAGAGACCCTAGGATCCACAAGGGGATACAGGACATATGTAAGTAAAGTAAGTAAGTATAAGACAGAGATTTTTGTTTGCTGCAAAAAATTGTTTGGTAAAATAAAAATAAATCGATCGATACTGGTGTTGAAAAGTATTCGGCACTATTTTGCATGAAAGCCTTAGTAGACAAACACTTAAAACAGTTTTCGAAAACTGTTCTTACCACTATGAATTTTCAAGCCGTCGGTGAAGGAGTGACAGAATGGGAGCACGATCGCGGTTGTGATGCACATTGTATCTACATATTAGGATTCTGGCATATTATGAAAAAATTAGTATTTCTTGTATTCAATACCTCAATGTCTGTGTTAAAAAACCTATTTTGCTTTCTTAACTTGAATTGAATATACCCCATCAAATAGAGTACATCTGTTCGTATGTCAGCACTTTTTGGGCTAGGAAATTGTATACCTATATAAAGGGTTATTCATTTCGAGGTTGGGATTTCACATCCCTGAAATGCAACTTCTGTCCTTTTTTGAAAATAGGCTCCTAATAAATATGACTTGTGTGATTTTATTCAGAAACAATACCTATACAATATTTTACATGCACAACTTTTGAAAAATTGTCAAAAAAGCGTTTTTCTATTTTTAAACAAATTTTAACTCTTTTTTTTAACTTCAAATTTAATTGATTGGCAAATAAACACCAAGTACATGCGACCAAGTCCTTTATTTTTAGCTTTATTCCAGAAGAATTTCGTTTCACAAAAAAATAAAAATTGTCAACCGAGCAACGGCTGATATGTTTGGCAGCTAAATGGACTTAAAAACAAAAGAAACAATTAAATTTTTTGAATTCGATTGAATTCTCTCTCGATTTCGAAAATTTGACGCTTTTAACTTTTCTTCTAGAAACTTATTAGCTGTCAAATACAAAAGATTGAGAGAGAAAACTCTCAGAGAGTGACAAATTTAGCAAAAGTAGATAAACAAATTTCGAACCGAAACCTTACCAAAGTATAAAAGCGTTATTTTGATTGTTTAGTTATCAAACTACGATATTTAGCGTCAATCCGGTTTACGAAAAATAAGTAATCCATTGTAAATTTGTCTTTATTAGCATCAAAATTAAGTCTTAATTTATATTCAATACTTTGCAATTTTTCATTTTTTGCCAGCAACTATTCTATTTTACGTTTACCAGTATGTACGAGTATGTGAAGCAAAAAATTCTCTTTGAGAACATTCAAACACTGATACAGAATGCTCGCTACTCGTTATTTATCTCTTTTCGTTACTTTTGACAGGTAAATAAATGTTCTCCGGGCTATTTCGAGCAATTAATTGCACATGAAGGCCCTTTCGTATGCATGCATGCATGGACCAAACAAATATAATATAATAAATGCATAAAGAAAAATGCTAAAGGAAGGTGGAAAGTATGTAATTCAATTCATAACATATTCTCTTTATTGTACTACAGCATAACTACAAAATAATAAAACTTATGACATATTGTAGATTGATGTCGCTCTCTGTGTTACCATTTAAAAAGTTGGACTTCAATCCTGTACAAATTAGACGTTCTGAGTGAATTAATTTATAAATTATTCATAATCATGTGTTCACATGTACCAACTCGTAATTGGATTACAAGATAAACTACTCGTACAATCTTTAATTATTCATTTGCTTAAGAAGTGCGAAGTAGGAGTATGAGGTATTAACTATCTGCAAAGAAAATCTTGTATTTTTTATATTTCATAATACATGATGAACTTACTGTTGTGAAGGTAGTCAAATCAAGAGAATAGCAACGATTAATGGATCTTAGACGGATTGGACTCTGAAATCGCAGCATTGTAAGCAACATAAGTTTACGATTTGTCCTATTCCAAGTTATCCAGTTTGACGAGTAAAGTGCATGAGATAACTTAAGACTTGTCAATGTAACATCATTCGAAAAGTAACAGATGAAAAATATTTGAAACAGCATTGCCATTTGATACATGAAAAATGTTAGAAAAGCTGAAGTATCGTCCTTAACTGAAGTCTGTAAATTAGAAGATTTTTATAAATTACACAGTCAAAATTTGTTTAATATAGTCGCTTCTTTCCTCCATACGATTTTTATTTGAACAAAAGTATGGATATAATTTTATACTCACGAATGACATTGCGTAGAAATTACAGCACAATACCAAAATTGAACAAAAAAATTGTATCGAGACCGGAACGCTTATTGCATTCTCTATTATTTGCACAAGTCTGAGAACCTCTGCATGATGGTGAATACATTTTTTAAGATCTCTGTTGATAGCCAAATTATTTTGGGTATTCTTTCCGATTGCTTCTAGACGGTCTTTCAAAAATTCCAACTGTGTTTTGGCGAAGATCAGAAACGATGTACACCACGAATCATACGCAATGTTAATGTGGCACATATAAGTTATCGTGGTAAACGAATAGACTTCCATTACCACAAAATTAATGCCAAAAGGAGTATAAGCGGCTACGGGCAGTTCCTGCGGATAAGCTATCTTATGTATCACGAGTACGTAAGTTAGTGCCAATATTGAGACAAGACCGTAAAAGTTTCGAACCCGTTTACTCATTACAATATTTCGGTTTAACATGGTATCCTCCACAGAGTTAATTGGAACGAAAATATCCTTGAATAGGAAAGAAATTGGTTCTTGATAAAGTGAGCTGTTCTTTTTTAGACAGAATAATTTGACGAAAACTGCAATAAATGTAGCCAAACCGAAAAAAACGTTTACGATCTTATCCAAGATCGTAGGTTGATTAAAAAATTCAATTAAAAGGCACAAATTGTAGATTGCAACCCATGAAAATATCAAGGTCGAATAGAGCCCATATGCAATCTTTTTGAATTTTGTAGTCTCCGTTGAAAGACGGTCAACGCCATATACTCGAAATATACGGACTTGATACTTGTACAAGTGCTCAATTTTCTCCTTGTATTCGGGATACATCTTGGAATCTTAAGAATGTGAATAAAACTGTCTTGCTGTTATCAACGGTAATGACAATTTATATCCCAACGTTGTAAGCGAAATTCCTCTGTTTTTCTTAATAAATAGTTAAGTAGGGCAATTTGACAATAATTACAGGACGATTAATGTAATATGTAAACAAGAACAATGTTGCGTACTCAGTACGAACGCAAAGGATTATCGATAGATATAATAAAATACATGAGAAAACAATTTGAATTTGATACTGACGTAAATAAAGGATAATTTGATTTTAAAGAGCTATTAAATTATTAAACGTAAATAATTGCAATGCAATTTGCAAATTGATGAACCGTGTAGTTTGAATGAAGAAGTTATTTAAAAAATCCATAACAATCCCTTTTTTGTTTTATTTAAAATATTATTTTCAGCAAGTTTTGAAAGTAATATTTAACGGCCTTATGTTTCTGAGCGGGGGTGTCCACGGTCTAGTGGATAGCCTGTTCGATTGTTCGTTTGAAACATCTCTCACACTCATACATTTTATTTTTTGTCGTGGTACGACTTATCACCTCCCAAAGTTTGATCGTCTAAAGTGAAATTACCATATAAATTTTTGATCAGCTTCGGAAAATATGCCAATATAGTCATGTCCGTCCGTCCGTCCGTCCATCTGTATGTCATCACTTTTTGGGCCTTAAATTTTGAGCTATTATAGAAAAGTGAAATTTCATATATATATATAAGCATTTTTGAACATTTTTGAAGTCTACTCACAGACACGACTACAGGCTATTTATGGTGATGGCTAAGTCTTAAGATTGAGCATCAGAATTCCTGAACTTCGGTTACAAATGGTGAGTGTTGTGACAATAGCTTTTCTGATAAAATCTCTTAAAAGGTGTGAAAATTTCCTCTGAGTAGAATGATATCATTATATTTGATTTACAAATTTCACAATATCACGCCCACTTTATTAAGGGTGGGTTAGTATGGAGGATAGAACATGAGCCAAATACTACAGGTTATGTCATTCCTAGATTCATTTTTGCAATATTCTGCTCCTGAAGTCATTAGCGCTTAGCCAACAAGGAATAGGAAACACTTGCATTTATCAATGCAATGCTCGCACTTTGGAGCCAGTTTATTCGAAATTAATGACATTAATTTTATCTTTTAGGCTATTGAATAGAGACGTTTTTAAGCTGTAATTTGCTTGAAGAATCTTCTTACGTTTTGCTAAAGCAGAACAATAAAACATTACGGAACAAACGAATGATTTCCCTTGCCAACATTGGTCACCACACCACGATGGCCTATTTCGTATGATGGAATTATGAAACGAAACTTTTCGTTGAATTACGACATTGGTTCTAGTGTGTATGAGCTACGTGAACTTGACCGACGTGCGCAATGCACAATTTTAGTGTTTGATTTATGGGGATAGGGTATCATACGATCTGTTCTAGGCGGAGTGTAACTTTCCTGTATGTTTCTGAATTGAGACATACCAATATCACGAAAATGGTTAGAGATATAAAAAATATTGTCGTCCATTTTTCAAATAACTTCTTTATTCAAACTACACGGTTCATCAATTTGCAAATTGCATTGCAATTATTTATGTTCAATAATTTAATAAGTCTTTTAATAACAAAGAAAAAGCCTTCCTCTTCAAATTATCCTTTATTTACGTCAGTATCAAATTCAAATTGTTTTCTCATGTATTTTATTATATCTATCGATAATCCTTTGCGTTCGTACTGAGTACGCAACATTGTTCTTGTTTACATATTACATTAATCGTCCTGTAATTATTGTCAAATTGCCCTACTTAACTATTTATTAAGAAAAACAGAGGAATTTCGCTTACAACGTTGGGATATAAATTGTCATTACCGTTGATAACAGCAAGACAGTTTTATTCACATTCTTAAGATTCCAAGATGTATCCCGAATACAAGGAGAAAATTGAGCACTTGTACAAGTATCAAGTCCGTATATTTCGAGTATATGGCGTTGACCGTCTTTCAACGGAGACTACAAAATTCAAAAAGATTCCATATGGGCTCTATTCGACCTTGATATTTTCATGGGTTGCAATCTACAATTTGTGCCTTTTAATTGAATTTTTTAATCAATCTACGATCTTGGATAAGATCGTAAACGTTTTTTTCGGTTTGGCTACATTTATTGCAGTTTTCGTCAAATTATTCTGTCTAAAAAAGAACAGCTCACTTTATCAAGAACCAATTTCTTTCCTATTCAAGGATATTTTCGTTCCAATTAACTCTGTGGAGGATACCATGTTAAATCGAAATATTGTAATGAGTAAACGGGTTCGAAACTTTTACGGTCTTGTCTCAATATTGGCACTAACTTACGTACTCGTGATACATAAGATAGCTTATCCGCAGGAACTGCCCGTAGCCGCTTATACTCCTTTTGGCATTAATTTTGTGGTAATGGAAGTCTATTCGTTTACCACGATAACTTATATGTGCCACATTAACATTGCGTATGATTCGTGGTGTACATCGTTTCTGATCTTCGCCAAAACACAGTTGGAATTTTTGAAAGACCGTCTAGAAGCAATCGGAAAGAATACCCAAAATAATTTGGCTATCAACAGAGATCTTAAAAAATGTATTCACCATCATGCAGAGGTTCTCAGACTTGTGCAAATAATAGAGAATGCAATAAGCGTTCCGGTCTCGATACAATTTTTTTGTTCAATTTTGGTATTGTGCTGTAATTTCTACGCAATGTCATTCGTGAGTATAAAATTATATCCATACTTTTGTTCAAATAAAAATCGTATGGAGGAAAGAAGCGACTATATTAAACAAATTTTGACTGTGTAATTTATAAAAATCTTCTAATTTACAGACTTCAGTTAAGGACGATACTTCAGCTTTTCTAACATTTTTCATGTATCAAATGGCAATGCTGTTTCAAATATTTTTCATCTGTTACTTTTCGAATGATGTTACATTGACAAGTCTTAAGTTATCTCATGCACTTTACTCGTCAAATTGGATAACTTGGAATAGGACAAGCCGTAAACTTATGTTGCTTACAATGCTGCGATTTCAGAGTCCAATCCGTCTAAGATCCATTAATCGTTGCTATTCTCTTGATTTGACTACCTTCACAACAGTAAGTTCATCATGTATTAAGAAATATAAAAAATACAAGATTTCTTTGCAGATAGTTAATACTTCATACTCCTACTTCGCACTTCTTAAGCAAATGAATAATTAAAGATTGTAGTTTGACTTGTAATCCAATCACGAGCTGGTACATGTTCACATGACTATGAACACTTTACAAATTATTTCATTCACAAAGTCTAACTTGATTGAACAGAATCTTAACCAAACGTTTTAAATGGCAGTAAAAAGATAAAATCAATCAAAGTCAAAAATTGTATTGTTTTGTAGTATATAATAAAGTTTTGTAGTATATAAAAATTATTTATGAATTGAATACATATATCTACTTTCCATATGAATTTTGGTGACCAGTAGGTCCATTCATTCACATAGGAAAGAGCTTTCTTACTTATGTAACTGCTGAGCGGAATTAGTACCGAATCCGAAGCCCAACAATTTCATTACGTTACTGGGTGAGTTGAGTAAAGGACAAAATCATGGTGGGCTAAAAGGATCCGTAGGATAGAGGATTCTAGGATTTCATTGCACACATGTTCAGCATCGGATATATGCTTGCTGATATCCAGCTCAATGAGAATGGAAGTCAGTGAGAGCGTTCACACATTTCTGGCGTCGGATACATTTTGCTCTGAAATGGCAATTTCAAACGGTCCGATTATAACTTCTGAATGGAAAAATTCAGACTTTTTTATTGCAATTTTGAAATCAGCACAATAACGCGCATTGAATGGCATCATAAAAGTTCGAAAAAACAAAATCGTCTGGGAGCTAAACTGCATTCGTACCGCGCGTGCCAAAAAGACTGCCCTAGTATTTAAATTCCACTTCTGAAATAATATCGTACAATACTACAATTTCAATGAATGAATGGAAATTTTCCATGGGGGCAAGAAGAATTGAAATCTGAACTAGAACATGATGCTGAATGCATTCGGAAACTTTTGGCGGTAGAAATTTATCATGTTCAGGTTCTGCTGCAGAATGTTCTGGGAACAGCAAATGTGCTGCTTTCATTTGTATTCGAAGTGTCTACTCCATTTAAATTATTTGAGGAGAGTGGTCTCGATACCAGCAAACCAGGGCCCTGCAATGGTCACCCGATCTTCTCTCGTGTCCACTTTAGATTGTTTATAATTTGGCAATATTCTTTTCTTTGAATATTTGAATGTGCAAAATGCTCCCTTCCTCTTCCAATCCTTCAGAAAATGGAAGTATTCCACTGTTGAGCGCATCGTTCATTACCTTACTGAATACCCTGATTATTAAATTTCAACTCAGCCCAATCAGTTTTTTCGAGTTAACATGGATTTAACGAGAACTCAAATCGACTAGAGTTTTCATGCATGCTAACTCGAGTTCACCCCTTGTTCAATTCGCCATGGAAATGTGATCTATGTAAGCGCAATAAAATGGTTCATGTGGCTGTTGCCGTTGCCGTTAATGTTGACTGTCAACATGTTGAACGCACTCATATTCCAGGTTGCTGTTGATAATGATCGTGTTGGCATACTTCCAATTTTGTTGACGAAGTAGTCTATTAACAAATTTGACGCTTCATATTTTCTTCTGTATTTCTGCGCTTTTAATGATATAGTCCATAGAAATTGTATCTGGAAATGTTGTTGTGTAATTATTCTTAGTGAAATACGCAAACATGAATTGATTATAACAGATTTAATAGACAATATTATCTGCAAAACATTCAACATTTGACAGTGACACCAATGGATACAACTCAGTTCAACCCTTTACGGCAAAACTACAAATCTGAGTTAATACTACTGTCATCACGTCACGCCGGAAAATCTTCGGAGACACTTCGACAATGCGTTCTTATTTATGACACCCGATTCATTAGCTGTTCATATATTTTCTAACGAGCAAGCACGTGTTGCAAACATACCTTTGCGCTCTCTAATTTGGAACATTCCGCTTTCGAAATACTCGTAGTTCTAAAATACAATTAATTTATTCCCGCAATCTTAATTTGAACAATTCCAAATGAATTTTTAATGTAATTAGTTTACTAAATTTATTTTTATTTCAATCTGTGTTTCCCTTTTCGGTTACGATTTTGTCTAGTGAACTGCGCTGACGACTCGAACAAATTTTCTGATCGGCTGATCTGCGATCGAGTCTCAGGGAAAGGAATATTTTACCAAATGTCTGTTTGCCTATGTTTTCTTCTTTGTGCAATTCTCCAATAAATATTTCTTTCTCTCATTCAAAATTCCAAACGAATTTTTAATGTAATTAGTTTACTAAATTTATTTTTATTTCAATCTGTGTTTCCCTTTTCGGTTACGATTTTGTCTAGTGAACTGCGCTGACGACTCGAACAAATTTTCTGATCGGCTGATCTGCGATCGAGTCTCGGGGAAAGGAATATTTTACCAAATGTCTGTTTACCTATGTTTTCTTCTTTGTGCAATTCTCCAATAAATATTTCTTTCTCTCATTCAAACAAAGTTTTATTGCTATTTTCATAAATTATTTATATTAACAAAGGTGAGCTCAGTGGTTAAGTGCGCTATCACTGAGTGAAAGATTTAAGATTCAAGTCCCAGAAAAAAAAAAAAAAAAAAGTTGTCTCACTGTTCCACCTCTCTCGAACGATTAACAAACATCCGAGAGTAAAATTATCATGAGAAGCTTCTTTCAATCGTGGGTAGGTCCAACCATTCGTTTGGCACACAGCATGAATGGTTGCGAGTAGTTAGGTCAAGCCCTGCAATTGTTTGTTAGAGCCAAAATAATATATTTTTTATTAACAAAAGAATAATAATTGTAATTTGAACGAACGCAATAAGCTCTGCCATTGTGGTCGTGTGCGGACCCCTTACTGTCACAACACTCACAAAGCACGCGTTAGCACATCGTCAGGCCATGTTCGTTACGTCGTATTACGGGTGTCAATCGTGAAGTATGAAGTATAAAGTAAAGGGTTATTCATTTCGAGGTTATGATTTGACATCCCTTCCATATGGCATCTGTAAAATCCATCTGTCATCAATAGTAACAGGTAGTTTGCCATATTACAACATGGTTCGTTTAACAACCGCTCAACGCATTAAAATTGTAGCATCTTACTACAATATAATAGTTCTGTAATATTTGTGTATAGCGATTTAAGGACAGATTATGCTCGTCAACTGAGCAAACGATTTAAAACACAATAACCAAATTCGAACAAATCGGTAGTGTTCGTGATGTCGTAAGGTCTGTGTATTGAAAACATTGGTATGAGCGACATGTGGTTCCAACAGGAAGGGGCTCCGTGCCACACAACACAGGCCAATTTGCATGAAAAGTCCCCCGGTCAATTAATTTCAAGATTTGGGGCCACCAAGTTCGTGTGATCTGACCCCGGTGGATTTATTTTTCTAGAGCTAAATGTGCCGAAAAGACATCTAAAATTACCTCATAAGAATCGAAGATTGTAAAAACTCTCGTGGCGGCTTTTAACCTTGGAGTTTACAGAAACTTAATACCATTTAAGTTTCAAACCACTACACTAAATCTTTGTTTCTCTCTCTCTCCTTCACAAACGCCCGTGTCCTGTAATAGTATTCATATCCTCTTTGGGGCGCGCAAATTATAAAAAAATTAAAAAAATATTGTATTCCATACATAATGGCATAGTCCAGAATTTAAAACATTTAATTGAAATCTTCAATGCTTTTTATTTTATTTAAATTAAAGTCTTAAAACACAAAATGAATGACACTGTCATAGCCATCTGTCAACGTTAGTGCCATAACAGTGTTGTGGTTTGGGCCTCAATAACATACCTGTGTTGTATTAAACTACTTTTCCTCATCACATGGGACAACCCCTAGAGAGGTAAGATATCCACGTTCAGCTACCTAAGAGCAAAGAAATAACTTATCATCGTATTTTCTTATATAGGCACGACATGAAGGGTGCAATTGATAAAATTATTAGCAGTATTACATATACAAAATCAAATGGGTTCAATTCATTTATTTTATTATTATGATCTAGACAGCGTGGCATGCCTATGTATCGTTAAAGCAGCTGTCATTCTCCACTGTCACGAAGTTTGTTGAATGCCTGAACTCCTGAACACTTTTTGGAAATAAGCTATCTGTCAAACAAATTTCCTCACAATCTGCATATTTAATAAGTTTTTGTTTCCAAGAAAAAGTTATTAAATAAAACACTCTTAATTTATTCAATTTAAAGAATACTACATTCCATGTAAGTAAATATTAAAATTTAAAACATTAACAGTAGATTTGTGCACTAGAGCGCCGATCCTTTTGAGAAAAATTCCTAGCCTCTGACCTTCTGCATTTGTTAGGACTTAACATCCATATACACCTTATTTTTCTATCGGCGGTTATTTTCAATAAAATTATAAAATCTAGATTAAACAATGGACTTGCAGTGTTTGCGATGTAGCATCACATTGGGCGAAGACTACCAGTTAATCTTCGACGAAACTGGCATAGAACTACAACTGGACAAACTTCTGGCTGAGTACTTTGAAATCTTCGTCGGATATGATCACACTGCAACGCAGGCTCTATGCGAGAAGTGTGTTCATGAACTCATTGAAGTGTATGATCTTACGCAGAAAAATCAAGAGCTACAAGCATCTGAGAAGAAAGCAGCCAGTGACGATGATGCAGAGGTTCAATTCAAAGAAGAACAGGAACTTATCGTTGAAGATTCGGTACCCGATTCGGAACATGAAGAGTTGGAAATTAATGAAAATTCAAACTCATTGCATGACAATGATGAGTTCTTTGGATTTGATGATCTAACCGAAGGTAAGGGCCCTTTAAACAGTTAAACAAAAAGACATTATTCATTGTTTGGTTTCGCAGAAAATGCAATTAATTTTGAAAATGTTCAATATTTGGATGAAATCGAGGGTATAACTACACATAACTATGTTCGTGACGTCATCAAAAGTGAGTTAGAGGAAATCACTTTTGAACAAAATACAGTTTGCAGGGTAGGTTTACTGTAATTCAAAACGCAATCACAACTAAATATCTCTTGTAGTTATGCAAGGAAGTTTTAAAGAGTCACACTGCAGTCCTCATGCATGTATCGACAAACCATGAAACTAAATCCAAGCAGTATCCGTGTATTATCTGCGATAAGGTGGATGATTTCCACTCAATTAAAGAGCTGGCGCACCACATTGTACTGAAGCACTATGACCTAGAAGGGTAAGTATGTATTTTAAGTTACTTTGTATGAAGAGAAAAAGAGTTGTGTTAATCAAGTTCTAATAGCGAAAAAATGTTTAGATAAATAATAGGTTCGTTCGGGTACCCATATACTTACTTTAGCGCTACAGTCGTGGGCTTCAACCAACAAGTGCCTCCAACTGGCTCGATCTTGTACTAGCCGCCACCAGTTTTGCACACGAAGTTGGTTGAGGTCCCTTCTTTCCACTTGTGTGGTCCATCTTACGTGAGGTCTGCCTTTACCGCGTCGTCCCTCCGAGATGGACTCGAAGACTCATATCATACCCAACTCAGGCGATAGATTTGAATCCTTCTGATGGTCGATGTCGCTGTACAACCGGATGTTATATCTTCATCTCATCAGGACAACAAATCACTCGAAGAATTTTTCTTTCAAAGTAACCAATGGTGTTTTCATCCGCCTTTGATAATGTCCGTGCTTTTGGGCCGTATAGCCGGACTGAATTCAATGAGCCTAAAGTCCAGGCAAGCATATTACAAAAACTCTCCTTCTAATCGCCGCATTTTTACAGAAATTGTCGTAACGAAATCCAGAAATAGATAGTCCCATTCTTTCGAACGAGGGGACTAACAAAAGTTCACTAGGTTGGTTGAAAAAAAAAACTATTTTAGCTTTATACTTACTTTTCATCAGTTTTTAATTTCTCTACATAGTTTCCATTTATTTCAATACACTTTTTAGGTCGGTAGAGCCACCTTTCGAAACATTCCTCAGAATCGTTCTTTGGGGTTTGAAGACTCTTCCCAATTTTTATTTTTGGGGACAGCCAGAAATCACACGGTGCTAGGTCCGGGGAATAAGGTGCCGGACAAATTTTATTGATACCCGAGGGCGCCAGAAAGTTGTTGGTTTTATCTGGACTGTGAGCAAGTGCATTATCGTGTTGTAAAAAGTAGCGACGAAGTTCCCATTTTTCTGGTTTCCTAACCTATTTTTTAAAACTTGTGGTAAATACGTTGCAGTATTTCTATTAGCAGTTACCGTCTGACCAGTTTCCAACTAAATAACAGCGAACATTTTCGCTCTGCTGAAGTAAATTGACATCATCACTTCTGTTGTCAATTTTTGTTATCTTGCTTTTACTGGGGGGTTTTGCACCTTCTGGGGTCCATACCATACATGGACTTCTGTTTGGTTTTCGGGTCGTACTTATAGAACTAAAATTGATCACTTTGTACGATTTTATTAAAGCAGCTCGACTCTCTTATTGGGCAAACCGAATGCGTGCCTTTTTATGGTCGTCATTCAAAATTAGTGGAAGCCATCGAGCGGATTTCTTCGACAATTTCAGGTGATGATTTAATATTCGTAACACAGCCATGTCATTCAAGTTTAGTTCATCGCCTATCATTTCCTGTCTTTTTTGAATCTTCGTCAATTGTTGCCTTAGCCAGGGCCACATTTGTATTGTCGGTGGAAGATTTTGGGGCCACCTTCATGAGGTTCGTCCTCAACAGAAAAATGCTTGAATCAACAAATTATTAAAAAACATAAATTATTGTGACTACTGTTTCCACGCTGTTACTATGCGTTTCCATTCAAACTTCGCTAGCAAAAAGATCAACTAATTTGAAAAATGGCATATACTGTTATTTCTAAGGTAACGCTTGGTGAATTGCCGAATATGAATTTAAAATTAACAATTTTTACGTACGAGTATACATGTGAAAAACGTTGGTACAGTCTGTTTCAAAGAAACCCGTCTCATATTGTTCCTTCCTAGCTGCCTGGATATGTACATACATATATGTTGCACCATATTATTTTCTGTGTCCTTTATCCTGTTTCGGATTATGTGCATTTCCCAAATATAGTTTAAGTTTTCGTGAAAGCAAGAACAATTCGTAATGAGATCCGCGTATAATAAACGTTTTGAAGTGGTATTTTTATTGTAGCATCCAAAAGCTCCAAAAATGAGCATCAAACTGGCGACAAAGTACATGGAAACATCAAGAAATATACCGATCATGTCAATGTTGACGATGAACCAGGTAGAGGCATGATAAAGTTAAACTGTTCGATAAATTTTCAACACTGACTGTGAAGCAAAGGATAGAAAAACTTTAAAAAAAGGAATTCGAGTCTCAGTCAGTACAATCAAACAAACTTTGAACTGTTGCTGACCGAAAAACAAGTCGAAAATTGGACCGTGATTGTTCATCGGTAAATATAATATTTAACGCGAATCCAGTTGTCAGTTGTCAATACTAACTCAAAGAAACATGGACGAAAGAAGGTGAATAGTTGGTGTAACGCACAGTGAAAATGTGTTTCTCTGCAAATGGATTTGGAAAATTGATTACGTTTACTCAAAATCTTATGTTGAAATTATACAATAATTGAAGTCTTTAGAGTTATTGTATGAAGCCGAAAATCATGACTGAATTCTACAAGAAGAACCTGGAACCCTATTGAAAATGTGTGGACATTAATGAAGAATAGGCTTAAAGGGAACAAAATTAATACTCCACGAGAACTTATTTGGGCCGTTAAGATCATTTGAAATCCTCTGAGCAAAGATTACACTGAAAAATTGAGCGAAAGTCGTAGCAGATAATGCCAGACAATAATGGTGACTGACCACCATATGAAATGTAACTACGATATTTTCTCTTACTATAAGAGACCTGATGGATTCAGCTCTTAATAAATTTGTAAAATGAAATGAAAAAAGGTTAGTCTTTCAGTTAACGCCGGAAAGACCGAACTTATTCTGTTCACAAGAAGGTACAAGTTAACATGTATCGTCCCTCCAAAGGTAAATGGCGCGATGCTTCGTTTCGCAGATCATGCTAGATACTTGGGGGTTAAATCAGTTGAAAATTGAATATACAAGTCCGTGTCAGGAAGGCCTCTGTTGCCCTTTATTTCTGTCGAAGGGCCTTAGGCGCAAAATGAGGTCTTCAGCCTAAAGTGGTTCATTGGGTTTGTACGGCAATAGTGAGGCCTATTCTGATGTACGGAGTACTAGTCTGATGGACAGCACTGGACAAGAAAAAGAAAAGGCTGATCTTCTAAGGAAAGTTCAAAGGTTATCATGCGTCTGTATAACGGGTGCTTTAAAAACAACTCCTACTACTGCGCTAGAGCCAATGTTCCACTTGCTTCCTGTTGATATCTTTGGGAAGCAAATAGCGGCTAAAGCCGCAATAAGGCTTAGGGAATCCTTACAGTTGGTTAACGCTAATACGGGCCACTGATCGGCAAAAATACTATTATTATTAATAAGACGACCTATATTGTCCCTCACATTGACTTTGATGTCAGATACAAGACCAGAATTTAGGAATCTTGAAGGATTCTGCGATGGAGATATACACAGATGGATCTAAGACAGCTTATTATAAAGGTGCAGGAGTCTTCTCCAGTGTACCTGATGTAAATCTTACCAGACCACTGTAGTGTATTTCAAGTGGAAATTACGGCAATCCGTGAAGCTGTGGCTTGACTTTCAATTAACGCGATAAAGGGTAGCACTATTGTCAGGCAGCGATAAAAGCGTTGGAATCGTTGACAATACGATCCAAGTTGGTAAAGTAATACCGCAGGTCTCTTAACGAGATCGGTGATAGTTGCAATATTTCTCTGTGCTGAATTCTAGGCCACAGCGACTTTCCGGGCAACTGCAGAGCAAATGAGCTGGCTTAAGAGAGTGCATGACAAACAGCAGGTGAAATAGTATAAGTACTTTTGTTTCGTCGAAACAGATCTGGCCTAACCTGTATCTGAAGAGAACGAAAAGATTTCTGGGGGAGGAAACTAGTACTAACCTTTTGTGCACCTGTTCTGCCCTATCAATGTTGAGAAGAAACATCCTAAGGGAGTACTTTTATGAAGATCTGGCGTTAAGATCTTCATAAAAGTCGTTATTAACTAAATAGAGAGATTTGTCTATGGATCTAGATGGTTCTGCACGTAGATGCGGAGCAGAAAAGGGTTAACACCGCAACAGTTGCCGATTCTTATCTTCCTTTAGGAAGAAATAGTCTTATAGAGGTCTTGGTGAAGGAAATCCAATTCTTCTTGTGGTATAACAATGAACATATCCTGGGTCTAACTTATTTTGACGTTAATATTGTAAAATAATGTATACTTTTTTTAATTATGCTTCTTTGGAATAAACTGTAGTTCTTCTTACAGTCAAAATAAAAGAATAATATTTTACAGCATTCGTGTTGTAGAATGTAAATTTGCTTACTTAGTTTCACTTCTTTCTTAGAATCAACATTTATTGCACATGCCCCGAATGTGAAAAGAGATTTTCCAATTTCATTGAATATAACAAACATTCGTGCTACAAAAAGAAAGCTGGAAACCGTTTGCTACAGGAATGTTCTATATGCTTAAAACAATTTACTTCGAACAAGAGGTACGGGAGTTTAGTTTATTTTACAGCATATCTCGTGTTTCACTAACATTTTTCCAACAGGTATCGTTTTCACTTACAATTCCATCTGGAGAAACGGAGACCAAAAGCCTGCTTTATTTGTGATATTTTATTTTCGGATGAAAATGATTTCTTTGAGCACATAATGTACGCCCACGAGAAGGAGGATGCTTTGATATGTAAAAAGTATAGAAATGCCTTGTTTATTTCTAGAGACGTTCAACTAATGTGTTGTAAATATTTCAGATGTGATCGGGTTTGTACATCGAAACAATTGTACGATAATCATATGGAGCTGCACAATGCTATTCGTTCATACCACTGTAAATATTGCTCAAAATCATATTTATACAAGCAAATGCTGATGAATCACATTGTAAGTATATACTCGTATGTATGTATGTATTTATTCGTTAAAAGAGATGTCGAATCATATCATTTTGTAGGGTCCCCTTTCGTCTCCCTTTAATGAATCACCTTAGCCATAGTTGCTCCCTGACCCCGGTTTCTCGTGGCAAAACTAGTATTTGCCAGATAATGCCGGGAAGAAGATATATGATAAGACGTGTGGTCTTCCAAACGTTGCATCTTCTGTAGATGATACCTGAAGGTACCATGGCCATTTTGATTTGTCTGCACTTCTCCACGTTTGAACACCGTTTCATTCTTTTTCTCATATCTCACATAGTTTCTGTGAGGTTCATGGTTCAAAACGTCAGAAATTCTGCTTTGCTAAGGCATCCGTCATTTAATTTTCTTCGATCGCTGTGTGTCCCTTCCTTCACTCTAGTGTCACTGTATTTTGTGTTGCACATTCGTTAAAATTCATCGCCACTAATGTTGTTAATTTTCATACGCTCTATCCTAAGGATGCATATAAGAAAATAACATGGATGACAGAGCATGACAGGCTGGCCTAGCTTCTCGCTGCCATTCAAATAAGAGAAGAGAACTAATGACAAATATTTATTGAGCTACATGCTGCCATTTTCCACTCTGTGGGCGTGGTGGCTCAGTGCTTAAGTGTGCGAGAGATTCAAGCTTTAAATTCCAGAAAATACTCGAATCCTACCTCTCGCGAACGTCTGACAAACATCCGAGAGTAAAATTATCATGAGAAGCTTTTCTCAATCGAAAAAAAATGGACGTCGGAAGTGGCATAAAACTGTAGGTCCCACACATTCGTACAGCACTAGCTGCTGCTAGAAGCTAGACCATGCCCTGTATGGGTTGTTAATGCCAAAATATTACTATTATGCACAGACATTTAGAATTTTCTTGAAAAGTTAAACTTTAATGCCATTTTGCGATACATGCAACAAATTATTAGACAAATGACTATATATGAGCTCTATATTCCTCAACCTAAGAATAAGAGCGATCCAATTCCGCTATTTTGAAACGTTTAAGGTGCTGTATGAACATCTCAAAAAGTCTTGCTTCATTCTAATTGACACGTACCAGTGTGGAGTTTATGCCGGCACATCGACAATGGATCAAATGTTCGCACTTAAACATTTTTTTTTAGAAAAAACGAACGAATTTCAATTCGACTCACCATATTTTTATCGGCTTCAAAGCCTTACACGATAATGACTGATCTCCGGATCCTGAGAAGACTGATCATCCAGTTATGTCATGTAAGTCCCGTTTCACACACATCCGATATCGAATTTAAATAATTGAATATCTGAAGCGAAGTGTATAGAATTGAATCAAAATATTCACATATTTCGGCGGCAGATATACAACGCAAATAGTATTCGAAATAGAATACGCGATACCGGATGTGTGGGGAAAATGGACAAATTGCAATTTCGATCAGATTCAACTCAAACATAAAGTCCGTCGGGAGTAAAGATTCACGAAATTGGCAAATCGGCTTCGTTGGATCCGCTGAAGTGTACGAGTATCATTCTTAATCCGACGAATCGGAGATGTACTTTCAGTCATTCGATTTACTTTCTCTTCAAATTGCTGTTTGTATAGACAATGATACACTTTAAATGATGGCAACTCTAGGGGCAGTCCAAGGCTTGAAAAAGTTATAATTTCTCAAATTTCTGGATCACACCATATCGTGGAGAAACCCCAACGGATTCTATGAT
Source organism: Pocota personata (assembly GCA_963082735.1). Taxonomy (NCBI): domain Eukaryota; kingdom Metazoa; phylum Arthropoda; class Insecta; order Diptera; family Syrphidae; genus Pocota; species Pocota personata. The sequence goes on from OY720430.1 coordinate 191,073,935, forward strand.
AGGGGTGATTGCCTCCCAAGTAGTTTTCATTAATGTTGAATGCCAATTGCCTTTAAGTAGTCGCCTTTATAATTGCATAGACATCATCCGGACATCATTCCAAATGGAGAGTGAAACCTTGCAGAATAATTTCAGCATTGGCTTTCTGTTGCTGCTGTTGGGATTTTTTAATTGAAATTCGAACTGCCAACGCTCAGACCCTAGACCTTTTGCCTATGCCTATCTCTGATAATAAACCTGCGCTCAAACAAACGGCTTTTCCTTAGCAAATGTATAGCGCGTCGTAGACAAATTAGCACCACATTTTTATTCAATTCATAATATTTATGATCCCTGAAAATGCAAAAAGAATAATTAGTATTGATACTTTTAATTTTAGCATCGGCATCATTCTGAAAAGCAGTCAAACAGATGTAAAATCTGTAAGAAATCTCTCGCGAGTAAGCATCTCCTGACGAGACACATGCAACTAAAGCACCTTAGCGAAACGGAGGAATTTGTAAATTTATGTTCGATATGTGGACTCGTTGGGGCTTCTGAAGAGGATATAAAGGTAGATAGTATAAGTGATTTGTATTATGTTTTTTAATTGCTTTTAATATTAACAAATTGTCAGCATCATACAGATAATGTTTGTCCAGCTACAGGACTTGCCAGGGAATGTTTGAAAATCGCTTACGCATGTGAATTTTGTGAACTTGCCTTCAACAGTGTGGAGAACTTGAAATCTCATCGAAAAGTTCATGTGAAAAACCGGTATATATGCTGGATATGTCAGAGTGAATATTCGGAATTTAAGAAATTAAAAACGCACATCATAACACACAAAAAGTATGACCCTATACAAAAGACGTTCCCAATTAACAGACACTACGTGTGTGATTTCGAGGTAAGTTTTTAATTAAGATTTCTTTGTTTCACTCGAAAAATTATTTACAATATAATAAGTGGCTTACCCCCTGTCATTGGTCCCTAATACATTCTCAATTTATTCTAGAAGCGGTTTCTCTCGTCCAGTTAGTTATTGCTCCTCCTCCTCCTATATCATCTTTCACTTAGGGCGATACTTCTAACATGACTCTTTGCGTAGCTCTCGGGGCCACTCTTAATCCTTTAAGATATCGTTCAGTGGCAGTCCATGTCTCGAGCGCATAGGTAGAACCCACAGGTCGAAAAATTTGGTTTCTAAACACTTTGGCATGTTGGACTTAAAAAATTTTAAGTTTTTCCACCAATTTTCCCGAACACTGGGGTCGAATTACCACATCAGTAAATGAATGACTCGTCACGTAATTTGCGTTGCGTTGTTGCTAGATCTACCAACAATGCAATGGAAATTACGTGACGAGCTATTCGATCACTGATGTGGTAATTAGACCCCTGCTCATGTGAGTAGAATTCTCTGTTCTATTTCTAACATTATTTTATGTATTTTGTGAAAAAGCCTCCTCGATTTTTGATGTACATGGCTGTAGATTTGTTTTTTTTTAGAATTGCAATAACGATAGGTTTGCTAAGCCGTCATCTCAAAAAGCGTTCCTTTTTGTTCTGCTGAAGAAATGAGTCATGCCACTTCCCCTGCAGAGGTCTGTCATACTTAAGCGCGAGTAAGAGGTCTACAATTTAACGATATACTCACCAGATTGGCAGAGAGAGGTCCGTCTTGACATTACTAGTGCTCTCAACACCTAATAGCCCATACAGGGCCTGGCCTAGCTTTTTTTATAATTTGCACGTGTTAAAGGGGATATGAATACCCTTATACTAATTTTTAGAACACGTGCGTTTTTGTGGAAAGGGGAAGAGACAGAGAGAAAGACAGAGTGGTGTAGTTTGAAACTCAGGTGGTATTAAGTTTCTGTAAATTCCAAGGGTGGCTGTCCAGATAACTGGGGAGTATTTTGTTTGTTTTCGTTATTATTGTCGTTGCTTATGATTCACAGTATTTTTTTCTGTCCTCCTGATGTCATCATCACGATCAAGTTGCATTTTAGCCATATGACCACCCTACTGCCAGTGTTATGCCTTCACAGTAGAGTTGACTTATATTTCGCAAGTGATCGACTTTTTATTATTTATTTCATGCGAAATAAATAGATGATTCTTGACGTCAGGATTCGAACCGTGAATCAACAGCGTGACAAGCGATGATGTTACCACTACACCACGGCCACCTCTTGCAGTCATTCGTGGTATGTGACACAACACGAATGGTAGAGACCTACAATTTTTGGACCATTTTCGAAGGAGATGCTTCTCATAACCATTTTTTCTCTCGGATGTTTGACTATGGCAAAACATTTTTGTCTTTTCTTGAACTCGAATCTTGGATCTCCAGCGAAAAAAGAGTTAGAGTCTACTCCTCTAAGTCCGAAACTAATAATTGGTGTCAGTTTCTGTACTGGATCGACTCTCATATGGTTTTTGTTTAGTTTCTTGTAGAATAATCAAGTGTTTTGTGAAAGGGCTTGATACGAATAAAATTCCTTCTCATTTTGGGTAGGAAGAACTGTGAACACAGGACACATTACATGTGGTCATCACATGACCAACATGGGGGTGATTAAAGAGATCAATATACTGCTGTTCAAATGGTCAAGCTCCTCCTCCATTACAATCTTTTTTTTTTCCTTCTTTCTAGTCGTGTGACCAATCCTATCTGACATGGCCATCACTACGTGCTCATAAAGTACGACATGCTGCCGACTCTAAGTTTACTTGTGAAGTTTGCAGTCAGGCATTCAGGACACGGTCGCAACTAAACACTCACCTGAAGGCTCACGAAAATAACGAAGAATACCCTTGCCAATTTTGCTCGAAACTTTGTTCTTCGCAAATGTCACTATCGGTTCATATTTCGCGCAAACATAACAACAGTAAGTTAATGATTTATTTTTTCATCCAACTTGCCTCATGGTCATGTATCTTTGCATTTACAGATTGTAAGTCGTGTCCAACTTGCAAAGCGACATACAACACCGAGGAAGCACTCAAGGAACACATCGATACAAATCACGTCGAATTGAAATGTGAACATTGCGGTAAAATAACTAAGAACAAGCGGAATCTTGAAATACACATACAAATGGTTCATATTAAAGTGAAAAGGTTCTTCTGTTCGACATGCAACAAGGGATACTACAACGGTAGTGATTTAAAAGTTCACGAGAGAGCGGTAAGCCATTTTTGTTTATATTTTGCACTCAGTACCGAATGAAAATGCATAAAATATTCATTTAAGGCTCACTCGGAACCGCAAAAGTATAAATGCCAACACTGCGACTTTAGCACAAGCTACGAGGCATCATTTAATGCTCATATTCTAATGCACGAATCTAAAAAGCCATTCAAATGTGAAGAGTGCTCAAGGGAGTTCACGAGGAAGACATGCTTTAAGCTACATGTGTTGAGGCATTCCGATGTTAAACCGTAAGTGTATGTTCTTAGACGTTGCCACCAGAATTATTGCATAAGAGTCTTGCAGGTTTGTTTGTCCAATTGAAGATTGTGGCAGAAGCTTTGTAACAAGAGGGATTCTTAATTCACATTTGCGTGATAATCATCCAGAGTGTAAGTGAAAGTTAGAGAGGAAACTTAGTTTGCTTTAAATGGTTTATTTTTACAGCCGAAAGCAAAGTCAAAAGAGCGTCCCCATTGCCGCGCCCGGAGAAGCGGAAAAGGTATAACGCACAAGGATCAGCAAAAGGGACCAAATCATCAACTTTTGATAACTACGTCATAATGGAAGTAGACTCGGCTAACGCTGCCATTAAAATGGAGGACGTTGAAGGTGGTTTAGTTATTTTCGAGGAATCAAATGACGGGGAGGAGATAGTACTGGAATACACTGACAACGGCAACGATCTGATTGTGGATTTAAATCAATCCGAAGTTGATGACGAATATACTACGGTGGATAGGTTATAATAAATACAATTATATGCGATACGCACGATAAATATTATATTTTGTTAAAATATCAGGTTTATTTTGCAATGGTTTAAATTTGAATTTATGTAAATGTTTCCGAAATAATATTCGTCTTCACTTCAATAGAATAAACAAAAGGAACGCCAAATATTTGAATGTACAAATTTGTTTATTCTTCTCAGATAATTTGTGTCAGTGAGCAAAATAAAAATAGTACCGGGCTATTCATTTTGTGCTTTAGGATTTTACAAAATAAAATAAAAAGTATTAAAGATTGCAATCAAATTTGTTTGTTGTTTTAAATTTTGGACTATGCTCTTATGTATGGAACATCAGTTAAATGACCGAAACGGTGAGTTAAATTTTGGGTAACTTGTCGGCATATGTCCGGCTATATTGCGCCTATCCACTTCAAGGATGTTGGCTTTTAAGTGCTCCAAAGTTTGGGGATTGTCTGCATAGACACGATCTTTAGCATAGCCTCACAAGAAAAAAAATGCAACGGGGTCAGATCTCACGATCTTGGCGGCCAATTGATGTTGCCAAGTCTCGAAATTAAAAGGTCAGGAAACTTTTAGTGCAATATAGAGCCAAATTTGCCTGCGTTGTGTAGCACCGTCTTGTTTGAATCACATGTCGCTCACATCAAATGTCTTCAATCTGAGGCTAAACAAAGTTGGTTATCATTTGACCATAACGAAGAGAATTCACCGTAACAGTGGCGATTTCGTCATTTTCAGAAAAATACGGTCCGATCACTCCGCCGGTCCACAACGGCTATGTTTTTAGTTGATCGAGCATACAATGATGCACAGGCCTTACGACATCACAAACACTACCGATTTCTTTGAATTTGGTGATTATGTTTCGAATTGTTTGGAAAGTTGTGCGTTATTACATCCTTAAATCGTGATACACAGATATTACAGAAGTGTTATGTTTGTAGTAAGACATAGTAATTGGAATGCGTTGAGCGGCGGTTAATCAACCCTTATTATAAAATGCAATGGCAAGGACAAACTTCGTGCCACTATGGATGACATATGACAGGGATGCGAAATCTCAACCTCGAAATGAATAATCCTTTATATTCAAACCCCAAAAACTACGATAGCTCCAAATACATATAGACAGCAGTTGATACCGTGAGTGGTCGGAGATGGCCAATGGATGTGGGATCGAACTTAATCTTAATATCGCAGATCACAGGATGAATAATGCAGGTTGAATATTGAAGCGAATGCATCAGCATAGATCACGACGATTAAACCAATGACTACTGCATACAAGTTACTTCCGAGATGAGCAATATCCATGATATTCAAAATTAAATTACATGCTCCAAAGAGGAAATTTACCAACCATGTGTATTTTGTCAGAGGAAGAGGACGTTTTTCGCTTTGTGGGCAAGTGTCCAGTACTACAAGAAGCAAGAAGGCATTTCCTTGGCAGCTACTTCTTAACTGATGACCAAGTTATTACCCTACTCGACGATGTGAATGTTTCCAAACTCTACGGCTATTTCAGAATATGTTTAGAATACAATATTCATTATTACTTACCCCGAAATTTCAATTATTCGCTTTGGAAAGCTGTAAAAGGCACTAAAAGACCTTTGCACTGAAAATCAAGAAAAATCATAACGAATTGGCAAGGGGGACAAAGATAAGCGAACAAAGAGACTTTTAAGCCGTTCGGTGATCAAGTGCTTATTCCTAATATTAATGCTTTGGAAATAGAACCTGACAATCATATACGAACAAGTGCAACGCTATCGGAACTCATAAAAGAAATAAAGAAATTAAAACCTAAGAAAGCTCCTCTTTACAGCTGAATAGCCTATGAAGTTATAAAAATGTTGCCTAGAAAAGGGTTAATTAAGCTTCTCAATATTATAAACGCTGCGCTTAAATTGGAATACGTGCCGAGTCAATAGAAAGTTGCAGTTACAATGGTCCTAAAGCCAGGAAAACCGCCAAGTGACAAGAAGTCGTATAAACCCATTTCGCTTCTCCCAATTATATCCAACAATTTTTGAGAGTATATTACTCAAGTGTTTACAGCCGGTTATTGAGGAACAAAAGCTTATCCTTGATCACCAGTTTGGGTTCAGAAGCAATCATTCAATCATTGACTAGGCACATAGAATCACTGACGCAATTGAAAGAAAAAACATTGCTCACGCGTACTTCTAGATGTTTTGCAAGCCTTTCATAAGGTGTAGCATGAAGGCCTGAAGTTCAAATTACGACAGGTTCTGCCCGTTAGCCTATTTAACATACTGACAACATATATCGAGAATAGACTCTTCCGTGTCAGACACGGAAACGAATACTTGCAGCTGGCGTACCACAAGGAAGTGTTCTTGGTCCGCTTCTGTATTTTCTATATATTCGTGATATACCGCAAAAAGATGATACCGTCTTAGGTAAAACGATCGAAGAAGCAAAGCGGTCTGAATAATGTAAATTAATGGACAAAGGCCTGGCGAATCGCCCTCAATGAAACCAAATCTGTTCATGATATCATTGACCCTCAACGAAACCAAATCTGTTCACTTGTAAGAAAAAGGCTGAATTCTAAAACGCAGTACTTCAGCATTACTGCTTAATCAAGCGTTCCAAAACGTAAACGGATTACTATGATGCAATGCATACTTTTTCAAAATACATTGTGAATGCACCAACTGCACAAACAAAAGCAAACAGAGCATCGTGAATGATTATATACAAATGAATCGAATAAACTATAAGTGAGCACCAGACTGCAATTTGAGCAGGATTTTTGCAACAAAAAAAGGAAGAATTAGGTGCTATGGAGAATCGTGCTTCAGGAAATTAAAAAAATAAAACCAGAATTACATTTTTCCGTGGATGAAATGACTCGAAAATGTTTAAACATGAAAACAGTTATAAAAGGATTGAGGACACAAATTGCTCATCTGGAGAAGCGGTAACATCGTGAGAGTTCTTTTCTAATCAGTAGTTCCACCACCGAACGTAGATGCATACATATTTGGAGGAGCCACATGAAAATCTGGAAAAGAACATGCATTCCTCTGAAAGTGACATAGACAATCCGGAGGCTTCTGAAGTGCGCAACCTCGGACCACCAAACAATAAAAAAAAGAAGGAAACAAACGAACTGACTGACTCAGAATCGGATAAGGACAGAAAAAAAAACGTAAACAACTCCAAAACATTAAGCAAAATGTACTGGTTACTTTGAAAATTTTCCAAGCTTAACATTGAGAATTAGCTGCTCGGCAAGTGCTAAGGCCGGTGTGGACATATGGTATACAAGTCTGTGGTTATGCTAAGAAAACTAATGCCAATATTTTGTTCATGCATCGTGGTACATAAGAAACGACGAGATCCACAGATATCTTGGAATTCCTACAGTTGAAGATGAAACCAAAAAACTTCACGCAAAAGCACAAAATTCGATTAAACGGACGTGTTAATAATACAGTCCCACAAATTTTTAAGACTGAAATTGATTGCGCTGTCTACAAAGGACCAAACCTTTCGACTCAGCACAATAAAGATTAGCCACGTGTAAATAGCGAAGCAAGCAGGAACTTTCATTGGAAAGACACCTACCAATTATTTGGTTATACCAAAATTGCTTGATAAGTCTTAACTTAGTTGCAGTAACTAACAAATTTATATCGAAGGGGGGTGTTTTTGGTGAGTAATAATCTCACACTACGCGCCTGAGGTCCTCTTAGTGTCTATGGAAGGGAACTATCAAGATTGACTAAATTCCCCAGTTCGAAACATTTTCAGGAAAACAATATTTGTCCTTTATAGGTACTCAACCATACCATTTTTCTAGGCGCAACATCGTCCGATCTGATGCGTTCCACAATGCTACAACAGCCATCTAGACATGAGACTGACTTTTGGCCAATTATTCAAAAATTCAACAACGTTTAGCTCTGTAAAAATTCACAATGAACGTTAAGTTTTTTTGGGGCGGGTTTCCATTATGCGCACAGAGCAACATTTTTGCTTTTTTTTTTGGCTTAAAATGGCCTAAAAAACATAAATATAATATTTTTTTCTGGAGGAAATGAAACGTTTTTTTCGCATGTTTTTCATTTGTTTATAGTTGAGAATAGTGTTGCCAGTTTAAGTGAAAATCACCTGGCACTTTGAACGAGGTTACATAGTCAGGCAGGCGCCTGTAAGAAAGTCTGGTGTATTTTAAGTATGGGGTGGGTGGGTCGCTTCGCTCGCTAACAGGATTTTAACCCTTTTTTCCGCAGGATTTAGCCGCTTATGCGACTTCGTTGCTCCGCTAATGGTGTCAACAACTGTCAGGAGCCTGGAGCTAAAATTTAATTTACTCTGGGGTATTTAGCAGTATAATATTTTCAGTCAATAAAAAAAAAGAAAATATCAAAAAAGATAAAATTAACTTTAAATTATTTTAACTTTGGGACATATGGCAATACCTATAATATTTTCCAACATTCACTGCATTCACCACCCCACCCATCCCCCTCTTCAGCAGCAGAAATCACTTAGCACAAGCGTTATGCGAAGTGAACGCGTCCATTTGTGCAGTTTGTATACATGCACTTTTCTGTGAAAATTGAAAACTTTAAAAGTAAGAAAAAAAAATAGAAAAAAAAGTTTCCACAGAAAAATTGTTTTACAGTACATCTTAGAAAAAGTCAATTTAAACAAAAAAAAAAAAAAAATAAGAAAAAAATAAATTTGCTTAGTGCGCATAATGAAAACCTCAGCCGTTTTTTTTTTTTTTAAAACTTTATTTCAAAAAAGAAATTTAATCAGTTTATTTGGTAAGAAAAAAAGCATCATCTTTACGTTTTGCCTACAAAATAAACTATATAAACAATATTTTCTCTTTACACGAGAAAATAAAAATGCATATTACTTTAACTGCCCTCTTTTATTACAATAATGTATTTTTGTAAAATATTTTTGGCTGAACTATAATAGAAATATTTAACATTTCTGCCTTCAAAATGGATTTTTTTTTTTCAAAACTTGAAACAAATAAAAAACAATTAAACAATTAAACTTTTTTTTTCACTTTTAAATATATCTGTTTTTTTTTTTAATAATTATTTTTAATATTTTAGTCAGTATCACAAAGTACTTAGCTACCGGCGCGTTGCGTTGTTTTTGTTGAAGACATGGAATGTTGTAATAAATATTTAAATAGAAAAAAAAAAAAAAAACTGTTCACTTAAGAACAAAATTTTAAGAACACTTTAATTCACTTTTGTTTGCTCTTTTTTGATTTTTTTTGATTTTTTTGTTTTTCTTGTTTTTTTCGCTCCTTCTCCATAAGAGATTTGTACAACTTGTAACCAAAGAGAGCTGAAAAAAAGAAAAAATATATAAAATTGATAAGAAATGTGTGGAAGAATGGAAACACAAGAAAATTGTTCGCCTAACCAAAGACAACAAGCACAACTGCAAGAATAAGAACCGAACAATTGAACATTTGCTCGTTTCGCGCCTGTTTGGCTAGCTTGTTTTCAATCGTAGCTATGGTGTCCTCGAATGAACCCTGCATTTGTTGTATGAATTTAGACTTTTCCGATTGGGAGAGGGTTTGAAATTTCGCTTTTAAATCTTTTAATTTGTTCATAATCTGCTCAACCGTTTGTACATTAGCTCGATTTTTGCCAACGGCCACTTCAACTGTCTCTCGCAAACGATTGAGAATATCATCGTCGGTTACATGTAGTGGCTCCACGGAATCCATGGCTGACGGTGTTATGCGTTCGATTTACCTTGTAATACTACTAATTGCAATCATTTGGGGGATTCTTTATCTAAATTTTAAGAATTGAGCGAACAAGCGGCGATCTTATCGGTGGTAGATATAATTTTGATTGAACTGTTGTTAGACGGTGGGGCTAACGTGGTACAGTAGAGAAACATTGTGTGAAATGCGGAGAATGACAAATAGGGGGGGTAGGGGGCTTATCGAAATCGATAGTGAAAACATATGACCGATAGGGGTTCGATTAAATTGTCTACGTGGTTTTTGCGTGTGAAAGTGCTAAACTATAGGTGGTTCATAGTTAATCGCACTCTGTGTGTTGTTTAGAGATGAGTTGATAACGTATGGTGGGTGTTTAAATAGCGTTCTGCTGTACTCTTTCTCAAACTAATTTATATGCAGGTAATCGTTTTTAATTTATTTATGTTCTCTTAGATTCTTTTTTCGTGGCTTAATAATTACATGGATTGTGTACACATGTACATATGCATACCTATCGTAATAATTTAGTGACAAAAATAGACCACCGGTAGGCAATGCTGCTTCCCAATGCCTTTAAAATGATATGCCACATGGTGAAATACCCCTAATGACTAACATCTGGGCCCGTCCATATTGGGAAAATCATTGAAATTGGAAAAAACGTATTCTCAACGTTGACTGAATGTACCCTATATGTTTTGATGATATTACAGCATACTGACGCACCCTCCTCGTTAATTTAACTCATTTTATTCTTTGTCCATACACCAAAATAAACGTTTTTCTAGCCAAAGGAGGTCCATTCTGATAACACGGGATCTATCACTATTCTAACTACCTAAAGGGCTAATGGAACCAGCCGGAATCTTTTATGAAGGATGCTTCTGACGTCAATATTCGCCTGGTAGCCGAGGTCGTCGAAGAGAAGAGCCCCGGGATGGAGCAGTCGTCTTTTGAACAGAGCTAGATAGGTACCAATGAAATTGAAGATCATTTCCTCCTCCTCATCGTCCCTGCAGCGCTTGCAGAGATCGTTTGAAAATAGGCCTAGACTTTTAGCGTGTAGACCTATAGTACACCGATAAAGGTGCTGATCTGTGATCATTTTAGTAAAACCAATCTATTAGAGCATTTAAGCTTAGACTAGATCTGTCTAGAGACTTGACACGTTGTTAGAGTCTCTTATCGCTTTGCTTTGCTGATTGTATCTAGCATAAGTAAATGTTTACATGTAACAAGAGGCATACCTGAATGTTTGCCTTTTCTGGCTTGTCAGCCTTGCTGTTTCTCGGAATGTCTCTGTGGCCTGGCATCCAGCATTGAATTGCTACGCCATCTCCGTGAGATGCGAGCGGCAATTTTTTTTTTTTTTTTTATAACTTGCACGTGTGAAAGGGGATATGAATACCCTTATATTTGAGAAGCCTTTGAAAAAAGTGAGCGCGATATCAGGGACTTTATGACATTTCAGCTTGGACAGGACTTCCTTAATCGCCATTATTTCCGCCTGCAATACGCCTCAGTTATTTGGGAGGTGGAAGGAGATGCCCAAATGGCGCTTTTCAGAGAAAACACCTCTACCGACCGCATTATCAGTTTTGGAACCGCCTGTGTTGAACTTAACTCAACCGCCTTAAGTATGAGTTTCAGATGAACATAAGCTTTATAGATCGTAACCAAGCAGGTAGGAGTGAAAAATCGTTTACATCTTTTGAGCAATTCTGGTCATTTAGCACAACGGTTTGCAGTATCATGTCTCATGTCTCTCCCTGTTCTATCGTTTTTTCTACAAAAAATGCTCCAGCGAAATAGCCAGTTCCATTCCTCCCCTTCAAAATTTCACCCGCAATACGCGACATGCTTCGAATGCACATCAGTTCACCCTAAAGCTTAACTTGGGTCGAACTGTCAAATATAGGGATTCGTTTATAAGTCGCACCACACGAATGTGAAATGATCTACTCTGTATTTCCCCATCACTACAACCTTCAAACATTCAAAGCCAACGTGCACAGGCTTCTCCTCTGTTCCTCTTCTCCTTTCTCCTAGAAGCCCGTGCCCTGTAACAGTAGAAAGGTATTCATATTCCTTTTAGCGCGTGCGAATTATAAAAAAAAAAAAAACTGTATTTTGCTGATTCCACCACAGAACTGGGTAACATAACATAAACCATTAGATTCCTCAATACGATATGAGCTGAGACAGGGACGCATTGAAAACAACAAGGAACATGAGGATTTTTGTGAAAACCGAGCTATAAGATATCGGACGTGTTATGGATAGTGGGACGGCCTTTAGATATAAAGGTTAGCTGTAAATAAGTATGTACAAATTTACAAATAAACAGTCCCGAACAAGCAGCGAATATTGGATAGACACGGAGGACTTTGCAAAAACCACATATACGCAGGTCCAATATCGACAAGGCGAGCAGATGCCGCCTTCAAGTAAGCATCATGCCACTGACACAAAATGGAAGGCTGCTTTTGTTGGCCGCCTAACTCAAGAAGTCCTAAACAAATTTGAATACAATTTGTCATGTAGGCTCAGACTGAAACAATAGTAGTTCCACTTGAAATTGATCGAAATCGAATGGAGCGGGGATAAGATATGGGGAGGGGTTTAAAACATATTGGTGTCAACTTTCTTAAACGGCTAACTCTAGAACCGCCAAACGGATTTTGATTAAATTTTTGTTTTGAGTCATGTTTTTTTTTTTTTTATAATTTGCACGTGTTAAAGGGGATATGAATACCCTTATACTAATTTTTAGAACACGTGCGTTTTTGTGGAAAGGAAGAGACAGAGAGAAAGACAGAGTGGGTGTAGTTTGAAACTCAGGTGGTATTAAGTTTCTGTAAACTCCAAGTGTGGCTGTCCAGATAACTGGGGAGTATTTTGTTTTTGTTTTTCGCTATTATTATCGCTGTTGGACTTGTAGATATGCACGATTGTCTTAAAATAATAAAAATCGGATGAAAACGGCTTGGGTTCACCCTATGTATTCAAACTTTTTTCAATAATTGTTAGGCCTCATTCCACAAAAATATTTTTTACAATTTTGTTTCTGATTATTTTTCACCATGTACTATTTTTGTGCAAAATGTCAGCTCTCTAGGTCAAACGGTTCAAAACTTAAAGCCGTGTGACAGACACACAAACAGATGAGGTAAAGTTTTTAAAGAAAACTGAGCCTGCATACACTAACAAGCAAAAGAAGACGCACTCGAGTAAAATTAGAAATTTTGACTTTGACCTGGTCTGTTCCAATTTTTTTTTATTGAACGGGGAAAACACTTTCTTTATCAAGTAATTAGGATTCCTGATAGTTCTGTTGTCCGAGGTTTCCTTGTTTTTGAAGTCACCTAAGTTTTTTAATGGATTTTTGACCGTGAAGTGAAAAGTGCGGAATGAGCAGGTTAACACAATTTGAAAAAGGTCAAACCTGGCTTTCAGGAGTCGACCATAAGAAGAAGGTATTTAAAAAAATACCAAAAAAGTGACAACATTAAGGAACCGATCTTCTTGCATCAAAAGTAAGAAGAGATATTGTGGAAACCAACGTAATAGACATCTCTATAACAACAGTTCAAAAACGGCTTAACAAAGTAAGTTTGTTTGCCTACTGGACGGCAAAAAAAAAAACACTTCTTACGCTTAGGATAAAATAAAGTCGACTAGAATAGGCAAGTGAAATGCAGAATTTGATCCGAAATGACTGGCAAAAGGTCATGTTCTCAGATAAGTATAAATTCAACCTGATTTTTTCAGACGGAAAGACCACAGTTCGACGTCGACTGGAGAACAGTTGAAGGAAGAATGTGTAATGGTTTGGGGAATCATAACTGCCAGTGGAGTTGACACTCTTTTGATAGTGGATGGATCCATATATGCTGTGGAAGTGAGCCAGTACTACACGGGTGTTGTGTTTCAGGACAATTCCGCACTTTGCCATCGTGTTAAGACCGTAAGTATACCATGAACTTTTATTTTGTTATTCTGATAATTTTATCAATCTTAAAGGTGTTTTAATCGATTTTATCGAATAGGTGTAAAATTAAGGAACAAAAAGTAAGGAAATTTGCAGGAATTAAGAAGCCACATCGAACAAATTTGGTATGAAGCAATAGGCACTTGCTACATCACTAACCTTTACGATTCCATTCCAAAAAAGGCTTGAACAACAGACCCTAGTGTTGGTTTTTCTGGTTAAATCACTTAAGATTGTCCTGCCTCTTACAAATGAAAACGAGATATCTCCCCTCTAGCAACACCATAGTGAACAGAGCACGTCAAAGTTGAAATTTGTATGTTTTACTCGATTGCAGCTTTCTTTTGTTGCATGTTACTGTATATATATATTTTTTTTTTTATTTTGTAAACTAATTGGTGGACATTTAGTTGAACAAATCATTTATGTATATCTTCTTGTGTGGGTTCAACTTCTTACCAAAAACCAATGCAACCAATCCCAGCATCGCCAAAAATAAAATATAATCACTCGACGATGGTCCTGCACGACCAACTGTCTCAAATTGTTGCCGCAACTTCTCAGCGGCATTCTCATCGGGAAACATTAAATTCGATTTGAGGCTCTCACGTTCCTCTTCTGAAATGTCTTGCATCTGATCAATCATCTGCATCACTGCTTCAATGCTGGGCAGTTTGAAGTTACCCGGGTCACCCAAATTACCGAAACCGGAACCGGCGGCTTCAACAACCTTATCGATAATGGTTTCCTCGGTGATAATTTGTTCTTCCATGACGGCTGATGATGATGATGATGATTTTCAGGTGCTGAATTTGAAAGATTTATTAAATACTATTTAAATTGCAAATCTGTAAATTTTGTTTTGTCTGTATGGATTTTGGTTTTGTTGTTGTTAACATTTATTAATTAGAATATCCTTGAGCGATCAGCGTGAAAAAAAGAAAGATTTTGTCCAGTTAAGGGAAATATGTATATCGTTCGTAAAGAAAATAGTTTTTTGTTTGGCTTTGCGTTGTCGCGCATGCGCCATTTAACAGTGTAGGATGTTGTCGGAACATGAAACATGCGTTCAGATACTATACAAATGAATGTCTAACAAAAGTAACATAAAAGATTCGTATGCGCATGCAAGCTAGAACTAACAAGGGAAATAAATTTTTATAATTTTGAATTTTAGGGGATCTACATATGTATTACAGACATAGTTACATTTTTTTTTTTGACAAGATCAGTTCGTATACATATCGAAACCAAATACCTCAGATCAGACAAAGAACCAACCTACTTCAAAAAAAGTCCCCATCCGTGATTTGCCTGGTCTACCTAGTCATGTCATAAATACTGGCACACGTTTAAACGCACTCATCTTGAAACTAGTATTGAACACATCCATTCTATTTTGACAGGTATTGAATGAGTGACATTTATACAAATTTAACGCATAAAAAGATTTACACAAAAATCGTTTATAATATGGAGTGGGGCGATATTGAAAACCGTGTTGTGGGAATTGGTCTTCACAAGTGCAACATGGAAATTGTCCGGACCTTGCAACCGCTTGGAATCTACCGAAATGTTGTGTATCAAACTGGAGTAACTGACCGTCAAAGATCCGGACGCCTTTGCACTGTCAGAACTCCACAGGCGATCAAAGCTGTTAAAGCCAGAACTAATCGGAAAACGCTGCGAAAGCAGAAAATCACGAGAAATAAAAATATCGCAGAAATCCATGTCTCGTATTATTAAACAAGATTTGGGACTCAACGCATATAAAATACATACTAGCCGCTTACTCACAGCCCATTTAAAGCAAAAACGGAATGAAAGATCGAAAGCTCTAACCCGCCGGTACGCGCAAAATGGTCACAGGAAAATTTTGTTCACAGATGAAAAAAATGTTTACTATTAAGGAATCGTTCAATAAGAAATATGACAACATCCCGCATCTGTTATGGTTTGGTTTGGGGAATCAACTACGAAGGCATACCGACATTTTTACGAGAAGGGGGAGAAACATTGGCAAAAATATACCAAACGGATGTTCTGGAAGGCGTTGTGAAAGCACTTAATCAGCAAATGTTTTCAAATAACCAGTCGACTTTCCAACAAGACTCCGCACCAGCTCATAACGTAAAAACAACACAAGGGTGCCTCCAAAAGAGTGTGCCGGACTTCATGGCAGCAGACGATTGGCCCTACACTCAGAAAAATCTTGTAGAAATCCGATTTTATCCTCAGCTACATATGTATATCAAAAACATAAAACTGTTCGTGGGCATCCTCTAATAGGGAGATGCTTGAAGAACTTCTGGATATAATCTTCCCGGGTTGTTCTTCAGATTTAGCGCGCACCCAACAACCTATAAATCATATTCGTGTTTCATATACACCTGATTACTTAACGACCGAGGACAGAATCCACTAGGCGGTTAAAACGTTACAATCTCTCAAGTCACCTGCCCTTGACGATATGTCCGACGAATTACAATGGAAAAAATACTGATGCTGTGGCCAAATGTATTTTGTAAAAGTTGATTAGAACTGCAATATCCACACTAATACAAAGGATTTCAGACTTATCATCTTATACTCTTTTCCTTTGAAGACACTACAAAGGCTTTTCGAAATTCACATTCACAGCGCTATTCGAAAGAATTTGCTTCCAGGCTCCCCTGCTTTATACTGAACAACAAACGTTTTAGATATAGATATAGAAGAGTGCTCTAAAAAGTAAATGTAGAGCCTACTTTCTGCAAGTGGATACATTTTATGCTCAGCAGCCGGAGACTCAACGCATAACTAGGCGGAGTGCAATCCAGCTAATACTTAAAAATAACGGTTTCAGGGCGGTGGCTATCATAATATCAAGCAAACATCTAGCCTAGAAAATGTTTTTTGGGCCACCACGTACTATTTGTGTGTAAAATTGTATCTCTCTAGGTCAAATGGTTACAATCGTGTGACAGACACCTAAACAGATGAACAGACGGCATGTGTTGAATTCATTAGTGTTCCTTTTATACCATTCAGATTCGGAGGACTAATCACTAAACATCTGCCAAATTATGGCACAGTGCTTCCTCGTGCTAGTTTTTGTGAACCTCGTCTCTAAAACTTATCTGCATTCCATGTTGGTCATTCACATGTCAAAGCATACTTAAAAAACAAATTTAATCAACAACTAAATATTATCAAAATCCGTGTAATGGTTCTGCTAGAAGTGTGACGGAGCCGATTTTGTAAAGCTTTTTACAATATCAACCAGCTCCTCACCTTACCACCACTATATTCGAACTTGATGATTTGCAGATGGGATCGTCTACGCACCAGAATTAACCAACTACTTACCACTACTTTGTTCTTGGTGATTTTCAGACAGGATCATTAAATCCATCTTGAGCAGTTGAGGGCGTGTGAGAAAGAATTAATTGACAATCACAATATTAGACGACTTCGTGTAATCAACCCGCTATATCATACCTCCACTCAGTCCGATTTAAATGGGTTTTAGGTAAGACCATATATATAAGGAACATGGGAAAGACGAAAGGGTCAGGCAGACTAGCAGACATATGTATAGACGCGGAACGAAAAGTGTCTGACTCCGCTAGTGCTCAAAGGTCTCACTATCCGAATCTAAGTATTTAGAAGTCATCATGGATAGTAAACTTCTTTGGTCAAAATATATTGAGTCGAACACAGTCAACGCGCTCTCAGTTTTCTGGCAAGGTGCTTTCGGCAATATATTGGGATTATCACAAAGTCTGATGGATCTACGGCAATGATAAAACCCTTCTTAGCAAGAGTGATGGAGAATGCACTCGCGAAAATATGTCACTGCTTCTTTTACAAAACTCCA
Source organism: Pocota personata (assembly GCA_963082735.1). Lineage (NCBI taxonomy): Eukaryota > Metazoa > Arthropoda > Insecta > Diptera > Syrphidae > Pocota > Pocota personata. The sequence continues at coordinate 191,091,463 of OY720430.1, forward strand.
AAGAAGAGTTTAACTCGACTGCCCGGGGCCTTCCCTAGCAAGCCTGTAAAAAGAAATACGCGGCATTCTTGCTGTCTTTCTCAGTAGAAAAGACTGCAGTTACAGACAACTGGAAACTTAACGTGCGACGCCTGTGCAGATGCCGACGATACCGGGATACGACGATCCTCTGCGAGTCTGAGTGCTCCAGTGGAGTTCTTCCTAACGCACTTTTCCTACATGCGATCGTTTTTCCTCCAAAGCTTAAAAGCATCGATCTATTTCTTACACAGTCCATCGGTTAGCATTCATGATTCGATAGAAACGTAGGATTTTTTTGTGGCCTTAAACACATCTAAAGGGTGATTCAATTGGAGGTTACAATAAATCTATTCCCGCACTTTCCCGAGTTTCGAATTTCTATGAAATTTGACGAAAATTGGTCGAATCCACAGAGAACCCCGCGTACGAGAACAGGATTTGACCAATTTTCGTAAAATTGTGTAGAAATTCGCAACAACGGGGAACAGACATAATTTAAATCGGTTCTGTCAAAGATAATAGCTGATATTTCACATTTATGATCAGTAATCATTGACATTTGTAATTATGGAACGGTATATTAGAACAACGCATTTTAATTGTCTCTGAAGTGGGGAAAACTTAACTAACACGTTTTGCGCATTGCGAAATAATGTCGGTATATATATAACCGTACATATCCTCCGGGGGTTAAGAAATTAATGGAAAAATTCAATTGAACTGGATCAGTGTTGGATGTGCAAAGGCCAGTGCGTAGGCCGGTCATGCGAACCTTTCCTACAGCTCCAAGCAGCGGATTTTACTAAAGATCTACATCTACATGCCTACAAGATCCAATAGATTCAGGAATTGAAGCCAGCGACCATGAGCAACGTTGTGACTTCGTTAATTGGGTGTTAGAGAACCAAATCGATGGCGAACAAAATCATCTTCGGGTCACTTTCAACTGAATGGCTACTTAAAGAAATAAAATTGTCGCATTTCGGGTGATGTAAATCCACGGGCCATTCACGAACAACCAGTGCACCTACAAATAGCCACTGTTTGGAGCGAACTTTGGGTCGGCGGCGTAATTGGGCTTCCAAAATTCTCGTGCTGCTGCTGTAACAATCAATGGTGAACGTTATCGGGACTCGATAACAAATTATTTTTGACACAAATTCAACAAAACGGTGCCACCTGCCACACAGTTTCCCGGCAGCGTTGTCACTCGTTTCGGCGACCAAAATTGGTCCCTAAGTTCGTGTGATATCATGCCGTTGGATTTTTTTTTAGGATTGTGTGAAGCACAAGGTGTGTGCCAATGGCCCCCAAACGATTTCACATCTAAAGGATGAGATTAGAGTTATTTACGAAATACAGCAGGATTTATGGCAAAAAGAAATGGACAATTTCATCAACAGTGCCGAAGTTTGAAAGGCCAGCCATGACGCCCATTTGGCCGGTATCATTTTTCATGTCTAAAATATCAGCATTAAATTGTAACCTCTAATCACCCCATTAGAATCACAATGGACCTAGTGGCAGCTTAAGTGTACCCGGCTGTTTGAAAGAGGCATCCATCTTATGGATATTTATTTAAAATAAACAATTGTTTCCATTCAAATAAACAATTTATTATTTGCAAAGATGTTCTAATAACACTGCCAAGCTGATAATTCCAATCAGAAGCCAATTCAAAGTGTTATCATTTTAACGACATAAAAATAGTACATAGTCAGCACGTAGTCGAAGTGCAACGTGGAACCTCAAGTAAATGAAATAATCTTAAAAAAAAAAAACTAATAAAACAGATAAGCCAAACACTTATTAAGTAACACATTGCTATTCCCCAAGAAAGCGATTACGTTTCCATAATTTTTTTTCCTTTCAAAAATATCGAACAATTTCCATTGAATAATGTTTGTTTTAAACGCCCCGCCAAAACGTTTATCTGCGAACTTTTGACAAGGTTTTGCAATCAGCAGTCGTGGCCGAGTGGTTAAGGCGTCTGACTCGAAATCAGATTCCCTCTGGGAGCGTAGGTTCGAATCCTACCGGCTGCGTTATTTTTTTTTCAAATTTGATTTTTTTTTCTTCTGCAATTTTTTATACAGAATATGGACAAACAGTTTTTATTTTTTTTAAATCGTCAAGTAAATTTTAAGCCAATAAACAATGTAAACAACAACAACCGCCAGACATCGAATACACACTTTGAAGTACCTTTCGAGGGAAACGATATAAACTGGAGCAACCGATACGACGAGTGGAATGGAACTGGACAAGACCGTCAACCGGGGCCATTCGCTTGCTCTTCGGTTTTATGTAAAGTTTCCACCTAAATTTAGAATTTTCTGACAACGTAAGCACATTGCCTTTGACTTATGAAGCAATCCACTGGCAGCTCTATATAGTCTGGAGTTTAATCAGAGAATGATACGATTGTTTGTGTAAAAATAAAGGAGAAGACAAAAAAATAAACCCATTCACCTGCCGATAAGAGCAGCAGAAGTGTCGTCGGCGTTAAACGTGGAACTTGGAAGTTCCATGTGGACGGTGACGATGAAGGTGAGTTGTACATGACTTCAAGAAGCAGAAACTTATCTACCAGGAGATAAGACAACAAAATAACAAAATTCTTGATTTTCATTTGGCCAATTGGAGAGGTGTTAACTGGGACAATCTACGTTTAGTCTATGTGCTAATGCATTCCACTATAGAAACAACTGAGGTAGAGGACGGAACATTCAAGAACTGATTCTATGTGAAGCGAGTGGAAATTTCTAGTCCCTTTGGGAGGGGGAAGTACTTACCTGCGAGTCCGAAGACAATAACAGCTGGGACGTAGAAGACTGCGTTTGGGATACTCTGCTGGAAGGGATCCGATGAGCCAGATAGATCGACCATTTTCGCTAAACTTTATCTCAACGGTAGACTGTGCACCAATTCAAGCGAAAATAAATTAGAAAGTTAGGAAGCAAAACTGCTCTGCACCGCCGGAGGAATAGAGCACGTAGACGAAGCACTTGACCTGTCGGCTGATTGTCGAGAAATTTTCTAATCGGAGTCTGAGTAGGAAGATGTGGAGAGGAGAAATCCAAGGAAATGACAGTTGGTCGACAAAAAAAAAAAGGAAAAAAAAATTGTTAGACAGCTGGGGGGGATGATACATTTTTGTCCGCCGGAGAGACGGGTGATCTCTTTCTAGCAGGTAAAGATTGCTTGAATTGTACGACAGAGATGGAAAATATTTGAATTTCCCCTGTGGGAAAGTCAACACTTGAACTTTTTTCGTTTTTTGCTAGATGACCTTACAGATGTGTTATTGAGGTAGAATATATTTCAATAAATTTCAAGTTTGTATAAATCTAGAGCTTTGCTGTGAGTTTTTATTAAAGAATGCAGAAAAGAATGCATCCATATAGTCCAATAAATTGAAAATTTGCAAGCCTATGTATTTTACTTGAGGTCTATTCATATACTTAGCACGTTTATATGACCGGATTGAGAGATCGGATTGAAAAAGGATTGAGTTTCGATGCAGGTTTTCGCTGTAACCGAATTGAGAGATCGAATTAGAATGGAATCGAAAGAGGATTGAGTTTAACACTTCTCTTGTGTGCGGAGTTGTATATGCAAGCCAAACACCCTTATCGATATCTCTTTTTCTCTATCTGTCAAACTCAATCTTTCGACCCGCGTTTAAATGCAAAAACTCAACTTGATTGCAGAAAATTTTTTGATCGGATTGAGTCAACCCTGTTTCAATCCAATTTGAGTTTACATGACCCTCAACCCGAATTGAATCCGGATTCAATACACCATATAAACGTGGTAACTATGTTCGATAGATAGTTATTAGGTTTGTTTTTTGGTATCCCATACAAAAAAAAAACCGAAAAAACGCACATCCCCGCTAAAGAATATCATTATAAAAACTTGGCAGCATATGCATCGCAATGAGAATTTATCTATCAACTATTGATGAAAATTAGTAAAAGAATATCATTGGAAAAGTAATAACACGATGGAGAACTTAAAACAAGCACAAATCGTATAAATTCAGTGATATAAAACATTTATTGCTGAAAGTATTGAGCTTTATCCTATATAATTGTTATCATGGTTTTTCTATATTGCTGGATGACCTCACAGATTTGCTATGGAGGTACAAGATATTTTAATAAATTTTGAGTTTTTGTAAATCTAGGGTGTCTATTCTCAATTTACATGCGGAATCACTTGTATATAACAGATTCCGTATACAACCATCCGAATGGTTTGTACGCAGCGCATTCTGAAAACCTATTCGGAAACTGGCGAGGTGAACATTTGTTTCCGTAGTGGTGAAAACAATTGACAATTGGAATTGAAGTCTTGTCAGAAAATGAAGTAATTCTTAGGAAAGTACATTTTTTACAATTCCAGGGAAATCTGTTGATGTATAGAATTAATTCCAAGTTTATTTCAGGCGTTGTTAAGCTCCTCGCATTATTTTAATGTACAGTTAAAATTAAAAACAATTTGTAATTTCACATATGTATGTACATATGTACATACATTTGTTTATTTGCTTGCTTTTTGTGTTAAAGATTGCTAAACATCAAATTTCATAACTTTCGGTAAGTTAAAATTTCAGAAACTTCTAAAAGTACTCGAATGTAGTGTATGCCTGAAGACTTCTAAACGCCAAAAGAAATAACACACTATGTAGTTGCCTCTAATTTCCGACTATGTAAATGATTTTTGTGATCAATATTATTGCTATTGGGCCTAGTATACAAACCAAAAAAAAAATTTATTTGTGGGTATTTTGTTAAAAGTCAAAATGTTTGCGATTGGGAAACTTTTCAAGAGAACAACATTTGGCATATACTTTAGTACTTAGCTAAAGAGTTTAAAAAGGTGCAAGAAGTACAAGTATAATATGAAATTTTCATAACTGTTCGTTTGCGTTGACAGACCTAGTTGGATCATTTCGCGTGGGAATTGCACGCATGGGACTTCTCAGAATACTCTTCTCGTGCTTCCGTAGACTTTTGGCATTTTATTGTACACAAAATTAGTTTGAGAATAGGCCCCCAGAGTTTTTCTTGAAGTTTTTGTTAAAGATCTTACAGTAAGGTCCAGTCGAAATATTTAAAAGCAGAACAGAATATTTCCATTCAGCTAAACATGTTGGTTCCGGAAGAGTTAACAATTTGCAGCCCATTAGCGTTGTTATACCGTCGTATTTATCGTATTCTCCACGATTTTTAGAGGTGAATACGGTCTTCTGATCATATTTCTCACCATTTTCACGATTTCTGTGGTTTTTTGCAACCCCGGTATTATTTCAAATTCAGTTCACACTCCAAATAATTTTATTATTAAATATTATATTAAATTGAAGTGTAGTCTTCTCGGATGTAGCAATCTGCTGTAGACGAAATATGGATTTTCATATGTCCAAAATATCCATCGATCATCTAGAGAATGAGTCCAAAAAGTGGAGCCATAGCGTTATAATATAAGAAACAAATATATATGTAATAAGTCATATGAAAACAAAAATAAATTTCAATAAAAATATTATCCTTGCCCTATTTTACAATTTATTTCTATTCTTTTCACTCTATTCAATTCACTCTTGAATCTTAAACGTCTGAAATAGAATCAAAAGGGCGATGGAAGCTTTTTGATTGCATGCAGCTGTGTGAAATTTATTTATTTTTCGCGACTTTAACTTAAAAATGCTTCATATATTTTTTTGAAGAATAATGATTTACTTTTTTTTTCTTTTAAGTATTAACCAAATATTCCCACAACCGTGGGTGTTGTACCGTGGCTCAATAGTTAATGTGAGCACCATAATTGACTCAGGTCCGAGTCCGTACCATTCATTCAAAAAATACAAGCTGGAGTGACTGTGAGAAGCCAGGCCAACCTCCTGTATAAGCGCCAAAATATATCTATTTATTAGCATATTCGACGTCTCTTTTCCGAAATTTCTCCTAATATACGCAGTCATAGGATGGAAGAACTTATTATGTTATATTTATTCAAATTATTTCAGACCTTTGGTTCATTAATTAATTTTGTTTTTATCAATAGAACATGTAGGTACATACTTATTTTGCAAAAAAACATTATTTTTAAAGGTAAAGGCATAACACAAGAGTCGTCTGCCTGAGTGATAAAATTTAAGATTTGGTTCATTAATTAATTTTGTTTTTACCAATAGCACATGTAGGTACATACTTATTTTGCAAAAAAACATTATTTTTAAAGGTAAAGGCATAACACAAGAGTCGTCTGTCTGAGTGATAAAATTTAAGATTTGGTTCATTAATTAATTTTGTTTTTACCAATAGCACATGTAGGTACATACTTATTTTGCAAAAAACATTATTTTTAAAGGTAAAGGCATAACACAAGAGTCGTCTGTCTGAGTGATAAAATTTAAGATTTATAGACTTGTATGAATTTTTTTCTGCTTTTAAAATTTAAATTTCTTTATCATTTTTTAAGATTTTCCAGTGATATTTAACTCCACTTTTTTTTAAATGTCTTTAAGTTTCTAGTCTTTAAGTTTAGTCTCTAAGTTTAGTTAAAACCAAATTAGGTATTACAAAAGTTTATTTATATTTCTTTCTCCACATGACATCGCTCCAATTGACACAATTCAAACTGTTGAAAACATACTTCTCGAGTAGAAGACTTTTGCTAAAGCCGAACTTTCTCAGCTCAGTAGCTATGAAGAGTGTTAACAATCCAGATTCCAAATGTACTTGTGGTACTATTTTCTCCACAATTGTATTCCTTAAAAGAGAATGAAAAAATTACCTGCGATGTTGCAGAACATACTATACTTCGTTATCAAATTTGCCATTTTATGCACACTGCAGTCTTTATGTTGTTAATTTTAAATCATTTTAGTCCAATTTAATTTGATGTTTATTATTAAATATGCAAATTAAGATTTCGCAGTAAAAAACAAACAACTAAGAGCATGAAACTGAAATTTGGATGTGTAAAAAGTTGAAATTGAACCAACATTACAATGTAGTGAGCGTCGCGTCCGTCGTAGCCGTAGAGTCAAAATAGAAAATGGATACTGCCCACGGATTCTGAAGGCTAATTTCCATTTTTAATAATTTCAGAAAACATAAGTTATTGATCTACTACATTTACGGCTAACTAAGTATAAAAGTGACTTGGCATTACTGCTCAGTACCTTAAACAGGCGGGAATTCAAAATGTCATTTTTGTAAACAAAAGTGGACTCGTATTCTTGCTTTGCATTTGTTAATTGTTTTCTGCCCTGAAATGCCTGAAGCTGCTAGTGAAACGCTATTAGCTCGACGATATATAAAAGAACGCCTTCAGAGGGACACCACAAATTTCCATGGACATGATTCTGAGTGGAAAAATGTTCATGATCTGCTTGAGCGTACCGCTGAGCTGGGAGAATCCAATTCTTTACTTCTTATTGGTCCAAGGGGATCTGGAAAGACAACCGTGAGTACACATGAGGAATAAGAAATGCATTACATTACGTGCCTTCCCAACAGCTAGTTAACTCCGTTCTGTATTCGCTGCTTCCCAAGAAAGACTTTCAAAAGAACACTCTTATTGTCCACCTCAACGGATTGGTCCATACCGATGATAGACTCGCTTTAAAGGCGGCCACAGTGCAGATGAACTTGGAAAATGCCACCGATGGGAAGGTGTTCGGTTCGTTTGCAGAGAATCTGGCTTTTCTCCTCGCTTGTCTCAAATCTGGCAACAAGAAGTCGAAGAGTGTGATTTTCATTTTGGAAGAGTTTGACTTGTTTTGCACCCATCACAACCAGACGCTTCTCTACAATCTGTTTGATGTCTCACAGTCTGCTCAGGCACCCTTGTGTGTTTTGGGAGTCACATGCCGCTTGGATGTCATCGAACTTTTAGAGAAACGTGTTAAATCTAGATTCTCCCATCGCCAAGTGTTCCTCTTCTCCAGCAGTGATGAATTCGAGTCAAGAATTGAGCTCTTCAAGGGTCTGCTACGACTCCCTACGGAAAAGGAACTCAAAGCACTCTGTGATGCCGTGCCCAGTATAAAACTGTTTAAAGCTTCGTCAGAGCTGTGCTTCCTGCGGAACCACTTTAATCCATCAAAGTATAGTTTCTCGAAAAAATTCGTCGACATCTGGAATAAACACATCGAGGAGCTGGCATCAAACAGCATAGTGCGCAACTGCCTGCAAAACATCTACGACTTTGATGTGAGTGAAGCGTTTTTCAAAATATTCCTCTTCAAGGTCGTGGCTCAGATCAATGATTCACATCCAACAATCAAACCTGAAAGTATCTCCCAGATCTGCACAGCTTACGAGTCAGATGATAAGGTCCAGTTGATCTGTGGCCTGTCGGTGCTGGAGTTGTGTCTCATTATAGCCATGAAACACCATTCGGAGATCTACGACAGGGATCCATTTAACTTTGAAATCATTTTTACGCGCTTCATGAAGTTTGCGAAGATTAGCAGCACAATGCAAGGCGTTGAGCGTGCCGTCGTCTTGAAGGCATTTGAACATTTGAAGAATTTGGAGTTCATTATGCCATTAAGTTCGTCTGCGTGCAAGGTGCAGAAGGAGTTTGAAATGCACAAGATGGCACTTACGTACGGACAGATTGGCCAGGCAGTTAATAAGTATCAAGCGTTGCCAACTGAGGTGTCTCAGTGGGCACAAAGTTCTTTGATTTAAGAGTAATGTCAGTTGAGTTAATTTATTTTTGTTTTTCAATAAAGTGAGGATGTAAACGTAACGTGTCACAGTTTTTATTTATTCTTACTTAGGCGGCGCTACAGTCGGGGTTAAACCGGGTCTCAACCAATACGTCTCTCCAGTTAGCGCAGTCTTTGGCTAACTGCCTCCAGTTACGCACTCTCAAGTTGGTTGAGGTCCCTTTCCACTTGAGCGCACCACCTAAGGCGAGCTCTTCCTCTACTGCTTTGCCCTCCGAATTGGAATTTAAGATTCTTCGGGCGAAGCGTTGGTGTCCATTCGCTCTACATGTCTAGCCATCTTAGATCGTTCAAAATTACCAAGGATATCTTCATTCAGCTTTGATAACTTCCATGCTTCTGCGCCATAGAGCAGAACTGGGATGATGAGGGTCTTAAATTTTGTATTACCTTCGCTTGATTTCTGATGTGATGTCGTTGTCAAAGTTTATAGCGGAGACAAGTTAGACAAAGTCTCTTACTATCTCAAAGTTATAGCTGTCTATTGTGACGTCCTGTCCGATTCGTCGATGTTGGGTGTACCTTCTTGTTGACAGCATATGCTTGATTTTGCACTCGTTAACCGCTAAACCTATTTTTGCAGCTTTTGTTTTATACTCACGAAAGCACCACTGACAGCCCACTGCGTTCTTCTAATGATGTCAACATCGTCGGCGTATATATATCACCACTTTTTGGGCATTCAATTTTGATCTAGTAGCATGAAATTTGGAACATTAGCTATCTAGAATCCGAAGCAGTACAAGTGTAAACATTTTTGAAATCCGCTCACAGACACGCCCACTTTTAAAATAATCTAGTTTTTCTCATTATTTTAGCTAAAAACTGGCTTTGTGAGGGCGTTTTTTTGAAAAACAATATATGTACTGAATTTTCAAAGCTATTTACGGTGATGGCTAAGTCTTATTGTGAATATTTCATTAGAATCCATGAACTTCGGTAACAAGTTTTTGAGACACGCCCACTTTATGCTAAGAAAAAGTTGTAGCAACAGTTTTGCGATAAAATTTCTAAAAAATGGAGCAAATATCCTCTGAATACGAAGATATCACCGCATGTGTTTTAAAAAGTTAGAAGATGGGGGATAGGGTATCATGCGATTTGTTCTAGACGAATTGTGATTTTCCTGTATGTTTTTTTTTCTACTGAACACCAAAATCAACATTTGAAAAATAAAGTTTTTGTGTTGAGTTTTGGAAATGTTTTTTTTCAATTTACCACGATACCCATCTTAATTGTTAAGTGTACAAACAATTTAAAAGACATGAATTGTAACAAGTTTAGTTGTCTTTTCATTCTTTTTGTCAAAATTGACACATACACTGCCGTGCATAAGTTTCCGGACAATAATTTCTAAAAAATTATATAAAACTCTGTCTTTTTCATTTTAATAATCAAAATTTATTGTAAATAGCTTCACATATGAACAAATTAATTGAACCTAATAAATAAAAAGACTTGGATAATAAAATAGAATTAGACCTCTTTTTCTGGGAAAAACCCACCTCATACTTGCACCACTTTGGCCGTCAATCTAGGTATTCTATTGATCAGCTTCTTAATAGTTTCTAATGTTATTGATTTCCAGGCACTGTCTTCAAACTCCTCTGTAAAGTTCGTCCCAAAGCAGCTCTATTGGTCGGGTGGTCGAGTGATTGGGCAAGCCATTTTATATTTTTCAGTGTCACTTCTGTTTCGGATCATTATCTTTCTTTAATATGAATTCAGGGCCTATTTAGCGCATACCCGATGGTAAGGTGTGTTCTTCTAATAATTATCTGTACTTCCCCTTATTCATGATTCCATCTATATACGGATGAGGTCTCCAACACCGGCGGAAGAGAAACATACCCAGACCATTATTGAACCACCATGCTCGGTTGTTGGGAGCACATAGCTAGAGAGAATTTTTTCTTTATCAGACCGCCGAACGTAAGCTCTTCTTTATTGTCCAAAAACTTAATATTTTGACACGTCCGTGCATAAGACTTTCCACCAGCTGGTTGATGTGCAATCCTGGTACTCTCTTCCCCAATCTAGCCGCTGGACTTTGTTTTGAGGTCTTAGCAAAGGTTTTCATACTGCTATAAAACGGTGAAGGCCTGCGGCAGTTAAACACTTTTTTGTCGTTGTTACTGATATCTGCTTTAAGTGCGAATGGTTGAATTCTGCACAGATTTCCTGAGCTGTAAGCCATCGATCCCTCATGCTTATTAAATTTATAGTCTAGTTCTCCTGTTTTGATGTTAATTTGGGCATTCCGCTTCTCATTCAGAAAAAAAAATCAATGATTCTTTAAAGCGACGTATGGTATCGTGCAATATCGAATTCGATATTTTTAAGCTGAATGCCCTTCTTTAGGCAAGGTTATTATGCCAAAACGTCCAATTTCACTTCTTTCTTGTTTCTTCCCATTTGAGATTTTTTTTTGATTTTATCGGTTAACTTTAAGTAGATTAGACTAACTGGCGACGAAAGAATACGCAACCTGCTTTTATAGTTAGAAAACAAACCTAGAATTGAAGTTTTCTGGGCAAATATTGTGCAAAAAACAAATTATTTCCGTTCTATGATATGGCATTTGCTGTTTTCTTTTATTACTCCCTACATCGGTTTATGCCGTAATTCCGCTACTTTTTTTAAAAACTTAAAAGCCTTTACCTGTTTTGAGCTGGAATAATGTCTTCTTTAACAAGAATTTATTTGATCGTTTAAGATTTATTTTAAAAAAATAGTGTACGCTACTGCTCACAATGTACGTCTTCTTCGACCAATCCATTCTATCTTAATGCACAACGTCCTCTCGTTGTTGTCCCCCTCTTTTGCGCTGTCTCTTTCGTGCGGCAGTCCTGCCAAGTCATCTTTTGTTACACCATTATCGACCCTAACAGGATTTGAAAGAATTTTGTTCATTTGAGTCCTGCACAGATAAACATATAATTGTGAAAAAAATCTTTTGTCCGGAAACTTATGGACGAAAAAAAAAAATGTCTGCTAAAATTCTGGAATCGATTCTTATGTTGCATAATGAAAGTGTTATTTACAACTTCTAACCCTAACCAATGCACAAGAATTCAGATTTTTTTTTACGCAGTGGTGGTCAAAATAATAAGAGTGAATTGTGATACTGTCGATGCTTCATAAATCCCATCTTTATAACCAATTCTATTGTAACAAATTAGGTGTACGAACTTTTATTGCCTTCACTTAATACATTTCCAGTGGCACCAGTAAATTTTAATGAGCATTTGTCAAATCACCGTTACTTTCAATTAGTTTTGCCGTGGACAAATTAATAAGAGTGCTGTAGATCTCCAGTATTTCGGATATATTTCACTTCGTTCTTCAATTCTTTAGTCGAATTTATTGAAGGAATTGTATCTGAGTGTATTAGGTAGATTTTTGTTAATTAGTTAAGGGACGGGGGAAGCTTTGTTCCGAGGAAGAACTGCGGTTGATCCTTCAACTAAGAGATCAAGGCAATACTTATAAATTTATAGCAGATGATCTTCGTCGTTCTGCATGTTTTATAGCAAGAATATTAAAAGAGCGAAATCTACCACCAAAACAGATAGAAACAAGAGGACGTCAAAAAGAAAAAAAAAAAAAAACAACTTTGATAAGCTGAGAGGCGCTTAAAGATCCATTTACAACATATACCGGTATTAAAATGAATTCATCTTTGGATATCAGCTTGCGAACGATTCGAAGACAGGAAAGAAGTTTACACGGAACAATAGCAAGTAAGGTTCCATTGCTAAGCGCGAAGGACATAAAGCAGCGGATTGACTTTGCCACTTCCAACCAAGCATCAACGAACAAAAAGAAATTGCAGGAATGTTTTATACAGCGATGAAACTAAGATAAATGGTAGAATGTATGCAAGAAGAAGCAAAAACGAAGAACTGAATCCTAAAACATCAAAATTTGTTGAGTTTATTTTCATATACTGGAGTTGCTCCTATTGTTTGGATAAAACCTAATATAATGCTTCCTTAGGCAGAGGATAATATGTCTTTAATATGGACCTCCCAGCAGGATAACAACCCCAAACAAACTGCCAAGGCTGTGACTAGGCGGTTTGAGCAGCCATTGTTTTCGGTTTTGTTATGGCCCTCACAATCGCCAGATTTAGACTCTATCGAAAATTTATGGAAAGATTTGAAGAATAAGGTTTCAGGCTTTGTAGAAAGAAATTCAAGAAGCATGGTATGCCATACCTGTGGAAACATGCCGAAAACTTATCGACTCAATGCCAAGATGTGAGGCGGTTCTAAAAAACAAAGGCCACTCAACGAAATATTGAAGCTTTCAGGTGACCCTTTACTCATGCTCTTGATAAAATTGCCCTTTAACTGATTTTGTAATCTTCTTTTAGAGAGTTACGAGTACTCGTATGTGCCACACTCTTTTTTTTTTTGACCAACTCAAAAGGCAATTGAAAAATAGTTTATAAGATATTATTTTAGAAAAAAAATATTTTATAATATAACTTCTACTATAATTTCATACATTTCAGGGAGATACTTAATAAAAACTTTTATATTGGAATAAAGGGTTTCACTTTAATTATTTTGACCACCACTGTACGAGTATGTGAGACGGCATTTTAAATATTTTTCCTAGAAATAAAAATAAATAAATTCTATTTCCCCATAAATTATTGAAGTAAATCAAGGGACATCAAGGACGCAAAAGCGTTTTTTAGGTCTTTGGATTCTGTTAGGAATTCAAAATTCAAAGTGGCGGATTCAAAATGGTGCAAAAAAGTCCAAAATATCACTAAACGGATTTCAAACTCATTTCACAAACGGGGTTAAATACCTCGGGGTTATTCTGATCAAAAACTCACTTAGAAACCTCACCTATATTAGAAATGCTAAGGAAAACAACATCTGGATATCCTTCTGGAACTGCCCTCACTACATATTAAGAGTACAATTTTCTCCTTCTCTCTCTTCTTTTATTTTCAGGTTTCAAACTTAGGGTAGCGCTAAGGGCCATCGTAGCTAACAGCTATGACTGTCCCAGCAACCCCCGAAATTAACCTAAGAATAAAGTAAGCCGTACCTGAGGATAATAAACTTAATCCCTCTACTTGCCAGACCAGCTACGATTATCACGGACTCCACGCCCAGAATGATCAATTTTAATCACCCTTTTCAAATCACCATCCCAGAACTAATTTGGGATCCTCTTTGGATCTAAAATGGAGTGCGGAGTTGGCGTTTACGCATTTACGGTCCAAATTTGAAACTATCAGATCCACTCGGAGGCTCAACATCTATCTGAAAGACTTTGCCAAGCCAAGAGACTCAATGGCTTTTACAAAAAGTTGTTTTTCACCTGTCACTACTGTCTCAACTACACGCCGACTTTGCCTTGAAGATCAAGAAACCGCAGAACATAATTTATGTGAATGTCCTTGCAGTCGATTAAGAGACTTCAGCAGAGGGCTAACCTCCCCAACCGTTATCACCAAACAAACTGCCATAAGGATCCTAATTTCATACGTGACCTGTTCCTCCAATAAAGCCAAATCTTACTCTAAGGTTCAAGGGGAAAAAAATACATAAGATAAGTCGCGGTTTCAGGCAGGTCGTCCTTGACCGCTATGATTTAACGTGTGCGTTCTGATAAAAAGGCATAAATTGGATGCTGTCGCTGTGCTGCGCTTACAACGATAAAACTGCATTTTGGGCATATCTAGCAGTGGACACTTCACTAGTTTTGTAATCAACTAGCCTAGAGCTTCCTCGCTCAGCGCAATATATTTCTGTGTCTCTAAACATTATGATGACATTCGAGGAATTGGAATCCTATGCCATTATCAGACACCCATTAGAAAAATTCCACCAAATTTGCAATTACTTTCTCTCAGTCTGTGCAACAAATCGAATTTTATTAGCAAACGACATCTACCATTAGACAATAGCGGCGAAATCAATATGTGAACAGAAAATCGAAATAGACGAAAATTAGGTCAGGTTTAGATTAGTGACCCAAAACTGACTTGCACCCCCATCACATTCAGAATAATGAGTCACCACCTGCATTCATTTTGAGTAAAAAAAAAAAACGGATAAGAAAATTTCAAAATAAATATCGCACCACAATCGATAAAGTGGATTAGCATAGCATCTGGACATCAAATGCGGGTTTGAAAATGGAAGAAACTCAGAGTATATAAACAACGAGGATCATGAAAGAGATCATCATTCAGTGATCACTCAGCCAAGACAATCGTTTACCTTTAGAAAAAAAAAACAATTTCTTGTGGAAAAATGACGTTGTCGTTTTTTTTACTATTCATGTCGGTAATCCTTGCTGTTATCGTTATCACATTAGCCGACGAAAGTCCTGGTTTCTTTCTTAAAATCACTAAAAATGTTCCTCGATTGGGTCGACGCTCTGACAAACTGTTTGAGAGTTATTTTTTCAAAAATGCGAAGCAGATACCAAGGATTGGTAGGAGGAATGAAGTGGTGAGTTACTTTTGATCCTGAAAATTTCAAAATGTTATTAAATACTTAAAAAAAAAAATCCTTTCTCTTATTTCAGGAGGATAACACTTCACCGAACGCTGAATTTTCTACGTGGATGGACGAAATGACTCCTCTTAGTAAACGGTTTTTAATCAACCCTGCGCTTGCGGCAGGACATCGAGAATACAGTGTAGTACAACCGGTCAATGCAAACACCCTCATAGAGCTTATAGAAAAGGATGCGATTCCAAGTGATAATATAAAATTTGTTCATTGGAAGGATTTCGATCGTGCACTACAGACGGACAATGAGCTTTATGCAAAGGTTATTTCGTTGGGACGAAAACCTGACCGTCAGCTGAAGGATGATTTGAATTTAAGCCGTTTTGTACCGTTCTTTGGGAATACCAACGAGGGTGATGACTTGATGTTCTATCGTGGAGAGAAGGAAATGTATCCTCGCGAAAAGGATTTGTTGCATTATAATAATCTTTAAGTATAGTAAGTAGGGAAGGGGGATTGTTTCCAATGGCTTTGCATACATAGAAGGACATGATGAGTATTTCTAGTCAAATTATTATCTAAAGTTTTATTTGTAGAAATTATCGTTTGTATATGTTTCCAAGTCGAAGATAATAAAGTAATTATGATCTCATATAAAACTGGTATCGTGAAGTATCTATATAGGATATATAAACGACTCACAGATATACATGTACGAGTAATGATTCACACAGAATGGGGTTGCGGAATCCTCTTTAGTGATCGACAAAAAAGACACTGAAATAAGTTAAAAATCGAAAATGTTCCTGATTTAAAAATCCTATTCATCGTAGGCTAGTGAACCAAACCACTGGTGATGTAACCGATATCCTTGAGGTTCTTTGATATGATCTTTCCAGCCTTATCGTAGAAGAACCGGCTTTGCTGCAATGGAGCCTTTTCCTACCGGATTATTACTGAGACCATACATGCATTATTAGGAAACATTTTAATAACAAACAACTTCGAGGCTAGACCTTAAAAGGTCGACACAACGAGCAAGACTTTAGAAAACGGATGAGGACTCCGATTCGGCGGGGACGATTGTCGGAGCGGGAAGGCTTATAGCAAAAGGGTGTGTTTTTGCTGGGAAACAATAAAAGAATAGTGCTTTGTGCGCGATCGCATCCAGAAGAAAGGAAAAGTGAACTGAGAAGGATGAAGAATACTTCAAGTGAGCAAAAGAGGTGCTCCAAGCTAGGAGTATTCAACTCGCTACTTGGAGAGCAGGAAATTCAGCTTGTGAAGATAAGACATATTTTACAAATTAGCAGACAGCCAACATGGCGTGGAACCAAGAACAGGAGTCAACTCGATAAGGGATGGTTCTCTTCTAAAAACTCAAAGAAGGATAGCAAATCCGCGTCAGGATCCAAACTGTTGAATAAAGAAGCCAAGCAGCATTTGATCTTTGATCAGGGTACAAAGGAGTGCAAGCTCAGGTGTCAGGGTGGCAGTTCATAGAGTAAAGTTTCTGATTGCTTCCACCTGGGGAGCCAGAATGATCCAAATGCTGCTTTTACCAAGAAGACTCACTGCCTCCACGCGGCCACACTGGACAATGGTATTCCAACAACCATCGTTAACGATGACTATAAATATGACTTACGCATCTACAGACTTCGAGTGAGTTAGCATAAGGCTAGCAACCTTAAAAAAACAAAAAACTAATTAGTTTCAAGGACATACGTATTAGTCTCCTCAACATCGCGTATAAGATCCTTTTTGTAATATTGTGGGAATGCCTTAAACCGTTTGTCAACAATATGATTGGTCCGTATCAGTGCGGTTTTATGCCAGGGAAGTTCACCATAGATCAGATATTCACATTGCTGCAGATCTGGGAAAAAAAACCCAGGAGCTCCAAATCGATACTCACCATCTTTAAGAGATGAGATGCGAGCCATGTCTTGTTTTGGCATACCTGCCAAATTCGTCCGTCTATGCAAAATGACGATGGAGAATGCACACGATCCATCAAGGTCGGTAACAACATCAACGATTCTTTTGATGTCAGAATAGGACAAAGTGACGCCGTGTCATCTAATTTCTTTAACATCATATTTGATCTTTCAAAAGTCTGTACAACTACCTGCGAACGTTAATGACAGCGGGCTGTCAGTGGTGCTTTCGTGAGTATTGAAACAGAAGCAAAACCAGCGCAAAACAAAATATATGCTGCGACTTCCACAAAACGTCACAATAGCCCTCTACAATTTTGAGGTAGTTAAGGACTTTGTCCGCTGTGAATTCGAATAATGGTACAAGTAGAGAGAACAAGATAAAAATCATTCTTGCCCACTGCTGTTTCTTTGTGCTAAGAAAGTAGGCACCTCTTACGGATTACTAAGGTGACTTTATAAAGGGTAGGGTTTCTTTTAAAAAAAATCCAATCTATATTTTTCACTTTTGTTTGCTTTATTGAAGAAGTTATTTCACATAGCTCGATCAGTATTGTTATTAAGTACCTGAATCACCAAAATGGCTGATTGCACGATTATTGAATTTAGTGCGTAAAAGATCGATTCTTAGACGGCTTATATAGCACGCAGCTTCCACAGTTTCTGGCCAAAAAAAAAGAAGGTTATCATGCTTCTATAGCGGTTTCCATTGACCGTAACCCTGTTGCCATCCTTCATCTTCGAATAAAAATGGGCCAATAATGCTGCCATTCCACAAACTACATCAAACAGTCACACGCTGAGGATGCATTCGCTTCCCTACGACGTGTTTTCTATGAACACGAGGGTAACTAGTATCAATTAGCATGCCAATCTCATGAACTTTCTTCACAAACTTGCGTACAGCAGACACGGTTGGTGTATTATTTTGACTGAAATTTCTTTTCAAAATTCGTACATAGCATTTACTTTGGAATTAAGTTTTTAACAGTCGAAAAATGCACAAATTACTCGCTCTGGGAAGCCATGAAAAGTGTCAAAAAATCCCAAATACAATCGCCACCAATCAGAAAAAAACAATGGCGAATGGGCAAAGAAAAGGCGGATCTTTTTGCCGAACACCTAAAAAAAAACGTTTAAGAGGTATCGTTAACCTTAGAATAAAAAGTGTATCGTTAACCGAACTTTGCCAGACGATAAAAATCTTGAAAAATAATAAAGCCCCTGGCTATGATTTAATAACCGGACAAATACTTAAGAAATTGCTAAAAAAAACTTTAATTGGACTTTTACATATAATAAACATTATACATTCCAGATCCGTGGAAAGTGGCAGAAGTGATAATGATTCCGAAAAGTATTTAAAAGACTCCTATTGAAACGCATCCAATCGGTCATCGAAGAAAGACGCCTTATACCTGACCACTAATTCCGGTTCAGAATCAAGCATTCTACAATTGATTAGGTTTATAGAATAACCGATGAAATTGAAAAAGCCCTAGAGGGAAAAAAGATTTGCTCCAGCGGTTTTCTTGACGTCTCTCAATCCTTCGACAAGGTATGGCTTTGAAGGATTGAAGTTCAAGCTAAGACGGGTTCTTCCGGAACACTTATTTAAGATCTTAGAATCCTACCTTGAAAACAGATTATTTCGTGTTAAACACGGAACTAAATACTCCGAGTTCAAAAAAATCGCCGTTGGAGTTTCGCAAGGAAGTGTCCTTGGTACTGTTTTATTTTTGCTGTACACTTGGGACATATGCCAAACTGAAGGCACCGCAGTAGCTACGTTCGCGGGCGATACGGCTATTTTGGCAATAGAAAGTTCAATCGAGTCAGCAACTGAAAAACTCCAACGAGCTTTGGATAAAATTTGCGACTGGACAAAACTTTGACGCATTGTTCTTAACAAGATCAAATCGACACATGTTAACTTCACATTCAAGAAAAAAAACAATCTACCCGTATTCATTAACTCGGTAAAGCTCTATCACATGTGTCTTCTATTAAGAACTGCGATGGCAGCTGGACAGACTCTTACTAGAATACGCTTGAAGCTCTACTGAAATGTCACTTTCCTGGCTGTGAAGAGGCAGGGACATACTGTCCGGCTAACACATCTATACCAGCTAACATTGACACTGAAGCTATCGAGAATCTAATTGACGATCAGAAAATTTCATGGGCAATCAAATCGGTACGGTGCACAAGGCATCCGGCATTGACGAGATACATCCTATAATGTTACAAGAATCGGGGGAACATATTATTCCATGGCTCAAGTACATTTATGGTTGGTGTCTCAAACTGGGATATGTTCCAAAAGCTTGGCGAGAGATTAGAGTGGTTTTCATAGGGTAAAAAGGCGGGTAAAATAAACCACGCTAATGCCAAAGACTACAGACCAATAAGTCTATCTTCATTCCTATTGAAAGCAATGGAACGGTTAATAGATATGCACATCAGAGTTGAGATTGGGGATTACTTTTTATCAAAATCAAATAATGCGTACATAAAAGGAAAATCAGTGGATACTGCTCTTCATAAAGTGGTCTCTAACATAGAAAACACTCTTCAAGTGAAGGAATACACGATGGGTGCATTCCTTGATATCGAAGGGGCTTTTAATAATGTAAGTACCGAAGCTATAGTAGACAGTCTGCGCAGGGCCCAAATACACTCGGGTATATGCAGGTGGATTGAACTAGTGCTTAGTACCCACATAATCAACTCCACACTAGGGGACATAAGAGGAAGAAAGCGAGTCAAGCGGGGCACCCCATAAGGCGGAGTCCTTTCACCACTCTTATGGCTTCTAGTAGTGGACGAGATGTTATATATACTTGGAAGGAATGGTTTCAACGTAGCGGCCTATGCCGACGATGTTGCCATCTTGGTATGCGGAAAGTTCCTCCCGGTATTCAGCGAGCGACTCAATTATGCATTAAAATTAGTGAATAATTGGGTCAAGGGCAGGGGTCTGGAAGTAAATTCCGGCGTTAGTGCTATTCACGAAGAGAAGATCGATACCAGAATACAACTACCCTCGTATGAATGGTGTCGAGCTGATACCTCAAGTGACTGCAAAATATCTAGGGGTAATATTGGATTCCAAATTAAACTGGAAAGCTAACATTGACAATCGAATCAAGAAGGCATATGTTGCACTATATGCATGCAGGAGAGCCTTCGGGAAATCTTGGGGTTTTAAGCCTAAACTAGTACACTGACTCTACACTGCGGTAGTAAGATCCCTTTTGACCTATGGTTCGATTGTCTGGTGGAAGGCGCCCGAGAAGAAATACCAACTTGAAAGCCTTACAAAGATTCAACGGGCAGGCTGTGTGGGGGTGACGGGATTGATGAGATCAACACCGACAGCAGCTCTGGAAACAATATGGAATATTCTTCCACTAGACATATATTGCTGGAACACGATAGCTAAAACTGCACTAAGACTAAGGGAAGCCGGTCTATGGATAGCTAAACCCTACGGTAATCCCTCTATTCTAAACCGATGGAATGCATTGAGACTCCGGACGGAAACGGACTACGAGTACATCATCCCCATTCCAAACTGTAACCGAAAGTTCTCTATTAGAATTCCTAGCAGGGAGGACGGGATAAGGGAAGAGTCTGTTTCGAGAACGAACTGGCCTACTGACGGATCCAAAATGACTGCCGGTACTGGTGCCGGCGTCTACTGTGAGTCTTGGAAAATACATCGCTCGTTTAGACTTAAAGATGGTTGCAGTGTCTTCCAAGCCGAAATTGCTGCAATAAAACATGCTGTGGATATGATTATTGAGGAAGATATTTCAGGGCAAATAATCAGCATCTATGTTGATAGCCAAGCGGCCATTAAGGCGTTAGAGTCATTATCACTAAGATCCAAGCTCGTAAAAATTTGTAAAAAAACTACTGGATGTTATCTCAGCGGCCAACACGGTGACCCTGTGCTGGGTACCGGGCTGCATGTATATCTCCGGTAATGAAAAAGCGGATGAACTAGCTAGAATAGGTTCACTTATAAGCTCTTCGCGGGCCCTTTCCGCGGCTAGTGTACCGCTTAGCACCCTATACAGGGAGATAGACATCGAGTCTTATGAGGAAGCTAATGAACGCTGGTGTTGATTAGGTACATTCCCTATATTATAGAACTAAGTCGAAGGGATATCCCCATAGCTGTTGGTGTCATGATAGGACACTGTGTGATAGACAATCACGCAGCACTGCTAGGGTTACCTCATAACGACTACTGTAGAAGTTGCAGGGACGTAGAGGAAAAAGAATCCGTTCATCATCTCCTGTGTGACTGTCTAACTCTGGCCTTGCCTTTGGCAGATACTTCTTTTCAGAGCTGGATGAGCTAGGTAGCATTGAGCTAAGAAAACTTCTGAGATTCATATATTTATCTGGGAGGTTAAGCCTAGCGGTCGAAGATCGAAAATTTTAGGTTCCCAGGATTCTAAATATGGACTCATAGTGGTCTATGTGAGCTGTCAACAAGAGCACCCAGCTATCTAACCTAACCTACGCCCTTTGGTTGTTTTGAAAGATACATTTTTCGAGTGATTTTTTGGTCCTGTGTGTACCGACGGGGAATACAGATGAAGATACAACAACGAACCTAGTCGGAAGACCGGAGGCCGGAGGAGTCGGCTAGCACAAGGTCGAGTTGGTGGAGCTGCTTGTTGGTTGAAGCCCAATACCACCCTGTACTGTAGCGCCATCTGAAGTAAAATAAACCAAAGACAAAACTGTTATCAAAGCTTACGAAATTCTACTGATCATACATCATTCATGTATTTTAAATTTAAATGATACTTCAGAACTCATTTTTGCAAATAGTTTATTCTCAGGCAATGTTCATGTTTTCTGTATACAATGTATTCATATATATATATAAAAATATATATCAAGCAAAAACGAATCAATAATTTCTAATTTTAAACTACCATCTAAGTTACTTGTTATTAATATAATAATTTGCCAATGTATAGGTATAATATCATTTCATTGCTCGTTTTATTTCCTTTTTTTTGACAGATAACTTCATGCATATTATATAAAGTATTATTTATCTCAACCCGCTATAGACTATCTTTAAGGAAAATCCATGCGCTAATGTTTCTTGTGAAAATAATAATAGTAATACAAAAAAAAAAAAATAATAAAATAAAATTAATATAAAATACATTTAAGATTACAAATAATATGCAAATACGTATTTTTTTATTTTTTTTTTTTGTTTAACTTAAATTTCTACTAAATATAATTTTAACAATAGGTAATGTAAAAAAAAAAAAAGAATTGTTTACGATATTTTGTTTGTTGATTTATTTAATTTCTAAGTATTGGTCTACGAGTTAATTTCGATAAATCAAAATGTTGTTTTGTCAAACAAAAAAAAAAGTATCTGTATCTCATTGTAGATTTAATTTAATTATAATTTCAATATTTCTGTTGATTATTTTGAAGATTTCTTGGTGATGGCTTGGTTGTTTGTTGTGTCTCTTGAACAATTCGTTGGAAATTTCAATCCCACTCACCGATGTACATGGTTCGAGGCGTTGGTACATAACCTCGAGTTGGCAGTGGCAAGCGACCATAAATATGATTATAAGGTGACTCTACGATGTCTGAATCTGGAAGAAGGATTTTAATATTTTAATTAAGGATGTATGTATGTATGTATTATATTTTTTTTAACAATTTCAGTAAGTATAGGAGTGTTTAAAAGTCTAGTTTTTATGGTTGTAGTCTATTGCAATCAAAGTCTAGTTATTTGTGGATACCAGCAGCGCTACTTGGAAGTTGACTTGAGTGTTCAGTGTATCTGTTCGGTGTTAGTTAAAGTTAATTGCGATCACGTCGAGTGTATATGCAGTCTTTGTGTTGTTTTTTTTTTGGAAATGTGCATGCATAGGAGTAAAGATTGAGGCAGTGCAATACCCGCTAGTGTATGAAAGAAATCGCTTTTGGCGTTTTTCTTGTGCACTTTCACATTATCGAATTTGACATGTAACTTAAAAGGTACTTGTGTGTGAGTATGGAGCATTTGCTATTGTTTTTGAAAGTACAATATTGTGGCAAATGAAGTGTGGAGAATTGCTTGATTGATATGTTTTGTGATTACATACTTTCGATGGATTTGAAAGGTGCTAAGGCATAGTGTTTGGCACATGCGAGTCTAAGCTGAAAGTGAAAACCAGTATGCCAGATGGTTAATTTTCCGATACATTAGTTTAGGTACCACTTTTGGCAGAGAACAATATGTCAATCAAGCGATTGATTGTCTGCATTCTCTTCCATGTTCAGACTTCCAGGTTTCTAGTGCCTGGGCTTACGATTGAGTTTCATATAGCATTTGCTTTGTAAGAAATTTGGTGTCAGCTAAAGGGAATTCCAGGCGAAAGTGGAGGAATTTGTGAAATTAAATTAACTATAGCATCTAGGTATGAGTTCAAGCCAGGTCGAGCTTAGAAATTGACCAATGCCGCATAGGCGCCATGGCCCAGTGGTTTGAAACTCAACAAAAAGTTTTTCACGATTCAAATTCCCACGAATATTTGACCAACCTCCGATCCGGCAATAAAACCTTAGGTTCCTTCCATTCGTGCGAAAACCACACCAGATCATTGAGGGAGAGGTTCAAAGTTCGTATTCAAGAAAACAAAAAAAAAAGTTTTCTCATGGTCCCACCTCTCGCGAACGTCTGACAAACATCCGAGAGTAGAATCGTCATGAAAAGCTTCTTTCAATCGAAAAAAATTGCCCTTCGGAAACGACATAAAACTGTAGGCCCCTACTATTCGTGAGGCGCACAGCACGAGTGGCTCCGAGAAGCTAGGCCAGGCTGTTAGCTCCAAAATAATTATTTTTTAGCAACCAAGCAGTGGTAAATGAGAAAAGCAGCCTTGTTTCAGACAGCATATTATCGGCTGTCCATTAGGATAAGGGAAATCAAATATTTAATAAAACGCTTCATGGATTTCAAGAAAATTGGCTAAGGAAAGATCATAGAAGTGCGCAAGTTAGGACTTTCAAGTTTGCGGGTCACTAAGCTTTCTCAAGGGCGTCGCGAGCTATAAGAAAAACAACCAATAGAGTGGAACCATTATCAGAGTATTCTTGTTTTTTTTTTTATCCGCAACATGTCTGACCTCTGGGGATGAATCTCTATACAAGCATTCCATCAGCAGGAATTCTACGAGTATAAGTTTTTTTTATTAATCTTTAAGCTAAGATCAATTACGCCTTCTGGTCCTTGCAGAAACACATGTATTTCTGGGCACCCTGAACATGTTTCTTGACTTTTATCGTGGTAAATATTCTATTGGTCTATTGCTGCTCCTGGGCTTCATGTAACAATGCAAAGAAAAAGGTGTCGTGGGTCTTGAGTGGCAATAATGCTGTTAACTAGTATGAAGAAATTAAGTTTCCCCCTTCTGAGGAAAACCGAAGATAGTTTAAATAAGCCAGGAATCTGCATCACCAAAACCGAAAGGCTTTCAATTCTAGCTCAAACACGCTCCCAGAAACACTTTAGACCATCTTATCTGGCCGCTGTAAGGGATATGTACAAGCTAATGTGTAATTTAGTCTCCCAGGTAGGTAATGACTTTGTGATTGCTTTGGACTCGAACCACACAACATGAGATGTTCAAGCTCAGTAGGTACGCAAACATTGAGCGACGTCAAACCATTGGCAGCTGATCTTTAAAATTTTGCAAACCCTCAACCAAGTACAACTTTTGATAAGGTTTTTGTTTTCAAATTCTAAACGAGAGTCAAAACAGGATAATTTTGCTTTAAATACTCGGACGAGGTTCTAAATAAATTTAAAACTTCCTGGCTAAACTGTAGTTTAGAACCGACTAGATTAAGATGTCAGAAAAGCTGCCCCCCTTCAAAAAAAAAAAAAAAATGTATAGTCTCCTAAAAGAAGGATCAAGCCTAGTTTCTAAAAGAGTCTTGAGAAAATCCACAAGGAGGGAGGACCACTACATCGGTTGAAATACATCGAAATGAATAATCCAATCCTTTAGTAAGACCCCTTATTTAAGGGCCCCAGCATGGGACACGGAACGACTGAACTGTGACTACAACACTGAGTGGATTTGCTTTACGAGTACACTAAGGAAGAAATGACTTGAGGATTATTCTAGGAATAGTCACAGGTTTCATTCATTCCTTGAAATGAGCATCTGAACAGAAACGAGGGCTTTAGTGAGATCTTCGTCGAGAATGACGAAGCATCTAAAAGTCACCTTAAGTCATGTCAACCCAGGCTGCTGGACTTTCAGGCAGACCTAGATGGATGGCTAGTAAAGAATATCAATTCAATCTATTCATACTAATTTCCTTCATTAGTACTATTGTCATTCGATAGTTCTCTGAATGATCTGAGTAGATCCACAATCTTCTAAAATATACGACTTTACAGCGACGTTAATGGTGGAAATATTTTCTGAGTGCAAATATCTCGAAAACGGTGTGTCGACAAAAAAAATGTATTTCATCGATTGGTAAACAATCTTCCAAATCATCCGACTTTACCCTGCCGTTAATGTTGGGAATAATTTTTGTCTGCGAATATCTCGAAAATGGTGTGTCGTGCAAACAAAATTTTAGGCTTTGCTATTTTCTACAAAATGGATAGTGAATTTTTCAAAATTTGTTTTAAATTGTATCTTACAATCTTCCAAATTATCCGACTGTACCCCGACGTTAATGTTGGAAATAATTTTTGTCTGCGAATATCTCGAGAATGTTGAGTGGTACGAAAAAATAATTAAGATCTGATACTTTCTACAAGATGGATTCCAAATTTTGCATAATTTTCGAAAGTTCTAAATACCCAGATTTCCAAAACGTTTCATTTTACCCTGACGTTAGAGCTGAAAATTATTTTGAATGTGAATATCTCGAAAACGGTGCGTCATACGAAAACAAATTATTTCAATTGAAATTTTTGGTTTTCAAATTCTCTTCAGGTATGTAATTTTCCAAAATGTCCCGCTTTACTATGAAGTTGAAAAACGTACTTGAATGCGAATGTCTCGAAAAGATTTCTGTTTTGGAATGTTAACTCAAAACACCATACATCAGGAGCTAGCTCTGAACCTCGTACAGAGTGTTTTTTCTACTTTCTGAATGATAGTTTAAATCATTCGATAGTGCCCACAGCCCAACACTTATGGCTAAGTCTTGTTAGATTGAACGTGTTTTTTGTGTTTTTATCGTGTAAGTGTACCTAAGTATGAAAAAATACCAACATTTAAAAAAAAGACAAGCAACAAATCTCAATATAAAGCCTTCATTGGGTTTATCGAAATAAAGCATTATTAACTCTTTACCCATAAAAAAGCAATTGGGACATGTCAGACTGTTGCTGAGCCAAAATTTATCACTTGTTATTGACTTTTATAGCGCAGAGTCATGAAGCGTGTGTATAAAGCTGATGAGAACGTCATTCATACCTTAGAGAGATATTGTTTCACCCGATTGACTATTGGCGGACTAAATTTGTCAATCTTCGGTATTGTGTTAACATTCTTTGAGCTCTTCAATGTCTTATTAGATCGAGGATGTTGCAAAAGTATTAACGGGCGAATCTGCTGCTGGTTGATCGGGGGCTGCGTTATATTACCCGAACCAAGGGAATTTAATGGGAGCACTCGAACACCGTGATTATTCTGGGGATGAAAGAGCGGAACAACTGGCAGGGGATGGTGCCAGGAGGTTGTTAAAATTACAGAAGGAACAAAGCAATCTAGTGTAAAAATGAGCCTACTAAGCATGTTTGCTCTTAAAAGCATTTGTCACTCTATAAAGTTTCTTATACCAATTCAGGGCATTCAAGAAAACACACGGCTGGCTGTTTGTCAGGCACGATAGTAAGAAACTAGGATGGAACAGTCTTAAACACAGAGTAGAATAAGTACTAAAAAACATACAGAAAAAATACAATTCATTTGCAATGGATCATATGACACCCTATCACTTTAATTTTCACCAAGCCCCTAAAAATTAAGACCGTTTTGGATTTTTTTTTTATTAAAATTCAATGATATCTTCCACTTAGGGGCTATTTCCTAGATTTTTATGATATTAAGTGAAGAAAATTATTGATAATACATTTTTCTAAAAAAAGTGAAGATCTCGAATTCCGAGACTGAACCATGTTCATGCACCATTGTTGCAACTGGAGACAATTTAAAAAATGGTTGAAAAATCCGGTGTAACTTCCTAGAGGTAAAAGGTAGATAGTTATTTTGTGTTTGAAGTTCAATACCCTGTCAGAATTAAATACATGCTGAATTTTTATACACCATCAGTTATAAGTAAAATGTCAAAAGTCCCCAGTATTACCATGTCAGCATAAGTTTTTAAAGTAAAAGTATTCAAAATGCGTTTTCCATAAATATCTCCTTATGCACTCTGCCACAATCTGCGTAAAGGCTCTATGGTCGAGGCGCTTTAGAAATGCTTAATACTGACTTGATGACTAAATTAATAACTGAATTTCAACGTTCACTATCTTGCAAAACCGATATTTGACATATGTATGGAGTACCAAGTTTTAGAAAATTACAGAGTTATTCATTTTGTGCTTTAGGATTTTAAATTTTAATAAAATAAAAAGTATTAGACTTCAGTGATTTAATTTTTTAGTGTTTTCAAATTTTGGACTATGCCATTATGTATGGAATAGAACATCGATTAAATGGCCGCAATAGAACTAAATTCGATTGTGTTATGTGGCACTCAGACCCGTCCTGTTGGAACCACATGTCACTCACATCAATGCACAGGCATTGCCACATCAGAAACACTACCGATTTGTTCGAATTTGGTGATTGTGTTTCGAATTGTTTGCTCAGTTGGTTGATTATTACGATCATAATCGCGATAACCAGATACATTATAACTGTTATATTTATGTAAGATGGAACAATTTTGATGTATTGAATGATGGTTAGACGATCCATATTGTAAAATAGCAAGGCAAGAAATAACTACTACAAATGACAGATGAATTTAACAGATGCCATATGGCAGGGATGTGAAATCGTAACCTCGAAATAAATAACCCCCTACAATCTTATTTGATTTTAACGGATCTGAGTGATTTACAAGTAAACAACATATAGGTACGAGAACACAAAATATCTGTTTACATAGTTTTTTACGTAAGGGTAGTACTTTGTAATTTACAGCAGTTAAATGAAACAGTTAAGACTAATTGAAAAGATCCAAGAACAAGAACGACTCAGGAGATGTTGATGAAATTTGGGCTTTGGTTTAAGTCGGACATGCAGCTGTGATTGCCATGAAATCATCAAAATCGAATTAATCGGAGGGAAATGCTATTCTTAAATAGTTGTTGCAGCTTTTTTTTTTGGTATTAATTTACAAAGAAAGACTCATTTCCTCGCGAAGAGTCAAACTTTCCACCATCAAGGTGTTGACGCAACGCCATAACCATCAACGGCTATGGCGGCGTTGCTCTTGGCTATGTCAGAAATCATACTTGTACTCCGTTTGCGATGTGATGTGTTCGCATGTAGCTACGGTTTTTATTGTCATTTCTGAATCCGATTGAGAAGTTTCGTAATGACAATTTCAGTCTCGGAGTCTTGCCAGACATTCGCAAAAGGTGAACAAGTTTTTGGCGTTTAATAGTCCAAAGCATTAACCACTGATCAATGGAGTCATTATGCAATAGAAAAATCTGACACAAAAAATTGAATTTCCACAACGTATGCACATACTCGTAGTTACTTCAGAGGTATAGGGGTCATTTTCTCATGCCTACATAGTAGTTGCTCCTCCTGTCACTTTTTAAAATAACAGATGTAATATAAATAACAGAATTAGCTATGAAGCCATTATTGCTATTCATGTGAAATGAAAAATAGAAGAATTTTCTACGAAAAATAGCATTGTTATTCTATTGGAGAACTTGCAACATGTAAAAAGTATTTGCGGTTCTTATATCTTATTTTCAAGCTGTTTTTGCTAAATCAAAAATGTCCAACACCAGAATTTTTGTGTAAGGCTCAGCTATTTGATGCTTAATACTTTGTAATACAAGAAATATTCCAGAACAACAAAAACACAATAGAAAAAGGTATGTTCATTATTAACACTCATACTCGTAGATGTACGCATTTCCCTAGTTGTTATATTTTATGGGAAATTCAATGCAAACGACATTTTTCAGAAACGCTAATGAGTTGTAAAATATAAAGCAAAAATATAGTATTTGCTGATTCAAAATAATCAGAGAAAACAAAAAAATCCAAAAGCTGAAGACCTAAGAAATCCAAATATGTCAATATATTTGTAAAGGGTTAATCATTTCGAGGTTGGGATTTCACATCCCTGTTCTATGGTATTTGTCAAATCCATCTGTCATCCATAGTGACAGGTAGTTAGTTCTTGTACTGTCATTTTACAATATGGATCGATTAACCACCGCTAAACGCGTTAAAATTGTTGCATCATACTACACAAAAATTGACAGTTCCGTAATATCTGTGTTTCTGTATGTAATTTGAGGCCGATTTTTCCAACAAAATCTTCTTTAGCGATTTTACAGAAATTGGGGTAAATCCAAATGTGATCATTAAGAGGTCATCATGTATCCATCACGAGTTACAGTTTAATACACTCTGTAGCCTAGCAGGGTGATCGGGCCGCATTGTTTCTAAAACGAGAAAGGCGCCACTATTACTGCGAATTATCTGCAGTATGGTCAAATAATAAATAATTTTTTTTTTCGCCTGATTGAAGACATTGATGTGACCGAAAAGTTGCTTGGCCGTTTTATTTCGAGATTTGGCGACATCAATTGGCCACCAAGATCATGTGATCTGACCCTGTTGGATTTATTTTTATAGGGTTATGCTAAAAATCATGTCTATGCAGACAATCCCCAAACTTTGGAGCATTTAAAAACCAACATCCGTGAAGTGATTGCTTTGATCCGACCCCTTCTAATAAGATCACAGGTTTTTCTCTTTATCCAGATTAACAAGGAACTCTAGGATACTAGTAAAGTTAAAATGGCTTCACGGAACACTAATGACGCCAGGCCCGCCTTGTACTTGACATTAGATGTTCCAAATAGAAAGCTGAAACATTTTGAATGTGTTCGGAAGAAATCCTGAAAAGTACCCTAAAAATCCCCATCGGTCGGAAACCCGACCATTTTAGATTTTAAACAAAAAATAGAGGGTGTCGGCTATTACTCATTTTAACGGCAACTAAAAGCCAGAGTGATTCAATTTTACTTGGCCTGTTTACCTGTTTGATTGTAGAACTGGGAATTTCTGACATTTTCCTTATAGCGACTAAATTAACGCGTAGGTGTGTACATGTTTGTATACGTATTTGAGTCTTAAGTTTTTATGACGTTCAAATAGATGCTCAGTAACTCATAAGGATCTGCACGACGTAGCTACACTTTCAATATCATATACTTGATGACAGTTGTCGATACTAAAGTATTGGAGCAAAGATTAATCTGACTCTAATGAATAAAAGTTCGGGTATGGTTCGAACGTTTCACTTATTAATCATTCATTCATTCTGCAAAGGCGCTAAATCTTTAAAAAAGCAATCAAATCTACAAGCGGTTTAAATATATATCTTTTATCTGGGACAAGCGTGTATTCATTTGCTCTGCAGTGGTTCAAAGCTTGAGTATAAAATAGCAACAAATATATTAGAACAAATCATAAAATCTTGTAACACAATAAGCATGCAGCACAAATTAGTAGCATGGGACAGTCATGTTTCCCAGTTAAATACAAAATACAGTCAAGTGACAAAAAATTTTTCTAAGGATTTACCTATCGAATGTAATGCATGCCCCACACAGAGTATGTCTCTGTCTGTTTGTCTGTCAGAATAGAAAACACTGTCGTATGTTTGTGCGTGTGTCTTTATGTTTTTTGTTGTTGTTGTCGTTGTAGCTGGTTTAATAATCTTGAATTTGAATTCGTTTCATGCTTAGGCTGCGCGGTTTGCGTGGCTTCAGATACCCATATATGGATTCCATGTCGCTATCCAGTCTGCGATTGCCGTTGCCATTATTCACAATCGAATTGGTATCGTATAAGGACTGCACGGCTACATAATCGGGATTTGCGTGTGAAGGTCTTTTACGCCAACACGGTGGCGGTACTGGCGGTATGGACATGTAATTTGAATGCCCTGTCTTTGGAGTCTTGTTCTTATTGTGGTTGTTGTTGTTGTTGTTGTTGTTATTGTTCAATGTCGTACCATTTGTTGTGATTGGAGCAGTCTTTGAAATTGGCAGCTTCATCGTCGGTATGGCAGAGGGTTTAGATTTAGTCATTGTGACAGCAGCGGATGACTGCCGGCGACGGCGTTGGTCAATCATCGGCGGCTGCTGGCGTCTGTCATAGTTCGAAGGATGAACGTCAATATTGTAACATAATAATAACTACGCCCCCTAAAATATGACGCAACAAATTCCGAAGTGACTTCATTCTGGCAGAATTTTGGTTCGTACTGTCCTTTCATTCGAGGTTCGTGTCTGGGACGAAGTCTCCACAGCTCATGTCAACGAAAGAGACGAATAATATCAGGGATAAAAGGGAATTGAAACTGCAAGAATTATTTCTCTTGTTCCAGTGGTCGAAGAATTTGCTAGAAGTTTCTGGCTATCAGAAACTTCTGCTATATAAGGACAGATGGCGATCAAAAAAGACACAGTTGGTTTTAGAACCGTGGCGAAGAGATTGGAAAAGTGATAACGGGCGAAGTTGTAATTTGGTGATAAATTGAAAGTTGAGAGTAAACAAGAAAAAGTAATTAGTTTGAATTTGTGAATTAAGTAATTGAAAGGAGATAAAGTGATTTGAGAGGAAAGAGACATTGTAAGAAAAGAATTTGCGAAGAATAGTATAGTGTGAACTTGAATTGTTCTATAGAGTAGAAAATAAAGAAATAATTTCACAGAATAATTGTTTTATCTACTCGAGCCGTAGCTCGCATATTACATTGGTGTCAGAAGTGGGATAAAACTTATTCTGTGAATAACTATTTCCGTGGTGTGAAATTGCACAAAAAAAAAAAAAAAAAAAAAAAACGATTTCTGTGTTGAGTTAATTAGTTGCGCAAAATGGGTCGCAAATTGGGAAAACTAACTATAACTCAACTAAAGGCAGAACTCAGTAAGCGGAACCTCGACACAACTGGGGGAAAAGATGCCCTACTGATTCGTCTGGAAGAAGCAGTAACGCAGGAAGGTGAAAATCCGCATGACATAGAGTTTGACGTGGAAGAGGAACCAGCAAGTACAGTAGCCGACCCGGGTATAACAAGTCTGCTCCTGCAACTTAAGTTAGTCATGGACGAACAAAAGAAAGCAATAGAAGATCAAAGTCATAAGCTCGATGACCAAAGGAATTCTCTAGAACTTAAGCTGGACGAACAAAAGAAAGCAATGGACGAACAAAAGAATTCTCTAGAACTTAAGCTGGATGAACAAAAGAAAGCGATGGACGAACAAAAGAAAGCAATGGGCGACCAAAGGAATTCTCTAGAACTTAAGCTGGACGAACAAAAGAAAGCAATGGACGAACAAAAGAATTCTCTAGATGCTCTGGAAAGTAAACTTGATGAGCAAAACAAGAACTTGGAATCCAAATTCGAAGTGATCGAAGAAAAAAATCGAGAAGGTCGAGACGCAACTCGAAAAAGTCGAAATTAGATTCGATGAAAATTTTGAGAAACATGAAACTCAGTTCGGGAAGATAGAGACTCAGTTTGAAAAAGTGGATACGCAATTCGAGATAGTAGGAAAGCAAGTCGAAAATCTTGCTAAGGAGCTCAGCAACGTGAAGAGACAGAAAGCACGGGAATATTCCACTGACGGTCTGAGAAGAAAGGAGATGCAGCCTCCTATCTTCGATGGTCAAACATCATGGCCAATTTATAAAAGGCAATTCGAAGCGGCCGCAATGACCAATAGCTGGGACGATGAAGAGAAGTCCATTGCACTCACACTTGCACTGAGGGGTCCAGCTGCGGAGCTCTTGCAGACCATCCCGGAAGATAAACAGCAGAACTACGACTCTCTGGTTCAGGCTATCGAGATGCGGTTTGGGGATGAACACATGCAGCAGGTGTACAGGGTTCAGCTGCGTAGTCGAGTCCAGAAAAGGGGGGAAACGCTCCAACAGTTGCAAGCGGATATAGAGCGACTAGCCCATCTTTCATACCCTAAAGCCGGTGAGGAGCTTATCAACGAAATGGCGGTGGAAGCTTTTATTCAGGCCATAGAGGACAGACAACTGCAAATGGCTGTAAGGATGGCTGAAAAACGAACACTCCCCGAGGCATTGGCATTCGCTTTGTCAATGAAGGCTGCGGACCAAGCATACCAGGGAATACACCGTGTCAGGGAAATGTCCGTCGTGGAATGCTCATGCCAGAGAACAGCCGTCATGGATGAAGACAGAGCTCGCGGAAGTCAAATCCGTTGCTGGAATTGCAACCAAACGGGACACCTACAACGGCAGTGCAGAAGTGCACCTAGACGAGGAAATTGTTCACATTGCGGAAGTAGGAGAAGCAGAGAGGAAGCATCTGGCGGTGATAACATCCATCCTGTCAGTCAGACTTCGCAAAACCAGCAGTCGGGAAATGCGTAAGGACCAACTTCGCGGGGCAGAAGTTGGTTACTGGAATCGAGGCCCCCAGGACCACCATTCAAGTTTCGCAAACCAAACGGGGTAACAAGAGCCTGACAGTGGAGGCACTAATCAACGAGAAGAAGTGCGTAGCCACCATCGACACAGGTGCCACTGCCTCCATTGTAAGAAGAGATATCGTCAAAAGCTCCTGGCTGCACAACACCAACAGCTACTGCCTGAAGACTGCAACAGGGGAAATGGCGAAGGTATTTGGAGAAGTTCGTCTTACGATTACTCTGGCAGGACTGACGTTCTCCCATGCGTTTCTGGTGGCAGATATATGCGACGAGTGCATCATCGGAGTAGACTTCATGAAAGCAAATGAAGTAATCTTGGACATCGGGATGCAAGTACTGAGGTATCGAAATGTGGAGATTCCGATGGTGTACGGAAATGAGAATGCCGTAACTCTCAGGACAGTCATCAGCAAAGACGAAGTTTTGCCGCCGTCTTCAGAGACAATCATTTGGACGAAGCTGGAAGGTGATCTTGGGAGCCACCGATTCTACATAGTAGAACCAGACCCAGAGAAGAATTCTCAAGACTACATCGTGGGAAAGACGTTAGTCGAACCAAAGAACACCATGGTTCCGGTGAGGGTTTTGAACGCAAGACCACACACTGTCAAACTAAGGCGAGGGGAGGTGACTGGAAAATGCACGCCGATTACCGCCGTCGCAACAATATCTGAACGTGATGCTCCAAAACTTCTCCCATCACCTTGGACAGCGGAAGCGAGAGAGACGATTCTCCAGTCCAGTGAGCTGAATCAGGAGCAGCGAACTATGGCAGAGAATCTTATCAATGAGTACGCTGATGTATTTGCCTCACAGGACGGAGAATACGGCCGAACACACCTGGTACAACATCGAATAGACACTGGTGATACTAGACCAATTCGTCAGCCTGCTAGGCGCCTTCCATTGGCAAAGCAGACAGAAGTTGCAGAGATGGTGTCGGCAATGGAGAAAGAAGGTCTGATTGAAAGTTCCAAAAGTCCGTGGGCATCACCGGTTGTACTGGTTAAGAAGAAAGATGGCAGCACGCGGTTCTGCGTGGACTATCGGCAGCTCAATTACGTCACCAAGAAAGACAGCTACCCTCTGCCACGGATTGACGACACGCTAGACACACTATCAGGAGCCCGATGGTTTTCCACTCTCGACTTGAAGAGTGGCTACTGGCAGGTACAGATCCATCCAGAAGACCGGGAGAAAACCGCCTTCACCGCAGGAAATGGGCTATGGCAATTCACGGTAATGCCATTCGGGCTGTGCAATGCTCCGGCGACTTTCGAGCGATTGATGGAATGTGTCCTGCAAGGGTTAACATGGAAAACCTGTTTGGTATACTTGGATGATGTCATCGTCGTAGGAAAAACGTTTGCGCAACACCGAGACAATCTAAGGGATGTGTTTCAAAGGCTTCGAAGTGCCCACCTGAAGCTCAACCCCAAGAAGTGCGCCCTGTTTAGAGCGGAAGTCAAGTACCTGGGACACATAATTTCAGCGAAAGGAGTGAGAACCGATCCGGAGAAGGTCGAAGCGGTGAAAAACTGGCCAGTCCCCAAAGACAAACACCAACTAAGGAGCTTCCTGGGCCTAGCCACCTACTACAGACGGTTCGTGAAGGATTTTGCCGGGATCGCAAAGAACCTGCACCAGTTGACGGAAAAGGGAAAACAATTCAAATGGTCAATTGAGTGCGAGAAGAGCTTCAAGGCACTTAAACAACGGCTATGCGATGCCCCGATACTGGCTTACCCCACTCCCGGGGAAACGTTCGTTGTGGATGCAGATGCTAGTAATGTCGGGGTAGGAGCCGTACTCTCCCAGGTGCATGACGGCCAAGAGAAGGTGGTTGCGTACTTCAGCAAGGTGCTCTCTAAGCCAGAAAGGAACTACTGCGTGACAAGGCGGGAACTTCTAGCTTTGATCTTGGCTACGAAGCATTTTCACAAATACCTCTACGGGAGGAAGTTCGTTCTTCGCACAGACCATGCAGCATTAAAATGGCTATTACAGTTCAAGAGTCCTGAGGGTCAGGTCGCAAGATGGATCGAAAGGCTGCAAATCTACGACTACGAAATACAGCATCGTAAAGGAAAACTCCACTCTAATGCGGATGCACTGTCCCGGAGACCATGCAGAACGGATTGTAAACATTGTGCGCGTCAGGAAGAACGGGAGCTGGTTTCCATCCAAAGAATGAGAGCCGAACCTATCGCCGGCTGGAGCGTAGATGAGATCCGGAACGCTCAGAAGGAAGACCCCGATATCGAGCCGATTCTGGCCTGGAAGGAGAACATGGAGAAACCGGATCATCAGGACATCTCTCACAGAAGCCCGACCTTAAAGGCATATTTTGCGCAGTGGGACTCCCTCCATGTCCAAGAAGGTGTTCTGAGAAGAAAATGGGAATCCTCCGACGGAAAATCGTTTGTAATGCAGCTTGTAGTACCGCGGACGAGGGTCAAGGAGGTGTTACAGGAAATGCATGGCGGGGCGACCGGAGGCCACTTGGGAGTGAATAAGACGCTAGAAAGGGTACGAGAACGTTTTTATTGGTTAAAAGCGAAGGAAGATATCGAAGACTGGTGCAGAAAATGCGACGTGTGTGCAGCTAGCAAGGGTCCGAGAATCAAAACTCGAGGTAAGATGCACCAATACAACGTGGGAGCACCTTTCGAACGAATCGCCATTGACATCGCAGGGCCCTTTCCGGAAACCGACAATGGTAATCGGTATATACTCGTAGTGATGGACTACTTCAGTAAGTGGCCGGAAGCGTTTCCGATCCCTAACCAGGAAGCCAGAACCGTGGCGGAGCAGATCGTCTACAATTGGGTTAGCAGATTCGGTGTGCCCTTGGAATTGCATTCTGACCAAGGGCGGAACTTCGAGTCAAGAATCTTCCAAGAGATGTGTCAACTACTCGGAATCAAAAAGACAAGGACAACCCCGCTTCATCCACAGTCGGACGGTATGGTGGAGCGTTTCAATAGGACTTTGGACGAACATCTCTCGAAGGTCGTAGGTGACTACCAACGGGATTGGGACCGGCAGATTCCCTTGTTTTTGATGGCCTATAGAAGTGCCGTGCATAGCACTACTCGACATACGCCGTTCGAAATCTTATTTGGTGGAATAGCTCGTTTACCCAGTGAGGTGAAATTTGGATCTCCTACCAATGAGCCCAGAAATGAAGAAGAGTACGTGGCGGACCTTAGGGAAAGGCTTAGGGACATACACCAAAGGACCAGAAGCCAGATTAAGATGACGAGCGACCGCATGAAGACCAGGTATGATGCCAAGGCAACAACGTCAGGATTCCAGGAAGGAGATCTGGTGTGGCTGTATAATCCCCATCGCCAAAAGGGGAAATCACCTAAGTTACAGCGGAACTGGGAAGGTCCCTACAGAATAGTAACCCGCATCAACGATGTTGTCTACCGCATCCAGCGAGGACCAAGGGCCAAAATGAAAGTGGTTCATGTGGACCGACTGAGTCGATACAATGGCCGAAATGAGGATGCACTTGTTCGGGACGAACACGTCTAAGAGGGGGGCAGTGTAACATAATAATAACTACGCCCCCTAAAATATGACGCAACAAATTCCGAAGTGACTTCATTCTGGCAGAATTTTGGTTCGTACTGTCCTTTCATTCGAGGTTCGTGTCTGGGACGAAGTCTCCACAGCTCATGTCAACGAAAGAGACGAATAATATCAGGGATAAAAGGGAATTGAAACTGCAAGAATTATTTCTCTTGTTCCAGTGGTCGAAGAATTTGCTAGAAGTTTCTGGCTATCAGAAACTTCTGCTATATAAGGACAGATGGCGATCAAAAAAGACACAGTTGGTTTTAGAACCGTGGCGAAGAGATTGGAAAAGTGATAACGGGCGAAGTTGTAATTTGGTGATAAATTGAAAGTTGAGAGTAAACAAGAAAAAGTAATTAGTTTGAATTTGTGAATTAAGTAATTGAAAGGAGATAAAGTGATTTGAGAGGAAAGAGACATTGTAAGAAAAGAATTTGCGAAGAATAGTATAGTGTGAACTTGAATTGTTCTATAGAGTAGAAAATAAAGAAATAATTTCACAGAATAATTGTTTTATCTACTCGAGCCGTAGCTCGCATATTACAATATGTTTGATTCTGTCGTAGATGTTGGAAGCGTTGTTCTGTTTGTTAAGTTCGTCGGAATTCTCAAAGAAACTCTCTGTCGAGATGGAGATTTTGCGAGCGCCTTCAAAATCTGTGTTCATTGTCGGTCCAGTTCCGTTCGATCGTCCTTCGTAGAGTGAGTAATGTTTTGCGTTGTTACTGTTGTTGGCCATTTGTTGGTTAGTGTTGTTGTTATTGCGACTCTTATGGCCACTACTGTTGCCATAGATGTTGCCATTGCTGGAACTTTTGAATGATCTGTAAGTCGGTCGAGGGATTGATGTCGCCCGAATCGGCTGTGCACTCATTTTGCGGCTGACATTCGATTTGGTCGAAGCGACTGCAGCGGCAGTGCTTTTACCACCGCCACTGGACATTTGGTAAGTCTTGTCCTCGTCATGTATCTCGTAGATTCGATACGAGTCTATGGCGTCTCTGTCCAAGTCAGATATGTCACTTTCACTGCACCACTTAATGACATTGGGCAGCAGCGGTGGTACTGTGCTATCAGGGCCATAATGGTTGTACAGTGGATTGTGACGCGTCGACGAGTGACACCTATTGCAGTTAGTCGGGCGTAAGTAATCATGTGGAGTCGGTATCAGCATAGCGTTTCGACGTACAGGAGGCCGGCGACTGCGGTAGCCGCCAACTCCATTACTGTTGCCAGTACTGTTGGACGTTACGGCGGCGCTGACTACGAACGGCGTCGGGTCTATGGAATATTTGTCGAGTATGGGGAAGTTTGAATAGTTTTGTACATGGTCTCGGTACGGGCAATGGTATGGGTGGTGGTCAAGCATATAATTCATTTGGCTATAAATACCTATTCCGCTCTCGAAGCTTCTAGCCTGCCACATCAATTGGTGGTGATGGTGGGCAGCGGCCGCTGCCTGCTGGGGCGTTGGTGGTGGTGGAGCAGCATGATGAGCGTGATGCGCCGCAGCAGCTGCTGCCAGCATTTGCTGATGATGCATGTATGGATGGAGCGGAGCAATTGGCATATGAATCATTGAGGTTTTCTTTTGTGATAGTGTATTCATGTTGCTATTTGTGGTATTGTTGTTGTTGATGGTATTGTTATTGATGGTGTTGCTGTTATTGTTGATAAGTGGCTCCTTGGCTTCCTTCGAGGATTTTGTTGTTTTGCCAAAATTTGGAACACGTGCACGAAGGCCGCAGTAGTAGGGATCATCTGTGGGAAAAAAAATACAAATTATTGAGTTGAGGCTCTAAAAGACTGTTGCTAAAGGTGGAAAAATTAAAGCATTATTATTTGATTTGATTAACATTATTGACATCTCTCGGCTTAGAGTTTGAAACATATAAGCTACTAGCGTAAGTTAAATGTAATTAAAGTGTACATTTCTTCGTGTGATATCATAATGGATCTATCTTTGGTCTAAGTGTGTCCCTGCCTGAGCGGGGACAGCCACCTAACCTAACCTAACCTACATAAAGGTATGTAAATCTTCTTCCAAACAAGGGCAAGGTAATTATGGTCGTAATCAGAAAGTCGATCTTATGTACCTACATAGGTGTGAAAGGAAAGAATTGTATGTGATTTAAAAGCACGTGGGTTTGTCAGTAGTAGCTCAATGCAAGACGGTATCTGATCTTCTCTTCTTGACAACCTGAAGGTAAACAATTCGCTACTAAACCTAGCAGAAGGAGGTTTCAAAGTCATCGTCTACACAGATGACGTTGCTATAGCTATCTCTGACAAACACCTGACTATACTTAGATAACTTTTAGAGAACGCCTTCGGGCTGGATAGCTCTTTTGGCTTGTCTGAGGCCTTGGAAGTTATTCCAGTGGAAGATGCATATGTTACGTTCCCAATTGTTTCAGGGCAGTCTGAAGGCAGAATCAGATATTCCACAAAATGGTTCAGGTCCAATGAACAACTCAGAGGAACCTTTTTTGGCTAGCAGATCTGCGGTTTCATTGCCGTCAACGCCTACATGACCCGGTACCCACTACAATTTTACTTTATTGTATCGGGCCAAATTTTGTAAACTGTCGAAGCAGCTTAGAACTTATTTTGAACTGATCAGGTGGCAGATCAGTGCTTTAAGCGCCGCATGGCTGTTGGTGAGTATGTGTATAGCGGCACCTTTGATTCCTGGTTGCAAGTTTATATTTGCACAGGTTTCGATAGCGTAAAGCTCGGCCTGGAAAACACTAGGACTCTTTCCAAGTGATTTCGTAATCTTGTAATTGAATCCATACACACCGGCGCCAACTTCTGAATCCATTTTTGATCTATCTGTACGGAATCGGTTACTTAACTCAATACCTAAGGCCGCACTGCAGGTCAGATATTCTAATAATTATTTAATTTTTAGTTTCTCTGGCAAGATCTTGGATGTTCCAAATTTATTTTGCAAGAAGTGCTGGCATTCATTTAGCCATCGCCTATTCAAGAGTTGCCATCTGCTTGCGGGAGTAAAACGGAATTAAAAGCTGGCAGTTTTGCTTGTTGCTTTTTTGTTTACTCAAAAGTAATGGTTTAAAAATATTAAATAAAATTACATTTCAATAAAATAATACCAGTAAAAAGTCGAAAATAAAGCGCAAGCAGTACTAGGTTCCCGAAACTAATACAAATACTACTATAGTAGTACAAACGATAACGCTTTCATAAATACCTAACTCAGCTGGATATTCTTCAAGTTTCTGCGCAGTTTAGTTGCGTCTCTAAACTCTACAGTTCAGTGACTCAAATTTTTAATGTAATTTCCTTGGAATAGGCTTGCCTAAGGCTGATGCATGACCCAATGTTGATCATAGATAACACCAAAGATGACAGTACCATTTTACGTAAAATTCCTGACAATAAGCTCTCAGTTTCACACGTCATGCAATGTCAAATGTGAACACGTTAGATACTTCTGACATTTAACTGGATTAAGTATCGCATAAAAGCTCAGTCCTCTTCGTGGGAAGATTAACAATCAGCTCGGCTCGGTTCAAAGATCAGCATGATTTATGTGTGAGCGCATATAAAATGGGTGAGAGGCACAGAAAAAATAAATAATATTTTATTGCCACCATTTTTGCAACAATTCAGCATATTTCTTTAGAAAAAAAAATCCAATCCAATAAAAATCCTCTGAATCATTCCACAATGGCTTTTCGTTGCCTATTTCTTTTAACTGTTCCACAATTTTATGGCGGTAGTGGCCAAAATGTCATCTGCGAGAAGAATTATTACATTGACTTATTTATTTCTCCATTGATCTATTATACAATTGAAATTGTGTGTGCACCCAAACAACGATGCCGCGTCACAATGCCTACGGCTGCACACACAAAAGTGCATACTCTCGTATAGAATTTCATAACTTATATGCTTACCATATTTCTTGTTGTCTTTTCCTTTATCCGATTTACCTCGGGACAATTTGATTCTGCTCTCCTCAATGTCATCGTAGTCCGGCTGTGGGGGAAAATTGTCAGAAAATAGAAAAACAAAGTGGTTATAAATAAAAAACATAGTATAATGCATAATCTTATAAGAAAAAGAGGTTTAAATGCAGGGATGATACGTATATGACATGGTAGTCTTAAGGTCTCTATATATGTATAAATCAGGTGAACAAAGTCGGTGAGCATAGTGACTGCATTGTGCATTAGTTTTTTGTTCTGGCATTGGCATTGTCCATTCTGTCAGAATGGATATTTTATGCTGATTTCAATTGCAATTGGCAAATATAAAAGCGGTGCGCAATCATTTGTTTATCTGAAAATGGAATTTGTTTCACTGAAGAAGTACAAATGCATACACAATTAAGGAGACTTCTTTGGCTTGCCTGTTATTGGGTTTTTATTAGTGCGTATGCAATTGACAGATTGCAATGAAACAAAAAGTGAGAGCAAGAATTTTCATACTGATACGTGTATTTTTTTATATCTACAAATGCTGATATTTTGATTGTTTGCTTATGCCATTTGGTGGGCTGTCTTGGGGTAAATTTTCATCCAAGTAGGTATGACGTCGTCTTCTCACAATTTTGGGGTTGAATATGCTAAATAAATTTGGAGGATATTATCTACAAAGGCCATCTTTCAAGTTATAACAGCTACTTAGTTGTGCAACAAACAACAAGTAAAAGTCAAGGCACTCTGTTTAGGTGAATATATTAGTCGAACCATGCCAAGGACCTTCTAGTCTTAGAACCCTGAAACAACTTAGTGAATGGTGTATTTCCGAGACCAAGCATTGTAACTATATATGATGAAAATATATAGGGTTATTCATTTCGAGGTTGAGATTTTACATCCCTGCTATATGACATCTGTCAAATCCATCTGTCATCCATAGGGACAGGTAGTTAGGTTCTTGTCATTTTACAATATGAATCGTTTAACCACTACTCAAAGTATTAAAATTGTTGCATCTTACTACAAAATTAACAGTTCTGTAATTCGAAACACAATCAACAAATTCGAAAAAATTGGTAGTGTTTCTGATGTCGTAGGGCCTGCAATGCTTGATCAACCGAAGACATAGCCGCTATGGTGAGTCAGTGGCCGAAATTGTCAATTCCGCGCAGCGCTCAACAATTGGCCATTTTTTTACAGCTCCGTTTGGCGTATTTTGCGCTTGCATCTTTATCACAACACAATAACTAAAGCCTGCCGACCAGATAATGCGCAGAAAATACCCCGATTGGGTGCTGGGAAATCAATAGGACGACATCAATTGGCGACACCGAACTTTTTATTTTATTTTAAAATAAAATCCAAAAGCACAAAACAAATAACCCGGTACTCGTATATAGATAGTCCTAACTGTGTCAGTTCAAAACTGACTCTAACACCTTTGTCGAACGTTCAGGGGTGGAATCGCCGCATACGTGAACTTATGATTCACCAATATTCACGGATGTGGTGATTCGACCCCAGATCACCAAGTACAAGAACAAATTGATATGAACCTGTAGAATCAATGAGCTCCCAACTTTAAGGAACTCATGATCCACGTAAAGAAAAAAGAAGGTTCCGTAAAATGTGCAAACATTTTTAAAAGTCCAGTTGTTGACAATTTCAAAATCACAAGCTTTTTGTGATAATTTTACTATCGGATGTTCATACGTTCACGAAAGAATTTTTTGTGTTGTATTTTATGAGACTCGAACCTTGGGTTCCTCGATCAGTGATCACACACTGTACGATTGAGCCACGGCGCCCATAAAATTATTGGAAAGCAACCGTCGGAGATGCCAAAAAATTACTGATAATGGGGAGGGTACTGGACAAAATATTAAAAACAAAACATCGTAGTATTCATGTGTGTATTTCTTTATATCTATAGATGCTGATATTTTGATTGTTTGCTTATGCTATTTGGCGGGTTGTCTTGGGGTAAATTTTCATCCCAATAGGTATGACGTCGTCTTCTCACAATTCTGGGGTTGAATATGCTAGATAAATTTGGAGGATATTACCTACAAAGGCCATCTTTCAAGTTATAACAGCCACTTAGTTGTGCAACAAACAACCAGTAAAAGTCAAGGCACTCTGTTTAGGTGAATATGTTAGTGGAACCATGCCAAGGACCTTCTAGTCTTAGAACCCTGAAACAACGAAGTGAACGGTGTATTTCCGAGATGAAAATATATAGGGTTATTCATTTCGAGGTTGGGATTTTACATCCCTGCTATATGACATCTGTCAAATCCATCTGTCATCCATAGGGACAGGTAGTTAGTTCTTGTCATTTTACAATATGGATCGTTTAACAACCACTCAACGAATTAAAATTGTTGCATCTTACTACGTTCTATAATTCGAAACACAATCACCAAATTCGAACAAATTGGTAGTGTTTATGATGTTGTCGGGCCTGTAATACTCGATCAGCCAAAGACATAGCCGCTGTGAGTGCGTCAGTGGCCGAAAGGCCCTAATTGTGAATAGCAATTGGCCATTTTCTACAGCTCCGTTTGGCTTATTTTACACTTACATTTCATCACAATACAACAACTGAAGCCTGTGGACCAATAGCTCATAGTAGTGTGTGATTTTAGATCACTAAAACCGTAATTAATACTGCAGTTATGAAGAACTTATCTAGGCAGTAGTTTACGTTTCATATTTTCTAGATTTTGCAGGTAACTTTCCAATATAAGTGCCTGCTGTACCACTAGTTATGCGCGGTTGCTCGTTATTAAGCTAAATTTCGAAGGAGGCTATTCTTAAATGTCAGTGGATATCAACATATCACGGTGTGTTCACGATTCCCTTTAGCACTCTATTTTTAAAAGTTTGTAGGAGGTTTCTACTACTTTCCTTGGTACAACTCCATAGTTGTATACCATACGTTCACATGGGTTTTACCACTTGCTTTATAGAAGCAGCTTGTTCTGTATATTAATCTTGGAATATCGTTGAGTACGGTGTACCAAATTTGTGTTCAATCATGTGGCTTAACTACAGGTTTTTGTACCTTTCCGGTAGCTTCTTGACCGTGTTCCCCGTTGCCAATATGGCTGTGTCGTCTGTAAATGTGACTAAAAAGATGTCTTCTAATTGTGGTATATCTCGGGTGTATAACAAGTATAAAATGTTAACAGATGGCGTACCAGGTTTTTGCCAAAAAAAGCGTAGAACAGTACCTTACTTATTAGCTATTTTTTGAAAATTTGCTATTTATCGGCTATGACTCAATCGATTTTGTTCGAAATCAATATTTGAACAATATTTGAGATGTACAAGCATACTAAGTTTTGGCAAATTTTGAAAATTTTTTTCCCTAACGCACCTTTTCCAAAAAAAAAAAAAAAATACTTTTCA
This sequence comes from Pocota personata, assembly GCA_963082735.1. Classification (NCBI taxonomy): domain Eukaryota; kingdom Metazoa; phylum Arthropoda; class Insecta; order Diptera; family Syrphidae; genus Pocota; species Pocota personata. The sequence goes on from OY720430.1 coordinate 191,136,375, forward strand.
ACGTTTTTGTTTAAATTTTTAAATTTTGAATCTGAGTGATTTGCAGATAAACAACATATATGTATGTAGGTGCGACCCATTTTTAACAAATTTCTCGGAAATCTCACTTATTTTTTCTTATGTAGCACATGTGGTGTAATTACGTACGACCCAGTCGTGCTCTTTATGTTTACCAAATACAAGGTTTCTAGGTCAAACGGTTGAAAAATTAAAAGCTTGTGACAAACACATGGATAGACATTGTGTTAAATCCATTAGTGTTTCAAAATTGTTTGTACCGTTCTGACACGGGACAATGAAAAAGTGAATTAATTTTAATTTTTTTTAAAGTAATTCAACAGAAAAGCAAATGCAAAGGAAAACTAGAAGGCCCCACTTTTTCATCAAAATTTTTTCTAATAATCAGGTTTCAAAATGCCAAAACTTTACGAAAAAATCACTTTGAGAGAGAGTTTTTGAAAAAATGTTTGGTGATGCGTTCATTTCAATTAAATTTATGACAATTTACGAATTTTTGAATTACGTTAGGGCCTTAGGTATTCGTATCCAGTGGCGTATTTATATGGTCTGCTAGGCCCTGTCGCCCTAAATATCACATTTGTCCAAGGACATGGTATGATTAAGGAATTAGTCACAACGATCTAATAAACATTTTTCGGGATTGCCTTTACTTTTACTTCGCATTTCGGTTATACTCGTATGCCGTTACAATTCGAGTTAAAATCAAAATGTTCACCCTAACCTCAGAATTACTTTTAAACAAATTTAAATTTTCTCTTTTAAAAAAATGTTAACCGATTATTTTCTAATTTAATATTTGAAGTAGGCTGAATTCACGCTACCATATCAGGTTTTTGGCGATAATTACAATCTGGATTGCAGAATTCAGGTAGTTCGTGCAGTGGTAAGATGAGACTTTTGTGTGAAGTGTTGAGGAAAGTGTTTCGTTTTTTTGACGAATTCTTTAATGTCACCGAATCCTTTTGTCTGAGATGCATTAGAACTCGACACTGACAAAGGTAGTGTTCTAGGTTGCACTGGTACATACAAATTCTGAAAGCATGTTTGTTAAGAATTATGTGCCCTGACTGTCAATGCAATGAATTTTTCTGACGGGTTAATGAATCATTTGATGTTCCGTTACACATTGCACTGCTATAGTCAGGACTCATGTGATTACACGTAAAGCTTTTCAAATTTAGGTTTGGTGAGGTAGGGAACTACATAGGTTTTCCTACTAGGGGGCCAACGAGTCCATTCCCAGTTTATTTCTTTTTTTCATTAACGATTAGGAAAGAATCTTAAATTAAACTGCTGACTGTATGGTTATCGTAGCTTTTAATAAGAAGCTAATTTAAAAATGACACGATAATCTTTTGAAAAAAAATTCCAAAAATACTAGAAACATTGTAATTCGAGGGGTTAAGGCGCCTGACTTAATTTAACTTATAAAACAAATTATTTTTCAACGAAACACACCAGCCCTTGAAAATGTTAGAAAGCAAACTTGCACGTTTAATCCACTGGCAAACAAGTTAATAATAATTGCAAAAACGTTTATTTAAAGTAAATAAGCTGTGTGCTGAACTTCAGTTCCACCACCACCTACTAACTCCATCTCTTCAACTATATTTATCTACTTTCTTACGTAAGTCGACATCAATTACCGCATTCTTCCCTGAACAAGTGCAAATTATCTAAGATGTCAAACAGTAGATACTGTATATGCCTAGCCCTCCGAGCAGTAAAATAAACCCACATCGCAAAGAATTATAATTATATTCCATAAAGCAATAACAACTGTAACTAAATCAGACAACCCACCCGCCCTCCGTCGCCCTCTATAAATCTCTCAATAAGTACCACGTTACGAGTATATCGCATGCACAGCGAAACTTCCAACTCCTCCTCCTGAAGCTGTTAACCGTGGTAATTTTGCTTGCGTTCATGCTCGGTGAGCAAATCGGTTCACCTGAAAGACCAAAACAGGTATTTCTACTTCTCGAAGACCCTCAATCCCACAACCGTCGCTTGCTTTGCATAACCCAACTAGAAATTGGAGCAAGTATTTCATCAGTTCTTCGGATTACACTGATTATCATTGATCTAGAACTAGCCCACCTGCCCCCTTCTCATATGTTGGCGCTGCGAAAACCTCCCGCACCTGTCAACCGACCGTCACCTAGTGACAGACCAATATAGCGGGATTTGATTTCCAATGAATCAATGTGATATCGATATGCGTTGCGTGTCTGTTGCGCTAGCAAAAAATAGCAGAATGCTTAGCTTGGTTCGTTAACCATTCAGCTGAAGCGACCTTAAAATTCCGAACCGTTGCCCATTTGGCACGCATATCGTATTCGAAAAGCGTCGATCGACCAACGACGATGAACAAAAAAAGTTACACCACCGAACATTCTTCACGTTTCTTACATCATTAAATGCCACTAGCTTACTGACCCACCTAATCGCCTGACATAACTCATAGATACTTTTCTTATTCTGCTTGGTACTGTACTCACCTTCGGGATGTCATGGGAGTAGATGTTATCTCTGGGTGGTAATTTTGGCGGTTTCTCACTGCGTTTATGTGCCAATTGTTGGCTTTGCAGCAGCAATTGCTCCCTGGTCGCGGCCACATGTCCAGCTGGTGTACCATTGTTAGCACCACCGCCAAACCCAGAACTACCGGAGCTTCCGCCACTGCCTCCGCTGCCACCGCTACCGTTGCCAGCTACACTGTATGGATCTTCATCGGGTATGGGTATTCTTGGTCGATTCTTGATGTCAACCACTGGCCGTTGCACTGAAATTGGAAGAGGAAAGCGCATAAAATATATGAGTTTGGCAAAATGAATTATGAGGTCGCCACTGGAGGGCTATAAAGTATAAGTGTTGACGGAACAATAAAATGTTTGAACTAAATGTGTTGTCGGACAAAATTCTATGCTAATTGCAGTGATACAATGCGGAAGAGGATCTTTTGTTCTTTGAGAAAGTCATGGTAGGAGAAGTGAAACAGAGATGCCATTAGTATGGTGTTAAGTTGCTGAAGGAAGGTACAACTTGTATGAAGGTATTATATACTTCTTCTAGGTGTTTTGTTTCAAGAGTTATACATCTTTGCCTTACAGTATCTGTAACAAGAATGATTCGTTTTTTTTTTTAAAAAAAGAAGGTTGAACCAGAAAAGATACTAAAAATTATAAAAGGCTACTTAAGAATGCAGTAACAAACAAAGCCCATTTGGAAACTACGTACAGGATGTATATGAATCCTGTCTTGTAAGCTCTTGTTTCAATAGATTACATACGAGTAACATAAGATGAGGCATCATATGACTGTTTGTCTGAACGCATTAATTTCGAAAACCAACGATGGAATTTTGATGCAGTTTTCACTATCTCATAGCTTGAGGAAGATTTGGATACGAGTGTAGAGGGTGCAGATTTAAATTGATGCAGCTCAGAACAAGGTTGTATAAAGCGGGAGAAGATTGAATTTGGATTTTTGTTTATCAGTTTAATTGCGACAGACCTAGAACAAAGTTCTAAACGAGAAAGTTTAAAAAATTTCGATTGAATATCGTACCACGATACAATATTTAACTAAAAGGAAGAATGGGTGCTGCGTACAGAGGACTCGTGTCCATCATTTGCTACAACTTAGTACTGATCCAAGCTGTTTCGAGAATCATTAGATATTAGACTTCAATTTGTTCTGAATGAACGTCGAAACATCCCTTGTACCCTTCTTGAGCACTTTAGTACAAATGGGTGCTCAGACTTCTCAGTTCCGTTCAAAATTTGCTACATATTCAAAGTTGCGAGCATATTTTGGAGCTTTTCAGTGAAAACCGGGAGAGAGTATTGAATCAATTGTTATAGGTGACGAAACTATGATCATTTGCTATTATCCAATGCCCAACAGGGATTTAATGGACTGGTCACCCTTACTCAATTACTTAATATAACGCTACAGTTCGGAGTGGAGCTGGGCCTAAATCAACAAGCGTCTCCAGCCAGCTCGATCCTGTACCAGCCGCCTCCAGTTTTTCACTCGCAGTTGGTGGTTCTTTTCCATTTGTGTACGCCACCTTGCAAGCACTACTGAAAGCCAACTGCTTTCTTCCAATTGTACAATCTTTTGAAAGATTATACCCCTGATACTTGAGAATTTTGTGCAATCCTTTCGAGTGTGATATTGAAGAAATCACATGACTGCTCGTCACTTTGTCGTAGTCCTTTTCTGACATCATAAGCCTCGGTGATGTTGCTACCGACCTTGAAGGAGTAGTGTACATTCCTCATCCTGCACAGACGGACGAGTTTGGGATGCCTCGTCTCTATAAATAACTACCATAGGGGACTTTAAAATCGAAGAAAAGGTAGTGAGTATCGATTTTGGAGTTCCTGAATTTTTTTTTTAAAGATCTGCCGCAATATGAATATCTGATGTATACTGGTACGGACTAATCAGATTGTTGACAAACGGTTTACATTATATAGTAGATAGGATCATATATGCGATGTAGTGGAGGCTAATACCTCCGTAGTTGGCGCAGTTTAGAGAGTCTCCTTTCTTGAGGATAGGACAAACGATGCTGGGGTTCCACTCGTCGGACATACTTTCATCCGACCATGTCTTAGAGATTAGTTGATGTATGCTCCAAACCAAATCTTTCCTAGCTGCAAAGGTAACCCAAAGCTCCAAAAAGCTCATGGCTGCAATTTTTTTTGTTGGGACTGCGAGGGAATACTTTTAGTCGAATTCAAGAACGAAATACAGCCATTAAAGCGATCTGTTACTCAGATCTATCAGCCAACTAAGGCAGAACATCGTTAATAAGCCACGAGAAAAGCTCAGCCGGGGTATCTGTCTATTACACGAGAATGGCTCAGTTCACACGGCTGCAATTTCTGAGACCAGGAAGAATTCTTTGGGCTAAAAAGGCAATTGAGTAACAAAGCCCTCTCACGGATAACTAAGGTGTCTTTATATAAGACCAACATCATCCCAGTCAATATAGACATGAATATATTCGTCCAGTGATTTTCGCGTCCATTTGTATCGCCGGGGAATGAAAATGGAGATACAACAACGAACTACACTCGCCTGATGAATGTATTCTCGTATACGTACTCGTATATGCAGATCGAATGGGCATCAAAGTCTTCGAGTCCATCCCATTAGGTCGACGCCGTAAAGGTAGACCTCACCTAGGGTGACGCAAACAAGTGGAGAGGGATCTTAACCAACTTCGTGTGCAAAACTAGATGCGGCTAGTACAAGGTCAAGCTGGCTGGAGACGCTTGTTGGTTGCGCAATCTTAAGTAAGTAAATAAATGGTATGCTCTAATCGAGATTCATGATAAAGATTAGAAGATTAGTTCAGAGCAATCGCTGTCTTGACATTAAAAGTAGCAATAATGTTAATCGCCTGACTGGCCTTTTGCATCTGAAACTCTCCATTTTGAGCATTCGAAAGCACATCCATAAATAACTAGTGGGCTTTACGACGAATCAAAATATTTTGCGCAATAAACTGAACATAAAGTCCGTAACAGCTGCGTACTAATGCAATAGAATATTATTAAAAAAAAACCTGAGTCGGAATACAAGCTCGCAATGCATGCTACCTATTCAGATTGACAAGCTGAACAAAGATCAAAAAGCATGAACAGAAGGGAAATGAAATTAGTTTCAATTTTATTTTCTACCAGAGTAGTTATTATGACATAATTCACTAAATCCGCAATAAAGATAAGATTTGCTGACATTAGTTCTCATAACGAATTCATCATCATTATTATCATTTTAATGTAACTTTTGTGTCAACTCATTCTTGTTAAAAAAAAATGCTGCAATTTATTCATTGAAACAACTTGCAAATAATTTAAAATCCTTTTCTGCTCTCTGTTTTATGCGAGTATCTCCACCATATTTAGTCATCCAACTGGACGGCAATGGTTGGCTTTTATTTTATGTTTATTTAAAAAAGCCTTGAACTACACCAAGTAAAAAAAAAAAAGTATCTCAACCGACACTCACACACATTCAAAAGTGAATAACATCAAGAGTACTACTTACCTGGTGGTAATTTACTCTTTAACATATCCATCGCTACTACATTTACAATGAGCACCCAAACGGGGCACTCCAAGATGTCGCTCTCAGACTTAACAAAGGCCACTGCCGACAGGCATTGTGTCTCCAATCGTCGACGATCTGGATAAGCTCGTCTCAGTTCACGATTAACATTCGATTGAAACTTCTTCATATCGAACAACTGTAAAATGTCAAAAATTACATAGGTTAGTCAGTTATGTGTGCAATGTAGATGCAAAAGTGTCCAACACTCACCTTGACTATTTTTTCACTTTCTAGAGCTTGATTTGGCAGTTTAAGTATATCGGCACCAATTGATGTCTCCTCATTGGAATTGCTGGCAGTGCTTTTGATGTAGACATTACTTTTGGCATAACGGCGAATTAGTATGTTACCGGCATCGTCCATTTTTATTTTGACGCCCTACGAAAGAGAGAAGAAGAAAAAGGAAGGTGTGTATGAGATATGCGTTCAAGTATACTTAGTGTTTCTGGTATTAAATGTCATTGATTGACCTGATAAAAATGTTATATAATATTAAATGCTTAGAAAATATCAAATTTGCAATGAGGTTGGGATTTCACATCCCTGTTATATGGCATCTGTCAAATCTATCTGTCATCCAAAGTGACAGGTAATTAGCCTTTGCTTCGCCATTTAATAATATGAATCGTTTAACCACCGCAGCTTACACAACAATTAAAGCCTACTGACCATAGAATGCGCAGAACAATCGCCAATTGGGAGCTGGAAAATCAACAAGTTGACACCGATTATTCGGACAAAGTCATCTTCAGCGATGAGGGCCCTTTCTTGTTCGGCGGCTACGTAAATAAACAAAATTGTCGAATTTGGGGTTCTGAAAATCTATATGTGATCATTGAGAGGCCATTGCATCTACTTCCGATGATAGGTTGGCATGCGCTGTGGACCGGCCGGCGGCGTGTTCAGGCCGTATTTGTTTTAGAAAAGACGAATGTGCCACTGTTAACTGCTGGATATATTGAGGCCCTGGCCCCACAGGAGCTGCCTAATCTTTAGCTACACCCCCAATTTCTGGAGGAGGGTCAAATCCCCAAGGACTTCTGTCAAATCTGCTTATCCTCCTTCCTCTTGAATACGCTGGAAAGACTGATTGATTCATTCATTCATTGGTGGGAACTATCAAGAGATCAAGGATTATATGAGGTCAGTATACAGGGGGTACAGGGGACTTTTAGTAGTATATGGAATGTTAAAAATCTTAGAATAAGATGGGTTATAGCCTATGCGGACAATATTTCAAGACCTAATGGAGCAAGCTCTTAATAAACTTGTAAAATGGACCGAAAAAGTTGGCCTCTCAGCTAACGCCGGAAAGACTTCTGTTCACAAGGAGGTCTAAGGTACCAAAGCTAAATGGCACGATGCTTCGTTCGCAGACCATGTCAGACAATATTTATATGACAATAATGAGGCCCATCCTGATGTATGAAGTATTAGTCTGGTGGACAGCACTGGACAAGAAAAAAAAATTCTGATCTTCTAAGAAAAGTTCAAAGGTTATAATGCGTCCAGTGTTTTAAAAACAACTCCTACCGCTCCACTAGAGACAATGCTCCACTTGCTTCCTGTTGATATCTTTGGGAAGCAAATGGCAGCTAAATCAGCAATAAGGCTTAGGGAATTCTCGCATTTAGTTAACGCTAATATGGGCCAATCGTGGATCCCTGATCGACAGAAATACTATCCCTAGAAAGACGTATGTATATAGATAGTCAGGCAGCGATAACAGCTTTGCAATTGCCGACAATACGGTCCGCGTTAGTAAAGCAATGCCGCAGGCTGACAGTTGTGATATTTTTCTGTGCTGGATTCTAGGACATAGTGACTTTCCGAGCAACTGCAGAGCGGATAAGCTGGCAAAAGAGGGTGCGGGTCGGAACTTCATTGAAAATAGTGAGGTTCTGTCCTTTAGAAGAGATAAAGTTCCGCCTTGATACTGAAGCCAGAAAAATGGCAAACAGCAGTTGGAATAGTATCAGTACTTGTCTTTCGTCGAAACAGATCTGGCCTAACCTGGATCTGAAGAGAATGGAAAGACTTCTGTCCATTAATAGGAAACGCATTATTATAGCCCGTGAAGGCCCCGGCTACTGCTTAATAACCATACAAGCTATTAGAATTATTGTCCCCTTTAACGATTTCTGTAGAAGCTCATCCTTTTGTGCACCTGCACTGCCTTATCAATGTTGAAAAGGAAAACCCTAGGGTAAAAACCTAGGGGATTAGATCTTAAGGATTTGGCCAGGCTTGATATTAAAAAAATAAGCAGTTTTGTCTATGGATCTAGATGGTTCTGCACATACGTAGATGCGAAGCAGAAAAGGGTTAACACCGCAACGGTTACCCATTATTAGCTCCTTTTAGGAATAATTAATCATGTAGGGTTGCCCATTATTATCTCCCTTTAGGAAGAAATTAGTCATGTGGTATCACAATGGACCTATCCTTCATCAAGTCGTCTGGCGCCAATCTCTCAGTTAGCTTAGGTACTTATTTAAAAATTATTCAGGGTGAAATATTTGCCATTAGTCGGTGAGTCAGCTGAAACCTACAATCTAACGCCCGCTCTAAAGTAGTTGGACTCAGCCACGGTGATATTGAAATGTTTCTAGGAAAGAAAAACTTGATCATACTGCATTGGATACCTCAACACCTCGTGAAGTAGATCACGAATTTCTTAAGTGGTCGATTATTGCAGGTTGTATTATATAGACGCACTTCCACACCATTGTCACCGCAGTTCCTCAGGGCTCAGAACTCTCCCCGTTCCTTTTTCTTATTTACATCAATGACCTGTTTTCTATTACTCGTACGATGACAGAACTCTAGACTTCGCTTCTCCGCTAACGACACCACGCCAATGGCCGCAAATCGTTGAGTCTCAGCGACAGCGAATGTCTACCGAACTCAACTGTGATATTGATGCAATCAGTTCGGGTGCAAATAACCGAGTTGTGTTCAACGCGTCAAAAACCCAAAGCTGTCTAATGTCTACGAAGCGGGATACTAACGTGAATCAAAATGGTTGGTGTTGATCTTGTATTTTGATCATGTATGTTTCCAAAGACCTTCGATGTGGGACCAGAAGATTACTAATTCTGCAAAAGGTGGAGCTGGATGCTTTGGATTCCTGAAAAGGTGTAAACGCTCCTGCGAACTTCGTCACGTTTTTTAAAGCTTATGTCCAAGATCGGTGCATCAACGCCATATTGAACCATTCTCTAAAGTAAGTAAGGGTCTTTTCAAAAAATTTACGAGTAAACGGACCCTGTTCAAATTCAGTGTTCTTTGAACAGACACTCCAGAATAGAAATATACAATGCGGTATCTCAAAAGAGATCTACATTTTTTATGAATCTGAGCAGGAACCACCTTAGAACACTAACCGGTGCCATTAGTGGCCACCGCCACTTGAAAAGGCACTTCACTTTTCACATTTTCATACCGAACTTGACTCACAGACTTCACACGCTGCATTACACCCTGAGAGGTTGATGAACTTCCTGATAATTTCTTTCCGAAAGACAGCAGTGCCGCAGTGAATTTACAGCTCCCTAATAATAATAATAAATCCCCTGCATGATGTGGACTGTCCAAGCATGCTATTAAGCCTCTGGAATCAGTCCTTTTCGTAAGTAATTCAACGTTCAACGTAAGGCTGATGAGTTCGCCGGGCATGGAATAAACCTAACTATTCTACAGGAAGAGGAAATCTCTTTAAACTTGTCGCTATATATAAATCGTTTGTCACGCTGAAAGTGACCAGCGCAACCAACTGTAGACGGGGTGTCCCGTCACTAGACAGATTTAACCCTAGCTGGATCAAAAATGATCTGGAAGAGGAAATCTCTTAAAACTTCTCGCTATATGCAAATCGATTGCAACGCTGAAAGCGACCAGCACAAAAACTGTAGATGGAGTATCCCATCACAAATTTGACCCTACCTTGATCAAAAATGCTCTAGAAGTTTGGTCTCCCTAAAAGAGACCAAACTATCTGAGAGAGGAGACAGTTCTTCATCTTTATTGCATAGTATACTCAGTTAGAAGAAAACTTCGTTTGGAAGCATTTCTCTTCGACAACTAGCTAACATTGACGTCCAGTGTCTTCAACGCTCCATATGCAGCTTCAGTTCTGCGGGTAGATTTAGGGAATCTCAATGAATCTACTTCTGGTCAGAGTGTGAGTGTATCCTACCTAACATAAGGGCCCTGCTTACCTAATATAAAAATTTCTCACAAGCCTGGCTTAAAGCAAAGACGAAATAAAATTTTTCATGACTCAATATTTTTCTTAACTCAAGTACTAATTACTCTATTGCCGCTAATGATCTTTTTATCTTCTAAATTTATTGCACATTTACTTTACAAAATTTTGTTAAGAGTTTCTCACATTAACAACTAATATTCAAAAAAAAGCCGAAACCGAAACAAAAAAACTGTCTGGCTAAAATATACATGAAGTAGATACATCTCCTAGGTTGAAGGTTAGATCTACATCATTTTTTGGCATCATCACCATCATTTAATTCTTCATTAGCTATCAATCATTGTCTAATGGCGATAATTAATAAATTAGACAAAATCACTGATCTCACCTTTGCCAATAATTAAAAGAAATATAAAAATTGACACATCGTTTGAGAAATTCAAAAAAATTCTCAAAAACAATTTTAATTGCATGATCTTTGCTTACCTGTCCTATGTGCCTTTTGAATTCATCTGTCTTTGGATCTCTCATCGGATTGTCGAACCCGCACAAGCCGATTCTGTAATTAGAAATAAGAAATACATTTTATAGATTTGCCATGAACATAAATTAATGATTTAGCTAAAGAGCAACTCTGTCAAATTTCCCACAGCTGTCAAACTGGAAAAAAAAGAGCTTTTTTTGTATTACTTGTATGGCATTCATCTCCCCACGATTCATCGTTCTCAGGCATGCAATATGAATGCATAGCACGTACCACATAACAACACACTTGACGCAATATGATAGACTTGTGGATGTCGGACTACCACGATGAATAGACAAACTTCAATGTCTTCACCCAATGAGTTGATGGTTGCGCTTGCGCAATGTAAAACACAACTTTACCCGCCTTAAACGTGCATTGCAAAAAAAAAAAAAAAATATTGCTATTCGCATGAATACGATGCGAAAATGGGCCACAAAAAAACGTGTAAATCGAGGGCGAAGGAAGGAGCTGCATTTTGAGCCACAAGCACTGACATCTTTGTCAAAATGTGAATCAAACCCAGTCTCGGCACGTTTCTTACGCAAAAAACGTTTTTCTTTCAAGCCACGTTGTGGGCTCGAAGATTAGAAAAACGGAATGAGTAGATATTATGCCAGATTTTAATCACGCAATTTCCCTCCCACTGTATAGGCCCACCATCCACCATTCAATGATTAAGATTACGGAATGTGTTGCGGTTACGCGGTGCAATATGCGGACTTTCCGACATCGGAATTGGTAATGAATTCAAATACGCATACAATGTACAGTGATTCTGTATTGTCTATAACATATGTGTGTCCACCCCCTCATGTGGACAGAAAATAAGTTATTTGGCGCCAGAAAAATGTATTTCAGGACAAAGAATGAGCGCAGCTGCAGCTGCAATTCTATGTATGCGACGATGTTGAGCCTAGCCTAGATCTAGTGGTGTACACATTTTGTTATAAAAAGTTTTTCTATTTGTTCCCATTGGACTGACAGTCATTTACAGTGTTTCAAGGTATTTGACATAAAACGGATAACAAATTGGGAAAGGAAAACATGACTCATGCGTGTTTCTTTGTGCTGTGGTCACTTAGGCGTATGTGGAACATGTTTTTGTGAGTGGAGAGGGGGACCACGATTTATGCTGCTAATTATTTTTGCAGTATACCGGTTGACGAGTAGTTTTGAATTTAATCAGTATTTGAATGTACAGGCTTAGTTATAAAGAAAAATATCCAAAAGATTGGTGGCTTCTATTGGAGCTGTTTTATGCTATAGAGTTGCCTTTTCTTGTTTCATCTCATGATCCTACGTTACACAGAATTAATGGAAATCATTAAGTAGGAGTGCATCAGAAGCTCAAATGCATTAGCGAAGAACTCTATTCTATTAGGTGCGCAACTAAGTTATCGCTATTTGTCAATAGATGGCTCCAGCAGTAAGTGCTGGTCGATTTTGACATATCCAAAACGTCATGAGCCGAGCTTAGGCATATGGTAAACAAACTGTTTTTGTTGCGTCATATACTTTTGGTTGTGTGAAAATGTCTGATTTTGTGCCAAATAATCTTGATTTGCGGGAAGTGTTGATTTCCTTCTTTCATTCGAAGAAAACGGCAGCTGAGGAGCGTCGAGAGCTCCAAAAAGTTTACGGAGATGCTGCTCTAAGTGAAACAACGTGTCGTGATTGGTTCCGTCGCTTCACAGACGATGATTTCGATGTTGACGACCGTCCGCGTGAAGGAAGGCTAAAATCCTTCGAAGACGCTGAATTGGAGGAATTGCTCGATGAGGATCCGTGCCAAACGCAAGAACAGCTTGCATCAGTATTAGGAGTTACCCGTCAAGGCATCTCCAAGCGATTGCATGTGTTTGGAATGATACAAAAACAAGGAACTTGGGTTCCTTATGATTTGAAGCCAAGGGACGTTGAGCGTCGTTTTTTCGTCTGTGAACAACTGCTCCAGCGATGATGAAAAATGGATTCATTACAGCAAACCAAAGAAAAGAAAGGCATGGCGACTGCCCGATCATGCTTCTATGTCGTCGGCTCGGCCGAATATTCACGCTGCGAAGATTATGCTGTGTATTTGGTGGGACCAGGTCTGTGTAATTTATTACGAACTTTTGAATCCCAACGAAACCATCACTGGGGAACGGTATCGACTTCAATTGATGCGATTGAACCGAGCACTGCGTGAAAAACGGCCAAAATACGAGCAGAGGCACGAAAAAGTGATTCTACAGCATGACAATGCTCGGCCTCACGTTGCCAAACCCGTTAAAACCTACCTGGAAATGCTCAAATGGGAAGTCCTACCTCACCCGTCATATTCCCCAGATATTGCGTCATCCGATTATTATTTGTTCCGTTCGATGGCACATGGTCTGGCTGATCAGTAGTTCCGCTCAAATGAAGACACCAACAAATGGCTTGGTTCGTGGATAGCCTCAAAAGATGAACACTTTTCCCGTAACGGTATTCGAGCTCTACCAGAAAGACGGGAAAAAGTTGTAGCCAGCGATGGGCAATACTTTGAATTATTCATTTGTAACCATTTTGTCACAATAAAGTTGCATTTTCATAAAAAAAAACAGAGAGAACTTAGGTGATAGACTAAGTACCATTATGTGTGGTATTTCATCTATCACCTAATTTGCGACTTGTATCTGATAGCTGGAATAACTGACAAATTATATACGAGTATAGCATGTGTTTCAGTCGGAGAGAATAGAATTTGTAATGATACAATATTATGGCTAACAAAATAGTGATGTAGAAGAATCAACCGAGAGATTGGAGGGTGGCCGTGGTGTAGTGGTAACATCAACGCTTGTCACGCTCTTGGTTCACGGTTCAAATCCTGATCTCAACAATCATCTATTTATTTCGTCTGAAATAAATAAAAAAGTCGATCAATTGCGAAAGCTTAGTGAATTCTACTGCGAAGGCATAACACTGGCAGTAGAGTGGTCATAAGGCTTAAATGCAGCTTGATCGTGATGATGACATCAGGTGGAGGGAAAAAATACTGTGAATCATGAGCAACGATAAAAAAAAACAAAAACAAACAAGCTCCCCAGTTATCTGGACGCCACCTTTGGAGTTTACTGAAACTTAATACCACCTAAGTTTCAAACCCACTACACCAATCTTTCTTTCTCTCTCTCTCTCTCTCAATTTCTGCAAACGCCCGTGCCCTGAAATAATTTAATGGTATTCATATCCCATTTGGCGCACGCAAATTATATAAAAAAAAAAAGAGAAGACGTACCCCGATAGTTGAGGTGGTAGAGCATTGCGTGACTTAAACTAAGTCTATCGCAGGATCGGCCCCCGGTCATGTACCACAAATATTTTATTCTATCATTTGAGCAAAAACTCAATAAAGAAGCTTGTATGCCAATATAATAACTATTAATTGAATAGAAATAGAAAAACCGACAACAAATTCATTACCCGACGGGATTCGATCACAGTCAGTCCAAAATGGTATTCAGCTACGGAAGTACATCAACGGGAATGTCGAAAGTAATATTTGCTCTTCTCATACAAACTCATTAGTTCATCATATACGAGTAACGATCTACAACAATCTACAATTCATAGAAGCATCTTTTGTCCAAAAACTAAAATTTGTACAAATTAAAAGTTTGACAGCAAGTTGTCGTGGTTATTCTTCGAACTACTTTTTAGGTGAATATATTACAATTTTTATACAAGTAGCTGCCATATTTCCACCACCAAAATATGACCAACACTTCTACAAAGTTGACCAAAGTTAAACATCTTGATTCGTACTTCAATGAAACGTTCTTCTTCTTTTTTTTCGTGCGGAGATACCTTCGATAAACCTTCGTCTTTAACCTGCGTATAAGTTGAGTTTATCTTCTCATCACTAATTCATAGTGTATACGAGTAGATTTCGTGTTTCATAGGAAAAAAAGAAAAACAACCGTCAGAGCAATCGCTTGACTCCATAAGTACTCGTACACGATGCCTACCAAAGAGCATACATGCTTTGACCTTAATACATACATCAAGCAGCAATAGCACTATTAGCCAAGGAGCGTTTCTTAAGCTTCATGCTACCATATAGATTCTAAGAGTGCTAGCTACTTCCACAGTGTGGCACAAAAATTCAAATTCATGTGATTTCTGTAAAGTATCTTTATTTTCATTTTTTTTTTATCTACCACAGCTTAACTCAAAAGATACACAAGATACAAACGAAAAAGAAACAACTTTTACTTTTATTCGTAATGAATCGGTTGCAAGGTCGTCAAGCGGCAGGTTTTCATCTCTTCCACGGTGTATGCGAGTTATATAGTGTGTATGTGTTCGACTAAGTAAAGTTGCGAAACCCGTCTCGGTAACGCCTAAGTGATTACTATTAATAAAAAAAAAAAAAAATAAATAAATTGGGAAAACATTTCCCTATAGTCCGTTGCACTACACAACAAAAGATAAAAGATACGAGTATCTTAATTCCTTCAGAAGTAGGAACAAGAAAAAAAAAAAAAAAAAACATCCTTTTGTTTGGATTCTTTAAGGGATGGTAAAGATGATGACATGGATACCCGGATACTTGAGAATCATGCTTGATTTGGATTGAATGCACCGGACGTGCACAAAGAAGCTTTAGCATAACTTTTTGACCGGACAAAGGAAGGTCGTTCAACTGGCTGCTCAAGGCCGATTTACATTTTTTTTATTAGCTTTAGGGCATTAATAGTGTATGTTCTTATGAAGCTTATGTGATCATCAACACTTTTGTGGTGTGGAGTGGAGAAGAGCCCATCTTCACATCATCATCCGTTGCGTAGAGGTAGTGTGCGTATGAATAATTAATGAAATACCGTTTTTGGGAAGTTGATAATTTTTTACTTTAATTTAGATTTATCTTTTAGATTTGGAAGGCAACAGAGGAAAAATAAAGTCGTTGACATTGAGGCGGGGATAGTTGTTTGATAAATAAAAAAGATAGGGTATGCGCGTTTTATTTTTAATTGGGAAATATTATATGTTTAAGTGAAGAACTTTGAAATGGCTAAAAGTTATTTCTTTTTGTGGCCAAACATAATCGTAAAACATTTTTATCACCTTGCTAAGTGAATATGTAACGTGGGGGTGTCAAATTGGGTAACAAAAGTTACACTTTTGTTTAACAGGTGTACACCATTTGGAGATGTTTTATAGTTACATAAAAGTGGCATAAAATTCAACAAGAACGGTGCATGATTTTGCATTTTAATCGACTATAATATGTTCGTCATGAGGGAGATTGTTCCATTTCTCAAATTATTGGGAGAGCATATGGTGTTGTGATCAGTGCTGTTGATGACTGCACTCGCATTCGAAAAATCGATGCGGGAAATTTAATTTTTTGTTGTGGTTTATTAATCGGAATATCTATGGATGGGATGAGTAGGATTCTTCCAGAAGTAATAAAGATTAAAACTGAAAATATTTACATTTAGTTTGCATTATATCCAAGGTATTCCCACAACGAGTGCATGATTTGAGCCACATTCGTCACACTTAGATATCACTAGTCAACTGGCTTTTTGCTCCAAGAGAGTTATAAAGGGTTTCTGAAGTAAAATTTTGCGGTGAAACACGTACTCGTACAGTGTTTAAGATGAAAGTTTTGAAAGGTCCCTCACATTACATTTACTCGTATTACGTATCTTTAAATGTGTTTCCAAAGCGGAACTGTATTCCGTATCCATACTTGTAAGCAATATTTTTCTCCCATTTTCAGTTTTTCAGTTGTAGTATTTTTTGTAAACATCAAACATTAATCTCTCATAAAAAGTACAATAAATGCAAAATTATAGGTAGCAGACAAATATTGTCTACACGAGTGAATTTAGCATATAATTCTACTTTAGAATCACATTCAAAGATACATGAAGCATTGAATATGTTTGGCAGGGAGTGTCCTTAAGTAGGCTTAAATATCAACCATGAATTAAAAACTGCACGTGCTGAGAAAGTTCCTAATTTGATGTAAAATTTTACTTTAGAAACACCTTAGTTTCTTCTGGGGGAAAAATAAAAATATTTTGTAAATTAGTGTACTCGTAATTGAACATATTAGGCTTTTTAAAGTGCGATTCAATTTGAGGTTAAAATTTAAATCTGACATTTCTGTGGTTCTGTGAAAGATAAACAGCTGATATTTGACATCTGCCAGTAATACGAGTAAGTGTTGACACTTGTAATTATGGAATGGAGAAAATGTAACCAACACGATTTGTGCATTTCGAAATGTCGGTATAAATAACCATCCATCACGTCCCGCAGTTAAGAAATTAATGGAAAAATTTCATCGAACCGGGTCAGTGTTGGATATGTAAAACCCAGTGCGTTCTCGTAGTGGCCGCTAATGTGAAAATATGGCCGCAGTGAGTGACAGTGTTCGTGATAATACGTCAAAATCCATTCGTCATCGTTCCCAGTAATTGAGGACCAAATCCGACAGTTGAAGTAGAAACAACGCTTTCATATGGAGCAAAACGAAATGAGGCTATAGCGATATTTGGATTTAAAAAAATGAGCTTCTGCGTTCTATAGAAAATATGAACAAAGTTACGAGAAAGCTATAGAGATTGGGATTTAGCCTTGAATCTTTCCTGCAGCTCCACGCAACGCATTTAAACAAAAGATCTGCCTTCAAAAACCAATTGACTCGGCGATGAGGCTCACTTTAACTTCAAACAAAATTGTCATATTTAGGGTCATGAAAATCCACGACTCATTCATCACAAAAAGTCACTGTTTGCTGCAGATTTTGGACTGCACTTCTTTGAAAATTCCCGTGATGCTGCTGTACAGTCAATGGTGAACATTATCGAGGAATGAAAACAAATTATTTTTGTCACTAATTAAATGATATCGATGTTAAAGAAAAGTGGATTCGACAAGACGGTGTTACTTGCCACATAGCGCGCGAATGCAATCTTTATTGCACATAAAGTATCTCTCGTTTCGGTGACCAAAATTGGCTTTACGATCGTGAGATATCTTTGGAGTTATGTGAAGCGGATGGTGTATGCCAATAACCCACAAGCGATTCCACAGCTTAAGAACTACCGCAAGATTTATGCCGGAAAGTAATGGAAAATTTCATCAAAAGGACGGAAGTCTGCAAGAATAGTCATGGCGCCCATTTGGCCGATATCATTTTTTATGTTTAATGTCGGTATCTCAATATTAATCAAATTTAAATTGTAACCTTCAGTTGAAACAGTCTTTGGATCACAAAGTGGAGACTTTGCTCCAGCATCAGCAAAACTGAGTCTGCATATTTTCATCTGTGCAGACAAGTAGCCAAATATAGTTTAAAGATTCAATCCAATGGCACCTATTGAGATCATAATACGCAGCAAAACTACCGGAAAGTGACGCTGGATCGAAAACACCTTACATACGCTGAAGGATAGATTAAGACGAGAAACAATGTACTTCAGGAACTAGGTGGGACGTCATGGGGTGTATGGAGTATCTGCTAGTCCTTACGCTCAGCAGTTATCGATCTTGCATATTCTATTACAAATTGAGTTGCACCAGTTTGGCTGAACTAAAGTCGTGTACCAAAAGGTCAGTTGTCTGTACCATTAAATTTTCTTGAGATGAAACTCTTTCATAAATGACTACAAGGAGGCAAACGTAGACGTATCCCTACAAACACATGCTGATATCTGTATCATTCTAAACTTAACACGGAGGCGTCGGTTGAGTAAGCCAACTACAAAACTCTACTATTCTGATCCAAACAAACTTTGACCCTCCAATATCATGGCGAGATAAGTGGGGAGATTCAGAGCTATTTAAGTACTCCAGAATTATCTGAAAGAGGCTAAACCGGTGTTGATTTAGACCCTTGCTGCGATTGTGGTTCAGCTAGTGACAATTAGGCATATCCTTAGCGAGTATTCCTTAAGAAAGGTTTAGGTTTATACAAAATTCATCAAGTGCGACTCCGTTTGTGTCCAGTTATTATTTGTTTTCGGTCGCACTGCCATAATTGTTCTGAATAAATAGATATACGGGTATGTATAGAAAGGTAAAAAGTGGTCGTCGAAGAGAAGCGCTTAGACCAGCCTAGGTCCATTGTGATACCACTATGAAGTAGGATATACTTCCAACCATCTACTGCTTTCAATGAAGCCATTAATTTTGGGACTGCGGGTTTTGTTTAGAACGTTATTCGAACAAATATTCTCCTAGAGTAGGCATTCTGAGGTGAACAAGGGAAGGACATGTGCAAAGGAAATACGAGTAAACTATAGCCTTCTCCCCCTCATCGTTTCTGTAGCTCCTGTCAAAGTTATTGTCAGACTCTGAGCATGCCTGGCGATGAAACAGTGCCCGGTATCTTGGCAATATTAGTGTCTACGGTTGAACATATGTCCATCTATGGTTCCTACTGCATCAGCCTAAGTCAGGTACTTGACAGATGACATTGGCGCGTAGACATTATCTACGAGTATATGACTACTCTTTATACCGAGTGAACACTGTCGAGTTAATGCAGCGACCAAGTATAAAGAAAAGACTGATCTTTTTAGCTGCCGGGTTAAGATATAAGCGGTAATAGGTTCCCTTATAGCGCAGTTTTTTATTGTACTCCTTAGTTTGAAAAAAAAACAAAAACAAAATCTATTCCACTCCTAAAGACTGTATTACTCTCAGTTGCAAGTCCAATACTTTAAAAATAACTCAAGGATATAACACAAAAAAAAAAAAAACAGCAGTTCCATAGGCTGACCATCTTATATCTCCAACTGAGTCTGCGAGTACAAAGATTATTCTAATTATAGCGTTGAGAATAGTTTAATCAGAGTACCACACCTCTCTCAAGCCCACAATCAACAAGAAAAATTGTTTGCATCTTGTTCACAGAAAGAAACTTGCAACATTGTAATTTGTTTATCTGTAAGATCCTAATAAGGCAATTATGCAATGGTCTTCTAATTAAATGTGTAATTGACATTAAATGGTACCCACTCTTACTAGTGCCCTCACCTAATCCCTAGACGCGTTTGACTCATTAAGCAAAGTTGTAATCATGTCTTTAGAATCTCTCCTTTCGTGGGTGTATAAGTACATCCTTCTAGCAGGTATTCTTTACGGTCCACTGTATTCGTGTGAGTCCATAGATTTGCATTTGCCCATTGCATCTATTAATTTTCGTAACAGCCTCTCGTAAGGCACCAGAGTAGATGGAATACGTTTCCCCCTCACAAACATGCGATCTTTGAAATGTGTCTTCTGCTTGGCCATATAGTACACCTCAGCACTGAAGCAGCAAGGTACTTGAGTTCGAAATTGAAAGTCCATAGGGACAGAAAATGCAGATCCGTGCCCTGTTTGACCAAATAAATGTAATTTAATTAGTGCATCCGTAGAAACACTAACGACTGCGAAAGGAACACGATCACCAGTAAAAGATACACTTGCAAGTCATCACTTGAATTCGAGAACCAAAGCGACCTGTGTGCAGAGATTCATGAGAGAGTTCTTCAGAAAGTGATGCGCATCATAATTAATTATTCCAAGTTCCAGTCTGATTCAGATCATCCTCTCGTCCTCTGTCTGAGTGCGCGTTGGATATTCTGCTGATGTTCCACTTATCTGATGTAGCTAAAAGTTAATTTATTTTCGCGCTATTTTCTGAAGGGTCCAAATGAGACAGAAAAACAAAAATAAATATCCACTTTTCACTGCTCTTGTGAAATCCAGTGCTACACTCTCGAAGTGGATACAAAAAATAAAAAATAAAAAGCGAAAGGGAATTCGACGGAACCACACCCTTCTTTTGTTCTCCGCTGATTGGTGAGGAAAAAGAATTAGAACGTCGGGACGAGGTTAAGAACAGACACACACTATTCATCAAAAAGCTAGAAATAATATAAACAATCTGAACGTGTTGGCGCCAACGCTAATTCTAAGGAAGCAGTACCGTTCCTTTCATCTGCAATCGGTATCCATAGTGGGTGGTTAGTTTATTGTTGTTTTCGGTTAGGTGGGTTAATCTGTTAATGGCACGAGCCGGAGGTGATTTAAACAAACTGGAGCACATGGCATCAAGGTTGCTCGTAGAGTGCTGAGTGCTAAGAGCAGAACGACTTGTTTCCTCTTGGAATGGAGGCAAGTGAATGGTAAATAGCAAATTGTTTGGTAAATATTTTGATTTCTTTAGAGGTGGCAAGGTCTATTGGGTGTTACCCTGAAGGCAATAAATATGATTTATAACCGTTGGTGGTGTAACCCATTTTTCACGGTTCAATTAGTTATTCTATTTTTTTGAAAAAAAAACCATGCAAATTGAAAGTGAAAAATTATGAAATTGAATTGCTAATTGAATAATAGGATATAGGAGAGATATTTAGGTCTTTGCAATTCCTGCTGACCAGCCCGACTTCGGTTGAGTACTTTATTTATTCATCATTTTTGCTTGTGGCGGTAATCACTTAGGTATTCGTAATAAGGTCGTTATATTTAGTAATA
The DNA here is from genome assembly GCA_963082735.1 of Pocota personata. Classification (NCBI taxonomy): domain Eukaryota; kingdom Metazoa; phylum Arthropoda; class Insecta; order Diptera; family Syrphidae; genus Pocota; species Pocota personata. Next base: position 191,157,773 of record OY720430.1, read on the forward strand.
TACGAATTTTCTCTAAGAAATTGCCTAATGAACAAGATATACGGTATGGAAATCAGTTCAGCCATTCCCAAGTTACAGCGCTACATCGCATAAGCAAAGTAGTAGATCACTTTCATTTTATATTATTCGGATCGCAGATTCTTACTGAAAATCATTAAATCATCGAAAATATATTGCGAATTCAGTAGTTCACATCTAAAAACTACCGCTATCGCTAGCGGTGGAGTGCCACATTATCTAAAGGAATTTGGTAAGAGATTTATCCAATATTGGGACGAAGCGAAAGAGGTTTTGTCCTCTTTGGGTGTCGGTCGTGGATCGTGTTTAACATCTTTTACGAGAGCGAATATTATTGCATTTACAAGACAAGACAAGTCGTGTTAGGGAGGTTAGGGAGTTGTAGAAGTTGAACTGCATTGCACAATTGGCCTCTGGGGTTGGGCCGGTTTTCATTTATTTATATCGTTTCTTAAAAATATTCTTCTTGATCCTGGACTGTTGAAGATCAGACTGATAATATAGGTTCTTAACTCAAAGAGCGCCAATAGTTTTTTTTTTTCGACAGTTGATTGCAATGTGTCTTGCAGCTATTTTTGCAGATTAAACTGGTAAACCATTCACGGAAGTCTTTGAAGAGTTGATTATAAGCCAACCACAAATTATTTATGTGAGTCATATTCGGAGAGTTTATGCATTTGACTGGTTAGGGCTGTAGGTAACTGCTATGGAATTTGTCTAGCTCTTGTAAGTTTGTCGAATAATATCGCACAAGTTGTATGGAGTGCCAAGATTAAGAAGAAAGCTATGAAAGAAAATAAGTAAAACTATAAAAGGTGAGCGCCAAGGATAATACCATTGTTGAACGATTTTTCAGTGGTGTGAAAAGAAATAGTCACATTTTAGGAAGCTCTATGGATGGAAATGATAATAGAGAATACCGATCACACAATGCCGCTAGCTGGAAGGACTATATCAAAGCTGTTACTTCTGGAAGTACAGCGACCGTAAATTTTCTGAGCAGGTTTCAGGTAGAAATGACAGGTTGCCAAGCTCAAGTGCGTTAAGGTAACACGACAAGCTAACTATGCATTACGTTCCGTCCTTCATCTAAGAGAACAATTTTATTGATAAAAAACAGAAAGCAGAAATAAGCTAAAATTAATCGAGAGAAAGAGAGTTTAGGGTTAGGATGGATATCTTGAACTTGATCTTATAGGAATAGAGGTTAGGACAGAAATCACAAGATTACGAAATCACTTGGAAAGAGTCCTAGTGTTTCCAGGCTGAGCTTTATGCTATCGAGACATGTGCAAATATAAACTTGCAACCAGGAATCAAAGGTGCCGCTATACACATACTCACCCACAGCCAAGCGGCGTTTAAAGCACTGATCTCACTCCTGATCAGTTCAAAATCATTTTTAAGCTGCTTCGACAGTTTACAAAATTTGGCCCGATACTAAAGATCTGCTAGCCAAAAAAGGTTCCTCTGAGTTGTTCATTGGATCTGAACCCTTTTGCGGAATATCTGATTCTGCCTTCAAACTAACCTAAAATAATTGGGAACGCAACATGTGCATCTCCCACTGGAATAACTCCCAAGGATTCAGACAAGCTAAAAGAGCTGTCCAACCCTTCCAAAAAAAAAGGCAGCTGATATCATAAAGTATAGCAAAAACGACATAAGAAGGCTTGTGAGTTTTCTTACTGGTCACTGTCAATTACTCTACTACTTAAAAAAAAGAGAATTTCAGAGGATATTACCTGCTGGAGGACGAAACTGCAGAACACATACTATGTGAGTATAGAAGTAGGAGAAGTTTCTTCTTAAAGAGATAGTATCTCCATTAGACCTAAAGAACTCCCCCGTAGTCGTAATTATAGCTTTCACTGCTGCCCTAAATAGTGGTCTCTGGCACAATAGATCTCTCTTGTCGCAGTGCTTACACGCCATTTGGGCGTGGGCACAATCCTGTTAAAAAAAGGGACAGGAAGCATCACTTTAGCCTCTAACAGCAATCGTTTTTCAATAATAGTAGAGCATCCTTATTAAACTCTCTTCCATTGTACTACCAGGCGAAAACCCTCTTATGGTGTAGTGGTTCGTTCGTTTCTCTTTTATGTTCGGGTTCCTGTAGATTCTTGTTCTTGTTCGCTCGTACTAGAATCTCATAGTAAACATACTACCATTATCAAATTACTTATGCATATTCTTTTAGTTTACATAATTTTTAGTACCTAGACAAAATTAGAGAAAGCAGATATTCAGAAATCATCTATTTAAGTACCCAATTCGAAAAGGCGACTCAAAAGATGACGAAAGTACAAAAATTATCAGCGCTACCACTTAACAATAATGGTAGCAAATATGCTACACTTTGTTAAAGACTTTTCTTGCTTTTCTTTAACTTTAATTCAACATTTAAACATTTTGAAACATTTTTAATTTTTGAATGATTTCCTTAATAATTGAATGATGTCCCGACATAAATATGTTATGACATCGCGATGTGTTGATGACATCCTTATATATGATGACATGAAGTGATACTGCGATGCTTTCACACAGCGTCTCCATGAAGCTTAGAAATTTATTAATTTCGTTGGTTGAAAAAATTATGTCACGACATGACATACTAGTAGCTGCGATAATTCCCCAAACACTCGCACTTTTTATAAGAATTTATAAATACACATTATTGCTTGTGAAAATCGCCAATCGGTCATTTTTAGAGCTCCAAATTTTACAGAAAATGGCAAAATATAGACGTCAAACCTCGGATGTCAAAATTATGTCAGGGGTTATATTGTGTGTCTAAAAATAAATCCTGTGTGATTGCATGACATACTTCTTAATATGAATGATATCTCGTGAAGACGGGTGTTACATCATTATGTCTGGACATAAATATGACCTAGAGTAATTATGTAATGACATAATTATGTTGTCAGTGATAACAAATTGCACAAAGAAGAAAACATTTAATCCAAGCAGGGAACGATCTTGGGATAAATATGGTATTAGCGAAGATAGCTATGCCGGTGTTGTTCATTCAAGCACGCGATGCACCTAATAAGTAAATAGTCTTAATTATGTTGTGATATTTTCATATCATGCTTAGATATAATGTTATGACATTTTTATCTCATGATATCATTATGTCTCGATATTCTTGTATATAAGTTATAACATCGTGATGTCCTCAAACTATGACGTCTTAGCATAAATATGACATAATCATGCCATGAAACCATCTCGAATTTTATAACATATTTATGTATGTATTTACGTAGCTCCAGTTGATTCTGTGGGTAGTTTTTATGAGGAATTCCTAAATTTTTGTGGTATCGCAATGGATCTGCTTCCGGGCTTAGTGTCCCTGTATTCAATTTACAGATTGCCATTCGAACCTAACCTAACCCATCCACTGACATGATATGAAAGACACGATAAAAATGGCGGTCTGCGAAATTTAAAGTGCAGGTAGTTGCTCGTTAAAAGACTCTCAACTAAATGTCAATACTGCAAATGGAAAGCTAGTTATGTTCAGTACTAGAGTTTCGAAAACTTGAAAGGAATTACTTTTCACAATTTTGGGCAAGCAAAACTAATTTGGACGATACAGGCTTTACCTCGTATATTTACATATGCACTCACTGAATATATACAACGTATTGGAAAAGAGAATATAGGCAATGGTTCTGTCGGATGCCGTAAAATATCTTAAAACGTATAACACACATAAAAAAACTGGAATGAAATGTACCCTTCAGTGCACTCTTCTTAAGCAGAAGGCGACAAGAAAGAACAGAAAAATAAAAAAGGCAATAACTAACTGCAACTTAGTTGAAAGAACCATTTTAAAACATTACAAAAGTCATTAGAGCGTACTGCTAGCCATTTCATTTCTACTAAACTTTTGAATTCAATATGTCCTAGCGTTCATATTTTGGTATGAATTAATATTCTGTAACAAAAGATGACTTGGCAGGACTGCCGCACGATAGAGACAGCGCAAAAGAGGAGGACAGCAATACATGGCTCTGATGAAGATGACGTTGGGCATTAAGATGGAATGGATTGGACGAAGAAGACGTACATTGTGAGCAGTAGCGCACACTATTTTTTAAAATAAATCTTTAAACTATCAAATAAATTCTTGTTAAAATTCTTTTCATTAGAAAAAGTCCCGAATGCTTTAAGAACTTTATAAGGAAAATATTTATGCCTAAGGATGTGGGTTAAAATGTCAGAGACCTTTGACTGAATTCTTGTCCAAACTCGAAATTAAAAACAGGTTGTAAACAATTAACAGCAAATTATGTAAATTTAATAACTCGCGGCATTAAATTTTTTGAAGCACGTGCTAAGCATTTAAAACAAAATTCCTCAAAAATCCTAATTACGCATATTTCGATCGTTCGCCTTCTCCTCACACACTCGTCCCACCATCATTATTGTTTACAAAAAAAAGTCATAAAACTTCAGCCGAACACAATTTATATCAAACAAAATTATGTTCCTCATCGCGTAGAGTTCAAAATTCGATTCAAAATTCAGAGCAATAACCCCCGTAATTACTGCCAAAGAGAAATCATTCCGACTTCAGTCATCGTCCAAATCCACTAACCGAGGGGATTCTTGTCACCTGTCCATTAAGAAACAATCTTTCCATTCTGTTGATGATTCGAGAATTTTTTCGTATCCAATGGATTCATGAACAAATTAATATTTTTTTATCTTCTTTTTCTTACCTCCTTAATTTGGTTTCGGAGCGCCGCCATTAAATATAATAAAATCCTAAAGCAGCGAACTTTGTTAGGTAATTTTAGGTGATTCAACTCAAATATTCGCGATGCTACAAAAGAATTGGACTACTTATCCGTTTCGAGGAGGTTGAGGTTGATTGTTTTCATGTAGCATGATGGTGGAAATTATCCGAGGGCAGATAATCGTCTTTGCCAAATTACTGGGATTGTGGTATTCGTAAGATGCGAAACCAATTTGAAGTAGATTACGAAGGGAAGTTGCCATCCAGGCGCGATCACTTTTCATTAAGAGATACACTAATCGTTTTCTACATATTATTAGTAATAAGCTGCACGGTATTCTATAATACTTTTTATAACCGTCCATAAAAACTGGAGATTTGAAGTCAATCTTTATGGGTAAAGATGAAAGCTATCTTTACCCATAACTACTGATTGATGGATACTATTAAAGTGACCAGAAAAAAAAACACACATTTTAGCAATTGGGTCAAGGGTGATTCCGCGTAAAAAAATTTATATAACCGTGTAAAACGCTGAGACGAAGTCAAATAAAAACAAAACAAAAAAAGATACTTCAGAAAGGCCAATTTTAATTGGCGAACATTTAATGGTACTATATAAACGTAATAACAAAGTGTTGAAGTTACGAAACACTGAGTGAGTTACACATGGTTCCGTAATTCCATTGATGAGTTTGTCTGTTTTTTTTTTGTATACTTACGAGATAGTAATAAATCAGAGAAGCTATAAATATGCTCGCTATTTTGTCGGAAATAATAGCTAGAGGCAGACGGTAGATGTTCTATCAGAGACAATGTAAATTGAATAGTAAAAGATACAACCATGAAACATTTGTTAAGGGAAGAGATACAATATTAAATTAACCGCTTGTAGTGGGTTTGAATATTTTGTATTTCAATAAGCAAACATTTTTTTTGGTTATGTAGTAAGTCAGCTATGAATATTACAGGGTGTCACTTTTCTTTAGGCAACTGTTACTGGAGAACTTAAAAAATTTATGACGGTACATTTCAGCAATGAACAACGTGTATTGGAACAGTTAAGGTTTCTTAATCAACAGACAATTGCCACATCACGGTCAAGTATCAACTATTTATTATTTCGAAAGCATGGTTTGGTTACTTTCATATAATAAACAAGAGAGTTATTCAGAAATAAAAAGTATTAATAATTTCAATGAAATTTTATACTGTTTTTAATTTTGGACTACCATTATGTGTGGAATACAAATGGCCGGCACGGGAGTTTTTGCAAACTTTGATTATTTTGAAGTAATTTTCGATTACTTTTCGACACATTTCTGGCTGCATTGCGGCTATATCTTCACGGATGTTCATTTTTCAGTGCTCTAAAGTTTGGAGATTGTATACATATCTTTAGAATAAACTCACAAAAATCCAACGGAGTCAGATCACACGATTTTAGTGAACTATTGATGTGTCCAAATCTCGAAGTTAAACGGCCGGGGAACTTTTCGTGCAATAGAGCCAAATTTGCCTGTGGTATGTGGCACGTAGTCCCATCCTGTTGGAACCATAGTTCCTCACATGAACGTCTTCAAACTCAGGTCAAAAAAAGTTGGGTACAATTTGACCATAGCGCAGAGAATTCGCGCCTTCGTTGTTTTTTTTTTCTAAAAAAACGCCCCGATCACACCGTCGGTCCACAGCGCTCACCAAGTGGCCTCAATAATCACAAATGACTTTTCAACGATCACATTTGGATTCTCAGAACCCTAAGTTCTGCAATTTCGTTTGTTTATGTAGTCGCAGAGTGAGGAATGGGTCTCATCACTGCAGACGATTCTATGGTTAGCAGTCTTTAGTTGATGTGTAAGTTGGTCCTCATCCAAGCACAAAATATCCAAATTGGAGCTGTAGCCAATTCCCAATTACTGAGCCCGGCGTGGAATTAACAATTCCCGGCTTTCGGCCATGTTTCCAGTTGATCGAGCACTAAGATAATGCACAGACCTTTCGACAACACTACTAATTTGTTCGAATGTGGTGATTGTGTTCCGAATTGTGTGCTCAGTTTGGCGACTATGAAGACCGTAATCTGTCCTTAAATAGCGAATAAGAGAACTGTTACTTTTGTAGTAAGATGCAACAATTTCAATGCATTAAGCGGTGGTTAAACGTTGTAAAATAGAAACAACTAACTACAGGCATCGACCCATAGAATCCGTCGATCCATAGCTGCGTCATTTTTAACTCGACAGCTAGATAGAATACACGCATTCTTATAGAACTTCAACGGATAAAGTAGGTTTGCTTTGCACTTTTTTAGTCCGTTGATCCATTGGCAGTTCACACATTCACATATTGAAGTTCACGCATTCACAAATTGAGAGTAAGCACGTTCATTGGTGGAAGCATTGAGAGAATGTAGAGAAACTGTCATCGCCGTTGACAATCGCTTGACACTTCAATCTGATTGCGATGGATTTTATAGAACTGTTCTTCCCGGCAATACGTGAAAGTCAATTCTAATAAATAATCTCGTGTCAAAGGAGACAAGAGAATTTAGTTATCTTATTGAATTATTAACGACAATACTATTTCCTCATCACTAAGATCAGGCGGAATATGGATTAGTCCTTGTCAGTGTGGTTTTAGACCAGGAAAGACCACCATAGATCAGATATTCACATTGCGGCATATCTTGGCAAAAACTCAGGAACTCCAAATCGATACTCATCACCTTTAAAATGATTTAAAGTTACCTATGATAGTGTCTATAGAATCGAGCTTTACAGAGTCATGTCTAGTTTTGGCATCCCTATTAAGATCGTCCGTCGGTAACAACCCGATCAAACATACACTTTTTGTTCCCTGTCTGTCTGTATGGGAGAATATTTTGATAAAATTTGATTTATTAGCTATTTAACCTAATACGTAGGTACTTTCGTTTAATAACTGTCAAAATCAAATAAAGTGTGGTGGAATGTTGGGGCGGTGTTTGAAAAATCTTTAAGTCATCGTTGTTAGCCGACTAACTCTAGAATGATTTGACGAAATTTGGGGTGTTGGCTTAGACGTTAATATTCTCACTCGAAATATCAAAATAGATTGAAGTAGCGGTACAGAGGGAAGGGATTTAAAACATAACCGAATTTTTCTCATACGCCTAATCAAAAAAAATCTGAGATTTGACTTAAGTGAGACATGCAGATGCGTCTCTTTGAAAATGATCGAAATCGAATGGATATGAGGTAAGAAATGCAGGGATGACTTTCCACAAATTCTTCTTTTTTTTTTCTTTAAAACTGCTTATGTCATACTCACGATATATTTAATTTTATCTTAAAATTTTTCGCATTAGTAGTTTCAGAGAGAGGGTGACCTCTCGTTTTCGATTCCGATTCCTTGGAACTTCAGCTTTCATTTGATATATCGCCCCTATCGGGTAGACAAATATCTTTTGTTGCATTATGATACAAGGCCCTATTCCTGAAACATCATCAAAAGTAAAAAAGTCATGAAATCACTTCCTGTAAAAAAATATTTCGAAAATAAAATCATTTCCAGGGATTAAACATATGAAAAGCGTATGCGAAAACCAATAGTAACAAGCCTGTAATTGACTTTTGCAAGATAAGAGTTATGGCTCTCAACCATTAGTCAACATATAGAAGGGAAAAAACCACACATTCTGATCTTAATCCACCAAAATTTAAGTCAATTCGTCAACCAACTCCACATTAACTTCATTGCCCCGGCATCACCTATACACTCGGTTTAGATTTCTTGGATCGTCAGAGAAAGGAAGCAATGGAGCCTGATGCACTCTATAATATATGGCTGAAAATCATCCTAACTACATAGTTACACTAAGTTTGTCTGCTACACTTACCGCTCTTCAAATAATGACCAACCAGCCAGATTACTACAACATGTATCTGAAAAGGTCAATTGGACAGTTGGAATCCTCGGTGGCTCCAAAGTCCACTAGTCAAGCCGGCCAAGGTACACCAACCGGCAGAAAGAAAGCTGAAACCTTTTCCGTCAGCAACAATCTCATCGAGCCTATTCATTTGAGATTTTGTTTGGATGGATTTAACAATAAAAAATTAAGTGGTCTGTCACTCAGTTTTAGGAAGTTCGCACATGAAACTACACAAGTGAGAGAAGAAGCTGACCTAAAGTCACCAGCTTATAGCCTGTCTATCACCACCAATGTAGTTCATTGGTGGCTCGCATATGACCCTACATTTTGTTGACTAGTTTGCGAGGTGTTTGTGATAGATTTCTGGAGACTGTTTCAGTTTTCAGCAGCATCGTTGGTCGTTGGTCCAGAGATTCTTTTGCATGTACGCGTGCTGCAAAGATTGTTATCGTCCAACCAGGACAAAAAATAACTCCCAGTTGAGCGTAATAAATAGAAACTATGAAATAAATATGGGCAAATACAAATCAATGGCGTATCCGTAACTTCAATCAGTCACCAGTTTTATCACTTATGTGTAGCTCGGTGTGCGAACTGTCTTGCAAATTGGAATGCTACAACTCAAGAATGGCTGAATGGATTGATTTTTTTGATTAGAGTATCTTTCTTAGTTATACATTCAAAATGTTTATAAAAACTTATCCGATTTTAATGTAGGTTTTCCGGCGATTATTGTATTTAAAGATTCTAAGCTATCAATCATTTTGTTATGCTGATGCTGAGCGATAAGCAGATAAGCTCAATTTCTTCATCCATTCTTTTGTTATTAGATTGGTGATTTTTCTGCGTACTTGAGGAAGGAATAGACACATGTGTACATAAACAATTCAATGTGAGTTAAATACTTTTCTGAAATGTCATAATGGAAAAAATTCCGCTCGATCTTTTTATTTCAGGTCAAAGCAAAGAGTTTTGTCTCCCATCTGATTGGCTGACATTTGCCTAAATATTGTTATAGTAAAACAACAGAAAGATGGGACTTTAAAAATATCCTAACTGATAGGAGAACTCAGCACGATGTAACACCATTACCCAAGTGTATCCCAAATTGAGTTCGCCGGCATTTTTATTTAGTCTAACTCCAACAAATGCCTGAAGATTCGGTACCAGATTATTGTGTGAGTATCTAAACCCCCTCATTGCAGCTGCATGTCTGTAATATCAAAAATGTGTCTCGAACACTGACCTTACATCCCACCTGGTGCACCAATGTTCACAAATTCCAGCTAACATCGAAAGTAATTGTGTAGGTTTGTAAAAATTCGAAACAATTTTCTTTAAACTCGAAAAGGGCATAAATTCCCATAACTCGCATACATAACACGGATGCACTCCACAATAAATGAAAACCGATGCCAATAAAATAAAATAAGAAACATCACCGCTTCCTGTAACATTGCAACTGCAGCGTCAAAAACAATAAACAATCTCACTCTGAATATGGGTGTCGATGCGATACGCATCCATGTAACATTCCCTTTCACAACAGACACCAAAATCCATATTTATTCGTTAGCCTCCAATCTGATTACCAGATTCGCCTACATTCCCCTTTGCAGTCGCACGAATTGAATCCTGCGAATTGTAGCGCGTGAACATGATTAACATAAAAATAGATCAGATCCTTATCCATGTAGCTGCTGAGAGTTGCTGAACACGCAGTCCACCCTAAGTGGCTATAAATATCCAGACGCACGCGTACGCGTATGCATCCTCCAAATCAACGCACGAATGTAATATGTGCTCGCTTTGCGCTAAGCCAATAAAACATATTCAATATGGTACGATGCCGGAGGAGGAACATGATTCTATTTCCAAAGGTGGCTGTTAATAACCAATGCCACCCATTAACTAGATGCGACATCTAATGGTTCGAACCGACGACGACGACGACGACTTGGAGGAACGTGCATACTTCGGACACCCCACGCCACACAAAACTACAAGTATCTACCTATGCCTATTGCAGGTATCTATGAGATTCATTTCTATTTAAGGATTAATCAAACTACATGCGATCCGTAGTTAGTTCCTTCCTTCCGATTGGGTTTGAAAGACTGGACATACATAGATGCCAATTAATATTGTGTGTGACTAGCCCCGAAAATGTCACGAGTTTTTCCTGTCCCTCGGGCCATAGTAGAACAAGATACCAACAGGGAAGAGGCGCGACAGAACGGGTTGACTACTATCGCCGTGCACAATCAAATGCGAGGCTCGTTATTTCTTTGCATGTTAGTCGCGTAGTTGCGTCTCTAAATGAACGAACGATATGGAATCGCGTCGTTTTGCATTTGATGCTGTAGATGCTCCATGCTTGTAGATGCCTAACCCAGTATCGAGGTTTTTTCATTTTCATTCTAAAATGAGTTCCACGAAAGCTGTTTCTCTGTGAACTCACGTAAACCCTCGATTGGCACAAACATGCAGAGCACGTTTTTTTTTTTTATAAAATGTCATTCGGCTCCTCGACTCCATAAGAAGCTTTATATCTTTGGAGGAGGGAAAAGTTGCCTGAGCGAGGTTACTATTGCTGTTGCTGCCACCACCTCGTGATGTGCAACGATGTATTCTAACAGGTGGAAGCCTTGTCGTATATCCATCTCTGAAGAATAAAAAGACGAAAACGAAGAAAAAGAAGAACAAACAAGATGCCATGAAAAGGAAAAGTTAATTGAAAGCAAAAGGGTACGAAACAATGGGAATGTACTGTCACTTTTTATATATTCGTTGCTTGTTGGAAATTCTTTAATGCGAGCCTTGACCTAAATTCTTCATTTTATGCTTAAAGGTGCTGTGCAAAACAGGAAAACATCTGCAATATGCAGGGAGATATGTTACGAAATTCTTTTTCTGTCTGCCTTGTGCTGGTCATTTACTTGTATGTATTTCCATGTGTCTGCTGATTTTGCGTAATACTTTTGATTTTCCATTGTACTGCAATTCGCACCATTTATTGCCTTCTTTTCGTTTAAATGTTCCTTTAGCTGTTAAAGAATGCAAACAAAAAATGTCTGTTTGGAGCGTCTTGTATATAAGATTTATCAGCAACTGTCGACTTAAACTTTTAAAGGGATGAGGCTAAGCAATTGGACCTTTTGAACCTTTACAGGAACGATCAATAGGGTTTGGGAATTTTACTGCCAGTAATGCGGCGATACGCAAGCAGCACTTGGGTTATATTCAACTCATTCTCTTTCCTCAAAGATGTAGCTTTGAAAAGATTGAGCTGGGAATAGTCCGCATTCGTTAAGTAATTTATCCCGATTAAGTGGAGTTTTGCGTGCATTTTAAGATACAACAATGGCAATACAAAACAAATACCTGACCAAATTTAGGTAAATAACACAAAAGTCAAAACTCATTGAGTGCTTTGACTCATTAATCACTGTACCTCCGAAACCCCTGGATCAAACTTAAGATTTTGTATGGTGATCACCTGTACGCTTTAGGCGTAGGGACCTGAATCTAGTCATTTGGAGAAGCAAGAACAACAGCTTTAAGGAATTCTGCGAGCAAACAGACGTAAATCCTTGGGGCCCTAGGGCACTCTCGCTCTCCTTCCCTTTCCTTAAAAAAAGAGTATTTTCACCGCAAACAGCAGCTGAGCATATAGAACTACCTCGGGAAATACAGGAGATCCCACCTGTCACGCAAATGGAATTTCTGGATGATTCGGCGATAATAACTTACTATTGGATGGCATGCCAAACTAGGCTGTTAAGCTAGCCATCAAAATAAATACAGAACCATTTTTAGAACGGTACAACAAGGGGTTTTTCCATATCAATGGAAAAGCAACATCTAGTCCTGCTGCCTAAAGGGAATAAACCACTAGATGAGCCATCGTCATACCGTCCCATATGCCTGTTAGACACAATGGGTAAAATACTCAAACCAAAAGTATGGATTTAGAAAAGCTCGTTCTACAGTAGATGCTATACGGAGGGTAACTACAACCTTGGAAAAAGCTATTTAGGGCAAAAGATGGAGAGGAGGTTCAAAAAAAGGTCATGGTTCTTAATTAAAATGATACTAAGCTATTTTGAGAAACGGTTCCAGCTCTTCGATACAGACGATGGAGTAAGGCAGTATCACGTATCTGGCGGAGTTCCACAAGGATCAGCACTAGGACCTATCCTATGGAACATTATGTATGATAGGGTTCTAAGGTTCGCGATCCCAAATAAGGCAAAAATCATAGGCTTTGCCGGTAATATTGCAATAGTTGTGGCAGCGAAACACTTGCAAGAAATAGAGGACGTTTGTAATGAATGTACCAGAATAGTGAAGCGGTGGATAACAGCAATTTCAATGCTAAAGTCTTTCATAATGAAACCTTTAAGGTAGTTAAAAGGGTAGCGTTGCCCTGAGTACCTGCCTGTGAGGCAGAAGGCCGTCTGGTGTATGAGTATGAAGTGTGAAGGGTGTGGTTTAGTACGTAGGCGTATTCCTGGCATCGAGTATTCAGGTTTGCGAATCGTGCATGCCAGTAGCCTGGGCTACTGATATCTTTACATAATTACACATCCCGTGGAGCAACAAAAAAAAAAAAACAAGTGTAGGACACAGGTTCCAATTGCAAGACTGTTTCTTCTTCTTTGTCGTCTCTGCAACTCCTACAGAAGTCTTTGTGGGGGATCTCCAACCTCTAAACATGCCTACCTACCATACAGTGTCCGGTTATTACATTGGTGACAGGGCTCCTCTCTTATGCTTTAAAAATCCGTTAGATCTTCTTCAGCGGTGCGACATTGGCCAATCTGGTTCCATCTATGGTTTGCTTTGTTTAGCGCATCGGCGTGGATGAGAGCCTCGTCTAGCCAACTCGTCAGCCTTGCATTTCCCCGGGACGTACCAATGACTTGGAAGCCAGCAAAGGGTGAGGTTGTACTGTACAGTTATCTATGTAGTTAAGAGATATGCGGCAGTCTTTCACTGCCTTAGATATTATATTATACCTGACTGTCGATATATATAACGATATCTTTATACGATACAGTATTTACCACCAGCCAGTCAGCGGCTCGACGAATAGCTGTGACTTCAGCCCGAAAGACGCTGAAATGGTTCGGAAGGTTGACGGAAGAGTCGGATGCCTAAGTCCACCGAGAAGACTCTGGCACCAATTCCGTCCTGGGTTTTGACCCATTTGTAAAAATTGACAGCTATCCATTGTAAAGGACATCGCATTGCGTCTACTCAGATCTGTCCGGTATCACGTGCTTGGAGCCTAAATTGAAATTAGTTTCAGTACGCAAGTGGTCAGTGGAGCTGATGATGCTTGTTAAATATGTTTTTTTTTTTGTTTTTTTTTTATAATTTGCACGTGTGAAAGGGGTTATGAATACCCTTATACTAATTTTAGGACACGGGCGTTTTGTGGAAAGGGGAAGAGACAGAGAGAAAGACAGATTGGTGTAGTTGGTTTGAAACTCAGCTGGTATTAAGTTTCAACTCCAAGGGTGGCTGTCCAGATAACTGGGGAGCTTGATTGTTTTTGCTTTTGTCGCTGCTCACGATTCACAGTATTTTTTTCCGTCCTCCTGATGTCATCATCCCGATCAAGTCGCATTTAAGCCATATGACCACCCTACTGGCAGTAGAGTTGACTTAGCTTTCGCAAGTGATTGACTTTTATTTATTTCATTCAAGTTGCATTTTAGCCATTTGAATGTAGGAATGACCACTGTTTTGCTCTTTCCACTTTCGAGAATTTCTGATTCGAAGTGCTGAGTGATTTGTTCACTGACGATGTCTATCCGGAGGAGGTAAAGCATGGTTTGAAGCGCTGCTGTTGGAGTGGTTCTCAGCACATCCGTGATGAAATATCCTTTAATCTACATTGTATTTTGTAAAATAGCAAAAAGTGGGCGATCTTACAAAATGTCTTCCATGGTGTACCCATCACGTGGTTTTAAAGGTTATTGTTATATTATCGTTTCTGGCAACTTCTATTTTCGCAGGTAGTGGGTTTAACTTGGTCGGATGTTTCATTTCGAAACGTCATCTAAAAAAATTTTCGGCGGCTGCATATGAATTTAAATTTAACCATAATTCGTTCACATTGATTCATATTCCCTCATTTAAATTCTGTTACCAAAATATTCAACAACTCTGCTGGTGAATAACTTCTGAATTTCAATCAAAACTCGATGTGTTACCTTAAATTAAATTCAAAACTCTCACGGATCTTAGAACGTCAATAATTTGACATTTTAGAATGTTCATATCGATCTAATTCAATCACTTAAAAAGAGCACTCCAATAAGAAGAACCGTTTATAATTGTTAATGGTAAAAGCCACTCGTATCTAATAAAATCACTTTCAATTTTGTGTCGTGTTTAACTAATCAAACAGAGTGATCATCATCGAAATTGTTTTCATTAATTTTGTGGAAAGTGTAGAAAACTGACATGAACATATGATTAGTGAGCCAACGAGAAAGCCATTAATCATTGGAAACTTGTTTCATTCGTCGCCGTAGCCATGCATTTCATGATTTCTTAGATGAAAATCAAGTTTTTCAACCAAAAATAATAAGCAAATACGGTTTTTCGAAGGATGACCACATTTTCTGGTTGCTACTTCTTCAAACACATCTGATGGGATATAATGATGTTTGAATAATTTTAATACGTTCCGCCTTTTAAAATTAAACAAAACGTGACATTCATGGTTTAAAAAATTGCATATTTCCGCAAATTGATTTTCCTTTAAATAAATCGGTAAGAGATAGATAAGTGCCTTAAAACAACAGATACTCGTATTGCAACAGTGCAATAAGTCATATTCTCTAAGTAAACCGATGATGTTTTCTAAAAAAAAAATATCATCATCAGTTCCCATCAAATTTAGATTCAAAGAAAAAAAATTCGAAATCATAAACACAGAAAAACACTTCTTAGGTTCAGCTAACAATGCAATAAGCCCACGCGTATTCGATACTATCAATTTATCATTTTCATAATTATCACATCTATTATCTAACCGTTTCGTGGCATTTGAGTACATGAAACAACGAAGACCTCCAGAAACAGACACCTTTAATTATAGTGTACCGCATGCAGTTTCACAAGATACATAAACTACTCGTATCTACGGGAAAAAAAAGCCAAAACAAAACAAAAGAAATTTCCCTTTCTTTGAGAATCCACAGGTGGTGCTGCCACTGCGTCATCATT
Organism: Pocota personata; assembly: GCA_963082735.1. Taxonomy (NCBI): domain Eukaryota; kingdom Metazoa; phylum Arthropoda; class Insecta; order Diptera; family Syrphidae; genus Pocota; species Pocota personata. Next base: position 191,173,699 of record OY720430.1, read on the forward strand.
TCTTCTCACCACGATCGCTATCACCATCATCATCATCTGATCATCAGTGTGCATCAGATGAAAAGTGAATGAAAAAAGAAAGAAATAAAGAAATCCATCCATTCAACTGTTGGTGCTCATTGGAAGTGTTTTCAGACCATTAAGTCATCGAAATGCCCAACCCTAAGATTATACTCGCTCATAAGTCATAATGAATTTTTAAGTATTTTTTTGTTATTTAAATTTTGATTATTTGTGATTTTGTTGGAAGCTTTTCTCGTCGAGAAATGAAAAGACTTCCGCTTCTTGTGGTATGGTTAAGAAATTACCTCACAAGTTGCATAGATACGATCGGGTTTAGAAATGATAGAGAGACCACTATATTTGACGGTAATTATGACGTATGCGAATGTTATTTGAATGCGTGTGTCATAATATTTTCCTATTTGCATGACAAACAAAGTGACAGCACCTGAAGTTGGACACTATTTCGTTTAGAGATTTTTTATGGCATTCCAGATGCAAATTGACATCTGCGAATGATGTAACGTCTTCTTAATTTGTATACCTTATTCCATAGAGTATAGAGGCATAATAAGGATAGACCCCCAAAAGTATAATATAACTATTTCTGATCATGTCCGTCCATTTGTCCGTCAGTATGTCATCACATTTTGCTAGGAAGATGAAATATGGTAGATAATCTTTTTAGGACCCGTACATAGGAAATCCGAGACTGGCAAAATTGGAGAGACATCTGAGGCTTCAAGGCTTTGCAAAATCCTCTCCACAAGACCAACATCCCCAGCTGTCTGTAAGAATCGGGTAGTTCTTGGACTTCCTCTAGTGGAGAATCCCTTGAACAGTTGCTGGATACTCACTTTCCCGGCTGTTCTAAAGTTGCACCCAATCCATCACTCACTACAACCGTGTCATTCCCATGCAACTCAAGTAGTCTTATATCAGAGACGAAACTTCTTTGGGCAATACGTTGTCAGTCAGCTAGAACTGATGGTATAACACCCGCTGAAATTCAACTGACTTGGGACATCAGACATCTTTAAAAGCTGTCTGGATTTAGTCCACATCCCCAGGTTGTGGACAGAAGTCAAAGTTGTATTTATACCTACATCTCGCGTCTATCCCAAAGACCTAAGATCTATCATCTTTCCTTCTTAAAACCTTGGCGAGATTGATTGACAGTCATCTCCGTTACAGTATTGCTCCTAAACTTTTGTCAGTGTACCAGCATGCTTATACCAAGGACAGGTCGGTAGAAACTGCGCTCGCTGCATGGAGTATACCATGGTTGCCTTCCTTGATATTGAAGGAGCTTTTAACAACGTCCCTACCAGAGGCGATTGCACGTGCATTGACAAACTCTAAGATAGAGGCTTCGCTTGGCATTGTGATAAACCAAATATTAAGCAATCGAATTATCGGTACAAAACTGGGCGCAGCCTCCTCCTCTGACTTAGCCCATCCTAAACTGAATGGAACCAGGTTCGTTTCTAAAGACAAAGCAAAATGCCTGGGTCTTATTTTGGATATCACACTTAGCTGAAGCCCAACACCTAGGAACGCATTAAGGAGGCTACCTTAGCTTTATACTTGTGCAAGAAGCCCATTGATATTAAGTGAGGCGCATACTTATGTGCGGCGTGATCGCTAGGTGGTCAGCTCTCTCCAAAGCTATACACCGCAATCAGCTAGTGAAAATATAGAGATTAGTTTGTTTGTGCATTAGTGCATTAGTGGTGTACTCAGAAACACTCCTACGGATGCACTGGACATTCTGTTCCATCTGATACGAATAGACCTCTTTAACAAGTAAATGGCAGCACTGACTGCTATTCCCCTCAGAGTGGTCCAGCATATCCACAGGCCACTCCACAATTCTTCAGAAGCTAGAATTCATTCCAACACAGGCGGAGATAATGATGATCGAAGAAGCTCCATCTTAGCTGAAATGGAATATACCTATATTATCTGCTAACGATGTTAGCATCTTCACTGAGAGTCAAACCGCTATAAAATCTCTGGAATCGATCTCTACTGCGTAAAAGGTCGCTCTAGATTGCCGCACGTCTTTTAACGAGATGGCAGAGCAATTCAACATTCACGTGTGCTGGGTGCCTGGACATATTGATATTCCAGGGAACTGTAGGGCTGATGATCTTGCCAGGCAGGTCACAAATTTGCAGATTCTACCGAAAAAGGAGAATCTCGTAAATGCTATCAAGGAGACCAGCTGCAGGTAGAAGACTGGCATTAATTGCCATGTCTCTAGGCAGATTTGGCCTCAGCTGTATTAGAAATGCTCAGAGAGGTTGGTCTCCCTTAGCAGGAAGCATATCAACACAACAACTGGTGTAATTACGGGACAATGGGTCATTGGAACACACCCCAAAAGGCTTGGCCTTTACTCTAACTACTTTTGTAGAAGCTGTATAGAGGAGGAGGAGGAGGAGACAACTCTTCCATCCCCTCTGCACTTATCCGGCTCTCTCTATCAGAAAAAGGCTTCATTTGGGAGCTTATTTTTACGACAACCTCTATGAACTGGGTAACACGAATGTTAGGAACCTCCATCGATTCATTAAAAACTCCAATTGGTTATAAGGTAGAACGGGAGAAATCCCCAGATCCCGTGGCATCACAATGGGCCCACTCTGGTCTAAGTGTGTCTATGCTTACGGCGCAGGTAACCACTAGGACCCGAAGCAGTACAAGTCTACAAATTTTTAAAATCCACCCACAAACACGCCTACTTTTTAGAAAGATGACCTTTTATAAATATTTTTACTAGACACTGAAAAATATCGCCTGAACGAAATATATAGACGTTCACATTCTATACAATTCGTCCATACATTATACAATAGCACGCCCACTTTTAGGGGGCATTTTCTTAAAGAAAACATGATAATTCTATTTTTAAGCTACTTACGGTGATGGATAAGCTAAATTGTAACAGTCAAATCCACTTTCTTATAAGAAGAAGCCATCAAATTATTTTTGCAATAAAACCTCTTAAAAGTTGCGGGTGTGTGAAGATAGGCATTTCATTGAATTTGAATTGAAAAAGCTTAAGAAAAGAGAGACTGGCTTGTTGTCTAGTTTGTGATTTCAGCCGCTCCTGACAGCCTTTTTGACTCAAGTATATGTGTTTGCTTGCATAGGAAATCGCGAATCTAAACTGCAAGTCTTCCGCATCTATTTATTTTTTAAACAAATTCACGCAAAATTGTTACTTTTTACGCCTAAACATTGAATTTTTTGAATTAGACATTTTTCGTGAACATTTACATGCCTAACCTTCTTATCACCTTAATAAAGACAATGCACACTTTATTTCTAAACTCTTTTCGCAGAAAATATGAAACTTATAGTAGCAACATTTTCTTGATTAAAAAATGCAACCCTCAAGGCTGTGCTATTTTATTGAAAATAATTTCCTTTAACATCATCCGATATTTGTACAATACATACATATGTACATACCTGTATTTCTACATCTATTTTGACTAAAAATTTGCACTATTCGCACAGGTACCAGCTGTATTCGAATGAGATCAAAACCAGTCAAAAACATGATTTATAAGGTGAACCAGTCCACACCGCACACATGTATCTAACCGAAAACGAAAGTTTCCCATACTTCTCACATGTGTCGTCGTATTGACACACCAAATTGAATTCTATACAAAATAATTAACATTAACATTTCATATTGGTAAAAAAAAACCCGTTTTCTTTTTTATTCCTTTTGCTCCATTCCATAAATAACCAACGAAAATTCTGAACATTTTTGACACCTAAAGCTTATAGCCGACAATTTGCGTCCCTCTCACCCTCACGATAAATGTCATCTTGAAACTTAGATCCGGCCTCAAATATGACGGTCCATACCAAAATATACAGCATATCTGGTTTAATTTATTGAAATTTAATTATTCAATCAAATAAAAACCCAAATCCAATAAACCAGAGACATCGACGTCAGTATACCGAAAACAGGAATTACACCGAAGCGAAGTTTGTGGGAGTTTTGTTTTTTTTTGTTTTTTTTTTTGCTGTCTTGTTTGCTGACACTTTTGACACTTATGAGTAACTTTGAGAACCCAGAAAAAGAAAGGTGGGTTGTCTGAGAAAATTGTCCTAAACTAACGTTGGCTCGTCTAATTGTTGTTTTAGGCTCATGATCATGTACACAGCAGCAATTATTGTCATGTATACCCACGCGCAATGAAAGCTGACTGACATTTTGACAGAGTATCAAATGTCAACTGAGGTTGTGTTCAGAAACCACCTACCGCATTTTATCGCTTACGTAATAATTATATGTTGGTTTTTGGCTTAATCTAGCTAACGGGTGCCGCGTGCCTCCTTATGTTTCCTTATTTTCTATTTGTTTACCTCGAAATGGATTTTGCAAAACCATATTTTTTTTTCCTAAAGACAGGGTGTGAAGAAGTAAGACGCAGCATTCAAAATGCTAATCACCCCCTCAAGTGGGTTATTATTGAATTTTCGTCGAAATATTTTGCCTCTATTGATCGAATCTATTAAGAGCATGCGAATTCGGTGTCTGGTATTTGTATTTCTCGTGTGATTTCCATGGAATTATAGAGTTTTGAATAGAATTAATGAAGATTAGAGATTCTCTTGAAAAAAAAACCTCTCCAGGGTAATTGAAGTAGAAGTCTGTCGTATTGTGCGTGTGTATAAAGTTAAAGTGGATTAGTTGAACCTGGTGGCCAAATTGGTAATCATGACGGGGATTTCAATTAGAGGTGATAAAAATTGAAGTGATGTCTTCGTAATGGAGCGGACGTAATTATTTGCCAGAATGAAATGGGAGAATAACTTGAATGAAGATTGATTGAAATTAAAGGAGAATATCTCTTAATTGTACGATTACTCTTGTGGAAGAGTGGTATTTCCTTTGAAATTAAATAGAACAGAAACTATCCATCAGCCAAAGCCTGAAGACAAGACTTGAAAAAGGGTATTAATTTGCAATAAATCATTTCTGCTTTACTCGTACATAGGTTATACCTTGATAACTGACAATAACTCAAGGTGAAATTTTGAATATTTACATGGGTATGAGTATTCTATGAATCCAATGACCCTTAGATACGTGGAAGTTTAAGAGAGATTTTTTAAAATCTAGGCTTTTCCCACGACATCTATGAGATTTAAGTCCCATAATTTTTACAATTCATTTCAGCTCTTTTTAAGATTTTATAAGTGGCACCATGTATGAGCTTAAAACTTGCCATTACAGTGTTGTGGGTTTCTTCTAATTGACATTCAAGTTTCACAAATATAATTCGTTACATTGTCACCAGCTATAGTAGAATAGTAGTTTCGAAACTAGTCTGGTCGCTACCCAAAAGTTTAAAATCCATTGTCTGGATTGGTAAAAAAAATTAAAAAAAAAAAATCCAAGACGACACTGGGGGCTGGTGTCAACGATGAGGCGGTACCTTTTACTTCAAGGATTTTGTTCATATTCTACTCCCGCTGTACAGAGTACGGTGCACTAAAATAACTCCTACGATTGCACTGGAAACGATGGTCCATTCTCGAGTAGGGAACCTACGGATGGTTGACGTCACGTAAAGCTGGACTGCATTGACAATTTGACTTTGAGGTGAAATACAAAACTCGAATCCATTGAAACAGCAATTGGGTTTGCGATAAAGAATCTACAAGCGCCGGTAGAGAAAGGGATCATGGACTGACAAAGATGTCAACTTCCCTTTACTGCTTGAGCTATTCTGACAAAAATTTGTTCGTTGTAAACGATCAAGTCTACTTGAGTCTAAACTTCTGTTTTGCATCAAAATTTCTTCGTTTTATTAAACTTGTGACAAACTGTTACCAAAATGTCGGCAATTGAGGTTTGACCGTGTAGATTATATTCCTAAAGCCTATGGTCAAGACAGTTGTCTTTTGTTTGGAATCAAACGCAACCCAGCATGCTGATGTCTTCAAACTGAGTCATGTACTACAAGACTCCAGATACTAGAACACTTCTGTATCTAATATAAATATGTTTGCTTAAAGGGGTTGGCATGGTTCTGATGTTGTGTATGAGCTAGACGGTCTCACAGTTTACGTTTTGAGTTCGAGATGCACGGCATTGCTATTCAGATCATGGAAAGATGGACTTGGATTTCAGAAAATTTGTAACACCAACTGATGTTTGTTTTCATCTGGACATAGCGTGGGGCTTTGTGCAGATAGAGTACCCTAAACAAATTATTAAAAAATAAATTAAATCAAAAATGTTTCAGAACAACGTAGCTGATACGACTATCACTCCTTCATCAGCTCTGGCAGTTCAAACAGCGACGCTCGCAAAAAAAAATACGTGGAATCAAACTCGTTCAGAATGAAGCCAATAGAGGAATCTCATGTGTTGTCTCAGTAAATTTCCAGCCACCATTAATGAAAGCAGAAGTAATAGCTAGCACTTTCATTCCCAGTCTTACCTCCAGAGAGGATGAGTGATCTAGGTCAGAACTAATGACAGAACCGATTCGTGAACCCACTTATTAATAACTTTGGACTTTGACAGTCTAAGTCTGTAGGAAACGTGGGGAACTGGATTCGAAAAGCTAAAAAAGCATACTGCCAAGTCGGCAAAATTAAACTGTAAAGGTGATAAAAATCTATTTAACTCTGCTCAAAAGGTTACCAAAAAAGTAAGTAGTACCCAGCACAAGAGGGAAATATGTATCTAAAGTCAATCCGAAAAGTGTATTAACGCCCTACGCATACAAATCGATAGCCTTCCTAACACATGAATGCCGGAAGATATAACAAACCTTAGTTTCGGAGATCTAGCGACTACCATATCGAGACACATATAATCCCGTATACTTGTAAATGCCCGCAGTGATCGAAATAAGGTTTGCATCAATGCCTGATTTTCAGATGAAAAGAATAGCGAACGAAAAGCGATCTCGCTATTGACCGGACTATACAATAGGTTTAACTTTCGGCGGGTCTTCACGAGGGCTGTGCAGTGTATTTTTCAATGAAAGGATATTTCATGGACTAGGTCTAAATTAGCGATTTGAAACTTCTTAGTTTAAAATAAAACCTCTCATTCTACTTTGTATCGGGGTACAGGAAATGATATAGCCAATTGGAAAAGTAAGTTGGTCATTCAAACCTTACCCCTACAGATAGTCTTGACATGGATCTACAGCGAAAAAGCTAAGATTTTTGAAAATAAAAACTGGAGAAAACTGATCTTCGATAGGATGTCGATATTTGGTCCATGAATACGGCCGGTGGACGGATAGAATTGCTTGATCCATTTCTTTATAGAAAAGGTATGAAAGTTGGACCTCCCTAGGAAAACCTTCCAGAATTTTGAGATTCACTAAGAACGTCTTGCAAGGTGATGATTGCAAAAAGATTTTATTCAATTGCATAAAGGTTAAATTAAGTTGGAGAAGTGTTAATTTGAATTGCGAAACCATATATTTAAAGTACAAATGCTATATACAAATTTCATACAAAACATCATCAAAACTGATTCAAATATTCTTGAATTAAGTGGCTGACAAGGACCGTTTAAAGATTCTTGAAATCCCAAGCCAAAGCACCACTAGATCGCAATAATATCAGCCAGTTGACTTAAGCACGTAACAAGGACAATTTGAAGATTTGAAACTCTACTCTGTATCTTGTCCCACTTCAACCACTTACTTCATCAATTTACAAACCAAACATTAGAAAAATCAGGTTAGTGGTTTTTGACTTGAATAAGGAGTATGAAAAGAAACACAAGTAAATACGTAAATAGCTTTTCAATCGTAGCCTTCTCCAAGCTTTGCAAAATTAAGTGCAATAACGCAGGACAGAACAAGTGATCATGCGACAACGTTTATTGACATTGTGCAATTCAGCTTAAACTATTCTGTATTTAAGGATGGTCGTGATGTAGACGGTAATGTGATTACTTGTGATCCGAACTGTGCAGGTTCGACCACAAGCGGGGGAACAGCAAACACTTAAAAGGGTTTTTTGCCTGATAGTAAAGGTTATTCATTTTCTGCTTTAGGATTTAGTAAATAAATAAAATAAAAAGTATTAAAGATTTTAAAGAAATGTGTATACTGTTTTAAATTTTTAACTATGCCATTATACTCGTATGTGGAATACAACATCGGTCAAATGTGAGTCAATTTTCGATAATTTTTCGGCACATTTCTGGTTGTATTGCGGCCCTAACTTCACGAGTGTTGGTTTTTAAGTACTTCAAAGTTTGAAGATTATCTGCAGAGATATAATCTTTAGCATAGGTCCACAAAAAGAAATCCAACAGGGTCAGATCGCATGATCTTGGTGGCCAATTGATCTCGCCAAATCTCGAAATTAAACGGGCGGGAAACTTTTCGTGCAATAGATCCAAATTTGCCTGTGTTATGGGGTACGTAGCCCCGTCCTCTTGGAACCACATGTCGCTCATATTAATGTCTCCAATCTCCGGCCAAACAAAATTTGGTTATTATTTGACTATAGTGCAGATAATTCACCGTAACAATGTCGCCTTCGGTGTTTAAAAAAAAAAAAAAAAATACGACCCGATCACGCCACCGCTATACAAGCGTCCACCAAACTGTCACCCATGGTGGATTCAATGGCCTCTCAATGATCACATTTGGATCAGAATTTACATATGCAGAACTATTATTTTGTAGTAAGATGCAACAATTTTAATGCGTTGAGTGGTGGTTAAACTATCCATATTGTAAAATGACAAGGCAAGAATTAACTACCTGTCACTATGGATGACAGATTGATTTGACAGATGCCATATTGCAGGGATGTGAAATTCTAATTTTTGAATTTTGATCAGAACGGCAAGCCACAAAAAAGTGGCGGTAAATTTAAAAAGAAAAAATATATTTACAATGAGAACGATTTGCATGCCAAGACAAGATTATTATGTGATTTGTAAAAAAAACTGCCATTTTCAGTGAAAAAACTGGAAAACTGGATACAGGGCAAATGCAATAGTGTCTAAAGAACAACTGAATGAGTAGAAAAGAGGGAGCTTCTTGAGTCCCTGATTCATGATTCTAAATGATTCTAAATGAAAATAGATAGTTAGAACTGTTCTGAACTTCTGTAGAAATATTTTCATTTTACACAATATTATGTTCTGTTCTGTTTAATTTAATTGTTTATTTCAAGTTTAATATAGTTCACAATAATTAGAGATTAGGTTTTAAGTTTCTGAATAGCTAGTAGTAGTTAGTTTAAGTTTCTTAGTAGGTTAAGTCTGGTTTGTATGAATGCTGGCAGATAAATGTACGTGTGTCTTTTACGTGTCGATAACATCACGCTGACAGATGTCAATGACGTTCTCCGTGATAATACTTCAAAGTTGGTAGACTTGCATTTGCTGGTAGAGTTCAGACATAACACACAGATAATTTATTGACCAATGGAGAAAATTATTTTAGCTAGGCTGGAGTATATGAGTTTTCAATCCTCTTTAAGTCAACCTGACTAGGATCTCCTCTATTCTTTCACATAAGAATATATAATTGATTAGAAGTATCGCATTCAGCAACTCCGTGACAGCGTTAAGTACCTGGGCATAATATTGGACAGAAAATTGACCAGGAGAAAGAATTTGGAAGGAAGAGTTACCAAAGCTAAAAGGGCATATTGGATATGCAGGAGGACCATCAGGGAAAACATGGGGCCTGAAACCGAAACAGGTCCACTGGATGTACGAATGCATAATAAAACCTATCATTTTCTATGGAGTAGTTGTATGGTGGCCAGTGACAAATAAAAAGTACGCAAGAGACTTGTTAACACAGGTGCAGCGTATGGCCTGCTTGGGCATTACTGAAGCATAATCCTCAACACTAATAGCGGCCATAGAAGCGATTTTAAACATCCTACCAGTGCGCCTCGAAGCGAAAAAGATTGGTGGTCTGTAAGCTGCAAGGCTTAGAATCACCAGACTTTTCAACGAAGGCGCTAACACGGGGCTTCCGAAAATCACCAAAATGATAAGAGAAATGATACCACTCATCGATTGTGATGTTGTTGTTGAGAAATCTTATACGTTCACCAACAGCTTCGAAACTATTTTCCCCACAAGAGAATCTTGGACGGCAGGTAACTCCAACGGGTCATCGGTATATACAGACGGCTCTAAAATATCAGGGAATCAGGGGCTGACATCTTCTGTGGTAACTCACCGCTTGAACTTACTATTCACCTAGATACATTTGAAACCGTGTTTCAAGTAGAAGTCCTTGCAATTATGAAAGCAACAGAAATACTCGCAGAAGACACCAGCGAAGAGAGGCAAATAGACATCTGCTCGGACAGCAAAGCAGCATTAGCGCGATCACAAACCCTGTGTCAAAATCAGGACTAATAAAGTGCAAAATTAGATTGAACCTACTTGCCAGGCGTAATAGAGTCCGCCTTATATTGGTACCGGGGCACGAAGGTATACCGGGTAACGAAAAGATAGATGAACTGGCAAGGAAAGGAGCGAGTAACATAGAACTGAATCCTAAAAAGACAATAGGGGTCCCTCTGACAACTATTAAAACGATAATCAATGAGAAGATACGACAGGACACGTGTAAAGTGGCCAGATCCATGGTAACAGAACCGAGTAATAACACAGCAAAAAGAGCTTTCAACTCAAGCAAAACACAGTTAAGAGTGATGGTGGGACTTTTAAAAGGCCACATCAATAACCAACCATCGTATTCGGAGGCTTATCATGCTTTTGTGATCATTATTTAATCAGCGGAGCACTCAGACTCGATTTTCGATCCAGTGTACTATCAAGCAGAAACCCCTTTTGGAGAAACTTAATTTTTATTCGTTTCTCTTTTATTCTCTGGTGGCTCTTGTTTGATGTTCCCCATGCTTCAACCTGTACAGCTCGGGTCACAAGCAAAAATACTACCCACTACACCGTGGCTATCCTGAACAGCTGTTTCCATTGCCACAAACAGTGCAGCAGCAAAAGGCAGGGACGTCAAATTTTCTTATTTCTTTTTGTGCTATTCTCCTTAATTTTCTTCTTCGTGTACGGCAGGCAGAATCTTAACGAAACATTTTTTTTATTCGTTTCAGGATTTTATTGTGCACTTGGGAAATACAAAAATGCTGTTCAAAGAGGTGCATAACATGTAAAAATCTACAAATCGTCTGAGGGATAGATTATGTTCATTGGTACGGCTTGGAGGTGAGCTATCTCTTTATATAAATCTATCAAAATTGACCGGTTTAAGTTTCAATTAACTTCTATAGAATAGTCGTCAAAAGAAGCTATAGGCTTAAAACAAAAATTTAAATATAAAATTATACCCTGATCTCAAGGCTTAAGAAATGTTTGAATTCTTTTCAAATGCATGTAAAATGTTTAACATTCGACATTAATTATATGTCTAATTAGAGACTAAAGGAAAACATTTTAAAAATTGCATTAATTCACGATAAATATGCTGATAATAAGTGCTAACTATCAATGTATCTACTACTAACTTCTATGCTATTAAAAAAACAGCTTTAAGGTATGTAAATTCATTTGACAACTTGAAGATAACATGCAAATGTACAACAAGTACACCTTTTAGGTGTAGCTTTATAAATTTACATAAAACTAGTTCAAACTTACCGCATTCCATCAAATCCATCATCTGAACCGTTAATGGTTAGAACTGGGGCACGTGCATATGCCTTGGCTACACGACGATTACGTTCAAAGACAATGACTTTAGCCCAAATTTCATCGTCGATTTGGGTCCATTTATCTAGAACCTCTTGAATGTGTTCCTGCAAAGAAAAACAAAGCAAATGATTACAATCTCTTCTGTTGGATATCTCAAGAGAATGTTTATGTATCTGTTGGCTTTTTTTTTATCTATAACTTAGCCATGAATTTTTGGTTCTCAATGATTTTCGTATGCATAATATCGCAAACATCTATTTCCCTGCAATAAAATTCAACCGAAATGAGCACATGTATCTGAATTGTATCTGCGTCCTCGTTCGAGCTATACTCACTCTGGCATGGGCTACAAAGAGATCTACCGAATGAGATACTCCAATTGGAACGGTTATTCGAGTGGTGTTCCCTGTTAAAGAATAGAGATTCAGTACCTGCCTTGCTAGGCGCTGCACCGCACCAACACTATAAAATTATAACAACAAACGGCCTTGCACACGATATCACTTTTACTCGGTGTTGCTGCTGTATGCTGTTTGTTGTTTTTGTTATTGAATTGCGTCATGCCTGCTGCATTTTCCTGTGCACCTAACCATGCTTCAGAGAATTCATGCTGCCGCTGGTGCAGAAGTAGTGCTGCCTTGTAAGTTGTATACTGGGCGGATCGATGGTGGCTATTAGGGGTGGGGGGACGCTGTACTATAACTATAAACTTTCGATGCACACAGCTCACATATCTTGTTCAGATACAATTTTGCGGGACGTTCTCAATTTTGTATTTTTTTATAGCACCAAGTGCAATAAGTATAACTACATGGTATGGAGTAAAGTATCTTTTGTTCATATTGCACAGATTGTTTTTCTTTTTTAAATAAATTGTTGAGTCGAAGATATATTTCGCAATGCATGTTGTATGCATATTACAAGTTTTAAATACTAGCTGCATAAACGGGGCATATGTACGTGCGGAATGGTGTACTAAACTTATTTCCGCAATTTTTTCTTTATTTGAGCATGGATATTGGATGGCAATTTGTGAATAGGTTCGTGGAAGACAGGTGCTTATTACGATATCAGTTTGGAAACCTTTTTTTTTTTTTGCAGAGTCACGAATTAAAAATGTATGGGTGTGTATTTGTCTCTAATTATACGATTATTTGGGTTGGAAAAGTTTGGGATAGTTATTGTTAGTTTGGAAATTAACATGAGATCTAAATGTTAACCAATCTTACTGGGGATTAACTGTCCAAGTATTGTGAGGGATTTAAAATTCTAAAGTACCTACTGCCTGCCATCAGAATTACAAAGTTTAAAGCTTACGTTTCGAAATCAAGGCTACGAATATTATTGCTTTCACTGTCACATAGAGATACAGCAACCCCTGAAGTTATGTTGTCATAAAGCACAGTGAGTACCCGCAACTTTCAATAAAAATTGCGCTTAAGAAATGGTTACTAGCTTGATGAAACATTTCTGAAAATTGGTTTCAACAAATTTTCAAGAATTGACTCATGAAAGCAGGCAAGAACCGAAGTGAGTCAGGTTGATAAAATTCACATGTTATATATGCAGCATTCCACGAACGATTGCCTGACATTCTGAATGACCCCCCTTCGATTTGGTTTAAAATTAGCAGAAATATACCTGGAGTATACTACTGCCAGCAGCTATGATGACACTCAGAGCAAAATATTTTTATATATACCTGTTAGATTCTGCTTAAGTTATGAGAAATGCCAAAGCTTTTCTTTTGTAAGCAAATTACCTTTGGTCAGCTAGTCGAAAAACACAGCTTGTACGAGACGACAACAGACAACGGCTTCCGACTAACTTATTTCACAGTAGCTTGCAATATGGGATAAGTAGCACAAAGTTTCCATACAATCGAAGTTGCGCAAGGCAATCATCCAAATTGCTATATGTGCGAATCACTTTGGGTTCTTTTATGTCCTCTGACCCCTCGTGGGGCTTAGGGCGTCAACAACGCCTGCGCGTCATCGTGTTCGGAATTCTGCAACGCGCTGGAGCTCCCTTCCAGTCATCCCCATTGATCTGGACTCCTCCTCGACTGTCCTTCTCCATGTCTGCCAAGGGCGGCCCACTCATCTGCCTGATTGGGTAAGTGGATTCCATTGCATGACGTATTTCGCAATGGAACTGTCTTCGTGCCGCACCAATCCACTGCCACTTTCTCCTCCGTATTTTGTTATCTATTGTCTTCTGGCACGTTATCGCGGGTAGTTGGTCATTCGATATACGATGCGGCCAGAAGATCCTTAGGATGTTGCGAAGACATCTCTTTATGAAGGTTTGCACTTCACTGTGACAATGTTGGTCACTTTTTAAGTACTTTACCCATAAAGTAGCACTGTTTCCACTTTTGATCGGAACAGTCTCAGCGTGGTTTATGTGCTGAAAACATTGCTTTTCAGATTTTAGACAGCATACCGAAAGCAGCCTTTGCTTTACGAATTCTGCTGTCCACATCCAGATCGGTACCACCATCTTCTGAGACCATACTTCTTAAATACAGAAAACTATTTACTTTCTCGAGTTGCTGTCCGGCAATATTGAGTTGAGCGGCGCTGGTGTTTTGTTGAGAAATTGAAGTGCTTAGGGCCTTTGCTTTTGCCGTATTTATTTTGAGTCCTACTTTGTTCTCCTATGTCTCCAAATTACGGGCCATCTGATGCAGGTCCATTATCCTGTGGGCAAATGTCATCAGGGTAGTCAAGGTGTTTGAGGTATGATGTCATTTGGGGTTGCCGACCGTTAATAAAAAAATAAACCCATGGTATGATGCTCAGTGGTCACAGTGTATGCGCTGCAGCGAAAAACTGGACCAACACAGTCCTCTGGCTCTAGGACGGGGATTTTATGGAAACAAAAAAACTAAGCATCGGCTTTATTTTATGTATCATAATTAGACACCACTGCCAGAAGTTACTAATTAGATACTTAGTTGGAAAATTCATAGGGAATAAGAATAGTAGAAGGAATCAAAGCAGGCATTGGAAAAAAAAGCAAAGTTGATGGTTCCAAAAGGCATCCCCACCAGAGATTTAAAATGGGGGATAAATCATCAATCTACCTATGGCATGGTTTGAAGTAGAGTTGTAAACTAATTAAGAGTTTGAGGACTTGATCTTTTCAAGTATAAGTACTAGGTACTGGCTTTGAGAAAAGACAATAAGATCCTATATCCTACCAAATGTAAATTGAAAATGTCTCAAGCTGTTGTGCACCACATTAACTGGTATTTACCAAGTGGCTTGCATTTGAATATTTTGACATTTCGACAAAAATTGCTAGATGTGAAAATTTTGCATAGTTGTTTGTTTTAGGCTCTTCGAAAAATAATACCGGTTTAGCCTTGAAGATAATCTTTTCTGTTTACTACCGATTTTTTACGCGTTCATAAGTTAATAACATATTACGCTATAATATGTTACACTAAAGCTAAGTAATAGGTGTAATAAATTAAATGTCTTTTCATTTTAATTTTCATTAGTAAGGGAATACCACTGCCAACTCCGCGCAACAGTGGATAAGTTTCTGCAGTGTGTGTGTGCTTAGCACAGCACAAGCACGATTTTTTTTGTTTTGCCGGATGTTTTTTGTTTCTTTGTTTTCATTTTTCTCTATGGAGAGATGACAATTTTTGGCTGTATTTCACCAATACCTCGATCAATCATTTGCTTGAGTACCTGAATCGTTTCTAGATTGTCAGCTTAATGGCAATTTTTAACGCCACCTCACAAACAAAATCCAACGGCGTAAAATCGCAGCTCCGCGGGGGCCAAACAACGCCACCAAAACGGCTGATTACACGATTATTGAACTTAGTGCGGAAAAGATCGATTATTGGATGGCTTGTATGGCACGTAACTCCGTCTTGTTGTAACCAAAGATCAACCATGTTCATTTCCTCAGTTCGAGGATAACTTGTGTTATCAATTAGCATTCCAATCTCACGAACTTTCTTCACAAACTTGCGTACATTATTTTCACCGAAATTTATTTTCAAAATTCGGCACTGTTGCGGCAAATCAGCACTCACTTTTGAAATAAGTTCTCAATATTTCCCAACTTTGCTCAAGCATAAATCGATTTATTTAGTACCGCGGAAATACGATACTCTGTTTCCGACAATTTCTTGAGCACGAAAGAGCTGTCAGTGTCAAAATAACATGTAATTTGAAAAGAAACTAGCAGACAAATGATAAAATACAGGAGTAGAAAAAAAAATCTTATCCATTCATAAGCGCGTAAAAATCTTACAGATAGATTGAATTGATTTAAATATGTAGTTTTCTGATTATAGTTTGTAGTCACGCATTTTCAGATAATTAAGAAGCTAGTAGCACCCATCCAATGCCACCTTTCAACATCGAAGCTGTCAGTGTGTCTGTAAATCTGAACAAAATTATGCACATGACGTCTGTAGATCAGATATTAATATTCAGCATTTTTATCGAAAACCAGTTCAAGTCTTAACGCGTAAAATCTGCCCTTGAAATAAAGCGTCTCTGATTCACCATGACATGGATAGTTTTTTTGTAAATTTCAATTCTATTTTCGGTCTACCTTAAGTATTTCAAGCTAACCCTATGGAATGAGGTTTACCAGTGATAAATGTCACTCTAAATTCATGTAACTCTCGCTTCATGACATCATTCCGCGGTTTTAGCTTAAGACACCTCGCCCGACAGTGGTACCTACATTGTTGCACTACCATCACTTCGGCAATATTCAAATATCACTGGCGATATTTATTCTTTATTCCTATTTATCCGAACAAATTTATTGAATTTTTCTTCTCCCTAGGTTTTCACAAACTTGTTAACCTTTTACAAATGAGCAGACAAGTCGGATGCATACATAACTTGTGTGTGTGCTAAAACTCGCTTCTAACAAACAAGAGACGAATTAAGTGATGAAGAAGACACTGCCATTAGCTACCACCAGCACTTTGAGGAGTAGCGTGTTTACAACTTTGCAATTAGGTTATAAAAAAAAAGAACCAGCTCTTAGCCAACAAATACCAAAGTTCAGTAGAAAATCAATTTACATAGAAGAAAAAATCAAGTACCGCTCTGCTCTACCACTAACAATAGCAAAAAACAACGACGAAGAAGACTCCGTCTTCAATTGAACTTTTTTTTACACCACAACATGACTGTGAAATGTTAACAACAATACCAAACCAAGTAAACAACGTAAAATCAAAAAAAAAAAAAAAACAATACAAAACGTATCCAAATCGAAATCTATTGTTTAATGCCGATTGTTTCAGAGGGCAACGTCACCGAGTCGCAGTAAAAATTATTTGGTAACTAATATCTGTCAGATACCGTTAAGTGATATAAAATTTATTGATGTTTTTAGTTGTTGTGGAGAAAAAATAAAAAATCAAACGGGACCTAGCTTATATGATCGAATATATTAATTAGCATAGCTTATATAATCGACGACATCGCCAAGATCGTGCCAATAACATTCTCGAACAGACCATTCTATCTTTAGCCATGTTGCGAACGAGTACAGATACAAGAATGAGAGAAAATCTGAGAACTATCTTGAGGTCGTCTAAGATGACGTGCCGGCCGACGATCTCGTCGTCTCTCTATCGATCGACATGTACTCGTATGTATCTGTATCGATGGCAGTATCGGATATAAAGTTTCGCATCATCATAGCGTATCGAAGCGACGATCTGTGCGGCGCGTCAGTAAGCGCACGTGGATGTTGTAATAGTTGAATGACATAATTCTGGATACACAAAGTGATTGTGGGTAGGATGTGAGGCGGGGATTTTTACAGAACAGCAATATGCAACGGAAGCATGTAGAGTATTTACAGATATTTACACGGGTCCGCGGATTCGATCGAGGGTAGATGGAAGCGATAAATGATTAAATTTGTAATGGTTTGTGATTTTTTTTGTTGTTGTGTTATTCAACAGCAGTATTCGCAGATTAATTAGTGGCGATTAGTTTGTAATCGCTAAGTGGAATGGGAAGTTGACGAATGTAGGGGGATTTTTTTTTTTGCAAAGCCGGCCAATGTGCGTAAGATAGGTAGGGAGGGAAAAGATGTTGGCTGTTTTTTAGAATAAGTATATCTTCTTTTTTTATTCAACGTCCTTATGTGAATGCTCAAGAAGTTTTTTTTTTTTTTTTTTTTTTTTTTTATAATTTGCACGTGTTAAAGGGGATATGAATACCCTTATACTAATTTTTTAGAACACGTGCATTTTTGCGGAAAGGGGAAGAGACAGAGAGAAAGACAGAGTGGTGTGGTTTGAAACTCAGGTGGTATTAAGTTTCTGTAAACTCCAAGGGTGGCTGTCCAGATAACTGGGGAGTATTTTGATTTGTTTTCGCTATTATTGTCGTTGCTTATGATTCACAGTATTTTTTTCCGTCCTCCTGATGTCATCATCACGATCAAGTTACATTTTAGCCATATGACCACCCTACTGCCAGTGTTATGCCTTCACAGTAGAGTTGACTTAGCTTTTGCAAGTGATCGACTTTTTTATTTATTTCATGCGAAATAAATAGATGATTCTTGACATCAGGATTCGAACCGTGAATCAATTGCGTGACAAGCGATGATGTTACCACTACACCACGGCCACCCTCTAGTTCGAAGGAGATTAGTTACTCTTTATGATATCGTCACCTTCGCTGAGTACTATGCCATGTCAAACTAAGATGAGATTATACTGTCATGCAGCGTATACCATCATTATCTATATAACTTGTGTGGAATAGTCTTATGTAGTCAGTTTTGAATGAGAAAATTTAATTGTTTTATCCAGTGTGTGGAGAGTGGAGAAAGAGGTTTTAAGGTCTCTCAAGATCGCGACAGGAAAAGATTCAAGCAGATCTACAGGTTTTATATTGAGCTACCTGCAGAGGTTTGTTGTTTGAGGTCGGCGACATGCAGCTGGCTAATTCTCGCCCCGTCACCATTTGAATATCAGTCAATTGATTTTCACTCATCGCATGTCAAGTTTTTTCTATCCCATCTTGACCAAAGTAATGTCTGCCACCCTTCTCTAGGGTGTGAACCAATCGTTTATTATGTAATTGTCTTTACGCGTAGACAACATTCTGCCCATTCCGTGAGCACGCAATGTATTTTAGCCAAAACCTGTGATTAGTGGTCGTAGCATTGCATGTGGATAAGTGGTCATCCTAGTAGTTAATAAATATGTAGGCATGATGGTTGCATATCAGCTGATGGTCGGCTCAGAGATTTGTTTAATAACTTGCGTTTGTACTAAATCCTTACTTTTACATTGTCTACCTAGGCCACCTTTAGGATGTGGGAGGCAGTCATAACGACTAAACAGGCTTTGGTATAGGGGTAAATGTATATAAGTCTCCTCCTTCATTTCTTCGTCAGTAAATACTTCTGGTAGAAACTGTTTCCACTATCATAAAGTTCATTCATAAAGTACTGCTTCCTGGTAAGAAAACTGTTAGCCAACAGTGATCTTTAATTGACTCTACTAAGCCGAGTTCTATTTGAGACTACTAGTCAGTGACTAGTTTTAAGTACTATCGAAGGGAGGTAGATACCCCCGTCCCCTAAAATTTTCATTTACTTTGATCAGGCCTATCATTGCCCAAAGTTTGGTTGCCTGAAGACACCTTTTCATTTCATGCATTTCTGGAAAAATAATGAGCACGTCACCTCTTTTTAAAAGAAAGTATTATCTTGAACAATAAAAGTCTTGAAATGTTTATTCGTTAGCTTGACGTTTAGCGAGATACTAACGCAAGAGCTAATTTCGGCGCCTTTTTTCAAGATGATGCCGAAAGCGCACCCCTCAAGAGGAGGAGCAATTTATATATTGTTTATTGTAGCGGTATGTGATAAGTTATTGACAATGAGGCTGAGGACCTGTAAAAGCCATCTCTAATAATGCCGCTTGCATACCAAGAACACGGACTAAAGTCAAATCTTTAATGCTATAACAATATTAGCACCTTCTTTGAGTTTTACAATTGCTTTAAGTCCCCCATCACGGGGTTTCTTTTATTATTTATTTTTTCTTGCAGTAGTAATGTTTTTTTTTTTTTTTGTTATACGAGTACTCTTGGGTTTTTCATATCATGTCAACATTTAATTAACCGCAATCTGAATCATAGCGTACGGGGAATGCATCAGTAAATGAATCACATGCAAGCATATCTGAATACGAATGAAATGAATATTTAAATAAATTTCTTACTTAGTTACTTTAGATATCCGAGATTGGCCTTAACTAAAAGAGGTCTTCAGTGACCTCAGTCCTTAGCTAGCCGCATCCTGTTTTTAAGATTGAAGTCGATTTCCAGTTGTGAACGTAATTTTAATGGATACCTTTCTGTCATAGTCAGCGAGAGTTGGCAGCACCTTCGAAGATCGAGGATGTCACTAATAGAGGGACACATAATATAAATAAAAGCCTGTTGCTGATTGGCTGGCCAATGGGGTGCCTCCTTCTTATTGAAACTTGGTCAACTTTGCTGATAGCTGAGTCATTTTCAATTCATCGGTCAGCAGCGACAGCAATATACAGGGTTTTTCAATAAGGACATAACATCTCGTTTATATGACTACCGCGAGCGCGTTTCGATCGATTCTTTGGACCTAATTTTCAATTTTCCGAGGATTCCCAATTCCTATGAACGGCGTGGAATCGACTGATTTGGCTAACTTTGAACTGAAGTACTTACGGCTGCGATATTTTCGGTACTTCGACCGGTACTTTGTCTCACTGACAGAAATATTCAGTAGTGAATATGTTGACTCGAATTTATCCACTATAGCACGCACAGACTATCTGGTGGGACGATTATTGTAATACGACCGAAAATTGGAGTAAGCGCTCTTAAAGTTGCGACCACCACCGACACAGAACTTCGGTAATAATTTTAAAAAATTTTCAAACGTTGCTTGTTCGTGAACTTCACCATGATAAAAATGTAAATCTTGACTGACGTTTTGACATTAACAGATCATAAAAAAAGTTTAACGGTGCTTTTGTATTAAAATATAAAATTGTTATATTAAGTGAAACTGTTTCATTCCACCAAAGGTTCTAACACTTTTTTTACTGCGTCATCTTTCTAGGATGGACTCGACCGATACCAGAGGTAATACATTTTTCCCCCGAGGGTAGGTGGATATCTTCTAGAGACATGAGGATCGTAAGCGCTTGCTCATAGTAGTGAGAGATTTTTGCTCACTAAAAAACATCTTCCTTCAACACAAATTTATTACTACAACGAAGTTTTGACTTATTGAGTAGTTATTCTTTAACGAAATGAAAACGTTTGGTAAGTAATTTTCCATTGAAAGTTCCAGCTTGTTAGAAAAAATTTGGACGCTGTTACTCTATTAAGTCCACAGAGGTTTTAGCCGACTTTAGTTCTACACGCTAAAAGGTTACATCTCTTTTCAAACGATTTCTTCAGCATCTTCAGAGATGACGAAGAGGATGAAATGATTCTTAATTTTCTTTGTATCTATCTAGACCTAACCAAAGAAAGACTGCTTTATCTCGGGTCCCTTCACTTCGACGACCTCAGCTACCTGGTGAATTTTAACAACAGAAGTATCCCTTTCATAAGAAGCTTCGAGTGGTTTAATTAGGTAGTTAGAATAGCGATAGATCCCGTGGTGTTAAAATGGACCTCTTTTGCCCTAAGTGTGTTTATCCCTTGTGTCCTCTTTGGGAAACGAGATTTGAATGTCGTTATGTGATAAAATTGAGATGTGATTTTTTTCTTTTTTTGTAAAATGAATGGTGATAGCTTTTGCAGGGTTGATGCTAAACCATTTGAAGAGGTTTCATGATTACCTCTAATTATTTTTAACAGATTTGGGATGGCCGTGGTGTAGTGGCAGCATCATCGCTTGTCACGCTGTTGGTTCACGGTTCGAATCCTGATAACAAGAATCATCACATTGAAATAAATAAATGTCGATCACTTGCGAAAGCTAAGTCAACTCTATTGGCAGTAGGGTGGTCATATGGCTAAATTGCAACTTGATCATGATGATGACATCAGGAGGACGGAAAAAATACTGTGAATCATAAGCAACGACAATAACAGCGAAAACAAAAAAATACTCCCCAGTTATCTGGACAGCCACCCTTGGAGTTCACTGAAACTTAACTACCACCTGAGTTTCAAACCAACTACACCAATCTGTCTCTCTCTCTGTCTCAATTTCTACAAACGTCCGTGCCCTGAAATAATTTAATGGTATTCATATCCCATTTGGAGCGCGCAAATTATAAAAAAAAAACAGATCATTGTCGTAAGCTTGAGTAGTCGGTTATTTGAAAGTTAATCATTAATTTAAGCGGATGACTTAAGAAAGGACCTACACGTGTAAGAAAATACAAGCCTTAGTTAGAGCCGGCTAAAAACAAAAAAATGGTCCACAGAAAGAGAGACAGTATGGCAAGTATCCGTTGCTCGTAAGGAGGAAGAAATGGTGGCACGGTTCTTACACAGTTGCCTCCAAAATGAAAGGGCAAAAACAAGTTCAAAGTTTATCAAGGGTTACCTCGGAATTATAATATTGGGCTATGGCTATTCGAATAAAGGACAATCAATGAAGATAAATATTAGAGAAGATAATAGAGATAAGAATTCTTTATACATATCATGACTTGTATTCTTTTAAAGAAGTTGGTGTCCTTTCTGCTAGTCTCATGGGATTCAAATTGCTTCAGTATGATAACAAAAGCACACTCGAGTTAATAATGTCTGCAGCACAAAATCTGGTGCTTAACTTATCCAAGCTAATAACTCACATCCTGGTCCCTACGTATCTGCATGAAGAAGATAGAGTGAAACTTGCTCAATTACGCTGCCACACAAGGTGGATTAAAAAGCACTCATTTATCGTTGCCCAATGCAAAGTAAGGCATTTTGAGGAGGCAACGTAGAATTACAAAGAAAAAGAACAAATCTTGGATAACTTCAGCCTTTTGTAATCTCCAGCGCTGATCGGAGGAGTCTTCGTATAAAACAAGTGCACTAAAGTGCATAGTCAGCCAAACTCTTATCTATTTCTTTTTGGAACAAACTATGTTTGAAAATCATTTCTCTCTTGAAAACCCCCTCTTAAGCTAAAATCACTTTACCAATTCATCTACCCAAACATCTCATCATCAGCTCGCCAAAAATGTAGAACGCGGTGATCACGATGCCAGAGAACCTTGGCAAATTGCACCCAAAGGCAAGATTAAGATATAAATACCACGGTGTGTCAGTTGAAGTAGTATGTATCTTTGCCCTGGGGGGATGATGATGATCGTCATAATGATGATAGCCGTATCCAAAAAGTAGGCTGAAGCAATTCTCGATAGGAAGTGAAATGTCCATGACTCTTGAAATTGATTTTTTTTTTTTTTTTTTGTGTTTGTTTGTTTGTCTTGTCCCGAAGATTCCACTTTGCACTCGACGAAAGAAGTGTTCTCCTCTCTCGAGAGGGTATCAAAAGAACTTTTATTCAAATCTTTCGAAGCATTTTATTTACTGAGGATGGCATGAATTAACACCGAGAAGACCTAGGTGATTCAGAAAATTTCGCAGTGTGTCAGAATAATTTTTTCGAATTTTAATTCATGTTAAGTGGATATTACGACCCGGACAAGTGTTTGAGGCAGACAGTGATTCTTAGCTTTGGAGTATCTGGGGTATGTTGATGGATAAATATTCATGTTTGATTAAACTGAAAATCAATTGGTTATATTTGTGGAAGGCAGGCGACTGGGAGTGGACGGTGTAGACTTGTAAGAGTTAAAATTTTGTAAATTAAGTCTTAAACTTGGTGAGTATGAGCAGACATATTAGGCTAATTCATGGACGTGATGCGGAAATTAAAAAAAAGTAAATAAAACATTCAACTGAAGAAGATATAATAAAAATTTGAATAGAAGCTAAGAATGCTATGAGTGTAGTCAAGTCATGCAACCTCGAAAGCATAGTTTTGGGAGATGATGTCAGTTAGCTGCATCACCAAGATTTCAGTTAGATGAAGTAAACAAGTGATACCCGGAATTTGGGAAGAAACTTTGCTTTGCTTTGTTGTCATTAAGTTAACAGGAATTCCAGCACACTAGCAGGTCAAATAGATTAAATACATAATTAGACTGTCTTCGATACATAGCGCGTTCCCAACTATATAAAGATAAGAGACAGCACCTGGAAAAATCTAGTGGGTTGCAGGACGCCGGGGACACTGATTCCAATGGGCGAAAAGACGGTGAAATCTCACCACTAGCTGATGAAAGGATAGAGAACCTTATTAGTTCGAAGAAGATATGCTTTGTTATTTGGTTATTTGCACTGCAAAAATCCTTTGATGGTATTGTGCAAGTTCTGTTACAAAATGCTCAGAATAGGGCTAAGGAAAGATTTAGGGAAATCTTTAACTATTGCCTTAAGATAGGATACATACCATTGGCGTCGAAGCAGGGACACGCAACGGCGAAAGACTTCAGATACGTTAGCCTCCAGGGACAGACTAAGGAAAATCTTTAACTATTGTCTTAAGATAGGTTGCATACATACCATTGGTGTGGAAGCAAGGACATACAACGACGAAGGATTTCAGATTCATTAGTCTCTCGTCATTACTTCTCAAAACACTAGGGAGACTTCGCGATGCTTGAATCAGAAGTAAATGGAGGCTGAAGTCAACACGTTCCGAGGTATTTATTTCGTGGAAAACAGTGAACAGAAAAAAACTACACTAGGAAAATTAGCCACAGTGCAAAGACCAGCCAGTGTTGCCATCACTGGGACTCTACTACATAGAACAGTAGTGTAGGGCGTCGCTATCTTGTTCAGTAATTCCTACGTAGATAGATTTAGTGGTTCAAAAATAACTCAATTAGTTCCAAAAAGTGTCGTCTTTGTCCACATCTCTGATTCTCTGATTATTAGTAAGGTTTGGAATGGTCAGAAAGGTTTGTGTGTTGCTGGCTCTGGCTACTCGTAATACCAAACATCTGCAAATTAAGTAAACAAGAGTTTTCGTATTCCTGCGGTGAGTGGGTGCCAGGACAAGGAGACATTTCCAGAAACTTCAAGTTTGAAAAGGCACTACCGTCAGAATTCTACAAGATGATGAATACAATCATCAAAGTAAACCACAAATGCTAAAGTCTCAAGAACTGTCAAAACTCTAGAAAGATCTGGTCTAAGGTAGATTAAAAATGCTCTAATGGATTGGTTTTGCTAAAACGATTGCAGATCAGTACCGTCATCCGTGTCCTATAGGTCTAAACACTAACAGGCTAGGCATCTTTTCAAACGATTGCTGCAGGTACATTAAGGAGGAAACAATTTTCAATTTCCTTTGTACCTGGCTAGCTATGTCCAAAAGAAGACTGTTTCATCTGGACGTTAGAAACATCATCGGCTTTAACAGCAGCTCTGGCTGGTTTAATTAGCTCTCTAGGTGCTTAGAAAAACGATAGATTACGCGGCTTGACAATGGAGTATCTTTGGCTTAAGTATGTATGATCTGTACATAGGTGCAGACAGCCACCTTAATCTAGCCTAACAATTGTGAGCCCTACTTAGGAGCTCGCTGGTCTTATTATTGTGCATGTTAAAGCAGTTCGTTACAGCGTTACAGTGACCTTGAATCTACAGAACTTTTACTCTAAACTAACTGCCTAAGCAGGCAAGTTCGTGACGGTAACTTTCCAGAAGGTTTGGACGATGTTGTTGATTAAAAAAAAAACCTCTCTCAGGAAAGGCGAACCTATAACACTGTGACACTGCCCCAAAATTCCTATAGTACCGGCCTATCTGCCAATTTCCGAAACATAATCTTGTCATAGTAAGATGTGGCGGTATCTAATCGGGCTACAAGGGGATGGGATGAATCTATGACCTTGGTAGAGGCTTAACTATCCACAAGAATATTTGTATTTTGTTTGGCAGTTGGATCGCGTTTAAGTGCACGGTGGGCCTCGCCGATTGCCAGTAGATCCAAGACAAACCAGCGCCAGGATTTTCATATATTGAAAACTTCTGCAACTGCAGCTCATTTTTGAACCGTCAGTGCAGTGCCAAATCTGAATCTTTCTCTAGTTCACCGTTTTCCATTCCGCTTTGGTTGATAAACCTATTGCGGAAGCTTTCCTAAAGTTCAACTTGGGGTACCCAGTTAAAAATATTGCTATGACCCTAAGGCTTAGGAGCCAAATAACTGGATTCTTTAAGACTGGCTGCCCCGCACATGGTGCTTTTAATGTATAGGTCGATGCAGGTGCATAACTAGAACACCCAACGGACCAAATCGCAGAGCTCTTATTATGCTTATACCAGTCATTCTTTGCTGAGTTTACTGAAATTGTAATACTAACTTAACGTTAGCGACTAGATATGAAGATATGAAGTACATATGTCACGGAATAGTAAAAAAGTGGCCGAAAATATTTAGGAAAGTTACTTTTCCAGTAACCTAAAGGAAGTAGGGCTCACAAGTCATAATGAAATCTTTAAATTTTGGAGTGAAATCAAGTGGAAGACGTTTAGGTTCCTATACCTTTATGGAACTTTCCCAGGGATTATGATAAACCCGTTATGGCGTCTAGTGCTTTATGATAGGATAGCTTCTAAACCCTGTTTGTATGTTCAAATATTAGACAATGCTATTAGTAAACCATTGAAGCATTAAATTGAAAGATATTCACTTTTAGTTCAATGAAACTCGTAAATACTCGCAACGATTCGCTTTCGTGCGTCTATGTCATGGTGCTTTTTATGGAAACCCCCTCTCTACGTTATTAATAAATCTTATGATTGAATTCCATTCTTGTATCTAAAAATGACAAATCATAGTCATGCATACCACATCTTTCTTATTAGCGTTTGTTACCAATGGTAAAACTTTCGTCAAAATACTGTGCTGACGCCAGTCATACGTAGGTATATTGATTTCAAATCATAGTCATGAAGACCACATATTTCCTATTAGCGTTTGTTATCAATGGTAAAACTTTCGTCAAGATTGTGTGCTGACGCCAGTCATACGTACACATACAATACATTTCAAGAAATTAGTTTCCTCTTCTTGGAAACTAGGAATTAGCTTTATTAGCAAAAGTATCATATATCTCAACTTTCATTTCCAATCTTTCTACAGAGTTCCCCTCTATCAACAAACAAAAGTGCCAGCATTTCGGTATCAAATGTCAAATGTCTTTCTTTACCTCTTTGTCTACCGAACCCGGTTAACATTTAAAAACTGTAGTTAATTGTTATCAAACCGCACTGTAACATTTGACCCTCCGGGCAAATCAAATTTGAGTACCAACCAAAAAAAAAGACCAAACAAATAAGATATAATTTTAATGAATTCATCGCGAACGTTAGCTACAAAATCGAAAAGAAAGTGAGCACAGCAGCAGGCCACAAAAGAGGCAACAGACAGAGAGTGCCAAAAGCGGCGCAACGCGCTTCACGCTAAATTATAAAATAAAATAAAAACATAAACGAATACATAATTCGTATCTCGCATACTAAAAGACAAGATTACGCAAGGGACTACCACCATGCCATGCCTACTGTATAACTTTGTATCTACTAGCTATACCTGTTGTTGCTGTACAAATTGTTTTTGTATTCCAATGCAGTATCCACAAGTTAAGTTTCGAGGCTCTCGGGGTAAAGCAACTAAATTCCAATGCTTTTAACCCAGTTAACTGATTATGAACGAACGCAGCGGTGCTCGGTTCGTATTTTAGTGTTGCGAAAGTGGTAGTGGTCAGTTTCAGCAGCGCAGCCTTTCCGGCGTGTGGGCTATTTTAAATAGACCACGACCAATGCCTTCACTACATGGAGTTGTTGTAAACTATTTGGTTATACCAAACAGAGGCAGAGAGTAAAAGACCTACAGTGAGGCAAATATGCGTTTACTTCGTATGTTATCGGTAGATATCAATCGGTTGAAGAGAGCAAAAAAAAAAGAAAAAGAAAATGGGAACATGATCAGCAGGCATTATGTCCATAGAACCATAGCCTGATTATTTTGTAATATTAAATGGTGTGTCCGAGTAGCCATGCGAATGCTATTATACAAGAGTAAAAGCTAATTTGTTGCCTAAATTTGGATCAAATTTATTGGAGCGAACGGTCTATGACTTTACAAGAGAAAGGATTTTTTGTTCTTTGGTTACTTGGAATCATTCAAAGGCGACTAGAGTGGGAGTGGTCATTTTGAAATTATTTAGGAATTTCTAATAATAATGCTTGCTACGGGGTTAGATTCGGAAAACAATAGCTGCAGGGTATCACGAATGTGCGGACTTTGTCAACGGATCACGAGTAAACAAAAGAGTTGACCAGCGAACATGCATATTTAATTTCGTAGAAGACTCGGCTGTAAGAAAGAAAATTAAATTGTTTCCCTTGTACTTAGTGGGAGAGATAGTTAATAAATCATAGCAGTGAACTATTGTGGAAACATTCTTGAAAACATCAATAAAAGTCCTTAAAACTTGTGGCACTCGGCTGTAAGAAAGAAATATTTTTTTCGGCAGATTGAATCGATATACATCGACTATTGCACTGCTATACACGGTTAGAGGTATATTGCGGAAATGTGTTGTTTTGTTGTCCATCCACCAAGTTGCTAGGTGCCATGGATTGAATCATTACATTTTTTCGAAAAGGCTTTACTCCTATTTCAGTCCGACAAGTTTCTGAAGTTGTGATTCGTTGTTTAAATTATTTGAAGGTCGCATCTATTCGTTGTAGAAGATCAATTTCAGAGATACACAATTTCAGTGGCATTTTGTAAATAAAATCTCATTGTCGTAGTTGTCTCTGGTATATCTTATTCGATTTTGTTGGAATGCATACATCACTTGTTTGTGATCTGTTTGGATAGTGGAGTGTCCACCATAGAGGAAATGTTTGAAGAGTTTTATTTTCTATGAGATATATGTCCAGCGACTACGCAATTTGGGATTTATCGTTGACAATGAAGATTTGATGTTTGTTTAGGATGTATTATTAAGCGAACTGCGTGTTTCAGTTGCAGCCGAGTAGATGAAGAGAATGTGTGGTCACGTCCCAGTCTACGAGTAAGTTGTATTTTGTGCTATCTGGAAATTTATTCGAATGATAAGTTTCAGTTTGATTGTGGGACAGCAATCAAAATAATGCCTTCGATCAAGGAGAGTATATTTAATAAATAAAAATCACTATCTTTTTCTACTCTGGGAAATCTGATGAAAACATTTGTGAGCTTGTAGTGGGACTGCTGCAAATTTCAATGGCATGCATATTAACCATTCAATTTCAGAGCACAATTTCCCTCACATGGTCTTATTCTTACACTTTTTTTTTTTGTCAAAACTAGGACCAAAATTAAGACCAACACTGAGTCTTTAATACCAACACCAAGCTTAAGAGTGCAAGTATAAACTGAAAGTTTCGGAATTTAGGGTCTTGATAGTGGAATACATTGTAGTCTAGGCATTAGTCCTTCATTTGAACATAACTAGACGGAAGCGGTTGGATATGGAAAACACAACGTCTATAGTCAGCTAAGCGTCGCCCATGGGTAACCACAATACCGTGCTCAAATATATAATAGAAAATTACGGATACTTCTGTGGACTTTTGTAATGTCAGCCCACTTGTCATTGGAGGCACTCTGTTTGAGCACAAGAAATTCCACAAAATCAGTTACTTCTTTTGCTCGTCCCTCGCTTAAGAAGTTGCATCTTAAATGTCTAAAACAATAGCGGAATGGCATCACATCACAGGTTTCGGGATCCCGTATTAACGATGGATATTATGAAAAAAGAACATGTCATGTTCGTCGTCCCAGATTTTGTTTTTCCTAAGCCAACACATCTATTTCATTGCATCCTCCTCACGGTTAAATTCATCAAAATTTTCAAAGCTTTTAGAGTGGTGCCAGGAGTAGTATGTAAATAACTGAAAATTGGTCTGGTTATCGCTATATGCAGCCAATGTACTACAGTAGATCTCAGACCCTATGATTTGCCTAAAGCTCTACAGTTCTGCAGCTCTGCAAGAAAGTTCTGAGAGCCCAAGTCGACTTCAGCTAAACGTGTTTGTTATACGAGTATATCAATTTGTTAACGACCATCTCGATCGACGGCCAGCTCATGTAGCACCATTATCGATTTTATCCAAGATGGCATGCCTTTGATTGCAGATCACTCTCAAGCATTTTCTGATACTAATACATAAACATCATCGGCATAGGCTTGGATGTGTAGCCCCAAATGTTGGACCATCGCGAAAAGTGAATCGACAAACCATCATAGCAGAGGCGAAAGAACTCTACCTTCCGGGCAGCCTCTCCTCAACCTCAACCATTACCCTACCATCCCAAATACTTTCTGCAGTTAGCAGCCTTTATTGCAGCATGAAATACATCGATCTGAGGATGGTTTCATCTACTCCGTGCCTTTTGACATCTATATCAACGAACACACCAAGAGTATAGTTCCCATATCCATCGCATTCTCGATCCTGTAGACAAGGTCGCGATGGGCAGATTCACTGGATCTACCACTCTGAGAGTCTCGTTGATGTTGTCTCTTCGGTCATTATTCAGAAGATAATATTTCAGTTGAGTCTTATGGGCTAGTTAACTCCTTTTGGGTTACTTTGCAATCTAGAAAGTACATCGCGAGTAGTGTAGAAACCGTCAGACTTTCGAGGTAAATCCAATTTGGCTGCGTTGTCCCACTCTTCACACAGCCTGGCGGTTACCTTCATTTCCATCAACGCTCCACAAAATTTTCTATAATAGTTCAGATTTCCACTCTCTTGTATTCTTTCTACACAGACTGATAGCAAGTACAGCCATCGTCCTTTCGACTTTAAGTGTTCTATACAAAAGTATCCTGGACTATTCTATGAGCTTCTAAAGTTCAGTACTTCTCCTGCTTGATCTCAATCAAAGTTTTGCTCGATTTTAGAGCTTTCCTTTCGATCGAGTTTAAGGTCCTAAGTTTAAGTTTAAGACTCCATTAGAATACACCACTTAGCGCGAATAAAAGCAAATCAAACGTCACCGATCACCACCAAAAAAAGATAATGGTCATAGTATGCAGCCTTGTTGGACACCATGTTAGCTTAACAAAATGCATTACTTGCAGCTGCCAATTATATTCTTAAAGTGAAGTTCTTTGTTTTAGCTGAATACCTTTCTCTTCCTTTCCCTTTACCCTCCTGCATTTCACCTATAATTGTAGATACTTACGGATATTTCATATTAAAATATGTTATTAGGCTAATTGCTTGCACAACCGCTAAAGAAGCTCATGTTACTCCCTCGTGCAGACAAGGTTTTCTTTTTTTTTTTGCTGCTCGTTCGTATTACATGTTCGCCAACAGGAAGCAAACTAAGGTCCAGTTTAGATATCTGGTTTGAAGTCTTTTGCTCTTTTTTTTCGCTTTTGGCGCGTAAAAGTTGTCTACTCAGATGCTAGAGGAAAACATTGTTCCCCTTGCTTTTCTTGTGTTTTTAGGTCTGGTCTTGTCTTAAAGGAATTCTATACCACAGTTCCTCATACTTTCGTTCGTGCATGTCGAAGAAATGACTTAATCGATGTCGACTGGTTGATACACAAAAGGGGCACCCTTTACCCTGCGAATAAGAAAAAAAGAAGCCAAAGTGCTGTGTATTGCACAATTAAACTTGTTTTTTTTTCTGCATCCCGCACATTCGAAACTGTTTCGATAGTTGCTGTGAGCCACTCTTGGTGTGCCATAGCCTTTGCTTAAGTTTTCTTCGACGGTTTTTTTTTTTTTTTTTCTCTTGAACCAGGTGAACTAGGTGAGATACAGATGCAGATAGATAGATACACATGCGAGTATATGCCATTCTCTGTATGTCAGACGGTGCAGACGGAAACTCGTGAAAACAACTTTCATTTTCCATTTGCACACAGACACACAGACAGAGGGCGAACTGGATGGCTGGCTATCTGACTGGCTGTGCAACGCTTGATCGGGTTGTGATTGGGACGGTTCTTGCTCCTCGCGCGAGGAAAATTGGGTTTCCCTCAGTCCGCGCACGGATGGCTATGGTGGGAGGAAGTGGTTTTGCAGTGATGGATGATGCATGGGAGTCGTATCGTATCCCATTCAGGTCTGGGCCATGTACTTTACTGTGAACAGCTGGGACTCGCAGAAAGTATCTACTCTTATACCATGCAGCACATTGTTGCTCAATCGTATCCAAAACAACAAAATGTTTCGCCAAAAGTTTTATTATGGGAACAAGACACAAATCAAAGAGACAATGTGCGGTTTTCCATTACCTCACCGTATCATTTCCATTGAAAGTAGGGGCGCTCGCGACACATAAAGGAGGAGCAAAAAAAAAAAAAAAAGGGAACAATGTCTTAGTTTTTCCATTATGGAAGCCAGACAATGAATGAGGACAGCTGGGGGTTCCTTTATTTCCCTTAAAATATTCCAGCTGTGGGCTATATGGATAAGTTACCATTATCATACTGTTGAGGTAATAAGTCGTCTCGTATAAGTGACGCTGTATAAAGCTATATAGTGCAGCTGTTGAAAGACAGGAAACTGTGCAAAAAAAAACGTCGTGTAACTAGGTTGTCCTCTGATGTTGTTTGATGTCAGTCGGTTGATGTGATTACGAAAATCTGTTGTCAATTTTCATCGCCTTGAGGGAGAATCGCTTGGGAAAATGACATAAAGTTGATAGAAAGAGTCAATCAGGAGGCGGACTGTTGATGGGTGGAACGTGATGGCTGAAGTGATTTGTTTATGTTGACATTTAACTTTTTAGACCGCGCAATGTGAAAGGAAAAGTTTAGCTGCTAGAGACGACAAAGGGCTATGTAATTAGGTAACTTCGCGGGGAATATTATAATGGATGATTGACTTTTTCTCTTGGTGTACGAGTATTATGTGGGAAAAATCTTTGGACTGTGTTTGAGATGAAATAAACGCTAATGATGGGTTATCTATGGAGACAAGAGCATCGACACATTATCCATTGTCTTCCATAGGGTGATTGACGGCTACCTAACAAGTAGATTGGGATTCAAAGCAAGAAAAAAGAGTTCTTGAGTACAGGGGTCTGCGAAAGAATTTTCCAAATGGAATCAATGCCGGCATCTACAATTCTAATCAAGTCAAAGAACTTAGCGAACACTTTATATGAGCTAACTTAACATATTTTAATGACTGTAAAGACTTCCAAGACTGAGTTAGGATTTTTAAAGAGAGTGGATAGACCAACAGAAGCGCTGGCATTGAGACATTTTTGATTGTCGCTTTTCTTGACAAAGAAACCATTCAATTGCACTTCTTTTAAGTTCTTTAACATGGCTCTAAATGAAATGAACCTATCCACACTGGCGTTTGTAATTCATAAGGTGGATTATGTCCATGCTTAATGGGAGAATAATCCAAAGCAGTATGCAGGCTGTCCTCAGCGAGGGGTTCTCTCATATCTCCTTTGGTCAGGCCTAGTTAATATCTGGCTTCAGTCCTTAAATAGGTACGTCATCGACACTATATACAACCATTGGCAGTGGTAACTTTAAAAACACTTTTCGGCGATGCTGCAGTTTAAACTTTTCATGAGCAGATATGGTGCCCAAGGAAGAGACCAAGTGCTGAAAGATGTGTAGAAGCTTGATGTATGAAATGGGGCTGATCGCTAAAGATCAGAACAGTAGGGACTTGAAGAAGATGCAAATATTGAAGTAAGCGTCGTCGGTTCTGATTTTGTTGAAAATTCTTTTCTTTTTAAAAAAAAATCAGATTTAAATTCAAAAGGATTAAGCATTGCCTTTCTTATTTGTTTCCCTCTGCCTACAGGTACATCTCCAAAATAATAAAATGTCCCGGATTGAGGCTATGCAAATATGACCACCCCACCCACACATACTTACTATAATGGAAGATTAAAATGAATTAGGCACAATAGATATTCCCCTCAAGGAAGACTGGGAGCATTACAAATCCCTTCTACGGCAATATGACCTCGTATACGAATCGAATTATGTTAATTCCTCAAATTCAACAAGGTGGTTGTAGCAGATGGGTTACCTGGCAAAATATATATTCAAAGCTACAAATCATCAACAAAACATGGTCTGATGGAAGTATGCATGATAAATGGAACCACATTTTTTGCCCGATCCTCAAAAAAAAGGAGGTCTTCTGAAGTGCACCAACTACAGATGCATCAGGCTCCTCAACATTGTGTATTCATTTTATTATATACACGCCTCAAACTTATTCTCAACAATCTGATTGGCCCATAGCTATGTGAATTTAGGCTAGGAAAGTCTACCCCCACATGCCAAGTATTCATATTGTGGCAGATCTTAAGGAAACCTCGGAGCTCCAAATCGATACTCAGGCCAAACTCATTCGTCTATGCATGATGATGATGATGGCAAATGCATAGATACCTCTTCCTCAAAGGCAGTGATAACATGACCGATACGCTGTGATTCCTTCATCATACTAGAACTCTCAAGCCACCTTTAGAAGCACTAATTTCATGACATTGGTAAACTCGTACATAATTGGAACAACTTAGCAGGCTGTTAGTGCTGCGTTCTTGAGCACGAATATTAGGGCTGAAAAATCGAAGACGGATTTAGTGCAAACAACAGCATATTGAACCATAGACTAGGTGCTACTTTCTTTCACTCCAAGTACCACTCTGCAAAAAGAGGCCTCTTAAGAGGAACGTCTCTGTAGCTAGTTTCTATTTCAATCACGCAAAACAGCAACCATCTGATGTACGAGTACCTTCAGTCCCCCTTTAAATAATTTTTGATCAACGAAAAATGACGATAGAGGGTAGAAAGTTAAAAGTTTGAGTTGGAAAGCCAACGCCCCATCATTTACTGGGGCCTCTTGAAACATGCATTCACATATTCAAAATGACGTATATATGTACGTCACTTGGACCGTGCTAATTGGGAACAATGGTTTCCTTACCCAAAGGTAGACTGTTTTGAAGAGTTCGGCACTTCCGAATCTGCTTTGCGTTCAAATTTAACTACAACTTGTCCTCCTAAACAGGAGACGACGACTACCGCAAGTACCTACGTAGGAGCTCCGAGTCACACCTCTAACTTTACTGCGACAATCCTTCATTTTGAAGTATTTCTTAGTTCATTTGAAATAAGAAAGAAAGCAGAGGAAGGAAGCGGGGACTTAGGTCGAGAATTTGTACCCAAAGAGTCTCGATAGTGCTAGCTTTGACGTTCTTCTTACCTTATCCATGCATTGCGTCTTTCATTCGACTTGCTGGATAACGGCAAATACTGCATACTACATTGCAGGAAGCAACCCTATCTAACTGTGGGAGATCCTCACAGTCATGTTATTGTTCTCCGTACTATCAGATGTCTTAAGTCTTTAGAATAAGTACAATAGAAGATACGGACTTAGGCGGAGGCAAAGGGCTTTGCATAGCTGATCGAGGAGGCACACAATGTTCCTGGTGCTAAAGAAGAACATAAGGTTACCAATGCGTGTTCAATGGTCTTTGCAGCCTGAAGCAATACTGTCTTAAAGGATCTTGTAGCTAGGTCATCGAGGTGACGCACAGATATGACAGGTGATATACCAGACAGCTCTTTTGTATCATTAAGTCTTCTAACGAGACTGTCTTTTTTTCTTGAATTCTTTAGGGAACATAGAGAACATTTTTTTAAGTGATTAACTTCCAGTGAAAATCAAAAATTTAGGCATTATCTTAGGCGCTGCATCCTTTCGAATCATTGATTGAAGAAGGCAAATAACCCATTGCACCTTGAAGCACCTTTTAACCAAATTTGTGTGGAAATTCTTCAGTGGAATATCTCAAAAGAAGGTGCCAATCGATGATTATTAAAAATGACCGAAGTTGACTTAGGTTAGGTTAGGTTAGGTTTGATGGGTTGACCTGGAGGGTGAAAGATATACCGAAGTTGACTTACAGACCTGCTTATCTCAAGACCACGTCCTAAGTATCTGCCATCTTCCACAAGAGAAAAATGATTTATTTCACAATTAACTTTGCCTAGGGTCCACGAAAATCATAATACGCCCATGACGGCAAAATAAATTGTATGTTGTTATGAAAAAAGGCCACTCAACACCTGCGACTTGGACGAAACATAAGAAAACGCCTACAATTCTTAGGTAGTTAAGGACTTCATTTAAGCTTTGCTGTGAGCTCTAAAAATAATTCCAGCCCAGAGATCAAGAGGAGAATCATTCTTGCAATACCACTGCTTCTTTGAGTTTCGAAGGCAATTGAGTAGTAAAGCACAACTACGAGTATATATTCAACAAAACAGAAAACCCATGATGGATATTTTGAAAGACAATATTTTCGAATGATATTTGGTACGGCGGTGTACGAGGAATCTTCAAATCCATTCCGAAAGGACTGAAATGCATTCAACACACACAAATGTAAATGGATCTTAACAAATTTGATGTTGAACTCTGGAGACGGATATATAAGGATCGATCTGACTCGAGACGCTTGTTGGTTGAGTTCCAGGTCCACCCCGAAGTTTAGCGCAAGAGCAAAAGAAAGTGTCATATTATTTTCTATCTCTACGATATCAAAAGTCCAAATTCATTTCATCGTAGTAATAATGTGCTCACCTCCTCAAAGATTTTCTAATTATTTAGGCCTTCAATTACCTTATATAATTTATCCTTTTGATACCAGACATCCTCCTCCTCTTCTTGTTGACTAAAAGTCTGATCCAAATTCAGATCATCTCTAGACCTGGATAAAATCTTCCTTCGCGACACCATTTTCTTGTCTTTCTGTAACAAAATTAAAAAAAAAAAATAAAAAATCGTTAATATAAATTTAAGAATCAAATTTATTGTTATGATGGCGATAACAGTCCTAAAATTTATGTGCTTTCAGTTTCACTCGTAAGAAACATTTCACAGGTGCGCCGCCAAAGAACGTGCTTAAAGCACGCACACATTTAGCTGACATCTTGATCTGATGCACTTCCCTTCCTTATAAAAACGGTTCCAAACAATAAACCCACATTTAAAGCAAAAATAAGACTCGTGCACTGTCATAAAGTTGAATGCATCAGAACAGTTGTAACACCAACGTTAGCCCAAAAAGATTTCAATCTTTGATCAGAATTTCTCTGACATGGGTCCAAAGAACAACATTCAGGAAACATTCTCATGGCACCTGTGTGTAATTTGATTGGAGATTTGTACTCCTTTTGAAACGGTTCTCAAGGCATTATCACTAATGATCGGCCTTCTTTTTTTTTCTGGGGGGAGGGCGGAGGAGAATAATTCCCTCATCATTGAGTGCAAATTAAATTTTATTAACGCTACTGGGGGTTGTTGAACTTGATGGGCGTGCGGGCGTTATGAATACGTGAACATAAAAATTCCTTTAGAAATTTATTCACCATGACAGGTGCTCAATTTGACGTTAATTGTTGCATTTATTGTCCGACGTTGTTGATGACTTTGGTAGACGTGTGCACTGTCATGTTAGACATTAAACTTAACAGGATCCTGCAATAAGGATGAACTGAAGTGTATTCGTCTTTGGTGTGTAGATGCACGTGCGTGGGATTGATATTACTATGAAGTGACACTCTAAACTGGGGTTGTTCAACTTTTTTCAAGAAAAGAGAGCGAGACAACAAGAGAAAGCGAGAGAGAGAGTAATTGAAGATTAATGTGGCGCCGGTGTGAGTTTGATTTATGGAATGATTAATAGGTTTTCGTGTGTCGATTGATTTATTACCCTTTGATGCTGTAACAATGGTGTTGAAGAACATTTTCGGTAAGTGATTTTTAGTATATTTCTTAGGTACGTGGTAGCCAACAAATGTGACCGTTATAAATGGGGAGAGCCAGCACGCTTCCATTGAATATACGGAATGTTAGAATTTTTGCACAAAAAGAATGCCTATCCAACGCCTGAGCTGTCTGAAGAGAATCATCAATCTGTAGGCCTTTGAAGCAAAGGTATTTTGCCAAAGGGAATTGGCAACGGTACCTGTCATTTGTGGAGTTTTTGGTAGATTAACTATTTCGAATCCACTTAGATTAACTACGCTATTTGGAAGCGATGGAGAGTGATGGTTTTTTGTGCAATTGCTACAAATTACCCTATGGCGGCTGCCTGAGAAAGTATGGCAATGTCAAGCCAGACTTGTGGAAGATAAAATTCTGAGAAAATTCTATTGAGATGAACAGGAGAATTCTTTTGAGAAGCTAAACATTTGCATCGCTTTTCCTCATAACAGTGTTGGCTTTTAAGAGTAATGAAAGTAACAATTGAAAGATCCTTACTTGGCCAAATTGGACTTTAATATCTTCAGAATTCATACTTACGAGCATAGTTAAGCTGTAATAAAATTCGTATAGCCAGTTTCTTAGATACCTAAGTAGTTAGCCAATAAACCCACTTGAAATATTGATTAAAGATAGACTTAGGGAGGGAAGAAATTGTACTGTGTCTACCATAAGCACTCTATATTGCAAAATAATCCATTGACCACTGAAGAAACACGTAGTTAAATTTCTAAGTAGTCTTGAGGAAGCAAACAATTTTGGCTAGATGTTGAGAGTGAATTGAATGCATTCCATCACATGGACATTTGATCCGTCCAACACATTTCATGTTCCATGTATTTTTAAATCTGTCTGTAAAGTGCGATTGTATGCTGGTGAATATAGGTAATTCCACTTTGATAAAATATTGAATACTTTTTCTCCTAGGGTCTCCGATACACTTAAACCAAAAGTTAGGTTCATAGTGATGCCACAAAGAGTACCGGATTACCAGGGCTCATTACATTCTCTTCAAGTCCTTTCTAGGTCAGATCTGCCTTGACGAAAGACAAGTACTGTCAACTGCTAGTTGCTATCCTTCTGTCTTCAGTATCAAGGTGGAACTTTATCGATTCTTTGTCAGGTCATCCTGGAACTTGAATCGCATCATCAGTGAATCCAAGGCTTTTATCGTTGCCTGGCTATCTAAGTATAGTACAACAGCGCTACACTCTAATACACTAATTGAAAAACTAACTTCAGCTTCTTGGACTGCCATCATTTTTGACTGAAATACACTACAATGATCCGACAGTTGTCTGGTAATGTTTACATCAGGTGCACTAGAGAAGATACTTGCCCCGAAACAATACGCTGTTTTAGATCTATCTATGTATATATCTATTGCAGAATTATTAAAACCGCCGCTGATTTCTAAACGCGTCTACATTGAATTCTGGTCTTGTATTTGATTATATTTAGGAATAGAGTGGCCTGTATTAGCGTTAGCTAACTGTGAGGAATCCCTAAGCCGTAATGCTACTTTATTTGCAACTTGCCTCCCATAAATATCAATAGGAATCAAGTGAAACATTGTCTCCAGAGCAGCGGTGCGAGTTGTTTTTAAGACACCCGTTGTACAAATGCATGATAACCTCTAAGATAAGTGTTACTTTTCTTGTTCAGTGCCATCTACCTTACTCTGTACATAAAGATGTGTCTCACAATTGCCGTATAATTCCAGTGGACTACTTTAAGCTAAAGGCCCCATTTCAGGCCTAAAGCTTCTTCGACAGGAATACACGGCAACCGAGACCTTCCTGACAAGACCCTGTATATTCTGTTTCTAACTGAGTTCGAAATTTGATTAAAACTT
Organism: Pocota personata; assembly: GCA_963082735.1. Taxonomy (NCBI): domain Eukaryota; kingdom Metazoa; phylum Arthropoda; class Insecta; order Diptera; family Syrphidae; genus Pocota; species Pocota personata. The sequence goes on from OY720430.1 coordinate 191,213,150, forward strand.
GGTCAATAGATTCCAAAAAATGGGTATTCAAAGAAAAATGATTGCTTTTGCAGTCAGTTTGGCATTTCTGTTAGGCTAATCAGGTCACTAACTTTTAAAGCTTTCATTAGGACATCAAATAGCTCTATAAATCGGCAGTTTAAGTTTTTTTCTTATTAAAAGGGAAATTTCTAAATTACAGAGTACTCAGACTCTTAGATATCTCGAAACAAAGCATCTCCTTAATGACCGGCAGTTTGATTTCAGGCAATAGCGTTCCACAGGGGACCTAATGGTATACCTGTCCGAAAAATGGAACCAATGAATTCATCACCAAGGTGTATGTAAAGTAGTTGATCTCGATATATCCAAAGCTTTTGATAGAGTGTGGCTTAGCGCTCTCATATATAAGCTTCAATCTTATGGTGTTGGTGGTGTCTTTTCAAAATGGATTGCCAGCTTTTTAAGTAGTCGATCAATACTTCCTGCTCAACTAATGCTGGTGTACCCCAGGGTTCAGTCCTCTCTCCGACCCTATTTCTAATATTTATCAACGACCTTCTCCCTCTTTTACTCGCAATCCAATCCATTCCTTTGCAGATGACAGCACCCTTGACTTATCGACTCCACGACTAAGGCCCCAAGTTGTGACAACGAATGTTTACCGAACTCAACTCTGATATTAATGCAATTATTAATTGAGGTGTGAAAACCCTAGTTGAGTTCAACGCGACAAAAACTCAATGGTATCTCCTGTCCCTTAAGCGAGATACTAACGTAGGCCAACTCAAAATGAACGGCGATGATGTTGATGAATCTAGTGGTTTGTCAATGCTTGGCATGCATGTTACCTCAGACTTTCGTTGGAATCAGCAGATAGCAGATGCTTCTAAAACTGGATTTCTCAAAAGATGTAAACGATTTTTCACTCCCATAGACTTGGCTGCAATCTATAAGGCTTACATCAGTCCGAGACTTGAATATAATTCTATAGTCATGTCCCTCCAGTTCATCCGTTCAATCACAATACATGTATGGCAACTTCCGCACACCCTAATACATTAAACTCTGCTTTCGGGCGCACTGTGAAATTCCAAATTTTAACCACTCCATATGAATGTGGAATAACTTGCCTTTCTCAATATTTCCAGATACTTATAATCTTTAAGGCTTCAAAATTACCGCGCATGGTCACCTCACACTCTATCTTTTCCTCTCTAATCCTTGATTCTCCCCTATACCCCTTCCCCTGTCTCCATCACTGGGTTAATAAAGTTTAAAGGACACAGTCCTAAGTGATGCAGAATATTTAAGAAAATAAAATTGATTGATTGAGTAGTGTTATGGTTGTGGTTGGAGAAACTTAGATTTTATTCGTTTCTCTTTTATGCTAGGGTCGCTATGGTTGTTGTTCCACCCGCTAGGGCTCGAATCTGCACAGCTTGGGTCACAAGCAAGCACACTACCCACTACACCATAGCCAGCCTACAAAGTCCACGTAATTTTAGTAAAATTTGCAGAAAATTAAAAAATAGAAACAACTTTTGGGTCAAATGGGACCAGCAATATATTTATCTCCCGGGTTTGTTTCAAACATATTCGGCAGCGGATAAACGACTCTGGATATCTGGTATAAAATTTATAAAACTGGACAATCCAAAGTCAAGATTTTATACCAGTATTTTCACCAAAGCTCTTTTCGAAGAACCTGGGGTACATTTCTGTATATCTTTTCTGGTCATAAAAGTTTCTCATATGACGCATCTCTAGTATTTAGTTTAGCAAACATATCAGATGCAATAAGGCCTTTGAAATAAGTTTCTTAAAAATTTACCTTCCTTATGCCAGATAATAGTAAAATGTAACCTCGATCCTTTCCATAAAAAAAATAAGTAATAGGCGCAATAAAAATGCCCTGAAATCGGTTTAGCCATTCTCAAGTTGTATGATACAAAAGCAAGCTGAGAGTTTAAACATTCAAAAATATGAAAAGAGTTTATTTTATTTATTATTAAGGGAAGTCGTGTCTTGGCTAAAGAAAATAGTGAAATCAATCCGCATTTTTTTGACAGCCAAGCAGCAATCGAATCCTTGGAAACATTCTCCATAAATTTTCTAACAGCTCTAGACTGCCCAACGTCTCTTATAGAGATGGCGGAGCAGTTCAATATTCACCTAATTTGGGTGCCAGGGCACAGGAAAATTCCAGGGAATTGTAAGGCTGACGAACTTGCTAGACATGGAACTACAATGCCCATCTTTCCAGACAAAAGTTCACTGGGTATGCCGATAGCTACATACAAACTCAAATTAAAGGTGAATACTATTGAAAGGACAAATTCTAGGTGGACAAGTGGTACAACGTCTCTAGCGGCAAAATAGATTTGGCCTAAGCTGGATCTGAAACACTCTAAGAATTTGATTTCTCTCAGTAGATTGCATATCAGCGCTGTAATTGGTGTCATTACTGGGCACTCTCTAATAGGCAAGCATGCAACAAGGCTCGATGTATTTTCAAATGATTTCTGAAGAAGTTCCATGGACAAGGAGGAGGAGGAGACTATTCTGCACCTGTACCTGTACCTGCCCAGCTCTCTCCCAAAGAAGGAAACTCCACTTAGGAGCCTTCTGTTTCAATGACCTAAATGATCTGAGTAATATTGATGTTAGAGACCTTCTACACTTCATCAGAAGCTCCAAATGGTTCAATGAGTAGGCTAGAGACCGCTTTCCAAATCCACGTGGTATCACAGTAGACCTATTATTTGTCTAAGTGTGTTGGCTTTTAGCTGACAGCCGCCTCGACATAACCTAATCTAGTAAGCACGAAATTTTAAAGGTATAGATACGCTGGACATATTCCAGTATACTGAAGAAAACTACATCAAAATCGGTCAGGTGGTTTTTGAGTTATAAACGACCAGACGCAGACAGCATACGAGGAAACTTTTGCAATTTGAATAATAAGTAGAGAGAGTAATAGACAAGAGTTGCCTTCAACGACAACGTAAAGCACATGATAGGATCAACAATTTTGTTGACTTGAAGTCGATGTCACAAAATTGTACTACGACTTATTTCAAATAATGCAAAGATACATATGCATCAGAATTTCTTTGAATTCCGGTTATTACCAAACCAGTAAAGATGAACAAAGTTTTGCTTAAGTAATAATTCAAAATAATTACATATTTATATTGTTTGACTGTTTCAATAAATTATCATCCGTATCCTATATAATGCAAACCTGTGGTTTATAAATGCTAGTACTAGATAGTAATTTGTAGTGTCGAACATAAATATCATGAAATTTGTGAGTTGAAGGCTGATTTCCACCATAAACATGAAAAAAAAACTGTATTCCTTCGTTCGCTAAATACATCATTAACAACATCAATTGTCTTTGACGTTTGAACTATAGGGGCATTTACCGGCAGATGGGGTGACATTGGGTCGGTCAATGCATTGAATAAGATCGAATAAAATAATTTATTAGTTAATGAAGTATAAATTGAGCCATTAATATTTTTATGACTTTAACTCTCAAAATTAGAAAATGCCTTATGACGACAAAAAAAAAAATACTTAAACATATGCTTAAAGATGCATTATATGTTATGGAGAGTATTTATTCTATTTTACATAAGGCTGTTTACTACGCCCAATCGGTTTAAAACACTGCTTCCAATTTTAAATTTATTCAGTCCTCCTCGAATGCAATATTTCCATTTACACACACTTATTCATTTTTTGCAAATAAATGTTAAATAAATTCCAATCGTGATAGAATTGATTTTATTCTTTCAATTAAATAAGAGACAACAGTAAATAAATGCGCCGCATAATCATTTTTCAATACCAATACGATTAATTCGAAACTCGATTCAAGTTCGCTGTTCAACTCTTTTGTTTTGCATTAGATCGCGCAAACACACTCAAACCGCAACGAATAAGTTATAATGCCGTATTACTTCTAAATTAATGCTAAAATTAAAACAAATTATAGTGCTGAAAAAAAAAAATGTGTTCAGTGCATCGGAAGAGGGGTAGGTACCACTTTGCGCAACTTGTTTTCTAACGTTCCACATGGGAAGATGGTACGATGTCCATAAATTAGAAATTGTATTTGTTTTGCCCGAAAAAGAGGTGTTGTAATATAATTTCTTTTTTTTTTTTTTAGTTAGAGACATTAATTTATGTAAATTAGAGAGAGCTGAACAAATTTTTATTTTCTTCTCGCTTTTTTTTTTGAAGAAGAGGAGGGAATGCGTCAGAAATTGAAATTGTTTTCTTAATGACAACAAGTGTTGAAGGTTTTATTATCGGTTTGGCTTTCTTCTGAAGTTCTTAGGGATTGTGAATAAGATATAACAATGAATCTTCACACATTCAGTTGAAAGATAACAATCTGAAGCGCGTCTTTGAGTCATTTTGAATATCTTTTTCAGAACTTGAGGACAAAAGGCTCTCTGCACAAAGTACATATCTACCAATTCGCATAAATTAAGATATTTTCTTCTTGCAGACGCGCAATCCTTGGAATTTTTTTTTTTTGTTCTTTCTGCTCGCCGACTCTTGAGATTTCACACGAGGATGGCGAATAGTAAATGCAATGAAAGTGTGGACTGAAGTCGCCTTCATTCAAAGGAATTTATTTCAGTTATATTTATATTTCACGTTAAGTAAACTCTTGCTACAGCAAATGGGCTCGTTGGGTCATTTTGGGAATCTGACAAATATACTGACAAAGATTACTAACCGATGATGGCTTGATAAAGTTCTGAAGAGTCTGCCACAGGTTAGCGAACCTTATTTGAATGACAATCGAGTGTTTATTATGCAACAGGCGTACATTTGTTCTTCCCACTTTTCATATGGTCGACTGGTTACTTTGAACGGATGAACGGCGATAGTAGTGGTTGGTCTTTTTAGCTGTAAAAAGTTCTATGCTGTATGTGTGCGTATGTGCAGAGCAAACAGCGACAAACGGACGGACAAATAAATTGTGAAAATAAAATCAATCTGTATGAATAGATACACGTAATGAGTAAGCAAGTCAGGAAATCCATTGCGCTAAATATTTTTTTGAACTTTTTCTGTGTCGTATGCGTCTGCTTCTGGTGAAGTGCCACCAAAAGAGGCAGCAACCTATGGTAGCGCAAGAATACCAATAGCTTCCCGCGAATTGGTGCCGAGTCGTTTGCCATCATCAACATCGTTGCCATTGTTGTCAATGACACAAGTGCAGAGAGGGCACTCACTCGCCCAAGAGCTCTGTTACCAAATGCTTACCGAGTAATCGTATGCGCGCACAGAAAATCTCAACATTGTTTGAAGGAAATATCTCACACGATAAGATTCGCAGTGTTATTCAACTCATGTATTATTTAAACACACACCTACATTGCGCGCATTTCAAACCAATTTGGTTGAGTATCTTATTGTCTCAGATGGTACTCTGGTGGGATCTCTGTTAGACTAAGGTGGAGTCACTAGCATACACCATTGAGGGATGAATTTGGATGTCACGTTTGTTTGGCTGGCTGCTGAGCGGATGATGTTTTGATACTTTGCGCGATTTATTTGCACTTCTACTGTTAAGTGTTTACGATTTGGTTACAAAAATCAAAGCAAGGCAATGTATAGGTACTAGTATTTGGTAAGAAAATTGTGTGAGAAAAAAAACAAATCCAGCAAAGAAAAACACTTTTTCGTTTTATTTTGGTTAAATTTACATATCATTGTGATTGTAATCGTTTTGCAAATACGTTTCGTATATGGGTTGATGCTTAGCTTAGGCTGTGTTGAGTGTTGAGTTCCAAAACATGTAGGCATGTGGTGTGAGATAATAATAAACACTGACGCTGATGGTGGTATTTCATGAAAAGTGGCGTGGAAATATATAATTTTTTTTCCTTCGCCCGCTGATTAATTTGAATAAAAATGTAGTTGATGGTCAACGGGTTTTTGGGGCTATGACAATTTATTTAAATTTTTTTTTTTTAAAGCATATTTAGGTAGTTTGGTTAACAGACATGTAGAACATAGGTCGGTGGTAGTCGGTGGTTTGACGTATTTATTCGAAGAGTAGTGAACACCTTGTTATTGATGAATAAATTGTGCCAAGTACACGAAAATAGATTCTGAAGTAAGTTTTAACGAATGACACTTGAATGCTTAAGCAGTGTGACTTACCTGTAAGTTGAGTAAGCAAGAAATAGCTCACAGATTTACGGAGTAAAGTATGTGGGACGTAAGCAGATACTCTTTCCGCGTGGTATACTTTTAATTGGAAAACTGTATGGATCATTCCTTGAGTAGTATTCATATTAATAACAAAGCCAGTTGTTAGGTCATTTGTTTGACACTGATTTGAAAAAATGGCAAACAACCCAATTAACAATTTCCATTTATTGGAACCAATACTAATAATGATTAATCCAATCATTTATATATTTTAATTCTGCACTCGGAAAGTCGGTATTAAAATGAAGACTAAAAACTTCTTTTTGTTTATAAGATAAGTGCATCAAATTATTTTAAAATGGTTAGCATTTAATCGATCAGCAGTGAAGAGTATTTTGATCAGCTAAATAATATCTTTTGGTTAGCAATTTAAATGTTGTTTACAATCGGAAAAATATTTGTTGATTTGAAGATGGTTTGCATATTAAAACAAAAACCAGCAGAGAAAGTGAATGATTAGTAAAAAAATTATTATTTGATCAGCAAAATACAGTCTTTTAATGAATAGAAGCTAGAAGAGGTAGAGAATCAGCCAATAAGTCAAAAGATTATGTAAACATTCTATTTCTTATTAGCAAAAATGCATTACTTGAATACTTTTCTTGACTAGCAAAAATAAAGTTTAAAAAAAAACTTGAACACTTGCGATTTCTAGAAAATAAGAGAAAAGAATTCTCTCGAATTGTTTCTATAGTGTAACCAGGTAAAAACGATAAGAAAATAAATTTAAATAAAATAACAACGGTGTGAGATATCAAATTGATTTTGGCTCGGCTTCGCTGGCAATGCTTCAAGCGGTCGGTTCAATTTCTGATGACTCGGTCCAATATGTGCGGCGTTATTCCGGGAATAGCGTCTCGAATGTTAGCCTCGAGCTCATCCAAAGTGGTTGGCTTGTTAGCGTAGACAAAGGACTTGACGTAGCTCCAGAGAAAATAATCGAGGGGTGTCAAGTTGCATGATCGTGGCGGACAATTGATGAACGCTCGTCGTGAGATGACCCAATCGCCAAGTTTCAATTTTGGTTATTAACATAGCCGCTGAGCCAAAAATGGGCCTGACAAGACGATTTTTTGACCAAAATCCAAATCTCTTCTTCGATACTGGATCTCCGGCCAACATTTCTAGCGCCCAATTAGCGAACTCACGGCATTGTCTATGGTCATCCGGCTTCAGTTCTTGCGTTAGCACAATCTTATACGGATGTAGGTCCAAATCCAATAGCAGAATAAGCCTAGTTAACTCTCTGGCGATGCCCAATTCAGCTGATCGGCGCCGAATCGACATTTCTGAGTCTTCTTCGATACTGGTCGCTACGGCGGCTATGTTTTCTTCACTTAGCACCCATCTCTGTCTGTTTGGTGGCTTAAGGTCTAAAAGAGTGTACTCACGCTCAAACTTTTCCACGGTGCGACGAATTGCCTGCGCACTGAAGCCATGGTGACGACCCACCTCATGACCAAATTCACGTTGGGTATTTACTACTGTGAGTTTAGAGTTAATTCGCATGCCGAGATATTTAGCTATTTGTCTATGGGTACAATTTCTCGTTTATTTTTTAGAGGTATTGGGGAGCTTTTAACGTTTTTTAGTAAAAAACACTTGTGAAGTTTTGTTCTCTTTGATTTTTATGCACCAGCCATCGAACCACTTTATTGCTTGGTCTAGTGTGTGTTGAATCTGCATAGTAGGTTTAGGTAAATCCTTATGTGAGTTCATTAATACTCGTATTGTATCATCAGCAAATGTTGCAATCATTGTTGCAGAATACCTTCTCTTGGAAAAGGAATATCGGCAGTATATAAGACATACGAGTATAGTAATGGTCCTAGGACGCTACCCTGAGGGACCCCTGCTCTTATCTGATGTATTGTTGATGATTCGTCTTTGCTGTTAACATAGAAGGAGCAATAGGTTAGATAACTTTGGAGAATTAATTAAGAGTCTGGAGGAAGCATATTTTGTAGCAGTCACACTTGGTTGAAAGCTTTAGCCATGTCAAAAAATACCCCAACACAATATCTATTTTCGCATAGACCCGTTGAGAATTTGTTTATCATCCCGTGAATTTGTTGCATGGCTGAATGTCATTTATTAGATTATTTTGCTTTAATATGGATTCCGTAAGTTCTATTAGTAATTTTCAAATATTTTGGATAATATTGGAAGCAGGCTAGTTGGTCTATAGGGTATTGCTTTCGTGGCATCTTTACCGGGTATAGCTACTATTTGTGATACTTTTCATATTTTGTGGAAATACTGAAGTCTCATCATTACGTTGTATATGTTTCTTAAGAATATATCATAGTTTCATTTATGTGGTAAGTCGGTTAACAATTTACTGGTAAGTAGTCGTATCCTGGAGCTAGAAATACATCTTCCTCCGAAAATGACCTGGAAGTGTTGGTGTCTTGGAAGTTTTTGTCAAAATTTAACTTGTCGTGGCCAAATGCTTTACTGAACCACCGTGAAGTTACTTTATTTGCTGCACACGCTGCCATTTGCCTACCAAATATGTCAAGGGGTGTCAGATGAAACAGAGTGTCCTGTGCTGCAGATAATGACGTGCGGAGTGCTCCGCTTATGCACAAACAAGCTGATCTGACTTATTTATAGGGCCTAAAAATGCGTAGAGAACGCTGTCTTAAATTTTAGCTGCACCTAACTGTGATCTATCCCAGTGTAATTTTTGTTTAGCCTCCGCGTAATATTGCAAATTAAATTAAAATTACGAACCAATAGCTTCTCTGTGTATCTGTGTGGGATATAATATTTCAGTTTTATCCGATAGATGTTGCAGTTGATTATATGTGAGACAATATTCATATCAATATATAAGGATTGAAAATATGTAGACTCTGACCCTGTACTCACCCAATGTACTAAATTTGTTTGCTCTTTGTGAAGCAAGCATCATCTCTCGTAAATTCGTTAGTTGGACTCATAGGATGAAGGTAGTGCCTTAGTAGAATTTTCTACAGTACTTAGCAAACATCTACAAGTCCCAACTTCCAGTTAGTGAACTAATTTTTTTATTACATGCGCAACAACCCCCACCAAGAAATGCCATAGTACTTATCAGCAGCAGTTCATATAAAAAAATCTGTGGCAGTTTTAGATATAGTAAACAAATTTACATTTGAATTTCCTAGAATTTACCTGCTCCTTTAATACAAAGAGTGCCTATAAAATTCCGTTTATTTATATAGTGCTAATGGTAGGGCTGTAAATAGTCATAGTCAATGAAATACCTCTGCAATGAGAGTTCCTCTTTTAATGGTGCATAAAGTAGACAAAATATAACACATAAACCAAACCAAACTCCCACAGCGACTCATCACTTGAGTAAAAGCTGCTTCATCACCACTCTGTATAAAAAATGTTAGTTCTTCTTAAATCTCGAGCAAATAATGAGAAATAATTTAAAGGTTCATTAACATCCATCAGAATGAAACAGACAAAGCGGACCACCCAAATTTATCCTACATCCCTCCTCTAATGGTTATTACCATCTAAGGAAGCAGCAGCGCGGCGGTAACTTTTGTCTCCTCATAACCAGCTCACAAGATAAATTGAATTCCTAAAAGCGCTTATTACTCACAGAAAGCAATGAATGCGTAGCATATGTGTGTGTCTAATTAGACAAAAAATAGATCTCTGATTTCAATCAGAAATGTCGTTGACATTTTGTTACTTTTATCAGTAGCGGGGGGGAAATAAATAACTGACAATTACCTACTGAAGAGATGGGACGAAGCCCCACTACCTTTGAGATACATTAATTTTTACGAGCAATTTAATGCCTCAATTTCAAATAAGAAAGTTTAAGCTTTTTTAAGGGGGAAACAAAAAATTATATTACACCCGATATAAGGTAAACGATCAGATTAGACACAGTTGAGTAGAAGGAAAAGTGAATTAAGATATTTAACTGCACACTGATCATTAATCAGATACAGAAAAAAAAAATAATCACTTGACCATTGTCATTGAAAAGTGAAAATGATTAAATTTTCGTTTGTGTATCACACCAAAATTTCTTTGCAATTAGATGGATAATGTGCTGGTACGTAGTATTTACCACAGTATGTCGCCGCGCCCCGTTTATCCCCATTAACAAATATCTCTCTTTTCTTGGCTTGCAGCCGAAAAAAAAAAAATTAAGAAAAACTATCGGCCGCAAGTCACCTGCTTTCACATTCACTACTCCATATGCACACATGCTGTCTATCCATTGGTACAACAACAATACTTTCAACCATCAAACGTAATGAACTCAGAAAATAACTCACAGTTTATTGTTAGACAAGAAAAACCAACCTACAGTGGGGAAAAATGTGCCTACAGTGGGGGGAAATGTATCCACTGCAATTATATGTGTTTTAGCAGCGAACACTGATATCCGTGGTTCAGTTTTGGAGAGAGTTTCTTTCGCCTTGCTTCAATGCAATAAGTAGTGTATTAGTGTATTTTTTTTTACACCAGTGGTAGACAAAAGAAAAACCAAGAAAAAAACAACAAAATTTTTCATGACTTACAGGAAAAAAAAAAACTAAAACAACTTTACGTTTTGCACTTGCACTGCCAGATTTATTCAAGTGGAAAAAAAATTATATGCTTTTCAACGAGTTTTCACTTTGGTATAAGTAGTCAGTAGCAAACGATGGGTAGTAAAAAAAAAAACACATTGCTACGAGTATTTGCAGACTTGCTTCCTCTCGTGTGTGGAAAATGTCGTATGAAAGCCTGGTTTTCGCATACAAAATGCTCGAGAGACATTTAAATGTTTAGGCAATTATTGAGTAATGTTAATATCGAAATCAAGTACGTACTTAAAAAGATTTATTTGCCTGCGACGATGAGCAGAAAAGGGGGAACACTTTTTTTCAGTTCTCTTTATTTTCTATGCAATTTCAAAGAATTTATTGCAAATGAGTGTGTAGTACATGAGTACTAGTGCGGGAAATCATGTTTTCAAGTACTAACTAATGTTATAGGAAGCGAAATATGTAACAAAAAAATATTTAAATTGCATTCCATTGGAGGTGGAGCCTCATGTGCGTGAGGACTTTCTACATGCGTGTAATTAGCATGTTGTAGGAGCTCGTTTCTATTGTAATTTATTGTTAGGCGGGGTATTATGGAAAAGATATTGCATTTTCATGGTAAAATCTGGGCTTGGTTTATGTTTTCAAATAAAGAAAGTAACAGATGGCTTTTATGAATTTGAAAGAAATCAAAAGAGTTGGCCAGCGAACTTGTGTTTGTACTTTTGTGATTGTGAATTGTCCCATTTAGTCTAAGGCTTCAAAAAGTTGTGGAGATCTTTAAGACCTCTTCCGTTCTTGTTAATTTGTTTAGTTTCAAACGGAGTAAAACCAACTTGTCATTACCTAATGCAAAGGTTGAAATATCTTGGTCATCAATATAAACATTCTAATAGAAGGCGAACATTTTCCAACTACAGTTTTGAATAAAATACAAAAAATAGAATAGCAACCACTTATAAAATTGTTAGTTACAGAGGGGCACCAAACACATTGCTATGAAATGATGAAAAGCCTCTTTGGCTAACTTCGTACCACGACGAATTCATGGAATGTCCGTAAGTTGGTGCTGACTTCATCATGATTAGTCAGATCAGTGTTGGTTTATATTTGAAAACTATAAAGGTCAGTAGATCATCTTGCTGTTACAGCTGTGATTACTACAACAGCCAGTGGTTACCCTATAAATCATGCCATTTGGACGAGTTGCAATAATCCTTTTGGATATCAAGAAGTGTTGAACAAAGCAACAAAGGGAATTGAAATAGAAGGTAGCATGTATTGGACAACATTTAATCAGACACGTATATCAGTCAATTAATGAACCAACTCACCATCGATTTCTATTCAAGGGTGGACTTTGCTCGATGAGATTTGGATTGTCAGAGGGTGGAATTGAGTAACTTTTTGTGCTGCTTTAAGGCTATTTTAAATCATTATCCAAAGGCCGACATTTTTATTCTCGGTAACTGGAATGTCTATAACTTGAATCGGGTACAATCAGGGTTTCGCAAATGAAATTTGTTTGATTCTTAATACAATTTAACATATAAAAGCGCAAAGTAACGTATAAAAATGGATAAAAGTGCATCTAACTGAAAATTAATGTTCCTGTGAGGCTGAATTTCACCCTTCACCCTTTTTGTAAATTTTCTGATATTTATACACTCTTTGTTCGTTTATACACTTTTACACAGCATTAAAATTTGGCGAACTTAAATGACCCCTAGATACAGTCTGAGGCTTCAGACTTCAAGTTTTGTACTCCAATAGAAGTGATGAGGAAGGAAAATAAGCCAAGACCCTGTCAGCAGCTGTAGTATAGCCCAACTTGTCGGGGAACCTACACGATTTTCAGACAACCCAAATGTTATTTAGCCCATAATATTAGTACTACATCTGCTTCTACCATAAGGAACAGGATTGCCGTCTACTTTGTTTGAATTATGTATAAGTAGCCTAAGAAAAAGCTGCGTGTTTTACTCCAGATTTTTCCATATGGTGGCATTGGTTTCAAGATTACTGATGGTAAAGTTTACACAAAAGCTGTTACCGATTTAATTTAAATTTGAATAGAGCTGCATTGGACAGGAAATTGTTGCAAAGATCAGAGCTCTTTAACCGAAGTAGCATGCAAAATCTAGATCCGACAGTCTCCAAAAAAGGGAGAGCCTATAACAAGTTTCCAAAAGCAGACCATACATATTCCGAAAGTTCAGTCATCGATTCAAGACATTAAGTCTCGACCTCGTGAAGTCCGGTGCAACCTTAAATATTTTGATTGCAAAAAGGGCAATGGGACCTGACGGAATACCAGCCAAAGTCTTCAAATACTTTGCACTAGAACTAGTGGTAATCTGACCATTTAGAATCCTTAGGTTAGGTAAATGGGTGCCCTTGTTGATAGGATTGTCAATGGCTCATATAGAGTCCATTGTCTGCAATTTGTTGAAAAACCCTGGAAACCTGCAAATTTTAGGTCAACCGCTAGTTAAAACCACTTTCAGGAGTTTGTTAAGCTCGATATTTCGTAGGTCTTCTAGTCCAGAGAAGAAGTTTCTATCAAGAAGTATGTTTCTTTTCTAGGATTGTGCCGTACAGCCACACAGTAGATGGGGAGAAGACTCTATTTCTTCTTCATCCCACAGTAGTCGTTGTACAAAAGGCCCATTCGTGCTGCATGGTTACCGCGCAGTATCCAGTAAAAATGACAGCGGCTGTTCAAATTTCATTACAACAAAGCTTTACTAGACTAATAGATTTCTTCTAATCCAAGAGTGGCCGTAAAGATCGATCTAGCTGTAGCACATGTGACTAATCAACGATAACAGACGTTGGTCTGTTAGCCTTCTCGACGGATTCTATGTCTATTTCCCTGTATAGTACTCTGAGCGGTATACTAGCCTTGAATAAAGCCTGTGACAAATTTTCATCGGACCCGTTTTTAGCCAGTTCATCCACCTTTTCATTACCGGAGTCATCTATATGACCCACCCAGTATAGGGTCACTGTGTTGATTGCTAACATAAAAAAAAATAAATAAATATTTGGCGCAACAGCTCTTTAAGTGCCAGGGTCTAGCTTCTCGCAACCACTCATGTTGTGACATTATATTTTTTACACGAATGAAAGGGACCTACAGTTTAGTGCCGTATCCGAATGGCAATTTGTTTTGAGAAGCTTTCTCGTGACAACAATACTCTCGGATGTTTGTCAGACGTTCACGAGAGGTGGGATCGTGAAAAAACTTTTTGGTGTTTCTGGGATTGGAACTTGGAACCTCTTGCGTAGTGATCCGACACACTAACCACTACGCCACGACGCCCACGATTGCTGATATATGTCTCATTAATTTTTTTTTTTTTTTTACAAAGTTTCACGAGCCTTATCGAAGTTGACTGCAACGCCTTAATGGCTGCTTGACTATCAACGTAGATATTGACTTTTTTTCTTGAAATATTTTCTTTTATATTCACGTCTTTCTTCTGCGACAACCTAGGCTTAAATAATAAAGCATCTTTAAGTCTAAATGAGCAGTTTCGAGACACACAGGAGACACTAACTCCCATACCAATTAGATCTTCGGGTAAAAACTATTCATCCCATTCTTCTCCGCTAGAAATTTTGATATACAATCTCCGGCTTCATTGTGAGAGTGGGATAATGTAGTCCGTTTCAACATTCCATCGAGTTAGAATAGCAGGAACTCATTGTCCAGAGATCGACTTCCCAGAGTCTTATTGCAGTTTTAGCTGTAAGTAGTTACAAATCACTATCATGGATTATTACTACGAATATTTTGTCCATTCTTTTAAATGTCTCAGAGTTAAGTCTGAGGCTTTCCATCAAAATCCAAATTTCTGAATCAGTGAATGTCTTAAAAAAAAACAACCGGAAGGAAGTTGATGGCTGACAATACAAGTTAAAAGTACGAGTACAACAAAAATGATTTCACCAACAAATTCAAAGTATCTTCATAAAAATTACATTTTAATTGCTTGCTAGGTGTCATCGCTGCAATGGCTATGACTCAACCTGGAAGTCAACGTAAAAAAATGTTAAATAATGGGCGGAATTTCCGTCCCACTTTAATGCGTAGGAATGCATAATAAGCATGTGTGGAGTGGTATAAGTCAAAAACTTGGAATTTATGAAATCTATTGGTGTTTTCCCGTTTTAGCTCCCAAGGCAGACTAACTTGTCACGGGGATTAAATTTTCTTTTGTTTTGCAAATTGCAAAATTTTTTTGAGGAAAAGAGAACATCAAAACAACAAAACACGTTTTTTTCCTCATAACACAAATTTTTTTCTATTTTTTCTTGTTTAGAGTGAAACTTTCTATTTTCGTTTGGTGACAACTTTAAGTTTCCTAATTTGAAGAGCAATATATAGTTTCAATCTTTTGCAGCTGTTTGTTTTTTTTTTTTTGCACTAAACCATTTCGATAATCTTTGATGATTGTTGATATTTACTTAATAGTTCAATAGATGAAGATACATTCACTCACGGACGAGCACAGCGGTGTATCTAGTGTGCATTACTCGTACCTTTCATTTTGCAATGAGACTTGTATACCGAGGAGCGCAATAACTTCTTTAAGCACGACCAACAATTTATGTAGCTGTCGTTTTAGTTTTGCCCGCTGAATCTGAGTTACATAAAAAAAGAGTTAATTTTTCTTTTTATTATTATTCGATAAAATTGATGTGATTGGAAGATTACTATTAACCTATGGCATCAATTCGAAAGTAAAGGTTGGATTGTTTACTTAACTGATTTGAACAGTGATGAGGATTTTGATGGTTTACCTACTCTTAGAAATCAAATGGAGGAGGGAAAAATAATATTTTTGAAATAACAGAAGATGCTTAAGTATGTAAAATGAATAAATAAATAGAGGGAAGCAAATACGGAGGAGGGATTGCAGAAATTTGTACTACCATCACTGAAATGTCCAAATGAATTTTGCAATAAACTTTGGTAATTGAACAGGTCTTATCGGCAGATGGCATAGTTAATAGGAATTTCAACAAATTCACTATTCATACTTTGCTGGTCAGAATTTGTCACTTGAATTTTTAGACCAGTCATTTTATATATTTCAGGAAACTATAATTCATATAAGCAAGGGATTTTTGTAGACATATTCTCTTTAGCCTTTCAATTAAAATTTTACACTTTCCAAAAAATATGTTCTGCTCATGCCAATATCTTTGAAAATGGCGGCCAAAGTACGGCTTTTGTCTATACTCTCCAAAAAACGCAGGCCAATATCTTGAAAAATGGCAGACAAAACACGAGTTTTATCTATTTTCTCGAAAACCATCCACTTTACCATTATGTTGACTATTTGCAAATCATTTAGATTTGAAATTTAAGCAAAATCGTTAAAATAATTTTATTTTTAAATTTTACATAAAAAAAATTATTTTGACAATTTTTCAAAACTTGATAAAGCCATAAATTTGTATATGTCAAATATTGCCTATATATTGATGTAAAAAAAAAAATCGGCTAATGAGTAAAGTACCGTTATACACATTTTTTACCAAAAACCTGGTAAGTTGGCATATATGTATCCACCGTAGTTCAAATATAAAATTCGAACAAAACCGTTGGAGCAGTTTTCGGATATTATTAAAGTACCGTTAATTTTGAGTTAAAATGAAAATTTCAATTTCGTCTCGAATTGTCACCGTACAGACCCCAGATATTAAGTTTGAAGAAAATCCGACGGACCGCTTAGACTGCAGTTGACCACACATAAAAACGGACAGACATGCAGACAGACAGAATAGCCAGACCCATTTTTTTAGATTCTCCATTAGAGTACTCGTAACACCAAAATTGATCAAATTGTAGATGTCAAAGGTGCAATTAAAAAAATGTCAAGGCAAAAATTGTTTATCATAGAAGTGTCTATAGTTTTTGACATAAAATTTTATTTATTTTTATTTGTCGCACCCTGTATGCACAACATTGCTACGAAACTTTATAAAATAGGGATAGCTTTACACATTTCGTCATTTTGCTTCATCCGAATACTCCGGAAGCCACCGGATGGCCTAGAAAGTTTAAACATTGCATACTTACAGCACAGACCAAGAGGCAGAGCGTAGCGGAGTCTACTGTGTGATTTTCGAAATATAGGGTGTTTCAAAGAATATTTTTTTACAATTTTTAAAAATGATTTCCCGGACTTTGAACTATTTTCAGGTCCCCATGGGCTTCCTAAAAAAGACTAAACTTTGCACATTCATAGTACATATTGCAGGGCACACATTATTAAACTTAAAAATACGCGATGCTACGAGTATAAAAAAAAAACATTTTTAGAATCTCCGTAAAACAGTTTCCTATGAGTAACTTCACGCATCTATAAGTATTATTACATTTTGGCTCCTTCTCCTATCTGTCTTCACCAATTTTGATTATTAATTAGACAGTATCATAAGAAGTATATCGAAGACTTTTAATGGATTATTTATAAAAAAAATTATATAATACAGTCTACCACCTACCGTATTTGATCCATTGAAGTGGAATCACCCTGTATAATAACATGATTATATTGGTAAGAAATATTTATTAAATTAATGTTTAGTCGGCATTTTTTGATAATAAGGGACTTGTTATGAAACCCAAAACGTTATCCTCTATAACTTTTTGTGTTTAAATAGCATGGAGCTATCAGTATTGATCAGTAATTTACAAAGTATTATCAGTATCCTCTAGCAAATCAAAAAATATACATATTTTAAATAATTTCATGCTAAACATTTCTTGTTTGGGCGATTTTGTCGTAGAATGTATGGTTCTCCAGAAAATTGAAAAAAAAAAAAAAAAAAACATACAGGAAAGTTACAGTCTATCTAGAATGGGTCGTATGATACCCTGTTAACTCATCCCTAATAAAGTGAGCATGGCGTTGTAAAAATTTTAAAACAGCAATAACATCTTTCTATACAGCGTATATTTCCGCGATTTTTGGAAATTTTATCACAAAACTGTACTTACAACTTTTTTTAGCAGTAAGTGGGCGTGGTTCCCAATTGGAATCGAAGTTCACGGATTCCGATGAGATATTCACAATAAGACTTAACCATCATCGTAAATAGCTTTAAAAAGGCAATATAAGTTTTATTCAAGAAAACGCCTACAAAAAGTGGGCGTGGCTATGTGTAATGTAATGCACGTAATGTAGAGAAACTCAACGTCTATATATTTTACCTTAACAATATTTTTCAGTTTCTAGCAAAAATCTTGAGAAAAAAGACAGGTTTTAAAAAGTGGGCGTGTCTGTGAGCGGATTTTTACACTTGTACTACTTCGGATTCTAGAAAGCTTATGTACTAAATTTCTTGCACATCCCGTCAAATAGTAGATTTCACGGTATGCATTAACATTTAGTTAAAGGTGTTCGGTCGCAAATTTTTCAGACCCTCTGATTTTTTTTAAAAAAAAAAAAAAGGTTTCCAGGAAAAGCCTCTATTGAAGATTCGAGCGGGACACTTATTTTGTTTCTACACTGTAGACGCGAATAGAAAATTGTATACTTCAAGAAAAAATAACTTTTTTAAACTCCACTTGAGTTCTTTGGGACAATAGTTCTTGCGACTTTTAAGTATAATGGAGAATTTTCGGAAAATTACACCGGCTTTTTTCTTGGGGTCATTATTTTACATAACTTGTGTAAAAATCATGGAAATATCGTGTGTGTGAGAGTAATAGGGTTCTGCAGTACATTTACCGAACTCTGAAAAGGACAATATCGAATACGGCTATAAAATTCAAGGTGGCTGAGTTTTCCTAGGGACGTTTTTTGAACATTTTAGAATCCTTTTTCAGGGTAGTTCCAAAATATCTGCTCCAGCTTGTCATTGAAAATGGCCAGCTAAAAAAATATACCCCAACGAGTCATTGTAGACTTAAGAAACATCTCAAAGCAAAACGAGCACCCGCTTAAGGAATGTGGAGCACAGAAGAAGATACTTTAGTTCATCAATTTCATTAGAGGAGGTGCCCTAGGTCGAGTATTTTACCAATTACAGCTCCAATCAATCTACAATCTACAGACTTAAATTCAAACCTTTCGTTCAGTAGTCTCACAGACTGAATACTGAGCCACAGCGTCTACTTTTTTGCCTTGTGCTTTATTATATTTTGTTTTATACGAGTAATCTCTCAAAAGAGGCGGCACTTATAACGCTGGACTAGTGCCTTGACATGCCTGTTGATTCTCGATTTCCTTTGATTTCCTCCTGAATTTTTGGAGATTAAAGGCATGACCTTGTATTAAGTGAACTGCTCGTCTCTGTATGATGTCAAGCTGCTGCAGAGAATATTTTGGGGTTGAACTTCAAACGTGAGGACAATACCCAAGTCCTGGTCTAACATATGATTTGCAGAGAAGAAGGAACTGTTGCGCTGTAAAGAATTTATTTGCTCTAAATAGATAGCTCAACTTCATGGATGCCGATTTCACAATGTTGGATATGTGGTCGTATCATATTACACCAGAGTTGACTGTGACACCAAGAAGATGAATAATTTTCTTGGGATGTACTATATAATTTGGTCATCACTGTAAAACAATAAGAATTTGGGATTCAAATCTTGAATCTCCCATTCAGTGATCGCGCACTTAACCACTCAGAACCGGGGCCCATCTTTCTTATAGCATCTTCAGCATATTATTTCACTTCCGTGAGAATAAAAGTAAAAGGAAACACTTTTTCTTATCGCATGCAGATACCATTCTACAACTTACCAATAAAATTCTTCCCGTAGGTGGATATCATACTCCATAAAATGCCATTCCGTACAATTTTTCTATTTGAGTGAAGCACCACGTACTTTAATGCACTTCGTGGAGGACAAATGATAAAAAGGAACTTACAGTCCGCCAATGGGTCTATTCGAAGTATTGAATGCGCCAACACGTATCGGTGATTGACCCTAAACAGTACAGACGTTCGGAAGCGTAGTCATATGTTGCTTTACTAAGAGGTTATTGTGGAGTTTTTTTTTTTTAATAAATATTTTTTTTATTTTTTATTCATACCGATAACCGATTTGTGAGAACGTATACGATTATTAATAAGAATTACGTGACAAGAAATTCATGTATACGAGTATGCCGCGCGGTGTAGAAGAGGGAACATTTTTTTATTGGCTTCGTATATATAAGAAAATCGTGTAATGCATTTTCAGTGGCTTGAGAATAGCTTGGGACTCTTTAGAAGCCAATAAATGGGGTCATAATGTTTTGGGTGATATCGTGATTTGCTAAGGAAATATTTTTATGTCGATTGAGAATTTTATTGTTCTTTTGGGTGGAAGGCATAGGGAGTTTATTAAGTTAATGAAGTTCAGTACTCTCCTAAGCTACGATATATTTTAAAAGCCTAATTAGATAAGAAATATCCAATGAGTTCAAGGAATCAAATATTAGTAATATTTAACTAACATTTAATTGATCAGCAGTAAAGAGTTCTTTGACTTTGGTTTTTGATCACCATACAATTTTCAAAAATAATATCAATAAAAAAAAAAGGAAATGATTAGTAAGAAAAATAATTATTTGATCAGCAGAATATAATTTTTGATAAGCAGAAAAATTATATGTTAACATCGGGATTTTTTGAAGCCGATATAAATCATTTGATCAGCAGAATATATTTTTTTGACTAGAATAAAATAAAATTTCAGCAGAAAGCAAAAAATAATAAAAAAAAAAGAAAATTCGTGCGAATTTTTTATTCTTCTTTTCTGAAAATCGCAATTTTTCTTGAATAACTGTTTTTTTTCTTTCATTTTATTCTTCTTTAAGCATTGTTTCTTTCTGCTGATCAAATATTTATTTATTGCTAATCATTTACTTGTATTTCTGCTGATTAATTATCTTTTTTACAAGCATATTTTCCTGGTCCTTTAATTATATACCTGATCACTAATAATACAAAACTTAGATGGCTGTTTCTGAATTTTATGTTGTTTCCCACGAATCCACGTAATAATTTGTTTACATTTGAAACTAAGCAAATTTTTAAATTTAAAAGAAAAAGGAGTTACAATTATTTGGGAGACAACCGCAATTTTCAAAATTGGTTCATAGTAAAGCCTCATCAATTTTCGGATTAGTATAAAATTTCTATTTCTCTTCGGATTGCGAAACTCACAGAATCCAGATATGAAGTTTGAAGTAAATCGATCCAGCCGTATGGGCTGCAGTCATGCGTATATAGACAGATATGACAAAGTTAATTTTTGGGTTCCCCAATACTAGGAATACCAGAATTAATCAAAAACTAGAAGTAGAACAAGAATTTTAGCGCAACGAATACACAGGTACTTTTGTAGGTACAAGTAAAAATACATAAAGCAGAGCAATTCACAACAAAAATTACTAGTTTCCGGCAACTTTCTGAAAGAAGGATGAATATGAACATTTTTTTCCTTTGGAAGTGATATTTATAGCCAGCACCGTATGGCAATAATGGTTGAAATTAAATTTCACTGCTCTGTGACTTGGTTTTCCATAAAAACAGCACACAAATTTTAAGGTTTCATTGTCATTTATTTTTGAGTCAAAGAATCAAGAAAAGACGTGATGATTTTTTTTGTTAATCTTTCAGTTTTATTCTTCTGTACGAGTAGATATGGAGAAGCTATATGCAATAAAGGGCCCACAAGAGGAATCTTAAAAGCGCTAAAGCAAGTTTCTACGTGTATAACTTTCCTGCCAGAGTAATGCATCTTTGAAAATATCACCAATGTCTGTCTTTTGTGTAAAATTCGGTGTAGTTTTATCATATATAAGTAGTTTAGGAAATAGATTGAGAAAGAAGTCTCTCGCAAATGCTCTTAATCTAACACTAATAGTGCCAATATAGTTGTTTTTTAGACAGCGTTTTCTTTATAATTTATTAGTAACTTTGGAAATGTAAACTCAAGAATATAGAAACAATGCTGTGTCAATAAAACATTTCCACCTTCTATTAATTCCCAAGGGCGCCTAGTTTTAAATTTACATATATAAAGGAATATGTAAATGAGGGAATAAATTTGTATGTAGATAAATTGTTTTAATTTTTTCTAAAGCTCTCTGAAGATCAAATTGATAACTGTGCTATTCTCGCTATTAAATATACGTGTATACCCTTCACCCCCAAGATGTGTTCCCAACGTTGAGCCGAATGATTTGGAAAAATTCCAACTTTCCACAGAAAGTCAGTTAGTGGAAAAAAATGTTAGTAGACTGCGGGGATTTTAATAAAGAATGCAAAATTCTTTAGTTTCCGAGAGGGTGAACTTATTTTTATTTAAATAAAATTGCTTAACTGAATTAAACTTCTAGACGAAACCAAAAAAATAATCTAGTACAATTTTTCCTTGGTTTAAATCTGCGCGTCTCAAGTAACTGCTGTCACTGTTCACTAAATAGATGTCGTTTCTGTCAATCTCCTTTTATATAGCCTGCGGCTTTCTAGTCAAACTTCCGAATTTCTATTTCGCCGTTGGAATTCCCTCTACTAAAATACTAGAACATTCTGGTTGACAGCTTCTCGCTCGGTCTCGGTATTTATTTTTATTGCGTGTATTTATTTGATTCCACCTGCGCAACAATATGTTATATGTATATACAAGGTGGGGCAAAAGTACCAGGTTTAACAAAGCATGGGAGTAAGTTAACCTCACTTGACGGTCAGCAGGGAACAATTGGTGAACGGTTTGTACTTTATAAGGGAACATCTTCAGGTCTTTCGCCGAAATTCGACGCAAGAACGTCTGCTGATGCCAAATAGTGTGCGTCGTTGTCTCGTCGATGTTTGTTGACTCTCTCGGACGTTCTCGGCCACAACAGTGATATTCTCGGTCGAACGAGCAATACGGGGCTGACCACTTCTCGCAGCGTCTCTAGTGGACCCAGTTTTCACGAGACGCTTAATTATTCGCGCACATGGTACAAGACGACGAGGAAAACGATGACGAAATTCACGCTGCGTTAAAACAACAAACCAGAAATTGGTCAAATAAACAATAACAACAATTCGGCGTTCTTCAGGTGTGTATCGCTCCACTGCTTATTGTCAACTAATTCTCTATCTGTCTACAAGATAAATGTCAAAGCACAATGACATTTGACGCCATTTGCAAAAATTATGGCACATTCACATTATGGCATTACTTTTGCCTCACCTACTAAATATGATATAGATGGCCCGAAGTTAGAATTTTCCAAAAATTTAATTGTTTTTCTAAACTATTTAACATAGGCGTAAAATAGGCTTATAGAGAATGAAGAGATACTTTCTTTGGTTACCTTGAATGTCTATCTTTAATCTTTTCCATCTTCTTTAATAATAAGTATTTTTTATCAAGGGTAATTCATTTCAAGGTTACGATTTCACATCCCTGTCATATGGAATCTATCAAATCCATCTGTCATCCACAGTAACAAGTAATTATTTCCTGTCTTGCCATTTTACAACATGGTTCACTTAACCACCGCACAAATTGTTGCATCATACTACAAAAATAACAGTTCTGTACTATCTGTGTACAACAAATTGACGCTGATTTTTCGAACAAAATCTTCTTCGGCCCATTTGTCGCTCGGCGGAAGAATTTGGGATTCTGAGAATCCAAATGTGATTGTTGAGAGGCCATTGCATCCACCATGGATGACAGTTTGGTGCGCGTTTTGAATCGGCTTAGTGATCAGGCCGTATTTTTTTTGAAAACGATGAAGGCGCTACGTTGAATTCTCTGCGCTGTGGTCAAATGATAACCAACTTCTTTTGTCCTGAGTTGTGAGCGACACATAGTTCCAACAAGACGGGGCTACGTGCCACACAACACAGGTAAATTTGGTTCCAATGCACAAATAGTTTGGCGACATAAATTGCCCGCCATGATCGTCTGATCTGACCATGGGATTGGATATATTTTTGTGAAACTATGCTATGATCGTATCTACCTAGCCAATCTTCAACCTTTGGAGTACTTAAAAATCAACATCCACAATGCAGCCAGAAATATGCCGAATATTCATCGAAAATTACCTCACAAGAATCGAAGTTAGCAAAAACTCCAGTGACGGCCATTTAATCGATGTTGTATTCTATACATAATGGCATAGTCCAAAATTTAAAACAGTAAAAAAAATGTCATTGAAATCTTTAATATCGTAAAGCACAAAATTAATAACCCTGCACTACCAATAAAACAGAAAGAATTTACTTTCAAATAATTACAAGGTAACGTAAAAGTAATGACCCTATATGAATTGTCTATGATTTTTGCAAATGGCGTCTCCTGTCAAATAATATTGACAGTTGTGCAGTAAACAGATTCGAAAAATACGATGATGAACAATGGAACTCTATACTGCTCAAGAACGTGAATTTCGTCGAAGATTTCTTCACCGTTCGATATTGTCACACAATTCGACGCCAAGCCGCACGCTTCGAAGAGACTGGCTCAATAGGAGACAGAGAACAAGGGCTGTCAGACCAAAAATATTGATGCTATGCACGAGGATATGGAAGAGTGTCCAGAAACATCAACGATTAAGCGGTCTGCAGGGTATTTTGATGAAAGACTTGAAGATGTTTCTGCATAAAACTCAGATGGTGCATCGGGTGCTGCCTGATTCCACCAAGCCTATCTGGAATATAGCCAGGGCATCACAAGTCTCAACCATGAAGGGGACGATTTTCCTTAAAAATTAATCATGAGTGACGAAGCGCATTTCTATCAATGTCAACCAACAGAACACTCACTTTTGGAACACTGAAAACCCGAGTGTTATTCAAAATCTCGTTTACATTGTGTGGTGCTAGTTTTTCGAAGACGCTACCGGCAACGCGATTACTATCATTGGTGAGCACTGCAGAACCATGTTACGTGACTTTTTAATACTCGAATTGGATATATTGGAGTTGGGGCACATATGGTTTCAACAAGATACAATGGCTTAGTGAAGACCACTTTTCCAGGCCGTGCTATCTCCCGTTTTGGCGATTTTCATTGGCCTGGAAAATCACCATCCCAGACTTCTTTCTTTGGAGCTATTTAAAGTCATTTGTCTACGTGAGAAAAATTAAATAATTTTTGGCTAGAACTGGAGATAAGGTCCTTTATTTAGAGAATTGTAAGCCATTCAACGTTCATATTGCAACAAATGAATTGTAGTCAAAGTTTGTACTCGTATGCCTGGCCTTAAAACTCCTGAAATCAAAAATAATTGCGGCAACACTTCGCCTGTGAATTATCGCTGCAAATCGAGACTTGGACTACTTGAAGTGTCTTTGAAATAAAAAGCAAAATCTGAAGAGGGAAAATATGCGCTATGAAAAGGTCTAAATGACATGATGATAAAAAAGAAAAAAAACAAGAATTTCATCTCTATCAGCCAATTAGAGCTAGAAGACCTGAAGAAGTTCAGTGTTTGAAATTTGAGGGAGATTGCTGAGGAATAGAGCAGAATTTGCTTTAAAACCTTATATACCCGTTGTGCACGAAATTTTAAAATATCCCAGTGTGAGCCTTTAAAAATGTGACCAACCTACTTATGCAGATTATGCGGATTCTCATCATCACTGTAGCGTTTTCCACTAGGAGATAATGGCAATCAAAGAAGTTCTATCTTGGATAAAATGGAATGCAATACCACTGACACCCAAGCTGTTATAAAATTTCTAGAATTGATATCTTCTACATCAAAGGTCACCCTAGATTGGCGCTCGTCTCTAAATGAGATGGCTGAGCAATTCAACATTCACCTATGCTAGGTGATAGGACATAGTAGGGCCGGTGATCTCTTACCAGGCATGGCACAACTTTGCAGAATCTACCGGAAAAAGGAAATCTAGGCATGTCTCTCACTACATGTAAGCAATTGCTCAAGCTGGATGCAATCAAGGAGACCAACTTCAGGTGGGTGACTGACATTAAGCGTCATATCACTAGACAGATTTGGACTAACCTGGATCAGAAACGCTTCAATAGTCTGTCTCCCTTAGTAGGAAGCATATCAGCGCAACAATTGGTATCATTCCAGGACACGCTCTTATTGAAAATAATGCCAAAAGGTTTGACCTCTACTCGAACGCCTTCTGCTAAAGCTGTAGGCACAAGGAGGAGGAAGAAGTCTCACTTAGCAGCTTATTTCTACAACAACCTCTGTGAACTGGCTAACTCGGAAGTTAGGAACCTCCATTGTTTCATTGGTTGTATGACTTTGGTCTAAGTATGCCTTTGCTTAAGGCGCCGGCAGCCACTCAAACCTAACCTAACATTCATCATCAAATTCAAATTGGCTTTTCGACCTTATATCACTTTTTTAATCGAATTCAACCTCGAACTTGCTCAAAAGTCGTTGATGATGGATGGGATACTGATTTGCAATATTTGCGCCTGTGTTCGAATACTACAGAATGTTGTATATGATTTTGATGAATCAACTACCGTGGTTGCGTATTTGATGGCTTTCCTGAAGAGAGCTCATCAGTTTGTTGATGAGCCCACGGGACTCAGTGTATTGTAAGCTTTTGCTGAGGTTGTCACCTTAAAATCGGATCCATCTCTTAAGTCCCGGATCCAGCTTCTAGCACGCGAATGATATGCAGAGAAGCTGGGTAACAAAGAAGGTTAGCCTAGTTTCTATTAACGCTAGCTCAGGATATGAAATCATATCTACACTTCTACCTATCGGATAAGTTGAAGAAGAGCCGATGTTGCAAAGTACTAAATATTAAAAAAAAATTTAGCAATAATCATAACCAGTTCGAACTGAATTCTGTCTGAATAAATCTAAGCCAATTAAATTTGAACATTTGGCGCTCTTTACTTCCGTTATTAGCTCCAATTAAAAATGCGTCTTGATAATGAAATTAATTTTCTGTGCTTCCCGGTTGATATATTTGATTTAGCACTATAAACCAATATTTCCTGGAAATATTATCTAAGACTTAAGACTAGAAGATACGACATACATACATTTTATAAAGCAATCTATATGTCTGAATTTTTATTCCCGAATAACTTGTAAACGGCTTAACATTTTTGAATTAAATTATGTCCACATGTAGACTTCTGCGCAGCTTTAAGGCAACTTTAAATTAAGTTAAGACGACATTTTAATGAGCTTTCATTGCTCCCTGCAAATGTATATTGTTTTAGATGGCTCAAGCATAATGCAACTTAGTTCGTTAGAATAAGTAAATGCAATATTTGAAACTCTCAATTATGTAAATCAATACTAATTTCAGCCAAGTATGCCCTACTATCTGATATAAATGATGACATGAGTCACTATTCTATCGAATAAAAAACCCAAACCTCTTCATCTTCATTAACAAAAATGCATCATCTTCTTCATACACACACACATGACCCCAATCCCCCATTCGTAGGCTTCTCGCATTCTTTTCACCTCGAAGTTAAAAGCAAAAAAAAAAACCTCCACACTGTCTGCAAAAAGTTGTAATACTCATCAACTTCCACAACACCTTGACTCATTACGCTCCGGGGGGAACTACTTATGCAATACATTTCAATTTACCAGAACGAATGAAAATATTTCAACTCAGGTACTCCCCTTTCAGACCACACAACTTATGATGAAGTTAAAGTTTCTTCATTCTAAAAATGATATTCCTCATTTGTCTGGTGGGTAATTGCCACCCACCTTCTAAACTGCCAAAACCGCCTACAAAAGATACACACTACACCTAACCACAAGTATTAGAAAAGAAAAAATCCAAATTTGGTATCCAAACAGTATTTTTTACTCATTCTTTTATTTTCTTTCTTTGATTCCACTCTAAACAATTAAATATGAAAAAAAAATAATACGTTTTCCACTTAAGGCAAGTCCACCGTTACATTAAGTCGCAATGGATGATGCCAACTGTTTAATGGTATAAATAAAACGAATTTCTTCAAATGACCTTGTTACTATTCGTACTCGTACTCACCTAAAAAAAAAATGCAATCCAAACGAATTTGTATTCCCAACTCACTGTCCGTGGTGTTTGTGTTTATTTTTAATCCGATTTTTATAGAATTACACAAATTGTATCCTTGAAGTGGATTTTTCTATGCAACAATCTCTCAAATGTTAAGAGTCAACAAATTTGTATTTCCACTTAGCAATTCCCGTATGTTGAAATTTACACAATCTTAAAACTTTAGATAGACGATGATGATGATGGCAGTGGATAGTATAGATACTTATTTTAACGAATCAATTTTTTTTTTTTTTTTTTCTTTTGCAATCTTTAATTTCACTTTTTTTCCTGCTTCTTCTTCTTTCACGATGTTACACGCTTTCTTTTCTATTTTTCTATGAACAAGACTGTGTGTGTGTGATACACTAATAATAATAATAATATTTTATTACTTTCACAACATCGCGCACAATATTTAATGAAGAAATATCGATTTATTGCTGAACGAATAAAATCACGACGACAATTAAAAGCAGAGAAAACCCCGAGACCACTTATAACCAATGAATATCAATTAAATTTAAAACTGTCATAAACTGTTAAATGCAGAACGCGGGCGTATCCGTTGTGTGCAATATTTTCCTGTTATTTTTCTTTTTTTTTAAACAAATAATCTCACAATAGTCAGTTTGAATGGTCAGCTAACCATCGTCTAACTCTCTACTCAAAATGGTAAAACCAAATTTTTTTTTTGAAAATCTTGCGCTGCGTTTTTTTTCAAATAAAAAAAAAATTTCTACCACAAGAAAGAGAGCAGTACCTGGCCCCAGAAGGTGAAAATTTGAAGGAAAAAAAAAAAATTTCGGGAGAAACCAGCGTACTCGACGACTTTCGCGACTCAACTAAACTTAAGTCGAGTGGTAGGAGGAAATCGATGGTAAAATATTTCGTCGTCGTCGTTGTTATTTGTTAGGTTGTCTTTGTTGCTGGCCTGAGAAGGTGCAACAGCAAGTTGATGGTAACTGCTATATGGGTAGAAAACTTTAACATACCATGGTCAGGGCATTAAAGCTGTTCACCAGTGCTACTGTTGCTCCGATTGGCATGACCACACTGTATCTGTGTATTGTAGAAAACTTTGAATACAAGTCTTTTTCGATTCCATTTAGTGTCTCATTCTTCTCTTTCGAAAAAAAAACACATCCAAAGAGAAATTAACCAAAAGTTTACTGTCTCTCTTAAGAAATTAGCATACGATTATTTCATTTCACTTCTTTTGCTGAATGTTAATCGAATTGGTGGGTTTTTTTTTTCTCCATTTTATGTTTATTTTTTTTCTGTTTTTCTTTTTCTTTCGATTTCTTGCATTAAGCAATAATGCATTAGAGGTAGCTGTGTTTTTTTTTTTTGTTTAACAAAATACGCTAATTAACATAATTTAGATTTCTTTATTATTTGTGTGCGCGTTGAACATAGACAAATGGGGATTAGATAATAAAAATGAAAATATTTCTCTACGTCAATGTAGTAAAATGTAGACATAAACAATTTAAATGACAAAAAAAAGTGAAAAAAAAAAATATCAAAAGACTTGACCAGCGAACTTGTTTTCTTCAAGTGTTCTCCTCAAAAATGATGTCCCCTTGTTGTAGTTTTCTAATAAATTTTTAAACATTTAGCAGAATTATGGAAATAGTTTCTGTGAAATTTTTACTTTTTTTTCTAATGCTAATTTCTTTCTAAGAATCGTGCAATCGTTAAATATTTACCAACTTCTTGAAATATTCTCTGCAATCGATTTTGTCAAAAGTTTATTAATAAACTTTACGGCTGATCTGATGATGGTGTGACAAGATTTGTAAAAAATGCTAACTACAAATTTAAAACGGTTCTGAAGGTCATAACACATTAACCAGCCCAGGCAGCCTTAAGAAATTTTATAAAACTGAAGATGATTAGCGAGAAATGAAAAAAAAAAAAAAATTAACTTAATGCCACATTTGTTATTTGTCGATGGTTTTAGTCATGGTAGCGACGATAAATGCGGTTTAGTTGGGAATTTGTGAACATAGTTAACTTTTTTTTTTGTACCAAAGTTAAATAATAAATTGTGGGAGAACATGATTGATAATGGTCCATAGGAAGATGTTTGGAGATTCTGATTACTGTGTTCAAGGTTACCACCCGCTGTTTACAATTGCGAATGAGTGTTATAAATCTTACAAATTAGAGTCTATAATGTTGCCGATTAGATCAGGATATCATAATTCATTTGATTCAAAGTAGAAAAAAAAAATCGGTCTAATTCATTCGTATCTACTTGTACTGTTTTGAATACAACATAATAGATTAATCAACTCTTATTCACATATTCTTTTCTGTGTATATTCTAGAACGTGAGAACAACAGTCGATTCTTTATTTCAGCTTCCTATTTCTTAAAAGCAGTTAGGTAGTATAACATCATGTAAGCTTGTGCTGGATTTACACGTCTCTGCATCTTCAAAGGATTACTTAGTGCCAGAAGCAATGATAGGCAGTGAGAAGAAACATTGCCTGCACCTGGCTTTCGGGATCTGTTTTTATCGTTGCCATATTTTATTGGAAAAATAGTACACTGCCCTAGGATGCAAGGGTTTCAGTCAAGTCAAAAAAGTTACCACTTTAACAAGAAATGACAGTGTACCATTTGGTGTAAACCAGGAATAAGCTGATTTGATATGATGATTGAATGATGTATACGCAAAGTACCATGATAGCCTAAGATAATTGCCTGTAGATCAGTATACAGCCGTGGAAATAGCTATAATTCCAGTAGAGAAAAATTATGTAAAAGTTTCGTTTTTCAAGAAAATGGACAAATTTACGTGTTTGTTTGCGCGTGGTTTATCATGTCTGCCTGAATTTATTCGGATTTGTTCACTTTGATCCGTTTTTTGCCTGGTTTTTAGTATATTTTGTTCATTCCACAAGCATTTTTGTATGACTGATAAAGATTTTAGAAGTTTTATGAATAAATCGATGCACAGAAATTTATTATTTTATGAAAGATCTCGTTAAAAAGAAATGAGCAAGCAAAAGATGCTGCATTTCAGCGTGCAAACTTTTCAACCCGATAAATCGGTAAAGAATTGTGAAACGGAAGAACTTAGAACAAAATTTTCTTCATTTAGGGGAAAATTATGGTAAAAATAATCAAAAAAGGACCTCCGTCAGAACTCTCCAGTGGAAAGCACCGTACCATTATTGGAAAAACATTTAACTTCTTCTCAAATTGTAAATGAAAGCATTTTCCATGATTTAACTTGCCGCAGAGGGGAATATTCCTGATGTCGTCCGCATACCCGACTACCTTAATTCTTTTTCTGTTTAATGCTACAAGAATTTTATTCATGACTACAAGCCATAGTAGAGATGAAATAATTTCCCCTGCTGCAAATTTGATTATATTGCTGTTGCCTGAATAATTCTAGTGCTGAGCATAGAAACAATCCAATGACGCAGATAACTTTTTATTCCCAGCTCCTCTAGAAACTCTAGAATTGCTTCAGTGTGTACATTATTAAAAGCTCCTTCAGTGTCTAGCTAAAGTGTATTCTTTGTAGTGTATAGATTTTTCAACAGTTTGCACTACCTCGTGAAGGGCTGTCTCTGATGTTCTTCACCACTAAAACCAAAATACCTGACTTCGCACTTCCTATTATCCTAGATCCTAAGCCCAACTGGAAGCTAAACATAGAACAACGGATAAAGACGACATATATAGCCTTCTACGCCTATAACAAAACATTCGGCAAAAAATGGGGCCTGCAAGCAAAACTGACTGTATGAATGTACATAGCCATGGTATGACCTATTCTCACATATGGGCCAATAGTATGGTGGTCGGCTCTAAGAAAGACCTGTAAAATAACTAAACTTAATAAAGTAAAAAGAACGGCATGCATAGGCATTACAGGTGCTCTCTGGTCTACCCCGTCAGATGCTCTAACAGTCCTTCTGCATCTTTTACCTCTAGACCTTCACATAACAAACAGTCTGGGTGTTGGACTGCGAAACTCTACGGACATAATAATATGCTGGACTCTCTGCCGAGAGAACATTATCTCCGAAATGAATTTCACAAAGCGTTTCGACGTACAATTCCCCATAAGATCAGAATGGAAAGATGGGCAGATGATTAACAACTTTGACATAACAATCTACGCAGATGGTTCAAAGATCGACTGCGGAGTCGATGCAGGTGTGTTTTCTAAATCCTTAAACATCTCAAAATCTCATAGACTTCCAGATAATGCCAGTGTTTGCCAGGCGGATCTACTCGCTATCTGCGAAGCCTGTCGCCAGATAAAATTACACACAAATATAGCGTCATTGCAAAAGATTGCCATACTTAATGATAGCCAAGCTGCTATTAAAGCCATCACCTCGGTGACTATATCCTCTAAACAAGTTTTAGAATGCCGAAATGAGCTAGCCTCTCTAGATGGACTACTCAAGGTAACCCTGATCTGGTTCCACTGCTCATTTGCGGATTCAGTCCAAGTTCTCCTGAATATTCCTTATAAAATCCAACCTCAGATGGACTAGACTAACAAACTGTGTCATATCCAGAAGGATGTGCTCAAGCTACAACAAAATTAAAACAACCGATCTCCTAAATACAATAGAATGCCTAAAGACGTCTCCAGATTAACAGCTATCAGTACTGGTAACTGGCCTATAGTAACCCGTACAACACACACTGTCATAGTTGCAATATCGCAATTAAAAGTGAAACCCTTATCCAATATTGATGCGCCTGTTCGATACTAGCTAGGGCCGGACAATGCGCATTAGGAAAACACTTCTTCAATTCCCTAGAGGAAGTCTCAGAGAAAAACATCAAAGGGCTTAATACTTTCTTGAATTACACAGGTTAGATCTAGAGACTCCTCACCGTAACTCCCAGATTACATGAGTTGTGGTAACAAAACGGAACCTAGTGCTAATTGGGTTCTTCCTAACTGAACCGCCACTCTTACCTACCAACCTACCTACTGTAATGGTTTGAACTACATCTTGTAGTCTATCGAAGATGCCCATCTATTGGATATCTACTAAAATGAAATCAACAAATTACTTGGACCTTGAATGCTGTCTATTCTTATTGAATTTTCCGACGATATTCTTGATGAAGAGTGTACATATTAGCAGGATAACACTCCAATTCACATATCTTGGGAGACAAGATCAGATTTTAGACGAAGAACATTGTTGTTTTGAATTGGCCAACTTGTAGTTCTGATCTGAATCCTATCGAGAATCTTTGGGGAAACTCTGGTTCGCCGAGTTTGCCTTAACGGTAGACAATTTCGAAGAACCAAAGGGCCATAATGCATTCAATATTTGTGCTTAAATCATACTCGTACTCGTATACATCCTGCTACCTCCCGTGAGGCATAGGTCGCCTACAATGACTATGCACCATCATGTTCGGTTTTCTGCAAAACGTTTCAGCTCTCTCAAACTAATTCCCAAAGGTCCAGTGTCCTGTTCAACTATTCTGCGTCACATTTTCTTAGGGTTTGAGTAAGTGGATTCCGATGAAATATTTAGCAACGGAATTTTCTTTGCGCCTTAAGGTGTGGCCGATTCACTGTCTATCGGTTCTTAGCACGTTTTCGTATGAAGCTGTTCGTTCGAGATACAAAAATTCTCAGTATGATATTTAGCCACAAAGGTTTGTATTTTACAAGTGACAGTGATGATCACCTTCCAAGTACTACACCCATGGAGAAGTACTGATTCCACGTTGGAGCGAAACAGTCGTAGCTTGGTTTTATTGTTATAAACATTGCTTTAAAGATTTTGCACAACATTCCAAATGCAGCTTTTACTTTTCCGATTCTACTGCTCACATCCAGTTCAGTGGAAGTCAATTGAGAGCATACTTCCTAGATAAACACAGTTGTCGACTTAATTGACCTCTTGTCCAGCAATGTTTAGTTGAACGTTGGAGTTTGAAAGACTAAGGACATTTGTTTTGGTCGTATTTATCTCTAGCCGTATCCTATTTGCCTTGGTTTCCAGGTTGTGATCCATTTGGTGTAGATCCAAAATCCTATGTGAGAGCAGACAGATATCATTAGCATAGTCTAGATTTGCTACACGGATGACATCGCTGATGACCACCAGAAATAGCAGTGGTGAAAGTATGCAACCATGTTGTACCCCACTTTGGACTTCAAACTCTTATGACACCTTACCGTTGTGTAGAATGCGACACTCAGCTTCTTCATACGTTTCTCGGGATTGATTTTGCATGTTTCTCGGGATTGCTTCTGCACGAGGCCAATCAAATGAAATCTTGATTCACGTTATCAAAAGTCTTCTCGAAGTCGATGGAAAACAGTTGTAGCGGAAACCTGTACTTGGTGGGTATCGATCTGAAATACCTGAGTTTTTTTTCCAGGATCTGCCGTAGTGTGGGCATTCGGTCGATAGTAGACTTTTGTGGCCTAAAACGACACTGATAAGGACCAATGAAGTTATTCCATGAAAGGTTTTAGACCGTCACAAAGACATAATATTGTAATTTTTTGTGGATCAGGCATACAATGCTGAGATACCATTCATCGAAAATATTGATCACTGTAACTATTAGCTGTTACCACATATTATTCATACAATAAACAGTTGAGCAGGTTCGCGAGAATCATAAATTTTAACCATGGCTAACCGAAGAAAGCTCATATTTATACTACATAACAGTAATTTAGTTAAGACATTACAAATTAATTGACTAAGAGTTATATGTGGGTAATTAAATTCATTCAACCATTTTAATGATGGACTTGAGCATGACTGGGGATTTATTAAGCACATTATTTATATAAGTTATAGCATGCGATAAAAATAATTTATATACTCGTACTTACGAGTAGTTAGTCCTTTATAGCTCAAGGCTAGGGCATTGACAGGTTTCTAATGCTCAGGGCATAAGTAGAAACTACGTTTTAACTCTCCTTAACTATTGTAAAAACAGTTACTTAATGTCTTGTAGACAGATGTAAAAAATAAAAAAAAAAAAACTCCTTAGGTTCGATAGTTGCTGGATCAAATTCAGCCATCATATCGACCTACATGGTCTCATAGTCTTGAACTTGCTCTCTCCCTAGTTTTCTTCATTCAATTCGGACTTTCGAAATACAAGAGAGGAATCCTCTCCAAACTAACCAACATAATACACACAGAGCACTATACGATGAGTGAGTATACTCCAAGGTTAAGTATCCCTACAATGACTACTGCAGAAGCTGCAGTGATGAGGAGGAAGATGAAGCAGTAACACACTTCTTGTAGACATGTCCCACACTAACCAACATTAGAGAAGTTACACTAGGTGAATACCCTTTCAATGATCTTAACGATCTCAACAACGACTGCACGACAAAGATTGCAAATTCTATTATGGATACCCATCCTTACTCAGTGACAACTCAATGGACTTTTGGTCTCAGTATACCTCATCGAGGGCCACTCCAAACCAACCAACCAAAGTCCCTATAGAGAGGGGTATTGTCGTAGCGCTGATACTTTCAAGGCCGTTGTCTAGGCATTCCATGGAATTTCCATGGGTAAACAAAATTTTGATTTCGATATACAGCTGGTTGGCAGCTTGATTTCTGCGAGGGGACATCTTCGTTACCGAACATCTGCTTTTTAAAGTGAAAGAGACCTTTATAATGTGTGAAAATGCAAGACAAATTTTCTACTGTCGATCTAGCCATGTCTGTGCATCCGTCCGTCCGTCTGTCCATCTGACTGTAAATTATCATTTTTTGGGCTAATGTTTTTAAAAAGAAACATGCAATTTCATATGCCATGCCACTTTATTAGGGATGGGATAGAGTATCATACAATTCGTCCCAGATGGATTGTTACTTTCGCGCATATTTTTTTTACCCTATCCCATGGGGAATATTAATTTTGTTACATGTAACATGGAGAAAAAATAACGATGGACCCCAAAAGTTTAAAATATTTGTAATCGGTGTCAAAAGTTATGTTGATATGTCCATCTGTCCATCTGTTCATCCATCCATCTAACCGCATGTCACCACTTTTTAGCCTTTACATTTTGAGCTAGGAACATGAAATTTTATATATAAGCTTTTAGAATCCGAAGCAGTACAAGTGTAAAAATGTTTGAAATACGCCCACAGTTTTTCTCAATATTTCTCTTATAAACTGAAAAACATTGACTTAGTTTAATGTATAGACATTGACTTTCCCTGTGCTTTATCCATACATTTCACATGTCCACACCTACTTTTTGTGGGTGTTTTCTTAAGAAAAACTTATATTGAATTTTCAAAGCTAAAATCACTTAAAGTCATGGTTAAGTCTGATTGTGATTTTTGACAACACACTCATTTTCTGCTAAGGAAAAGTCGTATAAACAGTTTTCTTATAGGTTAGGAAACGGGGGATAGCGTTTCAACTTATATGCTTTTTACTCGCACTAATTGGTTTCCTGAACATTCTCGATCTTGAGATTTTAAAAAGATTTAACCTTACTAAAGGCTGATTCAATTGGAGATTACAATTTAAATCTGGCATTACTGTGGTTCTGTCAAAGATAAACAACTGACATTTAACATCTGTCACCACTAATCATTGACATTTGTAATTATGAAACGGTATATGGGAAAACAACGCATTTTAACTGTCTCCGAAATGGGAAAAACACAATTGCGCATTACGAAATAATGTCAGTATATATAGCCGCCTATTGGACCGGGTCAGTGTTGGATGTACAAAGCCCAGTGCCGCTTCGTAACCAGAGAACCTTGGGTTCCTCGCTCAGTGATAGCACTCTTAACCACTGAGCCAATACAATTTTGCATATATACAAATTTAAAAAATCCAACATCCATTTGTAGAAAATTTCAAAACCTAAAATTTGTGTTGTAAGAATTTCTCTCGTATAATGCGCCATTTTGGAGATATATGCACTCAAAAACAATTTCCATCATTAGCTTAGAGTTAAAGTCCGACATTTTGGGTGATTGAGTACCTCTTAAATCTTAAAACGTTCGAAGACTATCTTGTAGAGAATTTTAATAATTAAAATTTCGATCGTAATAATTTTTTTTACAGGACATACAGTTTTCGAGGTATCGGCACTCAAAAACGATTTCCACAATTAGCCTCGGGCTAAAGTCATTTTTTTTTCACAAAAGATTACCACGAATGGCTTCAGATTAAAGTGGTACAATTTGGATGATTGTGAACTTAAAATTTTTGTAGCGAATTTCAAAACTTACAATTTTGGTCGTAATATTCTTTTTCATACGGCGCACCGTTTTCGACATATTGACACTCAAATGCGATTTTCACAATTAACCTCGGGTTAAAGTCGCACATTTTGCAAGATTACTCACTTATAATTTTCGAAAATTTTAAAAAATTCAGCATCCATCTTGTAGAATAATTAATTAGTTCCTGTTACCGCTCGAGGGGCATGGATTGCTGCAACGTATTTCAGCTCTCTCCAAATCATTCCGAGAGGCCTTGCTTCCTCCTCAACTCATCTTCCAGCTTGGGTTAGTGGATTCCATTGCATGACCTACGAGTATTTTGCAACGGAATTTACTTCCCGCCGTAAGGTGTATCCTATCAATGCCACTTTCTTCATCTTATTTTGATGTTCATAGATTCCTGGCCAGTTCTCTATAAGAGCTGTTGGTTGAGATACAAACAAAGGTTTATAAAGGTTTGCAGCTTATGAGTGACAGCGATAGTTACCTTCCACGTATTGCACCCATAAAGCAGTGCTGACTCTACATTAGAGTAGAACAGTCGTATCTTTTTTCTTAAGCTGATAACATTAGGAACTTTCGCGACCTGCTGACCAGCAATATTTAATTTAGTGTTGGTGTTCGAGAGACTAAGAATTTTAGTTTTGGACGTATTAATTCTCACTCTGCTTGCTTTGGCTTCCACACTAAGGGCCATTTGGTGCAAGTTCATAATTCTATGCGAAAGCAAGCAAACATCGTCAGCTTAGTCTAGGTGTTTTAATTCTGATATCATTGTCCATTTTAGTCCGCGGTATTCTTTCGTCAGAGCTGCCCGGAACACATCACTTATTACCACCAAAAATAGCAATGGTGATAATATACAGCCTTGTCGCATTCCACTGCGCACCTCTAAGTCCTCGTTTTACTTTTGTGTAGGATCGAGGACGTGGCATAGGAGCCTTGATACCTCTCCTGAGCAAAGTATTCCAGATAAAATTCTGGTTAACGCTGTCGAATGCTTTCTCGAAGTCAATAAAGAGCAGATGAAGACGGGATCGATGTATATCCCATGCATTGTTGTATGATGATCCACAAATTGTTTATTCTTCTGCCAATGCAGAATGATCCGGCGCGAAAGTAAGTGGGCTTTCGCGCCGGATCCTTCTGCATCAATTGTTGACTCTAGGTGTTCTTTAATGCGTTCCAGAATTATTGTAGCCATTATCCACACTCCATTAGGTGGCCTTTGATGATCGCTCCCTTCTTCCACTCGTCTGGAAAGATATCTGTTTATCACACTTGTGTAATAAGTAGGTGCAGAAGTTCTGCAGATGTATTTGGCGCCGCCTTAATCACGGCTCAGGAGAAATGCCATCGAAGATCCCTGTTTTGCTGGGAAGTACAATGCGTAATCGGGAATTTGTTACAACGGATACTAGTCCAGGGCCTCGACACTATAGTCTAAATGGTTAAGTACCCCACCAAAATGCTCATTCCATCTCCTGAGTTGATCCTCATCCGAAGTTAGTACACTCTTCGCTGGATGTTGAGTGGAGCTTTGTAGAATATTTCAGATCCTAAAATGTTGGTCGTTATAACATTTTTCGTACGGCGCATCGTTTCCGATATATCCGCACACATTTAGCTTCGTTGCAAAGTTGGACATTTTGGTAGATTGCGTACTTATGTATGAATGAAAATTTCGATAATTTTCATTTGATACTTCCCATAACAATACCCAACCTACTTTTCAACAAGATAGAAAGTGATTTAAGGTAAAATCTGCAGCAATATTACTTTATTTTGATTTTGCCGTCTTGAGGAAGTTGTCAGCTTCAATAAGTTATCAGCAATAAGTTACTATGGCCTTCTCTCCACCACCACCACTCTTCAGTCCGAGCAACTACATGGTATCAGTCTACTATTGCATTAATTCTTGTACACTTCATCAACTAAAAACAAGTTAAATGTTGCATTCGACATATCGGTATGTCAGTTTGATTGTCGCAATATACTCAACCATCTGTCAGAGCTCATAATGTCACATCATGGCATCACACTGTAATACAAATAGAATAAATTAAAATTGAAATGAGACCAGTAAATAGATGTCGCAATCTTGTGTCTCGTCTTGTAAAATTGACAAATGCACTTCCGTCAAATCCAGATATCTGCGATTGTAATGCTAATGACTCCCATTTTACAGATTCATTAGGCAGTATCAGACCTCGAAAGACATTTACATTTTACGAATGATATATTGGTACAGATTGTATCTATTTGTAATAATAAAATTAAGTTGAGACGCGTCCAACATCGTGCACTTTTCAAATAAAATACTTGCCATTCTACATCTTCATGTTAAGTACAAAACATCAACGTATTCCAGAAGTTAAAAATGTTTGCATTGCCCGAAAATAAGTTGTTCTATTAATATGCCATATGTTGTATAACTCGTTCGCGATGATGGCAACAAAAATGCATAAAATTAATAAAAATAAAGCTACCGCTACCATGACTAGAATGTTGTCATGCTAATGAGGTTTTCAGTAATTGAATTTTTAATTTGAAGCGCTCTGACTGTCGATTATCAGCCAATACAGCACAAAGCCGAAGAACATTTAAGAACTCTCAACATCTGTGATTTAAAAAAAGGTTTTTTTTTTTTTTTCTTATGGAGGATGTCCTTGAGAGTGGCGCTGTTAAATTAATCTTTTATTTGATATACAGGAGCTGTAGATCGTGAGAAGTATTACACTTAAAATTTTAATTTAGTGCATGCTCAAATGCATGAATATGTTTTGCAAAAGAGTCTCTTCAAGTCGTTGGTCATTTGCATGTTCTGCTTGTGAACAAAAGAAGGAAATTTGCTGCAGACAGTTGTCAGACATACTTAAGCGAAAAATACATAGTGAGCAAAAAGTATGTATGCCCTTAAAAGTCCATGCTCCAGGTGATGTCCTGGTGATGTCTCCAAAGCGGCTGATCAGTCTTCATGCGAATGTTCATGCAGCAAATTCACGGAGGTTCTAGCGGTATGCGGAATCGCCCTATCTGGGCTCTGCTGAGGGGTATTCAAAGTTGAAGGAGTTTCGCGGAACCATTGCACCCACGAACGAATTAAATTAATACTTGGCCCGTCGCTCAATCATCGAATCTCTCCCGATCACTGCGTCATTGTGACTGACGAAACTGCACTCTCGGTGATTCAAATGATGCCAAATATATTACAAAGAAAATACAAGCTACAGTAGTACGTATAAAGCTAAGCATAAAATAGAAGAATATTCAGATCTTTTTGAAAAACTAGGCAACAGATGCATAATAGATGGTGATTTTAATGCCAACAACTTAAACGGGGATCTTGATTGACAACAACGAGAGGAAAAGATGATTGCGCTGCAATTCAAAAACATCAGTACGAAATTCTCTCGACAGGAAGGGCCACATTCTGGTCTACAGCGTGAAATAAATGCAAAGAAAAGTCCTGGATATGACCTTATACCTGGTCACGTACTAAATAACTTACCAAGGAAGACAATAATTAAAATAACAAATTTAATAAATGCCACATTTAAGCTAAAATATGTCCCTAGTTTGTAGAAGGTTGCTGATGCTCTAATGATTTCCAAACCCGGTAAACCCCCAAATGAAGTGCCATCTTACAGACCTATCTCGCTATTGCCAATAACGTCAAAAGTGTTTGAGAAAGTGCTCGCAAAATGTTTAAATGAAATAATTGAATGAAAAAAGCTAATACCGAACTACGATACAATAGATACACAGAATTACGAATGAAATCGAAAAATCATTAGAAGAAAGGATGGTCTCCACGGCTGTAATCTTGGATGTGGCATAGGCCTTTGATAAAGTATGGCATGAAGGATTTATCTATAAACTGAGGTGTATTTTGCCAAATCAGTATGCTTCCATTCTTAGATTCTATCTAGACGGAAGGTATTTTAGAATAAAATAACAGAGTACTTATTCAAAGCTAAGATAAATAAAAGCTGGCGTACCGCAAGATAGTGTACTGGGTCCAATATTATACTTGTTATATACTACTGTTATTCCAGAACTAGAAAGCCATACATAATTTGCTGATTATACCGCAATACTAGCAGTAGGAAGAACAAATGCAGAATCCACAGAAAAACTCCAAATTGGCATAAACAAAATCTGCGAATGGACTAAATACGAGTAGTGGAGAATCAAATTAAACGAGTTCAAGTTAGTCCATGTTGACTGTTTGTTAATAAAAAGATTGAACGTATACCAATTATTATAAAATAAACCATGCGCTAATACAGCGAAATGTTTAGGTATGACTCTAGATACAAAGCTGCAATGGGAAGAGCACTTAAAACTGAAAAAAGCTGAGTTAGGAATCAAAATTTAGAAAACTGCACTGGCTGATAGGAAGACACTCAACAGCATCAATTGGAAACAAAGTGCTGAACCAACATGGACATATGGAATCCAACTAAGGGGTTGTGCCAAAAAGACAAACCTAGACAAAATATAACGATTCCAAACTAAGGTGCTCAGAAATATAGTAAATGCATATTGCTACATAAGAAACAGTGGCCTTCATCGAGACCTAAAGATAGAAAGTGAAAATTAGGAAATTCTAAAACTTGCAAAAAAGCACAAGGAAATCCATATGTATACTTAGATTCAAGAAAACTACTGAATAATGGAAATCAATAACTAAGGCTTAAAAGAATTCGATTTAACTTGATAAAAGAAAAAGACCAATTTATATACGAACATATACATACAACGATCGATATATGGATAAAATGAAAACACGGCGAAACGAACTTTTATTTGACTCAGTTTCTGACGGGACATGACTGTTTCAGAGAATACCCCTTCAAACGCGGAGATGAAACTATCCCAAACTGTCCACATTGTGAAAATGTTTCGAAAAACGCGGAACACGTGTTTTTTCATTGCCCGCGGTATGAAACCGAGAAAATCGTCCTTCGGGACCAATTTGGGGAATAGTCC
Source organism: Pocota personata (assembly GCA_963082735.1). Classification (NCBI taxonomy): domain Eukaryota; kingdom Metazoa; phylum Arthropoda; class Insecta; order Diptera; family Syrphidae; genus Pocota; species Pocota personata. Next base: position 191,255,180 of record OY720430.1, read on the forward strand.
ACTTCGTAGAATGTCGTAAATTACATGCTTCAGAATAACGAAAACTGGACCATCGTAAGTACGCATACTCAGTGACCTTAGGCGCATAGAGCGTCAACGTAGCGCGAATAATCCGAACAGTGGAGAGCCAATCACTTAAGAACACAAAAGGCGTAGAAGAGAACGTAGTCTAAAAGGCTAACCAGAGCCCCGCGAAGTAATAATACCTTAAGGTTGAGCAGACAAGGATTTCCGGACTGCTATCCATGGAAGCAACAGCAATTATTATCCAAGTTTCTGTAGATGAGACTCTGCTGCTGCTATCCGTTTACAACAGTTGTCAACGAGGGGAAATATTCAGAAGGGCCTCAACACCATCAACATCGCCGCAAACTTCGACAACTACTGCGTGATTGGAGGAGGCTTTAACACAAGGCACCCTATGTGGCTATTTTTCAGTCAAGGAAATCCTTTCCCAGAACTCCGTCAACACTTGACTTCTTCTTGGTGTCGTCTAATTTCGTCAATATACCGCCCGATTTTCAAAATTACTCATGTCTAGCACATAACAGTGATTCAGATCAACTAGCTGTTGAATTGAGAATTCGGCTAAACCGAAGAATAATGACAGAGAGACCTGCACCTGAACTTCACACCATGTTCAGTAAAGTAAACTGGGCCCTATTTCGATCGGATATAGAGGCCGAGCTCCCAACAACTTCGAGTGCGGCTAACCTCAGCAATACGGAGATAGACGGCGTCATCAACGGATTTAATACAGTTGTCATTAACGCCATGGATAGGCAGAAAGTCCCCCGTAGCAACACGAACAAATACGCAAATCTTCCAAGTTACATCCAGGCTATCTATGCCCACAGGCAGCGGCTGAGGAAGACGCTCCAGAGGATCTTTCACAGATCATGCACATCATGCAACACCGTACTAATACGATGTTCTTCCAGGGGGGAAGAATTACAGGGATAACGAGTTCATCAGACGCCTTAAAGATATCAAACCTGGTCCCGACGCCTTCAAGAAAATTAACTCTCTGGTTGGTAGATCTAATACCTTACCTGAGAGCATCAATCACGGCCAGGTAACAGCAACAACTCCTGACGAGAAAGCTAAGGCGTTTGCCAACCACTTTGAGAGTAACTTCACCGACCGACCTCCAGAGCACCTTCCCGACTTCCTGGAGGAAGTAGAATCTGAAGTTCATGAAGCCACAAATTCCGGTAATCCAATAACAACATTTAGCTTGGATAACCGAGCTAATGATCCGTTAAGCAATGAAAACTTTACTACCACAGAAGAAGTGATGAAACATAATTCAAAGCAGCAATGCCAAGAAATCTGCTGGAACTGACCAAATCTCTAACTTTTTATTAAAAAAGTTGCCAAATGTGGCTATTTTACTGCTGAAGACCATCTTCAACAACTGCATCAACAACAGCTATTTTCCAACTTCATGGAAAGTGGCCAAGATTGTTCCAGTACCAAAAAAGTCGAACCGTTCGCTTTGCTATGCTGTGTTAGCAAAATACTAGAATCAATGATGTTGAGGAAGATTAATCACTTTTGCTCAGAGCGAGGAATAATTCCCAATAACCAATATGGTTTTCGAGGAAAGCACTCAACCATTCACCCTCTGCCAAAGCTACACAGCGATGTCACCCATGGCCTGAAAAAAAAGGAGACTACCGTAGCCTGCCTGCTAGACATAGAGAAAACCTTTGACAGCGTTTGGACCAAAGGACTGATTTCCAAGCTAATTCATTTTGGTTTCCCCACAGAATTTTTTATGTACAGGTACATCAAGCAAAGTCATCGATAAAACGAATCAACGCTGGAGTGCCCCAGGTATCAAGGCTTGGACCAATATTGTTCAACATCTTCACTGCTGATCAACCACTGAATGCAGCAAGGACCAGAACAATGCTGTATGCGGATGACTCCATCACTTACGCTGTTTCGCTTTCCCCGGAAATAGCAGCTAGGAGAGTTGAAACCCACGTCAAAAATCTTTTGGAGTATTACCTCAAATGGGGAATCAAAATCAACAGCAGCAAGACGGAACTAATCTGCTTCAGAAATCCAGTGACAGCTACAAGGGGACGCCGAGCGTTCGCAACTCGCTGCCACAACATACGGATTTCTCTTCCAGATAACACCGAGGTGCGAACCAAGCAAACCACCAAATATCTTGGAATCCATTTCAGCGAGAGGTTTAAGTTTAATCCTCACGCTGAAATCATCCTAAGGAGGGCCAATTATGCGTTGCATTTAGTCCACTCATTACCCAGAAAGAGAAATGGGCTCAGCAAGAAGACTAAACTGCTCGTATACAAGCAGCTGATAAGACCAGTTATCTCATATGGCTGCCCCATATGGTTCACCATATCGCCCACCACTATGAAGAAGATTCAAATGTTCGAACGGAAGGTCCTTCGAATCTGTACAGGACTGTGGCGAAACCCAATCACAAGGAAGTACCACCCTAAGACTTTTCTTTACGAGAACCCAATCGACCAGTATATGATTCAACTTTCAAGTAGACTGCTGCAAAATCTTGATGACCACCCTAACGCGGAAATACAAGACTACATCCGACAGCAGATCGATCCAAGCCACCGATACCTGAGTGCACGAGCAAACATCGATTCAAGGTTTGAAGACATAATGAATAACGAAGAAACACCGTTCTACCAGCTTGCAGACAATGCCTATTACCGGGGATAGTCCCCTTAATAATATATTTTCTTTATTTACCAAAAAAAAAAATTTTCCAAATACAGGGTGGCTGATGAATATTGCTACATTAAGAAACTCAAATAACTTTTTTTTCAGTGTATGGAATTCATTTTTATTTTATTCATGTTAAAGCTCATTCAATTTTATTAAATATAGCTTAATTAGTTTTAAAAATAATGGAATTTAAATGCCCCCCCTGCTCGTTGATGCATGTGCGGCATCTTACCAAAAAGTTGTTCATTACTGCTTGGAGAGTTGAGACAGAAATAGCCGCATTGTTTCTTGAATGGATTGCTTTAGTTCATTCAAATTTGTTGGTTTTACTTTGTAGACTTTCTGTTTGCAATAACCCCCAAGAAAAAGACAATTGCAGTAAGGTCAGGCGACCTGGGGGGCCAACGGAATGTCGAGTTTCTGGATATCAGCTTATTGGAAAATTTTCGTTGCAATTCTGTCATAACAGACCGGGCTATGTGAGGAGTTGCACCATCTTGCTGAAACCACACAGAGTTGAAAGAAATTCTCATTCGGCGTAATTCTGGATAGAAAAACTCCCTCAACATGCTCAAGTAACGGTCTCCAGTAACCGTAACAGTGTGACCGTTTTCTTCGAAGAAGTAGGGCCCGACAATGCAGCGTGATGAAACTGCACACCACACTGTGACATGAAGTTGATGCAATTCCGTCTCATGGAGTATCTGTGGGTTGGAAGTACTCCATATTTGACAATTTTGTTTGTTTATGTTGCCGTTTAAATCGAAATGGGCCTCGTCAGACATAAAAAGACAGTTCAACATGTTTCCGTCCTCTTCCACCATTTGAAGCATCTTCTGGCAAAATTCCAAGCGAATCGGCAAGTCTGCTGCGTTCAGTTTGTTGGCCATTTGAGTTTTATATGGGAATAAGTCCAAATCATTGTGCATAATTGATTGCAATGACTGTCTGCTTATACCGATTTGAGCAGATAAGCTTCTTGTCGAAACTCTTGGATTGTTTTGTATGGGAGCAATTGTTTCCTCCATCCGAACTGAAGGGTTTTGATGGTAAGGTCTTCTTTCGACTGTCCCATGCTCGGCAAAATTGTTAACAAGTCTCATTATGGTCCATCTGCTCGGAGAATTGCCGCCAAACGTGCGCCTATACTCTCTTTGAACCGAAACTACGGACTCCAGTGCGTGATAGCGGCGGACAATCCAAATTCTTGTTTCAGTGTCCCAGTTATCCATTTTTGTTAAATCTAAAAATCAATCTGCAAAATAAAAAAAAAAAATTAACCAGATTCATTAAATAGAAAAAAAGTTATTAAATAAAAGCCACCCTGTATATTCTCTTATATAAAATATTCATGTAATAGATTAAGTAGCCATTAATATAGGTTTTTTTTTAAAAAAAAAAAAAAAAAAAAACTTAGGAAACTAGCCAGTAGATATACGTTGGGCCCCTATTGTTGAGCCAACATTAAATTTATAGTAATAAGTCTAGTTTTAAGCCAATTTGTAAATAGAACGACTAAATAATAAAAATTCCTTAATCTTAAAAAAAAATAGCGAAGTAATACCTAACGACAGTCCCACGGGGAGAGTGATTCGAAGTGTGCAGGGTGTAGTTTAGTACGTATCCTCGATCATTCAGGTTTGCTAATCGTGCATGCCGGTACCCCGTCCTACTGGTATCTATGAAGATTACACACTCTTTGGCGCAACCATAAAAAAACAACAAATAGATATACATACATACATATAGCACATTTTAAACAAAGGGTAACCAAGATGTCGGGAAAAAATTGCTTGCTTACTAGTTCAAGTGACTAGATCGCAATTATGTATGTGGGAGGTGGCTTTAGTAAGTAAAAATCCGGCATGCTTATTACTCGGATCATTAGTATCTCCACTTCTTCCAAAAAAAAAAAGTAAAAAAGTCCTTCTTTCTAATGAAAGAGAAATAATCTTGCTAAAGAAACTTGAAAATTTTGGATTTCACTCTGCAATGCTAAAGTGGATCTCATCGTTTTTAATCGGTCGGACCCAAAAAGTTTATCTAAACAACTGCTTCTCGAGAATAATCTCCTGCACTTCTGGAGTTCCACAAGGTAGCCATTTAGGACCGCTGCTTTTTATTATTTTTATTGACGATATTATCCGTAGCATACAATTTTGCCAATGTCTAATGTATGCAGATAATCTTAAGATTTTCCTTAAGATACAAAGCTTAAATGACTGTTTAAAGATACAGTCCGACCTGTACAATCTAACTGATTGGTGTATTTACAATTGCTTGAAGCTGAATATAAATAAATGCATGACTATATCCCTTTCAAGATCATTTATGCAATACTCTTATGAAAACTGCCTTGACTTGACATCTTTAAGAAGAGTAAATCAAATTAAGGATCTGGGTGTCATTATTGACACAAAGTTAACTTTTGTTCTTTAATAGCTAAAGCTAACTCACTTGTTGGATTTATTAAAAGGAATTCAAAAGATTTCTTCGATCCACATACATTAATACCTCTTTTCATCTCCTTGGTTAGGTCGATTCTTGAGTACGCCGTTATTATCTGGAATCCAATTTATCAGACTCACTCAGATCACATAGAAAGGGTGCAGAGGCGTTTTACCAAATATATCTTTTGGAAAATGCATTGGGACTTTGAGCCCTCTTACAGCGCTCGATGTCAATTACTTGGTATTCTTACCCTTAACGCAAGGAGATATGCCCATGATGTTATGTTTATAAGAGACATTCTGTGTTACCGTATAAATAGCCCCGCCCTTTTATCCCGGGTACCCATTTATGCTCCTGAAAGGCGTCTTAGAAATCGCAATGTTCTCTTCCAACCAGGACATAGAACAAACTATGGTCGTAATGAAATGTTCTCTAGGACCCTTATGAATTTCAATGAAGCTAGTAGACATTTAGATTTTCATTATTCAAGAGATCGCTTCAGAAAGATTTTGTACGGTTTTCTAATAAATTAAATCTATTTTCGATTTCCTGGATAGGGGACCATATCTTTATGAAATATGTTTTTTTTTAATAATTAATTTACATTCAAATTTTTTATACTTATTTATCCGATAATATACTTATCTCTCTATGTAATCTGCTATGTAATCTGTAAAGCAAAGCTGGTAGATGAATAAACTAAACTAAACTAAAAACTAAACTAGAAGAATTTTGCAAACGCTTCATTCAGAGTAGTAAATATTGTTAAGCTGTGTGTTAGAATGTGGAATACCTGTCAGTTACCTCATTTCCAAATAAAACTATTCCATCCACACTTATTCAAATTTTCCAATTGTTTACTATTCACATCATCACTGATTGTATCTATTGCCAAAAGAAAAAAAAAAAAAAGAAAAAAAGTTATTCAGATCACAACATGCTGTTGGAATTTCACAAAATTGCAGGAAAAAAAAAACACAAATGAACAATTGATTTGTTAACTTAAACTTCAGTCAAATCAGTCATTTGGCAGATGTGCGTTCATATGAAATGCTAAGCAATCTAGAAAACTAATTTATTCACAGCACGCAGTCTATGGCATCTGTAAGTCTCCAATAAACACGCACGGCACGACAGGAGGCGGGAGGGAACGTCCAAATCACCGAGAAAGTGCAAAGTAATATTTAATTAGACTTAACTGTTTTCTTTGATTTGATTTCACACATGGCGGCGATGGCAACGGATATTTTCGATTCTCATTAAGGCCGCCTCGTGAATTACAAATCAAAACAACCGAATCCGCAGTCACACACACACACATATACGCACGATCTAGCTGATCATTCACAGATTTTATTATGCAATTGATGAATAATTTCGGCTTTAGTCTCAATCACAGATAACATATCCAAGTCACAGTCGAATATTGATGAAGATGGTGATGGTGATGGTGATGGTGATCATAGTGATGATGAAGATGACCTTTGGTGGATGTACCTGTATCCAACTCTGAATGTTAAGCACCTCTTGCGGTATGTTAATTAGAAGAAACCTCAAAAAAGCCGATCATACACCTCGAGTACCCAGTTTGATCTCGAGTATTGCACAACGATGTACGGCTTTGGCAGTTTGACAACTTACCACAACGAAGGTACTAACAACCGCTTCAAGGCGAAAGCGTGCTATATACGCTTCTGGATTCGCGCTGCATTCCCACTTTAAAATCAAATTGTATCTAAAGTAAAAATCAGAAATCTAGTTTCAAGTGAGGCGAGTGACTTATGCGAAGTCAGTTTGAAGAACGGTTACTCGTAATTGATCTGAATTGAAGTGTGATCGCGCGCACGCTTAGGTCCTCGTAATGCTGGTGATCTTGGTGTCCGCGAATTGTGTCGATGACATGTGGTTTAGTTTATTTGAATTATTTTCCACTAATTAACGAGAGTGAAAAATGATTTGCAGAAAAGCCAGTACTGTCACTGTGGCTTGATAGTAAATAAAAAGAGTTCAATGAGAGCGAAGGTTGACGATCTCGTTCGGCCCGTTTTCTTAAGGTGAAGCGTGTGCGCTTATGGGTTGTTGGTTGACTACCTACCTACTACCAATTAATTTGTAATTTTTTTTTTTTTTTTTTTTGGTTTTGAGCAATCGATGTCAAAGAGACGAAGAGTGTGTGGTGCTTAATGGTGATATGGGTAGGTACGTGCGTGCGATGCTCATCAATGATTGAGGATTGTTTGTCATAGATTCGGCAAATGAACTCTATCAGAAGAATTGCACTACACGGCGTAATTGTAAAATATCATTACCATATCAATTATGTAATTAATCAATTACCGTTGGTGAAATACTCGTAAATTGTTATACAAGGTGTGACCTCGTGTATCATCATTTGACACCCCCTTGGAAATATTGCATAATAATTTGCCACATCAAATCTGCATTAAAATGTTTTTTGAAGGATGTTGCGTAAGCTTTATGAAAACATCAATGTACAATCAAGTAATTTCCATTACAAGGAATCATAATACTTGCCTAAGGTTGAAAGATCAATCGGACGGGAATAAAACAGAAATTCTATGCCACATGACTATGGCAGGGGCACAACTCATCGCTTTACCAAATAAAACAGAGGTTTTCGCGGTGCAGAGTGCACTTCGGTTTTATTTCGCGGTTTCCGGTTAGGAATTTTCGATTACCCTGGACTTTGTAGAAAAAAAAACCCTGAATTAGAATCACCCAGATAAAGATATAATTTGATCCCCCTAAACTGAATGGAATTTCTCTGAATCTCTCTACAACAGCTAAATATCTCGGAACCATCCTTGATTCAAAGCTTATCTGGAAAAAGAACATGAAGGAAAGAATGAAGAAAGCACTTTGCGCATTCTATGCGTGCAAGGAAACCTTTGGTAAACAATAGGGTCTGCGTCCGTCCATGATTAACTGGATGTACACGGCTATTATCAGACCCATTCTTACCTACGGAATTATTGTATGGTGGAATGCAACAGACAAAACCAGCTAAGGTACAGAGATTAGCATGCATAAACATAACAGGTGCACAGAGATCAATTCCGGGTTTAGAGATGGTGCTAAATATGAGATGATGCCTAGATGAGTACATGCGATGCATATCTGCCAAAAGTGCGATACGTCTCAAACAATCGAGCGCATGGAAGCAAAGCTCCTATGGGTATAGTATAACAGCTAAAAAGGGATCAGCATTGGATTTTCAACATACTCGGATATCAGTAGAAACTCCAATAGGTGAAGTAAAAAAGTAAAATAGACCTAAAAGCAAGAGAACTGATTAACTCCGCATGGTTCGCCAGAAGCGACTGTGTCATATCTCGCAGCTTATGGCCGACAGTGGAGGAAAACAGAAAAAGGCTTTTTATTGGCAATGAATAAAAAAGAAATTCGAATCTTGATAGGCGTGCTAACAGGACACTGCGCGATAGGGGAAATGGCTGCCAGACTAGGCATTAACACACCCGACGACTGCAGGAGCTGTCAAGGTATAGAGGAGATAGAAACCATCAAACACTTGTTATGTGATTGCCCAAATCTTCAAAACCGCCGCCTCTAGGGGATCTCGTATAAGTTCCACTTGGGAACACGATAGGCTTCATAAAGAACGCTACTATGGATACCAGCAATTAGAACATATTCACGTGGCAGAGCTAGTAGAGGGTGTTTAGGTATTTGGAATTAAAAAGTGTTTTAGTAATCGTATCGCCTGCAGTTATATATATGCTCTCAACCGTACTGTCATCGAATTGAAAACGAATAACTAAAAATTGTATTTAGTTACTATTTATGTCAACCGTAATAATTAGATGACTTTTCAAATTTGTACAATTTCCTACTGGAATTTAACTAAGAGAATGTAATGGTAGTTGCTGATCATAATTCAAGACTTTGGTATACGCAGCTTTTGAGTTTGAAGCCGGAGTTTCTGGCTGAATCCATAAAAGTTACCAGATGTGCATATTAATATGTGCGAATCCATCGTTCGAATGTTGTTGAATCAAAGGCGATCAACAAGGCCATTTAACATTTCTCAGAGGTACAGCTTGCTCCACAATTGATTATTGTTTTGTACGAGGAATATGGTTTGAAAGCGTCGTAAACTTAGTGGTTAAAGAACTAACCTTCTCCGATCACCTACCTTTAATTGTTGTAGTTGAGCTAGAGATACCATTGGAAGTACCCACTCTCTAAATGCATTTACTGCCGAAGTTGCGTTGTAAGGAGAACGTCCTAAAGGCATATAGAAACAAACTTGATCTCATGCTCAACTCATTTAGCACCAACGACGTACTTCCTAGTTGTGACACTAACGAACTAATATCCTGCATCGCAGATAGTGCACTGCCTCTGCAGTTAACGCAAAGACCAACAAATTAAAACCGTGGTTTGATATTGAGTGTGCGAAAACCGTTCGGTTACCTAAAATTAATCAGAAATTCAGGCACAAACACTGCAAAATCAATGTACCAGAACTCGTATAAAGTCTTGTATATAAAAACTGATTGCATTGAGAAACAAAGAATGTACTCGCAGAGGCTGATGCGTTCGCTGGAGGAAGTTAGAGATAGTCGTTCCTTTTGGAAAGCGGCTTGTTCTCTCAATGGGACAGTATTTGCACTTGGTGTGCAAAATCAAAGCACGCCTACTGGCTTTATACTTCGAAAAACTATTAGATCCTTGTGTGAATTCAAATATAATCCAGTATGCGCTACCGTATGTTGAAAATGATGCTCTGGATCAGACAGTGACCCATATGAATTTTTTAAATATCCAACAGAAGGTTTTTAACTTTACCTTTAACGCTGGTGTTGTCCCACCAAGCTTTCGGACAAATATAATGGTTGGCTATATGAGATAGGCTGTATAAAAACATTACAACTTCCAGTTCAAATTTTTATTAGACTCAATTACTCTCCCGAACTTTGGTTTTAATGATTCCAATGATTTCCCAGTAAATCAAAATATTATAATACAATCATCCAATATATATGGAGGGCATCTTTCGTAGAGCATGAATCCAGAATGTTAATTTTTCTTTAATTATAAATTATTCTTTATTCTAAATGTTGAGGTCATTAAAAAAAAAATGTCGTTGAACTCGATACCAAGTTGATCCGTTCAGCAACAATGTTGTCGGGCTGACATTTAATGACGCTTGCACAACAATCATATTTCCATTAGAACAGATTTTGAAATAATTTTAATGAACCATCAAATAAATTGCGTTAGCATTTAAATACAAATCAAATATTTATTGGCTCATAAAAACAGTTGCATTCATAATGGACGTCGTGTGTACGATTTATTTTCCACCAAGGTGACTACAATTCGAAGCCGCTTCCCTAGAATGGGTATCACAGCTTTATACAAACTGCCTTGTCCGGTTTCTAACACTCTCAGCATAATCCGTATAAATCAGATGAACAAATTTTTCAGCAAAACTTTAATCTATGTGTGTTCGCGGTATTAATGTTCCGCAATAAATCACGAAACCAGAAATCCGATTTTTTTTTTTTGTTCATCTTTTTGATTGCAGATTACATTTTGAATAATTGATTTGGATACAAATTTGGGCGGCTTAGCATTTTGTGAACACGGAAATTTAATTGAGTGAGCACAGCGCTTATCTCTGATCATAGGAAATGAGTTTTGACAATTGTCATATTGTTTGAGTGGGCTATGGTAATAAATTGTTGTAAAAAAGAACAAAATGAGAAGGAGATTGCTCAAGATTGCTCTTTCTTATATTTTGTATTACTTACAAATTTCAGTGGTGGTCAATCATGGATGGATTTGTCTGAATAGTTCAAGGATTTATGTACTACAAAACTTGGCGCATTTTCCACATTAATGTTTATGAATTTTCACAATTAGACTGGATACATTACAATAAGATGTAGGAGTTCTAATTAGTAACTATATTGATCAGTGGATCCATAGATATCCAGCAGCCACCCCAACAATCTAAGTAGTTACGTAAGTACTTATATCGCAGCAATAGATACGAATTTGATTAGAAAGTTTACGTCTTCTATTATTCTGACAAGATCACCTAGTTTGACATCTTGTTAATGAAGGACATCCTCTTGTACGTATGTGTATTTCTTAATGGAATTGCTTTTAAACAGCAGATGCCCTTGTCAACTGACTGATCTCATCCAAAAAATTCTTTATCAGAGCTAGACACTTTAACTCCAGTTTAATTTGTGGTTATGTCTGTAAGAAAAAAGGTACACAACATACACTTTATGATCATATCAATATTTTATGTAGCACCCTGTGCTTTGGAAACCGAGAATCCATTTTATTGCGTTCTCTCTCTTGAGTGATACTAGACTTGTATGCTGTTTTTTTCTTTCTAAATACCTAATACAATAGGTGTTGAAATTTGTGGAAGGTCAAATTGTGTTAAAAGCAACACAAAAGTGTTATTTTCAAGAGCCTCTGTTTCGAAAATCTGCCTGCTTTATGTTTATTCCCATACAAGCGTGCAGTGTTTCATATCGCTAGATTATTCGAACCGTCCTGAAGGTGTAAAAAGTCGCACACACTGGCAAGTCGTATTAAAGTTATTTGTGAAGTGCTTTTTTAGCACCCTGTATTTAGAATAGAAACCGATGTCCTTGACGTAATACATAAGTGTGCATTGTTGTTTCTTTCTAGGAAATCCGGTGCTTCTGTAAGGTACAGAAATATGCAAATGCACACTGGGAAATTGTTTTTCAAATATTTGGAATAAAACTGGCTAAACCACCCTGTAATTGGAAAATTAAATAATCAGTATTCTTCAACTATCCGTAGGAGGTAAAATCAAATTCAGTATAAATCTAAGTTCCCCTAGACTGCAACAAATCAAAAAAATTGCTATTGCTACGAAAATTGTAGACAATTTTATATTATTATTCAATGTAGCGATGATCCGAAAATTTGACTCTCTCATGACAAAACACTTTGTGATTGAATCCCACCCATATCCTACTTCTACTCGTGACAGAAGTCGAATTGCTGTCAACATCAGAGCAATACTATATTAGAGGGAATTAATTCCAGCAATTTTTATTTTTCAGTACTGGAATGGTAAAAATGGAGCACTAATGGATTCAACATGTTATCTGCCTGTTGGTCTCTCAATGTGTCTGTCTGCCTGTCCATATATCCGTGTGTCTATAACACGCTTGTAACTTTTGAACCTAGAGAGCTGAAATTTCGCACAAAAATAGTACGTTTTAGACCAAAAAAATTGTGGAAAAATGTACCTCAAATAAAAAAAAAAAAAAATTTTTACACCCCATCATGCGATATATCGAATTAAAGCTGAACTTCCACGGAATCCAAAAATATAAAACCAAATATTACATATATATTATTATATTTTTTGGACAAAGTTCTTGGCATCTACAAAACAATATATTTATACGAAAAATTTGAAAAAAAATGGGAGCATTTAAATCTTTGAGGAGGTAAGGTAATGATTTTGACGATTTTCATGAAAACGTAGCTACATATCCGGCATAACACAAAGCTCAAATTTCACCATAAACGGTTGGGTAGTTCTTGAATTAAGCGTATGAGAAAGATGAATCAAACATGTATAAAACCCCTCCTCATACAGATATCTTACGCCCACAGTCTGTTCGATTTCGAACAGTTTCAAGTGGAACTACTAATGCAACCTATAACGTCAGCGCCCTGAGATGTTTGGAGATGCCTGTTTTGATTTTGCTCTTGAATTATTTGAGATTAAAGGTTTCTGAAAATACTCATATTATACTTGTCCTGAAACAGAAGTAGTTTTAATAAAGGGATATCCGCTCCAATCTTAGGTGAACATAGAGGTTATGGATCCTGGTGATTTGCTTAAAAGAATATATTTGCGTTCACGGGCATGCTGTTAGCGCAAATTTGAATTAGGTTGCTGTTATCGGCAAACTAATGATCTTTTTATTTGTTGACTGCAGAATGTCATTGAAATAGAGTAGAAACAGAGTTGGTCAAAGTGTAGAACCCTGAGGCACTCCAACGTTTACAATATATCAGAAGGCACTTTACCAAACCCGATCGAATGCTTCTGAGATGTGCTATTCAATGGCTGAGGATCGTAGATTGGTAATATAGCTCAGCCAATTAAACAGCGGCTGCGAAAACCTTACTGCCGGTCACTTGTCAGTCCTTGTCCCTCCAGGTATTCGATTATATCAGCATTAATGGTTTTTTTTCCATCACTTTAGATAGCGTGGAAAACAAAGCCATGGGACGGTAGTTATGCGGTAAGCTGGTGCACAGTTTTTAAGGACTGTCAGATCCTGTTGCCATTTTGCAAGATAATTAAGGATGTACCGGATTACACGAAATTGAAAAATTACATCTGGCATAGATAACTGGACATCTGTGATAGTTGTAAGTTCCCCTTACGATGGATATATTGTGAAATTGCCTGAGAACTTAATAGGGGAAAGATCGATTGAAGTTGCTGCTTATCAATTTTGTCATTGGCCAGAAAGGACGCGATCGATTATGACAATCTAGGAGCTCGTTAGTGAATCTCTAATTGTAGTTCTTCTTTGCATAATCGAATTTTGTATTACACTTATTTCAGAGACAAACGAAGCTAGATCCTATTTACTCTGTTGGATTGGAGGGTCAATGTTTAGGCTCTGTTCTTGAACTAAGAATTTTTTGGTAGAATGGGGAATGTAGAGTTCCATTCCGAGAAGAATTACCTAAGTGACAACTTTGACGTAAACGTTGACATCAGTGCTCCTCAAGAAGCAACTAAATCGCTCAAACAAAATCGCTCAATTTATCCCAACCCATGTTTATTAGTTTCTTCTTGTACCTTACTCGATGCTAGTTAAGTAGTTATCATGAAATCCACGAACTTAACCCGATTCGATACACAATTGTTTACTTATTGGAAACAGACACAGTCGTTGAAATCGTTATGGAGTGGGAAAGAAAGAGGCATACTCGTATTAGCGTCCAAGGAAAAAATCAGGATGTCTGCAAAGAAGTTTGCACTCGAAGTTCCAAACAGCTCATGCGTTGGTTAGTACATACTCTTCTACGTAAATTCTATATCGGCCAATTGATATTGTATAAGTACGAGTATACCAGTCTTCTAAGAAAACTGTGAAAGAAAAGTTGTATTTTACTTTAATGTAAGAATCTCAACACTTTCTTTCGAAATCTAGGCAATAGGCACGTGAACTTGCATCAACGACCATTTGTAAGTGAAAGTATGCCACCATCAGATGCGCTACAATTAACACTTTCCCAAATCGGCTTATCTGCAACTTTTAGTTGCAACCTTTTGCAAACCAACCAGATTCAATCTCAGATGACATTGTCGAAAGCGATTTCAAATACCACAAAGACGATGGCACTCTTTTAACCAACAAAAAAAGAGTTCGAAACAGTTCAATCTCCTACCAAATACTACATTCTCAAGGCTATTTTATATAGATACCACCAATTGCTGATCTGATTTCTCCGCAACCTCCTACTCAGGTGTAAGTTAATCGATTTACTATGCGCATGACATTTTCAAGTTCCAATCGGCCAAGGCCGCTCATCCGTATCTGATCACCATATTCATGGATTGTTTACATTTTTTTCGCCGCTTATTCGCGAAAAAATCAAAAAAAAAAAAAATACACACACAAATCTATCTTTAGCAAGAGCGCGGATTAATCAAGATGCTACTTTGTCCGGTGCCACTAATTTTCGTGCTATTTTGTCAATTATTAATTTAACATAACAAATTCCTTGCGAGTGACCTTAACTAGCCAACAGCAACAACAACAGACGCCAGTCTAATTAGTTGAAAAATTGGTTTTTATTCTGTTGCCTGATATTTTTGTTGTTTGTTGACTCATTACTCGTACCTACTGCAGCATCACCATTCACGACGACGAGGTAAATCGAAGCATAACAAGTGAGCAAATCAATCGTGCAACAACCTCACTTATTAGTAAGTCATTATTGTTAGCGTTGCGGTTGTCAAAAAATCTTTCGAATCGCTTCAAATTGATCGCGGCCTTCAATGGAATCAGTTGAGTTGGTATCGAAGTCGCAAGCATTTAAATCCGTCTCGGTAAATTTTGAGGGTATCCAGTGGAGAATGCTCGCAATATGGAGCACACTTTGACGGCCGATTAATTGAAGAGTGAGTGGTGTCGTTTACCTGCAGATTATAGACTGCAGATACATAGTAGGTGGTGGGGAGCGAGATGAATAAATGGGTATGCAAGGTTCTTTGATTTAGTATCTATTTCTTTTTTATGTACTTATTTACAGAAAAGACTATTTGGGTGTTGCAACTGATAGGGCTTATAATATGTATAATCCTTTAATTACTACTACACATAATAAATTAATTACTACTACACACGTGTCGCAGATGTCTGAATCGAGCCAAAGTGTATGAAAAATGTGAGAAAAGAACTATTATTTATGGCAGCGACTTGACCTTTTTGTCTTGGCAGGTCGAATTTTCTGCTGTCGTCGGTGTCGAATTCATCGCTCGCTCTTTTGAATCAATTGCGGAAAGAGTTGAATCTTCGTTGCTTTCGACTCACGCCGGGCGTTCAGATCATCGATTAATTAGTGGTTAGGACCAATAACCTTCTGGATTTCACCGGCTGCGGAGCATATGTTTCCGATAATAAATAAGTCTCTCCTTCTTAATTCGAGCGCTGTTGCTCGTGATTAGAACCGAAGCTTAACATTGTTGTTGTTCACCTTGGATGTTCCCATTGGCAAGAGTGTGGTTCCTTGACATGTCAAAGTCCGTCGGTTATCTATCGTCTACTTGAAGGTATTGTAGAATATAGATCCACAGCAGCTGGTAATGTAATTGAAAGTCAAACTCATTGAAGTGCAGAAAGCTTAGTCTGCCAATCCTTGTTGCATCTGCTATTTCATCCTCTACCAATCCATTTTTCCAGAAGTTTGAAACTCGTATGAGAAAACTGATTACAGTAGTCTTCGAATTTCTTGGAGGTAAATCCGGTTCCTCAATCGGTAATGGTTTAGAATTTCAAGAAGCTGTAAAGCTCGTCGAGCGCAGTTACTATTATCGGTTTGACTGGGCTCAAAGGCAAAGGGGGATTGTGACCTAAAAGATATTTTGTGCCATTTTGTGTCTATCAAGAAAATTGATAGAAAAAATACAGATCTTAAAAATTTGGCATCTAGTTCCATAAATAGCAATAACCCCACATTGTAGAGTCAGCATTCAGTTTTACCAGTCCGCGGATACCGTCCCTAATGTTTTAATTGTAATGCAGTTTCTGCTCTTAAAGATTCCGTACAAAAGTTCTGGTCATAGGTCCAGAGTCCATAGGTTCCATAGTCTTCAATTCTGGTCGCATTTTCAGCGATTTTAGTGCATTCAATATCCACGTACACTGATCGCAAACTAAGATTGTAATTGCCTTATATCTCAATGGCATGAAGCTCAGTCAATAAATCTCTAGGATACTTCCCCTAGCGCCTATACTTTTCGGTTTGTGGTATCAATCTCAAACTTTCTACCAAACCAAAGCAGTTTCGTGTCTCTATCTCAGGAAACTCAGAGTATTTACATAATTTGCAATTTGCCTTGAACTTTTTCGTTTTCTAGATGATACTTTTTCCCAGACCCTTGCGGCAACACTTATGTGAATTAGTTTAGTAAGTAGTAAGCACAATGTTACTGAGGAACAATGAGCAAGCAGTGTGTATGTTTAGTATTGTTCTATTTGACGTTGTGATAAAAGAAATGAAAAACTACTCGGTTAGGTGTGCATCCAAGAAGATCAGTTTATTCACTAACTTGATTTAAGTTGGTAACATTATTGTACAAAAGAGAGAAAGAGAGAGACTTATATTTAAGTAACTGCGTAGAATATACAACAAGTATTTTCATTGAGCAGCAAAACAACTATCCTGCAGAGCAATCGCTGCTACTTTCTGCTCAGTGCGAAGAACAGGGTGAGTAGCTGCAATCGCAATCATAGTCTCACTTTTACGCAACCCAGACAAAAGAATCATCATTTGACTTCAAATGGGGATCGATGTGCTAGATGTAACAAATGCAGTCAGAATACAATGAATAGCCAAGTGCTGGAATTATTGAAGGTTATGGAGACGTCTTTGCGTTTCGGATTGTGCTGCAATAACTACGACAAGGATATCACAGCCGTTATTGTCAAGTGTGCAGATAGTTCCCCATGCTAGAAATAGAATTAATCCCATTTACATGAGTTGCGCTTCATATTTTTTATCGTACGAACCCTGAGTCACTACCCAGAACATATACAAAATTGAAATCAATACTAAATCATCAGGATCCAACTTCTTTAACATGAAGAACAAGTCTTGCTACATATATGTATGTTAGTCATTTGGCTATCTGTTAGCGTATTTTCAACCCTAGCCACAATGAGGAAGGACATTTTTTTCTTGTGTGGTATGCCGCTGCAATACTCGTAAGACCGAAGAGCGGCTAAGTACAGTCCCACACCGAAACTTCAAGATAACTTTATTTTTATGTTAAATAAATGGAACTTGGTCCAGAGAAAGCCGAGACAAAGCTATTGCTTTAGCAAACTATTTTGAAAAAAAACGTTGTCAAACGTTATATGTAACGTCCAGGTTATGACCTCTTTACAGGAAAGTTGCTCAAAGAACTATCAAATATAGTCTTTCTATATCTTCGCAACCTGTGTGGAAGTTGTAGAAATAATTGCTATAACCAAATCAGGAAGAGATGTAACAATAAGTTTACTTCTCATTCTATCTAAACTATTCGAGAAACTTTTGTATTCATTCAACAAGTTCATCGAGTGATAAACATAATACCAACTGACTTGTAAGAGAAGCAACCTTTATAAGGTTTGACATGCGGACCTTATACATAAATTCGCGAACCCACTCCCAGGAGACTGTTTTTTTTTAATTAATTATTATGTGAGATACAATAATATCTCCTCTGACTTACACTCAACAAAAGCCGGAGTCCCACAAGGCAGCGTCTTAGAACCCTTTCTTTACGTCGTCTTCACAGCTGATATCCCTCTATCCAACAGTGTGCTCTCTATGATTGCACTGTTCGCTGACGACACGGTTCTCCTCAATTCGGGCAAATGCCTTCACACTGCAACAAATCAACTTCAAAAATATCTTGACGAAGTAATGGTATGGTTTAAAAATTGGAACGTAAAAATAAATGGTGACACGTCACAGCTAAAACAAATTTTACACCTGTAAAATAGCCAAATATCTAGGCATACATTTGGACTCTAAACTGCCATGGAAACACCACATTGAACAAAAACACAACGATGTAAAGGTAATATTCAGAGAACTCTATTGGCTTCTGTGAAAAGATGGCAAACTATCGACAAGCAACATGTGAACCTATGGGTAAAAAATATGGGGCACCGCCAGAAGAACAAGCATTAACATAATGCAAAGACAGCAATCCAAGATCTTACGGATGATAATAAAAGCTCAGTTGTACGTTTGAAACAAAGGCATACATCACGACCTACGGATGATAATAAAAGCTCAGTTGTACGTTTGAAACAAAGGCATACATCACGACCTCCAAATCCAAACAGTCAACGAGGAAATAATGAAAACCAGAACGAGATACCTGACAAGAAATGTTTCGCATACTAACAATGACATCAACACTTTATTCGATCAAGAAATCACAAGAAGACGCTGACTTAAAATAAGACGAACAAGTGACCTCATTAGCTAAATTGCACAACTTGCATAAAGTAGATATCATACAAATATTGTGTCATGTGATTAATATATGTACATTAGAAATCAATATTTGTATATCAAACATTAACTTTATTATTAACAGAAGTCATCCTAAACATAAAATAAAAAATAAATGCCGGAGCCATACACATAGCCAGACAGACCGATAAACAGACATACTCGTACAATCAATCAAATGCACAGCAGTAATGTAGAAAATCTTCATTAAACCTTAGGTAGCCTTTCCTCTTTTTCATAAAGTACAAATGAGGAGCCTATCAAATAGATCAAAGTATCAAAATCGTCATATTTTAAAAAAAGAAGTATTTCAGCAAAATTGAGAAGAAAATTTATCACTTTCGATACAAAAGTATCATTATGGCAACACTGGTTCGCATGGTTTATAATGCAAGCGTCTCTTTTACCTATATACTCCTAACATACTCACTCTTGTGTATGATTCTAAGGAAAGAGAGAATCTCGTTCGTTTGTGTAGAATTATATCCTTAATATTTTTCTAGTTTCCGCCACTTGCAAATAAATGGGTACTGCTCATGTTATTATATCTTTTCGTTTACCCTGCTATGTACAAGAATTGTGTTCCACGACGCTGTCTACTTTGTATACCCTATCCCATAGGGTGTATCATGGTTTGTAACATAGAGAAGTAATAAAGATACACCCCCTAAAGTACATACAACAACCGATGTTGTTCGTACATACGAGTAATAGGATTCAAAACAGAAGAAAAATTTCATTGAAATTTTGAGTTATGTCCTCTCACTCCTCGTGGGGCATAGAGCGTCAACAATGCCTGCGCGCCAACGTGTTCGATATTCTGCATCGCTCTTGAACTCCCTCCAAGTCATCCCCAATGATCTGGATTCCTCCTCGACTGTCCTTCTCCATGTCTGCCTAGAGTAGCCCACTCATCTGCCTGATTGGGTAAGTTGATTCCATTGCATGACGTACTTCGCAATAGAACTGACTTCGCGCCGTAAGGTGTGACCAATCCACTGTCACTTTCTCCTCTGTATTTTGATGTCTATTGGCTCCTGGCCCGTTATCGCCTGTAGTTGGTCATTCGATATACGATTCGGCCAGAAGATTCTTAGGATGTTGCGAAGGCATCTATTTATGAAGGTTTGCAGCTTCCTATCTACTCTCGGATGTTTGTCAGACGTTCGCGAGAGGTGGGGTCGTGAAAAAATTTGTTGGTGTTTTCTGGGATTCGAACTTGGAACCTCTTGCGTAGTGCGACACACTAACCACTACGCCACGACGCCCACTACTATCTTTAATTCTTTTATTTAAACCGAACTCAGCCTTTGCTTTACGAATTCTGTTGTCCACATCCACTTCGGTACCACCATCTTCTGAGACCATACTTCCTAAATATAGAAAGCTGCTTACTTTCTCGACTTACTGTCCGGCAATGTTGAGTTGAGCGGCTCTGGTGTTTTGTTGAGAAATTGAAGTGCTTAGGGCCTTTGTTTTTACCGTATTCGCACACTTCTGTACAGGTGCATTGTCCTGGTGAAAGATGATTTTTTTCTTCTTCAAGCCAGGCCTCTTCTCGCTAATTTTGGCATCCAGCTGGTCAAGAAGGTTGGAGTAATATTCGAGTGTAATTGTTCTGCCTTTCTCAAGGTAATCAATTAACAGGATCCCTTTCGCATCCCAAAACACACTGCCGGCAGATGCGATCGACTTCGCTTTCTTTGGCGCTGAACCACCGGCTTCTTCCCACTGCTTCGACTGCTGTTTCTTTTCTGGCGTGTAATGGTGGACCCATGTCTCATCCATGGTGACAAATCGCTGCACAAAATCGGTCGGATCCCTATTGAATCGGTCCAACGATTGCCGCGAAAATCGTTTTCGCATTTGCTTTTGATCGACATTCAGCAAACGTGGCACCCATCTTGCGCAGAGCTTTCGCATCCCTAAGTTTTTGTTCAAGATGTTTCGCACCCTCTCTTCCGATATACACACAACCTCAGCTATCTCACTCACCTTCGCTCGCCTATCGTCCAACACATCTTGCACTTTTTCGATGGTTTCGGGTGTGGTTGCGGTTTTTGGCCGTCCTTCACGTGGGTCATCTTCGAGGGACGTGTGACCACGTTTAAATGCCCACTTTTTAACGGTTGGCATATAAGGAGCAGAGTCCCCGTAAACTTTTGTCAACTTTGGATGAATTTCCTTAGGGGTAACCCATCCAAAACGAAGAATTTTATCACGGCACGATATTCAAGTTTATCGATTTTAACGCAAGACGTCTACTACAAAAATTTGTGTAACGAAACTACTTGAGAGAACAAATTGAAACTTGTCATACGAACTAATGAGAAGTGCACCCAGGCAAGAAACATAAATTTTTGCTGATTGGAACGCCATCTTTTCGTCAGGCCGATAACTTTTCACCTTCCCCTCGTAATTGAAAAATTCAGAGAGCCTGAATCAGTTAGTGATCTTAGATACTCTGGCCGTCCTTCAACAAGTCGTTCAACACAAAACATCGAAGCAGTTTGTGAGAGTGTTATTCAGAGTCCAAGAACATCAATTTGGCACCGTGGTCAGAATTGGACATTTCGAGAAGCTCTCTACAGCGTATTCTCACGAAAGATTAGCATCTTCATGGATTCAAAGTGCAATTGACTCAAGAACTGAAGCCTACTGACCACGCACAGCGAAAAGAGTTCGTTGAATGGGTTATGGAACAACAACAAATGGGTGCTGGTCTTCGGCGATGAGGCTCAATTTCATCTTGATGGCTTTGTTAATCGTCAGAATTATCGAATTTGTTGTTCAGAAAATCCACGAGTGATTATTGAGAAACAAATGTATCCACAACGTGTCACTATTTGGTGCGAATTTTGGGCTGGAGGCATTATCGGACTATTCTTCTTTGAAAATGTCAAGAAAATACGAAAGGTCAAGCAATAACAGTTTTTTGTGCCTAAATTGCGAGATATGGATGTAGACGATGACATTTGGTTTCAACAAGACGGTACCACATCCACACAGCCCAAGAAAAAATTCAATTACTGCATGAGTCATTTTTTGGTCGCGTAATTTCCCGTTTTGGTGTTCAAAATTGGCCTCATTGCAGATCATGCGATTTAACGCCGTTGGACTTTTTTCTTTGGGGTTTTTTGAAGTCTAAGGTTCATGCTAACAAGCTCATGACCACCAGCGCTGTATCAACGAAATTCAGTACATTTGTACAAAAAAGTCATGAAAAATTTCGACAAAAGAGTGCGTACGAGTATGTGCCATGTGTTTTCTATCGAAATTACTTCTTGCGTGAATTTTGGGATACAAATTATAACTAAAGTTAACAAAAGTGCATGTCAGCTTGTTAGCGACCGTAATCAGAGCATTTTTAATTGAATTTTTCGTCCAGAGTTTCGACAGTTCTTGACACATGCATTTCATCCTTTTCTCAAACTTTTGATGATACTGACACGAATTTCATATAATTCCATTTGTTACACCTAAAATTTAAATTTAATTACTGTCTTCCTTTTGTTTACGCAAAAGCAAAACAAAAATGGGAACAATTGCTAAAAAGTAATGAACTTCCCACGGTGTAGCTAATGATACCACAGGAAACATATCATGTTGCTTACCTACTATCATACATGACGCATGTTGATTACATCAAAACCTTATTTTGCTTGCAAAACTTCAACTGCTTTTACTTTCGATGGATGTTGCGCAACAAGCACGAGCTACACATATTCCCAGGGATTTTCAAGGGGGAATGAGAAATGAATATTGTAAATTAAAAATAAAACTCTGATCAAAAGCAGCCCTGAGGCTTAATCAAAATTTTGTGGAAATGTTTACTTTTCTCTGCAAAATGACTTCGGGCAAGTGCCTGCTTTTTTGATTACTTCGGATCGGATTAGGTGTGGAATCGAATCAATCGAAAAATTATTTTAATTGTTTACGTAAGAAACAGTAGAAGTTACCTTTTGTTTTAAATACATAGATACATAGATATGTTTATAAGTAGAACATGTTTACTATTATAAGTACTTGCGCAGCATTTCCAAAGCCAGAGGCTAGTAAAATAATTAGAGTCTGTACTTAAATAATGAAAACATAATGAAGGTAGGTACCCGACCCGGTCAAGTAAAAACTCATTTAACCGAAAGGCAACTCATCGACGGATAATTGATTGAAAGTCTAAAGCTAATTGCTCAAAAGGACAATATCAATGGATAGCACTAGTTACGTAAAGACCAATTGCAATCGTTTCCACCTATTTTTCAGACCAATTTTGTTATAACATCCCAGTTACGAGATATTTAAATAAATATAAAATATATATTTTTGGTGCTAATAAGCCATACGGGTCCTTACTAAAATTTGTTTGACATTAGAAACTCTACTAGGTGCTCATTTTCCAGGATGTATAGTAGTTAGAGATGACATCCCTGGCAGTAGCAGTAGTAGACATGAAATAGCTCCGTCTGAAATGGTTACGGAAGAAAAAATCGAGTGGGCAATATGCTTCTTCTTACCGGAATTTTCCCGATGATGCTACAAACACCCTAAAAAGACATAACGCCGTTTCTAAAGAGACTGTTTCTTCGTAGCATTGAATGGGGTCATATACCAAAGGAGTGGCGGGAAGTTAAGGTTGTTTTCATCCCCAAAGTAGGTAAAGCTAGTCATACCTGCGCTGGTGACTTTAGACCAATAAGCTTGACATCCTTTATTCTGAAAACCATTGAAAGACTTATTGACATACACATTCGCAGCAGGCTGAACCCCAGTATCATATCTCCGGCACAGCATGCTTGCACGAAAGGTAAAAGTGTTGAACTGCACTTCATGTCAGTACGATTGAAAAATCATTGAATGATAAAGAGTGCACCCTGGCTACATTCTTAGACATTGAAGGTGCCTTTAATAATGTCACGGCAGATTCAGTCGAAGTTGCCTTAAAAAACCTGAATATTGAGGACACTCTAATCAGATGTATAGTTTCCGTGCTAAAAAATAGGTACATAAACTCAGAACTAGGTGATGCGAGACTAAGAGTATCAGCTGGTAGAGGCACTCTGCAAGGAGGTGTTCTCTCTCCTCTACTCTGGGTTATTGTGCTAAATGAAATACTAATAAAACTTAGATTCAGTGGGGTTAAGACGGTAGCATACGCAGACGATGTGGCGTTACTGGCCACGGGTAAATTCCTTCCAACCCTGAGCGACCAAATGGAAGGCGCCCTTAAGATAATCAGCAACTGGACTAAAAGAAGTGGACTCGCAATAAATCCACTAAAAACGGAGCTGCCACTATTTACGAACAAGAGGATAATACCGGATTTCAAAATTTCATCCATTGAAGGCACTCCTCTTAGAATTTCTGACAGAGCTAAATATCTAGGGTTAATACTAGACCAGAAACTAAACTGGGGACTAAACACAAGGGAGAGAGCAAGGAAAGCTATGATAGCTCTCTATACTTGTAGCAGAATATTTGGAAAAACTTGGTGACCCAAACCAAAAGTCATTTTCAGGCTCTACACAACAGTTGTGAGACCTATACTGACATACGGCAGCCTAGTATGGTAGCCAGCCGCAAGTGCACAAACCTCAAGATACTAACTAGAGTACAAAAAATGGCGTACATTGGTGTCACAGGAGCTATGAGAACCACACCAACTGCAGGATTAGAGACCATACTCAATCTATTACCTTTAGGCCTATTTGTGCAGGAATCTGCAGCTAGAAGTGCTCTGACAGGGCATGCGCAGATTTTACGCAAATACATGGGCGGAGATGTTAGCACAGCCTGCATGGTGCCCTATTTAGACTTTCATAGTTAATTTCCGAGTCGAGAGGAATGGAAAACTAATATCTCGCTAAATGACAACTCCATCTCCATCTACACTGATGGATCCAAGATGGATGTGGGAGTAGGTGCAGGGATTTTTTTGTGGAAAACTCAATTTGAACAAGTCAATTCGGCTTCCAGACTATAGCAGTGTATTTCAAGCGGAGGTCTTGGCGATTTCCGCCACGCAAATAAAATCGAAGCTTGTGCGCTGCTGTCGCGAATAGCTGCGGGTTCTTGGTACTCAACACAATGTAAAGCTCTGTTGGGTACCCGAACATAAAGCGTTTAAGGAAATGAGAAAGAAAGGGTTCAGCTCTAAATCCTAAACGAGCTGACTCGTCAATTAAGATACCACCCTGCAACCTGAACCTAGAAGTTTGAAATAAAATAAATGCCATAACAAATAGTAGATGGAGATCATTAGAATCCTGTATAATTACAAGAAAACTCTGGCCGCTCTACGATAAAAATCGTACAGAGCAAATCCTACACTTCAACAGATACATATATCTTATCTGGTTTACGACTAGTAAGGATGATAACTGGACACAACTTTTTACTTTATCACACAAAGAAATTGGGAATTAGCGAAGAAGATATATGTAGAGGCTGTGGCAATGATTACGTACACGAAGATACACCTCACTTCCTGTGCCATTGTCCAGGACTCTACCACTTTAAATTCCGAATACTAAGCAAATATTTCTTCCAAATCTTAGAAAAGCTATCGAATGTATCGGTAAATAAGATAACCAAATTTATCAATGCTTCGGGTTGGTTTAAGAACCCATAGAGTTCAGAGAGTGGGGAAGCTTCACTCCTTGGGCATCACAATGGATCTATACTGATCTAAGTGTGGCGTAGTTTGTTCACACTCTACGTCAACCCATAAAACCTAACCTAACCTTACTAAAATTTTAGCAGCCATTCGTGTTGTGCGACATAAGAATGGTAGAGACCTAGAAATTTATATCTCTTTAAACTCTAAGTGTATTTTTTTTTAAAAAGCTAGCTTGGTTTTAAGGGCGAAACACAATGTCGTGTTAGGTCACTCTCGCTCTGACAGATTTTGCATGAACAAGGCATAAAGGGAGTCTGGTAGGATGGGGTGAGCAAAAGGCGAATAAAAAACTGTAATATTTACTACGGTGACTGTTACAAGGAGCAAAAGCAGCTTTTATATGGATGCGGATTTATCGCCAGAGGCAGAAATGCTCTACCAATCCCTATCTTTCCCTTCCATTACAATTTACAGACTTTTAAAATCAACTTGCATCGATATCTGCTCTATCTATCACACCCCTCATTTCCTTAATCCCGGCGCTGTGTAAATCACTATAAGGATATCCAAAACCCCTTTAGCGCATCAAATATAAAAAAATGCGACCGAATGTCTGATGATAATCCGCATTAAGGCAAACTTCGAAAACATAAGCCTAATATGTGCTTACGCGACGCAGAAGATAAGGGCGACTTGTCGACCAATGTCCACGTATGATATTAAAATGGTCCTTGACGATTTTAAGGCAAAAATATGAAAGGTGATCATCTTCAAAAACACTGTTAGAAAGTACAGCTTGCACGACAACACCTTCGGAAACAGTTCAAGACTAATCAGCTTTGAGGCGGCGCGAAATATCACTGTGGCTAGCACCCGATTGCCGCAGATATCCCGAACTTCCGATGGCTGCAATCGCAAGAAAATACCAGAGCCTTTGCCGATAGAGTGTCCCAGAACCTATCAAGAAGACTAATGCCACCAATGTTAAGCACAGATGAGCAATGGCATCATTGACAGCAAGCCATCAAGAATGATTCCTTTGTTGTGCTGGATTTCTCGCATTCACCACAAAGAAACCCCGGGTTTGATGGGTGCCGCCAAGCGCATGCAGTAAAGCAAGAGGTTTATAAAGCGAGGTTGCATAGGATGACGAGGTAAAAAAGCATGCCAAAGCTGCAAAGCTCAAACTGTAACATGTAGGGATGGAAAAGGGAATCTATTAGTAGATTCACAGTCGGTGTTGAAGACTTGGAGAGATCACTTCTACAGAGTCCTAAACGGCGGTGACGATGAAAACTTCGCTGTCAGGCAGAGATGTTTCATTCAACTCGGACGATGATGGTCAAAATTTTCGTCCACTTGACCAAAGTGAAGTGAAGATAGCAATATCTATGATTGAATCCAAGAAGGATCCTGTAGCCGACAGTCTAAAGGAAAGGCTAAGCTACTTAAAACGGCTAGTGATGATTTGGTACGTACCACACATCAACTCATCTGTAAGACATGGTTGGAAGAAAGTATGCCCGACGAATGGAACCTCAGCATCGATTGCCCTATCTTCAAGGAGATCCTCTGAAATGCGCCAACATCCCGTATATGTGAACCTATACCTTTTATCAACAATCTGGTTAGTCTGTATCAGTGTGGTCTTAGGCCAGGAAAGTCCAACATATATCATATATTCACATTGCAGCAGATCTTGGATAAAGCTCAAGAGCTCCAAATCTATACTCATCATCTTTTCATCGATTTTAAACTCACCTATGATAGTGCCTATGGAGACAAGCTATACGGTGCCATGTTTAGTTTTGGCATTGCTGCCAAACTCGTACATCTATGTAGGATGCACGCTGCTCTATTAAGGACGGTAACAACATCACCGAAACTTCTGATGTCAGGAAAGGTCTACGACCAGGTTTTTTCCCCTTTTTCTTATAAGAAAGGTGGAAAGCATCAATAGCCTGAATATGCGACTTTAACCCTAGGTTAGGTTAGGTTTGATGGGTTGACGTAGAGGTTGAAAGACCTACTATGCCACTCTTCGATCAATGTAGATCCATTGTGATGGCTATAACCCTTACTAAAACCACCTCTGTTAAGGACTTTGTCTACCTAGACTGCGCTATAAATCCGAACAATGACACCAGTTCAGAGATCAAACGAAGAATCACTCTTGCCAATTGCTGTTTCTTTGGGATAAGATGGCAATTGAGTAGCAAACCTCCTCGTGGATGTCTAAGGTGACTTTTTTTTCGAAATGTAGGTAAATAATCTTCATGAAGACACTATGAGGATCGATAGCGCGTGCTCATAGTAGTGTGAGATTTTTACTCACTAAAACAACCCCTTCGTGATAAATTTCTTTGATTACTACAACTAAGTTTTGGCTTATCCAGCAGTTTTTCTTTCACGTATTGAGATCGTTTAGCAGGTCCCTTTCCATTGAAAGTTCCTGCTTGTTCCGCAAATTAGATGCGGTTTCTTGCTATCACGTTAAGTCCAAAGGTTTAGTCCTTTGTAGACGACGCAGTAAGATGGCAGTGTCGTCCGCAAATGTAGCTAATACGGTGCCTTCTTCTTGCGGTATATCGCGAGTATATAATAGATACAGAAGCGGTCCAAGGACACTTCCCTGCGGTACCCCAGCCCTTATTTCTTTAAATTCCGAATATTCGTTTCCGTGTTTGACTCGGAAAAGTCGATTCGTCAAGAATTTTTCCAGAATATTATATAAGTGTTCCGGCAGAACTTGTCGTAATTTATATTTCAATCCTTCATGCCGTGACTTTATATGTCATCAGACCTGTTATTATCATCCCAGACCTGCTGTACGGCATAGAAGCATGTAAATTATCAAACTCAGAATAAAACACCCCTGGTTGTTTTGAAACAAAAACTTTTCGAGTGATATTTGGTCCCGTTTGTATCGGCGGGGGTAGAGGAGAATATAAAATCAAAGTCTTCGAATCCATCCCAGAGGAAAGACGCGGTAAAAGAAGACCTCACCTATGTGGCGCACATATTTGATGGGTGGCCATGGTGTAGTGGGTAGTGTGTTCGCTTGCGACCCGAACTATGTAGGTTCAAGCCCCGGCGGGGAACTCCAACCACAGCCACCCAAGCATAAAAGAGAAACGAATAAAACCCAAGTTTCTCCAACCATTACACCCAAAGAATCCTCCGGGTTTTTGGAAATTTCCTTTATTTCCTTATTTAAAAAAAAAAAATGTGGCGCACACAAATGGAAAGGGACCTCAACCAACTTCGTATGCAAATTTGAAGGTGGCTAGCGCAAGATAGAGCTGGCTGAAGAGGCTTGTTGGTTGAGGCCAAGTTCCACCCTGGGCTATAGGGCCATCTTAAGTAAGTAAGTAATCCACGCATATGAAGTTAAACGAAATGCGACCTCAATCCTTTTGATCTTGGCCGAATAGATCTACTTCTAACTGATTACTGTAGACTTACGAAGCATCTCAGATTTTGCGGATATGTCGAGGAAACTCCAGGGCACTTGCTTAAATAATGTGGATCAGTAATCTACAAAATTAGGATCCACCTGGATTTCTATCAACTATCAGACATAGACCTACCATCAACTCAATCACTCGAGATACTCCGGTTCATCAAAGCCATTGGACTGAAGGAGGTGCTCTAAATCGAGTATCTCATCAACTAGTTACAAGCTAGACTTGATATGTGCTCACACTTCTAAAATCAATCTTCAATCTGCATACGTTTAGGAGGGGCGCGATCTGTTTATGTTTTAGGTAGCAGTGCACCTAACCCCGTAACAACCCATTCATTGATTCAAATATTACAAAATGCACATATGTCTGTGTGTAATAAAATTTCGCAACTTATATCGGAATGGAAGTTTATTTCTGAAAGCACTTAGCTTAATACTTTTAAATTGCTTTCTGAACACAAATTATAACCAAAAGTTGTATACATCCATATGTGAGTACCATCTTACAGATACCAAAAACTAATCAATTTCGCAATAAAATTCAAAAGTCAAAGTTTAGTGAATAAATTTTAAGCAACACCCAGTGATTTGACAATTTGCCATTTGCCAAAGTGTATTACAATTAAACTACCAAAAATGGAAGTCTTACCTCATTCCGCACAGAGTCCCCTTGCACAATTGCATAGCTTTTAGCACACAAGAATGCCGTCATTGGATTGTTCTGCAGCTGCACTGCAAATATCAATCACTGGAAATTTTCGCTTAAAATCGTTTATTATCAAATCATCCAAATATGGAATCAAATTGTTGACGAAGCTCAACTGACGCATTGTCGTAATTGTAAACTGCAACAAATGTCTAGCCTCGATTTGCCTCGAATTTAATTTGTAGGCCAAACAAAGTCGCAAGCCTTTGACGCGGCGACTACTCATTGCGTAAAAACGCAAATAGCTACCAAGCGCATACTGCACTACTAGCAGCAGTCTGCAGAATGTGTATCTTGTTGTTAGAATTGTGACTGTGCTGTTGGTTGGACCGATTTCTAGGTGCCGTATGGTACCACCAGCACTACCTACCACTGCATCACCCATGGCCACCAGAGCTGAGCCTTTGTTTTGCTCTTTGGCCAAACGTTTTGCATTGTAATGCTCGTGTACTGGCTTTTTATGAATTCAGAGCGCGTGTCAAAACTTTCGTCTCAACTTCGTCAACAATTGACTGCTTAACTGTTTTTTTTTTTTTATTATTTTCAGGTGGCCAGGCCAGTACGTGCTGGCCACCGGGGAATGAATTACAATATGTGGATAGGTACCCCACCTAACAACAACAACAAATTACAAATTCACCGTTGTCTTAGCCTTGAGATACAAATGGGAGGAAAAAAAAAAGTATCTGTAGCAACATTTTTGTGTGTGCCCCAATATCGTTATGTAGTGGCCAAGATAACAATAACTCAGGCAATCGGAAATTGTTCAAAAGTAAATTGTTTATACGGCGAGCAAGAGAGATAGTCAATGTGCCATTGGGTGGATAATTTGACAGCAAAGTTTACAAGATACTTTGAACGGTGAGTGGTTAATTTTTTCGTTTGAAATCATAAAATTTAATTGAATCGCGTAGTATTAGTGTTGAACATGTGATAGGGATACAATTGAATTGGGTGTGGTGGCCTACAATAGTCAATCATTTCCTCATTGAAATACAACAAACGGCACTGGAAGTTATGCAAAGCAACGCAACGGCAGCAGCAGTAACCGGAGAAACAAAAAAAGAAGGGAACATTTTGTGCTCTCACAATCGTTTTGTAAACTCGATTGACGCCTCTGATAAGAGTTGTAAAGTTTTCGATTTGTTGCTCTTTTTGATGGATACATTTGTTAATAAAATGTCTTTATGGGCTGGGAAAATCGAGAAAACGATTATGTATGTTTAGATTGGCAATCGAATTTAAACAAACCCGACATGATTGCAATACAATATAAAAATGCCATATTTAACTTCATCAATAAGAGATTTACAACTCAATCTATCCGGCTAGGTATCCTAATGGGAAATACCTTTTGAAAACAAGTAGGTAACGATGCCAACAAAGATACATACATATACACAATTCAAAACTTGTTCAAGTTGAAGTGCCATCATGTGACAAATTTCAAGGCCCTAGAAAAAGTGATAGAAGTAGTCACTATTGTGAACACCCTACATTTGGGCAACATCTTAAATGAATATTGCGCAGATTTAAAGCAGACTCGTTTCTTTATACACTATCCCCCATATTGTATATTAATTTTGATACATAGTTAACAACACGAAAAAATAAACATACGAGTACATGCATATTGGCCCAGACCCTCGATGGAACCAGCAGATTACTTATTTTTTTACCCGAGTAGATGAAAATCTTCGTAGATACTAGGAGGACCGACGCAGCGCATGTTCATTTTTACTTGCTAAAAACACCGCCCGTCTTCTTGTTGTTTTTGTACTGATACCGAGATAATGTTGTTTATTATTCTGTAAGTAAAGCTAACATGCGTTGATTTGGTCTTGCTAAGAACAATGCGCCAAATCTTTGTCCAATAACAAATTGTATCCAAAGCTCGTTGGAGTTTTTCAGTTGCTGAATCGATTGAACTTTCAGTTGCCCATATAGACGTATTGCCCGCGAAGTGTCTTCTTCTTCAAGTACAACTCAAGTGTAGAGTAAGAATAAGACAGGACCAAGAACACTTCCTTTTGGAACTCCGGCAGCGATTTCATTAAATGCTGACTATTCGGTTCCTTATATAACAGGGAAAAGTCTGTTCGCAAAAGCAAGAAGAATTCTACTTAAATTCTTGTGCCATACCTTGTCGAAGGCTTAAGAGATGTCAAGAAAAGCTCTTGAACATAAAATTGTCCCTTCTAGGGCTTTCTCAATTTCATTGGTTATTTTATAAACCTGATCAATTGTGGAATGCTTGTTTCTGAAGCTGAATTGATGATCAGGAATTAAACGTCTTTCTTCAAATACCTTTGATAATTATCGGCAAGATCGTTATAGGTCTATACGATTTCCTGTCATTTGGAGACTTTCCAGGTTTTGGAACCATTAGAACTTCGGTGACTTGTCATTGTCTTGGAACGTATAGTAGCCTCAGCAAAGCATTTATAAGATGAAGCAGTTTGATTAAAGCTTTCTTTGGTCTCAGCAAAGCATTTATAAGATGAAGCAGTTTGATTAAAGCTTTCTTTGGTCTCAGCAAAGCATTTATAAGATGAAGCAGTTTGATTAAAGCTTTCTTTGGCAATTCTTTGAGGATCTGTCCGATTAATAAATTATACGCAAGAGCATTTTTTAGTTTTTTTGTTACCTGGCGAAGTTCATCCAACGACACACTTTTTATTTTAAAGTTGATTACTGATGCTGCAAAATATGGCTAGACGCCTAGGGTTCCTTAAGAGGTGTAAATGTTTTTTCAATCCTACAGACTTGACTACAATCTTTAAAGCTTATGTTCGTCTTAAACTTGAATGTAACTGTTCAGCGACAAGCTTGTAAACTGCTCGGTGATCAGTCCATATGCAGTCAAATTTCTTCGCTCGAACACCGTCGGAATTTTGTATGCTTAGCGTTCCTGTACCGGTATTTCCACCGAAAATATTATGACGAATTATAGAGTTGTGTCCCTATCCGTCTGTTTACTCGTAGTACACGTGTTCCCCATTCTGCACATGCTTGTACTGCTTTCGCCCCCACTGATCACCGTAGAAGATCGTTTTTTTAGCCATTCAACACGAATATACCTATAGAACAACCTGTCTTCCTTTGTATTACCGGAAATCTATTAGCGCATCGTTACCTCACTCTCTCTCTTGATATACCCCTCTTTAAATCGTCGCTGTACCTTTTCCCTTCACTCCATCACTGGGTTTTACAAACTTCCAAGAACACCGTACTAAGTGGTGGAGAACATTAAAAAAAAAAGAATACAGAAAAATTATAATCCGGCTGAAACGGATCGTGTGATACCCTAACCCTCATCTACTAACAGAGTCTTGGGGATGGAAATTTTCTAATCAAATGCAATGACATCTTTCTACTTGGAAGATATTTCCACTTTTTTAAAAGATTTATCAGAAAAACTGTTGTTACGCCTTTTTGACAGAAGAAGGTGGGCGTGGTTGGCAGCATTTGTAATCAAAGTTCACAAATTCCGATGAAATATTCACAATAAGAGTTAACCATCGTCGTAAATGGCTTTCAGAAACCAAAATACGTATTTTTAAGAAAACGCCCCAAAATGAGGGCGTGGATCTATATAACGTATGGACGAATTGTAGAAAATGGAAACGTTTTGGGTTTCTAGTAAAAAATATTGAGATACAAATTCCAACAACAGAAAAATTACAATCCGTCTGAAACGGATAGTATGAGACCCTATCCCTTATCTTCTAAGCTATCCCTATTAAAGTGGGCGTGGAGTTGTGAACCTTTTTGGTTCAAAAGCCAAGATATCTTTCTACTCAGAGGATATTTTAAAAGATATTTAAGAGATTTGATCATAAACGTGTCATCTTGGCATTTTTTTTTTTTTCTTTTTTTTCTCGTTTTTGAAATCAGAGCATACCCATATTGTACCATACCTCTAAAACTTTTTTTCAAAATTTTACTCTCAATCTATCTACTGCTTAACAAAACTCAACTCTGGTTCATTTCATCTTTCTACATCTAATGGTTTAAAAGTTATGACGATGTAACACACAGACGGACAGATGGACAAACAACTAACTCTCACTTTAACAGGCCTTTCACACGTACCGGTTTCCGACTGATGTTGAATTCTTCTTAGCGGAATATGGAATCAAATCGGAGCTTTTACACGACCCGTTCTTGGTATGATCGCCGTGTGTGTGCCTACTTAATGGCCAGTCTCCGGGTTAACGTAGTGAGAGCAGTAATGCTGTGTCTATATGAACGCTGTTGTCTCAGTTTGCTTCGAGGGGTATTCATTCATATACGAAAATTGTGGGATGTGTAAAGCACTGTATAAATTAAATATTGAGGAGGATACGACTGTAGTAGCTTCACCGACAATAAACCTGTATGCGTGAAAGAGACCAATAGTCAGATTTTTGCCGGTCTGCTTTTCACGGGCCCGGCGGAAATCGGTGTGTGCGTGTGTTAAAGGATTTCATTCTAACTTTCTGTTACCTTGTATGTTGTGAGTACCGAAGCCCTGAAATCAGAATTTCTGGTGAAATTTTTAAAATAATACTTGTCCATCAACGTAAATATGACAGCTTTAGGACTGTAAAATGGGATTTTTTGAAGAAAATCCCCCCAAAAATTGGACGTGGCCCTACATAATATATGAACGAATTGTAGAAATTATGAACTTCTGCATATTCTGCTTACAATTTTGACTTGCACTTGAAAATTCTCGATCTCAAGATTTCAAACTTTGCATTACTACATATACAACCCAATTACAAATATTCCCGGGGAATTTTTTTCCACGGATTTTATTTTTCTCGAGAATTAATTCCTCCTATTCTGAATCAACGGGGAAAAATTTTTCACTTCGAATCCGGAGAAGGAATTTCTGAAGTTTCGAAATCAGCTGTTTGGGGGAATTAAGTGTCATTTTGCGAATTCTGTCAAAAGAATAAAAAGTAAATTGTTTTTAATATAGGTGGTTTGTGATTGTTGTTCGTTGGAAAATTCGTGTTAAAATGGATAGTGTCGCATACAGAATGGTGGCGGAGGGATTAGCAGCTATTGAACACCAAAACCGTCGAAAAGTAAGGAGGAACTTGAGGGACAGCTCTAATCCATTGGAATTACCTCAAAACATGTAAGTGCAAAGATATATGCATTTATAGTTTGGTTTTACACGCAAATGTTTACCTACTTTCATTGATTTCAAAAATATTTTCGTGTCAATAAGTGCGCGTTCAAACATTTACACAACGTGCTCACAGCATCTTCCCAGGAAGCAAAAAAGAACTTTGCCGTCCCACCAATCGTCAAACTGAGTGCTTGCTTGCAGTTCTTTGCTGAGGGAGGTATTGGGAAGGATCATGATGTCGGTCTTGCCCAATCCAGCTTTTATAAAGTTCTTGCAAACGTCGTAGATGTATTTGAAAGAGAGCTAAGTTCACGATGGATACGTCTGAGCAAAAGCGATCAAGAAAAAAGAAGCAATAGCCTGGCCTTCTAAATATATAAAACATGGTATTCCCGGTGTTGTGGGATGTATTGACGGCACGCACATTAAAATAATAGCGCCCTCACAAAATAAACATCTGTATTACAACAGAAAGGGATATTATAGTTTAAATGTTATGCTCGTAAGTTTAAAATTCATTGGTTTCAAGTTGAATAATTACATTAACAAATTAGCACAATATTTTCAGGTATGCGTCGATAAATTAACAATACAGTACGTAGATACTTCCCATCCTGGTGCATGCCATGATGCTTTTATATGGAATGTCAGCGATCTCCGGTCGTATATATAGTAGAGGAATATTTACGTGGTGTAAGAAACTCTTGGCTTTTGGGTGCGTTATCTTATTTAATTTTTATTGCATTTTCAAAATTTGTTTTCTTTAATTTTCTATTTTGTTAAAAGGAGATGCTGGATATCCAATGGAACAATGGCTTATGACACCCTACAGGATACCAAATGAAGGTTCGACACAAATAAGGTTCAACGACGTTCACTCACAATGTCGGAACGTTATTGAACGCACCAATGGCGTCATGAAGAATAGATGGAGATGTCTTCTTGGTGCAAAGGAACTCCACTACACCCCATAAAAAGCAGCCAAAATAATCAATGTATATTGCGCCCTACACAACATATGCATTGGGTTCAAGGTAGAAACTACAGAACCTAATTTAGAGGTCCCTGTCACTGATGCACCTCTGAGTCTAAACAACGACGACGTCTTTTCCTCAACCAGGTCCGAGTATTTGACCATAGCACGTAATATAAGGGATAATATTTCCAACGACATTTAGATTTAAATTTGTTTATTAATCAAAAAATAAAAGACATTTATTAATTGTTTAAGTTTAAAACTTCATTAAGGTACTTCATTGAAAAAAAATAACAAACATTTCTTACTTTCTACAGGTACTTCATTGAAAAAAAAAATAAATAAATAAATAACATGAACATTTCTTACATGCTAAAGGAACTTCATTGAAAAGCCTGTCTATGAAGGCCGATATTTTGAAATAAATAAATAAATAAAGAATAATGGAAAGTTAAAAAAATAGAAAACATTTAAGGTGAAGAAGGCACAGCTTTTAATTCCTCTATTTCTAGGAGTCTGCGATACTTTTCGATCTTTTCTTTCACTTCAATCTCTCTTAATTTTTCCATAGATTTATTGTGCCGCTTGGTTTCCTGAAGTTCTTCCTGTTGGACTTCTAATTGTTTTACGTGAAATTCTTTCATTTGCTGAAAGTGTTTTGATGGCTTTCTTGCATGTTGACAACTGCTTCCTTCACATTTGCACATAGCTCCGTTTGGATTTGTATCTCCTTCTCCAAAGCATCCGAAGCTGGTGATTTTCTTTTAAACTCTTTTTTTTATTCCGGACAAGGATTGTAGACGTCTTCTGCCCTTTCTTGTTGCTCTTCACATTGTATGAAATAGCTGATGGATTAATCTAAGCTCTTTTCCATATCCTGTGAAGAAGCCTGTTTCACAACTGGAACATTTTCTTTTTCTTCTACCAACTTTCGTTTATAGTTAAAAGACCACAAGACAAACGTTTGAGCGGAAACGCCTTCTACGGATTGCTTCATGTTGACCAAATCGAAAATAGCACGTTCCAAAGTGGAAAAGTTGTAGTCAGCATTTGGCCCACCGCCGATGTCGGTTTTATTTTTCAAATTCATGGCTGCTTTCTGGCGTACATATTTTTTTTTTATAGGCCCATACCTTTTTCCACTCGCAAATAGATTTTGATGGCGGCCCTGCTGAGTTCAGTTCTGCTTCTGCCCTCCTCCAAAAGCGCATCACTTCTTCCTTGCTTCCTCTTTGGAACCCGCACACAATGTCGTGATGAGCTTCCATAAGATTTATCAAAATCTTCGCTTGCTCCTTGTTGACAGTTTTCGACCTTATCATTTAAAATTAATTATATTTTACTACTCAAATGTTCATTAACAAATATAAAACTCACATTTCCATAAAATTTCTCGCTTGGATTGTTGGAGGAAAATTTTTGAGAAAAGCAATCGCATTCCGCTATTCTTTTGATGTTCGTGATACTTACTTTTCTCATACGGATTTTTTCCCTTTTTCGAAGTTTGTTTAGAATAGGAGGAAAGTGAAAAGGGAAAAATTTCCCGCTGTCATATTATTCAGAATAGGAGAGAAGAGAAAAATTAAAAAATTCTCGAGGAATTTTTATTCATGATTGGGCTGATAATGAGGAATGTCAAAAAAGTGGGTTTCTTAACTCGTCTGTCTTTAGGTATGTCTGCCTGAAGGTATGTCTGTCTGTATGTATGGCCGACTGCAGCCTATACGGCTGAACGAATTTTCTTCAAACTTAATATCTGGGATCTGTAAAGTCACAATTAGGAGAAATTTGAATTTTCATTTTAACCCTAAAATTAACGATACTTCAATAATAGGCAATTAGCTATTTTTAAAAAAATTGAATTTCGCGAAAATGGCTTCAACGATTTTGTTCAAATTTTATATTTCGATTGAATTGGGCATATGCCACTAAATCGTGTATCACCTTTTTGGAAAAAAATGTTGCATAACGGTACTTTACTTATTTTTAAAAATCGGTTATTTCAACTCAACCGATTTTGTTGAAATTTTATATCTTAGTAATATTAGATATATCCAATGACAGGGCAAACCAGGTTTGTCAAAAAAAGTTGTTTGCTTTTAAAGCATTTAAAAAAAAAAATACATTTCAGCACTTTCGCTAAAATCTAAAATCTGAATAATTCACAAATGAATAGCATATAGGTGCGAGTTCGTGCGACCCAGTCCTACACTTTATTTTTGCTTTCAAATTGCTAGTTAGTTGAGGTCTTCCTTTACCGAATCGTCCCTCCATGATGGATTAGCAGACTTCGGGGCCAGAGCGTTAATGTCCATTCATTCTACATGTCCCAGCCATCTCAGGCGATGGACTTAAACTCTCCTGGTTAGGTCAATGTCGCTATACAATCAGTATAGTTCGTTGTTGTGTCTTTTCCTCCATTCTTCGCCGATACAAATGGGGAATGGAGGAGAAGATACAACCCTTTCTAAATGACCAGGGGTGTTTTCACATGCCTCTGATAACTTCCATGCTTTTTAGCAAGACAGGGACGATAAAAAGTCAACTTAATTGTCCGTGATAGAGCTTTGTTATTTGTTAGGTTATTATTCGAATTTACAGCAGAGCCTAGGTAGACAAAGACCTTAAGTACCTCGAAATTATAGCTATCTATTGTGACATTCTGTACAAGTCGTCGACGTTGACTGTCATTTTTTAATGACAGCATATATTTTCTTTTGCCCTCGTTAACCCTAAACCCATTTCCGCCGCTTCTGTTTCAATACTCCCGAAAGTACCACTGACAGCCCGCTGCGTCCTTCCAATTACGTCAATGTCATTGATGTTCGCGAGTATTTGTACAGACTTTCGAAAGATAGTATCTCTGATGTTAACTTGAAAATTCTGTACAATTATTTCAAGTATGATGTTAAAGAAATCACATGAACGCGCGTCACCTTCTAGTAGTGTTTTTCTAACAATTAAAGCCTTGGTGATGTTGTTGCCGACTTTGATGGAGCAACGTGCATTCTCCATAGGCATCGAGCGAATTCGATTTAGCGTCTCTGTAGACGCTATCATAGGCGACTCAAAATCGATGAAAAGGTGGAGAGTATCGATTTTGGTCAAATGGAGCATTCTGTCTGACAGCGTAGTTTTAGCCGTCACACCCATTTGCAGAAGTGATCTTTCCAAATTCTCAGCTCTGACTGTGAATCTATTACTCGATTTCCTACTTCAACCCTACAGGCTTCTGTTTGGGCTTTATAGCTTTGACATGCTCTTTTTACCTCCTCTCATCATCCTATGCAATTTCGCTTTTTAAGCCACTTCTTTTACTGCGTGCGCTTGGCGGAACTCTTCATCAAACCAAGGGTTTTTTTGTGGTAGATGTGAGAAACCCCTCATCTGCACTTAATCTTTGTGGTATTGGATTTCTTGGTGGTGTTTGGGATATCCGCGAATTTGGTAATACGGACGGACACGGCTATATCAACATAACTTCGATGTTGATCACAAACTCTATGTGAAATCAAAATTAATATACCCTATCAGATAGGGATAAAAAAAATTATGCTCGGGCTTATTTCCAATTTGTGGCAAATATTTGTTTCATGAAAATTTCCAAACTTGAAATTTTGATCGCAGAGGATCTCGAAAAGTGGATCTGCCAAATCTGTCCGCCTGTGTGTACATGTGGCCGACTGCTGCCTAAACGGCTGAACGAATTTTCTTCAAACTTCTTCTCTGTAGTCTATGGGATTACAATTCAAGGTGAAATTTAAATTTCCATTATATCCCCATCAGGTTTCTGGCTAGAAATATGTGTATATCAATCAATCAGTTATTAAGTAGATTTTGGAAAATTGGCTCCTTCTTATCGTCTATGACTCAATGGACCCAGTCGTGCACTTTATTTTTTTATATACAGATTGTGATTTTTCCAAAAAGAAAGACACAATTTTAATCTTTTTCTTGACAGCAAATTTGCACTATCGAGTTGGTTAAAGATACAACCCAGCTCGCTCTACATCATGTGATGTTATACCAAGATTGCGGATAACGAAATTACAATAGCGAATGGCATGTGCACTTCTGCAAAGACAACCGCTTTCTCCCTGGAGGCACCCTGTTTGAATATAAGGCTTACCAAACTATCTTAGAGATTTTATTACCATATCACATCTGTAGCACTCAGTTTTATTTGGCTAATTAGTGGCAGTGGATCAGTCACACCTTGCGACACAAAGAAAATTCAGTTCAAAAATATACCATGCATTCTTGGCGCAAAGCAGTAAGAGACAGTTCAAAAACATTAGGAATGAGTTGGAGGGAGTTAAAAAGCATTTGCAATAGTACAAGACAGTTGTTGACACCCTATGCCCTACGAGTTGTGACAAGACATACTGATCATCTTTTCGACTCTGGCCTTTTTCAGATTAGTGGTATCACCAACAACCTCGGCAGGCAGCTAGATCTCATTTTCTCGTCTGATGCCCATAATTCCCTGGTTACCACGAGTAACCATCTTCCCTCTACCCTAGACCATTATCACCTCCCTCTCGCTCTCACCTTTTCATATGAACATGCCAACCTTAGCGTTGATTTAGAGAACTCTCTTTCTTTTAACTTCCGTAAAGCTGACTTCGCTAAACTTAATAACCTAGTCAATAACTTAAACTTCGGCCTCTTTCTAAAGAATAACATCCCCATTGATATCGCTCTCGAATTCTTCAACACAGCAATCTTTGACTGCCTTCTCCATTCTGTTCCATATTTGCCGCGAAAAAACTGTTCGTCATCCCCTCCTTGGTAAAATAATGAATTACGTACTCTTCGCAATATCAGAAACAAATTATGGAAGACTTACCTGAGATCCATCCATCCACTCTAAAATTATTCAATACATCATCTGCTGACCCTAAAGCAATCGCCAACCTCTTTGCGACCTTCTTCAGTCAATCGTATTCTGACCACGTTTACGAACCGGATCTTGACTATTTCAGCTACCTGAACAACTGCCCACAGTTGTCATAATGGTACGTGAAAAGATTAATCAACTTAAAGATGACTTTTCCCCAGGCCCTGATGGTCTGCCCGCCATGTTTCTAAAAAAATGTGTAAATGTTTTATGTCAGCCCCTTACAACTCTCTTTCGACTCTCACTCTCTCAAGCTGTTTTCCCTAAATTATGGAAGGACTCCTTTATTTTACACCTCCATAAAAAGACAGTAAAAATAACATATCAAACTACCGACCCATAGCCAAACTCTCTTCTATACCTAAGCTTTTTGAAAGCATTGTCTATGACACACTTTATTTTCACTGCAAATCCATCTTTTCTCCACAACAGTATAGTTTCTTAAAGGGTAGGTCCACAACGACTAACCTAACCGAATTCGTTTCTAAAACACTGCAAGCATTAGAGAAAGGTAAGGAAGTGGATGTCATTACGACCGACTACAGCCAAACTATTTACCTTATACTTAAAGCCTTCAGTTTTCCCCCCTTTTTCATCTCATGGTTGAGATCGTACCTAGTGCAACGCCAGTACAGGGCTCACTTTAGATTTTCAGTCTCTGATCCCATTAACGCCACTTCGGGTGTTCCTCAAGGCAGTCACCTTGGTCCACTGATTTTTGTCTTAACAATAAACGATGTTGATCACATCATAAAAGACTCAGATCTGTCTATTTAATTAAGACAATATCTACCCCCACTGATTCTCTCTTGGTGCGACAAAAATTTCTTAGAACTTAACGTCGGCAAATGTCACTCCACAACGTTCTCTCGTAAGCGTCTTCCCCCACCCCTCAGAACCTATTACTTTCGCAACGAGCCTGTTCCCTCAGTCTTCCTCTTCCTCTATACGCGATCTGTGTATTATTTGTGACAGGGGGCTAAACTTCCGTTCCCACATTGATCAAATTATTCACAAGGCCAATTCTTCTCTCGGTTTCGTAAAACGCTGGTCTAAAGAATTCTCGAACCCTTACGTTATAAAGTCTCTTTACATCACTTTTGTTAGACCCCTCCTTGAATATGCCAGCCAAGTTTGGTCTCCATTTCATGACACCCACTCCCTTAAAATCGAAGCC
Organism: Pocota personata; assembly: GCA_963082735.1. NCBI lineage: Eukaryota > Metazoa > Arthropoda > Insecta > Diptera > Syrphidae > Pocota > Pocota personata. The sequence goes on from OY720430.1 coordinate 191,297,133, forward strand.
GTGCAGCGAAGGTTTATCCATTTTGCCTTACGTGGTCTCCCATGGGAAGACAACTATATCTTACCCCCCTACGAAAATTGGCTAAAATTAATTAACTTGTATACCCTTATAAAACGTCGGGAGGTAGCTGACATATTCTTCGTACACCAATTCTTAACTAGCACTATCGATTCTCCCGCACTACTGAAAATGATTTCACTTCAGACTAACCCACGCAACCTTAGATCCGTACCGATCTTTCGTCTCCCTCTTCACCGCACCAACTACGGTCATTTCGAACCTATCTCCAGAATGTTGCGTCTGGCCAACAATGCACAGAACACACTTGACTTTCATTCCAGTATATCCTCTATTAGAAATTCTCTCTATACCTCCTCTTAACAACTCCCCATACTTCCCTTCCCTTAAATGTTAGTTTTAAGTTTTAGTTTAAGAATAATTGTGTGGACCCTAGGGCCCGGTCAATAAGCATAAAAAAAAAATAAAATATAATTTAATGTAAATATAGGTTAAGTTATTTTCTATGTTAAGGCTTGCACTAAGCTTCAATAAATAAAGCAAGTACATAAGTTAATATATCTGGATGCTGAACTACTTGGAGCATTAACAGATAGTCTTTTGCCTTGTATCACTTACCGAATTGAGGTCTTCGAATCCACTTCGAAGGGATAATGTGGTGGAGAAAATCTACACCTTTCATGGTGTTGAAATATACCTCAATTATATGTGAAAACGTGCGTAGGTACAGATAGCAAATATTCAAACTAACGACAGGCGTTTGCTACCTGACGCATGAGGAATTTTGATTTTGTAAACAGGTTAGAGCAGATCACTTAGATCGGAGTTTGAAATATTACAAGTTTCTTATACAAAAACATTACAGATTTGTGCATCTGCATTCGAACAATCAATTAAATAGATATAGACAGAAGGCAAAATGTCGGCGATGCTTCAAATACAAATAAAATTCATAGCCAATACAAAGTGACTGCCAAAGATGATTTCAAACTAATGTGCAAGATATTCAAACAGCGAAGACCCTACCTAGAATGACTAACGTCACTCAGAGACTTTTCACTAAGAGGCACTTTAGTTTTTTGAATTGAATGTCAATAGGATTCAAATGATACGGCATGGCATTTCCCTGTCTACTTATGTCTTACCACTGTACAGTGTACATCGCTTCTTCTCGAAACCCTTAATTAGCCATTCCACTGTAGCTTTTCAACTGACCCCAACTCCCATTAATAAATCACCAAATATGACAACTAAAGCCCTTAATAGCTAATTGGATGTTCTGCAACTTGGATTCCCGGATACATTAGGCCTTGGCCAATGTGGTCATTCTTACTACTCACTTGCTCCATTACGGCGCCCCATCGCCCGATAAATGACATTTGAATATTGGCGGAATCACCCGTCCAAGATCTATTTGACGGCAAAAAGGTAATTTTCCAATTGTGTCACTTACCGGATTTTATGCTTCCTATTACACCATCGCTATACTCGGAGCTATGCATATGACCCTATTTTGGATAATTTAATTGACAACATATACACGGTGCTGGTTACACATGTAACTACTCCAAACGTACCGGCCAGTTACTACTTACCTGTGTGATCGTGAGATACATTCCAGCGTCTGTCCCCTGTACAGGTGATTAAACTTGAAAGCGATTGTGTCTCTCGAATTGCCCTCAATTATCTTGCTTCTGGTCCTGGCTGGTTCTTATCGTTAAAGTGTCACCGAAAGCACCACTACCAGTGACCAGTTTACTAGTCCGCAAGTGACTGCTGGTGATTTAAATTTGTGCTCTACCTGCCGTCATAACGACAATTGCTTTGTTTTTCATTCGATTTTGTATGTTTGGCAGTCGCAAATAGCCGATGGGGCTATGTTAGACTGAATATTAGGAGATCCGGTTCATTATTTAATTTTATCGGGACGAGAATTTGACACCTCGGGTTTTGATCAAAAGATACAAATAATAATTATCCGCTTGGGTCTGTTGTGAGATTTGTCTTCAAAAGGTCAACTGTGGGCATTTCCAGTGAAAAACCCGCCAATCGGCTAGTGCACATCATTTGGCTGACATTAAATTGATCTTATGGCGAATTGGACCGCAGTTATGGTTTGGGATTAGATGGTGATTACTAAAAATTCTCGCTAACACCGGATAATCTGGTGGAGAAATTATTAGGTTTTTTTTTCTGTTGTTAGATTTGGCAAATCATGTTTCTCGATCAATCATTTAATTGGAACCCATTTTGATTGGTAATAGAGCGGATGTGTTCGATTGGACAAAGATAAGAACATCCTGTAACAACTCTTAGAAGTCACTAAACGACATTTTCAATAAGTTATGGCTTATAGATCATTCATGGTATTTAGCTTGTCAGTGGAAACTTAAAGAAAGTCCTTAATGGTTACTAGAGCATGTGACAATAATGTTGTTAATGCCATGACAAAAATGTGATTTTACAAAGTTAAGTGGATTGTTTTCCTTGGCATTACAGAATATTTAAAGAACACAATGTGGGTTCCATTATCTGTTTGACTTGCACGCGTGGACACCCTGCAGCCTAATAATCTGGGTGTGCTTTACTCAATCAATCAACTCTTACACATGCTCTATACTCGTAGGCATTATGCGGACTTTCAGAAGTCATGGTGAATGCTATTCATTAACGAAAAAGGAGATCGTATCTGTATCTAAGGGGTGCGAGAATGTATGTATAGATGGAGCTTATCGACTTTAGCTAATCTTTTTCAACCACTGCACCACGGCAATGAAAAGAAGGCTTCAGACCGGCTGCATATTTATGGATTTTGCGAAATCCTTCGATCAGCTTTCTCACAATCTTATAATTTTCAAATGTTTAGTACTCCCAGATACCCCTGCTTGTTGGATACAGTCTTATGTTGTTGATAGGTCACATCAAGCCATTCGTAATAAAATTAAGAGTTCCACAAGGCAGTCACTTAGGTCCGATTCTTTTTATTCTATCCATCAATGATGTGACTTATTTTATTAAGCTATGCTATTTGCTAAAGAAACACATATACTTGGGTCCAATATTGACAAGACGAACTTATGTCGCCTTTAAATAAGCATCAATGGACGGCTATGAATAGCATCTGTTTCTCCCGGTTAGAAACGGTCGTAATTACGAACTAGCCAACATCCAGGTTTTTATCTGGCAAAATGGATCCTTCCCCTCTCTAGTCTTTAGGTCATGGGTACACTGCACACGAATCTTGTGACTTTAGTGATTGGAGCTTCCGCTTGTTTCAAGTTTTAGTTTTAGGGAAAATTAGTTAATTTTTGGAAAGTAGTAAGAGATCAAATATTCGAAGTAAAATAAAAACGTTCAGCTTTCTGGGTTATCCGGGGGCTTCTGGAGTGACGAAAGAAGTCGCAAGGAGTTGAAAAATTATTCGTTGTGTGCTTTCAATTTAAAATAAAATAAATTTAAATAAATTTGTTTACTGATTCAAATGTTGGTCTAAGCCATTATGCATGAAATACACATCGGTTAAATGGCTGCCACTGGAGTTTTTGCAAACTTCGATTCTTATACTCGTACTCCATAACTTCACGGATGTTGGTTTTTAAGTACTCCAAAGATCGAGAATTATCTGCATAGACACGATTTTGAGCATAGCCACACAAAAAGTAATCCAATGGGGTAGATCATAACATCTTGGTTGCCAATTGAGGTCGCCAAATCTAGAAATTTAAAGGCCGGAAAAAGGTTCTTGCAATAGAGCCAAATTTGCCTATGTTATAGCCAAATTTGCCTATACATAGCCCTGTCCAGTTTAACCACATGTCGCTCACATCAATGTCTTCAAACTCAGGCTAAAAGAAGTTGGTTTTCATTTGACTATAGCTAAGAAAATTCACCGCCTTTGTCATTTTAAAAGTAATAATACTCCACAACGCACTCCAAACTGCCACCCGTGGTAGATGCAATGGTATCTCAACGATCACATTTGGAATCTCAGAACCCGAAATCTGCAATTTTGTTTGTTTACGTAGCCGCCGAGCGAGAAACGGGCCTCATCGCAAAACAAGATCTTGTTCGAAAAATCAACATCAACTTGTTGATTTTCCATGCACCCAAACAACGTATGTTATGCACATTCTATGATCAGCAGGCTTTAATTGTAATGTAAGCTGGAGGGATGAAGATGCAAATCCAAGTACAAAATATGCCAACCGCGGCTGTAGCAAATGCCCAATTGGAATTGACAATTCCGGGTTTTCAGCCACAAAGGCACTCACAGCGGCTATGTTTTTAATTGGGCGTTACGATGATCCACAGGCCTTACTACATCACAAACACTACCGATTTGTTTGAACTTGGTGATTGTGTTTCGAATTGTTTGCTCAGTTATTATATGTATTACCATAATCTGTCCTTAAATCGCGATACCTAGATATTACAAAATTTTGTAGTAAGATGCAACAATTTGAATGCATTGAGCATTGTAAAATGTCAAGTTATTAGCTAAGTACCTGTTAATATGGATGACAGATGGATTTGACAGTTGATATATGGCAGGCATGTGAAACCTCGAAATGAATAACCTTTCATTTTTTCATTTCATTTCATTTATCTTCCTTTAAAGCTTACACTTTAAGACAGAATAGTCTTATAAAGTGGTGAAGATTACATTTAATATATTGAATATACAGCTACAGAATAAACGCATTTGTTAAAACTTAATCAAAAACTTAATCATACATCTCCATTATATGTCCAGAAAAAAAAAATAAACGAACAGTGAAGAAAAATTAGTTGGAATTGTTAAGGAAAAAGGACTTAAGTTCGGTTCGAAAAAGCTGATTGCCGCCTGACCTTCGAACATGCCGCGGTAAGGAATTCCATAAGCGAATGGAGTTTACGAAAAATTGTCGCTCAGACGTTAGACAAGAAAACCGTGGGATTATAAGTTGAAGTAATCTGTTTGAGGCACCGAAACGCAGCTTGTTAAAAAGATAACTAGGGTGATTAATTTGAATCACATTAGACAGCAGAATAAGAGACATGCTATAAAGTGATTTCGAGCAGTGGGAAATTCTATCAAAGCGTTTCAGATTATAAACGTAGGGCGCAGTATTGTTAAATGCGACATTGAGTTTTCTTCTGCTATTAGCGTCACAGTTATCAAAAATTTCGCAACCATAAGTAAGGATGGGAGTAATAAGTGTTTTTGCTAGCAACAAGCGTGTTTTCAGGGGAGTATAATAATGTGACATCCACAGCTGTCGTAACGTCCCATAGACTTTTCCAACGGTCGCATTAATGTGGGTTTCCCATGTCAATGTCCTATTAAAAGCCATTCCTAAATTTTTGACAGTGTCGACATATTCGATTTTGGAGCCATTAAGCATAATGTCTGGAAAGTAAGAGAGATTCAATATCTTTTTGCTAATAACGACACATTTGGTTTTTAGAGGGTTTAGAAAAAGCCCATTTTCCTCTAACCAGGTGGATATCCTCTCTAGATCAGTATTGATCGAGCTAGAGTAGTCTTCTATCATACCAAGAGAACAACTTTGATATAGTTGGGCGTCGTCAGCATCTATCTATATGTATAGATGAGGACGTTCACATAAACCGAGAAAAGAGCAGGTCCCAGAATCGAGCCCTGTGGAACCCCTCTACAGTTATAGAGAAAATCGGACTAACGATGACCCACAGAGACAGCTTGTTTTCTATGCTGAAGATACGATGACATAAGGGTAACCGCTGAGTTAAACAACATTGATAGTTTGTTGCACAAATTATTGTGATCCACAGTGTCAAAGGCCTTCGAAAAATCCAAAAGTACTAGAAAGGTCACTTTGTCATCATCCAACGATTCCCTTATATCATCCACAACTTTGATTAATGCCGTTATAAAACTGTGGTGTTTCCTGAAACCGGATTACATTGAAGAGAGCAGGTTATTTGAACGGATGTGTGTATTAATTTGCCTTTGCAATACCCTCTCGAACACCTTAGATAAATAAGGTAAAATAGAGATCCGCCAATATTCCTTACTATTAGGCCTTTTTTTGGATTGGCACAATTTTTGCATTTTTCCATTGTTCAGTGTAAATACCAGTAGTTATGATATGATTAAAGACATGCACCGGGGAAGGAAGAATGACAGGGAGAATTATTTTGATAAATTTGGAATTTACTTCATCAAAACCGATGGCATTAGATTTGACGGATAACAAACAAGCAACAAATTCCATATAATCGACGCAAACGAATTCAAAAGCACCAACTGACAAACTGATTTCATGAAAGACAGGCGGATTTGAGGGATCGACATTAAGAACGGGAAGAGGAAACTAAACTATCATCAACATTTAAATTATTTTTATTTTTAACAATTCCGATTTCTCGCAGATTTTTGCATAGCTGTCGGCCCTTCATCAATGGATTTAATTTATTTCCATAAAAATTACTTTTAACAACTTTTATTTTGCCAACTACCTGATTGCGCAAGGAACGATAAAGTTGTAAATGCATGTCTAACCTATAACGCTTCCACTCTTTGTAGGCCCGATTCCGTTGTTCGATGAGCAGCTGGATTTCAGAGGTGAACCAGGGACATTGACCATACTAGATACGTTTCACTTTGATGGGGACATGATTGTTAAAAAGGCACACATATTATAGTTAAGGGAATCAATTTGGTCATATGGAGAGGCCATGAAAAACACACGATCCCATTCAATATTGCGGGCGTCTACAATTTAACATTTTATAATAGAGAAACTAAAAAAAGTGGATCTCTCAATTCTGTCTGTCTATATGTCTGGCTATATATTGCGGCGAGTGCAGCTTAAATGGCTGAACGGATTCGATTCAAACTTCATATCTACAATCAGTAGGGTCACAATGCGAGGCGAAATCGAAATTAACGCTACGTTACAAATGTCCGACTTTGAAAAAAATCTTCTTCTTCTCCTTATGGCGAAGTTATGATCCGGAGTAGAAGGATCACAACCCTCCCACTTTACCTCATCCCTACAGGTCCGCCTGTGAGTTTTGCCAGTTTGACCACAGGAAGTACCAGCAGGCTTCGCGGTTTCGGATCACTTCGACACTGAGTCCAATCGAATGCTGTTTTTTTTTTGCATTTTTGATCTGCCTTTTTTGCGCGATTGTGTAGGAATGTTGATTGATATTGCCTTTTTGACGGGGATCGAGGGATCTCTCCTTTGAACATGACAATACTAACTGAGCTGGTCGTGCTCTATCTTGCTTGTGATGGGTTCTTTTACATGAAGGCTTCCTCAAATCTTTGTACTTCTTATTCTATCAATCTTCGTTATTCCTGCTGTCATGCGAAGCATCTTCATCTCAGCTGCCATTAATTTGCCTCATACTTTTTGTATATTGTCCAGCATTGTGAACCGTATGTGAGCGCCGGACGTACAACTGCGGTGTAGAGCCTTCCTTTCAGCTTAGGGGACATTTTTTGATCACAGAAGGATAGCGGAGTTTTCCCGCCACTACATCCACCCTACGCTTACGCGATGATTGATGTCATCATCACAAGTTGCTTCGCTATTGATCGTAGATCCCAGATATTTGAACTTTTCGCACTTGGGAAGCACTTTCCATTCAAGTAAATGACTGGAATAGGCCGGTGTGGATCAGAAAACGGGCAGTACAGATACTCTGTCTGTTTCGAACTAATACGGTACCCATTTCCCTCCAAAACATCCACCCATACATCAAGTGCTTGTTGCAGGGCCATTTGATCTTCGCTTGTGATAACTCCATCGTCAGCAAAGAATAACTGATGCACTTTGGGGTCCGTCACTTTTCCTACAAGCAGATAATCAAGGACTGCAATAAATAGGAAAGGACTGAGGGCGCTTCCCTGGTGTACACCGACTTTGATTGGGAACTCTTCGGTGACTCCTGCGGGACATCTTACTCTTGTCCCTGCGCGCGTAGGTTTCTGGAGCTCCTTTTTGTCTTAGCGCCACCCATAAGAGATCTCTAGGTTGTCTATTAAAGGCTTTTTTAAAATCAACCAACACCATATGCAAGTCCGTTAAGGAATCACGATGTTTTTCCATTATGATCCTTATAGTTTGGATTGCATCTGTTGTTGATTTACCCGTGACAAACCCGCACTGGTCATCAGATAGCCGTATTATTTTCCGCAGTCGGTCATCTAATACCCGCTCAACGATCTTCATGGTGTGTGACATCAGCTTGACAGAACGGTAGTTATCGCAGTTTCGCGTATCATCCTTCCCTTTGTGCAAAGGGAGAAGGTAACTTTCCCTCCACTGATTAGGCATTGGATCACCGCTCATAAGTTTGGAAATAAGAATCATTAGCCATCTGGACCCGATGTCTCCCATCTTTTTCCAGAACTCAGAGGGTATTTCATCAGGCCCAACAGCTTTTCTTTTTTTGGAGTATTTGACGGCATTCCTAACTTCTTCGACAGTAATGTCGGATATTTCGTCATGGTTAGGAGCGGCTCTTGGAAAGTATACCCGGGGAAACTGTTCGTACAGAAGTCCTTCACAATACTATCGCCATCTGTGGAGAATTTTGTCGTCTTCTACAAGTAGCTGGCCTTGAGCATTGTTAATGAACTTTGGGGAACGAATCTCCTGAGCATTTCTTCTTCTCTGGGTGTCTATTTTGAAGATAGTTGCTCCCTTATTCAAGTTGTTTTGTCGAAGCTCCTGGATAGCCTGGTTCCTATTAGACGCCGAAGACGATATTTCCTCCAACTCCCGATAGAAGCGTTCCATACTTTTTGCTTGAAATTGGACGCACTTCTTCTTCGCGAGACCTTTGCAACATTTATATATCACTTTAAGGCGAGCTTTTTCATCTCTATTAGTAGAAGAGCACTTTGACCAAGCCTTGAAATCCATTTTCTTTTCCCTTATCAATACTTTAGCTTCATCTGTCCACCACCATATTTCTTTGGCGTGTTGTCAGGGGCCTTTCGACGTTCCAAGCAGTAATTTGGCTCTCTCCAAGCAAGATCGCTGTAGGGAATCCCACATGTCTTGTGCTCTGCACTCCTCATCACCGACCTCATCGATGATGGTAAAGAGGTAATTTGTCATGTTGGTATTAGAAACTTCGCCTTTTCCTTTGTCCAGTGTACCAATTGATTTTATCAGCCATCTTTGCTTGCTTATTTGTTTTCTTCCCCGTCTCCATAAAAATTTTAGTCAGGAGGAGACGGTGTTGCTGGGCGATCGCCTCTTTCAGGATCACTTTGCAATCTTTAACCCGGGGCTTCATGAAACTGGCTACCAAATGGTAGTCAATCTGGGTTTCATTTCCACCACTGCTGTAAGTGATCAGGTGCCGGCTTTGTTTGACGAACATGGTATTTAGCACGATAAGACCGTATGACTTGCACATGCTTAGGATGTCTTCACCTGGAAAATGCCTGATGCCGTACCAATCCTCCATGGCAGTCTTCATAGTCTTCATTTGTTTTCCCGACATGTCCGTTCAAATCTCCGCCAACAAACAAAAGCTCTTCCTTTGGGATGTTTTTGATGAGGTTGTGAAAATCCAGCCAGAATGCATTTTTTTCTCTCTGTTCGCATCCGACTTAGGTAGCATATGCGCTTACAATATTCCACACCTCACCCTGTATCACCAATTTGAGAGACATCAAACGGTCACTGGATTTTGAAATGGTCAAGATGTTGGCAAGTAGCTCTGCCGCGAGGATGATTGCAATTCCGTTTTTACCTTGTCCCGCTCCATAGTAGAACATCTTGTAAGCTTTTGTCTTACCATCCAAGAAACGCGCCCGATTCCCGGTGTTTCGCCATTTCGTTTCTTGTACAAACAAGATGTCCACTCGCCTTCTAATCATCATTTCTTCAAACATGTAGCTGCGACCTTTCATACTTCCAAGGTTCCAACTCACGACTCTTAGGTTACGCCTAAGCCGTTCCATTATTTTGCTATCCCCCGGAAACCGAATAACTTTGACTCGAGCATTTCTGCTCGTCCCAGGATCACAGCCATGCATAGCATTGGTAGTGCCTGTTGGGGTAGTGCTTTTCTTTTTAGTGTACTTTTCCATAATGCTCGAGTTTAAGCTTTTTTTTTGCGTTGTTTTTGACACGTGCATGCTCCTGATTTTTGATTTATGTTTGATCTTACTTTTACAACACCGTCGTGTCAACCCACAGATCGCATGCACACTTGCGGGACAGTTTTAAGATAATATATGTTTCGCTAGGCTCACCTGGATATTTTAAAAATTGCCTAGATGTGATTTTCCCCTTAGAAATAGAAAAATCTATTTTCTCAAAAGCATCTCTTACGATTTTGATCTAATTTGATATTTGATTTATGTTGGATATATGCTATCAGATGGCGTACTTCTTAAGAATTTTGTTTAAATTATAAATTATAAATTACATTATATATTGTTTGTAAACAACAACTCATATATTGTAATATAGAAAAAATAGAATAATGAATTAACACATGTAACCTCTCGGTTATTCATTCTACTACTTTTGGGCGATCGACACGAGTTATCTGACAGCCCAAGATTCAGCCAATGAGATCGCTCGTTCTATCGTCCAATGAGATTGAATGACCTATTGAGGTCCTCGAAGCTTTTGGAAAAAACGAGGATTGCTTGGAGAACCACCGAAGTGAGAAGTTGTTGTACTGTATATTGTCATTAAAATAATAAATAAATATCGCTTTATATAAGAAATATCGTTTTGATTAAAATATGTATAAGTGAGTGAGTATTTATTCAACAAATTTCAAAAATCAGATGAAATGTAATTTTCATGGAAAATACCCTGACGCGCACATGGAAAATTACAATTGTTGTTCAATACTCTTAACAAAGGCTCATTTCAACGTTTTCAACCATACCCTAGTTTTTCCTAGGTTTGATCCAAATTTCTCCAAAAAATTCTGAGCTAATTGAACTGAATTTCTTTTCACTGAATTGCACTGGAAACCGACACTTCAATTAGATACTAACGATCAAGTCTCATTCATCTAAATACAGCAATCCTGTTGATCTCATGCGATTCACCAAAGAATTAGCGATGTATTTATTCCTTTTTTGCTATCACAAAAATGCTCTATCGTATTACTATTAATATTTAAGAAGAAGTCATCCTTTTAAGAACATGTTGTCACATAATAAATTGGTTCACATTTATTATGTGACAACAGCTGTTAAGAAACTTCGCAACTGTGACTTGCAGAAATACTCGTAGATTTGGAATCTTAAAAGGGTGTTAAAACTTGCTAACGACCATGAACATGAACGCAAAAGACTCATAATTTAGTACCTTAACTAAGAATGTTGGGTGTCTGCCCTAGTGTACCGGTTTCTTTTAAATCAATCAGGATGACCATGGACTTTAACAGTGCATTCTTCTCAGGATACCTTCTGGTATAACAACTTTCAAAATTTATTTCGAAACCATATTGGAATGTCTGACATTTTCCATTCCATTCCAACAATTACGATTCCACACCTAGAATAGTAAACAACATACCATCGAACAACAAACTTTGGTTACAACAAAAGCTTAAGAGATGAATCTCGCTGATGATTTTTTTTGCAGTAATAAGTTATCGCTCTCTCGATTGTAAGTGTATTTATTTTTAACTGATGGCCTTCATTTTTCTTGAGGATTATAAGAAAGGTTTTTTCCACTCTTTTTCACAGCAATACTATCCACTATTTAGTAATAATCATGAGAATATCTTTCTTTGTTCATCGGGGGAGAAGTTGACAAAAAAAAAAAAAAAAATTAAACTGATCGCTATCACTTGAGACAGAAACAAGAAACTCTTGCACCCGTTTACGGTACATCACGATGATGCCCCTAGGGAATGAAATGCCGTCCACGGAAAATAAAGGTTCACTCTCCAACAGCATCAAGGTCGCCGGAGGTAATTTATGACAAGCAACCTTCTTGTGGGTTAATTCATACCCGAGGAGACCTCCACATCGGAACTGCATACGGTGTATAATTACGAATATGGTTTTAATAAGTTTACCATTAATCGTTCATAAATCATTGAAATGTGTTAAATGGTTTTGGTTTTATTGTCGTACGTTCGTTCTTTCACAGTTGAACGGTGTCACTGAGGGAGGTAGTAACAATTTAATACCGGAACTTGTGGCTTTTAATTGATCTATGTGTGAGGTATTAAAGTTTTGAAAGAAACTAGTTCACTTTATGCGGTGGTGAATTGTTTCTTTTTTTACTTTCGGTATTGTGCAAATTTTAAAGGTTAATTTTAACTTTATAGGTTTTTTCTGGAAATTGTTTTTATGAGTACTTTTTTTTAGTTTTGGCCTTTGTTAGCGATTTATCAAGTACGCCCGAGGCTAGTGGCCTATAAATTTCTGGTAATTTGTGTTTGCTTCCCGATGACATTGAAAAGTGAAATTTCGGAATGTGGTGGAGAGGCTACTGAACTAGAGGGCAGAAACTTGAAAATCTGGTAGTTAAAAGATTTTAAGAATTTTGTAAACACACACTTTAAGTTCGCTGGTCAAGTCTTTTGTTGTCGCTTCTTGTCTAAGAAAAGTTATGGCTTATGTAAACATTTTTAATCATTCTTTTGCCTGTTGTTCACTTGATAATTTGTTCTTACTCTACATTAAATCGAGTGCGAGTAGTCATAGGAATGTCGTAAGTTATGTGAATGACTCTTGTATTAGTCCTACAAATTTCAAGGTTGAGCAAGAAAACTATTTTAACTTCCACTTCGGATTTTAGGTTGCTCTATCGTATCCATCTACGAGTATGAATTTATTTTCGTCAATTGCCTTGATGAAAGTGACCGGTATTTTTTAGATGTACAGAGTGCGTTTAAATAAGATCCATGACTTTATTTACGAGTAACTTTTAGTGCAATCAAAATCAAATACATATTAATGTTCTTCGTTTATTGAGTCCTTGAAAGTTTGTTAAAACATAACTAGAAAGGTATGTCTAGCAAATGGAAGCCATTTACATAACTTTTTTCATCATACAGGGTAAAATGTTTGCAATTTCTTGGCGGATATTTTCCTTCAACTGCTCCAGAGTTTAGGGATTATTTGCATAGACTCTGTCCTTCAAATAATTTCACAATCTCGTAGGCCATACCAAATCTCACAAACATGAGATAAGACGAATACGAAATACAATTTTTTTGTATTTCATCCAAAAGAGGATGCTGCACTTGCTGACAAATCCATTGAGATCGAAATGGGCTCCATTGCTCAAGAGAGCTTGATTCTCTAGATCTGGAATCAGACCTTCACGGACGAGAATTATAGGAGCTGCTTGGAAGCACCTAAAACAGGAATACTGGTGAGCTCAATACTCCCTACCAAGAGGACGGTTCAGATTTCCTCCGCATTGCAGAAAATCCTTCAGGAACGATCCTCCTAAGTGAGTCAAGCGGCAAGAGCTTCAAAAAAAAAAAAAAAGGCCTCGCTCAAGCAATAAGTTCGCTGACAATATCAGCAAAAAACTAAAACACTGTTTGCCAAAGTGACCGGCTCAGTGAAGGACTCTTGGATATCTAGAGACTGTGCATCAAAAAGCAATGGAAAGTGCCATCATCAAGAAGCTGTTATATGAAATTGCTAACAATCAACTTTGCAGAGCTAACACCCATTGGTAAATTTTGCCATGGGAGAGCGCTAACCTAATCATGGTTGAAGGAGATGGACTCTCCAAAACATGTGTAGATAGGACAAATTTCCCTGGAAATTACATTCTGCAGATGAGGTACTCCTGTCTAAGTATTACCTACAAAGAGCTGGAAAGTTTTCCAGAAGTTAACCAATCTCCAAGATACCGAACCTGAATTGCCTGCCTTTCTGTAGCATGAACCGTGTGCAATTCAGGATCAGAAGTTGAATATCACCCCAGCAGTCAAGAGGGCCTATCCAGCGCCCCTGTGCAAGAGTTCTGGAATAGAATCTATCAACACCTCCAGGTAGGATGCTGTACTATACCTAGTCCTGTAGAATTTGTATTATATTTAAAATTACTATCAAATTCTTCCTATTAACAGAGTTCATCAGACAGGATACGAGTACCTGTGCAGCTATGGTGAAAATCAACAATTCCAAGGAAATCATAATCGCATCTGCATATTTCACTGGAGACCAACCCAGCTGCCCTTCAGCCAGCCTGTGCAGTCTCTTCATTTTTGCACAAGACAACAATATGAATGAATCCTAGGCTATAAATACGAATACTTGCTGAAATATTATAAACTGCTTTTGTTATGCTAGTCTCATGGACTGAAAGCCAGTGCGACATAAACAGAGTTAGTCAAGCAAAATCAAGCATAACATCTCTAAGTTAGGTTAGGTTTTATGGATTGACGTAGAGGGTGGAAGACCTACTACGCCACACTTAGATCAATGTAGATCCATTGTGATGCCCAAGGATTGTATTGTAGCTTCCCTACTCGTGAACTCTATGGGTTATTAAACCAACCCGATGCATTAATAAATTTGGTTATCTTATTTACCGATACATTTTATAGTTCTTCTAAGATTTGGAAGAAATATTTGCCTAGTATTCGGAATCTAAAGTGGTAGAGTCCTGGACAATGGCACAGGAAGTGAGGTGTATCTTCATGTACACCCTCATTGCCGCAGCCTCTACATATATCTACTTCGCTTATTCCCAATTTCTTTGAGTGATAACGTAACAAGTTATGTCCAGTTATCATCCCCACTAAACCAGATAAGATATATCTGTTGAACTGTAGAATTTGTTCGTTACGATTTTTGTCGTAGAGCGGACAGAGTTTTCTTGTAATTTTACAGGATTCTAGTGATCTCCATCTGCTATTTGCTATGGCGATCATTTGATCCCTAAATTCTAGGTTCAGGTTGCAGGGTGATGTCTTAATTGACGAGTCAGCTCATTCAGAATTTAGAGCTGAGCCCTCCCTTGCCAGTTCGTCAGCCTTCTCATTTCCTGAAATTCCATTAAATCCAGGTACTCAGCAGAGCTTTACATTGCGTTGTGTACCAAGAACCCGTAGCTCTTCGCAACAGCAACGCACAAGCTTCGATTTTATTTATGTTGCGGAAATCGCTCTTATCGCTGCCTGGCTGTAAATGAAAAAGGTAATATCATCGGGTGGTTTAGCTTTCATTGAAGCGTCCCGGGCAGCTGTTGCCACCGCCAAAACCTTTGCTTAAAAAACACTGCTATAAACCGGAAGCCGAATTGACTTGTTAAAATTGAGTTTTTCAGAAAAAATCCCTACACCTACTCCTACGTCCAGCTTGGATCCATCAATGTAGATGGAGATGGAGTTGTCATTTAGCTGGATATTAGTTTTCCATTCCTACGGCTTATGAAAGTCTAAATAGGGCAGTATGTAGTCTATGCTAACATCTCCGCGCATGTATTTGCGTAAAATCTGCTCATGCTCCGTCAAGCTTGACCTCCCACCTTCAGATTGGCTTAATCTTAGAGCACTTCTAGCTTCAGATTCCTGTGTAAATAGATATAAATGTAATAGATTGAGTATAGTCTCTAATCCTGCAGTGGGTGTGGTTCTAATAGCTCCTGTGACACCAATGCACTCTCAGGCATTATACTCCGGTTAGCATCTTGAGGTTTGTGCCCTTACTTGGCTGGTCACCTCACAACTGCTGTGTAGAGCTAGAAAATTACTTCTGGTTCGGGCCCCCAATTTGTTCCAAATATTCTGCTACAAGCATAGAGAGCTATCATAGCTTCCCTTGCTCTCTGCCTTGAAGAACATCTCTAAATTTTAAGAAATCTACCCTGGGCCTGAACTAATCGCACAACGTGATCTATCTGCGTCTCAAATTAGATATAAAGCAAGTGAGGGCTACTACCAAATATAATGCACTGGTTATACATTTCGGTAGTTAGACCGATACTCACCTATGACTAAACTATATGGTATCAACTGCAAGTACCTCTTTAATGGACCTTGTCTATATATTGCAGTTTTTTTCAAGCCAACATCAGTTCAATTCATTTGGCTGCCATTTGGTTATCTATGGATTCAATATCACTAACGAAGATTAAGATCTACATCGACAGCCAGGTGACAGTCAGATCTTTGTTAACCAAATTAGTGAAATCTCATTCCTTAATAAGTTAGTCATTCTCTAGTTGCAATATCCCGGGAAACAATGCAGCCTGGCTGTCACTGCAAATGCTGATACTTCTACCACGCAACCTCTCTTCAATTATCCAGTTTGCTACTGCCCATAGCACAAGTGATTGCAAAGCAGACCTCTCTTCGCAGTTTGGTGAGCATAGAACAGCCTTGGCCATCATACTACAGACGCATAGGTGAAAATTGGTCTGATTTATCGCTAAGTACAGCCAGTGAACTAGAGCAGGTCTCATATATCTCGTATCGCCAAAACCTCTATGGCACTGCATGGAAGTCACATATGGGATCAAAGGTAACATTATCAGAGGCAGCCTCTATGTCGATGAACACTCCAGGAGTATAATTTCTTACACCTTTCTCGATAAGGTCATGGAAGTCAGACACACAGTTAGATTGGTACTTTTCTACTATTCCTTCTAAAATTGTTAGCAAAAATTAGGAAGAGCTGATAGATCTAAAATTTTCCGCCAAAGTATAATCCTCCTTCCCTGGCGTGGAAATAAAGACGACTCTGATATTGCGCCAAAGGGATGATACATACCCATGAACTAAGCACTGACCTCTACAGAGCTGACAGCACCCTCTTTAGAGATGGCACAACCTTTTTTTTTTTGCACCTAAGCATCTCTTTAGTCAATATCCAGGAGGCAATATTCTAGGTGCTAACCGTGATCCTAGAACCAGAGAGAAACTTGAGAGTATCTTCATGCTAACCGTGACTACTACAAAGGCCATTCGTTTGTATAATAAATGAATACTGATGCACGATCCACCCATTGTAGACCTTGGTATTGAGGATAACGATTTAGCTGCTAGATCGAATCTTATTGGTTCAAATACCAATTAGGGATACGAGTTTTCCATTTAGAAACAAATAAAGATTAAGTTTCTCTAAATGCATCACTAAAAACTTGTCCCCAAACCAATCACACGCAGTGGAATTGCAAGACACATTAATTAATAGATTGTTTTTAACTTTGTATTTTTGGTAAATAAATAATAAATACTCATATGCACCAGATTCCTCAGTTCATATTTGGTTCCACTGTACACCGTAAATGAGCATCCAGCTGAACAACTCAATTATAAAATTAAAATTGATTTCGACAAGTATTCAAACAACTCTTCCATCATAACAGCCTTACTAAGAGCCTGCCTGCTACTACTCCCAATTGATGCATCACTCAATGCCGTTCATATATGCTATGCATCGCAGATATTTCCAGCACACCATCACTAGCTAGACATTCTTGTTACAATGTTGTTTGCCCTAACACATTCACTTGATAGAACACCTTAAATAGTTGACACGATGATTTATAAATCAAGTCAACAGGTGCCACACCATCCGATCTAACCATTTAAACGAAGATAATCGCCTCAAGTATGCGTATTGCCACTGCTCAATCAACAGGTACTCGTACATATTCTATAACATATGCATTCTGTCAGCTTAGCACTTCGTCCAGAGTGCTGATTGACCTGAAGGTAATTTTATCCGATAGATTAACAAATAATTTCATTAAAAAGATTCTTCATCCAAAGTTGAGGATAAATCTGGGCAACATTCACGTCCGATGAATGACGGACAGTAGAATGATGACGTTGTTTCATTGCTACCACATGGGGCGAGAATATGCATGATTAGAGTGGATTAACGTTTAATCAAAGCCACCGCACACCCTTTGACCTATCCAAACACAAATACATAAATCAAAGTATGCCGCTGTGCTAATTGTTTTGCTCATTATCGAACACTTTTAACAACTCAATCGACGAAAAGAAAAATGTTTAAAAATCTATCTCAACTTAATTCAGAATATCTTTGAATAAATTAAAATATTTCATCACACACAGATACATTTATCGATACATAGATACAATTATTTGTGTGAAGTTAAATAAAATAAAATTCGCATTCTTTCCACATAACTGCAACACAAGCTTACAGCTGAAACTAGAAGTAGAAGGAAAAAAAAACTCGACTAACAAAGCTTAAACTTGTTAAGAAGCACTTTGTTCGAGATACAAAATACACACAGCAGTAAAAGAAGCAGTCTTGGAACTTATTCCATGCGCTTCCAACAGCTAAGAAGCAGACTGAACCACTTAAGATAGCGGAATGTTTTGAAAGTGAGAGTCACTGGCAGTGGCACTGGAAATCGTGTCATATGGTCTGCAGTCTTCATGTAGTGGTAGTAGGTACCTGTTTTTTTAGGCTTTTTCGCACAACTTTGTCATGCTCTCAGGCGTTTTTATTATACCTACTCTTAAGTAAGCTTAGCACAAATTCAAGAGAAGCACTGAAGCTTTGTGGTCCGTCTTTGTGTATGTGGATTACAATGAATTTATCATTCCCTAGCAACATCTGATTAATGGAAGCTTCTGCAAAACGGCGTTTTAAGCTTCTCTTTTATGAAGTATCGCTACAAAGTGGGAAATCATCAGATGGAGATGGAAATGGAGTTTCTTGTAAAAACAATTCGCTGAATTGAATGAATGAAGATGTGTGAAGTGGTAAATTGCATATTTTGCGGTGCTTGTATTTATGTAAAATAATTGCAAGTTGAATGGCGTTTTGAAAGTTTTCCATTTTCAGTTGCTGTTGATCTAATTGTAGTACACAGGTTAGGTTAGGTAAGGGTGGCTATATCACACCTAGATTGTGATACCACTAGATCTGTCTCTATTCAACCTACATTGCGAGCTAATTGAACCAGTCTGAGCTTCTTATAAAACTAAGGATGCTACTGACTTCAATGTCCGCGAGATCGCTGAGTTCATCGAAGAAAGGGGCTCCCAGGCAATCTCTGGACAAGTACAAAGAAAGTGGAGGATTGACTCTTCCTCCTCGTCGTATTTGCAGCTTCTATAGAAGTCATTCGAAAAAAGGCCTAGCCTTCTAGTATTTGACCCTATAGGGCAGTGCCTCTTGAAGACACCAATGACGGAGTTGATTTGCTATCGTTTAAGCATTGGACCATTTTTTAGATACCAGGCATGTCGTATTATGCTCCCATCTGTGGTTGGCTTTGATAGCACTCAGCTTGACTAAGTACTTGCATGTAGTGAGAGGCATACCTAAGTTCTAAGCTTCTCTCTGGCCAGACACTCAGCATAGCAGAATGTCGAATTGCTCAGCCATCTCCACGAGAAACGACCGACAATCTAAAGTGACCTTAGAAGTGAGTACGATACCAGGAACTTTATTACCGTATGGCTCTCCGTAATATCCTTAATCGATATTACAATACATTCAAGCCAGGACAGGGCTTCCTTAATCACCATTATTTCCACCATACAATACAATGACATGGAAGAAGATGCTCAAATCGAACTTATCGGAGAAGACACCTCCACCAACCCCAGTTCCAGTTTTAGGACCGTCTGTTTAGAAATGTACTGAGAGCACAATCCCACCCATCACGGGAGGGAATTGTTGTCTAGAAGTTGGAGTGGAGTGTAGTCGGTGTTTTTGTAACGGGTGGTTAAATTTTAAGGGCCGATGTTGAATGTGAACCACACCTAAACGTCAAGTTTTTTTCTGCATTTCATTTGACATTTCTCAATTTCAGACTAACTCAATTTGAACCATGGAAAGATACACAATCGAGCAACGCGTTAAAGTTATTCAGGCTTATTATAAAAATGGGCGTTCAAATCAAAATGCATATCGTGCATTTCGTGATTCTTTCGGTCAATTTAATCGTCCAAATGTGCGTACAATCGGAAAAATCGTGCAAAAATTTGTGCAAACCGGGTCTGTAGGAGATGTGAAAACACCAGTGCATGCTCGTACAGCTCGTACTGCAGAAAATATTGCTGCTGTTCGCGATAGTATGGCTGAAGAGCCGTCCACCTCAACTCGTCGTCTTGCCCAACAATTGCACCTCTCACGCTCGTCGTTGATGAACATTATGCATAAAGACTTGCATTTACGCGCTTACAAGGCGCAATTGACTCAAGAACTAAAGCCTCTTGACCATTTCAAGCGTCGTCAATTGTCACAATGGTGGCAATAAATGGCGACAGTGGATGATCAATTTTCGAAGAAAATCATCTTCAGTGATGAGGCACATTTTCACCTCAGTGGATTCGTCAATAAGAAGAATTGCCACATTTGGGCGAATGATAATCCAAGAGTGATTGTCGAAAAACCAATGCACCCACAAAGAGTAACTGTTTGGTGCGGTTTATGGGCTGGCGGCATCATCGGGCCGTATTTTTTCCAAAATGAGGCCGGTCAGGCAGTTACTGTGAATGGTGTTCGCTATCGTGAGATGATAACGAACTTTTTATGGCCCGAATTGGAAGATATGGATGTGGACGATATGTGGTTTCAACAGGATGGTGCCACTTACCACACAGCTAACGAAACAATGGCTCTTTTGCGCGACAAATTCAATGGCCGTGTTATCTCACGTGGTGGCGATGTCAATTGGCTGCCAAGATCATGTGATTTGACACCGTTGGACTTCTTTCTTTGGGGTTATTTAAAAGAAAAGGTGTACGTCGATAAGCCAGCAACAATTCAAGAGCTAAAGGATAAGATAATTCGGCACATTAACGGCATAGAACCTCAATTATGCCTCAGCGTCATCGAAAATTTGGACCATCGGATGGAGGTGTGCCGCCGAGGTCGCGGCGGCCATTTGCTCGATATTTTGTTTCATACATAATTGAACCATACCAATATTATCATAATAAAAAGAAATGACAGTAATTTGCTAAATAATTTGTGTTTTATTCAAAATCAACATCGGCCCTTTAAACTTAACCACCATTTATATGAAATTGAGTTTATCAAGAACAGAGGAGTGGCCAGTTTAGTACCTATACCACTGCGCTGAGGCTTTGTGACAAATATCTAAGGGTAATGGATGGAGCATTATATTTAATGCTGTGGAAGGAGTGGTTCTTACCGCACCGCTGATGTATATCTATCCATATATCTGCACTTTCCCTAAAAGTTTAACGAATACAGCTTCCTCCAGAACCGCCCAGCCAGATGATCATGCCATACATTAGTATAGGCTTGATAATGGACATGCACTACCAGAGTGTGATATGGGGTTTCATTTCCCAAGGCCTACCAACAACTTGTTTGCTAAGAGCTATACTATATTTGATTTCCAGTTTATCCTATCCAAAATAGACACAAAAATGTTGCCTTGACAGTAAAGGTAAGACTGGTGCTATTAATAGTAGAAGGATCTCTAGGAGAGGAGGAACCTTATACTCAAGAGGATCGATTTTCGTTTTGTGGAGATTTATACCGAATCCACTTCTTGAGGCCCAATTAGAGAGCAAATAAAGAGCGTGCTGAAGTAGCTCATTTAGACTTAATTTGGCATATAGCAACGCCATCTGCATAGGCGATCACTTTGCAACCTGTCATTTCCATGACGACCAATAGCTCATTTACCATCAGATTACCACCAAAGCACCAAGGGAGCTTATCAGTCGTTACCGTGTTTAAGAGGCTGCTTCATGATGGTGTAGAGATACTCTCAGCACAGCGAGTAGCAGCTGAGGAGATTTCAAGGAAATTAGTGTCGTGACCGTCGGGTTTGGAACGGAATAGTTAGCCTAGTGGAGAGGATTTTGCATAGCCTAGCCTTCTATGTTGGCACAGAAGAGTTTCCAGAGAGTTCCTCAAATCCAACTCGCAGGTACTTTCAAGTTGTAGTATTCTTTTAGGACTTTGAATCGCCTTGAATCGCCCAGTGTTGAATTTAATTGCATATATCAAATGGTTCAAACATTTGAACTTAAAATTTGTTCAATTATTATTTTTTTGTTTGTGATTTTATTCCGTCTTCATAATTCTACTTTAGGTCAAAGCTTACTTTACATTTACCCTGTCCACCCCTCGTGGAATCGCATATGCCTACGTACCATCATGTTTGGTCAGCTAATTCCCAATGTTCTTAATTCCCCCTCAACTGTAGTACTGCGCCATGTTGCTTTATGATCTACTTCTCTTCCAAATTTCGGCAAGTGGAATCCACTACCAGCCATACTTTGCAACAGTCCTCGCACCATATACTTTAACCTATCCACAACCAATTCCTTCACAGAATTTAGGTGTTTATAGCTTTTTGACCATAAAACCTGGCATAAAACTTTGCGGTAAAATATTGCATCGAAAAATGAACTGTTCCTTAGTCCGATTGAAGCCAAATGACATGATTTTAAATGACTCATTTCGAGGCATTTTCACTGTATTCAGCTTATTTAATTCGTCTGTTGACACAAAAATAGAAAGTTTTAGGCTCATCCATGAGAACATTTTAGGTGTATAATTTGCGATGACCAGTTGCTAGGCCTCCCATAGATTCGCTATCCTTGTTCTATTTGTAAGTGCATTCGAAGCACCAATTCACAACGCTGATATTTGTAGGCATTCAAAGATGTCAGAAATGATGTCACGCTTGAACGTGGAACGACCTCCAAATGTCATAATTTTTATAGCTTTTCATTCAATTCTATTCAATAAAAGGTATGTTTGCCTTGTCAAACATTGTTTGTACTCATTTGCAATCTCATTTGCTGGTAATGAGATAATTTAGCAAATGAGGAAATGTATGGGAAATGAGATAATTTATCGCCTCATTCGCGTAGTATTGCCTATAAAATGTGATAATTTCTATTTTACTATACGGATACTTACTTAAATGTTAAACGTTATTTTTGATAAGAACTAATTAAATATTTAATAATTTTTACTTTATTTATAAAATGCCATACAACCATGACAGTCATATTACTACATACATTTTAGGCTGTAGAATGGTGTAGAATACAGATGTTGTAAATACAATGTTGTATCAAATTGACTTAACTGCATAGGAACTTATATTTGAAGGTAACGAACCAATGAGCATTTCATTTGGTTAGTGCTTATTCAAATTTACCATCCTTCATGTAGATACTACCTTGATCAAAAAGTTTCAGGAATTTATTCAGAAAATTGAAAATACGAGTTTATTCTTAATAATCGATATTGTCCCCTTCAGAGTACTCTCCATTGACTGATACACGAAACACTTTTTTATAATCGGATTTTGGTATAGCCAACAGAGCCGTCTTTGATTTTTGTATTATCTCCTCTCGGCTGCTAAAATGAGTTCCCCGGAGCAGTTTTTTTGAGTCGATCGAACAGGAAGAAATCGCAGAGAGCCAAATCAGGCGAATTCTGTGGCTGTTGGATCGTATTCGTACTGTTTTTGTTCAAAAACTCACGAATAAGGATGACATTGTGCTACGGTGCGTTATCGTGGTGCAAAACTCACGAGTTGTTTGCCCACAAATCCGGTCTTTTTTGGCGAATTGCTTCACGCAAACATCTCATAACGCCAAAATAATAAACCTTGTTGACTGTCTGATCTTGTGCCAGGAATTCATGATGCACAACACCGTTGTAATCTATGTAAACAGTGAGTGTCGCCTTTTTTTCGACTGAAAACGACGTTGTTTTTTCAGTCTTGGCTTATTCGGTATACGAGTACGCCATTCACTCGCCTGATGTCTGGATTGCGTTTCGTACTCATAAAGCCATATCTCGTCTCCATGCGTTTGATGAATGTTGGGTTGGATTCAGCCACTAAAATCATATATTTCGCGACGTCAATGCGGTCCATTTTTTGCATGAAATTCAGGTCTTTCGGTACCAGCTTTGCAGCGTCTGAAGCCCAAATCGTTAACCAAAATATCTTGAATGGATCCATAGCAGTGTTCAAGTCATCTGCCAGTTCTCTGATGGTCGTTTTGTGGTTTTCGGCCAACATTTCATTGATTTTATTGTTATATTTGTCGGTTTTCGATGTCGACGGCCTACCACTACGTTCGTTATCCTCGATGATAGGATGTCGTTACCGAAACACTTCTTCAACATTTCCAAAGATTTCGCACTGTTAAATCAGTTTTTAACGCAAAATTTTGATCTCATTTTTAAAATCATAAAAAATCTAAAATACACACAGAGGCAGATGTGCTCTCGACAGCGTGGCTTTTACAAATGTCAAGCTACGACGCTAAAATTTTAGTAATGACAGATGTGTCAACCTAAAACTGACCTGAAAGCGCCACACGATAATTATTCCTGAAACTTTTTGATCAAAGTAGTATTTCTCTACCGATCACGTTTATTTTTTCCGATACATACCGATTCCTTATACATACAAGGTAGCGCAAAAGTTAGCACCTCTCGGAAGTGCTCTCAGGCCAAGCAGATTGGCTTTGTCTAAAGAACTGACAGCTGGAATGTCATTGTAAATGTGCGTAGGGATGACAGACGAGGTACCTTTGGGACATTATATTTTTTGCCTCAATTTTTGATCATGTGAGATTTTTAAACGGTGATGTAAGTCATTTCTGGCTTGCCTTTATACGAGATACGGATACGGATTTGGGGTACGATTTGCTCGGCCATCTCCCCTATTCACCTGATTTGGCACCCCCAGACTTCCATCTGTTCCCAAACTTGAATTTGTTTCTGGGAAGTGCTTCGCATCCAATGCAGAAGTTGAGAGGGCCGTAAATGAATATTTTCACAGCCTTCCAGACTCTCACTTCCGAGAAGGAATACCGATGTTAGAGAAACGATGGACCAAGTGTGTTGAAGTCAAGGGAGATTATGTACAAAAATAGAATCATTTTTTAACTGAAAATCGCAGTCTTTAATTGTCAGGCCGAGAACTTTTCACCTTGCCCTCGTAAGACCAAGAACTTACTTTTTTCAACCTGATAGCCTCTAGTCAAACTTTTATAAATATGAGCAAATTTGGAGGTATCACAAACAGGGAGAAGTTGTAGAGTTTTTATTTTATTTATTTCCATCATTCGAAATGGTGGTCTTAAGTCCACAGGCGAAAAGTCCACACGAAATTCCAGTGGACTTTTAACCCATCCATTGTGGTGGTATGGCTCACCATACCAACTATATATCTATATACATAAATATGTATATATAATCAAATGATTACACGCCTCATAGTGGTGCCCTGAGTACCTTCATGTGAGGCCGAAGGCCGTCCGGTGTATGAGTCGAAGAGATGTGCCAAAGTTTGAAATTCCTTTTAACCCGCGAAACTGGCCACCCAAGCACTGTTAAGAAATAGGCGCCTGGCAGACATAACTCCACATTAAAAGTGGAACTAATTCCCCCAATTCTAAATTTTTCTATTTGTGGACTTATGGTCTACTTCCTTTTTAAGATTGTGAAACTATGGCCTAAAATGTTGTGGACTTTTGGCCCACCTGGGTGCGTTATAAGTTCACAATTGATTTCTGGACTTATAACCCACCCAGTTTGGTCCAATAGTCGACTTTTAGCCTGTGGACTTATGATCTTGCACAGGTCTTCCTATACTAATTAGTATATACAGGGTGTTTCTTATGTTTCAGGCCCATGTTTTGGTTGTATGGAACATTGAATCGGCCAAATGACAGCCTCTAGCCGTGGTGCAGATACGTGCCCTTTCAACCATATTTTGCAAAACATTTTGATATATTTCGGATGTTATTTCAGCAATTTCTTGAGTAATGTTTTCCTTTAAGTACACCCAAAGGAAGAAGTTGATGGCGGTCAAATTAGGAGATAGAGTGGGCCAATCGATATGACTTCTGCTTGAGTTTATGCATCTGTGTGTGATGGCTTGTTAGAATCACATGTGTTGTAGGCCCAATCGATCCAATTCGGGCACCAATAAGTTTTGCAACATGTCACAATAGTGATCACTAGTAATTGTTATAGCATTGCCTTATAACATTACTTTGCTTCGAGCTCGACTCTTTCTACTGCTGAAGTAGCTCTTCTATCCGTTCTCAAGTGCTTGCAGATATCCATCTGCTGTTGTGTTTCTGTCTTAGTCCAACAAAAGTTAGCCTTAGCCTGTCGCAAAAACCATTTCCATTGCTCATCTATGTATTTCAAATTTTCCAAAGTTGTTTGCTTTATTGAAGATAGTTCATTTCACGAATAGCTTTATTCATATTATGCTTAAGTGCCTGAATCATTTCTGAATTGTCACCATAACACTGATCTTTAAAGGCACCCCACAAAAAAAAAGTTCAAATGCGTCAAATCGTAGCTTCGTGAATACCCAGAAATGTCACCAAAACTGCTGATTACACAATCATTGAACATATTGCACAAAAGATCGATTATTGGATGTCTTGTATAGCACGTAGCGCCATCTTGCTGCAACCAGATATCATCCAAGTTCATTTCCTCAGTTTCTGGCAAAACAAAATCAATTATTATCTCCGTTGACCGTAACATTGTTGCCATCTTCATCTTCGAAGAAGAATGGGCCAATAACACCGCCATTCCACAAACCACACCAAGCAGTCACACACTGATAATGCATTCGCTACTCTACGACTGCGTATGGATTTTTCGAGTCCTAAATATGACAGTTTTCCTTATTCACATAGCCGCCGAGATAGAAATCCTCCTTATTCGAAAAACTGATTTTATTTTTGCATAATCGACGTCAATGCTGCTGTAAAGCCCAAACAGAGAACCCATAATGAAGCGGGTGGTCATTTTGCTTCAATTGCAGAGTCAATTGGACCTTTTAAGGGAATAATCCGAGATCTTTATGTATAATTTTCCTCAGGCTAGTGTGGCTAAAGAATTAGTTGCTGAGATCTGCGCACACTTTCGACAACAGCAGCAATATTCTTGTCTAAACATGCAGGATGAACACTACAGTAGTTATCAACTAGCATGCCAATGTCACGAACTTTCTTCTTTATTTCGACCGAAATTTCTTTTCAAAATTCCCACACAGCACTCACTTTGGAAATAAGTTGTCAACATTTCCCATTTCGTACCTCGCATTGTGTTTCAGTCAATTTTTTATCGCGAAAGAGCTGTCAGTGTCAAAATAACATGTAACTTAAAAATAAACCATCAGATTGCCCATCCGGTTGTTCATGAACTTCTGATTTATTCGCTGAGATGATCCGTAAACTATTAGTGCACTACGGGATCCTGAAGTCTGTCAGTATTGTACTTGGGAATGTTAACCATTTGGTTCAGTGGTTATGAACAGATGCATTGCGTTCTAGCTAAGGGCTAATAGTAAAGCCAAGTGCACAAGTACATTTTGAATGAATCGCCATTGACATCGCAGGGCTATTTCTGGAAACTAACAGAAGTATCTAAATAGCTTTGGGACAAATCAATGGTCGGGCCTTCCTTATGAAGGTATATTTTGTACATTGCAGGCAGAGGTAAATTGGTTAATCTTACAGTAAGGAAGTATTTATACAAATTATCATGACGCACTGTGGCAGCTATCATATACTTAAGAGACTTCTTTGTCGCCATTTAATCTGGGAATTAACCTCCTTCGCGAATACATAGTACCCACTCCGCCCATAAAAACAGCTAAGACCAATTCATTTAATATTTCAACCATAAAACCACTCGCCTCACCTTAGCGGAAACTCCCATAAAATTTCCATAACTTATGTAACACTTAAGTTTTTGACACATTTCACAGAGTCACATTCCTTATACTCACTCACAGCCTTGTGCATTCAAATCGTATTATACCGGGAACAATCTCCTTATGGTAACGCGTCTTTTATGAGTCCGCTCCGAGGGTGTCATAACGCCGTACCACTAAGTGGGCATCGTATTGCTCCCGTATCCGAAACGTTAACGTTGACGAGCTTATACTTAGAGCTCAGGAATCGACAAGTCGACCCAAAAAAAAAAAAAAACGATTGGCAGCCAAAAACCAATTGACACTGATTCCGCAGAAATCTTAGAGATACAAAATATTTTTCCGGGTTATCAAAACATCATACACACAATAAGCCGTTGGATTTTATGTTCTTTTAACTCTGACGCTACTCCTCACCTGACCGTCAATTGCACCAGCTCCCACCATCATTAACACACTTGGCAGGCTCGGTAGAATCCAAAAGAAGCAGCAGAACAATTCAACGAATACAGGACTCTGAGTATATTAATCATTGATTTGTATCTTTTTTCCAGGGAATGCATATAATGCAGATTGTGAATTGTTATGTGGGCTCACGTTTTTAGTTGTCCTTAGAGAGGGCCTCCGTTTTCGTTATTTTATGCGCACTGTGTCAGTTATTTATGGAACCGACGGTAAGGCAATGCAGCATCTTAATTATGTGAAAATTTTTTATATTTAGAACTTCATTTTTCTCTCTTCTCTCCAAATGTCATTGGTATGCTGAAAGTTCGCGGATGCAACGTGAATATGATGCATATTTTGTTACAGGAGGAAATAAAATCTGTCTTCGACTCATTTGGGCTTGAAAGTGAACACATGGGTGCGATACTCATACTCAGTTACAAACCTAATTAATTGCGTTAAATTTGGGTATTGAAGGGGTGACCGTGGCGACAATTAACAAGATTATTTGCGTACATAATTTTACAGATACTGGGCATACTTCAGATTCGGATTATTCATTGGTTTCGGTTTTGGGATAATGAATTTGTGGACATTTTTTGGAACACGTGCTGCGTGATATAGTGAAGGTTTCCAGTATTTTAATGGCTATCTGTTTTCAGAGAAGGAACAAGGGTCTGATTCAACTTGTCGACGGGTTCAAATATTTGCAAAAGACTGGAGAAACGAATACAAGACGAGGCATTTTTTTCCGTGGCTGTATGAGTTCATGCAACGAAAGCAATTTTCTGAAAAGGGGTGGCTGTCCTATCCCTCTTTCTCAATTACGAGGAGTAGAGGCGAAAGATCCAGAATTACGTCTATCACCGCTGTCAGTTGCAACTGACAAGAATACGCAAGCAAATCTCTGCCATTTCTAGAGGTTTTTTCTTCATCGCTTTGAGATTAGTTCCCCATGTCTAATCTAATGCACTATAGGTGATAACTGACATCCAGCGTGTCACCTGGAATCTAAATTTTACCGGAGAGACCCTGTAAGCCACTAGCACTCGACTGGTTTTTCTCACTACATTTTCTTAGCGTTTTGTTTCCATAACAGTTTGTTGTCCACAATAATTTCTCAATGCCAAGCCTTACCAAGCCGATAGATCTTAGATCATGCCGTCGTCCCCGCATCCGCTCAATGTGTATGTTGGCAGGATGTGAAGCCACCTTATTTGGCAAATTCGTTCTGATATAATTGTGCACAGCTTTCTCCGTGATCTTTGGTGTGCAGGATAATGTCTTATAGTTCTGAAGGATTTGGGATCCGCTTTTCCTAATGTTTTTATTTTGTGCTCTTTTTTAATTTCCAAATCCCAGAGCACTTATATTCGATGTTCAGTCTATTCTTTGGTTGGAAAAATTAAAATGTTATTCATTTCTCTTTTATGCTTGACGGCTAGTGGTTTCTGTTGTCCGCTCGGGCTGGAACACGCACAGATCGGTTCATAAGTAAACACACTACCCACTACACCATGGGCATTACCTTTATAACTCTTCTGATAGACAAGAAATTCATCAGTATGGTTAAAATGCAGGCTTCGATGGAATACTCTCATTCTGTTGAATCCATCAAGAATACCCTTAGTCTCGGTAATATTATTTACAGGAAACACTCCATTCCTTAGTTTATTATAAAATTTCAGATAAGACTTCGATGGAGTTTACTTTGGAATTATTGAAGTTTTCTATTAACACTCACTTTTCAGGATGTAAAGACGACAGCGTAGATTCACCAGCTTCTTAACGTACAAATTTCTTCACCTTTGACGGGATATTGTTCATTGTGCTACTTTAGACGATTAACTTTTTTTCCTAAGACGTAGAAACATATTCTAGGCGTATACATCAATGAAAGATCCACAGAAACGTCCCTTTTACCAACAATATACGATAGGAACTTCAGATATAAAGGGAGCTACGTCAATACTGAATCTATTCAAAACATTTTCATTGAGCTACTCGTAAATGTAGACCAGTATATTAGTCTTTGGATAATCTCTACACTTAGAATTAAAATTATTCAATCAAATTTAAGCAACAGAAATAAAATCAAAACAGTCCATAAAGAATGTCCTTTTTCTAGTTAATGGTAAGTAATAATATCCTAACAAGGCTTGACAAGGATGAGTCAAAATCCGTGGCCTATACAGATATTCTGGTAATAGTACTACTAGAGATGTACCTTTGCGTGATTAATGAAATCATGGAAGGTACCTTGAATAAAGTAAACACGTGGGCCACGTTGGTATAGACTTAGTGTTAATCCAAACAAAAACTGAGCTTATGCTTTTTGCCACTAAAATAAAAAACAATTACATTGTTTATCCTCTAGCGCTAGGTATCAACTGAAAACTTATTTTAGAACAGGAATGTCTTAAGTAATAGGTACAAACAAGATTTTATTAACACGTGGTGCGTTTTTTACGAGTAATAACCAAAGCTTTGAATATGATTATATGCCTATGTGATGATTGTCTTAACTCTTGATCTACTTTACATTGAATTCAGAGAACGCTTCTCTGAATCCTCATTCCCATCCTCATCATCATTCTCATCCTCATCCTCATTCTCATCCTCATCCTCATCCTCATCATCATTCATTCGAAAGAGTTGATGTGCAAACTTGTTGTAGAATCATTTTGGGATACAATAAAAATAGAAAACCTTTTCAAAAAAATTATAGACAGACTCATTTATTCATTATAAATTATTTGATTTGTATTTTTATCAAGTAGATAGGTTCATTTTAATATTGTCTAAGCAAGTCCTGTGTGACTTAATTTTGCAATTAATCCACCCATTTTGTCTAACCACATCCGTCGTAAAATTTATGAAACTTTCCAAATAACAGTCACTCGTAAGTTTGCCAGAAAAAAGTTTATCATTTATTCTTAATTTTATTTCGATCGTCATCCATTCAGAAAAATCTCATCTCATAGAATTCCCAATACGTCTACATCCAGCCAAAGACCTCTCTCATTAGCCAGAAGGTCAGCATGATTAATCAACACCCGAGCTGAGGTATTTCGCTGATTCATACTCAACATAACCGCACACAGTTGAATCTACACCATTAAATAAATCATGTTCTTCCCCCCCTGGCAGCGGGATAATAACATTTGAGTTACGGTACAACCCCACTTGACAGATTTCTAACTCACCAAGAACTCCAAAATCCCAATTTCAACCAAAGTCCCGCCATTGCACTCCAAGTCACCGCGATGTGTCACAAGCACCGGCGAAACGAAACGAACTCATGAACTCTTTTGTCCTCGAATTATGCATTCACTCCCTCTGGCTGGTGGCACAACTTAAAATACCAACAAGGTATTACCATCGCGTCAAGTTTATTTACTTTTCCGGAGCTCACAACCTCATCTGCATTCGAAAGTCATGCAAAGAGCAGTGTTTAGATAATCACTAGTCATCATCAGTTGGAATCATTAGAATCAGCAAGAC
Source organism: Pocota personata (assembly GCA_963082735.1). Taxonomy (NCBI): domain Eukaryota; kingdom Metazoa; phylum Arthropoda; class Insecta; order Diptera; family Syrphidae; genus Pocota; species Pocota personata. Next base: position 191,328,728 of record OY720430.1, read on the forward strand.
CCCCCTTTACATTGAGAAAGCATGTCTCCATCTAAGAGCATGTCCTTCTTGATCTCGTTTTGGGTTGACATAGGTCCTCGTATTCTCATTGTTTATCTTGCTGCGGAATGAGGTATTACATGGTCCCAGATGCAAGTTCCTCATGGCAGATGGAGGGAAATGCCGCTTGTAGCTGTCATCGAGAATTCGCTGTGCTGTCAGAACCAATGCCTTTCATAAATAATAATACTTGACCTTGGGCTCTTAAACGGTGCTTCTAGCTAGATAAATGCCTAATGCTGGTGCTGGCTCAATTCAGTTTCGAGAACAATAAGAGCGGTGCCATGTCGAAGGATAACGGCGTGTCAGAGCGCAAACTCTACCAGCATCCGCTGCATCGAATGTGTACGGAGGAGAACCGCATTAACAATGCAAAATCATGCATTTATGCACTCTAAAACGGGCGAACGTGACAAATTCTTTCTGCAATTGTCGGTCGGTCGGTCCGTGTAATGTGGCATGCTGGGCTAATACGGGATAAGTCGGTACTCGTATATCATAGTAAGTTAGACGAGCGAACAAACACGGACGCGCGAGTTTAAAAAGGCCAATGCAACAATTGGCGCTAGTGGTGTACTTTCAAGTACTTCTGAGTTTTTTTCTTCCCTTTTTTTGTTTTTTTTTTTTGAGTTGCCACATTGTAGGTGAGTTGAAAGAGACTGTGGAGACTGTAAGTGGCAGAAGAAATAGAAAAGGTTATGATCTAGACATTTGAAATAACAAAAAATGACCTATTGCAAATGATTAGAGACCTAGAGATGCTAAATAAGAAAATCCGGTACCGAATTGACATCCACATTGAATAGCTTTTAAAGGATTAGTGTTCATTTATGGAGAACTCTAGAGAAGTCTACCTAATCACAAATAGTTGCTGTTAGTGTGAACTTTTATTTAAATAGCTATGAGTGAGGTATATTTAGCGATATGCATTGCGATGTCGACTATTAGTGGTATTATTGCAGAGAAAAAGTAAACTCAGACTTATACTTCGTAAACTACAAGATGGATCATTCGAAATATCTTCTTAATAATTCCTGAAAAAAATTCGATTGCGGATTTCTTGCCATTTTGAACTAGTCCGCCGTGTTGCATTTTTGTCTCCTTTTTTTAACTTAAGGATTAGTGTTGGATTGTTATGGCTTTACTTAAGCAGTTCAATTAAAGTATTCAAATTACTTTTACTTTTCTTGTAATTCGCTCCCAGGAAACAGATTCCCAAAAGCATTTAATCTCCAACAATTCAGGAGCAGAATCAAGAGGCATCTTTAATGCAGACATCGCGGACCGCTTTTCCAGTGCTATAGGTTAATTTTTTCTGGGGAAATAATGATAAAAAAAACATTACCAAATTGCAACAAGTTCGCAGAGGGATCAAATAGTTGTCTCCACTAAGGCACATTTCCTAGGAGCCAAGCGACAACTTAAGAACTATTTGACGCACATCTTCGATATTTCCGGAGCTCATTCCTATAATGATTTTCGAGTCAGGGTTTTGAAAAAGAGTTGTTGATGAATGAACAATTAATTGGGCCGTTCCAGCTCTCACATTTTCCTAGCATCCGTTTACCCTCCTTCTTAATCTAGGAATATTAAATAAGGATTAGCATTCGAGGTTGGGGGTTGTGCCATCGAAGTACTTATGAGAAATACACAAGTTTTGCTTATGACTACATGCCCTTACGAATTTGAGAATTTCCACTTAAAATGTATGCATCTGTATGTACCTATCAGTACTCAAAATTAGGAAGGATTAATAAAAGGATGAGCTGCAACATTTAGTATATCTACCACAAAAGACCGCACATGTTAGGATTTGGATGCAAATTCATTTTGGGAAATCGACTGTAGTCTAGTGTTTATTGACTTTAAGCCCAGTTTCAAACTCTTTTGTAGTTTCCACAAACCTGGTATCCGTGCCGAACTATATCGGTCTGAATGAGAGCTATTACACTTTTCCAGTATCGGTTATACGTCACAGAACACAAGATATATTATACTTCGCTTTCGGACGAATCTCAGTTTCAAATGAAATCATGTTGAGTTTAGTTCTCCTGCATAATTGCATGTTGAGAACTAGACATTTTGCTTAGATGAAAGTCAGAAACCGCTATAGAATATTTGCCTACAGTGTACCCCGTAGAGTGCACATTATACTAGCAAAACAAATTTTATTGAAATTCATCTCGTATACGAAAATATTTTTATAAACTCTTCAAGTACATTTATTTTACTCGCACTCCATCCGATTTTGACGCTGAAGTTGTTTCAAACTCTATTCAGTGGTTAGGCAACACTCTTTGTCAGACAAGGGACTAGTAGTATATCCGACGCCGGATACGTGTGAGTACTACACGAAACTGAGTATCCGAAGTATTGTAATGTATCATGTGTATCCCCGAAGAACTGATGAATTTGAACGCGACTCAATCACACATACATTCATGCTTTGGGCACCGCACAATTAGGCTCCAATCCAGCTCGATTCCAGTTTTGCATACGAAGTTGCTTGAGGTCCCTTTACATTTGTATGCGCCACCTTAGGTGAGGTTTTCCTTTAGGGCGTCGAATTTCCTGGCCGGAACTCTGATGTTAATTCCCTCAATATGTTCCAACTATCCCAGCAAATGAGTTCCAAACCTTCTGACTAGGTCGAAGTACAACCGATATAGTTCGTTGTTGTATCTTCTCTATTCTCCATCGATATGTAACTCATCTCAATAAACTCTATCATAGGCGATAAGTATAGATTTGGAGTTTGATTATGATGAACTTACCTAGCCTGAAACCATACTGATACGATCTAATCAGATTGTTGATAAAAGGCTTAAGGCGTTTATAATATGGATACGGATCTTATACGCGATGTTGAGGGGACTAATACCTGTTTATTAGGCGCAGTTCAGAGGTATCCTTTCTTGAGGATCGGTTAAAGGATACTGAGGTTCCCTTCATCGGGCTTACTTTCATCTGACCATATCTAACAAATAAGTTGTTATATGTTCCGTAGCAAATCATTACCTTTAAATAGCTCGGCAGTTAGACCGTCGGCTTCAGCAGCTTTGTTGGTTTTAAGCCTAGATATTGCCATCTTCACTTCTTTATTGAAATTGTTGATCGTCATCATCCCGGTTGAATGGAGCATCCTGCCTGAATGTTTTGGTCATCACCACCGTTTAACAGTCATCTTTCCAAATTTTCAGCACCGACTGTGACTCTACTACTAGATTTCCTTCTTCATCCCTACATATATTTGTTCACATATTCGAATTCCTTGAAAGCTTTGATATTGTTACACCTTTGTTGATTCACAGCCGACCCAATTGCCCATTCACCAAGAGAATAAATAAAAAAACAAGGGATGTCCAAGAAAATATGGGATTTTTATTTTTAATCGATGATCTTGGACGACTCGCCCAAAAAAGAAAGTCAGAACAACAAAAAAAAGTGACTGACCGAGAAAACGGATGACAACTCTCTGACAGATCTACTATATATATGACGTTTTCGTTTTGCTTTTTCTTCTTCTTCCTTCACTAGTCGGGCTTTACATGAGCCCTTAACAATATGATATGTTACTTTATGTCCCCAAAAACCCGCCAAACAAATTATAATTTTTCTTCGTAATTCAGCACTTTCCAAGCACTCTGCTGGAATGTAGCAAAAAGTTTTTATACCAGGATGACGGGGACGTCATAACTGTCCGCTACTAGCGCTAGCGAGGAAATATGCAGAGGACATAGCAAAGAAATTTCCTGCTAAAACACTTAGCTAGATAAGAACAAGAAAAAAAAGTCATCTGTCAATACGATCCATTGGCGATGGGATCTTCGAATGAAAGCCGAAAACAATCGATATCATTTACTATCGATAATTGTGAATACATCCAGTAAATGCTCCAAATTATTTGTTTCTCAATTAAAATCTCTATTAGTCTACCACCAATAATAATACCAACAGAATTTGATTAAATCTCATTTGAGGCTGTTCTTTGATATTTCAATGTTTTTGATAGAATGAACAATCAAAATCGATGGTCCGAAAGTGTTATCGATAGAATGATTTCATAACTAAATTAATTAAAACAAGGAAATGTTCTGAATTGTTGGTAACTCAAGTTGAATGACATTGCACGCATACATTATTTCAGACACTAACTCTTTAGCATCGCTCATTCGTACAGAGACCTCAAATTGACTGCAAAAAGTAGTTAATTTGTCCCATTAGTCATACAAAATGTCGAGATCAGTTAGAAAAATTAAATATTATTAATTAAATTATTTTTACACATTAACGGAAACGATTTCAATTTAAATATTAATAATGCTTCCCTTATAAGAGTATATCAGTGCAACTAAGTTGGACTTTATTTTTGAGCTTGCCTTGGCAATGCAGTAATCAAGTCATCGAAAACTATCGATATTGATGACTTAGACAGTTATCCATCTCTGTTATATTTGGCTACATTCTACCTGTCATCTTTTGTTTGTCGGTTCCATGTTTCTCCCACTAGCAACGAACAAATTTGGTGTGCTTGGAATGCGACCATTATTTTCTGTCTACCGCGTCTGTGCCATCTTCTATGACATCTTCTATGACATCTTCATTTCTTTTGGACTGACGGTTCAAAAATTACAAGCTTGTAACATGCAAGTACTGAGGGACAAACAGACAGACAGACACCGTATTGAATCCATATCATGTAATGAAATAATGAATAATTAAAACTTTTGATTTGTGAGTGTTTTGTTTATTTTTTTTTAAATAAAACATTATCATTATTTTGGGGCACTATTTGAACAAGCAAACTGGGTCTTTAGTTCATTATGAATGAATACCCATTTCTGGGGCATTATTCAATTGTTTCCTCGGGTCTAATTTTGTGGAGCATCTGATTTTTATATCTTTATTTGTGATGGGAAATATGTAACAAGGCTAGCATATAGGTAATCTACAGGGTGGCTGATGAATATTGATACATTAAGAAACTCAAATAATTTTTTTTTCAGTGTATGGAATTCATTTTTATTTTATTCATGTTAAAGCTCATTCAATTTTATTAAATATAGCTTAATTAGTTTTAAAAATAATGGAATTTAAATGCCCCCCCTGCTCGTTGATGCATGTGCGGCATCTTACCAAAAAGTTGTTCATTACTGCTTGGAGAGTTGAGACAGAAATAGCCGCAATTGTTTCTCGAATGGATTGCTTTAGTTTATTCAAATTTGTTGGTTTTGCTTTGTAGACTTCCTGTTTGCAACAACCCCACAAGAAAAAGTCAGGTGCAGCAAGGTCAGGCGACCTGCGGGGCCAACGGAATGTGGAGTTTCTGGATATCAGCTTATTGGGAAATTTTCGTCGCAAATCTGTCATAACAGGCCGGGCTATGTGTGGAGTTGCACCATCTTGCAACCATCTTCTCATTCGGCGTAATTCTGGATAGAAAAACTCCCTCAACATGCTCAAGTAACGGTCTCCAGTAACCGTAACAGTGTGACCGTTTTCTTCGAAGAAGTAGGGCCCGACAATGCAGCGTGATGAAACTGCACACCACACTGTGACATGTAGTGGATGCAATTCCGTCTCATGGAGTATCTGTGGGTTGGAAGTACTCCATATTTGACAATTTTGTTTGTTTATGTTGACGTTTAAATCGAAATGGGCCTCGTCAGACATAAAAAGACAGTTCAACATGTTTCCGTCCTCTTCCACCATTTGAAGCATCTTCTGGCAAAATTCCAAGCGAATCGGCAAGTCTGCTGCGTTCAGTTGGTTGGCCATTTGAATTTTATATGGGAATAAGTCCAAATCATTGTCCATAATTGACTGCAATGACTGTCTGCTTATACCCATTTGAGCAGATAAGCTTCTTGTCGAAACTCTTGGATTGTTTTGTATGGCAGCAGCTACAGCAGCGATTGTTTCCTCCGTCCGAACTGAAGGGTTTCGATGGTAAGGTCTTCTTTCGACTGTCCCATGCTCGGCAAAATTGTTAACAAGTCTCATTATGGTCCATCTGCTCGGAGAATTGCCGCCAAACGTGCGCCTATACTCTCTTTGAACCGAAACTACGGACTCCAGTGCGTGATAGCGGCGGACAATCCAAATTCTTGTTTCAGTGTCCCAGTTATCCAGTTTTGTTAAATCTAAAAATCAATCTGCAAAATAAAAAAAAAAAAATTAACCAGATTCATTAAATAGAAAAAAAGTTATTAAATTTTTTTTTTGGTAGCGGCTTTCATCAGCCACCCTGTACAACTCCAACTTAATAAGTGAAGTATACGCCCGATTTTATGGCCTCCTGGACGGAGTCTACTGAGACTGTAGTAATTATGATTCCAAAACCATTCTCAAGGAAAATCGACAGAAAACATTATTGTGGGTATGCAGAGCACAGATTTCACGAAATAGTACACCAACCTGGTTATCTCGAGATAGTTGAATAAAGAACGAAAAAAGGTCTTAGCCACCTTGGCTACGACAGTTTTGCACATGACGGGATTTAAAATTCGTAGTTCTGCAATTAATAAAAGGTTACATAAATCGATCTAGTTCAAATTTATTTCTGAAACACGGTCATCACTTCGCAAAATCGGAGAGATTCACAATCGGTATACAACAAAAGGTCATAGCAACCGCGCTGAATTTTTAGCCGACGATATAAGTCGGTGTTTGAAAATAAAAGCATTTAGAACTCAAATAGACATAACGAGGTGAAGAGTATAATTTACTAAGAATTAGTCAGCAACTATCAGCAGTCAAAGAAACATAAAATGAAGGGCTCACTGGAGGTAACTGAAGGTATGCTGATAAATCGTCAGGTATGCTGATAAATGACCGGCAGTATGGGTTTCGTACAGGTTCACTGGTGATTTGATGACATATCTCACAGAGAATTGGAACCAATCTCTCCATCACAAGTCTGCAATTCACCAAATAAATGCTGGTGTTCCCCAAGGCTCTGTTTTGTTTCCGACTTTTTTTCTAATTTGTATAAATGATCTCTTGGATTGGATATGACTTCTTATCCAATCCATTCCGTCGGTGATGACAGTACCATCAGTTTTTCACATTCGTTCCCTAACTCACGTCCTTGCTCTTCAGCCGTAGAAGAGGAAAAGCAACGAATGTTAAACACATTTTATTCCGACCTGGGCAACATAATCAAATGGGGTTCAACCAACAATGGCGAATTTAATGCTTCCAAAACACAATGCTGTCTTCTGTCTCTCAAGCGAAACCATAACCCTCAACCATTATCCATGAATGGTACTTGCATCTCTGAAATCGAAAGACTTGTCATTCTCTTGCATTAATAACCGTCTACGATGGAATGATCACATATTCGAGTTGCAAAATGTCTCAGATTCCTTAAGCGACGTAAGAAATATTTTACCCCGCCTGATCCGCCCAAAGCTGGAATATAACGCCCATATCTGGTCTGCTGCACCCAAGACCATTTTGCACATTCTAGACAGGGTACAGAATAGCGTGTTAAAACTTATAGGTGATAGAGAAATTGTGAACTCACTTGAACATCGTCGAAATGTCTCGTGTCTCTCCCTATTTTATCGCTCTTTTTTTTATAAAATTGCTCCAGCGAAATAGCCAGCTGCATTCCTCCCCTTCAAAATTTCACCCGCAATACACGTCATGCTCCAAATGTACACCAGTTCACCCTTAAGCCCAACTTCGGTCGTACTGTCAAATATAGGGTTTATAAGCCGAACGACACGAATGTGGAATAATCTACCAGGCTATGTATTTCCCCATCACTACAACCTTCAAACATTTAAAGCCAACGTGCACAGGCTTCTCCTCTGCCCGTGCCCTGAATTAAGGGTATTCATACTCCCCCTGGCGCGCGCAAATTATAAAAACAGGTAATAAAAAAATGGCACAAATTCATGAAGGATTGTACGAGAATACTGGCAACACGATAACCGTCATCAATCTTACCAAGGGTAGAACTTAGTCTGAGCCGATATAGCGATATTGGCAGATAGTCAAGCAGCTATTAAGGCACTTAACTGCCATGCCATTAATTCAAAACTTGTGTGGAAATGCCTGTACAAACTTAATGAATTGGGCAGCAGTAACAAGGTAACCCTATAGGATACCTGACCACGCTGGAATAGAGGGCAACGAAGAAGCAGACTCCTTGGCAAGACAAGGAACAGCAGAATCCTTAATAGAAAATCACACCATACGCGAAGAATTCAGGAAGATGGACAAAGAAAACTGGGCGAGAATCGGGATCAATACTTCAGGTCTGAGGCAAGCTAAGAAACTTCTGGAACACTACAACCGGAAGAGATTTGAAGCGTGTATCTGCGTTAATAAGAATAACCTACGTATCCTAACAGGCTTTCTAACAGGGCACTGTAAACTCTGGGAGCATCTAAAGAAACTAGGTATAACAAACCAAGGTATTTGCAGATTCTACAATTAGTCCAGTGAGACTGCAGAACATCTTCTGGAGTCTGGAGGCTTCCGACCCATCTCAGACGAGGCCGTCTTTGTTATAAATGGAATGGTCCCCATCGACATCCTCGCAGACGAGATGTTCAGAATATACAATAGATGCCAATGACATCAAGGTAATCCAAATGGAGGAAAAAGCAGTGTCGGCAGCTACGAGTATGTGACAAACTTGTTGGGCCAATACAACAAAAGGCAGGTGGACTGATACCGACAATCTAAGACTGGATGGGGAATGTAACTACCACCTTACACAGTTCCTGTCTGGTCACGGGTGTTACCGCAAATACTTACACCGATTTGGATACGACAGTTCATCATCTTGCTCCGAATGCCCAGATGAAGATGAAGATACGGAGCACTCAGTTTTTCATTGCACACGGTTCACGGCATGGAGAACTACTCTGCCCAGTCGAAAGGGAATTGGATGGCAGTATGTAATTTCGTATCAACTCTTCAAAATGAGCTGCGGAGAATAGAAAAGCTAAGAAGAGCAGCAGAAGTAACAGAAGCAATAGGAGCACCAGAAGCAGCAACACAAGAAGCATAGCATGAATGTCTAACCAGCCCCGCGAAGTAATACCTAACAGCAGTCCCGCGGGGAGAGTGGTAGAAGAGTGCTGGGTGTGGATTAGTAGGTAGGCGCATTCCTGGAATCGTGCATGCTAGTAGGCTACTATTATAGTATCTTCAGAAGATTACCACATCCATTGGCGCATCCATAAAAAAAAAAAAAAATTATCAGGATATGCCAACCATAGACCCACTTCTCATTCTCAGATTCCTAAGAGAAACCGGATTAGAGAGGGTGCTCTAGGGCGAACTATCCTTGACAAGGCAAAGAAGGAGTGTTTGACCATCGATAACAATTCTGAAGGAATTATATTCTGAGGGAAACTCTAATGAGGAAATAAACCGCTCCTAGGTATTAGCAGGGGGCACAATAGACCATTAGGTCGCAGTGCAAGATAACCCTGCACAAATAATAATAAAAATAGTCTCAGCCCGAAACGAAGAAATGTAATAGAGGCAAAGTTTCCGTGTTAATTAATTTTTTGCGACTACGACGCCAGGAATCGGACAAGCATTGAAAAAATCACAAAGGCTCATATTTTTGAATAAAACTTAAGACCGCACTGTTTTCTGTCCACCACAGTGAAGAATAACCCTTGAAAATTATGAATACCCAGCGAAATGAAGGAGGGTTGTATTATGAACCTGCTTCCTATATAAATTACTAACAATACCAGCACTCACGAGCGAAAACATTCTCGTATTCATATCTCTTCTAGAAGTCATCTGGGATAATTTATTAATTTCTATAGAACCACAGAAATCATGTACTCTACGGGGGAAGTACAAAATGCAAACAGACATAATATTTCTTCACTGCAATACACTTCAGCTACAGATACAGTATCGATACTATGCTCGTAAGCTGACTTAGAGAAGCTGTCCTTCAGCTCTCATACGAAACGAATCTTTGAAAGGAAGATGAATCATTTAGGACAGAAATTCTGCTCCTGCTGCATCTGGGGAACAATAAATCTCCAACCCTCATTTCGATGTTCCGCTCCTTTTCGAGTGAGCATAACAACGTTCACTATACGTGTTGACATTTCTTACAAGAGTTCTGTTGATTTTTTGGATTTCATCTGTACAAACCAGCCGTCGTCGATTTAATATCTTGCACACTCTGGTGCTGTACTTCTAGAGGTGGGTGCCGACAGAGGCGTGAATAATCCACATTCACTTGGTGCAAAAAAAAACTAGCAAATCATCGTGCTTCTTAGCGGAATATAGAGTTCAATTACTGCGGATTATGGTTGATTGTGTATCTATGTGTTTGTGTGCCCGTGGATAGCTGCAAAATTGAATAATTCTTATTGAAGTCATTGTGTAAGATATTTGTCGGATATGCCACAAGTCAGGCACCAGTGCCACCAGCCAGCGCCATCGCCATCGCCATTTGGTGATTGTGACAAATGGGCGAACTATGAGTATCTGAAACTGGACGCCTTTTTTGTATCTTTTTGCGATATTTTTTGCTCAGCTTCACTGGCTTTGGATCAGATGGCATGTGGTCACACCTTGGAATGCATAATTCAATTGGATACGGAACATTTTTAGTTGTTCTTGTTGTTGGTCTGTGTCTTTTGTCATTTTGCATTGTGGTTTATTGTGTACCATCGATTGTGGACGGACAGACAGTGAGATAGAGAGACGATGCGGTGTGGAGGATTCGTGGCGTGCTTTATTGTCTTGAGGTGTAACGAATCTTAAGTTAGATGTTGTAATCATTTAAATGTCACCGAAGGAAGGTAAACCACGGTGTATGGAGACATCTAGATTAAATGAAGGAATGCATTCAGAGTTTAGATAGTGTTGTCGTTAGAGAGGACTTCGTGATGATTGGAGAGGCAAAGTTATGTAAATTGTTTGTTGGAATTTCTTAATGCCAAAACTACCATTCTGGAAGCCCAATTTTGTCAACAAGGTGACTTGTACCTATATACTAAGGTGCGTTCCTGTGAGTCGTTGGTTTTTGGGTTGGTTGAATTCGAAGCAAGTCTTTTCTTCTAGATTCCTCAACTAATTGATGTAAACATTCATTAGGCTGGTGTAGCCCATTCTTTTCCCAAAAGTCCAAGAGTGCTATTAATTACTGTTAAGACCATCTTCTTTTGGTAGAATTGTATCATTTTACTAAAAGTTGTTCTAGAGTTCGGTAAACAAATGCAACTTAACGATACTTTCTTGAGTTGCAGCGTGCCTCATACCAACGAGACACTCATTCTGCAACATTTAGGTTGCATCTGCATTCAAATTTTGACTCGATTGTAAGAACACAATCCTTTTTCAGACATTGGGGACCCAAAGCATTTTAATGCTGAAAATTCTGGCGAAAATCGGATATTTGACGTAGAGAGTAAAGCCTCGACTGAAACGAGATAGATTGTAACTGAAAATAGATTGGGATTATGAGGGTCCACTAATCGTTCGCCATGTCTACGTTTATCTACATATCGCAGATAATTTACCATTACACCCTCTTCAGTTCACAATTTGCGAAGGAATTGCAATATATTAGGGTGAGATGGTCCTTCTTTAAACTCTTTGGGCTGAAAGTTTACTTTGGGACCAATTTGTTGTACAAAAAAGTCTGCCGCAAATCTCTATTTTGAGAGCCGAACAAGTTTTTAACTTTATCATCTCAGAGGAAAATAGCAAGTATGACGAAAAGTAAGGGTGATCATCATGTCGACGTGTTGGGCAAAGCCAGCCACACATCTGTCAAAGATTACACGATAGCAGTACAACTAAGATCGTAAATAGAGGAACCCCACAAGGTGGTTGTTATCTTCCCCTTGCTATGGATAATGGCAATCGATAAAATCTTGGTGCCACTTGAAAGGGAGGGGGTTAAGGTGGTTCCGTACGTGGATGTGTCAGGAAAGTTCCTCTCCTCGATAAGTCAAATTATGGAAAGTGCTCTGGATAAGATACATTCTTGGGCTACGAGATGTGGCCTTGGAGTAAATCCAGACAAGGCCGAAATGATGCTATTCACCACAAAAACCAACCACTCTCACTATGTTCCAGTACAAAATACCTAGACACGATTCAGCGGGTTAAGAAAGCAAGTGTGACTTTCTATGCCTGCAGCAGAACATTCGGCAAAAAATGGGGTCTCCAGCCAAAGATGACCCCATGGATGTATCGTATCGTGGCCCGCCTTTCATAAAAAATATAACATCAACAGAATCAAAAAAGTACAAAGATCGTCATATGTAGGCATAACAGGAGCATTGTGATCTTGCCCAACAGATGCTCTCAGTGTGATCCTGCATCTGATCCCCCTTGAACTCCACATTAAATTTTCAGGAAAACTGGGTGCTGGACAGCAAAGCCATATGTCCACTGTAAGGTCCTGGAGACGATACCAAGGGAACTGCTGACATTTTCGATCGATTACAGGACTTCCACGCTCGACTTCAGCAAACCTTTATCAGTAAAGTTCCCTACCAGAGCAGAATGGAAGAATCAATGACTTTGATATTGTATATGTATATATGGATTTTTCGAAAATGGACTGCGGAGTTGGCGCAGGCCAACTTCCGTCTCGCAGACTCTGCTAGTGTGTTTCAAGCGGAGCATCTCGCGATTCGGGAAGCATGCAGCATGCTAAAAAATCTCCCAACGTCCAACCTAAATACATGTATCTTTTCTGATAGCCAAGCCGCAATCAAGGCCATTGATCCGGTTACCATATACTCAAAACTTGTAGAGCAATGTCGGTTTGAAATAAATGAACAAAGTATCCATTCTGGAATCACCCTCATTTGGGTCCCAGGACACAGTAATTATGAGGGTAATGAGCGTAATGAGCCCTTAACTGCTCGCTAGCGGAAAGAGTCAATATTCCGATAGGAGTCCTTAAAGGGAATTTACACCTTCACTTCCTCCAGCTAGCCAATCTCGGGTGGAACAACCTTACCAGTTGTGCCATATCAAGAAAGACAGACCTAAATCAAATGAGCTACTAGGCAGATCAAGGCCTGATATTGCCAGAAATGTTGCCATTATTGCAGGTCACTGGCCTATAGGTTACCACGCGGCCAAGCTGGGCATTTGTCACAATACTTACTGTCGTAGCTGCAAAGATAGCAACAAAAGGGAAACTCTTTTCCACTTTTTTTGCAGTTGTCCTGCTCTAGCAAGGACCAGACAACGCACTTTAGGTAAACCCTTCTTTGACGAGAGATAGCCTCTAAACGGATTGGAGAACTAATCCTGTTTCTGAGCTCCACGAGCTGGGTTGAATTATATCCTTCTGTCTCCAATAACACATGTAAACAAATAGGGTACACAAGTTTTTGTGGTATCAAAACGGCGCACTTAGCGCTAATTGGGTTCTTTTCCAAACCACCACTTTACCTACCTACCTGCCTACCTACATGCCTAACAGTTTAACTTAATTTCCTCTGAAATCTCTGGAATGGCTAGAAATTCACATCATTGTGAAATATTGCAAATGACTCTAAATTAGCATAGCAAGTCGGCAGGAGCATATAGTTTTGGGAGTGAAAAATCTATCACGGATTTCGCATTAACAACTTAGTTCTTTCTCTGCCGAAGAAAGGGAAGTATCTCGGTCTAATAATTTACGAGTACACTGTCAAGTTGACACCGTCCGTCAGTGCAGTTAGGGCGACTTCTAGTAGAAAAAATATGCCTTATCACTCGTATCTCCATGGATCCATTCTGGTTCTCTTTGTGGGATGGGGGTGGCTGTTTCAACTTAGTTAGTTTGGAGCTTCACTGAACCATCCTGAAACCATAATGCATTTCAGGATGGTATTTGGTGGCTTTTATGACAGTTCGCCGAAATTGTTGAGGAAGGGGGCTCTGCCCTCTTAAGAGTCCACGTCGCCACAGCAACTGCAGAGGTCCGTTTGTACACAAGCGCATTCTAGTTAGGTGGGCTGCCAATATGTTATATACCTGTAAGAAGTCTTTTGGTCTTTTGTTTTCTTTTTGTTGTGTTGGACTTATGGACAGTCCATGCTTATGCTAGATGTTATAAATTAAATTAGGGTAAGATTGATTTGTCTATCAATGTCCAGTTCCGAAACTTGCCTTCTCGTTACCGGGGAAACTACTGCTAGCCGGGACCCAACAGAGTGTGACTTAGTGTTGCAAGACCATGCAACGCTGCCAGGACTTTCATACAATGACTACTGTAGAATCTGTAGAGGAGCGACTACCCCGCACTAGCTTTTAAAAGAAAAACAGCTCTTGGTAGAATCTTTTTCTCAGGACTGGGGGACAAGCGAAATATAGAAGTTATTAAACTCCTGAGATTCATTAATTTATCTGGGTGGGTTAACTAGTGGTTAGGTTCCCAGGGTTTTAATCAAATAGATCACAATGGACTCCAAGTAATATAAATGAGCTGACGATAATCTTTTGTCAACAACCTAACTTAGTGTTGTGAACCGAGAATATTTAGCTCCCTGCGACTAGTTTTAACTTTATCTCTGTGGATGAGATGGCTTTACTCGCTGCTTGGCTGTCTAAATAAACTTCTATTTCTTTTCGCAGAGGTGTAAGTATGGATGGTTCTCGAGAGGCCTCGGTGATAGCTCACACTGCTGCTTGGAACACATTACCCAGTTGTCAACTCAGTCTTTTCGTGGAGGGAAGGTTGTTTATAACTGTAGATTGCCCATCTAGTTATATTGTGATGATCTATTTGGCCGTTTATCCATAAATTTGATTATTGCAGTTTCTTTAGTTTGTAGATTGAGTGGTGTTAACGTAAACATCGTTTCGAGGGCTGTGGGTAGTTCTCATGATACTGGTTGTACCAATGCATGCTAGATGCTGAATTTTTTTGAGTGCATTCAGGTGCGTGGCTTTATCAGCAGCTAATAACCCGTCGGTTAGAATCGGCCTTACGATTGCTGTAAATATATGTACATCTAGTGTATGGGGGCAGATTCTGTTCCCTATCTTTTCCCAAAAATTCGGTGGCATGCATAGAAGTCAGAGCTTACTTTGCTCTTTCTTTGGTCTATAACACAGCAGATACTCGTATGTTTGGACTTTTTGGAGAATACGAGTTTGTACTCCCTTTCAGCTTAATATCCAACCCCCATTTATTTTAGAAAGAAAGTTCTCGCAGAGGAAATTATTTCAACCGCAAGTCTCGCTGCTGTTCACCATTCTTGACTTTATATGGATCTGGATCCAGAGTAATAGATATAGGCTTCTTTAAATGGCTAAACAGGCTGTAGCTACAACATTGTCTAACCTAGTGTGCGAATTATATAGGACTATAAGGCGTCCTTAATAGTCCTACCGTAGCATCACCAAATGCGGATTACTGGCATCGGTTAGCGGTATTAACAAAGAATTTGCGATTAGGATACATACAACTTGGGGATCGGGATTAACTGCATTACCACGATAAGAGAATTAAAGTTATTGAGTGACCAAAGCATCAGACTTGTGCTGGAGACACATTCGAGTGATTTTATTCCGATTGTTTGAATTCGTGGGCATAAATCCGCCAAGGATTATCGACACATTAGCATAACTTCTTTCACGTAAGAAAGACTCTCGAGACTTCCTCACTATTCAAATCCCAGCACGCGTACACCAAGGGGAGATCCAAAGAAATGATCAGGAAGCTTTCACCCAGTTGGGTGTTGAGCATTTTATTCGTCACTGGACAGTATCCATGTTAAAGAACAGAATCGTTCAGTCAAACCTAAGTAATTTCATTCTTACCAAATTCGTAGATAGGGGAACACCTCAAAATGGGGTTTTATCACCTCATCTATGGCTTATGGTAGTAAACAAAATCCCGTCCAGACTTAACAGAGATGGTGTCAAGGTTGTCAGATATGCGGATGACATGGCAATGTTAGTATCGCGAATGTTTCCTTCAACGGTTAATGAAAGGAGTGTTGAATAATTTAGGCACTTGGCCCACTACTTATGCTTTCTACCACCAAAACCAAAATACCGACCTTTACGCCTTCACGGCAAAACAACTAATTACTTCATTTATCCTCCAGCGCTAGGTTTTTAGGATTCATGCTACCTCAACTGGAAGTTAAAAAGTTGTATACTGTCACTTGTTTGGTAGCCTGCCCTGAGTAAACACTACAACATTAAACTAATAAGCAAAGTGCGAACACGGCCGCCATAGGTCCCACGGATGTCATGCGGATATGTCCGACGGAAGCTCTGACCTCCATATTAAATATATTTCAGCATGTAGCGCAGTCAGACTCAGAGAATCAAGGTACTGGTTTGCTAGACTTTACGGACACAGTAAGATTCTAGATTCGTTACCAGGAGAACTGGGGTATTCCCTGACCGACTACACCATACCCAAACTGAATTTTCAATACAACTTCACAGTCAATTTTCCGTGAAAGAGATTGAAGTCATAAAAAATTTCAAAACAGCCAACGGTTCAAAGATGGAATGTGGGGTTGGTGCGGGAATCTTTTCGAAAACACTCAAAATATCAGTATCCTTCCGGCTTCCCGATTCAGCTAGTGTGTTCTAAGAGCATATTCTGGCAAGACGTGAAGCGTGTCGGCTAATAAGACACAATTGATAATATCGCCAAATTCATTGATAGTCAGGCTTCTATCAAGGCCCTGATCCTGAAAGATGAGGTAGGGAAAAGCTCTCGTCGCTAGGTTGTTGGGTGCCAGGTCATGGCAATATAGAGGGGAACAAACAGGTCGACTAGCTGGCAAGGAGGGGGACTACCCTTGACAGATCGCTTGCAGAGATAGTCCTCTTTCGATGGGAACTGTTAAGAGCGAAATCCTTCACAATTTCTATCAGTGGAAAACTAAGGCTGAAACAGTTTGCAGAGTTGTGTCATTTCTTGGGAGATCTGTCCGAACTACAACTGGGCTAGAACACAAGAACTTGATAAAAGGACACAGGTCATTAGCAAGTAGGGAAGCATGTCTCCCTAGACTGGGCATCCCTTTCAACACACATTGCCGCTTTCACTTCCTCTGCGAGTATCAGAGAAAAGTATCACAGGGTTGATCTCAGTTTCTTGAATGCCACAGGATGAATTTGAAACATTTGAACACTATCTAGCATACAAGGTCACGTGAGTGAGTTGTGGTACTCAAAATGGCGCTTAGGTGCTAATTGGTCAGTGAGCAGCAGCAACCACTCCTACCTACCTACCTTGGTAGAGACAAACAGTACAAAATCTTTAAAATTTGAAATCCAGGTGAAGTTCTTTTTTATCATCAACATTCGGCATTCTGTTAAAAAGATGATGTAACTATAATGCAACTCTTCCTCACTCCTACATAACACGTGCATTATTTTAAGATCATACGTATAGATACCACCTCTGCACTGCAATCTACTTTAATTTTACGGTAATGACAGTCAGAAACAATAATTCATGCCTCTAAACCACTTACCGATGCTACTTAACGTCAACTAATCCGAATCGCATACCGTCCACCGCCAATAGCCAACAATGTATACCTCTATCTAACTTATTTTCTTGACAAGTTCATTACTTAAACTCTCCACCGAATCCATTGTACATGCCTGCCACGGCTTTAGGATAATGACGCATAGTCAATCATACTTCCACAGTTCATTCCCGGATTTGTTAAGTAGAACAACAGCAAATCCCCCGCACAGATAAGTCACTCCTACGCATGCACCACCACGGGTACAAACAGACGCCACCAGAACAGTATAACCTCCTTTAACATGACGCAATTACGAATGCACAGCAATGACGACTAATTTAACAATTACCCGTGCGACAAGTAAACTCAGTGAGTTTACGTCTGACAGGATTGTGAGTGTCAACCGGCTAACTGGGCGGAGAAGATCTCAAGACTCGGTGTTGAGATTTATTTCGCATAAGTAACTCGCAAATGAGAATGGTACTTTGCCATTAGGCATATGCAGGAGGCATCGGCATCGTTATGTGTAAAATATAACATCGACGAGCTTTGGCCTGTGCAGTCTCAGTGTGACCTGGAAAATGAAACGTTGCACATTCACTGCCTAGTCAATTAGAAGCAAAATTTGCCGGGAGAGTATCTTAATTGTTAATTAAGCTGCTATCTTGAAATTGTAGTGCAACCCACCTGCTGTTGGTGCTACCAGTTGATGGATGCCACTCGATAGTGCTGACATCACAAACTAGTATTAATTAGAGAACCCTTTAGCTGCACTGGAGGTCGCTTGGTAGGTGCGCATCCAGAAGAGATAAAGCAATCTTAGTTGAGCATGGAATTGCCGTGATTGAAGTTCGCTGATATGGGAAGGATATTTTTCTATCTAATGGATGGAATCTAATGCACAGTGGCACCTGAAAGGCGTTGGGGGGAGTTTTTACAAATGATACTGCAATGTCGCGGTTTAATGCTCTTACTACACTTTTGTAGGTTATATGTTAGAGCATTTCGAAAGACTGTGTTGAATAGTTCCTTTGCTCTCCAAAAAGTCAAAAGAAAAAGGAATATAGAACACCTTACGGAGGACTTTCCAATCTTTGGTCGATAGCACTTTCAAAAAAGATCTGAAATAACTCTTTTGACAAAGTCCCCAATTTTCTCGGGTCAACAAAGTTAGCTAGGGTGCTATGTGATACCTTAATTTTATTACTTTTGACGAAGGGTCTCTAGCAAAGGAAGAGGGAAAGTTCTTATCTGTATGCTTTCGCTTAGTGAGGATTTGAACTAAGTTTTTTTTATCTCGAAGGTAGTGTGAATCGAGTCACCACGCAAGTCTCGAAATAAGTCGCAATCATAGTTAGTCGGACAACGTCTTCATCGCTGCTCCCTCTAACATACTCAAGCAGTATACCGAGTCACCAATCGTGCAACGGAGGTATCTATGAGCTTGATTACTTCAGCTACCTATCATTCATAGAATGGGACTTTTTTGTTTCTCTTCTCCGGATTTACTGAGATTTCGTCCAGGACTAAGGTGAGTCAGTAGTTTGTTTGAATCTACATTGGTAGGTATCCAGATTATTCCACCATGTGCTGCAGATTGGGTAGCACGCTGCAAGCAAGCTTTCACTCTATAGTATCCGAGTTATATCTACTATACTCATCTGCTGTACAGTGGTGAGTTGAGAGTTAATTCCGACGTGAAAGGTGTGAAGATGCCAGAGAAACGTGAGTATACAGCCTGCTAAGATAGTTAATTTTTCACAATCGACATTTAGGCCAGATCGTTGAATAAGTAGAAGGTGGACGTAGTTCCTGCATCCACGTTTCCAGACCTCCTTCAGAGATCTGATGCATTTATTTTGTGGCATGTAATAATGAATTAGAAATTATATACGGTATGTCTTTTCTTCACAAGTGTCTCATCAGGGCTTCTCTCTTTAGATAGCTAGCTTTAGGAAATCCGTCTTGCACTCGTCACCTAAGGTATAAATTATGAGTATTAAATATTCCCGGAGCTTAAGGAATACGGGACAAATTTGAATCACGTTCACAGCAGCCAGATTGACTATTTTAACTTAATTTTGATGATTTTTGACCTCAATAACGATTTGTGTCTATAATCAATTTTTACCATCGAATTGGATACATCGCTGTGCACAAAATACTCATGTAAATGCACTCATTACAGGTAACAAAAACGAAAATTGGAAAACATTGAATTACTTCCGTCTATTGTTGAGTTGAAGACTCGCGATATTTACAATTACTAGCTCATATGTAATAATCTAATAGACGGAGGTTGACAGAGTTATCAAATTATTGTATTACAAGCCAAAGAAACTTGTACATTCTTGCCTAACGAGGTGGCTATCTATAGAACTAGTCTTCTTCAGGTTAAATGATACTTTAAAGATTTGGAATGCCTTCATCGTAAACGTAGATAATATTGTAGATGCACAAAGAATCCTTAGTTCCTCAAGTTTCTAAAATATGTATGTTTACATTAATAAAACAAAAAAATTAACAGACTTCTATAGAAACTCGAAGTGTCCATCTCTAAGTCAACGTCAAAGAGGCGTTCACCAGACACGCGCAAACTAATAAAGATAATCGAGGACGCAGTTGTCCAGATAGAACAAATTGGACAGCGCTCCAGGACCGATAAGTCAAGAAAGTCGGCTAGCATAGAGAAGTTATACAACATCGATGCCAATTCACCTTAGATGGTGATGAGGATTCTGAACTAATTAACAATGAGACTTGAGAGACCAACTTTTGTGAGTTTCTTCATTATATAGGGGAACTCATTTCAAGGTTATTATTTCACATTCCTGCCATATGGCATCTGTGAAATACATCTGTCATCCATAGGGACAGGTAGTTAGTTATTTCCTTGTCATTTTACAATATGGATCATTTTACAAAGGCCTCGTAGGAGCAGCATATCCCGATAGGTGTTGGTTCGCTAAGTAACGAGAAAGAGCCACTGCAGCCGAAAACCTAGCAGCTCTGTTAGTAAGCCCTACTCCCACCTCCTCGTGGTGCCATCTGGGAATTTCTTCGGGAGAGGACGAATGGCAAGTCTCCTGTGCCATATAACAAGATAAGTGTCGGTTGGTCTGGGGCCCAGCGAGCCTCAATCGTAAAAAGAAAAATTGCTCCGAAACGGAAACATACGCATCGGATACGGACGGATAATCTGATGACGACCTTTGGCTATCAAACACGGACAACGATCGGATTCTGGAACGTTAAGACCCTCCTGGACTCACACCAAGAGGGGCCTTACAATGCGAGATTCCTCCAAATGGAGCCTGAATTCGTACGGTATAAAATAGACATCTTAGGGCTGAGTAAGATATGATAGTTCGATGCTGGTGAATATGTCTCGCCAACAAAATGTACTGTCATGCTCTACTCTGGTAAACCAGCTGGAAGCGCACGGAGGTCTGGAGTAGGACTGGTGCTACCTCCAGCAGCGCGTAAAAGCCTCATATCTTGGAAACCTCACAGCGACCGGATATTGACGGCCAGATTCCAGAGTAGAGTAAGGAAGGTCACCATCATACAGTGCTATGCTCTGACTGATGATGCGACTGAGGATGAAAAGGACAATTTCTAAAGCCAGTTAGGCGCCGTCTTCAATGAAACACCTAATGGGGACATCGTAATGGTGATGGGGGATCTCAATGCCAAGGTAGGTAGCGACAACAACATTCTTAAACACGTGATAGGAGTTCACCGCCTTGGAGGCCGAAACGACAACGGTGAGCGGTTTGTGGACTTCTGCAATACCAAACGCCTAGTCATTGGAGGTACGCTGTTTAAGCATAACACCTGCCATAAGATCAGTTGGGTCTCGACTGATAGGCAAAGAACATCCAACCAGATCGATCACATTGCGATCAGTCGCCGCTTTAGAAATTGTCTCCTGGACGTCCATAACAGACGTGGAGCTGATATCGGGCAAGAACGAGATCACCATCTTATGCTAGCTCATATACGCCTTTATACTGCATCCGTCAACAACAACCGATCAAACTTGTTGAACACCACCAGGTTCAATACCGATAGGCTTAAGGTCCCCCAAGTGCGCCATCAATTTAGGGACCCCCTTGCCTTAGAAGCGGAAGCAATCAGCAGCTCAATGCAGGAGAGCATGGATGATCACTGGAATGTTGAGAACAATGCTTTTGCGAGCTTTTACAGCATCACCAAGGAGCTCATTGGTGGTCGAATCTCCAAACAACAAACGGTGAAGAGTCTGGACGGTAACCTCCTGATTTCGGATCAGCTCAATAGATGGAGAGTACATTTTGCTTCAGTACTAAATCACTTAGACGATGGCGATATGATCTCAAATTCGAATGAGTATTTCGAAGCAATAAATTCCCGAATACGCACGGCACCTCCCAGCAAAACAGAAATTATGGCAGCAATCAAGTCCCTCAAGAAAAACAAAGCGGTGGGTATTGATGGCATCCCTGCCGAATTGTTTCAAGAGGCGCCAAACACATCAGCAGATCTGCTGCATCCGCATTTAGATTCTACTCTCGACGTCGAACAGGCAGGCTTTCGCGCTGGATCCTACTGCATCGACCACATAAACACCTTACGGATCATAATAGAACAATGCGTTGAGTACAGGTCTCCGCTACATCTGTTGTTTATCGACTTCGAGAAGGCTTTCGACAACTTGAATTGAGATGCTATTTGGCTGGCCTTGCGTATGAGAGGCATCTCGGAAAAACTTATTGCTATTATCAAGGCTACATACGAGGGCGGTAAGTGTCACGTCTTACACAACGGTAAGGTGTGAGATGAATTTGGTGTCCAAAGTGGAGTACGTCAAGGATGCATTCTGTCACCACTATTGTTCTTGGTGGTTATCAGCGATGCATTCCGTGCAGCATTGACGGAAGGAAACAATGGAATTCGTTGGACTATGACATCTAACATTAAACACCTAAACTACGCTGATGATGTTTGTCTACTTTCACATCGGATAATGAACTTTCATCTAATGGCCCATAATCTAGAAACTGAGGCAAACAAAGTGGGGCTCAAAATAAACACCGCCAAAACAAAAGCCCTCAGCACTTCCAACACTAACGCTCAACTTAACATTGCCGGGCAGGAAGTCGAAAAGTTGACAACTTTCTATATTTAGGAAGTGTGGTCTCGGCTAACCGAGGTGGCATGCAGTAGAATCGGGAAGGCTAAAGCTACGTTCGGTATGCTATCCAAAGCTGCGACTGTTCCGCTCTAACGTAGAATCGGTACTGCTGTATGGGTGCAGTACCTGGAAGGTGGACACCATTAACACACTCAGGCTGCAAGTCTTCGTAAATAAGAGTTTAAGAATCATCTTGAGGATTTTTTGGCCGAACCGGATCTCCAACCAACAACTTTATATGAGAACGGGCCAAGAACCTATAAACATTACTATACGAAGGAGAAAGTAGCAGTAGATTGGACACACCCTACGGCGCGAAGACAACTCCATTGCGAATTACGCCATGCAGTGGAATCCGCTCACTCAAGCAGGCAGAATAGCGGAACGCCCTAGGCAAACATGGCGCAGAACAGTTGAGGAGGAATCGAGCTCTATAGGAATGAGTTGGAGGCAGCTCAAATGCGTTGCAGAAGTACGAACAAGATGGCGCGCAGGCGTGGTTGACGCCCTATGCCCCCCGAGGGGTTAAAGGACCTAAGTAAGTATCGCGATTTAAAGACAGATTATGGTCATCATAAGCGCCCAATTGAGCAAACAATTCGAAACATAATCACCACATTGGAACAAATCGGTAGGGTTTGTGATATTCGAGTACATAGTAAGGTCTGTGCATCATCGGAATTCTCAATCAACTGAAAACATAGCCACCCGGAATTGTCAATTCCATGTAGCGCTCAGCAATTGGGCATTTCCCACAGCTCCGTTTGGCGTATTTTGCACTTGGATTTGCATCTTTATCCCTTTAACGTCGAGCTTACACAACAGCTAAAGCCTGCTGACCATAGAATGCGCAGAACATACTCCAATTGGGTGCTGGGAAGTCAACAAGTTGACGCCGATTTTTCTAAAAAAATCTTCTTCAGCGATGAGACCCATTTCTCACCCGGGGGCTACGTAAACAAACTAAATTGAAGATTTCGGGTTCTGAGAATCCAACTGTGATCGTTGAGAGGCCATTGCATCCACCACGGGTGATAGTTTGGTGTGCTCTGTAAACCGACGGCGTGATCGGACCATATTTTTTTGGAAAACGACAAAGGTGCCACTGTTACGGTGAATTCTCTGCGCTATGGTCAAATAATAACCAACTTTTTTTGGCCTAGGTTTGAAGACTTTAATGTGAGCGACATTTAGTTCCAACAGGACAAGGCTACGTACCACACATCACAAGCAAATTTGGCTCTATTGCACGAAAAGTTCTCCGGCCGTTTAATTTCGAGATTTGGTAACATCAATTGGTCACCTCGATTTTATGATCTGACTCCATTGGATGCAAACAATTCCAAAACTTTGAAGTACTTGAAAACCAACATCCGTTAAGTTATGGCCTGAATACAGCCCCAAATGTGCCGAAAAGTAATCGAAAATTACCTCACAAGAATTGCAGTTTGGAAAAACTCCCGTGGCGTCCATTTAACCGATGTTATATTCAATTTTTATTGAAATCCTTAATACTTTTATTTTATTTCAAATCCTAAAGCACAAAATGAATAACCCTATACCTGTAATAAAACATGCGGATTCAGATACTTCATGTTGGTGGATTATCCGGGGTTACTAGTATGGGTACGGATATCCGGCCATCTCTGACTTTGCTAATAGTCAATTCTGAAAATATCGATTTTCTCGAAAACACCTCTAACGATTTTATTTAAGTTTGGTATTCAGGTTGTGTAAAGCATATGTCACTAGAGAGCATTCCAAGTTCCTCTTTGCGTGCAATGATTAGGCTAAAGTTTCCATACGAACTTACATTTTTGTCAGTAATCAAGTAGCATGAAAAGCAGTCATTAAATTTTATCCGATGCCTTGAAATTCAATGAGTGAATTATTGTAGTGTATTTGGTAGAGGTAGGACATTAGCACCAAAAAAAAAATGCATTACAGAAGTAAAAAAAAAAGAAAATTAAACAGCGTTTATACCTTTCGCGACCCCACTGTCATATAGCGCTTAGATTGATTTCCGAAAATTGATAAAGAATCACTTTCCATCTGTGCGAGTGAATTTATTCGCCCATCAGCAGAACATATCACTTGGCAAAGTCAATAAAAAACCGTAATTGCAATGTAAATCCGTAAACATTTCGTTGTTAGACCTCTCCTGTTGTCAGGATTCTAAGGGTCTATTTTATTGGTGATCTTTCGCGCTCACTCTGACTGACTGACTGACTGACTGGCTTAGGTGCGCTGGTCGCTTGTCTATGTCCACATATCCCATCACGCAGCTATCATGACCAAGAAATACCAACTAATACGCTGGCGAACAATAAATTCTAAAACATTTGCAACATAAAAAGGTCCTCCGAGTACTATCTATCCACCGAGAGACCTACACTAGCTGCATTGAGCCGCCTATCTACCCTGGCTCAAAACAGAACAAGAAACAAAAATATTACCAACATAAACTAAGCCAAACTATGGCAAACGCAAGGAGTTATTGAAAGTTCTCGGACATGGGGGCAAATGCGTTAACCAAAAGGGGAGATACTTTTATCGTACTTTCGCATTCTAACCTAGAACTCTGTTTTTTTTTTTTTTTTGCAAATGTGTAGTGGTGGTGGTGGGCTCAAAACAAGACCCATAAGCGTGAATGCACAACACAACAGCCGGACGGACATTCCTATGTTCGTCTATGTCTAGACGACCGATCAGAGTTCGTCTAAGATGACGACGACATTTATGTACAATCTGTGCTCGCATAGATACATTTGGTGGGTAAATTTATTCCCGGTTAACATGTCAGATGCACGTACATTGCACTGTTCCCTTGTGTATCTAAGGGAATAGTGTAGGTATGGTGCTGCCTTCATGTGCATGTCATTGCTGTCATCGGCAAATATCATCGCGGTTCTGATTGGGGTCCCGACGCATAGAACTGGAAAATAAAACCAAAAAAAAAAGGGAAATTTTAATTCCCTTACTTTTATTGGGGAAAAAATGTGTGTTTTCGGCGGATTTATTGAGATTTGTTTTTTGGAATAGATCCGCGCGGGCGAAACAACCACACAATGATGTCCTTGCGGGGTCAAGTCATCAAAGGGCGGAGATGGTGTTGACATCAGGAGATATGCCACTACACGAGAATATGTTGGTCATATGTTAAATCGAACACGATAGTGTGGGGCAGAGAATATGTGTGCTGGTAACATTTGCTGCAACCAATTGAGATCTTTCGATGAGAGTGGGCGCAGGGACATCGGTTGTTCGAACATTCTAATCAAAGTGTTTCCTCTTCGTTGTACAGTGTAAGTCGAACCGAGAGCGGTGAGCAGCGAACATGAGTAGTTGGTATCTGCGATATCTGTGGTAATACATTGATGTTAATTAATAGGAACGAAATGTATTTGCAATTAAATGGCTGCGAGGACTGATGAGCATGAATGCTTTTGTGGATTTTGAGCCCACTGGAAACAATTGATGGTAAAAATACGTAATGAGTAGGTACATTGAACTTGTGTGTACTGAGATCATATCAAGCATCTTTTTGTCGAATATGCGACAGTGGTTCTTCGATTTTAGGTGATACTAGGAAAGAGTGCCTGTACAACACATTTGTCTTTTTTTATAGCACTTAAGCATAAGATACTCGTAGGTATAAAAAGATAATCCTGCAGAAGTATCTCATTGCTTTTTACACTCAAATTTTAAGCTACAAATTTGAATTGTGGCGCTCAAGCTCTTTGACTCGAAGCAACCAAGTGTACAATTTGTAGTATTCCGTACCTAAATGGTAAATAAACAGAGAGGTTACAATCCTATCCCTCTTCTACTAAAAAATACGCG
Source organism: Pocota personata (assembly GCA_963082735.1). Lineage (NCBI taxonomy): Eukaryota > Metazoa > Arthropoda > Insecta > Diptera > Syrphidae > Pocota > Pocota personata. The sequence continues at coordinate 191,355,242 of OY720430.1, forward strand.
CGGCATTGTGAAATGATTGATTGAAATAATCATTGTCGTCCGCTAAATTGTTATATTCCTGGTTTGGAGAGATTTGATCAGGAAAACTGCTGATAGCAGATTTCTCTAAAAAAAAGTGGGCGTGGCTAATACCACTTATAACTCTAATTCACAGATTCCAATAATATCTTTATCCCATCATCCCTGTAAATAACTTTATAAAATAAAAATCTTAATTTTTGCGGAAAGCGCCCACACAAAGTAGGCGTGGCGTTATACAGGGTCTACCAATAGGGACTTTCGAATTTTGACAGTTGATAGCGGCCATATTGTTGAAGCTACATCTGTCAAATTGGCTGTCATTTATTCATTCTGTTTTGCCAAATCACCATGGACGGATATAGCGTTCAACAATACGTGCAAATAATAAAATTGTTTTATCAAAATGGGAGTTCTGTTCGGGCAACGTTGCGCTCGTTTCACCCATTTTACGGTCACCATAATCGTCCTTCCGAGAACACTATTCGTAGTGTGGTGGATAAATTTGAGTCCACTGGTTCAGTAAACGATCAACCAACACCCATACGTCGACGAAACGCAAGATCTGCCGGAAACATCGCCGCTGTCCGTGAGAGTGTGCAGGAGAATCCGAGGCAGTCGATTTCGCGTCACTCACAAGAACTCGGCCTTTCGCAGACAACAACTTGGTGAATTTTGCGTCGTGACTTGAGTCTGCACCCGTACAAAATTCAACTGACCCAGGAGCTGAAGGTAAACGATCATAGACAACGACATGTGTTCATTGAATGGACTCTGGAGCAGTTGGAAATTGACCCTAATTTTCATTGAAAAATCATCTTCAGCGATGTGGCCCATTTCTGGATGTATGGGTACGTCAACAAACAAAATTGTCGAATTTGGGACGATACCAATACATATGAGATCCAAGAGCAATGCATCCCGAAAAAGTCACTGTTCGGTGTGGATTTTGTTCTGGCGGCGTCATCCGTCCATATTTCTTTGAGAACGACGTTGGCCAGGCCATCACCGTCAACAGCGAGCTGATGATTACCAACTTATTTTGGCCTGAATTGGATCATATGGATACCAATGACATGTGGTTTTAACAAGACGGCGCTACGTGCCACACAGCTCACGCCACATTGGAAATTCTGCACGAGCAAAATCAAAATGAGGTTGCAAAATCCTTTGAAATAACAATAATATTAGTAATCATCCCCTTTCTCCACTGCTGCGGGAAGTTTTCACTTTCCTAAGCAATCCCTGTGAGAGGGTGCAGAAGCTCTGCCGATAAACTCGGGGTGGCTTAGAAAATAGGGAATACCATCAAACTCCATCGGTTTATTCCACTGTTTCTTGGAGGCAAAGAACCGTCGATACTTTTTACTGCATTTTTCTTAGTGTTCCGATCACATATCAACTCCTTCCTGATCCTATACACCATCTTACTGTGAAGCAATGGCGTTGATGCGCCTTTGTTATTTGCATCTTGCACTGCGTTGTAGATCTTTCCACTTCAAGTGGCTTTGACTAGCAGTATTGCTGAAGAAGGTGCAATTCGAGTTTTAAATGAAACACGATCTACGATCCATTTCATTGGTGTCTGCAGATAGCCCTGTTCTCTGATATTTCTATCACGATCCGACAAAAGTTTGTGCACCAGTTACTAAAACGATTTCCACAGCTGTCTATTGCTCATTTAAACTCAGTTTTACTAAGCTTTGCCTTGGCTCTTTCGTTATTGTCCCTGGGAATAAGAATCATGTTGATTCGATTGCCATAAACAGATGTGGTACAAATAGCTTGGTGCTTGTTTTGGAAGTCTAGGAGTCAACTTGTATTACGCCGGCTTACGGCCAAGCAGCCAATTTAATTTGAGGTTCGATGCATATCAGTTTGAGATCCAACAGATCTTGCGGCAGGTCTTGTTCTCAAGTAGGTCGTCTCCAATGATTAGGTAGTTGAGGATTGGGATTATAATTTTACATAGTCTAATATTCTACATCCAAAATTTTGCGTTTCAAAATTAGAATTCTTAAAATTCTGCTTTTTACTTTTCCAAAATTTTTTACGCCAAAATTCTGTAAATAATTAAAGGAACATTTTTTCTGATAATGTAACAAACGGCCTTTTTAATGCCCGTACCAAAATGATATGTCTGTACATCGATATGACACACGCTTGTGTATTTTGAACCATTAGACCTGGAGAGCTGACATTTTGAACAAAAATAGTGAAGCAAAAACAATTAGGAAGACAATTTGTAAGAAATACAAGGTGGTGCGAAAGTAATGACCCAATTTAATTTAGCTATAACTTTTGTTCTACATTATAGAAACAATGATTTCATTTTTCATTACTTTCATTTGGATCGGTATATTCTCTATTTCTTATCTAGTGTTGTCTTTTAGGGCTGCGAGAGTCTATGGCTTGGTCACATAGACCAAAAATAAACAAAGAAGCAGTCTGGAATGGTCTAGATCGGATAATCTTGAGAGCCAATGCAAATCCCCAAAACGGGAGACAACACAACCTGGAAAAGTGTCCTTTACTAAGTCCATAGTTTGTGCAGTGGCACCGTCTTGTTTAAACCACATATGATCCAACCCGAATTTATCCAATTCGGGTATCGGGAAGTCACATAATATGGAACCTGTAGCGCTTGTTAGTGACAGTTTTATCGTGTTGCCAGCAGCTTCTTTGAAAAAGTAGGACCCAATCACTATTTCAACACAGATGCCTAACAATAACTTTCAGTGGATGTAAAGGCAATTCTTGAATGACACGCGAGTTTTCAGAGCCCCAAAAGCGAGTATTCAGCTTGTTGACATGCTCGGAGAGATGAAAATGTGCTTCGTCACTTATGATAAATTTTGAAGGAATATCGTCCTCTTCATGCTTGAGACTTCTGGCTATATTCCAGACGGCTTTGGTTGTCTGCTGTTGCACCATTTAAGTTTTATATGGAAACATCTTTATGTCTTTCACCAAAATACGCTGCAGAGACCACCTGAAAATGCTGAATTGCGTGGCCATCCGTCTCGCTGATGTTTCTGGACAGCTCTTGCCCTATCTCGAGCCAGTCTTTTCGAGGCGTGCAGCTTGGTGTTGAATTGTGCGACCAGTCGGTGCCGAACAGTGAAATGAAATTTTCGACGAAATTCACGTTGTGTTCATTACTGATGAATTATTCCTCAAAAAAATTGACACAATTATTCCACGTTCTTGAGGAGTATAGCGTTCCATTATTCATCGTCGTGTTTTTCGCAACTGTTTACTACACAACTATCAATACCACGATGAGTGGAGACGCCATTTACAAAAATTATAGACAAATGGTGATTATTTTTGCAACACCTTTTATTCCTTTTTTTTAGGACTTTTGGGGACCACCACCCCAACATGCGACATATCGATTGAAAGCCAAATTTCTAGGCAATTCGAATATGTAAAAAATATTTTTTTTTCAATAAAATTTGTTGAAAAAAAAAGAAACTAGCCTCAAACACGTAAGAAAAATTCCTTCAGTGGTTCTCGAGCGAGCCGAGTGAAATTCAAAGATGGATAGCGAACTATCTACTTTGTTCAGAATTCTACATAGGTTCGTGGTAACCTTAATTGGTGCGGTGAGTGACAAGACGAAAAATAAGGTACAGAGGTAACAAGAGTTTGCATTGAAAGAAACCATTTGCAACAGAGTGGGGCAATCAATGTTTCCTGCTATCAACTGATGCATAAAGAGTATATCGGCAATATCACGATAGATTTCCAACGATTGTAAATCAATCAGTTTTAGACGATTTTCCTAGGGTGGATTAGTTATAGTAATCAGTCCAAGAAAGACCGCGTAAAGTTAATCGGATGAATCTGCGCTGCACATAGTCAATTCTCTTAATATGAACATCGTAAAAAGGTGACCACACTTCGCTAGCAAGTATGGTCGCAAGGGGCATTACAAAGGTAATATCGAGGCAGCGTTTCACAAAACCGAATGCTGAGTCGGCCCTGCTTATAGAGTTATCAATATGAGAACAAGAGTGGAATTCACTATCACAGAAGACACCCAAATCACGTCCTGAAGTGACTGAGGGTACGAGATCATCACAAATGAATTAGACCCTAGGAGGTAGTGGAGGGCGCTTACGGGAATAAGTAATAGAGTGACATTTGTCGACATTCAGTTCTAAGAAATTAGTTTGACACCAGATAGAGAACCTATTTAATTCTTCTTGCCGGGAGTTAGCAGTATCAGTAGTGTTTAATGATTTTTATGCCATCAGAATAAACGGATAAATCAGAGTCCCTGTTGATACATTCAGATTCATGTATAGCTAGGATAAAGATCAATGGTCCAAGGTGGCTGCCTTGAGGGACCCCCGAAGTTGCTACAATACGATTACATACTTAAAATCTTAAACGGACTTTATGTTGGTGCTCATCCAGATAAGATTTGATCCTCTGTTAATTTAAAAAAGAGAGAAAAGAATAATTTGGGGATGAATTTTATCAAAAGTCACTCTTTAAGTCTGCGGCAACAACATCAACTTTATTGACATCCTCCAATGCGCAGAGTGTACGAGTATTTGTGCTGCTCACTAGAAAAGATTGGCTTAGAGTAAAAGAATATTGTATCATACACGATGCTTGCAAAGAGGAAAGTCATGAGAGTTTAGCAATTGACCGTTAGTTAGGTACTTCCACTTTTACTAATCCTTCCACAATCCTCCAAATATCCGGAATATACAGAATTTTCAGGATTTTTAAAATTTTATTAAAGCATAATTTTGGAGTACAGATTTTTGATCCGCCCTCGGAAGTTGACATTACAGAAGTTCCCCAACTCATTCGTCATTCACCTTTCTGTCTCCAAAGCTGCGGTTACTCATCACATGTTTGAGCTCTCTGTTATCGTTGCTCATCTTGCAATTGTGAACTGTTAGTGTTGAAATACTATTCAAGGATTACCATGTAAGGCTTAAAAAAAATAGTCAATAGTCTTAAGCTATTTATAGTTTGCAGATCACTGCAACCATTCTCATCTATCAAGAATTCATTCACTAACTCGTCTTCCATCATGAGTCAACAGCACTCTTCAGAGCATTAACAAATTTAACTAAAAATTGTCAGCAATTTTCCAGCTCTTTACATGTCAGATGTCTGTCAACAAATGTCAACATCTTTGTACGTACACCATAATTGACTCGAAAAATAGTGTTCCAATTGAAAGATCTACGAGAACAAGTAGACACAACCACCATGACCACGATCACCACTAGCTCTAATCATTTACCCATCTGAACACTTGCTCGCTGGGGTTTTGCTCTTTGTTACATCGGTCCTCGGTTTGGCGCTGGATCGCTGTTAACCAGCAATTGTGTGATTTCTTTAATCTGAAAAACTATCGTAGTTTTCCCTTTTTCTGTCATAGCACGACCTTCAACTTTTGTGTAACCTTGTTCGTTGCGACGCCAGTCAAACAGACATGGTGTTCGCATTAGTGGCCAACAGCGGCGGCAGTCACCTTCTCTGTCTCTGGGGAATTATTCGTCACTGGACAGTGTCGTCGTTATAGCCATTAAATTCTATAAAATAATGCGAGCCATTCGAATGTGTCACGTTGTTCCGGAGATATCACAGAACCCCATCGATCTGTTTGGAGTTGTTGTTCGCTATTGTTGGGGGCATCGTAGACCAACCTCACCCATGCTGAGTGCTGGATGTCGTTGGTTGTTATGTTCGAGTTAAATAATCCCAATATTAGTAGCCTTCATGTAAAACATTGTAAGGTACGTCTTACGGTAATCTGATAAAAACTATCCCTGTGCAGACTTTGATCCTCTTAGCGTGTATATGCAAAGTGCCACATAAAGACGAGAACGAAAACGAGGACAGCGTCATTTTAATAAAATCACATGGGTACTATGTGAGTGACAAGAAAAACTACACTGAATGTAGTATGCATGATTTTGTATTGAAACCAGATGTACTAAGCTTCAAATCTTACTCACTCGTACTGCAACTTAATAGTAGTGGACTGGGTATCTTGTAAGTAAATTTAATTCAAAATTCATTAAAAAATTCAAGTGCAGCTACTGAAAATCTAGAATTTTTTGATAAAAGGAACGAAGACGAAATTCCCCGTGTCACCCTCAAATAAGTTAGAAGCATGCGTCAACACAAGTTTTCAAATAAAAAAGCAGCAGGGTACCATCTAATGACTGCCCAAGCTTTAAAAGGAATGCCATCAATAGCCTTAGGCTAGGTTAGGTTAGGTTGAGGTGGCTGTCAGCTAAGAAAGCCAACATACTTAGACTAGTAATAGGTCCATTGTGATACCATATGGGTTTGAGAAGTGGCCTCTAACCTATTCATTGAACCATTTGGAACTTCTGATAAAGATAGATAGAAGATAAATAGAAGGTCCCTAACGTCTATTTTATTCAGATCATTTAGGTCGTTGAAACAGAGGACTCCTAAGTGAAGTTCCCTTCTTTGGTAGTCTCCTCCTCCTCCTCCTCCTCGTCCATACAGCTTCTGCAGAAATCATTTGCGAAGACGCCAAGCCTTGTTGCATGATTGCCTGTTAAACAGTGTCAAATCAAATCAAGAGAGAAATCAAATTCTTAGAGCGTTTCAGATCCAGCTTAGGCCAAATCTGTTTTGTTGCTAGACAAGTTGTACCACTTGTCCACCTAGAAGGATGGATATTGCTGTTTCATGTCTGGTAAGTTCGTCAGCATTACAATTTCCTGGAATATCCCTACGCCCCGGCACCCAAATGAGCTGAATATTAAACTGCTCCGCCATCTCTATAAGAGACGATCGGCATTCTAGAAGTGTTATGGAAATTGTTGAGGATGATTCCAATGATCTAATTGCTGCTTGGCTGTCTAAAAATATGCGGATATCAACGGTCGATATCACGTTTTTTTTTAGCCAAGACAAGACTTCCTTTATTTCCATTATCTCCCCCTGCAACACGCTACAGTGGTTTGGGAGACGAAAAGAGAGGTTTAAATTAAGCCTATCAGAGAAGACACCAGCACCCACCCCGTCGTTAGTTTTTGAACCGTCGGTATAAAAATGTAACGACTTATCTTCCGTGAAACCATCTTCTTCCCAGAATGCTCTGGAAGGGACGGTAAGTTTTTGTCAAAATTTAACTTGGGTATGGTGTAGCCAATATCTTTAGGGAGGATATTAAACTGGTTTAAGATGGAGGAGTGCCCAAATACCTTTTTGGGCCACTGTGAAGTGGATTTAAGGCGAATAGCTGAGTTAGCTGCCATTTGCCTACAAAGAATGTCGAGAGGTGTTAGTTAAAGAGAGTGTCCATAGCTGCGGAAGTTGTCGTTCGCAGTGCCCCGTAAAAAATCCAATTTATAACAAACACATGCCCAAAGCTCCGATATGTCCCACATCATTGGTAAATTGCTGAAGTGATTGTCATACTCAATCAAGGAAGCCGCCACAGAAGTGACATCTTATAGACCAATATCACTCATATTTACCAATTATGGCAAAGGTTTTCGAAAAATTGGTCCTTAAAAGGATTAAAAATAAAATAAAAGAAAGAAGTGTAATCCCGAATTATCCGTTCGGATTTAGAAATAAACATTCCACGATAGACTAAGTGCATCAAATTACGGATGTAGTGGAAAAAGCACTGGAAGAAAAAAATTACTGTTCCTCACTATATTAAGCCTTTTTAAAAAGTTTGGTATTAGGACCTTTAGCATAGGGATTTACCTAGAAATACTGGAATTCTATATTTCAGATCGTCTCTTTCAAATTCGATACGTTAAAGAATATTCGGAACTAATAAAAATTAAAGCAGGTGTTCCACAAGGAAGTGTCCTAGGACCAACTCTGTATATTTAGTATACAAGGGATATACCGGTGAATAACAATGCCATGTGGTTACTTTTGCAGCAGAGAACTGCAGAATGCAGTCAATGGCGTAAGACATTGGGCGCAACAATGGCGTATCAAATTCAATGAGTCAAAATTAACTCACATAAATTTCACAAATATTGTAAAAAGATAATCAATCTTCCGGTATTCATTAACAACCATTTTTTTTTTTATTTACTTAATACAAGCAGTTAATTACTTATATTTAATTTTTACAATGTTTACTTAATAGCTAGTATAAATCAACATCAAAACCTGAGTGGGAGAGGAGAATAAAAGGAGTTTCTAAGTGAGTTTTTGCTGCACTGAAAATCAAAAGGTTTATGGCAGTCATTAGCCAGGCGTAGGATTCGAGACAATTTGAGGCGGAAGAGAGGTACTAACCTCAAAATACGCGGATTGTCGCTGAGGGAGGTGGTTTGAAGCATCATAAGACAATCAATGTTGCCTGCTAATAGCTGATGTACAAAAAGTATATCGGCAACTTTCTACGCTTTTCAAGCGATTGCATGTTCAGCAAGTTCAAACGATGCTAAGGTTGAATCTGTCAGACCATGGGAGTCCTCGTAGAGCAAAATGGATGAACCTCCGTTGGACACACTCAATTTGATACGAATGTGTATCGAGACCAAACTTGGCTGGTACATTTCAGAATTGGTCTAACAAATGTGAAATACAGGGATTTTGTGACGTAAGAATTTGAGAATTCCTTGGACCAACGTTTCACATAACCTAGCGCAAAATGTGCTCTTCTAATAATATTGTCAGGACCTTTAGCTACCTGACTACGAAAATTGAGCTCACTGTCGCATATGACACCCAAATCATGCAGAAAGTGAGAGTGGAAACAGGATCGTCGCAAATCACATACGTTCCAGGATCTGTCGGAAGATGCTTCCGGGAATAAGTAATAGCCAAGTAGAAAAGCTGTTCAAGTCAGTTTGAAGTGCACGGGAGTCAGTGGGAGTGGAGATGTGTGCAAAAATGTTCATGTAAACTGATAGACGGGAATATTTAATAATGCCGTCAACATCATTAATTGACAAAATGAAAATAAGGGGTCCAAGATGACTACCTTGAGGGACACCAGAGGGAGCTATAAAGGGATCAAATACAAAGAATCTATAGGGTGTTCAGATAAGAACGATAGGCAAAGTAATTTAAATAAAACAACAACGGTGTGAGATATCAAATTGATCCTGGCTTTATTTTGAAGCTACATTTATGCCAATATGTATAGAATATAACATCATTTCAATGACCGCCTGGGCTTCGCTGGCAGTGCTTCAAGCGGTCGGTCCAATATATTCGGCTTTATTCCGGCAATAGCATCTCGAATGTTGGCCTCTAGCTCATCCAAAGTGGTTGGCTTGTTAGCGTAGATTAAGGACTTGACATAGCCCTAGAGAAATTAATCGAGGGGTGTCAAGTCGCATGATCGAGGCGGTCAATTGGTGAACGCACGCCGTGAGATGACTCAGTCGCCAAATTTCTCCTTCACCACTTCGAGCGTTGCGTCGCTTGTATGGCATGTAGCGTCGATGTTGTCGAGCTCTGGTCACAGAAAGTCGGTTAACATCGCTCTATACCGAGGACCATTTACGGTAACGGTGTTTCCTTCCTCATTTCGAAAGAAATAAGGACCGATGATGCTGCCGTGCCATAAACACCACCAAACAGTTCATCTTTGTGGATGCATTGATGCTTGGTCGAACACTTGTGGATTGTGGTCGCTCTAATAACGGCAATTTTGCAGGTTGACATAGCCGCTGAGCCAAAAATGGGCTTTGTCCGAGAAAATGATTTTTTGGCCAAAAACCCGGATCTCCGGTCAACATTTCCAGCGCCCAATTAGCGAACTCGCGGCATTGTCTATGGTCATCCGTCTTCAGTTCTTGCGTCAGCACAATCTTATACGGATTTAGGCCTAAATCCAACCGCTGAATAAGCCTGGTTGACTCTCTGGTGATGCCCAATTCAGCTGATCGGTGCCGAATCGACATTTATGCGTCTTCTTCGGTACTGGTCGCTACGGCGGCTATGTTTTCTTCACTTCGCACCCGTCTATATCTAGTTAGTGGCTTAAGGTCCAAAAGAGTGTACTGACGTTCAAACTTTCCACGGTGCGGCGAATTGCCTGCGCACTGAAGCCATGATTCCGACTGACCTCACGACGAAATTCACGTTGCGTATTTACAACTGAGCCGGAATTTCGGTAATATTTTTTAATAATTTTCACTCGTTTGGGAAGCGTCAAACGATGCATGATGAAATGGCAAACCTCACTGAATATTTTGACAGCTGGATGTTATTGGTAGCTTTAACAGCTGCTGAAACATAATAATTAGAAAAACTATAATTGCTATCTGGTCACCTTTTAAAATGACTTTATATTGACGTTCATGAAGGTAGGATTTGATATACGCGATAAACCCAGACTAAAAACCGAGAACTTTGGGTTTCAAAAATACAATTCAGTTCGAAATTTTATCGAAGGCTTTGCTGAAATTGGTAGCAACAACATTAACTTCCTTGCAATCCTCCAATACACACAGGGTGCTTATAGACTTACAATTTAGAAAATATAGACTTACAATGGAGAAACATTGCATGGCAAACAATACTTTCGAGCAAGAGAGTTTAGCTTTAGGAAGATAATTAGAAATTCCATTTTTCGGGCCTTTTTTATGAAGGGGAATAATAAAAGAGCTTTTTCAAAACACAGGGAAAACGTTCTGTGAAAGCGACAGTTGGAACGGAACCGCAAGGTACGCCTTTTTTTGAAACTACCATCGGAGCCAGTGGAGTATTCACATTTACGAGTAAGTCATTCCATCTTTTCTGGCACGAGAGTCACTGTTATATCGACTGAAGTTAATGATTTGGGCACAATCTCTCATTAAGAAGAATTAAGAATTGTCGGGCTCTGATGTGTGGTTGGAGAACGATCGAGGATCGCTTGACGATGCATTGAAGAATGTCAGAGTTGATGGGTAGTTGTCAGATTTTTTTTTGGAATTAATAAAGTGAAAAAATCATTTGGGGTCAGCGATGATGTCAGATTGAATACGGTCGATATATTCGATACAATGAAACTCACAGAGTTCGGAAAAATGCATATGTGCAAGGAGGTAATTGAAAAAGTTAAAATCAGAGTGAAATTCGAGGCAGATACGCCAGAACTTATTTCTTCTATTGCGAAGTGAGCGTAATTCCTTAGTATACCAAGGTGGAGATGACGAGAAACTCTTTTACGACACGTATGAGACGAATTGCATAAAACAGCTGAACTCCAAACATAAGCAAATGTACTGGTTACTGGGAAGAAACTCAGATATGTCTACCCAGAACAAAATCGTGCTATGTATATAAGCAAGTATTGAAGCCTGTTTGGACGTGCGACATCCACTTATGGGGTTGCACAAAGAAAACTAATATCAGAACTTTACAGATATCAGAACTATTCCAAAGCAAGTCCTACGTGGAATAATAAATGCCCCTTGGTAGACAAGAAATAGCAGTTTGCACCTTGACTTACAAATAGACATGGCGACAGAAGTGATTAGAAAGACACAATCAACGACTGAACAACCATATCAACTCAGAAATAGAAACCGTCTTAAATGTACGAGGCAATATCCGGAGATTGAGAAAAACCAAGCCTCATGTCTTAAAACTTTAAACTTACCTTAACGCGACTTTAAATATAAGAAGACAAATTATTTGTCGATCTTTCATAAGGTTGGTCCTGATTAAGGAGGTGTTTTTAGTGGCGTTAGAGTCGCATACTACTTGTATCTTTCGAGACTTTCACCTTCGTTACAAAAAATAAATCGGAGATTACAAATGTTATATAAAATTATATCGGGGAAATGGGCGCCACGGTCGGCTTTGCAGACTTCCACCCTGTCGATGAAAGTTTCCATTACTTTTCACCATAAATCCTGCAGTAGTTCACAAATAACGCGTCGAGTCTCGTCCTTTAGCTTTAGAATCATTAGCTTTAGAAGAATAACTTCAAAGAAAAAAATCCAATGGCGTGATGTCGCACGATCTTGGTGGGCAATTTTGGTTACGGAAACGAGAGATGGCGCGATCGGGAAACTTTGTGTGCAATAACTCTATTGTTTCTCGCGCTGTGTTGCAGGTTTCATCTTCTTGTTCAAACCACATATCTACAATAACAGTATCGTCCAATTGGTATCAAAAATAATTTGTTATCATATCCCGATAACGTTCACCATTGACTGTTGCAGCAGCTCCAAAAGAATTTTCGATGAAATATGCCGGCTGCCCAAAATCCGCACCAAACAGTGGCTTTTCGTAGACGCTTTGGTTGTTGGTGAATGGCCCATGGATTTTCATTTCCTCTAACTCAAAATCAAGGGTCTTGGTCTGCTGACTTCAATTTCTGAGTCAATTAGATCTTATAGGCATGCAGTTACAGATCTTTTGTTAAAATGTCCTGCGTGGAGCTGTAGGAAAAATTGAATCGCTGGGAACGATGGCGAATTGATTTCGACGCATTGTCACAAACACTCTGACTTACTGGGGCGATATTTTCGAGTGACTGCTAGGACGCACTGGTCTTTACACATCCAACACATTATTTTGAGGTCAGATGTCACCAAATCTCGAAAGTAAACGGCCGGGGATATTTTTGTGAAATAGAGCCAAATTTGCAAGTTGTGTCGCATGTCGAAATTGTGCAATACTTTTTGTTTACGTAGCCGCAGAGCGAGAAACGGACCTCATCGCTGAAGAAGATTTTATTCGAAAAGTCGGCGTCAACTTGTTGACTTTCCAACAGCAGGCTTTAGTCAGTAAGATGGACCTTATAGGGATGAAGATTCAAATACTAGCGCAAAAGTCAGACGGAGCTGTAGGAATTGCCCAATTGCTGAGGGCGGAGTAGAATTGACAATTCCGGGTTTTCGGCCACTAAAGCATTCACAGTGGCTATGTTTTCTCATCACTTTAAAACTGGTTTTGGACATCAATAGGTCCCTAGTTTAGAACTAAGCAAAGTGCGGCTCCACCGCTTAAGTAAACATTGCCGGAGTATCGAGAAAGTTGGCAACACTTTTTATCTATAAAACTTTGTCTATGTAGGCAGTGCTAATGCGCTTAACATTGGCTGTATCGTTAAAACAAAACCACCGTCAAATACCTACGCCGTCAAATGCCATATCTAGCAGTAATCCTTCTTACCTCACATACTGTAGGCAAAAATAGAGCAGAATCCGACCCCATCACTGCCAAGGTTCAAGTGTTCTCCTCTTACAGGGTACGCCAATATTGTATTCCCTATATAATCGGATACAGAAACGAAAAACTCAAAGAAAAGACGAATAGATAGACAGATGGACGGATGGACTGAACCGAAAGTAAAACAGACAACTAGAACATGGACCATGAAGAAAAAAGAACGAAGGCAAGACAGACAGCAACTAAAGGGTTCACTTGAATAGGTATCTGCTGTTGTTGTCCAGTGCAGTTTAAAAAAAAAAAAAAAAAACCAGAGCATCATTAAGGCGATCCATTGCGCGAATTTTATCATCTCAACTATTCAAGCGGGGAGTAGGTGGACCGCAACGTAGAACCGATGTTTTTACGCCCCCCTTTGTTGAAGGTGGACCAGCCAAGTCAGACTCTCGTGCTCTGCTATAGTTCTGCAGATGTCAAATGTAACGCAGCCCACTGTTCTATAAAATATGTTAATTGAATTTTTTGTTACCATGTGCCAGCCGTCATGCTGCTGTAAGTTCTCACAGCAAGCATCACTGCCTGTTCGCCAGTGTCATTGTCATGAGAGACAGTGGCGAGGTTGAATTTTTTTGTAGCGCGCGCCTTACTTCATTTGTTTAAATCAAACGCGAGGTTGTACACCGAAGATGTCTAGTGGCACTTAAAACAATAAATTGTCCGATTTCGTTGTTCAGGACAGTGCGCCGCGTTGATAAAGAGCCTAAGACTGATGGCATGTGGCAACAAAGGGACAACTGTCCTCTCACTGGTCAGCACTGAATGAGTACTGGTCTTTTTTTTTTTTTAATTAACACACGATTTGTTTTATTGAAGTAAGGACTTTTAAAGGAGTTCCATTGAAATGTTTCAGACTTTGAAATTGGAGCAGAGCACGAGATACTCGAATTATTAAGTAGCAACGACCGACATCGCGACGCTAGTGTAAAGTCCAAGTCACGAAAATAAGGTTTACACTGACTCTGAAGTTGGTCATGATGATAGAGAGATGTGTGTTCACTATTGAGGCGCTCACGATTGATCCAATTAACCCTGAAACTTTGTTCAACTTGCAGTCGTGAAAAACAAGATTGTCAAGGTTAGAGTTAATGGGTCAGAACTGTGTGGCCTGTACATGACAGTATCTCACGAAGGAGCGCAAAAAATTAAGATGTTTTAGTGCCAAGAACAAGGCACACAATTAAGTGGAACATTCATGAATCGTGATATAAGGTCCACACATGGAGACTGTTTTCAATATATTCTACAGGACATATTTAAAAAGAAAATAGAATCACAAAACTTTCAGGATAAAATTATTTAGGCCAAAAATTACCTGACTTAGATGAATGTTTCCAAATAAAATTCCCCTCCCGAAAAGACTGGGTTGAAAGAAGGCTCATAAAGCCAAAGACGGAGAATATATCTGTCTTCGAAAATGTTAGAAACTGTCGGCTCAGTCAGGGGAATCCGTAATCGCGCTCTGAATAACACTTCCAAACTACACAAGTGCGTTCGGAAGTTTTTGCTATCGCTCAGGGCTCCCGAAAACTGTCCCTGTTTAAATCTTCGCCATGATATATGGACATATAAATTGACAGCCAATCGACGATAAAATCCATCTCATCGACTGTGTTAAGTTCAAAAATATTAAAAATATATTTTCATGAGCTAAAGATTATCAGGTCACAATGCGACGTCACATAGTGTTGGGCCCCGATACATAAGGGCGTCTGCGGTAACGAGACAAACTAGTTTGATGAGATTCGGAACTGGCCCAAACAGATCGCTCATTCCACACCATACATCAAGGAAGCTATAGACGTTAACCAACAGCAACACTTTATGTGTTCTCTACCACTTTAAAGTTATAAACCCAATGATAAAGGCTAAAGAAGAGAGTCAACGATTAGAAAAATAAGGAAGGAGAGACTGAGGTGACGATGCACCTTAATCTCTGTCTGTTTTTTTTTTAAATATTGAGGAGTCATTTCTATCTTCTGAATCAGGGTCTAGAATTAATGGCGGAAGTACCGGCGATGAGAGGCTAATTGCGAATAAGCTAATCACTGATCTATCTAAAAGCCTGTCGCTGAACGCGATCGAGTAAACTCAAGCCCCCACCCAAACGAGTGAGTTGTATACAAGTCTCGGACGATTTTTTTTTTTTTGTCAGAAAGTGGAAAGAATCGAAAGCTTGTGTATCGGCAATTCGGTATATGTCTGTATGGCTGCTCGTGCTCTTGTTACTTCTTGCATATTCATCGCTCTCTCTCCTTTCTCGATTCAGTCTCGTCAGCTCTTGGCATATATCTTTGGCATAGATACTCACATATGATGTATAGGTACTATGTTCTCCTGAGTTGGTGTTTCCTCCAGTACTCTTTGTCTCTGCAAGATGGATAGATGGGGGAGTCATCATTTTTATAGCAGTGTAGATATGACCGGAAACAGCAATGGCCTATCAACAGTTGTGTTACGTAGCTTAGCCAAGCATTGATAAGCCATTGGATTCCTTAATGTCAGCTCCATTCAATTGTAATTTAGATGCATTAGTATTCCGCTCCAGAGAGAGTTGAGACCCTTGTCGTGGAGACATTAAAATAAGCAAAGTCAAGAGTACTGGCATTGATAGTTATTGGAAACAAGTTTGGAGAGATTACTGAACCCTGAGGTACGCCTGGGTTACCCCATCCATCTAATATACCTTGTATTGATCTTTTACTTGAAAAGCTTGCAATCCATTTTGAGAAAGTGCTAGCAATACCATGAACCTGAAGCTCGTTAACAAAGGCACTATGCACAGCCTATCGAATGCTTTGAAGATACCAAGGACAACATTCCTCGTATTGATGAATGCACTGATTCCACTTTGCCCTTTGACACTGGAGAGCACTGATGTTAAAGTAATGGGCATGTAGTTAGAAGTTTTGTCATCCTTTTTTGTTTGACTGGATGTACGCAAATTTCCACCTAACCGGAAAGATGCCTGTAGAGTATGATAGGTCAAAAAGCTTACATAGAGGTTTCGCCAGGGTAGAAGGACACCTCTTCAACAAGGGGGAGATTGAACTTGAAGATTTGTTACAATTGAGATTTTCAAAGGCTTGAGCTACTAAACGGGTTCGGAAAAAAAATTATTTATCCAAAGAATGCTGCAGCCAGCAGATTGGCTTTCTCGTTTGATCCCGTTTCTCTTGTATTCGTATCTGTGAGTACTAGAATTTTGCTGACACCAAAAAATGGTACAACCTTCTCAGAAGTTTAGAAACTGCTATAGAATATTTCACCACTTTCTCTGTGTACACCCAAGCTGGAGTATCGGCATCATACTCTTGGCTTTTTTCGAAGCGTTCCAGTCCCACGAATGCAGTCTCTGACCCTTCCTTTGCTAGTTCATCAGTGTGTTATGGTATTTAGTAGACAGTAACTTATTTGCTTTCGTTCAGGCTCTCTATTTCTGTAAGGCAATCTCATACCAGTTTCATGAGAGCTCAGTGTCAGTTGGAGGCATTTTTCGATCGCATGAACCTTGTAAGCTGCCAGTATCTAATTTGGGCCCTTAAATCTCCGGAAAAATGTCGGTTCTGTGTCAATTGGTACTCCATTGGACTCGTTGCTTGTGTCTATTTTATTTCTCAGTATTTATGTAGTTAACTTATTTTTTAAATCAGCACCTGTGCCAGTCCAGAAACAGGATCGATTTGGGGAATGTTTTCGATGGTTGTGTGCGATGCGTTCTTTGATTATTCTTAGTAAGGTGTCTTGACCATCTTTTATAACACTATGTGACAATTGATCTTACTGTATGTCTGAGTCTACGGTTTAAGAATTTTCTTTTCGATTCCACCATCAGAACAAGCTTTGAAAGTGCAAAAGTACTGTACTTGTAGTCGAAACAGAAACTATTATTGGAGCTGGATGAGAAGGCAAAACAGTTTAAAGTTTTGGGTTTTTTTTGTGCGTTTGAAGGTGGAAAACTCTCAGAAACAAAACTGAGTCAGTAATACTCGTAGTGTGTAATAGTGTGAGATTTCCACCCACTAAACCTACCTCACTCTCCTGCCCATCATCTTCGTGGGACTGGCGCTAAGCATTTCATCACGGCTAAAGGGGCTAAAGCCCCCTGCAGACTTGTAACCCTTGATGATAAGTGGGATTCGTGTTGTCATTCTATATGATGCCTCCGTCTTCCTCCTGTAAGATTTCGTCTTCATCTCACCGGTCCATATCTATCACCCATAGAACATTATCGATGCCGAAACTGTTGTTAAGAGCAGTCTTCTCATATTATACTGCTACAGGTGTTGCTTAAACCTTAGGCTTCCATCTATAATAATGTCAAGGTACTTTCACCCCTTCTTGAAAAGCATTGTGTGAAGGGCTACAGTTACTGTGATAAACTCCAGCACTCTCCTGCTACTGATGAGTACTATTTCTGTGTTCTTCTCTGCGAGTTGTAGACCCATGCATGTCAGCCAGTCTCGGAACATTGTGATAGCTTCGTTGCAGTTATGCTCCAATTCCTTCGAGATATTGGCTACCACAACGATTGCTATTGAGTCAGCGAAACCATTTATTTTTGATGACCTCGGGGTTCATATATCGGGTTCCACAGTCGCGAGCGGAACCTCCCGTCACGTTATACTGTCCCATTGTCGGTGTCGTACAGCAGTGCTCTATTTCTGAAATAGTTCACCATAATCTTCTGCAGGTAGTCGTGCACTCTTTTAGCGGTCGTGCTCGCGGGATATTTTTCGAGTTTGCGGTGTTGAAGGCATTTGTTTTGCGTCCAGTATGATGATGGAGCAGTGCTGTTTACTTTCGCCCTTCCATTGTCTTCTTTCGATGGCTTTTTTCGTCATACTGAAAACTTCATCGACGGCATCTATCATCGAGAGTGCTTTTCGGAAGCCTTATTTGCTATCTGCGAGGCCTCCTGCATCATCGATCGCAGGCTCTAATCTGTCGCTTATGATACGCTCCAGTATTTTCCACGGTGACCAACATGCATAAAGTCTGCGGAGGCTTTAGAAGGACCAGTCATTGTTTCGTCCACTGGTTCGGGAATAATTGTACCTATTGTAGATGCATGCGCCATATGATTGCTGTTTTCAAAGCAAATGCCATCAACACCAGGTGCTTTTTGGTCCCTTATTTGTACAGGCTCTGAGGACATCTTCTGATGTGACGAGGGTAATTGGTTGCGTATTCTTCGCGTTTGTTCTCCTTGCGGGAAGAGAACTGCTTTCCAAATACGTTGTATACATTCGACAGCCATTCAGCTTCAGCATCACCACTTACCTCACGGGTTTAGATCGACAAAGCTTCTAGTTTTGCTAGCTTTAATCGTATTTTTAAGATTTTTCTTGGCTATTACGAATCTCTCGTAAATATCTTCTTGGATCGCCTTGGATCGCCTTGCCCGGTGGCACTCTGCACGCAGTCCGCTAACCTTCTCATTCCGCCCGTTCTCGGATGGCCGTTGCGTGTTTCCTGTCCTTCACTACATCGATGCGTCGCAGAGGGTAGAAACGAGCTTGAGTCCCAGTAGTTAGAATTTTAATGCACTTGAAACTTTTTTTTAGTTTTTAGACTTCAAATGCTATATCGAAGTGAATCTATTCACAATTCTGAATCTCTGATCGTAAACGGAAGTGACTAAGATAAATACTTCAAATTGTTGGCACTAATTCGAAAAGAACTTTGCGTAATGAGAATTCCGGCAATTATAAGTCAATTAACGCAGGTTAATTTGGAAATTACTTCACTAAATCAATTTCACTTTTGATCGAAATTTGTAATTAAAAAGAAAACACGCAAAAGTTCATTCAACTGTCCTCCGATTTAAAAATAGAACCTAACAATCTGAAATACGTACATGTATGAATTGTAACCTCAAAAACATGATACATCGAATTGGAAAATCCGAAAAACAATGACCAAAACCAGTCCTCCTCCGGCTCTACACCAAATGTGCTTTGAATAAATTAACAGACATTTCCGAATGCATATTATCAGCAACCTTCTAATTGTCCAATAACAGGCATAATAAATAAGTTAACACGTCACTTTATTACATCATTTGATTGTTTCTGTGTAGTTTTTCGTGTTTTTTTTTTTTTTTTTTGATGAGTGGTCTCGAAATCTGACTGTGATTCTTCATACGACGCCCAGAAGGTATTGCGTAAATTTGCTTGACTGTGTGAACGTATGTATCTGCAACTCGCCTCACTGTATCTTAATGATTTGCCAAGTCCTCATTGGATGGACCATAAATGATAATGATAATGGAATTGGAAATACCAGACAATTTTATTGGAACGACCTTGAACTTTCAATCGAAAAGATACGAAAAGTGTATCTCAGACGGAAACGAATGAGAAGCATCCGCAACGCAATTCTTGAGAGAAAAAGTGAAATTCTCACTAAGGCCAGACGATGGTGTTATGAAATCATCAATGAATGGGAATAAATACTACACGCCAATGCAATGATGCGTGATGCAGCGGCGATGCTGCGAGTTTAAACATAAATGAAGTGATTAAGTCGAGAAAAATTGCTAAATTCACTGGGGAATCAACTTTAATTGAGTGATTACGTGTGCGTGATGTTTTACGAGAACTTTACTAGGACAATTTAATTAATCTACAATTGTGAGGCAATTATTTCTAACAAGGCGCCAAGCGATAACTGGAAGCATTTTTTTATACCCTGTTTTTTAGTTTGATACATATGTAGTTTGTAACATAGAGAAATAATAACGATAGGCCCCTAAGAGTATATATATTTGTGTCAGCATCAGAAGTTAGGTCGATCTAGCCATGTTCGTATGTCCGCCCGTCGCTCCGTCCGCCCGTCACCTTAAATTTAGAGCTAGGAACATGAAATTTAGTGCATAAGCTTTCTAGAAATCGAAACAGTACAAATGTAAACATTTTTAAAATTCGCCCACTTGTATTTTTCTCACTATTTTTGCTAGAAACTCAAAAATATTGTCTGGGTGAAACATGTGACGTTGAGTTTCTCTAGTTTTCTTCCATGCATTATATGTGGCCACGCCCACTTTTTAGGAGCGTTTTCTTAAAAAGCAAACAAATTATTGCTTTTTTAAAGGTATTTCAGGTGATTTTTAAGTTTTATTGTGAATATCTTATCAGGATCCGTGAACTTCGGTTACAAATTTCGGTAGCCACACCTACTTTTTGTTAAGAAAAGTTGTAACAACAGTTTTGTGATACAATTTCTTAAAAATCAGGGAAATATCCTCTGTATATCTAGCACTGCAATGATTATGTTATGAATAAGTCGACAGCGAGAAGAACGCCACAGTGAGAAGTTTTATCGTCACTCCTCTGTTCGACTCTGTACAAATTTGAAATGTGAATAATATACAGTAGAATATTTTTAGAACTGTGGCCGATTTGAATTTGGAATCATTTAAAAAACAAACACCTAAATCTCTTGGGTTTTGTTATAAATGTACAAGTATTATGTATTCAATTAATGGTGAAAAATAATGTCGGCCAAATGGCCATCTCTAGCACTGGCACAATCTCACGTGCCCTTTCAATCACACTTTTCATCACATTCTGTAGCATGTCATCCGAAATATCTGCAATTGAGTTGCGTACCCAAGAGAAAGAAGTCGGAGGCTGTTAAATCTGCTGAGCGCTGCGGCCATATTCCCCAATTTCGACATGACTCTGCCTTGAAATGCTCGTCTCACAATATCCATTGTTAATCTGGCTTGTTGAAATCACATGTTTCGGTGACGAAGCTGAGCAACTTCAGATAAAAAAAATGTTGTAACGTCGCACGATATCTTTTTATTTATTTTTATTTTTTATTTTTTATTTGAGCTTAATACAAGCAAAAACTTAAAGCTAAACTTAAAACTAAAAATAACTAAACTAAAACTCGAATAAAGGGCGTTTCTCAGGGAGGCTCGGCTATTGTGAAAGTTAAAAACGGATTGCATGTGATTAGCTCTTCGGAGCATTCTAGACATTGGTTCATGGTATCCATAATTGGTTCGGTGAGGAAGAAGACGGAAGAGGGGTGAGAACCTGAGGTTACGTGGGTTGGTGTTGAAAGAATCGCCAATAATAGAAACAGTTTGAAAAAAAATGGTCCAATTATCCCACCAACCCAAATCGTACACCAAACAGTCACTGTACGAGGATGAAAAGGGTGTTCATGAATTACTCGTGGGTTTTCCGCTCCCCATATCCGGCTCTTCTGTTTGATAGCCTCATAATCAATTTTTGAAAGAATTCAAGGTCATCTCAATTGAATTGGTTAATTTTTCCACTCCAGTCCCATCGTCCCTGGTGGTAATTTTCTTAAAGTTCTTAATTCACTTGAATTTTGTACAGAAATAAATACAGGTCGCGATGCATAATCTTCCACATAGACGTTGGAGAAATTACAATTTGTTGAGCACGACGACTAATCGAAGTTTGCGGGCTTTCACTCACATTGTCCCTCACGACAATGGTCCAGGCTTCGGTAAATCTGTGTAAAGATTCTCGAAATTGTGGATAATTTTTTGAATAGTGCTCTTTACAGGCAATCCAGTTCAACCAAAAAAATCACGTTATCTTCGCTGTGTTCCATAGATTGATGAACCATTTTGATACAATGTTTTAATCACTAAACCACGTTGTTGTGGCGTCAAACTCTCCATGATGAAATGGCATTGACAGCTGAACATTACTGCCAACTTTCACATAATTAATGTACAAACGAACATGCTCGTCCTCTTTACTTTTTGTGACTCCCAACAAACCACTAGTCCAACGTATTCGTCTAAAATAGGATTACGCGAATGCTCTCCAAAAGAGTCGCTTCATGTCCCCAGGAAAATGTACCAAAAGATTCAAAAATTGTTCGTCTCGTCTTTTGTCTTATAATGGTTTCCTAAAAATTTTCAATCTCGAGAATTTGATCAGAGCTGATATTAACAAAGGGTGATTCAATTGGGTGTTACAATTGGTTTTTGATAAACTATATTTTGATGCCAATATAATGCTGAGACATTGACATTAAACATGAAAATTGCTATCGGCCAAATGGACGCCACTGCCGGCTTTGAAGTCTTCCGCCATTTCGATGAAATATTCCATTACTTTTCAGCATAAATCTTGCGGTAGTTTATAACTAGAGCTTCGAATCTGGCTCTTTGGCTCTGGAATCATTGACATATGTCTTCTACGTCACATAACTCCAAAGAAAAAAATCCAACGGCGTGATATCGCACGATCTTGGTGGCCAATTATGATCACCGAAATGAGAGAAGACGCGGTCGGTAAACTTTGAGTGCAATAACTCCATTGTTTTTCGAATTGTGTGTTAGGTGGCACCTTCTTGTTGAAACCACATATCCTTCACATCAATAGTGTACAATTGGTGCCAAAAATAATTTGTTAACATATCCTGATAATATTCACCACAACAGCACCATAAGAGTTCTCGAAGAAGTACGTCCCAATCACGCCTCCAGCCCAAAATCCGCACCAAACAGTGGCTTTTTTCTGGATGCTTTGGTTGTTAGTGAATGACGCGGGAATTTTCATGACCTCAAATTTTAAAATTTTGTTTATTTACATAGCCATTTAATTGAAAGTGACTTTGTTCGAAAAATCGCCGTCAACTTGGTACTCCTCTAACACCCAATCAACCAAGTCACGAAGCTGTTCATGGTCTGTTGGCTTCAATTCCGAAGTCAATTGGATTGATCTATTGTTAAAATGCGCTGCTTAAAGATGTAGAAGAACTTAAATTGTTGGAAGCGATGACGAATGGATTTTGACGGATTGTCAAGAACACTGTCACTCACTGCGGCGATATTTTCACGTGACTGGCCACTACTCACTGGTCTTTGCCAATCCAACGCTTACCCTATTCGATCGAATTGTTTATTAATTTCTTAACCGCGGTACGAGATGTACGGTTATATATGCCGTATAAATTTCTCCATTTCGGAAAGGTTTTTTAACTAAAATTGTTCTCTAGTATACCGCTCCATAATTACAAATGTCAGTGCTTATTATTCACAGATGTCAAATGTCAGCTGTTTATCTTTGACAGAACCACAGTAGTGCCAGATTTAAATTGTAACCATTAATTGAATCACAATCTTGATATTCTCGAAATCGGCGTACCTCGACAGAATGGCGTACCAAGTTTTTGCCATAAAAACCGTCTAACGGTATCTTACTTAGTGGATATGACTTGGGCAATATCTAAACAATATTTGACATATACAAGGCTATGGCAGACCAAGTTTTGGAAAATTGGCTTTTTTTTAATTTATGCAAATGAAGAATATACTATTGTATATAGGTGTGCAAGTTCATGCGACCTGGTCATGCACTTAATTTTACAAATTAAATTTACAATTTAATACCTCAAAAAGCTCTCCAACAAGCTCCAACTAAAGTTTAATCACCGGAATTTGGGATACTTTCTCCATACGAGTATTTTAAAAACAAAATGTTGTGCAAATAAATTGTCCATAAAAGCTGTTTACACCGTCGGTCCTTCAAAATGACTGTTTACCCTTAGGTATGCAGCACAACAATACAAATACGATATAAGTACGAAGGACATTTAAATCAACCTCTTCGCAAATTATCCACATCCTTCTTTTTGAATGGTCGTTATATGACGCACTTACTCGTAAGTATGAAAAAAATGTCTTAATTTCCACCCGGATCTCTCTGAATCAATATCTCAAGGACACATTACTGGCATCAGACTACACCATTACCATTAAAAACTTCCATGAAAGTAAATTATCCCCTGCATACAAAGTCACTCAACCTCAAAGAAATTCCACGAACAATTAACCAAACCGACAACCATGTAGGCGTCAGCCCTATGATATATGACAGCATTTCTTCAAAAACCACAGCCACCATGATAATTACATTTTATCAACTGCATACTAAAACATCCTCTAGTTCACTCTCAAGGTCTTCAGAACCATACCACTGAAGATAACTCCTCCTTAAGTGTCCTTTTGTCCCCCATGTGACTGCTTGGGCGTGAAAATTAAATTTTATTTCTATATTTAGCACAAATAATGTTCCTATCTGTTTAAGTGTGGGCAGCAATAGACTACTTGATCTGTCCCCTGCTTAAATGCATCCAGGATCGATTTATGCTCAATGAAACAGGAATGTCTCCTTTATCTGACACTTCGATTGCTTTTTGTAGTGCAAATGGTAATTGCCACATATCCTTAAAATAAATCCCAATGATATATTGTCGCAGTCAATCGAAAGCGAACAAAAGACGTAGACAAACAAAAAGTGCACATCCTTGGCAAGGACCTCCACGCGATTATGACAACTGCATGACAATTAATCAAAAAAAATGCATTTGCTTGTGCAGAAAAAAAAAAAACACACAAACAGTCAAGTAATGGAAAATTGAAAATGTGTCCATTGTCACGACGAAGTGGTGCCGTAAAATGCCATCCATTCCATGAGGTGCCTACGCGTTGCATATCCAACAGCAGCCACCAACAGGCCACCATTGGGGTGAATTATGAAGTCAAGGAGCATGCAAATCACTGCTAACAGCATGGTGTCTTCATAATGGGAAAATTGGTTTCTAACTCGTGCCGTGATGTTGGTGCTGTGTGTATTTACACAGCGTCCACAGCATTTGCGCCGGCACCTAGAGGACATGGACACCCCACCGTAATGCGACGCATGGCAGCATCCATCCAATGGAGCGGCTAATGGCGGAAAGCGAATCTGTACGGGACGCAAAATATCACTTTCAGTGGTGGGGTATGGAGAGTCCAGAGAGCTTGGTCATTGTAAGTGTGCCACAGTGGTGCCGTTAAAATATTTAGCAATCTCCGTAAACCGTCCAATTTGTTTACTGGAGCGGATTATTTGATAGCCTATCAACTTTTTCTTATGTCCAAGTACATGATACTGTGAATTATGAATTTACCAAATTTTTAAGATACTTTATGAGAAAAACTATTGTTCTGGTTTTTTTCTTAACCCTTTCCAAAGACAGTAGGAATTTTATTTCTCACCACTTTTTTCAAACAAAATTTCATAAAAATCGGAATTATCTGTGTACATATGCATGCTGTAGGTAATACGAGTATATCCTCAAAAATATTTTAAGTATTAAAAAATACTGTTAACAGCTTTATTATATTTTGCCGTAAAAAAGAAAAGAAAAATAAAATTTGTCAAGTGCGAGTCGGTAGTGTTCCGAGTATGTTTGCTATAACATCCTATCCCAACCTATCCTATCCTGATGCGCATCCGTATGTGATTTCGTCTAAAAACTACTGTCAAAATCGGATTAAGTGTGAGTCGGATATGGTGGCAAAACAAAAAGCTTGAAATCGTTTTGTTAGCCGCATAACTCAAGAACTTTTGAACGGATTACGATGAAATTTAACGGGTGAGTTCAGACTTATACACTGGTAGTTCCACTTGAAATTAATTCAATTTAGAACAATCTCGAATCACATTTCTCATACGTCTCAAGAGCTTAAGAACCACCCAAAGAATTTTTATTAAATTAGTTTTCTTAATGGCGGCAAGTATCACTCGACAGGAACACCTACTTATTGGCCTACAGACAAGTAATAAGACTCCGGACCTTGTCGACTTTTTTGTAACAAAGAATACTTCGTCAAGTAATATAAAAGTTGAAGAAGGACCAGATCGTGGTTCAGTACGAGTACTTCTTACACTTGGCGGTAAAATAACTATGAAAGAGAACAGTCCTAAATTAGTTAATAGGCTGACTGACTGGAACTACTTCAGACAGAATTTGGAAGAAAGTATTAAGCTATCAGAATGTATTGAAAGTGAAGAGCAATTAGAAAATGCTGGATACACTGAGTATCCAAAAAGCTGCAACTCTTAAAACAAATAAAGGGTGTCCCAAAATTTACACAAGATTTGAATTTTGTGCCCTTTGTACGGTAAAGTGTTGCCAACGAAAAAAAAAAGACAGTGTGACAGCTGATAGTTCAGGGTTATTAAAAATGGAGTGCTACACGAAAGAACAACATGTTTTCATTGTTGAAAATTAAGGTTTGGAAGCAGTTCACAATTTTCGTACAAAATATGGTAATAGGGATTTACCTTCATCAACTGTGAAGAGATTAATTCAAAAATTAAGGGGAACTGAATCAATTAGTGATCTTAAATACTCTGGCCGTCCTTCAACAAGTCGTTCAACACAAAATATCGAAGCTGTTCGTGTGAGTATTATTGAGAGTCCAGAAACATCAATTCGGCATCGTGATCAAGAATTGGACATTTCGAGAAGCTTTCTACAGCGTATTCTCACGAAAGATTTGCATCTTCATGCATTCAAAGTGCAATTAACTCAAGAACTGAAGCCTGCTAACCATGCACAGCGTAGAGTTCGTTGAATGGATTATGAAACAACAACAAGTGGATGCTGATTTTTCAAACAAAATCATTTTCAGCGAAGAGGAGGACCATTTTCATCTTAATGGCTTTGTTAATCGTCAAAATTGTCGAATTTGGGGTCCAGAAAATCCACGAGTGATTGTTAAGAAACAAACACAACATGTCTCTATTTGGTGCGGATTTTGGACTGGAAGCATCATTGGACCATTCTTCTCTGAAAATGCAGCTGGTCATGCAATAACATTTAATGGTGCTCGCTCTCGCGACAAGATAATTCAGTTTTTTGTGCCTAAATTGCAATATATGGATGTGGATGATATGTGGTTTGGCCTCCCAGATCATGCAATTTAACTCCGTTGGACTTTTTTATTTGGGGTTTTTTGAAATCTAAATTTTATACCAACAAGCCTACGACCACCCACACCTTGAAGGAGCAAATTGAGCGCTGTTTCAACGAAATTCAGCCACATCTATGCAAAAAGGTCATGGAAAATTTCGACAAAATAGTGCGTATGTGCCAGCAAAGCCATGGAGGCCATTTACCCGATATGCTATACATAACCCTACGAGTATACTGTATACTTTATGAATCAATAAAATATTTGCAATTTTTAAGTAAAACCCGTGTTTTCTATCAAAATTACTTCTTGTGTGAATTTTGGGACACCCTTTACAACACAATTTTACGAATTGATGAAGTTCTTTGAGCTCATCTATTGAGCTAGGTACTGCGTCTGCGAAATAAGAGAGTTTTCCGGGATACGTCCTTAGTGGACAGTCTGTTGCAATGTGTCTGGTTGTCGTTCAGTTCCGCAGTCACAGCTTAGTAAAGTACTCTTATATCAGCATACTCGTATTAGCCTCAGTTGGATCGTATTCGGTTGATTCGCACCAGTACGTTTCAAGGTAAGTTAAAGTCAGCGAAAGCTGTCGCAGGGTTCAAAATTTGGATCGATCCAGTTGTATGACTATTCGTCCATTATGAGAGCAGTGAGGCAGTGCGTAGGGTTGGTCTTCTAGATTTGAGTGACGAATGGTGATTTATAATGAATATATATTTTGAACCGGCTGCAGGTTGCTATTTGCTATTTTGGCATGTTTTTGTTAGTGCATGAGACAACGGATATTTGGTGGTGCTGTGTAACTTAGCACTGGAATCCTATATGTTGATGTAGACTTCAGAGTTTGCGTTATGATCTGCATAGTGTGGCTGAGTTGTACATCTACTTTCGAGGTATGTGAACTATTCATCCACACCGACAATCAGTATTCAGCTGCGGAATACACAAGTCCGATTGTGGCAGAGCGAAGTAATGAAGAACTAGCACCCCATGACATCTCAGATGGTGTTATTTGTTGTCTTTAGTTTTCCAGCTGATTTGATGAGATGTGCTCGGTAGCATAATGCTCTATCTGGCGTCAGTCCGAGCTACTTTAGGTGTGGGTTGTGATTCAGAAGGCTGCCGTTGAAATGAACTCTTAGTTTGTAAGATGCCATTCCCTAAAGTAAGTATTTAAAACTCAAGGTTGTTGTTCAAAATAATTTCTGTTACTGAGATATTTTGGTGTTGGATATAACAATATCATCGGCATATGAAAACTTTCTTGCAAAGGTTGGTGGTATGTCGTAGATATACAGGTTGAACTGGGTTCGTTCCATTATCGAATCTTGTGGTAGTCCGTTATTAAATAGTTTTCTTTAGCTTTGAGCATCATTCAGGAAAACTTGGTTTTGACAGTGTAAGTATATTGTTTCGGTTCGACAATATATTGAGTTATTTTGCCACAGGGTATAATCTTTAGGAGCTTATAGAGTAGGCCGTGTCTTTATACCGTGTCATAAGCTGCTGTAAGATCGATAAACGCCACTGATGTCATGAGCATTGTTTCAAACCCTGCTTCGATATGTATCGTAGAGACTTTCACCTGACCAGTTCGAAAGCCAGCTTGTTCAATGGGAATGTGCTCATTTAGAATTAGACTGATTTTGTTGAAAATAACTCGTTCTAGTAGCTTGTAACATGAACTCAGAAGGGTCATGGGATAGCTTTCGGGCTTAAGTTGAATAATTATTTTTGTTTCCTTAAACGAGAATAATGACGACAGCCATCGACGGGTATTGTGCCCTGCTTGCTTCAGGAATTCTAGATATATCTTGTCGAAACCAGTTGCTTTACCTACCTTCACAGAACTCAAGGCTACTATTATTTCAACAGTTGTGATTGGGTTGGATTACTGATATGTTTCTAGGCACCCTGCTTTTAACCTCTCTAGATCCAACTTAATTTTAATCGTCTGCAATTTGTTTGATGGTGTTCGAGATATTTGAATATGGTTGACACTATTGTTGGGATTTATTGGTGGTTTTTCATGCCTCCCGGGTTTAGTGAGCAATGTCAAGGCCTTCGCAGTTTACCACTTATCCAGGCGACTTTTGTCAAATAACGTGAGTAGATTATCCGCTTTATCGGGGACATCACTTTCCTCAAACTCCTCGTATAATCGAGTGCTCTCTGCGCTCCATCCAGGGATGTATTCTTTCCTGTATCCGCGTATTATGTGGTTTTTAGCTACTTGTAATAGATATTAGAAAAGCGTTCGTTGTTGGATATTGGATATATTTAGGCGGGACTGCATATTTGCAGAGGTTATGATGACTATTAAAATTGTCAATACACAGTAGGTATATACAATACATATATAGAAATAATATAAATTAATTCGAATACTCAAAAACTATTCAAAGTCAGGGTGTCCTGTGTCAGTGGTTACTGAAAAATTTGTACGTTCTGGGTACCAGAAATCGAAACGGCTCAGGCCGTTCAACAAGCAACGACAACTCGAGTGCTGCAAAGATTTTTGGAGTTAGCCAGGGACAATTTCGACGACATTTGCAACCGAATAGTAACTGTAGATGAGACTTGGGTTCGCCAATACGATCCGGAGTCCAAACAAGTGTCTATGCAGTGGATTGAAAAAGGAGAGAGGCCGCCGAAGAAATTTAAGGTGGAAAAGTCGGCTTCGAAGGTTATGGCGACTGTTTTGTGAGACAGCGAAGGTGTTTTGCTGGTTGATTACCTGCCAAAGGGGACTAAGATAATTGGTCAATATTACGCAAATTTATTGACTCAAGCACGTGAAGCGGTCGTATGAAAGCGACGTGAGAAACTCAGGCACGGAGTGTTGTTTTGCAGGGTAACGCGCCTGTTCATATGGCGCAAGTTTCGAGACAAGCCTTAAAATAAACAGGTTTTTCAACGATATTCCACCCACCCTATAGCCCAGATTTGGCTCTGAGCACCTTTTTTTTCCAATTTGAACGAGGCCGAAGATTTGCAAATAAGAACGAGATCAAGGCGGCCGTAGAAAGTCATTTTGAAGGCAAAGAAAAAGTATATTTTATCGGTGGTTCACTCGAGGGAGATTATACTGAGAAATAAATTTTTTTAATCGGATCTTTTCTTTCACTTAATGCCTAAGCCGCGAACTAATCAGCTGCTCCTCGTATATATAAATTTATACCAGTGATTAACTGGCCTTTATTTTTACAACTAAGGAACAAAATAAATAATTTGGAGCTAAAGAATGATAATAAGTTTATTAACCCAATAATCTTTTTTTTTTTATGTTCTTGGTCTCGAAATTTGAGTCCCGCTCAGTGATCATGTACCTTAGCAGTGATCTATGGCGCACCCCAATTTTAAGAAACTGTTTCTCTTCAGAAATCACGATGTCTCCATGTCGACCAAGGACTTATTGTAGAATTTAGTCTTCACATACACTTTCGTAACACTTACCCAATAGAATTGTTCTCACTTTTGGAGGTCGTCCTCAAAACATAGAAAATCCCGCAGTAACTTAATAATAGATTCTGCACTAATTTCCAATCTCCAAAAGTTAGCTCACCAAAAACTAGAAACTAGAAATGCCACATTTGAACATTCTAAAGTGTTTTTCAATAGGTACATAACAATTTTGTATTTTAATACAAAAACACTCTTAAACTTTATTTATAATCTGACAATATCAAAACGTCAGCTAGGGTTTACGTTTTTATCATGGTGAAGTTTACGAACGACAAATGTTTGAAAATTATTAAAAATTACTATCGAAATTCTGAGCGCAACTTTAAGAGCTCTTACTCCAATTTTCGGTCGTAATAATCGTCCCGCCAGACAGGCTGTGCATGCTATAGAGTATAAATTCGAGTCAATGTATTCACTATTGAATGTTCCTGTGTCAGTGAGACAATGCACGGGTTGAAGTACCGAAAATATAGCAGCCGTAAGTGCTTCAGTTCAAAATGGGCCAAATCAATCGATTCCACGCCGTTCACAGGAATTGGGAATCCTGAATTCCATCGAAAATCATCTTCAGCGATGGAGCTCATTTTTTGCTTAATGGCTTTGTCAATAAGCAAAATATGCATTGCCACATGCCCTTCAAGAGACTCCATTTCATCCAGAAAAAGTAACCGTGTGGTGGGGATTTCATGCAGGAGGTGTGATTGGTCCTAATTTTTTCGTCGATGAAAACGATCGCCGTGTTACCGTCAATGGAGTTTGCTATCCTGCCATGTTGGAAGATTATTTTTGCCAGAATTGCATGGACTTGACATCAGTGATATGTAGTTCTAAGAAAATAATGACACATGCCACACAGCTGGTCAAACAATTGATCTATTGAAGGGGAAGTTCGGTAATCGTGTAATCTCGAGAAATGGTCCGGTCAAATGGCTAGCTTGCTCATGCGCTTTAACGCCGATGGATTTCTTTTTATGGGGTTACGTTAAATCTTTGGTTTATGCCAACAAGCCAACAACATTAGAGGAGCTAAGGAACAATATCGATCGCGAAATTGCCAACGCTCCGGCCGACATGTGTGGAAGAGGGGTGCAAAATTGGCTCCAAAGAATCGATCGCTGCAAAGGTACTTGTGGAGGTTATATGAACGAGATCGAATTACATACTTAAATCTGACATGTGTACTACATCTGGAATAAATTTCAGCGCGATATCTTAATTATTCTGTGCTTTACTTAAATATAAAATTGTTATGTCCTTATTGATAAACCCTTTACTTGTCAAGCCACTAGGGCCCATCACCTCTATGTATACCTTCCTGCAAGACACGTAAACTTTGGAATTTACTCCCAGAACATGTAATCTCCAACAGTTCAAGAGTAGAATCAACAGACATCTACAAGCATCTCAGAGCGCTGTCCCAGCGTTAGAGCTCCACCTCTCCTAGGAAAAAATTACAAAACAAAATAAAAGTTCGGTTTGTATATGAAATACAGCAGATAACTTTATTTTGTACCCACTCTGTTAAGCAAGTTCTTATAACATCAAATTATAATACACCTACCACCAACCGACCCCCAAGTGCCCAACCCGTAAGTAGGTTGTCTATGTTTCATTCAATCTCTACCAGTCACCGATCTAGTAAAATGAAAAAACTCTTCTCGCGTCAGCGTGCATTTATATTATTTGTGTTTCTGAGGCCTGAAGGCGCCACTTGTCAGCAAATGTTATTTAGAAATCCATTAAAGTTTCTAAGAGTTCCAAGGGTTTTCCAGCAGCTTGTGTATCTTTTTTCTTTTCGGTTCACTCAAACCCTTTTTCTGCGCCACTGGTGGTCTATTGAAAGGCGAGAAATCTCATTAAAACTCAATTGATCATCACAACAGCAACAGCACCAGCAGCAGATTCATCATCAGTAGATTTGCATACACTCTGTAGACTTCATCTCTGAGCCAAGCTAAGCTAAATGGAATTCAAAAATGCAGAATTGAATTAAAAATATGTTTTTTTCTAATCGATCCACTATTCAAATGAGTACCGGCCACATCTGCTCTCCGATATATGCTAATCCAAAGTATACTCTAGCTTCATCTCGGTGTTGTGCCAAAATCACCATACTCACTATTGGCATGAAACCAGCACACACTCGGTGACCTTGAATTTAAATCATGAATACTTGTTTCGCTTTTTATTAATCGAAGATATAATCGAAATTGTTGAGAATGATACAACCAGCATACTCGGATGTGTTCTCAGCGGATACAAAGCTGCATACATATATTGATTCTATTCTATTTGGATATTTTTTTTCGAAGAAAATTTGAAAACGAGAGTTAGCCTCGAATGTTGCCTTCAGATTTTAATAATTAAAAATCTCTGACCCGGTGGACAATTCTAATAGTGACACAGACTAGAATTAATTCATGTGTGCCTATTTTTGTCTCAACATAATGACATTCTTAAAATACTAACATCATAGGCCCGAGATACACGTATGCTCTCACAATCGAGTTAAACAGGAAACTTTAGGGTCATAGCGAAAAACGAGTTACATATTTTCATTTGCGAGATATACCCGAAATAAGAGCTTCACAAAGATTCTTTTTGTTTTAATTTATTATAATTTAAAAGCGGTCAGTTTTGAAATGGATAAGCTGGGTAATGAAAGTTACGTCATACGATTACTTTTATCTGACAAGGAATTCTTAAAACGTTCTTTAATTTTGACACATGGGTCTTAGGAAGTTTTATGTTAGTAGTTTTAGTGTTATAGATTCTGCATGCGTGATAGTGGTTTATGATCTTAAAATCCTTGAAGAGGAATTCGCATTAAGATTATTTCTAGAGTAGGTGAAGATACATAAAACCTTTAGTGTCTAGAAAAGTATTTAACATCGAGAAAAGAGCTTTGGGGATTAGAATTGCTATTTTGTCATAATAATCATATTGTTACTAAAGTAATGGCAGCGAGGCACGTTCAAAGTTCTATTCATCTCCTCAATATTACCAGGCATAGTTACACATGCCTTCAAAAGTCGTTTTGTCAAAAGCACCACCCTTCACCAACATACCTTTCCAGACAACACCTTCCTTTGCTGGCTGCCACCAATTGCAGTTGGTTGAGGTTCCCCCCCCCTTCGTAATGGAATCTTCTCGACAATGTATCGTCCAAATGTTGATGAGTCTAAAATCAAAACAGATTAAATGAAAATTTGAAGAATTTCTATCATGGTATGCAGATAAACTACATGGGAAGTTTTGTAACATCTTTTGACGAAACGGACCTAGTATTGAAAGCAGAATAAATAAAGCTCACACTACCATGTCTCCAGTTTGGGAATCCAGTCAAATCTTCTTACGCACTAAGTTGAGACTCATTGAATCCAATGTTGAATCCTTGATATTGTATTCCTGTGAGACCTGCACAGTCTCGGCACACATCTGAAATAGTTACAGTTAATCACTGTCTGCGATACATCCTAAGGATTCGCTGGTAGCAAATTATATTTAATAAGGAATTGAGGCATAAAACGAGTCAGAAGCTGTTACATTTCCAATATAAGGCAGCGAATATAGAGTTTTATTGATCACACACTGAGGAAGCCAAATAACAACATCGTAAAGCACTCGGCGTGTTGGAAGACCAAGAGCAATGTGGAGATCAAGAGTCTTGACAGAAGTTCCGACCCAGAGGAAAGCGTGACCACAGCTGAAATATCTACCTGCACACCGAGAAAGTTGGAAGAGATTTGATGCCGCCCCTTCCCCACTCTGGATTAAAGTAAATACGAGTATGATGATGATATTGCCCGTTGTCTACGGACTTATAGTAAAGGGATTGAAATCATTTCCAGCGGGGGTAAGGTAAAGATTTTTGTCGAGTGTAGATTTCCCAGGCCTAAAAAGCACCGAAATGATTAGTCCCCTCCAGCTTTTAGAAGTTGACTTTTCGTGCTAAATAGTATAAGCCTCCTGGCTTATATGGTACCTCAGGAATCGGTAGAAATAGAGAAAAAAATCTAAGAAATCATCGCCTAACATAGCTGCTTTGTCTGAATTCGAACGGCACAATGATGATCATCACTCAAATTAAAAGGATCGTTTAACAGTCTGCAGAAATGGTCTCTTCAAGTTGTATGCACCAGTTCTGTGTTCTCGCCTTGTTCAGCAATGCCATGGTTGTCATCTGTACGTTTTGGTAGAAGTTACGGACTTCTTTGCTTCAGTGACATATCTCCAACCCTTGAGTCTAGCGTTGCTCATATTATAAGCTGCCAAGCCGCTCTTATCATTTTTTGTAACACCACTTTTAGACTCCTGTTTTTTCCACGTTTACCTGGACAGAATCGTCATTAAATCAATACTTTGGAGTAGTTAGTCGAGTGAAACCTAGCACATCAGTTGCGGCATTTCTTATGGCAATGTTTCCACTGGTCCTCCGCACTTACTGATACTACAGTTGAACTTTGGGAGATGTCTTGGGAAACGCGGTCAGTAAATGCTCTGGCAGTACTTTGAAATTTGATCTCTGTAGTATTTCCTACCACTAAATGGGCTGTATATTCGAGGAGTATCTTTCATTGACTCCAAAACGACCAATTTGATGTTATTCTGATCAGGTCACGGTCTGTTCCATTGTCTTATGTTAAGTTGTTGCAACCTTGTATTGAAGACTACCATATTTCGTTCTACTGCAAATTTGACGAGCCTGAAACCGTTTGCGGAAGTGGCTTCGAACAGGCTCTCCGGCAGTCTTACCAAAAATTATTTTTTTCCATTTTGGCGTTAAAATCTCCAAAGGCTATCACCTCCAAATGTTTGATTTTCCTATGTGGAATAACCTGTAGCATGAAGTTGTGAAAAAATCCCAAACATTTCGAAGCTCTAACAAGAAAAATGTTGGCCTCTTTAATAGAAAATTTTATTCTGAACAGTAAAGGTCTTAACATTTCTCTTGCTTGCCATTAATAAAAATGTACGGCCACTATGTCATCTGAAATCTTCTTAGCATACATATTTCTCAAGTGGGCTGACAAGATATCTTCTTTTTGCGGTATCCTGTTGCCCAGATTTTGAAATTTTGAGTATATCTACGTAGATAGGTACTCGTGTACCATCAATAGTTTAATTCGGTCTGATATGAACGGACCTATACTCATTCTTTAAAGGTTCTTCAGCGAAATTAATAAAGTTCAAAAACAGCGTATACATAACATTTTGTCCCGCACACGGTTCTGTTGCTGGTGTTACTGCTGCTGGTGTTACTTTGAAAATAGGTTCGCACGTCAACTCTTCTATATTACTGTGACTAAAAATAATTAAACGAGGAAAGCTGCACTTTCCAATATTTTATAACGATTTAAGTTATTGCGTATTTCAGTTGAATAGTTACTGAAATACGCAATAACTTAAAGCTTTCTATTCCAATTCCAAAATATTTACTCATAAACACTTGAACTCGATTCACTGGCCTAATAGTCCTAGCCTAGCTTTTCGCAGTCATTCTTGCATTCTAGTGGAATTGTCTTACAGTTAATTTCCATTTCCGAACGGCGTAATTAAGAAGCTTTTCCTTGACAATTACACTCTCGAATGTTTGTCAGACGCTAGCGAGCATTGGTACTGTGACAAAAACTTTTTGGTGTTTCTAAGACTCGAACCTGAGTGTCCACTGACCCATGCCAACTCTGTCTTATGTAGAATTTCTTCACTCGAATTTCTTTGTATAACGAAAATCACATTCACTTTGTTACCGGATACACCATTTCAAGGAAATAGGATGAGCTACACACTATATTTCCTTACCTCAGTGTTATCTAGTTTTTCAAGGCTAGAAGAACTTCTTTAAAAACAAAGAGAAAACAAGTTGATCAATGATTCAAATTTAATTTCTCTTCCACATCATTAAAGGTAGTTTTAGTAACCTACATACTATCACAGGAATCGTAAAATTCGTACCTGACGCTTCGTAAACTTTAACACCTTTTTATGACTTCACTGATTTTCAAAAAGAACATAATTAAATTTAACTTAAATTTTATGTGTTTTACCTTTCGAAACGCTGCTAAAACAATAAAACTCCCGTTGTGTTTGTAATTGATTGCCAATTATTATTTAATTGGTTTCTGATAAAACTGATACACAATGACAGTTGTCAAAGTTAATTAAATGGCGTCAACAAAAACGACAAGTGTGCCGTGCAGAGGTATACACAAGAAGTGACATTTACTAACGTTAAACTGTTTTCAGTCTTTAATGCTAACATTTTATACACATAAATATTTGTAGACTTTTAGTTTTGCTGAAGGCTGATTATTTAATTCACCAAGATTATCTTTAGCTTTTCCTGCCAGTGAATTGAAAATTCAAGACAAGATGTTCCCAATACTTGCGAATTCAAGATACTCTTTTTGAAGTTATGCAATTCCACAGTAACTTTGAGGTTAGAATTGTATGCACTCGACATTATATGACCGAAATTCATACATTATGATTCTATCAAGGTTTTATGTTCCCTTTGACGACTAGCCGGACTAGATTAGGTTAGGTAGATAGGTGTCTTGTGGCAAATAGAGTCACTGGTCACTTAGACCAACAGTTCGAGTCCATTGTGCTCAGTCATTTAATCCCCGAAACGCTGTAAAAGTCCGCTGTTAGAACCACCCAGATAGCGATATAAAACTCAAGAGGTCCGTAAGCTCTACATTACCTAAGTCCTCCAATTCCGAGAAAAAGTAACTTCCGAGGGTTCTCATTCTTATAATGGATAGGGCAGGACAATTACACAGCAGGTGATGAACTGATTCAATTTCTTCTTCGTCCCTGCAACTTTTACAATAGTTGTTATGCAGCACACCGCGTTACTCCACGTGAACGCCAATGGCAGAATGACCAGTAAAAAACGACCGGTGCGTTATAACGACGAAGTTTCACCTGAGAAGCTGATCTCTTCTTCCTGAAGGCCGGCCATAGCGCCGTGGCCGTTGCGCATGTTTCTAGATGAACCCACCGCCTTTTTGGTCGACCGGTGGTTTCATCTTCTATTTTCTTCCATGGGGAACTGATTGGGGTTACTACAAAAGGGAGGCTCCGCGATAAGTGCAGCGCCGACCCTTTCCTAGCAAGCTCATCAGCCCTTTTATTTCCTTCGATATCCATATGCCTTGGTACCCAGCATAGTGTCAACGCATTGGCTCCGGGATATCTAATTTTAGAGTAATTTGCGGGTCCTCAAAAGACTTGATCTAATTACAGTCCAGAGCCTTAACAACTGCCTGGCTGTCTATATAGACAATGATCGTTTTGCCAACGATATTGCTCTCGAGTATAATTTCCGCAGTGTGTATGATGGCTGTAATTTCGGCCTGAGAGACGCTGCAATCGTCACTGATTCTAAAGGAGTTGTTTATTCCTAGCATCTCACACTAAACTCCGGCTCTTGTGCCAAAGTCCATCTTAGAACCGTCGCTATAGAACGTCAGTTCCTTTTGTTCATGGTTCTTCGGTTCCTCCAGTATGTTCTGTTAGGAATTCTTATAGTGAATCTCCTTTCAAATGCTAGCGTAGGGGTCATGTAATCAGTTTCCGTCGACCTACTGGTAGTCCCCCATCGAGATAAAATGGAGGCATGGTCGTAAAGGCACGATGACCACAATCGGCCGTCTTTCAGTCTTACAGCGGTATTAGCCGCCAAACTGCTAAAGTATATATCAAGCAGAATGAAACTGAGCATGGTTTCCATTTCCGCTGTTGGTGTTGTTCTTATTGATCCCATGACTCACTATACACGCTGCCCTCTGGATTTTGTTGAGGTTTGAAAGCTGGTATTGCTTCCCAAGAACCATCCACTGTTCTAGTGAGAATGGGTCTTACGACCGCTGTGTAAGTCCAGTACACCACAGCTGGTTTGAAGCCCCACGAATTGCTGAATACCCTTGTATCGAGCTGAACTTAAGTTACTTAATCCAATTCAACCGATATTTGGAGGTCTGAAGACTAGCCAGACTAAGTCTATTGGATACAGATTCATTACCCAACAGCCGAAATCATTGTCTTTGGTGACTCTCACAACTCTAATACAATATTCCAATAAGACTGATGAAACAGAGAGACAAGCTGAAGCCCTTACCATTAGCTACAATCTCGCCGATCTTTTCAATAAGCGCTCACTGTTTCAAGACAATCCAGATAATTATTGAAATACTCTAGATTTCTTTCTCTCAACAGAGACTGGCAGCTTCACCATTAAAGTGTCTTCAACTTTACGAAATTAGCGATCATGCATTCCTGCATTGTGGATCATGATAGAATAACAGGATCGCCATAGCCCGTTTTTGAATTGCAATTATCTAACTGGAAATTCTTTTCATTGACTAACACTTATTTCAGGAACACTGATGTCAACTTCTGTGCCGAAGCTGTCACTAAGGAATTCTTTTTGGAAGGGAACTGTACATTCGCAAACTTAATCAACGATTGCTGCCAGTGTAAGAGCCTATAAACAATGGCCTTTCTCTTAAACAGAACGAAGAAAATCTAGCTTCGTGAGTCTCTAAAACACGTGTAATGTAACAGTCGATTCCGCGAAGATCAACTACAAATAGAGAGTCACTAGATTTCTGTTCCATGACAAAAGTAATGAGTAACAACTTCAGTCACACCACCTTTAGTGAAAAAGGACGGGTCAATAGCCAGAACACACGAAGGGAAAGCTGATCTTTTTACTATTATGCTCTTAGGCAATTTGAAACTATATCCGGCACAATCTGAGCCACCAACTATACTGCAAGTGCAGTCATCGACACCAGTTATAAAGTTTCGCCCTCATATAATCGGGGCATCCTTAAGCATCTGGATTGCAAAAAGATGACTAGACCTAATGGAATACCAGCCACTGTCCTTAAAAACTGTCCATCAGAACTAACATCAATCCTATGTAGACTTTTGCTATGCCTTTTCAAAGAAGACGTTTCCTTCATGCAGGAGAACTACCCGGATTCAACCGATTCCCAAAAAAGAAATAGATTCCCATAGCGTCGCTATCCATACTAAGCTGGAATAATGAAATATCTGGAAGGACATGGACTAATAAGCGACTGCCAGTACAATTTCGCAACCGCCGACCATTCAACTGGAGACCTACAACTTTGCTGTAAATGCTGGAGTAGCCCAAGGATCTATACAAGAACGTACAAGGGTCAACAAAGAACAAGATCTTTAGTTTTCCAATCTAATTAAATCTAGCTTGTGGAATGCAAATACTACCAAACCAAGTCATTAAGTGAAAACCTTCAGAAAATCTTGCAGTGAAGAAAAGCAAACTTATTGGACTTCAATGCGAAGAAAAGCAAATTCACCGCATTTTCCAGAAAGAATACTTCCACTGTACCACAGATTCAAATGGACAACCAAACTATCCACCCGAAGGAAACCATACATCTTCTTGGCCTGATAGTCATCCATGAAGCTGAGCTACCTATTTAGAGAAAAGAGATACTTCAGATCCTTCTTTTGTACAAAACAGAAGTTAGACTGGGGTTTGAGTATTGTTCTCACATTTGGAGTTCAGCCCCAGAACATTATCTTTTTCTGCTCCACAACATACAGAGAGAAGCAGTTCGCTTCATAGAAGATCCTAACATCTAATTTCCAACTCATCAAAGACTGGTGGCAGGTCTACTACCAACTATACTACCATGGCAGATGTTTCGAAGAACTCAATAGAATGAGGCATTTGAGCAGCTATGGTAATTGCTCGAATGTCTATTTATTAAAATTCTATTTGTTACAGAACTAGTATACTTGCAAATTCACTCCCAAAAGTCTTATTTCCAGAAGCAGAATCGTCAGTATCTACCAGAATATCCGAACGCTGTCCCCTCGTTAAATTCCTTAATGGTGCAGTTACTGATTCTTCTAATCAGTTTTGAGTCAGTAAGATTGCAAATACGTGCATTCTCACACGTATACGAGCAGCAGTAATACTTATCTGATCGGCGCGATGATATTCAATTAATTCGACTTCATCAATTAATTCGATGTCCATCTAGTTAAAGCATAATTCCACACAGCTTTGTCAGTTGTGATTAATTAAACTGCTAATTCAGAATTAAAATTCCTAAAATAGCACTCACTCACCTTGAAGTCATCCCTTTCACGTTAATTGCATGAAATACATAGAACAGGAATAAAAAGAAAACATATTTATCCATTCGCCCCTACACTCTGGAACAGCTGCTGACACCTGAAAGGATTAATAGTAACCCACCGCCAAGACAAACTCAATTAGCCCGAGTGTTGTAATCTATGATCAACGACGCGGGCTAATTGTGTTGTCCTGTGACCGTAGGGCGCCTTCGCACCGGTTGTCGTTGGCTGCATCTGTCAGATAAAATCAAAACAACTCGCATTGTAGCACAATTAATGACGACATTATTAGCTACAGTAGCCGACGCGAGATCTGCACGCCCCAACAACAAAACAACCACCAGTGGAGCAAGATTTAGTCGCGTCTAAGTAAGGTAACCTGACACTTTCTGTGTCTCCTGGACTACGGATAAGTCCTCGATATAAATCTCTTAAAATGTCCAAAGTGCAAATTTACAACATGTCGGGTTGGTGATAAATAATTGATGTTTAGAACGCAAGTCGAGCGCTGTACCTTAACATATGAGTGTCACAGATGGAACTATAAATAATAAGATTGTTTCTTTTGTGACAATTGGTGGAGGAAAGCGTTCTTTATGAATTAAAACAAAAGCAACAAGAGCAGCAACTTAGTCAGAAGGTTCAAGGTTATGAATATTCTTATCACCGGTGTACGCGGCATTATGGTACTGGTTTTTGTTTAAGTTTGTTGTTTTAAAAATAGAGACCCTGTTTGAGTAAGCTGATTCTAGTCAGCTTAAGGTGGAAGACGTGCTTTGGAATAATGTTTAAAAGTTGAGTTCAAGGACGTGTTGGTATTTTTTTTAAAAGAAAAATAATGTTAAGCTCTCTTGTGGAGGCTAAGCGAACATGCTCTACATACTTCCAATTTTTTAGAGATTTTTCAGTTTAGAATATTCATCAGAGGAAATTTTGAGCTGCTTAACTCAACCGTTTAATGAAATTTAGGAATTTTAAAACAGCGGTAATTATTCCAGTTTTCAAAAATAGAGACCCCAGCAGAGCAGAAAACTACAGAGGCATCTCGCTTTTGAATATGGCTGGGGAAATTTCAATTCTGCGCAACGTATTAATTGAATACCAAGCAAAATATCATCGAGAATATTCAACCGTAGACCATATATTTACGCTCCATACAATCGTCGATATTTGTAAGGCTCAAAGTAGAAAAGTTTATCCTTTCTTAGAGGATTTTAATACTGCCTTTGACTCAATAGAAGTTTGCTCTTTTACAGGCTATCATCGGAAGGAACCTCATGTTAACAACTTTGCCATCGTAAGCAAAGTGTCATCAGTTTAGAATGGAATTGAGATGTCCACAGATGCCAACGATGTACACTTAACACACTTCTGTTTGTACTATATCTAGACGATAAAGTGAACTATTTAAAGATGATATCATGCTTCTCACGGATTCCACCAACAAACTACAGATGATGATGAACTTGGCCAAATCACAAGGAAGATGTGCAACCAACGAGATATGGAGATTCACAGGAGAAGCAGCAGATGTGGTCAAGACTTACAAGTATTGCTGGCACCGAAAAACTGTTTAGACCATCACCAGTCACATAAGTTTATTGAAGTAAAGAAGGCAATAAACATAACATCTAACAAAAATATTAGTCTTAATCGTACTTCGAAATTTAAAATATTCAAGGCAACCTCACCACAATCAATTTTATTCTCTGCCTGCCTTTATCAACACCAACGTATACGCTTCACATAGAAACGAGACTACCTTTGATATTACTCACAAGTCTAAAGACTTTCGTATCATGAGAAAATAAATCGAAGAAAGGAGATGGATTGCCGGGAGTATTATCATTACACTGGGCGTCAAAGAAGCCTTAAATACCGCAAACTGGAAAAAACATTCTGTGAGCACTAAGCGCCAAACGGCTACCTGCAGAAGATTATGACGGACTATTTCAAAAATACAAATATAACACCGACAATGGAATGAGGCAGTACAACGTCATACGTGGTGTTCCCCAGGGTTCCGTACTTGGTCCGCTACTGTGAAACCTGACGTATGATAACATTCTTAGATTGAAAACCCGGAGATTATCAAGGATAATTGGTTTCATTTACAACATTGTAATCGTTATGGTAGCTAAACTCCTGGAGGAGGTAGAGCATAACTGCAACGGAACTATCATGATAGTTCTAGACTGGCTGACATGCATGAGTCTACAACTTGCAGAGGAGAAAACAGAAGTAGTGCTCATCAGCAGCAGGAGATTGATGGAGGCCATAACAGTACCCATTAACGATTACGCAGTGCTCTCCAAGTCGAAGTTAAGGTACCTTGGCATTATTATAGATGCAACACCTGCAGCATGCAGCTGACGAGGCCGCAGAAGCTAGCACTGTACAACAACCAAAATATGATAGAAGGCTTAAAAAGAGTTTCGGTGTCGATAATGGTCCACAATGCCATAAAGACGAAATTTTACTAAAGGAAGGCGGAGGTATCATACAGAATTAATGCGTAGAGGGTACGAGTATGTACCGCCTTCTGAACAACATCCTACCACACGGTGTGTGTAGTGGCTGCCATGGTGTGAATAAATCTTCTTGTAAAAGAAGTGTAAAAGAAGTACCTCACCAGCAGAACAAGGACAAGACATACGAGTAGCAACACCCAGTTATAATCAAAGTTAACAAGTCT
Source organism: Pocota personata (assembly GCA_963082735.1). Lineage (NCBI taxonomy): Eukaryota > Metazoa > Arthropoda > Insecta > Diptera > Syrphidae > Pocota > Pocota personata. Next base: position 191,398,471 of record OY720430.1, read on the forward strand.
GAAAGAATAGCCTCCGACAAAGACAGCTGGATTCACAGAGTGATCCCCAACATGGACTCATGGATCAGCTGAATGGTGAGCTGAATTTCTATCTGACTCAAATGCTTACCGGCAATGGCTGCTTTAGGGCTTATCTCCAGAATCACGGTGACAACCCCTATTGCCCAGCCTGCACGGAAGCAGTCGAAATTGCGGAACACGTCATGTTTCATTGCCCGCGGTATGATGATGAACAGCATCTACTATTGGATGAATTGGGTGAGGATTTAACCCCAGACAACATTACCAGACAAATGATGAGTAGAAACAATGGCAGCGGCGCAGTTAACATGACTGTGGCAACCATTATGAAGAGGCAGCGTCGAGAGGAGCAACAACGAAATGTAGTGTGAGCCGAACAATCAAGGCTGGAGCCCTCCTCGCGGCAGAAAGTGGGAGATGGATTTAGTGAATGGAAATCCCACACTGTTGGTGAGTTTGAAATATTGTTGACAGTTTCGTTTTTGAAAGATACCCACCTTCCAATGCAAAAAAAAGAAAAGAACAAAGCAACCCTTAAACTATATTTCGACTAAATTCTGACCATGGAGGAAACTTGGATACCCAAGAAGGAAGCCCTTTGTGCAGGAGGACGAAACTTATCTTTTTTTGAAAAGTGGAAGGACTTTACTCAACAGTCAATCACGATTTAAAGAAAAATAAATATTTTAAGGAATTTTGTGAAACAAATATATATCAAATTAAGACTGGAGCTATTATCCTATCGTTGTCCCTCATAGACTAAATCTACAAATAATCTGTAGTTTGTGCAACATGTAATGCCAATTAGTTATGGTCTCGATGAAGGGAAAATTCCTATTTCGCACCTCCGCGTGATACAGGACAGCCAACATCCTTGACGACAAAGCGAAAGGGGGACCGAGCGGCTGCCGGAATAATTATGGCTGATAAGCGTTCAACGGCAGCAACTAGTGGCGTCTATTTCCCATTTTGGACGGCTACAAAAGCCGTCTGCTTTCCCACAGTAGGCGGCCTCAATCAATATGTCTTCTAGCATCCAAAGGGTCGAGCATATTTATATGTCTGTCGAATCTAAGCTTATGGGGTTATTAATCATTTCTTCGGAAACACCAACAGCGGAACGAGAAATGTTATTACATGATGGCAACAAATGGAACTGGGTCCGCATGAGGTAACTATGTCATGGAGAATCCTCCTACTGCCTTGGCTGTAGTAAACCGCATATAGGGTTTGAGGGTGTGGCATCTTGTTACTAGCGTCAACCGAGGTTCCACAATAAATGAATCGACGACAGATTTAAAAAATCTTTCTGGTTCTGCGGATGCAACTTTTGGATACATACGAAAATAGGAGTATGAAACGTTCGATCCCTGTAAGGTGAGGGGAAATACGAGCAAGTAGAGCATAAAAAACTCCGCCTTAAGAAACCAAGAAGAGCTGAGTACAGATCAGACATAGGACAAACGAGAATGTTGCCTTCCGGTGAGGATGAAATGGCGGGTGACCAAAGATTAAATGGTGTGGGTATTATAACAAACGAAGAAGCAAGGCGCAGTCTCATTTCCTGGGCACCAATTTCTGCGAGACTAATGTCTGGAAGGTTTTTTCGAAAATTCGCAGCATCACCATGAAACGACCGAAGAAAAGAAAATCCTTTTCTATACTCATCTCAGCTCGGTGTATAGCAGCGCACCGAGAGCCGATATCATAATCGTCATGGGTAGCCTCAAAGCCCTAGTCGGATCAGACATCGCGGACCTGGAACGCGTGATGGGAAAACATGTCTTGGGATCACGAAATGACAATGGTAATTTGCTTGTCAACTTTTGTAATGCATATCGGCTTGTGTTTGGTGGAACCTTATTTCCACATAACACCTGTCATAGAATTACCGGAGTGTCTCCTACTAAATTGACCACTTCGTGGTGCAACAGTGATGGAGGGAATCACTATGTAATGTTCGTAATGAAAGAAACGCGGACATAGGAAGTGATCATCACTTGCTACTTACAAGCCTTAAGTTATGAACGGGAGCTATGCAGTGGCACTTAGAGGATGCAGTTAGAATGACCTAATTCACCACGAATGCTCTTAATGACCCCAACATCGTGATTTTATTACCACCCCCAACGATCGTTCCTAAACGAAATTGGAGATCCATCCATTGAGGAGATGTGGGGTGAAATACTCATAAACAAAGTATTTATGGAAGCGGGATCCTAAATTGTGCCCAGGCAATTTAGAGCTAGAGAAGACAAAATCGCGCATCGTAGATCGTTGAAAAAATAAACGCCAAGACAGACGCTCAATGCAAGATGGAAATACGAAACGAATATTGGATAATTCATAGGACACTTCATCACTGCGTGAGACGTGACAGGAGGACGAGGTTGTACGGTCCTGCGGAAAATTCGGAAAACGCTGCAAGAAGGGGATAATCAGAGAAAAAAAGCAGTACCAACCATCCTGTACTGGATGTGGGTCCAGTTGGTATCAATTGAAGATCACCTACGCATATGGAAAGAACATTTGTGTGCCCTGCATAATGACGTTTCCGGTGAGCAGAGTGCAGCAATGAACATCCAGTTGCTCGACATGAGCAGATCTTACAGGGCAGAAACCAAAACTGCGATCAATCTCCTCAAAGCCAACAAGCAGCTGGACTTGATGGCATATCAACAAAGTTCCTGAAAGCAGATCCTGCCACAACTGCTAGTATTCTACTTCCGTTACATGCCATTTAAGAAAATGAAACCTATCCCAGCGACTGGAAGGACGATGATATTGTTAAGATACTAAAAAAGTCAAAAGAACTGCAATAACTGGTATGGTATTACCTTTTTGTCCGCTTTTCTGAAACTAATGGCAACTAGCATTCTCGAGAGGATAAAGATTAGAATCGAGACTACACTCAAAAGGCATCAAGATCGTGCATCGACCACATCAACACCTTGCGTATCATTCTCGAGCAATCAGCAAAGTTTGCGTCATCGCTTTACCTGATGTTCGTGGATTTCGAGAAGTCCTTTGACCGGGTAAATAGCGAATACATATGGAGATCTCTTCTTAAGAGAGGAATCCCCCAAAAATAGTTTCTACTAGGGAGACCTATATACAATAGCTCAAGGTGTTTCATTCTGCACAATGGACAGCTCTTCGACTCTTTAGAAATGCAACAGGGAGTAGTACAAGAGAATATTTTGTCGCCAAACCTCTTTTTGTATCATCTAATGGAGGAATGGACCTAGACATTAAAAGCAGAATAAATAGAGCTCACACTGTCCTCGGTATCCTGTCTCCAGTTTGGAAATCCAGTCAAATCTTCAACCGCACTGAGTTGAGACTCCATGCTATTGTATGCCTGTGAAACCTGGAAAGTCTCGGCAAACATCATGAAAAAGTTACAGGCTTTCGTTAATCGCTGTCTGCGATACATCCTAAAGATTAGCTGGTCGCAAATTATATCCAACCAGAAAAATAGGTCAGAAGCTGTTGGATATCGAGATATAATTGATCACACACTATGGAAGCCAAATAACAACATCGCGAAGCAGTCCTTCGAATGGAATACTCGGGGTGCATGGCGGGTAGGAAGACCAAGAACAATGTAGAGATCAACAGTCTTGGCAGAAGCAGCGACCCAGAGGAAAACTTGACCGCAGCTGAAATATCTAGCTGCAGACCGAGAAAGATGGAAGAAACTTGTTGCTGCCCTATTCCTGAGTGATCCAGTGGAGTTTTTCTAAACCCAACAAAAAAAAATTCATTGTATACGGACATGGATCTATTCAATTGGAGGATGAATACCAATCCTCTGTGCTGGAGAAATTTTTATCCACCTTAGAGCACCTACTTGTTGAGGCAACTTTGCTCACTATTTCAACAAATCCTGATAAATTTATCGTCGCAACTTATGATCGCAACCCAAACTAAAATGTTCACTAAAGTCCAAAGAGTAATAAATTGTATCTATTCACCGATCCATCTGGCGAAATATTTTCAATGAGTCGCAAACAAAAGCTGCGTTGTGCAGTAACAGTGAAAGTAAAAGTAAAGCAATGGATCATTTAGCATTGATGATTACTAAAATTCTAAACAAAAGCGCTATGTCTTCACGAGATTAATACCATGCAAGCTAAAAACCATCAATCGCCCTTTTACCTTCATGGCAGGGAGCTTGCCCAGTTGCTAAACTATTGTCACATCTTGTCTTGAACTACCAAACTGGTTACAGCCATTGCTCTTTTAGCTGAGTCAATGGAACAGCAATGGGGATTATACAAATTAGTGTTTCCTACTTAAATCAAGTCGATGATTAATCCCCCCGTTCTATTCATTCCGTGACTTTGCATTGACTACGCCAACCAGACCTTGCCATTCCTAACCCAATTCTTACCACTTGACAATTTGGTATTTCCGAATGAAACCAATGAAATCCAATTACAATGCATTGATTCATTCACGCGGGACTCAATCACAATTGAAAAACCAAACGACATCGGTCTAAAGTTATTCACCTTTTTGGCCAGCTTGACCTTATAGTTCAGATTGCAATTATTACGACACCATTTCATGTCACCTGGCAACCAGAAAATGATGTTAATACTGTCGATACCTACCACCAACGTCAGACTTATTGAAGAGACTCCACAACTAGTTTTTCGCTGTAAAAGCCCTCGCGGAAATGATTCAAAGAGGTTTGGGCACTCCAGGCTTACCACTAGATAGATGACTAATCGCGGTACAAGGAATCTGGATAAAGTATCTTAAATGGCACGTCCATCACAGTCGTATTGACAGCGATGGTGAAACTATTTTCGACTCTGCATCGTGGGTGACATTGCAGTTCAATTGAATGGGAAGGCTTGGCCTTCTGACATTTTATAGCCAACTACCTCAAGTTTCACGAATTAACTTTTATGTTGCATATTGGTTACGGAGCTGTAATCACGCACAATCGAATCGAACAAAACACTGACTCTTGTGACGTAAGAAGTTTTTCAGATTGCAAGGTCAACAGCGTTGGGCTGCTTCCGAAGTTCAACGATTTTTTGAGTTATTTCGCGGAAATGCCCGCGGTGGGAGTAAATATTTTTTTGTGTCATTATTCGTGTTAATTGCGGTAGTTGGCTAATAGTCCACGCCAGTGTATCTTGTTATGGTTTTGATTAAGTTAATTCAGCTTAACTCAGTGGCTGGCAGAAAAATTGCAATGATCGTCGGGTCGGGAATGTTGCTTAACCTTCAGCAGCAGTCCGATGCGGAAGAGAGCGATAACAAGTTCGTGGTGAATTAAAGTAAATATGCTTTTAAATTTAAATGGAATGAGGTTCTGACTTTTGAGTCTATTCTTTGAGAATCTTTTTTTGTTGTTTTCATGGTATGGTATCAATTGGGTCCACTTGTTTGGGAAACTAGCCAATTTGAGAACATAATGATTAATGATTGGGAAGGAGTTTATTGTAAATTGGTTGTTGGAACACGAGCTGGGGTGATAAAATGATGCAAGCCTTATAGTTTTACAAGATTTCTGAAAAGGTTAATTGGCATTGGCGGTGATAACATATATTCTCATCTTTTGGACCCTTGATGCTATTCTTTTACAAAGATTGATTAAGGTTATAAGGCGATGTCCATGGTAGGATGATGCGATCAGTTTTACATAAGTTGAATACGCCTTTAATGGTTTTCCTGATCACAGAAAGAGTTAATCATTTCGAAGTTGGGAATTCACATCCCTGCCATATGACATTTGTCAAATCCATCTGTCATCCATAGTGACAACTAGTTAGTTCTCATTTTGCCATTTTGCGTTGGATCATTCTACCATCGCTCAACGCAATCAAATTTTCGCATCTTACTACAATATAACAGTTCTGTAATATCTGTGTATCGCGAAGTAAGGACAGATTATAGTCGTCATAATCGCCCAATAGTGGATTGAGTGCTAGAAAATCAACAAATTGACGCACCACTGTTGCTGTGAATTCTCTGCCCTATGGTCAAATGATAACAAACTCTTTACGGCTTGAGATTGAAAACATTGATGTTAGCGACATGTGGTTCCAACAGAACGAGGCTACGTGACACACAACAAATTTGGCTCTATAGCTCGAAAAGTTTCCCGAGATTTGGCGACATCTATTGGCCACCAAGATCGTTGATCTGACCCCGTTGGATTTCTTTTTCTGGGGCTATGCTATGATGAAACTTTGGAGCCTTTAAAAACCATCATCTATAACTTCACTGATTTTGGCATCAATACATCTAGAAATATGCCAAAAAGTAATCGAAAATTACCTCACGAGAATCAAAGTTTACAAAAACTCTCGTGGCGGCCATTTAACCGATGTTGTATTCCATAGCATAGTCCAAAATTTAAAACAGTAAACAAATGTCATTGAAATATTTAATACTTCTTATTTTATTTAAATTAAAAATCCTAAAGCACAAAATGAATAAAGGGTGCTGTAAAGGCATTTAAAATAATGAGAATACCGAGGGTTCGACAACCGTTCGAATGGTCCCAATCTTCCCCTAATATAGGGTATTTTTCTTAGAGGGCTTTAAAGTAAAATAAAATACATAAAAATTATGGTAATGGCCATCATATTAGCTTTATTGGAAAGATAATTTTATGCCATTAGTGTCTAAATATTATTTCGGTCATGCAGGTGCCATGGTTGACTCCAATAAAGCGTGATCTGGAAGTCCAATTTTCGACTTCTTTTTCGAGCAACTGGGGGCGTATATCAGCAATAACGAGGCGAATGTTGACTTCTGTGGTGTATCGGCGTAGACTAGTGACTTTACATATTGCCACAGAAAATAATTAAAGGTGTTAAATCACACAATTTTGGAGGCCAATACACAGGTCCATTACGGGAAATTATGTGGTCATCAAATGTTTCCTTCAATTGTGGCACGTGGTATGTTGCGCCGCCGTCTTGTTGTGAAAAAATTAGTAATCTTGTCTATAACGCTACTGACTCTAACATTCTGGCCGGCATCACTTTTAAAGAAATATGGACCAATGGTTTCACCAGCCCACAAAACATCCCAAACAGTGACTTTTGAAGATATAACGGAGTATTAATTATTGAGGGTGGCCGTGGTGTAGTGGTAACATCAACGCTTGTCACGCTGTTGGAATAAATAAAAAAGTCGATTAATTGCGAAAGCTAAGTCAACTCTACTGCGTAGGCATAACACTGGCAGTAGAGTGGTCATATGGCTGAAAATGCAACTTGACCGTGATGATGACATCAGGAGGACGGAAAAAATACTGTGAATCATGAGCAACGACAAAAAAGCAAAACAAACAAGCTCCCAGTTATCTGGACGCTACCCTTGGAGTTTACAGAAACTTAATACCATCTAAGTTTCAAATCACTACACTAAATCTTTCTTTCTCTCTCTCTTCTTCACAAGACACCCGTGTCCTGTAATAGTACCTATATAAGAGTATTCATATCCTCTTTGGCGCGCAAATTGTAGAAAAAAAAAAATAATAATGGCTCGTAGATTTTCTTCACCCAAAATGCAACAATTTCGCTGAATAAAATTTTACGAACTGGATCTTGTAAGCTCATAAACCAAGATCTTTCCGAAAAATCTTCCATAAAGTGGATGGCTGTTCTGGCGTTATGGCCCCGATCTATAGAATCCGTCGATCCGTTGTTGCGTCATTTTTAACTAACAACTAGATAGAATACAACACAATCTTATGGAAGGTGGCCCATAACCAACGGACATATGAACTTCAACAAAGTAGGTTTACTTTCTACTTTTTTAGTCTGCTGATCCGTTGGCAGTTCACACATTCACGAATTGAAGTTCACGCATTCACAACTTGAGAGTAAACACATTCGTTGGTGGAAGCATTGAGAGAATGTAGAGAAACTGTCATAGTCGTTGAAAACTGGACAGCAACAAAATATCATCAGCTGTCATCTGTCAACGAAGGTATGCGACGGATTTTATGGGACTGTTCTTTCCGGGAATATATAAACGTTAAAGTCAAACTTCAACCGAAAGACGTCGACGGATTCTATTAGTCAGCGCCTTTAGTCTATTCATGTTGAAATGTCAAACCAAACTGAGCACAAATCAGCTGTCAGCTGTCAAACGGGCTGTCGCTGGAAAAAGGATTGCTAATTCGAAAAACAAACCTCTAAAAAAATACAATTTATATTTCTTTATCGACAGTTGGCATGTAGGCGACAAGTGACACGTAATAATAACCAAAGGACTAATTAACGTGCGACAAAATAATCCAACTGCAAAATAATCCCCGGAAAAAATAATGATAATAAGGATTTCCAAAATGTCTTACACTTCCTCAAAAAAAATCTGAAACGAAAATAAATTGCAGCCAGAATAGCGAGCTGAAAATTAAATACTGGAGCTTAAAGTCTCCGTCGGGAACGAAGCCAAATATGAGCGCCGACCAGTACTTCCAGGTGATTAAAATATATTCCACTTCATTTTTAATGTTCTGTGCCACAATAGTATCAGAATGGTATAAAACGGGAATGGATTCAACACGGTGTTAGACCTAGAAAGCTAAAACACAAAAATGGTATTCGAACCGAAAATAATTAAGAAGAAATATTGTGAAAAATATTTTTCACACAAAATTTCCACTCCAACATGCGCCATATCAAATTAAAGGCAGACTTTATAGAAATTCTAAAATGTGAAACATATTTGTTGAGCGAAAAATCACAAAAACCAGGGCAAAAGCGGTGTTCCCCAAAGTCTGTTCAGATATTCTTGTAGGCGGCCAATAAATATGATTCAAATATTTTTATCCCTCCTCCATATCTTACACCCACTCCTTCAAATGCTGACAACTTGTTAACGAAACTAGTACATAAATGAATATTGGGACATACAAATAACGTCTCCAAATCGTTGGAGACGTTTTCGAGAAAATTGCATTTTTCTAAAATTGGTCCAAGTAAAGTTCCGTTAATTTTGATGCGGAATGAAAATTCCGCTTTCACCTTTATGCATTAGCCCACAGACCCCAGATATTGAGTTTGAAGAAAATCCGTCCAACCGTTTTAGCTGTAGTCTGAGATACAGACAGACGGACAGAGTGGCAAGACATACTTTTACGAGTTTCTCTACAATAGTACTCGCAACACCGCATCTTCAAGAAAGGAGACCCTCTGAGTTGCGCCAACTAAAGAGGTATTAGTCTGCTCAATATCGCTTATAAGATACTACATATCTGTCATATTATGCGGAAGATTTAAATCGTTTGTCAACAATCTGATTAGTCAGTGTGGTTTTAGGCCAGCAAAGTCTACGATAGATCAGATATTCACATTCCGGCAGATTTTGGAAAAAAAACCCATTAACCACCACCACCTTTTCATCGATTTTAAAGTCGCTTATGATACCGTCTATAAAGACGAGCTATACAAAGCTATATCTGGTTTGGCATCCCTGGAAAACTCGTCCGTCTGTACAGGATAATGATGGAGACTGCACGCTGACCCATTAAAATCGGTAATATCATCACTGAGGCTTTTGATGTCAGAAAAGGGCTACGACAAGGTGACGTGCTGTCATGTGATTTATTCGACGACCTTTCAAAAGTCTGTACAGCTACTCGCTAACGCCGATAACATTGACATAATTGGAAGCATGCAGCTGGCTGTCAGTGGTGCTCTCGTGAGTATTGAAACAGAAGTGGCGAAAATTGGTTCAGCGATTAACGAGGTCAAAAAAGGAAAAACAACATTGACGACTTGGACAGAACGTCACAATAGACAGGTACAATTTTGAGGTACGATTAGTTAAGGTCTTTGTCTACCTAGGCCCCGCTGTAAATTCAAACAATGGCACCAGCGCAGGGATCAAGTGAAGAATCACTCTTTCCAACCGCTGTTTCTTTGGACTAAGAAGACAATTGTGTAGCAAAGCCTTCTCACGGACAACTTAGGTGACTCTACATAAGACCCTTATCATACGACATGAATGAAAACACCCTTGACTCTTTTGAAAGACAAATTTTTCGAGTGATTTTTTATCTCGTTTGTATCGACGGGGACAATGGTCCAGTATGAAAGTCTTCACCTAAGGTGGTGCACACAAGTTGAAAGGGACCTCAACCAATTTCGTGTTCAAAACTGGAGGCAGCTGGCACAAGATTGGCCCAGGTCTACTCTGTAATAGTAATAGCAAATTTGATGAAAATTTTCACGAAAACAGTGCTGCCCTATGAGACATTTATCTGAAATTTACAAATACGATCATAGATACTCATTTCCCCCGGATTTTTTTTTTTTTATAATTTACACGTGTTAAAAGGGATATGAATACCCTTATACTAATTTTCAGAACACGTGCATTTTTGTGGAAATGAAGAGGCAGAGAGAAAGACAGAGTGGTGTGGTTTGAAACTCAGGTGGTATTAAGTTTTCTGTAAACTCCAAGGGTGGCTGTCCAGATAACTGGGGAGTATTTTGTTTTGTTTTCCCTATTATTGTCGTTGCTTATGATTCACAGTATTTTTTTCCGTCCTGATATTATCACGATCAAGTTGCATTTTGGCCATATGACCACCCTACTGCCAGTGTTATGCCTTCACAGTAGAGTTGTCTTAGCTTTCGCAAGTGATCGAATTTTTTATTTATTTCATGCGAAATAAATAGATGATTCTTGACATCAGGATTCGAACCGTGAATCAACAGCGTGACAAGCGATGATGTTACCACTACACCACGGCCACCCTATAACGAGGAGGTCAAATTAGGATGCAGTTAAAATAACGCGAGACCTGACTCTCACTTGACTAATTTTTTTCTTGCTTTACGTTCTGAAGAGAAATGAAATCGGGGATACCCACATTTATTCTGTGTTGAAGTGCGCTTTTTCCATACCCTAGGATTTCCCAAACTTTCAGAAATGCACAATATTTTTCAAGTCAAAATATGATAGGTTTTTCCATTATATTTTCATCCTTTTTTATACCTTTCTTACCATAGTATAACCCTGAAAATATCAATGTTTAATCCAATGACGCGCATATGAAAAATTAGGAGACTTTTAGTATGTCCTTCAGTGCACTTAATTAAGGCATGTTTCAATATCCAGATCCTATTTTATCCAAAGTTCACTACTTCACTCTCTTCTTTATCAATCCTTCCTACACTATATTTACTTTTTGTTTGAAATGGATTTTATGAAACCCTTCTAATTCACCCCTAACAAAGTCAGCGTGGTGTTGCAAAATCTTTAAAACAGATGCATTGATATCTTTCTATTCAGAGGATATTTCCGCGATTTTGAAGAAATTGTATTACAAAATTGTTACAAGTACTGTTATAAATTTTTCTTAGCAGAAAGTGGGCATGGCTCTCAAAATGTGTAACCGAAGTTCACGCATTCTGATGAGATATTCATAATACATAAGACTTAACCATCACCGTCAATAGCTTTGAAAAAGCATTATACATATGTTTTTTTTTATGAAAACGCCCATAAAAAGTGGGCGTGCTCATATATAATGTATAGACGAAATGCAGAAAAAGTCAACGTCTACAAAATATTGACTAACAATATTGAGATAAGCAAAATTTTTTGAAAAGTGGGCGTTTCTGCGGGCGGATTTCAAAAATGTTTACACTGCTTCGGATTCTATAAAGCTAATGTGATGATAATGAAATTTCATGTTCCTAGCTGAATGTTTAAGGCCCAAAAAGTGGTGATATATGGATAGATGAATAGGCATGGATAGATTGGTATAACTTTTCATACTGATCACAAATATATATACTTTTGGGGATCTATCGTTATTATTTATCTCTGTTACAAACTACACTTGCCAGAAAAAGTGTGCGTACAAAGCATGTTGCAACGTTGCAATTTTTTAAGTATGCTTATTTATCCTTAAGTAGTCTTAAGATTAAGCATTAATTAACATTTCAAAATTGATTTCAAGAGCAATAATCTGGTAACTCCCAATTTATAGGCCAAAAGCTGGCAATAACCCTTTCAGGGGTCCAGAAAAAGTGTGCGTACAAACAAACTAAAGGGGATTTCCCGGTCTTGGGTTTAAAAAAATTCTCGGAACAAATTACATTCTTGTCTGTTTTTCGTTGAGCAACAATTTGAAGTTTCTTTAACAAAAGTTTTAACACTGCAAGTAAATTAAATATAGCAATGAATTCAAAAAGAGAAAAAATTAGTCCTGGCGAAAGAAAAGTTGTGGGAAGAGAGAAAAACGTTTCAAGAAATTGGTCAAACAGTTGGGAGAACGCATTCTTCCATTCAAAGAGTGATACATAATTTCAAAATGACTGGTATTTTTATCACGGCCACGTTCTGGATGCCCTTCCAAATTGACCAACCGAGAAAAGCGTAACATTCTTCAATCTGTTCAGCAGAATCCCAAATTAACTGCATCTAAAATTGCTACCAACATTGGAGAACATTTTAACAAGTCAATCTGTGATTATACTCTGTGCAAAATTGTAAAGAAAGCGGGCTGTCATAGCTATGTGGCACGTAAGAAGCCATTCATTTCTGTAACTAACCGGCAGAAACGAATTGCCTTCGCCAATGAGCGTATTAATAAACCTCCAGAGTTTTGGGACAAGGTTCTTTTTTCTAATGAAAGCAACTTCTTCATCTTTGGTATAAAAGGACGCAAGTTGGTATGGAGAAAACCTTGTACTGCTCTCAATAAGGAAAATCTTATGCCTACGATCAAACATGGAGGTGGTGGAATAATGGTTTGGGAGTGCATGGCCAGCCAAGGTGTGGGCCAACTAGAATTTATTGAGTCCATCATGGACAAGAGTGGTTGTTTAGACATATTGAAAGCTAATTTAAAACAGAGTGCCGAGAAACTGGGTCTTGGTAGAGAGTACTACATCCAGCAAGTCAATGACCGAAAGCACACTGCTGGAATTGTCAAGCTTTGGTTGCAGTATAATGACCCAAACAGTTGCACACGCTACCCCAATCTCCTGATCTCAATCCCATTGAGCATCTGTGGGATTTGTTGGAACGTAAGAATCGCCAGCACAATATCACCTCCAAGAACGGACTCAAAGAAATAATTCACGAGGAATGGAACAAAATTATCTGCGAAGAAACATCCAAACTCGTTAAATCCATGCCAAAACGATTGGCAGAAGTTCTAAGGTGAAAAAGATATCCAACAAGCGATTGATATTTGAAACAAGTTCGAAAAGTAGATGCTTTTCGTTTAGTATTTTGCTTTGTACGCAGACTTTTTCTGAGGAATATTTGTTTTTCAGTTTCGTTATTGTTTTGTTGTTATTTTTTGTTTAGTTATTGTTTTCTGGAAATGTTACCAAATCAAATACTGAAGTATAATAAATAAAGAAAAACGATTTTAAAGTTATTTCGATCACATTTTAAAGCATTTATTTACTTAGTAATATTAGAAACTTTTCTGTATGTATACCCTGGATAGGTATACGGGTACACTCATGCGCCACCTTGTGTTGGCGCGGTCTTGTAAGTATGGTAACCTAAAGAATCGAAAAACTACTTGGTACTCGATACTTTTGCTAAGGTACTTACTTGTGTCGATTCATCCTTAAGTAATTTTCTTACAGTAAAATACCACATCCAGCTAATGTTTATGATGAAAAATATTTGAATAAATAATTAGTCGAACTTACTTAGAATAGACCAGTAGACTGAAACCAGACTCATTAAAATTGGTACAGATTTTGTGAAGTGTTAGTGAAGTAGAACACTACATAAACATTCAACTTAATTATTTACTTGCACATTTTTTAGACCTTCGGGTAGGGGATAGAATATACCCGAGGTAGGCATGCCTATCGTAAGAGGCGACTAAAATCCAAGCTCCGTATACCGAGCGTATAGTGTATACAAAATATGCAATGAACAAAATGAAAAGATACATTACCCCAGGTAATGAGGAGGTCGGCTCTACGGATTTTGAGGAGAGCCGCTTATTGCAATCCAATGACCCTTTTTCAAAAAGTTCAAGGGTATCTCGATCTCGTCCACCAAGATCGAATAACTCCGGGAAAAGAAGTCCACCGGAAGCGCCAGCGCGCGAAATTCAGGACTCAGCGAAATATGACAGCTTTGAGGAAGAAAATAAAATACTCCGGAGGAAGCTTAACGAAATGGATCTACTCTATCAAGAGCTCAAGAAAGAAATAGACTTATAAAAGAAGAAAATAAGGTCCCAAAGAGCTCACGTATAGAGAAAGAACGCGAATTTACTCCAGCATGCTTAGCTAGTCGGGAATATCACACCGACGAAGAAGAGCTAGCACGCGAAACGTGTCGGATCCCAAAGAAGGGACCTAGTAAGAAACGGAGAGCCGGCTCTTCGCCCGAAGTCGACTCCGTAAAAGAAAAAGAGAAAGAAGAGTACAAGGAACAGCAAGAAAAGCAACCTCGAACTCAATCTCGTCCACTCCCACCAATTAACATCGTCGTTTTAACGGAATTGCAAAGCCTTCTTAAAGGAACTTTAACATCGAAATATAAGGTCTTTGAGGGACAATGCGTGGAAAAATAACGTCGATGAATACGACGATTACCAAGCAGTATCCCAAAAGTTAAATACCGAAAAAATTGAGTGGTATACTTTCGAAATCAAGTCAGAAAGGCCACATCGTGTTGTTGCAAGGGGACTCCACCCATCATGCACAAAAGAAGAGATTATGACTGACCTTCAAGACAAAGGCTTTAAAATTCTTGATGCCGTTAATATCATCGAAAAGGAGAAGCAACAAACGGAAATAGATAAAGACATCTTGGTAAGGCATGGACTTCCGCTCTTTATGCTTATAAGTCTGACAATATCGACGATATCTACCGAATTAGGGCCATCGTAGTCAAATCGAGCCAATGCGTAGAAATATAAGAATGATTCCGCAGTGCAAATGTTGCCAAGGATTCAATCATACGCAAATGTACTGCAAAAAAGAACCGCGATGTGTGAAATGCGCTGGAAATCACCTCTCCCAATTTTTTGAAGTAAACAAACAAACCTCCGCAACCTGTGCGGAAAGCACCCGGCAAATTATAGAGGCTGTGAAGTAGCTAAAGAGTTACAAAAACGAAGAGATGCGCTCCTTAAGCCCCTAAATGCAAAATCAAAACCACAAACTAAGCCAAAGCGTAAGGTCGCGGAGGAGAAAGAATGCAAATTAAAACTACCGGGTTCAGAGCGCAAAAAGGTGAGGGAAAGAATGACAAAAAAAAACCCCGAACCTCTGTTTTTAGAAGAAATAGTACAGAAAAGTTACCATTGGAAAAGCGACCTTCGAACAGCAGGAGTGCGGACTTACGCTCAGGCCGCGGCATCCGAAATACCAAAAAAAATTGAAATTTCTAAGGACCCTGTTTCTCATGATTGCTCTATGAGGCAGGTATGGAGTACAGTTGTGATTTCCATTCGACGGGTAAACCGACCTACTGGCCAACTGATACTTCGAAAATACCTGACCTGATCGACTTTTTCGTCGTGAAAGGAATTTCTACCAACCACATTAAAGTTGAAGAGAGCTTTGATCTGTCGTCTGACCATTCCCCAGTTGTTTTGACATTGAGCGAAAAACTAGTCTATACCCTAGAGCCAGCGAGATTAACCGGTAGAACAACTAACTGGGAAGGCTTCAGGAACGAAATTGAAGATAATGTTGAACTGAGCGTTCCACTTACGACACCCTATGAACTTGAGGTTGAAGTTGGTCGCTTCGTTGAGATCGTACAGCTCGCCTCTTGGAATAATACTCCCAATCCAAGGAAAACTCCGGACAAATACGGTCTACGGTCTACTAAGAAAGCTCCTGGTTATGACTTGATCACCGGAGAAATTCTCAAGGCTTTACCTAGAAAAGCATTGATTAAGCTTCTTCATATTGTAAATGCTGCGCTCAGATTAAAACACGTGCCTAACCAATGGAAAGTTGCGGAAGTTATAATGGTTTTAAAACCAGGAAAGCCGCCAAATGAGGTAAAATCTTATAGACCAATTTCGCTACTTCCAGTTATATCCAAAATTTTCGAGAGGATATTACTAAGGCGTCTCCAGTCGGTTATAGAAGGAAATAATCTTATCCTTGACCACCAGTTTGGGTTCAGAAGTAAGCATTCGACGATTGACCAGGTGCATAGAATTACTGACGTAATCGAGAAAGCACTTGAAGAGAAAAAGATATGCCTTTGATAAGGTGTGGCATGATGGCTTGAATTGCAAATTACGACAAGTTCTCCCTGTATGCCTATACGACATTCTAGAATCATATCTCGGGAATAGAATCTTCCGTGTTAGACATGGAAATGAATACTCGGAGCTAAAAGAAATTTCGGCCGGTGTACCGCAAGGAAGCGTTCTTGGGCCACCTCTCTATCTGTTATATACTCGAGATATACCGAAAGAAGATGGCACTATCCTGGCTACGTTTGCCGATGACACCGCTATCCTAGCCGTAGGTAAAACAATAAAAGAAACAACTGCAA
Source organism: Pocota personata (assembly GCA_963082735.1). Lineage (NCBI taxonomy): Eukaryota > Metazoa > Arthropoda > Insecta > Diptera > Syrphidae > Pocota > Pocota personata. Next base: position 191,414,992 of record OY720430.1, read on the forward strand.
AACTGCAAAATGCACTGAATAAAGTAAATGAATGGACGAGGGACTGGCGGATCGCCCTCAATGAATCTAAATCTGTTCACGTGAATTTCACTTATAAGAAAACTAATGTCTTGCCAATTTTCCTAAACTTGGCCCGAATACCTTTTGCAAACGAGGCCAAATACCTTGGAATGACACTCGACGCAAAACTGAAATGGAATTCTCACGTGAAAATGAAACGTAAAGAACTCGAAATCAAATATAGAGAAATGAACTGGTTGCTCGGAAAACACTCCCAGCTCAGTATTGAGAACAAACTGCTTATATACAAGCAAGTGCTAAAGCCGGTGTGGACTTACGGTATACAACTTTGGGGCTGTATCAAGAAAACAAACGCCAATATTTTACAAACTTTTCAAAATAAAGTGCTCAGAGAAATTGTCCACGCACCGTAGTATACTAGAAACGATGATATCCACAGGGATCTCAAAATTCTGACAATCGAAGCTGAAATTAGAAGCTTCGCGAGAAAGCATAGAAACCGACTAATCGGACATGTCAATAATACAATCCTACAAATTCTGGATGAAAGCAATTTATTGCGCCGACTACAAAGGACGAAACCTTTCGACTTGGCGAGATAGGAATCAACCGCATCTAGATTGCGGAACATGCAGGATCTTTCAGTGGAAAGTAACCTGCCAAATGAGTTTTTTTTTCATGATAGACAAATTGCTTGATAAGGTCCTTCTTAGTTGCAATATATAACAAATTAAATCGCAGGGTGGTGTTTTTTTAGTCAGTAAGAATCTGACACTACTATGAGCACGCGCTTGCTATCCTCATAGGATAGCAAGCGCGTTTCCCAACCCTCGGGAAAAAAAAAATTATACAACACTCGAGTCCTGCTAGGCCACAACCACTAACCTCCAATTACACATAAATGATATTCAATTTTTGAATGAATCAGTATACAAAAATATGTTTCTAGAATTGTTCTTGAAATTTCACAAATAATTATCTACCCATAAACAAGAACCCATACAAACCACAAGATAGTAATTATGAATTGTTAATACTTAACTCTCGATTAAATTGGGTGTGAAAAACCCTCAACAGTTTTTTCACCTAAAAATTGCCAACAAAATGTTTCCCCTGAGACTGCAACTTAAAATTCTTTTTCAACCGCAAAGACATTTGAAATATTCATAAAACTGGTTCTAATAAAAGCATAAAAGACCCAAAAATAACTTTAATCCTCAAGATCCCACCAGAGAAGAATTCAAATCCTTCCTCGCCAACTAACATAATTAGGTTCATTTTGTGAATCTCACCGATAAACTGCAGGTATATCTGCAGCATCATAATAATGAGGTGGCTATAAATTAGAATACACATAAAAAATAAAAAAACAAAACAATCGTCACAATAATCTTGTTCTACCCAGAGCCAAGAACAAAAGCGAAACCGCATCTAACGAAACGAATTCACACACAAAATATTTATAGGTAGATACCCAATCTATCCAAAATATATTCCACCGTCGAGCTGGAGATCTAAAAATTTCCAGTGATGTAATAGGATTGGCTTGGCACCGTGTTGTTGACGTTAGTAATGCTGATGGTGCTTTGGGCAGTCTTCGTCATCGAAAAGAATTTGCAGAGCTTCCCCTCTGCGACTCTGACGACGAACGTAAAGGGGACTTAAGCGGTAGAGATTAGTGTTGCCAATGAGTCATATTTCCACATTGACCGTAAAAAATATTGGACCACTAGTGCTAGTAGGAAAACTCGAATGTTGATGGCATAAGTTTAAAAACTTTAACTTTGTGTACAATTGTTCAGGGATATTCATATTGTGCTTTAGGATTTTAATTTAAATTGGATTAAAAATATTAAAGATTTCAATAGAATTTGTTTACTATTTTAAATTTTGGACTATGCCATTATTTATGGAACGTAAAATAGGCTAAATGTCCGCCACGGGAATTTTTGCGGCCTTCGATGCTCGTGAGGTAATTTTTGGTGACATTTTGGCATATTTTTGGCTGTATTGCGGCCATAACTTCACGGATGTTGGTTTCTAAGTGCCCCATAGTTAGAGGATTTTTTGCACAGACACAATATTTACATAGTCTAAAAAAACGAAATCCAACGGAGTCAGATCACATGTTCTTGGTGGCCAATTGATGTCGCCAAATTTCGAAATTATACGGCCGAGGAACTTCTCTCGCAAAAATGGCTGAATTTGACCGATGGCATGGGTTATGTAGACTTTGAGCGCCGCTGTGGTTTGTGGCTTATTCGCATAGACCTGCGACTTCAAAAAACCCCACGATCTCGGTGGCCAATTCACATCACCTCCACGTGAGAAGACCATGCCCTCGAATCGCTCGTGCAGAATTTCCAATGTGGCGTGAGCTGTGTGGCACGTAGCGCCATCCTGTACATGTCGTTGGTGTCCATATGATCCAATGCAGGCCAAAAGAAGTTGGTAATCATCGACCTATAGCGCTCGCCGTTGACGGTGATGGCCTGGCCAACTTCGTTCTCAAAGAAATATGGAAATATGGACCGATGATGCCGCCAACCCAAAATCCACACCAAACAGTGACTTTTCGGGATGCATTGGACTCTCTTGGATCTCATTTGGATTGATCTCGTCCCAAATTCGACAATTTTGTTTGTTGACGTACCCATTTATCCGGAAATGGGCCTCATGGCTGAAGATGATTTTTCGGTGAAAATTAGGGTCAGTTTCCAACTGTTCCAGAGCCCATTCTATGGTCATTTACCTTCATTTGTACGGGTGCAGGCCCAAGTCACGATGCAAAATTCGCCAAGTTGTGGTCTGCGAAAGGCCGAGTTCTTGTGAGTGACGCGAAATCGACTGCCTCGGATTCTCCTGCATACTCTCATGGACAGAGGCGATGTTTTTGGCAGATCTTGCGTTTCGTCGAGGTATTGGTGTTGGTTGATCGTTTACTGGACCAGTGGACTCAAATTTATCCACCACACTGCGAATAGTGCTCTCGGAAGGACGATTATGGTGACCGTAAAATGGGCGAAGCGCGCGCAACGTTGCCCGAACAGAACACCCATTTTGATAAAACAATTTTATTATTTGCACTTGTCGTTGAACGCTATATCCATCCATGGTGATTTGGCAAAACAGACTGAATAAATGACAGCCAATTTGACAGATGTACATAGATTCAACAATATGGCCGCTACCAACTGTCAAAGTTCGGAAGTCCCAATTGGAAGACCCTGTATGAACTAGACGTAATAGAGTTGAAGATGCAAGTCCAAGCACAAAATACTTCAAACGGAGCTATAGAAAATCTCCAATAACATTTCCAGGTTTTTAGCCACTGAAACACTCACACCTGCTATGTTTTAGTTGATCTAGCATTACGATAACATTACGGCCTTACAACATTATGACGACTATAAGATGTCCTTAAACCCCGACGTACAGATATTAAAGAACTGTTATTTTTGTAGTAAGACGCAACAATTTTAATGCGTTAATTGGTGGTCAAAAGACCCATACCGTAATATGGCAAAACGAGAACTAACTAGCTGTCATTATGAATGATCGATTTGACAGATACCATATGGCAGGGATGTGAAATCTCAACCTCGAAATGAATAACTCTTACTATGTCAAATATTGATTAGATATCGAATTTGAATGAGCCTATTTTCAAAAATCGATCAATAAGTAAAGTATGTATTTTTGGAATAAATTTTTCACGTCATCATCCTAAAGGGTGACCAGATAGCAATGATAGTTTTTCAAATAGTTATGTTTCAACAGCTGTCAAAGATACCAATGCCATCCAGCTGTCAAAATATTCAGTATGGTTTGCCATTTTATCATGCATCGTTAAATGCTTCCTGAACTTATTGAAAAATACATTATAAATACGCAACGTGAATTTCGTCGTGAGGTCGGTAGTTATCATGGCTTCAGTGCGCAGGCAATTCGACGCACCGTGGAAAAGTTTGAGCGTGAGTACACTCTTCTGGACCTTAAGCCACCAACCAGACAGAGATCGGTGCGAAGTGAAGAAAACATAGCCGCCGTAGCGACCAGTACCAAAGAAGACGCAGAAATGTCGATTCGGTGCCGATCAGCTTAATTGGGCATCCCCAGAGCGAGTCAACCAGGCTTATTTTGTGGTTGGGTTTAGGCCTAAAACCGTATAAGATTGTGCTGACGCAAGAATTGAAGCCATAGACAACGCCGCGAGTTCGCTAATTGGGTGCTGGAAATGTTGACCGGAGATCCGGGTTTTTGGCCAAAAAATCATTTTCTCGGACAAAGCCCATTTTTGGCTCAGCGGCTATTTCAACCTGCAAAATTGCCATTATTGGAGCGACCACAATCCACAAGTGTTCGACCAAGCATCAATGCATCCAGAAAGATTGACTGTTTGGTGCGGTTTATCGCACGGCGGTATCATCGGACCTTATTTCTTTCGAAATGAGGAAGGAGACGCCGTTACCGTCAATGATCCTCGGTATAGAGCATTGTTAACCGATTTTCTGTGGCCAGAGCTCGACAACATTGATATATCCAAGCTGTGGTTCCAGCAAGATGGCGCTACATGCCATACAAGCGGCGCAAGGCTCGAAGTGGTGAAGGAGAAATTTTGCGACTGGGTCATCTCACGACGAGCGTTCATCAATTGGCCGCCGCAATCATGTGACTTGACACCCCTCGCTTATTTTCTCTCGGAGGTACGTCAAGTCCTTAGTCTACGCTAACAAGCCAACCACTTTAAATGAGCTCGAGGCTAACATTCGAAACGCTATTGCCGGAATAACGCCGAACATATTGGACCGACCGCTTGAAGCACTGCCAGCGAAGTCGAAGCGGCCATTTAAGTGATGTGCTATTCCATACATAATGGTATGAATGTAGCTTCAGAATAAAGCCAGAATCAATTTGATATCTCACACCGGTGTTATTTTATTTAAATTTATTTTTCTATCATTTTTATCTGATCACCCTATACTTCATTGGTTCCTTTTTGTAGTTTCCTGACCGCTTCTACTGCATCGCTCCCCATTACCAGAATTGCAGTACCATCTGTGATTGTTGCTTTGCTTCTTTCGGATAGTTCAAGGAAATTTCTGTGTAAAATAGGTAAAGCACAGAACCTAAGATGCTACGTTGAGGAACTCCTGTGCTATTTTCTTAAGTTCCGACTATTTTGCTTCATATTTTACTCTAAAACGTCATTCAGAGATATATGATTCAGGTACCAAGAACAATTGCTTTACCATTTGTAATTTAAACAGTATCACTTTTAGTAGTAACCAGACGTTGGCGATGGCTTGTGCTTTATCCAAAAATATGACTGAGCAAATTTTCTTACATTGTATGCTGTTTTCAATTGTGTTCACGATTCGATCGACTTGTTCAATTGTAGAATGTCTTTCACTATAACCGAATCGATGTGTTGATATGAAGTTTCTTTCTTCAATGATGGGCTGTAGTCTTCTTGGAAGAAATTTTTCGAATATTTTTGAGATTACTGCTAGCCGAGAAATAGGACAATATGATCTGTTTAATAATTTCATCAGTTCTAAGTTCATTTCGCGGTGCTTTTTTGGTATGCAAATCTTTTTTTATAACATCTTTTAATTGAAATTCCCGTAGCTTATTTACAACTGAGCCGGAATTAATATTTTTTTTAATTATTTCCGCACGTTCGGGAAGTGTCAAACGATGGTTTATGAAATGACAAACTTTACTGAATATTTTGACAGCTGGATGTCATTGGTAACTTTGACAGCTGCTAAAATATGACAATTGGAAAAACTATCATTGCTACCTGGTCACCCTTTACCGAACTGGACAAAAAAAATGTAGAATAAACCTTAATGAATCGAAGTCAATACAGACCAACTTCACAACTAAGAATTTAAATGTGGTACCAATTATAACAAATTCACTCCAAAATGCAATATGAAAACACTGCAAAATATTTAGGCATGACTCTGGGTGCTAAATTAAATTCAAGAAAATGTATTGATTATTAGAAAGGAATACAATAAATTTGTCATGTATCAGCAAATCCTAAAACCTATATGGATGTATGGAACAAGGCTGTACAAGAAAACTAACCTACAAATTATATAACCTCCATAGAGATTTATTCATCAAACTAGTCAAAGAAAAATTACCATTGCTGCAACGAAACATGCAGAACTCGTAGGATAGATCATTGGACATTCAACTCATGGTAGATTTGAAGACAGATGTATCTATGTGCATACACTGGGGGTGACGGAATCGATGAGATCAACACCGACAACAGCTGTGGAAACAATACTGAATCTTCTTCCACTTGACATATATTGCGAAAACACTGCAGCTAAAACTGTACTAAGACTAAGAGAAGCCGGTCTATGGATAGCTAAACCCTACGGTCATGCCTCAATTCTAAACCGATGGAATGTATTGAGACTCCGGACGGAAACGGACTACATCATCCACATTCCAAACTGCAACCGAAAGTTCTCTATTAAAATTCCTAGCAGAGAGGAATGGGATGAGCGAAGAGTCTGTTTCGAGAACGAACTGGCCTTCTTTACTGACGGATCCAATATGACTGCCGGTAATGGTGCCGGCGTCTACTGTGAGTCTCGAAACATACATCGCGTGTCTTCCAAGCCGAAATTGCTGCAATAAAACAAGTTGTGGATATGATTCTTGAGGAAGATATTGCAGGGTAAGTAATCAGCATGTTGACAGCCAAGCGGCCACTAAGGTGTTAGAGTCAACATCACTAAGATCCAAGCTCGTACAAATTCAGAGCTGGATGTGCTACGTAGCATTGAGGTAAGAAAACTCTTAAGATTCATGTATTTATCCGGGTGATTTAGCCTAGCGGTCGAAGATAGTAACTTTTAGGTTCCCAGGATTCTAAATATTGGGCACAATGGACTCATAGTGGTCTAAGTGATCTGTTGACAACCCTGTCAGTAAGGGCACCCAGTTACCTAACCTAACCTAACCTGTACATACACTAAAAAATAATTTAGGGTCTAACCATTGGGCTACAACTCTCTTAAAAGTTGAACAATTACTATTAAATGTAAATTATTAAATGAAGTCCTTCATCGTAATAAGAAACAACTTATTAAAAAAAATAAAAACCCCTACCAGAAATCTGTTGATCTTATCTTCAATTTGCATTCTTTTAGTACGGACTCCGGGTAACGGAGACGGATTCATTTGCATTAAATAGGGTGTTGTGAAAAGTATGTTTCTTCTCTTATATATAAAAACTGAATACTGGAATACCCTATTCCTTGAAAATCAACATTTCGTCTACGTTACATTATCCTGCGTAACTTATTCCACAACTTATCTTAGAAGCTGACACCATTATTTTTCAATAGAGCAGTAATAATAATTTATCTACAAAAATAAACACTCCTTAAACCATGAACAAATTACTAATGAAATTAAAAACTCTCCATAAAGTAGCATGACAAGGTACTGCACTGACAATCTAGCAAACTGAAAGAACCACACAGGCAACACTGACAGTAATCCACCTTCAACAATAACAACCCCCTAAAATTCAATGACGCTGAATGACACAATTTCTTAGCACAGTGCGTGTGTAGATCACTTGTTACCGTGAGATACATCCGACGAAGATCATTGGATAAGTTTACATCAAAAGCACACACGGCGTGCAGAATTTATCACCAAGAAAAGCCCCATCGCAAGCTTTTAACTTCTTTAGCCCAACATCACACAGCTCCAGCTATACTGCGGCTACGTGCTCCACCAACTCTCAGTGTGTTTTTAAGCCAAAACCAAACTCAGCCGAGTGTGTTGTATCTCTCCGATACTCACTACTTACTAGATACATGTTGTGTTTTTTTTACCATCTTAAAACCTATGTTAGGTGTCTTTTGGCCGTATCTTCCGTTAGTTAGTTTTATTTTCAACCTTGTCGAGTGCGGACGCTTAGCTGCTAATTTCGTAGACCGTAGGTTGGCTGGGACCTCTTTTGTTATTTTGTTGTTGCTGTTACTGCTGCTGAAAGGTATCTGTTAATTGTGTCCGTTGTGTCATCGTTGTCGGTTCAAATCAGAGTGGTTTTAGTGGCTCAAAGTGTCGCAGTGATCACCTTAAAGTTTGCTAACAATATTATTACAGCGCGTCCGAGCACTGTCAACAAAAAGCGGATTTTTTCCTTCTTTTTTTTGCACTCATTTTGCAATAAGTATAAAAAAAATTATTTAAAACCGAATTACTACATACTCGTACATTAGTGGGTGTTACCATAATTTATTTATTTTTTCGCTGGTTTTATTAAATACGATTAAAAGATTACAAGAGTGAAAATTGTATGAAAAATTAGGCATATGCGAGCATTTGCCAATTCAGTCTCAGATTGATGACTTGTGTGGACTGTGTACAATAAAGTTAACAAAAAAAAAATTAAAAATTATATAAAAGTGGTGAAAAAAGTGAGAACAAAGTGACTTTTTTTTTGGGGTAAATTTCAAAAAAGGATAAAAATAATTAAAACATTTTTTTTGGAGACCTACCGCCTAAACTTGTATTAAACCGGATCGTCGATAAGTCGTCGAAAGAGAATCTACCCAATTTGGAATTTTAAGTAAGTTATTTATCAAGTTTTTTATTAGTTGATTGTTGTGTTTAGCTACGTAATTTGTGGATAAGTTTTTGAATTGGAAATTATTTTTTTGTCGGTGAGGAGGACTTTTTTTTTTTTTTTGCAAATGAACTGGTGACCTTGACTGGTGTAGCTACCTTTTGCGGCAAAGCGGTTGAATGTCACAAACTATAAAGGGTTGTTAAATTATATGAGTACTTGATTTAACAGACTTTGTTATGAATTTAGGGCCGTTGCCGAGTATGAAAATACTGAAAACCAACAGTGTGTGAATATTTGTGCCAGCTTACCACAAAGACCGTTCATCCGATTGAGGTGAAACTTTGGGAAATTGATATTTAGGTAACGGCAAAGGTTTACGTGAAACTTTCAAAAAATGACGGTAGGTGGCGCACGAGTCACATCAATGCTTTAAAGGAACATAACAAATGTCAAATTTCGGTTTACTGACTTTTTTTTTGACAAACAAAATTCATTAAAGGCCGTTGCAAGTCATGACGGGTTTTTTGCTAGTAAATTATACAAGATCAGTAGAGTCCTTTTCTTGCTTCTGATAGCATCCTGTCATGAGCAATGTTATTTCTAGGTGTGAATTTCAGTCCAAGTTCCCAATTTATATATAGGCACCAACTTTTTTCCAGTCTTTTATAGAAATTCTATTGGAAATATGCTCTGAAGTAGGCGTCCATAAATAATTGATATATGTAAATGCCCAGCGGGTATTTTTAGGAAAAAAAAAAGTGTTATATAAGAAAATTAAGTTGTTTATGGTAGGCTCACTATGAAAGCAGCAGAAATACTAGTAGTAGACATGAGCTCGGACAGCAAAGCAGCAATTAGCGCGATCACAAACCCTGTATCAAAATCACCTCTCTCAGGAGAGGTGAACCTATAAAGCTGTATCAGCGTCCCGGGATGCTTGTAGTACCGACTTGTCTCCCAAGCTCCGAAAAGAAATGTCGACTACATCACGGAGCCTGCAACAAAATGTGGTAGTATCTCACCGGGTGACAAGGTGGTGTGTCACTGACTACCACCTGTGTGTATAACATCTGCCCCTCTAAGCTCAAGCGCTGATCATTACAGCACACTATGTTATTCACTACTTTTCAAAATACTGATCTTGCGAAGAAGGTTAAATTAGGTTACATATAAATACCAGAGGTCTTAGCATTTCATGAGCGTTCTTGATTAAAGTGTGAACCCAGCCACATACTTCAATGTATGCTATGCAGTACATTGCACATTCAAATTGGCTCGAAAAAAATGTTGCTTATAACCGAGTTTTCCCCCCGAGTTTTTTTTTTTTTTTTTTATAATTTGCACGTGTGAAAGGGGTTATGAATACCCTTATACTAATTTTAGGACACGGGCGTTTTTTTTTGAGGAAAGGGGAAGAGATAGAGAGAAAAACAGATTGGTGTAGTTGGTTTGAAACTCAGCTGGTATTAAGTTTCAGTGAACTCCAAGGGTGGCTGTCCAGATAACTGGGGAGCTTGTTTGTTTTGCTTTTGTCGTTGCTCATGATTCACAGTATTTTTTTCCGTCCTCCTGATGTCATCATCACGATCAAGTTGCATTTTAGCCATATGACCGCCCTACTGCCAGTGTTATGCCTTCGCAGTAGAGTTGACATAAGCTTTCGCAATTGATCGACTTTTTATTTATTTCATGCGAAATAAATAGATGATTATTGCATCAGGATTCGAACCGTGAACCAAGAGCGTGACAAGCGATGATGTTACCACTACACCACGGCCACCCTTAAATCATCGACAGGAAATCAATTTTTAAATGTGCTATTAGAGGAGTAAAAAATGACAGAAATATTTCGGTGCAGTTTTAGACTAGTAATAAATGAATTTTTCCTTAAAGGCGAAGGTAATTAGGAGAACTTTCCAATTGACAAGCAAATGAATGAGTAATTGCTATTACGATGGTTTTGCTATTACGCAAGCTATTTTTATCCGAGGAATAATGTACAACTTCCCTGTCAAACTTAACAGTGAAAACAGTAACATATGCTCATAGATCAATGTAGGCAAACGTGTAAGTTTAAAAAGCGTCACAATAATAATTTATTACAAGCCTGTATTACACACTCAGGTATAAAAAAAATATATGTATGTCAAGTGTAGTAGCATTAACAAATGCTAAGCGAAGTTAAAAGCTAATAAAATTAGTTGTGCACAGTTTTTAACGCTAACTTCATCTAAACTTTTTTACAAATTTCAATTTAGTCGAACGCGTGCGAATGATGTGATAATATAAACCGAAAGTAAGTTTATGTAAGAATAGGACAACGGTAAATTAAAATTTATTAATACATTTTAAACAAATTTATAAGAGGTTAACAAAATTCACTCTTCGTGACTTGCTATAGGGAATAAGTGAACACTTGTTCTTGGCCTTTTTGTTATTGCATTATTTTGTCTCATGTTATCTAGCGTGTAAAGCTACGCCCGGAATATATCCGATAATTTAATGAATATTTCCCTTTTAATTAAGGTGGCACTTAATATTTATGCACTTATTATAGCATCAAGCGGTCAAATCTAGTTCCAGTCTATTTATGAATGTTTCTGTATTCTGTTGAATAAATATATAACATTTTTCATCAAAATCGGTTAAGTGGGAAGACTTTGCTGTAAGTGGTAATAAAATCAAATACATGAATCCCTACATAGATACATGCAATTGTACGAGTATAATAATATAATATAATGATTTACTAATAAATTGTGGGGAGAAATATCCATTAATGAATGAGCCTGAAATACAGGGTGACTCACACATTTTTTGTCTCCATTTATCTCTCCTTCGCTCTCAATTTTTTTGCTGTGACTCGCTTTAAGTACTGTAATAAAATTCCAAAACTAAAATACAGGGTGTATATTTCTGGACTAAATTAATACATAAATTATATATTCAAGTATTCTCATATTTTGAATGGAGCATGAAGCCTGAAATTTGATGTTAGTTCAACCTTGATACAGAATAAGTTCTATAAGATTTTTTAAATTAAAAAAAGTAAGTATTTCTAAGCACTTGCACCTTTCAGAAACAGGTTTCAAATTTGCTTTGTCAGAATCACTCCAAGATATATAAAATGAAGAACTGAATTACGAAAGCGGAACCGACGTGGTTATATAAAAACCAAGAACTAGAAGAAATGCCATTAATTTTGAATACCGTCAATGATATAGCACATCTGAATAACCAGGAGTCCTGAGTAAGTTGAAGCATTGTCCTATAACACTTACTTTATCATCGATACCTACTCTAAATGAATACCATTGAAGTGCAGACAGTTCACGTTTAAAGGAGCCGTCGAAATCGTAACCTGTTTCTCAGATAACAGGACATTAATGAAAACATGAAAATGAGAAGGCAGATCAGGAATTTTCTGTATTATGTTTGACAAAAAATACAAAATGATCATCTGTGGAGAAATTTGCTATCCTGAATAATAGCCGTCAGGTATTTTGTGACTGTACCGATCCAAGGTGACCACATTTCGCAATTAGTTGATTTTGAACTGGTTTTGAAATTTTGAAGACTCTGGGACCCATTTTTATAATAAACAATTTTTGTCACCCAAAAAACTTAGTTTCCATTTTTGCTTCTACCCTCGTTTCAAAGTTCTGTTTTATTGAAGTAGCGCTTTTTTTAAGTTAACGCAGTAGCAAAGCAATATAAAGTGACAGCAATAGCAGGTTATATATTTCCAATTAGCCATTCTTGCATCAATTATCGAAATTTTTTTTTAGGGAACGTATATATCGTCAAAAGTGGAGAGATTTCCCTGGTCATTCATACGTTTTCCTAGAAAAATCAGATCGCAAAGGGATATTCCGATACTACTGACACGATACCAGTATCGATACTTTTATTTTGATACTACTAATTTTGGTATCGATACTATCCATATGATGTATGTGACCTTATATCAGAATTAAGACATCAGTATCGTATCGGAACATGGTTGTGAACCATTCCTTAATTTAAATCAATATACGAATATCTCACCAAAAACGTTAACGAAAAAAACGGCTCAAGTTCAATTCGTTTCCGTTCATAACTAAACTTAAGCCAAGTGACGAATTAGAATATAATGCAGAAGACTTAGATCCTCCTACTTCGAGGGAGAATACTTTGAAGATTTATGCACTAAAGAACTTGTCCCGTTTTTGCGAAGACTAGGTACGTTTACTTTTCAGTATATTTTTTGTTCATGCAGAAGTCTTAGATACCTATGGATTCATTTGTCCTATCATAATGAAATAAATCCCAAGTACCGTCCCAGTACCAATTTTCAAGATTCCATGTTCCTTGGAAGTACCCAAGACCATATGCATGCAAACGTTTGTGCCAATTTGTTGGAAACTATATTGAATTTTTTTTTTTTCATTTTATACTTGTCTACAGTATCGAATTTTGAAGGTTCTATACTCACGGGAAGCGTCCTATCGATTTCGATTATTAATGAGTGAGTGAGTGTATCTGAAAATGAGGTTTTTTTGAAAGCCTTAAAGGTAGGTTTCCTTTTTCCAGTATGTATCTCTCGTATACTCAAAAAAAACTGATTTTTGATATGTACTAAGTATTAAACCGCTCTTGTGTCACATCATAAATATCATACCTATTTATTATTTTTATCTTGATTCAGAAAATAAGACTGCAGTTTAGTTCAAGAAAAAAGAACGCTAAATTTAGTTTAGATCCTTGTCGTTGCTTATGATTCACAGTATTATTTTCCGTCCACCAACCTCAAGTTGCATTTTCAGTTTTATGACCATCTTACTGCCAGTGTTATGCCTTCGCAGTAGAGTTCACATAAACTTTCGCAATTGATTGACTTTTTTATTTATTTCATATGAAATAAACAGAAGATTTTTGACATCAGGATTTGAACCGTGAACCTGCAGCGTGACAAGCGATGACGTTACCACTACACCACACCACTGCCGCCTCCCTTTAATAGACTAGTTCATTCTTTAGATCATTTAGTTCAATATATGATAGTTAAAGGCTCTAAAAGTTTAGACGCTATGGGATTCACGACTTCTTGAATGGCTATTCGAATGCCGACATTGATACCTCTTCGAGTGGGAATGAGGAGTCGGATGAAGGGCAGGTGGAAAACCCAAATTACACTTTTCAATCTCGGAGGCAAAACACCGACATCACGCATAGGACGGACAAATTGAAAACAGGGCATGGTTCTTCAAAGAAAAGCCGAACAAAAACTATTCCCATATATATTTAATAAAAAAGACCAGTTTGTCCTATTGAAGTCAAATCTGCTCCAAGTACATTAAGTCAGTCTTCTCCAGCGTGTTTAGAGTTGCCCAGAAATACTTGTAGCAAAATTAGTTACTTTTAGTTTCCAAGGCAAGAGCCTTGTATTTTGGGACAAAAATTAAATTTGGGTAAGAGACTGAGTAAACTGCTATTCCTCATCGCTAACAGTGAAAAAGAACATTATATTTTGATATATTGTTTATAAATTGTTTATAAATATAAATTGTGCACCTAAATTTATTTTCACTTTTTTCTCTTAATACCTCCTGCCTCCCCGAGACTGTTTTTTTGTCCCGTGGAGACTTTTATGTGAGACATTTCCAGACTGCGACTCCAAGGGGACGATTTTCACTCTTTGAAAGTCTTCTATCAATCAGCCTCATTTCGCGAATTAGTATATTTTCCGCTTTTATAAACAATTTTACTTTCCTGTCTTATTTTCGGTTCAAGGCAGATCAAACTCTTTGTTTTGTCATAGACCAAAGACAGCTGTCCAATCTTCAGGTCAAAAGCCAGAAGATCTCGTGAGGTAGTTGGAGGTCTAAGAGGAAACAAAGAGTAGGTTTGGGTGGAAAGGCCTAATGTCCAAGGGTCAATTCTTTTGCCAGATCATCGGTGAGGCTTGAGCATGGGTCTTAAAGCTCTATCCGTGTTGGAGATTATTCTGAAAGTCCTAGCCAGCGAGCTGTTGGAGTTTACCTAATGGCTAATAGTGGTAAGGACAGAAGGGATTTATGACAACACTCGTCGAGTTCCAGAGACCCAGCCACAAGTAGACCGAAATATATAACGAATAATAGACTCGAAGACGAACATAACGAGCTTGATTAGAACTGAAGAACCTGACCATGAATCCACACACCATCGCACATCATTAGAAAAATGATGCCTGCCCCTAGCTCATAACAATGGCAACACAGGAAAATACTATGCTAATGTTCTAAGTAAAAAGGAGGGAGAGACATGACAACGCACTTGTTCACAAGACTAAAATTACCATGACTGCTATGAAGTCACGTGGCTTCCAAGCTCATACGCTTACAGTCCTAACCTAGCTGACATTTTCCAGAAGTATTTTGTTGATACAGTTTTTGGGATATAACAAATTATAGCTGGAAACATAAGAATTACGAATATGCAAGAATATTTTTTCTCTGATAAAGCTTATTGGAACATAAGTACCCCAAACCCATCGATTTTGATAAAATTCAGACGAAACTATCCGTTCTTAAACATCAGACCAAATTTCATCAAAATCTGTTCAGAGGTTATTTTGTTAGGCATGTAATAATGACTATGACAGTATCTTACCTACACTGCGTCCGATTTTGAAACCACTCGAGAATGTCTGTCAAACCTCAGAGAATAAAGTTATCATGGGAAGCTTTCCAATTACATTCTTATTTATTTATTTACTCGTACTTATTCAATATTCATCAATCGATTGAAGAATCTGTTAATTACAAACATTTCTTAAGTCCTGCTAAATTTAAATTTAATAATAATACCAATGCAACTTAAGGATTAACAATAATTTTGAAAATATTCCTACTCATTGCTGGTCGACCTCATTGCAAACAAAATTATAAAGCATTGGAGAAAGAGTTATTGGCCGCATTTTGTCCTTTAATTGGGAATATAAAATATATAGTATTTGTTTCTAAGGTTAATTTCTGGAATATACGAGATAGAACTCGACTGATTTAATACTACCACTTGAGATACCTTTCTGAGGCTTTTTAGAGTAATGAAATCCATTAGCGAACGTCTTGAAAATCAGTCAGTCATTCCGTCGAACAACCTTAGAATTTGTTAAGCAAAACACGTAAATCTTTTTTGAACTATATCTCTTTTTAAAACAGCATTCTCTTAAAATGGAAACCAAATGACGCAACAGTATTCTAAAATGGGCAACACTAAGGACAAGAAAATTGTCTTTGAAAACTGCTGAAGTTCTTTTTAGAAAACATAACATAGAACTAGCTTTGGATACAATAAAGTCAATATGAGCCGAGAAAATTAGTTATCTTTTACCTCCTAACTTTAAAGAGTGGTTCTTTGCCAAACTTATAGATAAAACTCACAGACATCAATTTTCTGTAGGCACTAAAGATCCACCACTTCAAAAATAATTCAATATCATTTTGAAAACTGATACAGTCGTAGCTTAAAGATATTGAGGTAAATAATTTCACATTGTCTGCAAAAATCATGTAGTCCGAAAATTTTAGGATAATCGAAATATAATTACGAACAAGTTGAACAAAAGCGGTCCGAAATGACTACCCTGTGGAAGACCTAAATCCACATTAATAAATGTGAATTTGAAACCATCAATTTCAACAACTTGTTTTCGGTTAGATAAATACGACCTCAACCAATTCAAGAACTTTGAGTTGAATCCAAGCATTTCAAGTTTTTGTAATAATAAGCCATGGTGGATTCTGTGAAACGCCTTAACAAAATCCGTATAAAGTACGTCGACCTGTTTGCCATTTAAACGCAAATGAAAAAAAATGCACAACTTTGTCGCAGTTTCATGCAGTATTCTTCGAAAACTGTATCCGCACCAAATATTTATTTATTTATTTATAACTTCTTAAGCTATCTGAGTTAGCTTTTTAACTTATAGAGTGCAACCGATTTAGTTGAACACAAAATCTTAGATAACTTTTTCTTCTTCACTCCATGACTCTACTGATAGGTTCATCATCCTTTAAAAACTACGATTAATATCCAGTCCCATAAGATTAAATATGAAAACTTTTCTGAAGACAAGTACACAGCACACATGTACCATTGACGTCTTATGTAGTTCACCGCCCTGTTCACCGCCTTGTGTTTGGAAATTGTTTGGTAATTCCAAATTCGTATTCTTCCGGGAGTAATTGTTGTCAACGAACCATAATGTTTGATAAAATGTTAATAAAGGTATGTAAATGATCCATACTCCACACTTTTTTCCCTAGAAACACTCAAATGGTACCCAGTACCATCATGTGTGTCACGTATTCTTCTGACTCATGTTACCGAATTGGAGAAATATCTCATAGGTTTTATTTTCGGGGTCTTTGTCCTAACTCAGTTGGAAAAAAAAAGGAATAAACCATCTCCTAACTATTTCGATCAATGTATCTCAACCCTAAACCGAGTAATGTGGATTCATTGAAAGATATACTATTAGAATTTGCATTGACCACTTTTAGCAGCATCAACTAAATTCCAAATGAAAGCAAGAATTTTTTAAATAAATTAAAAGCAAATAGAATAAAACATAAGATAACGGGTCAGATTCACTGATGATGTAATATATTCTAAAAATCTTGAATGCCATGGGTGAAATTATTCAAATTGAATTTGTTTTTTTTTTTCTTCATAATGTGGTTGACACTGAGCGTGGATCATGATTTCACTAAATTGGTAGGAATTGCCAAAAAAAAAAAATCTTTGAGAAAAAAAATAAAATTCTTCTTTATTGACAACTAACTACCGTTAAAATGGTGTCGTTAATATGAGAATACATACATCAGAGCTACCACTGAATGGAATAATGGCAAAATGATTTGCGGTTTTGCTCGAAATGAAATTACTAAGGTTTGCGAGAAAATTGAAATTGCGCAACATTTTTTGAGTAAAGCCACGCAAGGACAAAGAAAAATTATGGATCTAATTGGGTATAATACTTTTGTAACAAAGAAGGAAGCAATAAAATGATAAAGAATAACATTCTATGACAGAGAAAAACGTCAATAAAATTAGCACTAAACAGGTCGCATTAAGGTACACATTTTCTAAAAAAAAAATGATTATAAAAACAAATAGTACCTATACCTAGCTTCAGACTTAGCTTTCCTTCTGAAATGCGTATTTCTTTTTAAGTTAGTTGTTTACATTTTGGAACAGCAATATAAAAGGCGATTATGAAAAGTTCGCTAAGTTAGTCGCAAAAAAATTGCGACTTAATATCTTTAATTTTCATAATTTTTATTTAATTTCTTTATATAATTCTCATTTATTTCAATAAAGCGTTATTCATTTCAGGGTTAGGATTTCACATCCCTGCCTTACGGCATCTGTCAATTCCATCTGTCATCCATAGTGACAGATAGTTAGTTCTTGCATTTTACAATATGGATCGTTTAACCACCGCTCAAGGCATTACAATTGTTACATCTTACTACAAAAACCACAGTTCTGTAATATCTGTACATCGCAATTTGAGGATAGATTATGGTAGTCATAATCACCCAACTGAGCAAACACTTCGAAACACAATCACCAAATTCAAACAAATCGGTAGTGTTTGTGATGCTGTAAGGCCTATACATTGAAGGCATTAATGTGAGCGTCATATGGTTCCAACAGGATGGGACTACATGCCACAAAACACAGACTCGATTGCACGAAAGGTTCCTGTTTGTTTAATTTCGAGATTTGGCGACATCAATTAGCAACCAAGATTATGTGATCTGACACCGTTGGATTTTTTTTTTCTGTGGGGCTATGCTAAAGATCGTGTCTGTGCAAAAAATTCCAAAATTTAGAGCACTTAAAAACCAGTATCCGTGAAGTTATGTACCGAAAAGTCGTCGAAAATTACCTCACAAGAATCGAAGTTTGCAAAAATTCCCGTGGCGGTCATTTAGCTGGTGTTGTATTCCATATAGAATTTAGAATTTAAAACATTAATCAAATTTCATTGAAATCTTTATTACTTTTTATTTTATTCAAATTAAAAATCCTAAAGCACAAAATGAATAACCCTGTAAATTTCTTAAGTCGGTACAGCCATCTCTCGAAACATTCCTCAAAATAGTCTTTTTGAAGCTTTCCAATTTCGACATTGACTGTATTAATATTCTCCTCATTGGAACTTCAGACTCCTCCCCTCAATTTTGTTTCAGCTTTTGAGAAGTCACGCGGCGCTAAATCTAGAAAATAAGGTGCTGAGCGAATTCCATTGATACCCGAGAGCACAGCATTTTTTTGGTTTTTCAGCGGTGTGTACGGGTGCCACTACCTTTGTGTAAAAATAGCAATTAAGTTGCCAATTTTACTAGTTTCCAAACAAATTTTTGAAAATTTGTGTTTAGCAAGTTTCTGCATACCATTTATTTACCAGCAGTTACCGTCTGACCAGTTTTCAACGGTATAACAGAGATCGTTTTCGCCTTGTGAAGTAAATCGGCATCATTTCGTTGATGATTTTAGTTGTTTTGCAACTGGGAATTCAAGTCCAGTTCTTTATCTATTATTTCCTGGGTTATTCATGGATCTTTGTCAATATTTGCTTACAACAGATTCGCCTTTGTATCGACGGTGAAATATTTGGGCTTATCTTCAAGAGGTTCGCCTTCCACAGATGAATGCCCAGTATGGAGTCTTTGAAAACACTTGAAAAAAATGGAAACTGGCTTCAGATGACATTGAAATCTGAAGAGAATGACAAAGCGAATTTTTTGCTATATTTGCAATGGAATTTCTATCGACCTGATATATCTAATTTCATGCTTTCTCGTCTTCATTCTTTCTTATCAACTTTCAAATACTCGTAAACAACCAACTTCCACTTTAAAAAAAAAAATTATAATAATTAAAGACTGTTATTAAGAAGAAAGTTACAGACTCCTATTTCTTACACAAATATCTTCTATCTTCTATCTTCTATCTTCTATCTTCTATCTTCTATCTTCTATCTTCTATCTTCTATCTTCTATCTTCTATCTTCTATCTTCTATCTTCTATCTTCTATCTTCTATCTTCTATCTTCTATCTTCTATCTTCTATCTTCTATCTTCTAACTTCTATCTTCTATCTTCTATCTTCTATCTTCTATCTTCTATCTTCTATCTTCTATCTTCTATCTTCTATCTTCTATCTTCTATCTTCTATCTTCTATCTTCTATCTTCTATCTTCTATCTTCTATCTCCTATCTTCTATCTTCTATCTTCTATCTTCTATCTTCTATCTTCTATCTTCTATCTTCTATCTTCTATCTTCTATCTTCTATCTTCTATCTTCTATCTTCTATCTTCTAACTTCTATCTTCTATCTTCTATCTTCTATCTTCTATCTTCTATCTTCTATCTTCTATCTTCTATCTTCTATCTTCTATCTTCTATCTTCTATCTTCTATCTTCTATCTTCTATCTTCTATCTTCTATCTTCTATCTTCTATCTTCTATCTTCTATCTTCTATCTTCTATCTTCTATCTTCTATCTTCTATCTTCTATCTTCTATCTTCTATCTTCTATCTTCTATCTTCTATCTTCTATCTTCTATCTTCTATCTTCTATCTTCTATCTTCTATCTTCTATCTTCTATCTTCTATCTTCTATCTTCTATCTTCTATCTTCTATCTTCTATCTTCTATCTTCTATCTTCTATCTTCTATCTTCTATCTTCTATCTTCTATCTTCTATCTTCTATCTTCTATCTTCTATCTTCTATCTTCTATCTTCTATCTTCTATCTTCTATCTTCTATCTTCTATCTTCTATCTTCTATCTTCTAGCTTCTAGCTTCTAGCTTCTAGCTTCTATCTTCTATCTTCTATCTTCTAGCTTCTATCTTCTATCTTCTATCTTCTATCTTCTATCTTCTATTTTCTATCTTCTATCTTCTATCTTCTATCTTCTATCTTCTATCTTCTATCTTCTATCTTCTATCTTCTATCTTCTATCTTCTATCTTCTATCTTCTATCTTCTATCTTCTATCTTCTATCTTCTATCTTCTATCTTCTATCTTCTATCTTCTATCTTCTATCTTCTACCTTCTATCTTCTATCTTCTATCTTCTATCTTCTATCTTCTATCTTCTATCTTCTATCTTCTATCTTCTATCTTCTATCTTCTATCTTCTATCTTCTATCTTCTATCTTCTATCTTCTATCTTCTATCTTCTATCTTCTACCTTCTATCTTCTACCTTCTATCTTCTACCTTCTATCTTCTATCTTCTGTCTTCTATCCTCTACCTTCTATCTTCTATCTTCTATCTTCTATCTTCTATCTTGTGTCTTCTATCTTTTATCTATATTTTAGAATGCATGTTTAGTGGTTGTCTGCTATTTAATGAAATTAAATAGTACCCCAACAAATTATATACATATATTGTATATTAAATTTAGGACCCAGAATGCTTTTTTTTTTGCTCCGGATATTGGCCAAAAAATCATCTTCTCCGACGAGACCCATTTTTGGCTCAGCGGCTATGTCAACAAACAAAATGCCGTTATTGGAGCGATCACAACCCACAAGTGTTCGATCAAGCATCAATGCATTCACAAAGATTGACTGCTTGGTGGGGTTTATGGCACGGCGGCATCATCGGACCTTATTTCTTTCGAAATGAGGAAGGAGACACCGTTACCGTCAATGGTCCTCCATATAAAGCGATGTTAACCGACTTTTTGCAGCCAGAGCTCGACAACATCGATATACTCGTATCCGAGCTGTGGTTCCAACAAGACGGCGCTACATGCCATACAAGCGACGCAAAGCTCGAAGTGGTGAAGGAGAAATTTGGCGACCGCAATCATACGACTTGGCACCCCTCGATTATTTTCTCTGGGGCTACGTCAATTCCTTAGTCTACACTAACAAGCCAACTACTTTGGACGAGCTCGAGGACAACATTCGAGACGCTATTGCGGAATAACGCCACACATATTAGACCGAGTCATCAAAAATTATACCGACCGCTTGAAGCATTGCCAGCGAAGCCCAGTGGCCGTTTAAATGATTTTATATTCCATACATAATGCCATGAATGTGGCTCCAAAATAAAGCCAGAATCAATTTGATATCTCATATCGTTGTTTTTTAATTGAATCTCTTTTTCTATCCTTCTTATCTGGTCACCCTACTCGTATATAAAAAATATTCATTTATCATTAACGTTTATTAAAATTGGTCCGGAACACTCGGCATATGAAGTATACTCGTGCTTGTAGAAAACTTCATCTGCAATTAATCTAATTGTCTTTCATATTATTTGGTCAAAAATTATATTTACTAAGCACTTTTTGTCAAAAAAATTATTTAATAAAGTAAAAAAAAAATAAATAAAGAGAAATCAAGAAATCACTTTTATTTCAAATTTAGAAAGAAAAATATTTATCCAATAAATTTGCAATATTCGAATAATCTAAGCATTGATGAAGTTTTTTTGAATTTAAAAATTGAAATTCGTTCAGATTTGCTAAAGTTAAAGCCAAGATAAGAAGTCGGAAGCAAAAAGAAAGCAAAAACCGGTGTAAGAGACTTTTTTCCTTTAAGTGACCTCTGTTGTATGTGGTTTAAATTTTTCCCTATACAGAGACTAAACTCATGTGCCTCTTTAGAATTTAGTTTATAATAAAATAATACAATTTACACACAGACGATAAGTTAAATAATTTGTGGTTTTGATACCATTACATACATTTGTGGGGGCTTAATTATTTTTATAGAATTTCGTGGTTAAAGTTATTTTAAAAATATGCGAATATTTATTTCTAACAAAGGAATTTATTTTTAATTTGAAGAAACTCTGCTCTCAATATCCGGCTTACAGATATTTATTACGAAAATACGCCTGTTATTCAACTGCAATCATGTAAAGCCAATTTAACACCTGTAATTGTCAGTTTATCTACTCAAGGCAATAACCACTTGAATTATTACGATACAATATATACTTCATAAGTGCACTAACGTATCTCTCTAGGTTCACTTTATGTTTATATTGATGAAGGAGAGCTGTTATATGTAACCAATCGAGAGCTGTTAAAAAAATAATTTAGTCTGTTCGATGACCTTCTCTAGTGCACTCTTAAGAACACCAATGTTATCGATGGTTACTTGAAACTGTCAACTATTTGTAGTTCTGTGATCGATGAGAATTTCAAACACTTTTGTGAGTTTATTTCGAACGTTTTCTGTAATACACATGTATGTAGGTATTGTTCGATTGACATTAGGAAATGGAGCTGTCAAAGTTGACATTTTTAATAGTTCTTCAAAATTTCCAAAATATTTCGCAACAAACTGTACATAATTTGAAGAGTGCTTACACAAAGATTTAAATAAATCAAGATTAAAAGAAAAAAGCTTCAGTTACATAGTCATTCTTTCAGAACTGTGAATCTGTAGAATATAAATTGGCATGTATACCTATAGAGTTGGAATTGTATCCCTATTTTATAGATTAAGCTAGACTACACCTATCTTTTGTGAGAAATTTTAAGGACATTTTACCAAGTAGAGAAGAATAGGAAGAAAATATGGCATAGCTAGACATTTAAAAAAAGTCAATTTAAACACTTAACATTCACCAGTGTTTAGTGGAGCAACAAGTGAACAATCATTATTAACGAACACACCAGACATGTTTTGAAGTTATACATACTTTCTTTGTCGATTTTAAAACGGCCTTTGATTCCATCCACAGAAGCGCCCTATTTTTCAAGTTAAGTAACCTAGCAAATGTATGAGGACAACAACACAGCAGTATGGGATGGAAACATCTTATCCGACTGGTTCCAATCGAAATCAGGATGCCTCTTGAGTCCCCTCCTGTTCTCAATCTTTTTGGATGATCTTGTTGAATTTCTACCGGGAGAAATACCTTTCGTGAATTTATCTATAAAGCTGTTACTCTACGCTGACGACATCGTTATACGTGCAGGAAGTTTAGACATGATGCAAATCATGATTAACAAGCTTCGACAATACTGTCAAATCTAAAATTAGGATTTTTCAGAACGGATGGGGTCGATACGCAAGGAATGAAAAATGGACCTAAGGAATGAAAAATGAGGAACTAGAGAAAGTCAAAGAATACAAGTAGCTCGGTGTTCTGGCTACCGCCCTGTTATCGTTTAGAAAGCACCTCCAGGAGAAGCTAAGGGTATCGAAACGCGCAATCAGGTAAAAAGAATATTGCGCCGAGTACAAAGTATACAATTTTCGAAGCAGTCATTATATCAATAGTGTGTTACGCAGCACAAGTGTGAGCAATTTGGGAATTTGAACAGGTTGAAGAACTTCTTTCTAAGATACTTCCTTAAGTAAATGTTCAGACTGCCGACATACATGCTGTACTTAAAAACTTCAATACATTTTGAAAATAATATCACAACCAAGTCATCGACTCCCCCATAAGATTGCTATGCAACTTAAAACTAGGAACCTTCATTTCTTTGGTGAATAGGCAAGGCTGAGCCGTGAGCATAACGAACGAAAATCTTGTCAATGGAGCAGCATCAGGAAATACGCGAGCTACTTATTCAGATCGAAGGATCTACACGGGAGATATTTAATCAAGCAAGAAACACATATAAAATCCTTCATCACGATATTGGGGAACAAATCTACTTTCATGACCGGCACGAATTAGATATAATTTCAACAATATTCAAAGCGAGGGGTGAAATGTTACACTTGAACTACATGCCACATAGATCTGATAGAAGTGATAATTGTACGCTGTGCAATCATGGAACTAGAGAAGACTTCCTGCATTTTATTGTAACCTGCCCTATTGTTACGAATTAAAATTATTATTTCAGATGTTATGAATTAAAATTATTATACTATCAGTTCATTTTATCTCGCTGAACGTTCTCATTGTAATGGCTCACCATCCAGAAACCGCTGTACAAATGCATTAATTTCGTTAAGAGAACGATCATTCGTTAACTTTATTCTAGAAGGACAATTTCAGTCTTTCTGGCCATTTTTCTTCTGGATGAGGAGCCACGAGGACCACGAGTGTAAGTAATTTGCATAATATAATTTCTTTATTAATGGATTTTCTTTTAGAAAATAAATAACTCGTTTAAATCAAACGTGTTAATTTTATTGTTGGCCTCGGGCTGTCGACTTATCCAGTACACCTATACTGAGCTCAATTATAAGTTACAACTTAGGAAAAAACACTCTCTCTTCGGATGAAGTCATTTGCTTTTTTTAAATGGAGAAAACTGTACAATTTTTTGAAATCTGCTCTAACATACTTGCACAAAATTATAAGCTAATCTTTTTAATATAATTTGTCCATCACTTTAAATGAAATAATAACTATTGAAACTTTCTCTTGCTGCTGTTGGCAGAAGCCAATGCTTATTGTAAAAATTTTAACAACTGAATTCCTATTTTGTATTAATAAAAATTACTACTACTACATTCTTTCGAGGAAAGAAAATCAGGGCAGTTTATTACTACAGCTAGATGCAATCCTAATAACCTAATTTTTTCACAAAAATTAAGTTTTATTGGTGTCCCTGTTGCAGGTAAATAGCAGAGGAAATACCCTCTTCTTTTGCTTTCAATTTTTCAATTTCTGTGAGCTAGCCTTAACCTTTGTTATCTGCCCAGTAAAATTCGACTTTATACTAGAAACATTTTTGTGTGATTCGGGACTTTACGTGAAAATAAATAAACTGGTGTCGAGAAACATAAACACTGGGTAAGTCTACACCCACTTTCAAAGGGGCGGAATATAATATTTTCATTAATAACTAATTTCATAGTTATTACATAATTATTACATAAAAATGTCAGGACATAGTTTTTGAAAAAAAGAACTTTATTCTTCGAAATAATTATCACCAGCTCTGGTAATAAGAAAATTCCATTTTCGAAAAAAATCTTTGTTCTTGAGGCGAATAAAATCTCGATTATCGAGACCTGTATTGCGTAAGGAATTGTCTAAACTCCGAAAAAATTGGTAATCTGTAGGCGAAAGGTCAGGTAATGGTGGGTGAGGGAGAACTTTGTATCCCAACTCTGCAAATTTCGCCACGGATCGTTGCGGCATATGTAGTCTTACAACATCATGCAGGAGAATTGGTCCACACCTATTGCAGAGAGCCGGCTGCAATTGGTTTTTTTTGCCATGCATAATCGCAATTTGTCTGCAATATGACTCTTTTGTAATGGTTTCACTGAGTTGCAAGAAAGATTTGTGAATTACCAGCTCCGCTAGTCCACCATGCGATTACCCTTTCTCAGATGAAGTGATTGTCTCTCATACTGCTTGGGGCAACTATCCTGATCTTCTACGATACAAAATTCACTTTTCATCACACGTAACAATCCGATTTAAAAATATCTAAATTCTGTTACGATTGACTAAGCTACTGGTGACCTGCAGTCTTCGCAATTTATTGGCTTCAGTCAATTCGTGGGGTATCCATCTATAGAGGCTTTTGGTTTGTCCGATTTGTCTAATATGACGTCTTATGGTTGCTGTGGATAGTCAAAGCTCCCCTAAAAGGCATTGTACAGTCGTCTATGAATCACGTTCAACTTCCGCCTGTAATTCGGTGTCATCTTTGCTGGTCATCAGTCTTCCACGGTAAATCTACGCCTCACTGCATGTTCATTACACAACACCTCATTAAATGCCTGGTTAATTTCCCACGCTGCTGTCATTGCGTTTGGTTGTCGTTTAAATTTGAAAAGGAAAAGCACCCTAATATCTCTAGTAGTAAGTATCTCTGCAAAAAAAGAAAAAAAAGATTGATGTTTGGTGGTTTTTGATAACGAACAAATTTTCAAGAGGTAGATAATTACACAGTTATTCAACTAGAAAAACATATCTCAAAGTAAATGTACATATGTTGCCGTACTAACGTCTTAGACAAAACTGTTAGTAAGACGGACATTTCACATGTAACAAGGTAATTCAAATCTGAAACTTTCCACACTTATAACTCGAAAAACAGAGAAGAGACCCACGTGCCCGAACTTTTTATTTTATTTTTTTTAGATATAGGGTGTTGCAGAAAACATTTTACTTCCCACATATATACAATACTTTGCAATAGCCTGTTTCCACAAAATTACAAATAAGTGTTCAAAATCTATGGAGCGCAGGAGGTCTATTTTTCTTTTTATTTTGTCACCAACTAAAAAATGAGTTATTGAAGAAAATATTATATTCCGGCTACTTCAAAAGTGGAGGGGTAGACTGTGGACGAGTGGAGACTTTTTATATAGTCTCGCTCGTATGAGACCACTTTTTTTAAAAATTGGCCAAATTTTCCCCTTTTTTCTTAGTTCTTTGCGACTTTTTACCTTTTTGAAATAATTTACTAAACTGAATCATTTTATGCACTGAAAATTTGTTTACACACTTACATAAGCAATAAATTTCTATCGAACCCAACTCTAATATTGATGCGTCAATTAGCGTACGAAAAACCGAATTGAGTTCAAGGCACCAAAGCCCCAGTTTTATCTCCTATCTCTGAAATGGAATACTCGTACTTACACAAATCAAATGGAGTTTATGAGGAGTCAATGCTTGGCATGTAAATATTGTAATATGCGAGCTACGGCTCGAGTAGATAAAACGATATTCTGTGAAATTATTTCTTTATTTTCTAGTCTATAGAACAATTCAAGTTCACACTATACTATTCTTCGCAAATTCTTTTCTTACAAGGTCTCTTTCCTCTCAAATCACTTTATCTCCTTTCAATTACTTAATTCACAAATCCAAACTAATTACTTTTTCTTGTTCACTCTCAACTTTCAATTTATCACCAAATTACAACTTCGGCTGTTATTACTTTTCCAATCTCCTCGTGCGGTTCAGAACCAACTGCCTGGTCTCGATCGCCATCTGTCCTTATATAGCAGAAGTTTCTGATAGCCAGAAACTTCTAGCAAATTCTTCGACCACTGGAACAAAAAAATTCTGATGTAATAATTCCAAGATGACAGTCATTTCTTGCAGTTATAATTCTCTCTTATCCGTGATATTATCCGTCTCTTATCGTAGACATGAACTGTGGAGACTAACCGCAGACGCGAACCCCGAATGAAAAGACACTTTGGAATGGGCTGTAGGAGCGTAGTTATTATTATGTTACAATATAATACATGATATGATACAGTTTCACAAAATACTTCGCTGCAATCTATTAAGTTTATCTTTGTCCGAAACTTGAATACAGCGCGGATGTTTGGGTGGAAACTCCCTGTTTGAGTTTATTCGAGCGCTAAAGGACAAGCTTGTAGTTCACCTGTGATGAGTCTCTTTACAGTCATATTCCTTCGTTTGAACACAGATGTAACTTTGGATTATTTATAATTCTTTATAGGAGTACCTCCTCTCTGAATAGGCACGCTCTCAATGATGGGTTAGAGATAAGCATCTCGAAAACTAAAGTTATGAGTAGCGGATATGGAGTTGTTGCAGCCCCTGATTTTAGGTTAGGTAATGAAAGCATCGAGTGCGTAACAAGTTTTACATACCTAGGTAGTATTGTAACAAATACCGGTGGAGCAGACCAAGACGTCATATCACGTAATTCTAATGCCAATTTCGTGTTTAGCCAACTAAGGAAAGTATAGAAGTCCACCCATATTTCTTTAAATATTAAGCTGCGTATTTTCAACTGCAGTGTTAAATCGGTACTGTACTATGGATGTGAATAGTGGAAACACTCAATTAAAATAGGATCCCGAATTCAAGTATTTATTAACAAGTGCCTTCGTCAAATACTTAACATCTGGCGGCCAGGAGGAATATCTAATCTGGAACTTTGGAACCGCACAGCCCAAAAGAGAGCCGTCGCCGAAATTAGAAAATGCAAATGGTCCTGGATTGGACATACACTACGGCAACCAAATAACTACATCGCGAGATAGTCTCTTCGCGGGAACCCGCAAGGTAGCCTACGCCCTGGCGCTCTAGCTAAAACGTGGCAAAGGACAGTTGAGGAAGAACTTTCTACATAAAACGTAATCTCAAGAGAAGCACCAAATAGAGTCAGGTTCAGAAGTATCGTGGAGGCCCTATGTTCCACATAAGGAGGAAAGGATGACAAGAAAAAGAAGATTGGAGTACCTCCGCAAATGTTGGAAAGAAATATAAAGTATATATATGTTTAGTCGCTTTTACAGTACATACATTTCAATTACTTTGCACTGTGTCAGTATTCTCTGAAAGCTGTTCTCTAAGGGACTCAAAACTAGTGTGCATCGTTACCTCATTCTCTATTTTTACCCGCCCAATCTTGCAATTTATTGGCTCAGTGGTTAAGTGGTTAAGGGAGCTTTCACTGAGTGGGAGGTTCAAGGTTGAAATCCAAGGAAACAAAAAAAAAAGTTTTCTGACGGTACGCGAACGTCTAACAAACATCCGAGATTAAAAAAGCTTCTCTCAATCGCAAAAGTTGTCCATCAGAAACGGCATAAAACTGTAGGTCCCAACCATTCGTGCACAGTACGTGTGGCTGCGAGAAGCTAGGCCAGGTCCTGTATTGGGTTATTGGCACCAAAATACATTTTTTATTTATTTATTAATCTTGCAATTGATTTATCAGTATAGTCCTTCACTAAGTCTTACACACTTT
The DNA here is from genome assembly GCA_963082735.1 of Pocota personata. NCBI lineage: Eukaryota > Metazoa > Arthropoda > Insecta > Diptera > Syrphidae > Pocota > Pocota personata. The sequence continues at coordinate 191,444,305 of OY720430.1, forward strand.
AAGAACATCGTTCTAAGTGGTGGAGAATTTCGTTTCTTTTTTTTAAACTCTAGCTTGAATTGTAACAAAGTTACAAGGCAGTGAACTTGGCCTAACTTGTTTTGTGATTGTAGGTGGTGGAGCCCAAGTTGTTAGTGTGTAATAAATAATTTGTATTCTGATTCTTATTAATTATTAGCAAAACGGCATTTTTAAGACTTTAAACGGATAAAATCTTCGTGCCCCATACCTATAAGTTCTACTTCAGTCCTAACACATCGACTTCTCATCGTGTGTGCCATCCCTTGAGATAGAATACACAAGTCTTTTCCTGTACAAACTTAATTCTTCTTTTTCTTTAACCATCAGGGTACAAGGGTAATGAGTTTGATTTCTATCCTCTTTTTCAAAAGTCTTACTATTTTCACCAAGGACGAAGCAAATATTTTTGCCAGATTTAACAGTATGTGCTTAACGGTATCATTTCAATAAATAGTGTGTTTTGTAAAAAAAAATTATGTTCAAGGAATACCCTGTATTTTGAATACGCTACGAATTTCTTATTGAATATCTTAACTAGGCACCTTGTCTTTAACCTCTGGTCTTCCGTAATTGAGCTTCAATATATTTAAGTAAACTACAGGGTGGCTGACATGAACTGTTACTAATACAAATAGCTGTATTTTTTTTAATTCTGAATATTTTTTATTGAATCCGAATAAAAAAATTTGAAAATTTATTCAAATTCAAGGATTTAATTAATATTTTCGATATGGCCCCCTTTCCTTGAGACGGTCAATCAATTTATCGCACGCTGCACGCAAGTGTGTCTATGGAATGCGGTTCCATTCCCGGCGAAGCGCTAACTTGACCGCGTCCTTTGTTTGGTATTTTTTAGAGCCAACCTTGGTCTTCAAAATGCCCCAGACAGAAAAGTCTAATGGAATTCGATAGCCATTGTGTTGAGAAAATGAAGTGCTGAACCTTTTTGTCGCAGCCATTCTTGATTTGCTTGGGTTTTGTGGGAAGGTGCAGAGTCCTGATGGAATGACCAAGGTCTTTGGCTTCAACACAGCTTCCAAGATAGTTTCAAGATAAACCATCGCGTTTATTTTAACGCCACGGTCCAAAAATACGAGCGGAGACCGACCATCGGCAGTCTCTGCGGCCCAAACCATCAAAAACGGTGGCGCTTGCTTCCTGATGGCCATTCTTTGGTCTAAATTATCGTATCTTTGACAGGTAAACTCGATCATTTTGCTTGTTGACAAGTTGCTCAATTGGAAATGGTGCTTCATCAAAGAAGATGATGTTTGGCGATGTAAGCGGATCAACTCCTTTCCTCTTTCCACTTTTGGAACTTTAAGTTCTTGAGTCCGAGCTTTTCAAAATGTGTTGCATCCGTTCTCTAAATATGTTTAGCTCAGAAGCCAGGATTTCTTTCGATTCTGGCCTTCACACTAAGGACACTGTTGACTATATTGCTGTCTTTTTCAGACCACCGTCATAGCGTTTTGCAATACTGCCGGTTTCGTTGTAACGCAATATGGTGCGATTCACAAGCATTTTGTTCACTTTCAAATGTTTTAGCTCACGAACAATAGCTGGTTGTGATTTTCCAGCCAAAAAAAGGGCAATAACACTACTACGTTTGAATTCCATTGTCGATAAAACAAAAACTAAACACGCGATAAAAAAAATACCTTACGAGTACACACGCTTGTCAAAAATGAAATGAATTAGCAACCGTTTCAGCGCGCTGTCGTTCGTAGTTTGGCAGACACAGCGACGTGAAGTTGGTAACAGTTCATGTCAGCTACTGTTCAGTGGTATAACAGCACCTTCATTAGTTCTTAGAGTCAAGACAAAAAATCTTTACACTCTTTACACAAAAAGAATTCTTCCCAAAATAAATATTTCCAAGAGTTCCTTTAACTATGAACCTCCATGAGTGATAATATAATGTGATCCCAATGCATTTCACGTTCATCTTTTGACCATAACTTCTCAAAACCCCACATTCATGGAATTCTTACACTCGCCGACCTACAAAACGAAACAAAAAATAAAGCCAGTTATTCAAATTTTGGTCTTTTCTTAGAAACTGTTTAATTAATAAACTCTTCATAACACATTGCATTGCCATTGCACTGAATGACACAAAAAGAAATTCAACAAATACGAGCCCATAAAAGTGCGTAACGTATGCATACGCAACAAATCAAATTTTATGTACGTGACTGCCTTGTGGAACACCTGTCAACTGCATTTACAAGACTCCTATGCACATTCTTATATTCAAATTTATTATTTTTTTTTTTTTTTTCGAAAGTCAAGTTCACTTGTCTTTTATCCACATACGAGCGAGCACGTTCTGACAAAGAACCTCTGATAAATGCGGTCAAGAAGATCTAAAAGGTCATGCTACCAGGACACGACAATAAATTACTCACTTCATCAGCTCGCTATTCATGGAAAGGGGATAATATTCTTCTACAAAACTTTTGCTTTTGTTTAAACTTTCAATTTTATTTGATTTTGTTATGGGAATCCACAATTAAACTTTAATCTTTCACGGTTTAATTAAAGAACAGAACATTACACAAAAGTGGAAAAAAATTGAATGAATCACTCAACGCAAAAACAGCGTGAAATTGCTTTATTCAAATTCATAAATCATAAGAAGTACATGCCCATAGAATGAAGAATAAGTCACAAAAAAGAGTATCTAGAACCATACAGACCTCACCTGACATTAACCGAGGTAAACCGTGTGACCAACCGACAGAAAAAAAAAAAACGAGATCGTACACTGACAGTGACCCGCATGGGTAGTAATTCAATTCTGTTACAGATACAGATATACACAAAAAAAAAGGCGTTTTATAATCTTCTAATAGCCTTGAAGCAATTACTTGAAAGTCCGCAACGAGTTTATTAACACCTTAGCACAGCAACATTGTAATGTACATGATTGTATCTTTAGATTAATTTTTTTTTTTTTTTAGGATTATGTTATTTTTTTTATACTTCTGTTAAAGAAAACAAAAAAAGAAGATGTACTCATACGCACCCCCCTGAATGGTTTTGTTGTACATATATTTTTAACGAGTGATTTTTTTTATGAATATCACTGATGTTAGATAAATATTCTTAAGGAACAAATTTAATACCGCAATGAGGAAGAACATGAAAATGTTTTTATTGTATGCGAATTTAACGAATTTGAAATGTTATTTTAGGAGTTTTCATAAATTTCGTTCCGCGATTTTTATTATTTATAGGAATTACGGATAAGTGTGGTATATTTGTCTAGTTAATTCTGAGCTCGTATACTGTTAATGTTCATCATAAACCAACAATGAACGCAAAGAGAATAATTTTAATTATGACTGTTAAAAGGAACACAAAACACAGGAAATACCATGGGTTTAGCCTTGCTTTTGAACTTCAGTGAACTTACGGGTAAGTGCACTCATCAAAATGCATACTTTTTTACTGCGCGTTACTGAGAAATTTATTATGGAAGATCACCTTTGATGGACTGGTTTCATAATTTACTCGGGGACATTTACTAATTCAATTTGAATGTACTTCTTTCATATTTATGTTAGTAAATATGCCAATAAAGCCAAGTTATTGAACTAAATCAATCTACAAATCCCGAAATCCCCGATGTCTTATTACAGCGTCCAAAAACTTTGCAGGCGCAGTTAACAATTTAAGAATTAAAAAAGCACCTAGATGCTATGGTATTACTACCAAAATGTTCAAGGAACTACCTAAAGTTGTCGTAAATAAGCTTCTGCATATAATACTTGGTTTCTTCCCGAACTACTGGAAGCTGTCCGAAATCATCGTAATCATTAAACCAGGAGAAGATCATACCAAAGTCAATTCCTATAGACCAATCAGCCTCTTGTATCGAAGTTATTTGAGAGGCTTTATACTTGACCAACTTATTCCATACATTAATGAAACCAACGTAATACCGATCCTCCAATTTGACTTCAGAAGAAGATATAATACTATTGAATAAGCGCATCGCATTTTACAAAGATTAGAAGAGCGTGCGAAGAGAAACAATATTTTGTTCATTGACATTACCCAAGACTTTGATAAAGTATAGCAGAACGGACTATTACACAAAATTAGGCAACTGCTTCCTCAAAATACCAATGACGTCATGGAAAGTTACCTTTCAGAATCCATATAAAATGCAAATACAAGTCCTATGTATGCGACATAGAAGCCGGAGTCCCCCAAGGGAGTATCCTCTGCCCGTTTCTGTATCTAATCTACACTTTTTAGCTGCTAACTCACCAACTCACTCTAATCTCAACAAGCGGACGATACAGCAATTATCAGCTAACATACAGAACTAAATATCGCATCTCAACGTCTCGAAGGTCAAGTATATGACTTAGAAAAATGGTTGGAAGCTTGGAGAATTAACGTTAACGACACCAAATGTGTTTACACTACATTTACGCAGAGGAAAGGAAACTGCGCCAGCGTCAAAATCAATGCTTTAACCATCCCACAACACTCGGCGATTAAATAAATGGTTTTCATTTCGATGTTGGGATTTCACATCCCTGCTAAATGGCATCCGTCAAATCCATCTGTCATCAATAGTGAAAGGTAGTTAGTTCTTGCTTCACCATTTTACAATACGGATCGTTTAACTACCGCTCAACGCATTCAAACAGTTGCATCGTACTAAACAAAATAGCAGTTCCGTAGCATCTGTGTATAGCGATTTAAAGTAGAAACATAATGTGGCGCTCACGTGCTCGCGCGTTGACAGGATAAGTAGAAGCAATGGGATCTTATGGGGTAACACCAAATGTGACCTCAGGTGTTTGATCGGTTTTTGGTCGTAAATATCGTAAGCGCCACCTCAACGTCGGAGTAGAGTACTACTATTGTCGCGTGTTTTGACAGCTCACAGCTGTTTTAGACTGACATTATTCTTTGACTTGTTCGATTTCAGCAAGAAGGTCGTGTATGAACTCCGAATTGTTAGCATTTAATATGTAAAAAATTTTAACTGCTAATTGATATATTTTGAAAACAAATTAATTATGTTAGAGTATGCAGAGGTTTTATTTTTGTATTTTCTTATTTCTTATTCATGCACATTTGTTTGCGAAGTTATTTCTTATATTTGTGTTTCCTAATCAAACCATAAAAATAAAAAGAGTACATTTCTACTCTTCTTTCTGAGGCGAAATCGAGTGTGAGGAATTTGAGGGAACAGAACATAATTCTGTCATATTCCTAACTTCCCAACGCCCGACCGTCTTGAAAACACATTTGGTGTTGCAAATTTTGAGGTCTCGCGTTGAGACAAATATTATCGGAAGTCGGTAGAATGCCTGTCAAACTCGGGACCGCGCGAGCCCCACATTGTGTTTTGTCTATTAAGGACAGATTATGGGCAGAATCACCATACTGAGTACTTTGCGCTTCCATTTGCATCTTCATCCCTATAAAATTCAGCTTACGCAACAATTAAAGCCTACTGACCATAGAATGCGCAGAACATACGCCGATTGGGTGCTGGGAAATCAACAAATTGACGTTGATTTTTCAAGTAAAATCGTCTTCAGCGATTAAGCCCGTTTCTTGCTCGGCGCCTTGGTAAACAATCAAAATTTCAGATTTCAGGTTCTGAGAATCCAAATGTGATCGTCACTTGTCCTGAGATTGAAGGCATTGATGTGAGTGACATTTGGTTCCAACAGAATGGGGCTACGTGCCACAGAACACATGGAATTTTAGCGCTGTTGCACGAAATGTTTTCAGGCCATTTTAATTTCGAGATTTTGAGGCATCAAAAGGATGCCAGAGCTGACCTTGAAAACTTCCACCCATTTGAGGAAATTTTCCATTACTTTTCGGCACAAATCCTGCAGTAATTCGTAACTAATGCATCGAATTTCATCCTTTAGCTCTGGGACTGTATGGGAGTTACATAACCCCAAAATAAAATATCCAACGGCGTGACATCGCACGATCTTGGTGGCCAATTTTGTGTGTGCAATAACTGCATAGTTTTTCGCGCTGTGTGACAGACGGTACCATCCTGTTGAAATCGCATAACCTCCACATCAATATCGTCCAATTGGCGTCAAAAATAATTTGTTGTCATGTCTCAAAAGTACGGCCCAATTACCCCGCCAGCACAAACCTCGCACCAAACAGTGACTGTTTCTGGACATTTGTTCGTGAATGGCCCGAAAATGTTCACATATCCAAATGTGACACTTTTGTTTGTTTACGTAGCCATTCAGTTGAAAGTGAGCCTCATCGCTGTCAACTGGTGGTGCTCTAATACCCAACCAACGAATTCAAAACGCTGTTTGTGATCTGCTGGCTGCATATGCAGATCTTTTGTTAAAATGCGCTACGTGGAGCTGTAGGAAAGCTTTAATTGCTAGGAGTTATGTTGAGTGGATTTTAACGGATTGTCGCGAACACTGTCACTCACTGCGGCGATATTTTTGAGTGACCGGCCACTACTAGGACGCACTGGTCTTTGCACACCCAACATTAACCCAGTTCATTCGAACATTTCCAATACATACTCCAATTGGATCACCAGACAATATATTGTATTTAATCCATCCTATCGTGACCGTCTACTAATAATTGACTGTTTTACTAACATATCTCATGGAACGAATCATCTTTGTGGCCACATCTATTAATGCACAGTTTTTCTGCTCATTAATTTTCATATCAGATTCGTTTACATCAGGGCATATTTGGTGAAATTTAATTAGATACATCTTAATAAAAATCTTTAGATTAGGATTAAAGGGTTATGTAGTCGAACTTATGAAGTTATGTAGATTTTTGGTTCCAGTTCAAATGTATCAGCCATTTAGTAAATCGAAATTTGTTGTACTGTTTATTTAACAAAAATGCGCACTTTCAAACCAAAATTCTTTATCCACTATATAGAAACTTGTACGTTGCATAAGCAATCATCTCCTAAAGATAAATTTCTAATGCAAATTCTACTTCGTGACATCTACCTGCATATTTGATTCCTCAATATTTTATCCCAAAAAGCTTATTTTAAATATATTTTTGGAGTTCTATAACTACAAACAATCTATTAACCTGCCTACTCCATGTGTCATCTAATGCCTCCTTTTATCTCCCCATTTACATACGATCCAAAAATATTTGCACGGTTAAAATGTATCTGTGACCCACTTCTTAAGCATCCATCTGAGGAGTTACTATTTCATCACCCTTGCACTTTACTCAACAGCACTGTGGAATGCCTTTATGGTACAACCGATTCAATCATCTCCGTACTTACTGCACACAGCCTCCATTCAGGCAATCATACTCCTACTCTATTTGACGACGACTGACTTTTCATAAAGTTCAAAATGAATTGTTCCTCGAATGTTTCTTATGATTAACAAGAAAAAAAAGTATCTACAGGGATTTATCTCATAATTTATCGATCATTAGTGCTTGCACCGAAGCAACAAACAACAACCAGCAACAACAAACAGCAGCGCTGCATGATTGCATGATTGATGGGGCGTGATCGTTTCAATTATATCATGAAAGTGAATCGCATCGTTTTTTTTTTTTTTTTCTTGGGTGCCGCATGCTACGAGGAGGTTGTTCCTTAGATATTTCAATCACGGTTCACGGCACCTGTCAGGCGCTTAATTTTGTGTTCTCCACAATTTTTCCGATCATATTTGATCATCACGATGAAAGTACGCTCACTCGTTAGATATGTTGGAATATCTTGTGGCACCCTGTATTTGTGCCAAATTCATCATGAATTTTGATTTCAAAATATTACGTTCCACTATCACCGCGGGAGAACAATGGAAACAGATCTCAGCCCTATTGTTGCACCTCTTGATGGCGTGCAAACAAATAGCTCTAGTGGTAGACCACAGTAGCAGCTTTTCGGTGTGAGGTGGTGGCGGGCGGCCTTGACTTATCGATTGGCTATCGACGCTAGAGTATGGTGGTGGAACAATTCGATTGCATAAAATCTGAACATTTTGTTGCATATGCAATGCAAATTGCTACTCATGTTGTGATGGCTTAATGGACAGGCGCAGACGGTGGGCATTAATTGAGACATTTAAACGAATTCGATTTACATGCTATACGGGGGCCGGGCCGGGCCTGTCCGTGCCGGTTGGTGATGGGAGCCGTGTATTCAATGTGATATAATTTCAGATAGAGAACGTTTTACCCACTGGTGTTGAAGGTTGCCACCCATTCACCTGAGATACATTCATTCATTTTTTATCTTATTTATTGGAGTACAAACAAAAATGTGGGGCTCCAACGAGTGTATTACATTTCAACGGCGGTGTTAGTGAGCGTTCCATGATGGTAGCCCATTCAAAGAAATATGTTTTATGCTTGATTAAAATATTTCGTTGAATTGAAAAGAAAATGTTTTAGTTTATTGTAAAAAAAAAATCGTGCTACAAGGCTGTTAGTTAGTATTGTCTGTGATGCAATGGAATAAAAAAAAATTGAGCCAACAGAATTATAGCAGTATCTGAGCGATTTTTTGGTATTTCAATTGTGTAATCTGGTTCGTTGAAGGAACAAAAGGAATGAAATAATTTTGAAAGTAACTCAAGCTTATAAGCTGCATCAGTATTTTTCTTCTCAAGTCTATTAAGAGGCGACTTGAAAAAGAATTCGTTGTCAGATCCATGTTTTCTTTAAAGTAGGCTACCTATTTCTAATTAATGGAGTTAAATGTTGTTATATTTTGATGATGACCTGGTGACCCCAGCTAGTTCTGCACGAATCATTTACTATTTTTACCTCATGTGCAGTATTCAAAGACACCCATAAGAAACTCGGCAGTACAGGTGTCATGATTTGACCTATACGATTTCATAATAAAAAAATGCACTACTAGATCGCACGTACATACTGTTTATTTGCAAATCACTCGGGCCTGTTTAAACAAAAATAGCATTTTATTAAAAATATTGTTTAAGAAGCAAAAGCCTTATTTTGACAAATTCCCAAAACTTGGTATGACATGACCTTTGAATAGAAATGACTGAGTCATAACCGAGAAATAGTCAAAACAGTAGTAACGTTAGTAAAATCACAATCAGACTGTTTAATGGAGACGAAGACCAACATCCCTCCATCAGGCACAATGAACCATTCAACGTAGACGATGATAGTCAAAACTTCCGTCCACCTGACCAAAATGAAGTGAGAATAGCAATATCCAAACTTAAGTCCAGCAAGGCTGCTGTTCCTGACGGCTTACCTACCGAGCTATTCAAAACAGCTGAAAATGAGTTAGTAGAGGGCATACATCAACTCATTTTAACAATAAGCCTGATGAATACATCTTTTGTCCGATCCACAAGAAAGGAGACCATGTCAACTACGCCAATTACAGAGGGATTAGTCTTCTTATTATCGTGTACGTGTCCAAGTGCAGGAAACCCTTCGACAATAATGTGATCGGCACCTATCGATGAGGTTTTAGACCGGAAAAGTACACAATTAATCAAATTTGTAAACTTCGGCAGATACTGGAGAAAACCAACGATGTCCAAATCAATGCCTACTTAGACCTTAGACTTTATAGATTTTAAAGCCTCCTATGATAGCATTTATAGAGACGACTAGTATTAGCACCCCTGCCAAACTCGTCTGTTTGTACAGGATGATGATGGAGAATTCTCGCTGCTCCAACAAGGTCAGTACGACTTCACCGGGACCTTTAATGTTGAGAAAGAATTTAGACAAAGTGACCCACTGTCATATAATTTCTTCACCAACTCACAAGACCGGACCAGATTATATTGAAGAACTTAGAAGACTGTAACCGGTGCTTTTGCGAGTATAGAGATATTAGCCGCTAAAATAGGTTTAAAGTTGAACAAGGGCAAAACTAAGTATATGCTGTCAACAAGAAGGGACACCCAACATCGAGGTATTGGATGGAATGTCACAAAGGACAGCTATAACTTTAAAATAGCAAGGGACTTTGTCTACCTTGGAGTTTATAGAAGGCCGATTAGTTTCGGGCGAAAAATTCTTCGTAAGATAATCAGTCTTGTTTGCGTTGATGGCCACTGGAGGAGAAGATTCAATCATAAACTGTACGCACTGTACAGCGGCATCACCTTAGTCAGAAAGATTCGAATTCGTCTCCTCAAATAACTAGGATGTATAGAACGAATGTACTTCAACAAATCCGACCCTGAAAGGACAATGCAGTACAGGTAGGCCTTGCTTTAGGTGGCTCACACCAATGCATAGAAGAGAACCTCAACCAACTGAGAGTGCGCAACTGTATGCAGTTAGCTAAGAACCGAGCTAACTGGAGAGACTTGTTGATTGAGGCCCAGGTTCACCCCGAATTGTAGGGCCATCTAAGTAAGTAAGGATAATACCTTTATACTAATTTTTCGCCAAAAACCTGTTATGCTAACTGATAACATATATAAGCAAGCCGTTTCGAGGAAATCAATTGTTTCAAAATACCGACCGTTAAGTTTAAGGTTAGAAATCCAGATACGAAGTTTGAAGTTACAAGAATTCAAACTAGATCCGATATGATATTATTATTCTTGTTTTTAAAACAATCCACTCGTTGTAGATCTGTCCGCAGCTAATGTGTTTCTCCACATCTTCTTTTTGCAGAGCAATTGGAAGGTGCTATATTCTTAAAGACTATATATATACATATGTATATCATAAATTTATGTATTATACTACGCAATCAATTTTTGAAAACTGACTTCCATGACTTCAAAAGTTTTATAAAAAACACTTTATTACTTATTTATTTTTACTTAACTTGCAGCACTGTTTGTACTAAGTTGTATTTAAACTGCAGCTCTAAAGGAATGGTGCTAAATAGTTGCAGTTTATAAATGTAGTAGTACACTATGTACTATGATTGCGTGTGTAACTGTGGGCAGATCCATACTTTTACTCAAGTTTGCACGTCAACTCTTTTATAAAACTACGTGGTACATCCTGTACCTCCCTACACAAACTCATCAAAAGCGTTAAATGCAGCAAAAGTTACAAATTGTATAAATTGAAATTATACCTCAGAGTTTTGCTTCCAAAGCAGAATTATTTCTGTTTTTTGATCTAAAAAAATCGGTTCAACCAGAAAAGAACAAAAGATTAGGAACTACAAAGTAGTAGCCTATTATAGTCGTGCTTTAACCACCACCTCGTGCAAATATGTTAAGTATTTTGTATCTACAATTAGATCAACAGATCTGCTGCCTGACCATGTATGTAAAGGAAGTATTAGTGTAGGCCTGTAACTTTGAAACATGAAAGTCTGTCGACTGGTGTTCTAACTGATATTTGTAAACATTACATGCTGGAAGTTGAACAACAAACCAACGTAATTATTCCGTCACTCAATGACACAATTTTAGACAATTACAGATTATTCGATTTTTAGATCTATTCTATTATAGTTCATCATTGACGAAGTGAGCTCATCATTGACGAAGTGAGATTTAAGCTGTAGCCCCCGAATCGGTAGTTGCATTTCTGAATAAAAGTCGTTGTAGATCAAGATATCAATGTCCATATTATAAGTTATTTCGGTAGTCTGGTTCAATTATATCCAAAGGTCATTTCAACGAATTCTTTTCGTAGTTGTATAACTTTCCCCGGCTTGCAGACAAAGCAAGCCATGGGTCAACACGTCTTTGATCTGCTCCTGACCTCCCTCCTACATAAATTTTTAATAGCAGTTTCTACTTCTCTTGATGGATCGTTGTCTAATAGCAACATAATCCAAGTACTCATATTTATAATCTACAAAAGTAGTAAGCTTTCTTACAGTGATAAGAATACTTATATTATTCACAGTAAATTCCGCCTTACCATATAAATTCCTTCATACGAGTATCTGCACCTATGCTCAACGGCACTCTTTTAGGAAAAATATATACCTTTACGCAAACTCTTGCACTTGAAAGAATCCATGTCCTTAACAACCGTTATTATGGTTTCAGGAAACAGCGATTCACAGAGGACTTAATGACCTCCATACTGAAAAACGGAGCTATTGCATTCACCATTACGAGTATAGTCAATGCAGTGTAGTCGCCCTTAAAATCCCCAAAGAACTTGCGATAAACGTTGACATAATCTCGTTAATAAGCCTCAAGCTCAAGTTATCGATAACATGTTCTCAAAATTAATTTCAAGTTTTGAAACAATCGATCATAACTCTTCATAGCTAACATATTTCTGATTTGTTTCAATGACCTTCTTGTTCTTACTTGTCATCTAGTTCATTACTTATTAGCGATTCCTAAATTGTATAGTCTCAAAGACAACAGATGCCTACCGAACTCAACTCCGAAACTGAGCCTTAAGTTCAACGCGTCAAACAAAATTGTACATACTGTCTTCTAAGAGATGTGTTCATAAAAACTAATAGAGTAGATATTGAGGGATATGCTGGTATATCTGGTACATCTATGATAGCTCAGACTTTTTCTTGAATCAGCAGATTACCTATGCTGAAATAGGTGACGTTTTTTACTGCCACAGATTTTAGGCGATAACTTCCGCAACATAATTCAGTTCACTTGATCATAGCATAGAAAAGTCACCAATTACCCTCTTATTCTCATGTCATTATACATTACAACTCTTTATTTCCAACTAAATGGAGGACCCTCATGAACATCGTTACAACCTGGCGGAGACAACCGAGCAAAGTGCCCACTGCCGATCAACTATTTTTCCTTCGTCTTCCTACCGTTTTCTACAATTATTACACCATAAACTCCCACGCCCACAACAAAGCAGATATCCGTAATAATTAAATCTCATCACTCTAATACAAAATTTAATTATTGAACGCCATAAAACAATGCAATCAACCGACAAGTACTTCAACAATGCCTTCCATTGAAGTTGGCCGACGAAATTCTCTTCGTTCAAATCAGGAAACACCGCCAAGTTGCCGGCACAATTATGAATCTCTTCCGTTTGTACCCATCTCGTATCTCGATAAGTAAATGCAAATATATCACTCAATTGAGTGACACATGCAATTAATTAAAATCAAAGATATACTTCCGGATGAGTTTTTTGGCAAACATCATCGTCATTATGATCGATTTGAAGATGCCTTTTGAACCCACTCTCCGATCGAAATTGATTTTATTCACATTCCAACTTCGAAGCTCGTGCAAATGTGCAATACATCGCATACGCAGAGTGGGCTAAATGCAAGCCAATTTGCTGAGAGGCGTGAGTAATAAAAGACCTGCCAACTCGTTCCAATCTACTGTCACAGAGCAACCGCAAACGACCTTGCAACTCACACTCCTCTCTCTAGTGCCAATGATCGTGCACGATCATCAGTAAAGAATGATGGACCGTTCCAACGAAGGTGCGGTACAATTGTTGCCAATAGCCTTGGAAGACTTACATAATAAAAAAAAAAAATTAAATCGGTACGTCTATATGAATATACATGGTGTCTCAAATGTCAGAGTTTCTTCGTTCAGTTGTGATTCATTGGCAAATAGACTGCAGCGAGCAGTTTTTCTCACAGTTTTTTTTTCCCCCCATTTTTTTGTATTCTTTCTTTTTATGTGCGATTTTATGACGAAGCAAATGAAATGGGAAGTGAATGTTACCAAACATGGAAGCTCCTAAGGTATTAAATGCAAATCAGTTGCGAAGAGCATAAATTTCCATGCCTGAATGGTATAATGCAAACAAAAGATGCTTTGTTTATGAATATTTTGTTTGAATAAAAATATAGATGTTTATCAAATGATGAACTAATTTTTTTTTTAAAGAAAATATGAAATACACATCATTTATAACTTTTAATTTTTCGAAAACAGTCTACACTTTGAAGGTTATCATTGCAAAATTGAGTATTTTTTAACAAAACGACGCACAGCGTCTGCCCTAAAATGCCAAAATTGAACGATTTTTTTTCCAAGGTTTGGTAACCCTAGATAACCATCATTTTTCCTTGGAATTTTCTTGTATGGTTACAACAAATGACAGCTAGCTAGATGGTATTAGAAAATGTTCAAAAATAAACGAAAGTACAATTGTTAAATGTCATCATGTCAATACGTATTACCTACACTATCTTACCAAGCCGATAGTAATATAATGCACCTGTCAAATAATGGAGGAAAAGGTGTGTCAGTTTAAACGGTTTATTCTGTGTGACTAATTTATACACCCAACAGAATAACCTTGGTGCGATACATTTTGACATTTATTATTATATCATAGCCGGATCAGTGAAAAAGTAACAGGATATGTACATACTGCAGTAGTAAAGCTTTCGATTGCATTTTGCCTTCTAACATTCGTTTATTATATTACTAACCGTGTAACATTAAAGTCAATTGAAATATTGAATAAAATAACTTGAGAATGTGAGTAATGATCAAATTGTTTTAAAAACAAGAAAATTTAAAAAAATATATATGTATATTTGAAAATGAAGTGTTTTGAAGAATTGTTAATAATAATAATTATTAAATTAAGCATAACATTGAAATTGCAGTAAAATTTGTTTTAATATCATTCGTATGACTTCGCATCAGCTATGATATTTCATGTCTAAACAAATATTTAAAATATTTGAATCAATGATTAGGCCTTCACGAAGTCTCTTTAATAATAGCCGGTTCTTTGTCTTCAGTTTAATGAATGTTAGCATTGAAAACAAGAACAATAATTAACACATTTATCGGTAACTGAGTTAATTGCATATTTCGACTTTCAGCCAACAGATGCCATAGAAATATGTTTCGCTCACGAATGTTGGTAGTTGTGTATTTTTCGTCGTAAATTTTTGCTTCTGCATTTTGATTTAAAGTCTTTTTCGAGGAATTTATATTTTTTTTATTAATACTTATGCCATTGCAGCATGCATAAAATACGGAACAATAAAAAAATTAATGTCATGAAAATGATGAATTTGAGTAAATAACAGGGCAACCCTTTATCTTCTCTGCTTGGACTTCTGTGTTTATGTTCAAAAATAACAGACAAGAAGAAAGAGTACCTTTAATTTAAAAGTCTGTTAATTGTAAAATCATTTAATGATCAATTTAACAAGAGAAATGCGAAGGAATAATGACTATTTTTTCTTGAATCCCAATCCGCAACTAATGCTACATTTACACGAGTGACATATTCGTCATTAATTAAGTCATTACCCACAATTGTCATTAGTAAAAACGGTCTTATTTTTATCGTTATTTTAGTCATTATAAATGTAATCGTCAATAAATGTTGTTTTATAATGCCGTCGCGTAAATGCAACTTTGCATATAAAGACAAGCCGTGAAAATAGAAGGATCGGCTTCATTCTTTAATGACAGATTGTCACTATTTAATTAGCTGCTGTTTTGGTGAAAATTATTTGTTTTGATATGAAAAAATGGATTGGTAAGTGAAAAATTAGTAAGTTTTATGAGTTTTTAGTGAAAATAATTGTGTGTGCGCCAAACCTGACATTTTCTTCGTCCTCCTCCCTAAGCATTCCACAGCAGCAAAACTACTATTTTGTCCTCTTCCATCGTGGCACTGTACAAACATTTACATACTCGTAGTTTTTAGTATGGCTGTTCTGTGTATCTGTAATTCTAAAATTTTATCATTATCTGTCATTCGTGCAAATGCCCTTTTTTCTGCTCTTTTCATTATAAAATAAAATGTGTCATAAAATAATGACGCAGTGAAAAAGCTCACAGGACGTCAATATGTTGCATCGTGTAAATGGTAATGCCATTATAAAACAACTACACGCATTATATTATCACTATGTGCCACTCGTGTAAATGCAGCACAAATCAGTAGTGCCAACATTTAAAAAAAAAAACTCAAAATATTTTTTTTTTTTTTTTTAAAGTTTGACCAAACTTTATAAGAGGTTACAAAGAAACACGCTTTTAACTCCCGAGGTTTATTTAATTGAAGTTGCTTTTCCATGTGTCCGAAAAAAGCGACAAATAAAACTAACTACCAAGGACTGCTCAAAAAAATAGAAAATCTCTTCAGCGGTTTAAAAGTCTGAATAAAAATAATCTCGAAAAGTTAGAAAAAGGAAACTGAGAAAGCTAAGGGAAAAATTGTTGTTTAACCTTATGTAAAATGGTTTCAATAATACAGAACAAGTTTGCAGTGTTTTAAGTGTGAATAGATGATTTTGGGATAGCTAATGCAAAGTACCTACTTACATAGAAGAGTAGTGATATCTTGATTGGAAATATTTTCTCAAAATTTAACCATTTCAGAAATATCCATAAAGTTAGATTTGAGTTTTAATAAGTTATGGTCTTCTTTACAGTCCTAGTAAAGTCTTTTTTTTCTAGGGATAGCTCAGTTGGTAGAGCGTTGATGTCTAAAACCATATCTATCGCTGGATTATTCCCTGCCTTTGGATAAAATGTATTCTTCTTTGTGCAATTTTCTAACAATGACAATAACTCATTGGAAGGAATGACTTCTTCGACTGATTTGTGGATATCAGATTTGGACATTATCAATTACAAAAGTAATCAATTCCTCTAACGATTACATTAATTAAAATTACAAAGTAATCGAATTACTTAGTAATCAAGATTTTTGATTACATTGTAATCACAATTATTTAGTAATTCCAATATGAATTACTTGTAATTTTGATCATATCCAATTTTAATTTTTAGTTAGTTAGTAATTAATTGCTCGGATACAATTTCACAATAAATTTCCTATCCAACGGTTGTTGTATAAAAGAGTCTATACACTAGAGGACTTCAATATTAGTATATTTTTATCAAAAATTGACCCTCGGTTAGAAGCTGATTAAACTTTTTAATACTATATAAAGGAAATTAATAGGTGAGGTATGCTTAGAAATTAAAATGATGCTTAGAAATTAAAATGAATTTCAACGGTATGCAACAGTAATTATAAAAGTCTTCATTTATAGACGTAAGCAATTTAAATTTTTTATGGGATTTTTCATAGAACTTTTAAATTTTACACATTTTGGCTTTTAAAGCATACTTCACCAATCAATTTCCTTTATAAATAGTTATTCATATAGAGGTTGGTATTTAACATCCCTGCTATATGGTATCTGTCATCCAGAGTGACAAGTAGTTAGTTTCGGCTTGCCATTTTACAGTATGGAGTGCTTTACCACTGCTCAACGTTTTAAAATTGTTGCATCTTACTACAAAAATAACAGTTCTGTTACATCTGTGTACCGCGATTGAGTGTTGGCTATAAACAGGTGGTGCGATCGGGCCGTATGTTTTTTTTTTTTTTTTTAAAGCAAAGACTGTTACTTTGAATTCTCTGCGCTATGGTCATAACAAACTTTTTTTTAGATTGAAATTGAGGGCATTGATGTGAGTGGCATGTGGTTCCAACAGAACGAGGCTACGTGCCACATGACACTACTCTACTGCACGAAAAGTTCCCCGGTCGTTTAATTACGAGATTTGGCAACATCTATTGGCCACCAAGATCGTGTGATCTGACCGAAGTTTACAAAAACTCCCGTGGCGGCTATTTAGTCGATGCTGTTCCATCTTTAATACTTTTTATTTTACGAAATAAATAACCCTGTAGCAGCATGTTTGGTTCTAGAGCCTTAACAGCTAGTCCCATTTTCATGGATAATGTATTGGAGGATACGCAAAAATCTCCAACTTCCAAAAAATTGTAAAAGTTTCTCGTCATGCAATTTTTGGTTGGAAATTTGTCCAAGCATATTGTCGCATTATCCGACACGAACAAAATTAAACCTTTTATGGAAACTCGCCATCCTCCTTTCAATCTTAATCCCATCGATGACATGGATTCAGTTATATACTATGCACCTATAACTTCTTCAATCCACTCTAATCGATACTTAATCTTCCAAAACAAGTGAATAAGTGATATGGGCTAAAACCTGACTTGTATTCATAATATTTTCCATAAATTACTCCCAATATTAATATTTTACCAGACGAGACAAAGTTGCAATTTAAAATTTACATAAATCAAACAAACCCGTTTCACTGCCCAAAACTTTAATATATACGAGCACCTGACATTAACGGTGTCTCAAACACCTAAAATATAACTGACATTTGGCATTTACTCGTAAACGAAGATAATGATGGAATTTCGCTATTACTATCCATTAAGGGGTCTTATGGCCCCAAGGCGTTTGCCAGATAGCACATCACCTGAAGATTAGGTGGCTTATGAAGATTCTTCGGTATTCTTGTAAAAATTCCATTAATTTAAGCAAATAAAACTGTGAAATGTATTTCACCTTCATATCATTTTGCAAAAAGAAAAAAATTGTATTTTTGGTGGGGAACCTTAAGTAATCACAAGACCTCGAGCGCCGCATCATTCTTCAAAGTCTTAAGCTCAGTCACCATCATTATCACCGACAAAAAAATAACAACAACTATCAAATAAAAGACTTACAGCCGTCAACGGTCGCAGAGAGCTACAACTGTTTCACGCATCCGACACATAAAATGGTTGACCGTCAAAGTCGCTGTCAAGTAATCAAAACAAAGAAAAATAAAATAAAAAACAGAAAATGAGAATAAAAGAAATGAAATATTAAAAGGCCACCGGGTTAATTAAGTTGATGTGTGATATCATCACCGTAAATTTACAATATTACTAACAAAACCGCAGACAGACGTACGGTGCGAGAAATATTTAACAAATTCCCAGAAGGAAGCGCATTCTGTGGATTTGATTAATTTGCGCCTCGTAAATCTATCGAAAGGGATGGTCATAAGGCTGATACTTTGCCAACTGACTAAGTGTTTAAATAAGAATGCCATTATGAGAGTAATTTATATAAAATTACTTTAAAGAAGGCGTAAAAGTTGCATAATGTGACTAAAAAAAAATCTAACGAAATCTGTAATAGTTTAACGAACTCGTTAGTTGTGTAACCACGCAATGTCATCGGAGTACGTTGGCATCATTTTTTTTTGCGTGCACCTAGCACATTTTCAACGAGAGTGTAAGTGCCACTTTTAAAAGGCCAACGACAGGTTGAATGTTTGTGCAAGTGCAAGAAAATGTTGTTATGCTTAAAATTTTAATTAAATAAGCTGCTCGTCTCGGTTTTCGTAAAAGTTAAGATTTGTTTACCAAAGATATGAGGGAATTATGAACGCTGCTTAAAATGTTCTGTAGTTGTCAAACATGTTTGACACGTACATATGCGAAGGTGATCTGTTGGTGGTGATTAATTGCAACATGGTGATGATTTCTAGCCTGAACGAAATCACATGAGCCAGCAAAAAAGTAAACCTTGAAGAAGATCTGCAGTGGCTGATGAAATTCGAGAGAAATATTTTCTTTTCTTTTTTTTTAACAAAATACGTATTCAAATGGTAATTATAACGGAGTTTAAAAAAATGATAATGTCCAGGAGAAGATGCATAACCCGCCCACAAAAGAATCTGTCTTTTAAATACAAAATTCTCCTGGCTAAGAGCAGGATGTCTCCCGTAGGGTATTAAGAGCAAAGAAATGGAACCCGAAACAGTAGTCTGGTTAAAAATTTCTTTCTTTCTCCATCGCTTTCTTTTTAGTATATGTTATGATAGCAAAATACAAATTACTCCATAGTCCATTCATGTACCTATTGTTGGGCGCCATGAGGTTTACTCTGCTTTTTTGGAATCTTTGCAGGCGGCTTATGCATCTGCCAGGCACTTTGAAAAATCATCGTTATCAGTGCATAAAAATACATCATATTCTAAACGATGTGTTTTTATACACTGATATCGAAATAAATAAAGGGCACGATAAGGCCGCGTGTGCTTTTCCATGTACGTATGCTGTTCGTTCTTTAAATGTTCAGAATTAAAATTTAGGCAAATCAATAAAAATCGAAGAACTAAATAATTTCCGTAACATGCGCTAGAAGCTGATCATTTGTCAAAATTAACTAATTGAAGAAATAAATTAAGCACCGTTATTCGAATTTTTTAAAGTAAAAATCGGACAACGCTCTCTTAAAACAAAAGATCATATTTTTTTAAAAAGCAGACCCTAATACCCTTGATATAAAGTTTGTAGTCAATCAGTCGAGCGGGACAGAAGGATAGCATTGCAAAACCCATCGTTTCGAGTTCGATTGATCAAAATCTGAAGATCGAACACTTTTACGAAAACAGTACTTACCATTGCCATGCCCTCACACCATCGTGTAGGGTTACTGGCAATATGTCTCAGCACTGAGCAACCCTCTTTCTTTTCTTTCGACTGTCCTACGCCAAGTTTTTCGTGGACTACTCGCTTTTCTTTCCTCTTGAGTAACTGTCTTCATCAGCTATGCAGTTATCATCCCTTCGCAGGTTGGTCAAAACAGCCATATTTCTGATACAACAACTATAAATATTTTACAGCTTTCTTGTGACATTGTTATTCATTTTCCAAGTGCTGCACCCATACCTATAAAAGACCAACTCCATGTTTGAGCGCAAAAGCCGTAGCTTGGTTTTTAACTAATGCACTGCCTCTCCAGATCTTAAACTGCATACAGTACAAAAGGTGACCGCGACGTAATGGATGGTATATTTCCTTATGTTTCGAGCTATGCAAGTTCGAATCCGAGCGGGGAACAGCAACCACAGCTATTCGAGTATAAATGAGAAACGAATGCTAAGTTTTTCGAATCACTACACCAAAAACGGGTTTCTGCCTGGTAGTACAATGGAACGTTAATCGAGTCTGAGTGCTCCTGGATTTGGAAATTTCCTTTTTTTAAAAAAAAAAAAAGTTTGAATTATAATGTTGGACAGATGTCCGCCTCTATTAGCTTCATACATGTCGGCCGATATTTGTATTTGCAGTGTTTGTGATTTGTTGAAATACACGCTGATCTTTCCATATACCCATAAAAATAAGTCCGGGGTTTTAAATCTGGCGATCATAGAGAGATTCCTGGAGATTTTTCGGTCATTTACAGTTGATGGAGTACTCATAAATGCATTGTTACATTGGCCGTATGCGATGTGTTTACTTGTTTCGTTAAATAAATCGACCTCGTGATTTTGATCAATCTTGGTATTTCTATAAAAAAGAATCTCAAAAAATTGGGTCTGGCAATTCTGTATGTTTGCTTATCTGTCGAGTGGACGGATTTTCTTCAAACTTCATATCTGGGGTCTGCGGGCTTACAATTCGAGGCTAAATCCGAATTTTTATTCTAACACCAAAATTAACGGTACTTTACTAATTGTGGATTTAGTAAAAAATAGTTTTTCTCGAAAATGCCTTCAACAATTTTGTTCAAATTTAATATTTGAGTTACAGTCGATATATACTATTGTAATATATGGCGTACCAGGATTTTGCCAAAAATTGTGTAGGTTTTTGCTGATTTAAAAAAAAAATCCTATTCCTCGGCTATGACCCAATATTTGAACAATATTTGACATACATATACATATGTACATATGTATGTACCGAAGCTCACTTTCTCATGGAAGATTTTTTTATTTTAAACAGATTTATAGAAAAAAAATGATTTACGTGTAACTGAGCTATGCACTTTATTTATTGTTGGCACCGTCCGGTAGCCCGCATCCAATTCAGGTGTCAAAAAATGTTCAATCTTATACTCCATATTCATCTTCGAGAAAGTATAGTCCAATGACTTCTCCAAGTCAAATGGAGTACCACACTGTCACTTTTTCAATATATAAAGCTGACTGATAAATAATTTTTGGATTTTTATTTGCCAAGAAACAATAGTTTTATTTAAAAGAAAATGCGCTTCATTTCACCACGATTTTTTCATGAAAATAAGGGTTACCATCGACGACTGATTTTAGTAAAACCTTCCAACCATTAAAATACGTTGATTTATCGTATATCGTTCCATGACCAGCTTCACGAATGCTAAATAAAAACTGTCAAAAGTAAGCTAGAATAAAATGGCGGCCTGTCAAAATAGTATTATTTTCCATAGAATACTCTGTACACAAACATTGACTTTCTCTACAATTCGTCCATGCACTATGTATACAGGGCCACAACCACTTATTGGGGGCCTTTCCTTCAAAAAAACATATTTTTTTTAAACTATTTACGGTGATAGTTAAGTCTTCTTTTATATATTTCATCAGCATCCGTGAACTTCGCTTACAAATGGAAACAGACAAGTTATATGCTCTCAACACAGACATTTTTGCAAAATCTCACGATAGACAGCTTCAAGGCGACCAAGGAAATCGTCTACCTAGACTTTGCCCTCAACTCTACCATCGACATGGATACCGCAATATTTTTTAATGACTGCTCTGCTCTTTTTCATTAAAACAAAATCTTGCTATTAGCATTCATAGACCATCAACTAACTTACCTAACGTCAACAATATCACTCAGCTTGTACACTGAAAAGCATGCAAAGCAAAACAATCTCAAAAGCTATAATTTTAATCCAAGTACAGATAAAATAACACTTTAAATTTCTTGGAAAAAAGTTTACACCAACTCTAATAGCAATTGACATATTATTTTGTAATCAATGACATTATCCAAGGCTTGTTCGTTTCATATAAACTGCTTACCATATCCGTCAATCATTATCGTGCCGGAATGTGACATAAACGTTTTACAACAAAACCAGTTACCAAAAAAGGTTAAACACCCGTAAGCACCGCCCAAACATTTAGGCCAAAAGAATAAACACTCAGTTCAACGATACCCTCAGTTCAACTGCACAATTTGACTTAATTTGTTCGACCATTAGGTACACCTATTGTGTGAGATCACTCAATTAAACCAAGAATCGAGTTAACTGGATTAAAAACCCTGCTCAATGTTTAGAATTGTAAATTAGCCCACGAATTGGTAATTACGGATCTAACAAGTACCATTTGCATTTCAATGCTTTAAGCCTTCAATTGGTTAAGGAATGCAAATCGAATTCGAGTATAAAAGACGCGGTATGGGCAAGGGAATCTGACCAAGTTCTAGTCGGCGCACGGGAAGGGGTATTGTCCCTTTTGGAGAGTATCATGGTGATGACAACAACTGCAATTCAATTAGCCTGGTCTTGACACGAAAAGATACAAAACGTTTAAGCGTTAAAGCGAAGGTTGATTACATCGTGTTATTGTTTTTTTCTTTTTTTTTCGATTTTGTTTTTGTATAAGAATGCATTTTGGCCAAGTAATCGCGGTGTGTTACCACATGCTGAGTCACATTCATGGCTCATGGTTCGTTGGTGTATAGTGTATCGTATATAGATTTCGTGGCTCCGATTTAAAACGGTAGCTTTATGTTAATTTACGCGACCAAATCACCACAGCGGGTATAGTTGTCTTTTGTTTGTGTATTGTGTAAAGTGTCGACCAAGCTTTGCATATCAATTGATCTTGAAATTTCGGACTTGAAATTTATTGGTTTTTGAGTTAATAAATTCAGAGCACATGCACGCACCGCTGTCGTCTTGGACCTTCTTCTTCTTATTATTCTTCCTTCTTTTTCTATTCTGTTACTGCATTTGGAAGACTGAGTAAATGTGTGTCAGATGAAGGAAATTATTTGGAATCGCAGCTAATTACAGCGACAGTAGTGACAGTCTGACAGTAAAAAAAAAAAAAAAAATAGGCCACCTAATTGTCAGCTCTGTGGTTTGTCGTGAAGACGTGAAAAGTGCGTTCGTGTAATGGGCAAGATGTTACTTTTTTACACTTATTTTCATTGATCCAAATAGTGTCACGTTCTTGGCAACCCAACCGAGGGGCAATGGAGTGTGAATCTTATTTCTTTTTCTTTTCTTTTTTTGACAAATAAGGAAACCCCTACTCATGGACGTCAAAATCCGGTAGATAGAACCAAGTTCAATGGCCCAAATTTGGCCAAATGTTGCTGTTAGGTGGTTGTGGTTAAGTCACAAGTGGGTGTCGATTGACAAACAATAAACAGATCAGTTTTGGAGCGGATTGATTGTTTTTATTTTCAGATAAAATTTTTGTTGGAGACTTTTCGGTATCCAATTGTTCTGTTATAATTAATGACCTGAATTTGACTGGGTTTCTTTTGTTCTTAATCCGCTAGCCATGAGAGTAAAACGTCTAGTTTGCGTTTGGAATTTTTTTTTTTATAGTTAAGTGAAGTAAATTACACTTTTTTATAGCCGATTGTTTAAGGAGTTGAAAATCGCTTAACGGTCTCCATGTTTGGCTACAGATACGATAAACATCAGTATGTAAAATTAGACACGCAAAGGAAGGAAGGTAGAATGATTAATCGTTGAAGTGCATGCTATTTGGGTGATGTAAGTCGATCAGACATACGATACACACATACAGAATGTACAAACAAATAAAAAAGATATCTTTGGACCTGGGAGAAAGACAAAAATGCGAGACCAGGGCCTAAAGTTGCCATTAGGCTTTTTTGCTAGCATGATAATCATCCTTCTTTCACTCTTTCATATCTCTCAGTTTCACATGCATTCTTTGTGAAATGATGAGAAAACTCTTCCGATATATTTGGAACGGTTTGGAAAAGCTTTAAAGTAGTACTATCAAGCCTTATCATATTAGCTGGGCCAAAAACAATCATGCCTTTTGGCGCACTCCAAGAAACACAAATCTACACCTCTCTATGCGGTATTGAAGCTGAACAATTGCTTTTTGGATAAAGTTCTTCAACAAAAAAAACTCAAAAAGCATAGTATACACAGTATTCCCTATTTTGACAATTTTTAGCCGAAATTACCTACATATATATTAGGATGTTCACACATACAAATTAAATTTTATCAAAATGCCTTTAGTGGGTCGTAGGAGGATAAACAGTTGACTGGTGCAAGAACCAGGCAGATCTAGTAATGGAGATTTTAAAATATACTCCCCTTGTATTTCCCAAAAAACGGAATTGCTCCCTTCTTTCTGTAGAATCCTCCGTTTAGTACTACCGT
Source organism: Pocota personata (assembly GCA_963082735.1). NCBI lineage: Eukaryota > Metazoa > Arthropoda > Insecta > Diptera > Syrphidae > Pocota > Pocota personata. Next base: position 191,469,263 of record OY720430.1, read on the forward strand.
GAAATGTTCATTACACCTTCTAGTCATCTTGGTCCGATATCAGCAACGTACATTGTTTGGAGTTCAAGCCACCTATCAACTTCATCGTGATTCTATGAACGGTTCTACTCTCGCTGGAGCAAGGGCTTTGGTGTGTTATCGTTCATCACGTCTTACGTTACAATGTACTGAGCTTCACTGCCCGAACACAATGGTGAAGCTGTATCTGCAGTACGCAGCACTGTCAAAGTTGAAATACACGTACTCCCTATAGCACGAACACAATGCGAAGCTGCAGCTGAAGTACGAAAAGTAGCTGCAGCACAAGTTGAGGCAACTTCAACTTCCGAACGAGCTGCACTAGTTTTTGACAGTTAAAAACAAAAATAAAAAAAAAACAAAATGACATAGCCGTGTACAGAGAAATTCATAACATGCATTTCTTCTTCACCAGTCATTATTATAAAATCCACAAAAAACATTTTCACGAAACACAGCGCGATTATCTTTCCATTTTGACAGCTTGAGCAATCGAGCTGCGCTTCACCATTGTGCATTGCTACTTCAGCGAGCGACTTATTTGATAGTTTGTTCTACAGCGGCTTCATCTGCTACAGCGCTTCTCCATTGTGTTCGGACAGTCAAGCTCGACTCTCCCTACTGCTAAGGCAGCTGCTGTTCGAACTTTGAGTGTGAGCTAGCCAGCCTAGCAAAGTCGCCAGGAATGTAGAGAGGCAATCGGATTTGTTCGATAACTCCAGGCATAAATAGAGAGAAATTGTTAATTTGCTGCTTTTTCTAAAGAGATACTAACATACCGTCATATGAATACGTCTGTTTTTTTTTTTAGTTTCACCCCAAAGTCAACCGAGGTTTTTTGGTAACCCTTGGGTATAAATTTTCCAATCAGTCATAAACTCCAATCAAATCAAATCAATTCCATGAAACCAAACAAATGTCATTTTGACAGCCTCACTTATCCTAGCTTCTTCAGTGCTACCTCAGGTTTCTCAAAAAACTAGTTGGGGCGATTTTAGTGCGAACCCAGAATGACCCCAGCCTCATCGTTCAAGGAACAAACCTAATGAGAGTCAAAATATTTGTCATGGTAGCTAGCTAAACTAACTAGCAGTTCCACTTTATTTTTAATCTGACAAAATTGTGTGTATCAGTTACGAAAGCAGCTTTCACAGCTGTCATGATTCATCAGGGAAATGGTCTCTAAATTGTTGATGCACTACAGAATCCGGTATTGTAAATAGGAATACGAATCATGTTGGTTCGAGAGCTGTCATAAGTTGGTGAATACGTGCAATTCCAATGTTGGCCCACGTTTATTTTGCACGTCGAATAAGAAAGATATTCAGTAGTTAGATACCTCTTCCTTAATTCCCTCGATGACTCTTCTGTGCACCTTCTATTATTTATTTCCACCTTTCATACTTTAGAAAGTTCCCTTAGTTCCCTATGCGGCCGGCCACATTTGAAATGTCCGATCTAGTGTTAAGGTAGGTATTACCTTCCCACTTCACATGGCCTACATGATAGCCAAAGTCTTTGGTGGTAGCACTTCAAGAGTACTTGCAGAAACAGACTCAAAGGTAGTAGCGAATCTTTTTCGTTTGCAGAGAAAAGTGGCTCACTTGAATCCTCACCCCGTTCCATTTTAACCTATATAGCCTACTCAGCGAGATCAACCTTGATAGAAAAATTCACATTTAAGTATCACTTAAGAAGGCTGAAACATGGAGATCTCAATAATCCAGTGCAAAAAAATTCCCTAATCCACACCAACGGTAAAGCAACCCAACGATAAAGAAACTCCACACATTATGGAGAGAGGGCGAAACTGGGAGCAATTAGCTAGGGTTCGAGCTGGCCTGTTAGGCTTATTATTTGTGGAACTGTTCCACAGCGAAACATAGCGTGGTCTAAAATTTAAACTAATTAGGTACTAAGCTATGCAAAGAATATTTGTTCTCGTATGTACTCTGGGACCTCTAACAGTTAGCTGGAATCCAAATTTTCAAATTTTAGTACAAAAATATCCGCCTGTGGTTCTTCTCAATGCTTGCCAAAGTAATCAAGAACTAAAACTAACGTACCAGCATCCTCGACTTACCCTGCTATGTTTTCAGTGGTAAAATAAACCTCAACTTGGTTTTAGCTTATACTCACTTTTGCATAACAGCAATGCGTCGTAAAAATATCGGTTTTATAGATTTCAGTCTTCGACAAGTTTCCTCAGAGAAGGCTAGGCGAATTGGGAATTCCTACATTTATGCGTGTGGGAACCATTACAGCAAATATAAAAACTCAACTATTTGCTTGATAATAAGTAATGCATTACCTGTAGTGCAAAATTATTCAACTACAAAAAAACGTGTAGAGAATATTAACAAAGCGTTTTCACTCCAACTCTATCGGACACTACCTTCCTATAGTATGAAACTGTGAGAAACCTATGAATGAATCTACCAATTCGTTGGTCTCTACAGAATACCAAATCGTTTCCATGGAAAACTATTTCGAATCAATCAAATGGGGTTAGTTTTTCATTCTCACATTCCGTTTCCTCACGTGAGAAACTGAAGTGTATGCGAACAATAATAAATTGCAGAGAATCTAATTCGTTTGCAATTCATTCAGCAGACAATGTTTTACTGTGCCACCATGTATTTCTTGATTGCAAATCAAATTCAAATTTAAAATCAATAACATACCTTTGTGGTGTTTCTTAGCTATTAATTAGCCGGTACCAAGAGGTTGCACATTTTAACAGGTGTGTGCAATTAAATTGTATCTAGAAATGTAATTACAAAATCAAATGCTTTGTGTGAAATCCGAATTAATAGGGTTTATAGGTCTTTAAAATCTATTAATGGCAAAAGTGATTATTTTTTTTTTTTTTTTTTTTGTTCTTTTAGTTTAAGAGTTGCAGAAGCCAACAAAAGAGATTATACTAAGTATGTGCTCACTTTGTATGATTGCAGTCATTTGCTTTCAAATTCAAAAACTACTAAAGGGTTATTTATTTCGATGTTGGTATTACATATTCCTGGCATATGGCATCTGTCAAATCAGTTTGTCATGCATAATGACAGGTTCTTGCCTGTATTGCAAGAGCAATATATGCAATACAATCATCCGTTTCAATCGTCGCACATCCGTACACCATGAAAACTCACAAAAATGAAAAATAACGTCAATCGATTAAACTGTGTAAAGTATAGCGTCAATCCACACATCTTGATATCAATCGATTGACCATGTAAGGGCCGCTTACAATATAGATCGTTCAACCACCGGTCAACGCATAGAATGTGCAGAAGGAGAATATACCCCGATTAGATGCTGGAAAATCAAAAAGTTGAAGCTGATTTTTCTTCTTTAGCGATGAGGCCCGTTTCTCATTAGGCAGCTACGTAAACAAACAGAATTGCAAAATTTTGGGTTCTGAAAATCCAAATGTGATCTTTGAGAGGCCACTGCATCCACTACGGTTGACAGTCGAAGACATTGATGTAGGCGACATGTGGTTCCAACGCGAAGGGGCTACGTTCACAACACAACACAGGCAATTTTCGCTCTACTCGTATTGCATGAAAATTACCCCCGGCCGTTTAATTTCGAGATTTGGTGACAGAAATTGGCCACCAAGATGGTGTGATCTGACCCCGTTAAATTTATTTTTGTGGGACTATGCTAAAGATCCCCAAACTTTTGAGCATTACATGTGGAAGTGAATTAGGGCGATGGAATCTTGGGCTAGGAATAGTGGAATAGACCTCATTGACTGTTGACACTCAACTAGTTATCTAAACTATCGACTTATTCGATGTTATCGAAATACTCATTCGTTATCGTTCATTACTATTTTCATTCACTAAATTTTTGTTCGTTGAAAGAGCGAATATCTCGGAAACGGATGCCGAATTTTACAAAATATTCGAAAAATATACGCAATGTTCCAAAATATCTGACTTTTCCCCTGAAGTTAATGGAAATCATTCTGAATGGATGAATGAACGAAATCATTCAGTTACTAACTATCGATAATCGAATTCATTCGATTGTGCCCAACATTACACCCAACTGACTTTATTTCAAAATGTTATGCTCAAACGTCATACAACTCATGGCAGGGCGGTTGGTGCTGTGAAATTTAGGACCTTTCGTTGATATGAAATGGTTCGGATGCGGACTTTTTCTTCTTCCAGAGATCAATACTAGTTCGAGTAGAATACGTATAAATAATTCCTGTTCTAAGACCATCTGTCTCCACTCTGACTGTTTCAACCTCACCCTATAAGCATTCAAAAACTCTATGATTATCTAAAAGAATTGTAGGTATCGCCGTGTGTATGTATGTGCATCTGATGCTCTCAACTTCCTCACTCTGCACGTCAATACGATTACATTATTATCTATTGTCATGCACCATAACCTGCATCGGGCACACCTTTTTTTTCTTAAGATGATAATAAAGATTCCACAACTGCACTGCTGTATGTAAAATAAATTACAAACATTTTACCTAACATTTCACATTTCAAATGCCGACTTTCTTTTCCATGCCGTCAAAACATACAAGCCAACCATCTCATCTCACGATACTCTGTATAGAGTATCCTCCAAAAGTCATTGCTTCCACTTTGTTTGTAAGTTTCTCCGCCCGCTTATATAATATTCGCATCATACTCCTTCTCCTTAGTATGCATCTCAGAGACGAAAATTCGAGTTTTAAATGCACAACACCGCCCGATGTTCTTTTTCTTTGTACAGCAAATAAACTTAACTATCAATCAACAGCAACTTAATCTACATTCATCGCAAACTCTACATAAATTAGCCTGTTATTCAATCATACCTAGTGCATGGACTTTCTCCATTTTTTTTTTTTTTTTCTTTTGAGTGATATGTAGGTATATCTAATCTAATCACATGACCATCCATTTTTTTTACATTTACTACATGAATAGAGAACTTGGTGTAACTGCCATAAATTACAGAAAAAAAAAATACCTCCGGCAATCCCCCCGAAACCCCTTAATCAATGAAGATACTCACGATGTAAAGTATCTGCTTATCTTCAGATAGACACAGCGGAACTGACTATTTCCTACATCATGGTGAACGACTTTTAATTTTAGCCCAAAAAAGCACTTCAAGTTCATTGGCCATTACACACCATAGCCGAAGGCGTCACACTCAAATTGTATCTGTTAGTTTGACTTCCTACTAATTTAATAGATACCGAAATTCAGCCAACCCACACCTGTCTGAGCAGTAGTTCACGCTATTGTTTTCCAATTCTTTCCGTCACGGATCTAAATGCTCAAATCGTAATAAATTGGCCAAAACGGAATGTCATTATTAGCTAGCAATTTTTTCTAAATTAACTCTCAATCTCTTTAGAGATACTGTTGTACCTGCATCTGTGCTGTTGCTTTTGTTTCGTGTAAAACAAGTCTAAGTCTGAGGCAAAACAACTTCAAAGCAATAACCATAAAAAAAAACCGTCAAACAAGACGACCTTCAAGCCAAGCAAATAATAACTCTCTGACATTCTTTTTTTTTTTTTATTTCATCAAGACCGCGCCACCACTGGCAGTTAGCCAGCAGCAACAGTGGCAGGGCAGTTGAAGTTGATTGCGTTAAGTGAGTGTGGGGCATGGCATTAAAGAAAAATTACACCACTTGGCATAGTAGCCCATTCCAAGTTGAAATCTGATAGCAAGTTGCTGCTGGTAAGCCATCTTTATCAGATATTCAATGATATGATTATGACATAAGCTCTCAAGTATCTGTAAGATTCTTTTAATTACCCGCTGAGAATAGTAAAGCAAACAAAGACACCAGAGTGACGCTTATGTAAATGCAATACCAATATACTTCCAGAATATTTATTTCTTTCGTTTTTATTTAATAACACAAATATTTCAATTCAAGTTCTATGCGATGATTACTAAAGAATCTATTTTTATATCTTTTTCAGTAGCAGACGAGTTAGATTACTAACTGTGTGTGCAAGGTATTTAGAACGCAATAACTTCGAGTGGAAGACTGAATCATCAGCGAAGCGGTGAGACAATGATTTCGCGAAGGAAAATTATATCGCGCTCATTAGACAATCTAGATGCGATAGGACCGAATGAGGACGAGGAGGACATGTGGTATGACAAGGATAAATTGTGCAAGGTAAGTGTAACAAAGTGTTGAGGGAGATATTAAATTAACGAACGATGTGAGACATGGCAATTGATGACAGCAATTAATGAGATTTAGAAGCGAAAAGCTCGTGATTAGGGCTAGGTAGTTTTTCACTGACAGTTTCAGTATATTAGATGACAGTGGATGGTGACACAACAGCATCTATTCTATTAACCAATTAAAGAGGAAAATATAAATGTTTGTTGCAATTTATCTGGTGGTCCATGTGACACAAATCTCAGTTGTGAAAGATTTATGATTTGTAATTTGTCCTTCATTTTTGTTTTTTTAGTTGGCGATACAGCCTATGGTGATCTAGGATCTCAACTGATATTTCTCCCCAGTCAGCTTGATCCTTAGGCATCTGCCTCTAGTTTCATGTACCGAGTTGACCGACCATTTTCCAACTACGCACGCCACCATCGGTATGGTCTTGCTTTATCGCAACATCTCATTGAAGTCAATTCGGAGACTCTACTGGCTAGAGTACATGTACCCCGAATATTCCTTACAAGCGGAAACAAAAATCGCTTGAAGAATTTCTTTTCTTTTAAAACAGCCAAGAGAGAGTAATAGAACAAGACTGCGATGATGTCTTAAATAAATTCTAAAATTTTTTTGGGGCTTTGCTACTCTATTTTTTTTTTATAATCTTGTAGATGCCTGTGGATTCTGCTCTTGAATTGTTGTAGATTAAAGGTTTCTGGAAATATGTCTCCTAGGAGTGAACTTCAAAAATCCTATAGCAGAAAGAGTTATAATAAAGTGATGTCTGCGCCGTTGCTAGGCGGGCATAGAGATGATGGGCCCTGGTAGCTTGCCTAGAAGAACGCTCTATATAGGCATAAGTTTGCTACCAGTCTTCGATAAGCTAATGTTTGGAGATTAGAAGTTAGTGGAGGATCGTCTATTAAGCGAACTGTTCGTCTCTCTCGTCGTTTAGATAAAGAAAATGATTTTGGGGCCGAACTCAAAACCCTAACTAAAGTACCTTTAATTTTGGGGTTAGAATGAAAATGCGATCACCCCTGAGTAATAGCCCACAACCCCCACATAAGAAGTTTGAAGGAAATCGGTTCAGCGGCTTTTTTACTTTTTCAGCGCCTGATTTTAAAATGCTAGCGCTCAGCAAAATATGCTAGCAAAACAAAATTTATTTTTTTACTAGCAAAAATTAACTTTTCGATCCGCAGAAAATGAACACCAAAATTAGTATACAAATTAAGTACATAAATGATTTTCACCAATTTTTATTGAAGAACTAGTTCTTTTTGTTCGTCTCTTGGCATATGAATAATTTTAATATATTAGGTGCGCAACTAAGTTCTGTCGATTTTGACATATCCAAAACGTCATGAACCGAGCTTAGACATATTGTAAACAAACTTTTTTGACACATTAGTGATTTTATTTTGGCGTCATATACTTTTGTTTGTATGAAAATGTCTGATTTTGTGCCAAATAATCGTTATATGCGGGAAGTGTTGATTTTCTTCTTCCATTCGAAGAAAACGGCGGCTGAAGCGCATCGAGAGCTCCAAAAAGTTTACGGAGATGCTCTAAGTGAAACAACGTGCCGTGATCGGTTCCGTCGCTTCAAAGACGGTGATTTCGATGTTGACAACCGTCCGCGTGAAGGAAGGCCAAAATTCTTCGAAGACTTTGGGGCATTGCTCGATGAGGATCCGTGCCAAACGCAAGAACAGCTTGCTTCAGCATTAGGAGTTACCCCATTCCAAGCGATTGTATGCTTGGAATGATTCAAATACAAGGAACTTGGGTTCCTTATGATTTGAAGCCAAAGGACGTGGAGCGTGGTTTTTTCTCATGTGAACAACTGCTCCAGAGGCAAAAAAGGAAAGGTTTTCTTCATCGCATCGTGACGGGTGATGAAAAATGGATTCATTACAGCAACCCAAAGAAAAAAAAGTCATGGGGACTACCCGGTCATGCTTCTACGTCGTCGGCTGCTGTGTATTTGGTGGGACCAGGTCGGTGTCATTTATTACGAACTGTTGAAACCCAACGAAGCCATCACTGGGGAACGGTATCGACTTCAATTGTTGCGATCGTGGCGAGCACTGCGCTAAAAAAGGCCACAATACGAGCAGAGGCACGAAAAAGTGATTCTACAGCATGACAACGCTCGGCCTCACCTTGCCAAACCCGTCCTCCCCCACCCGCCATATTCCCCAGATATTGCGCCATCCGATTATTACTTGTTCCGTTCGATGGCACATGGTCTGGCTGATCAGCAGTTCCGCTCATATGAAGACATCAAAAAATGGCTTGATTCGTGGATATCCCCAAAAGATGATGGGCAATACTTTGAATGATTTATTTGTAACCATTTTTTCACAATAATGTTGCATTTTCATCAAAAAAAATTTAGTTGCGCACCTAATATTTGCAGATTATTTTGACTTCTTCTCTTGAATTCTTATCTAGTTTTCTATTTATCAGAGTATTATTCTGTTGATCAAATAGATATTTTCTGCTGATCATAAAACTATTAAAATGCTAATGAAATAACTTAATTTTGCTGATCAAAAAAGCCTATGCCTCTAGTCGATTAAATAATAACCATCTGAAATATTTATTTGTCGATTTGAGTTTGTAGCGTGCTAAGGTGTTTTTAAAGATTTTGAAAAATTGATGCGACCATGTTTAGACTTAAAAAGTGTTTTTTTGGGGTCGAAAAAGTTGTCATTTGCATTGGACGAGTCTAAACTTCTTCTGTTCTTAATTCAAATTTAGAAAGTGACAGCTAATGCAATAGAATCAAAATTTCTATATGAGTTTAAAGGGGCAGGAGATTACAAACAGATTTACATCTGATCCCAATGCATTTAACAGATATTTACGTCACTTCAAACTTCTTCCTGAAATATATATACCACACATCACATCTCAATAAATATAATTTGTCACTGTAATCGAAAATATCAAAATAATCAGAATATCAAAAATTAAAAGAAAGATCATCCTCGAAAAAATACAAAAAAAAAAGACATGTGTACAAGAGTAGGATATGATTATGCAATATAGTATGTATATGGTTATAGCCGCCAATACTATAGCCAACTATTGAATAGTTGACACAACATCTAAGCCACTTAGGCCGCTATAGGATTGCAGTCCATATAAGGAATGGCCTGGCTTCTCGCAGCCATCCGTGCTATGAGCCTTACTTCTCCATTCTACATTATAAGTCCTGCCAATCATAATAATATTAGTCAAGTTTTTTAGTTCTGACGTTATTGCAGCTGAAGTGCATTATAAAGCTTTGATAAGGACCCCTTAGAGGTTTAGTCTACAATATTTTAAAGTGAATTCCTACACTACGTCTGTGAAGACTTCCAAGGCGTGAGAAAATGGACTTACCTGATTTATACTAAGTATCATAAACTTGGATTAAGTAACAGGTTTTACAGGGTGTGGGATGTTTTATTGCAAAAGAAACATTTTTTATTATTTCCCGTTTGAGCAAAGCAAATAGGTTAGTAATACTCTCGTCCGAAGCGAGTTTAAAAATAAATCAAAATTGTATGACAAATCTGTAGGTGCAAGACCATCTTTTCATTGGTACAAATGCATTGCAAAAGTTAATGAATTCTAATTAATTCAATTTAACAAAATAATTACTAGATTTAATCAGCTTCGACGGAATGTATCGTGGTATAATTTATCATTGAAACTGGGCGACAGAAAAGTGGACCGGTTAGGGACATTATTCGTTCAACTTTCAAATCAACTTTATTGATTGATAAATACTTACCATGGATTATAGTATAAATAAATCATATCAGCGCACGAAATTTAAATTGTTGATAGCAGTGCATTCATCATCGCATAAAGGCTTTTGAAAATTGTAATATTAATTAATAAATGATTTATTTACATTTGTTCAATTTTATTACCGCACGATACAACACAAATTAAATGACATCATTATGTTTTGAATAATTTACATTGCAAGCATTTTGCAAACTGCATCTTTTAAAGTGATTACTTTGAAATACTATTTGAAGGTGAATTTGCAAAAAAAAAAAAAAGAAAACTGTCTGTCAGGGCTGTAGCAATGCCACTTTCTGTTAGGAAACTTATAAAGGACGTCCTGAAACAACAAACAATTTTTCTAATTCTTAAAATTAACGAAAAAAAAATGCACTTCGGAAAGGACACAACCTACTAGGTCCCAACCATTCATGCAGCACACAGCACGAGTGACTGCCACAAGCTAGACCAGGCTGAGCCAAAGCGGTGAGGTGTTTGTATTTTAGATGCCTGCTGATTCTGCTCTTGAATTGCTAGAGATTAAATGTTTCTGGCAATACGTCTCCTGGGAGTAAATTTCAAAGTTTACTTGTCCTGTAGCAGAAGAAGTTATGAAAAAAGGATGCCCGCCGGTTGCCAGGTGGACATAGAGGTGATGGGCCCTGGTGGATTGCCTTGTAGAACTCTCAAGTATCCCATTTCTAAGGATCATTCTTCGAAACATCTGCCACGATAGTATCTACAGTACATTGATAGTTAGTGACTTCTATCAATTCTATCGTCCCTGTAGGCTGTCGAGCAGATGAAGGGTATATTTTTGGGCCGAACTCCAATCGAGAGAACAATACTCAAGTCCTGATCTAACTTGCGTTTTGTACAAGAAAAGGAGCTGTCATGCTGTAAAATATCTCTTTGCTCTAAATAGGTAGCTCAACTCCGTGCCATGTTACACCTTTAGAGCTGTGGTACAGTAAAGAAGTTCTTTCTTTAAAAGGTGGTAAATTGGAGTTAGCTTTTTTTTTTTTTTTTTTTTTTTTTTATAATTTGCGCGCGCCAAATGGGATATGAATACCATTAAATTATTTCAGGGCACGGGCGTTTGCAGAAATTGAGAGAGAGAGAAAGGAAGATTGGTGTAGTGGGTTTGAAACTTAGGTGGTATTAAGTTTCAGTAAACTCCAAGGGTGGCATCCAGATAACTGGGGAGCTTGTTTATTTTGCTTTTTGTCGTTGCTCATGATTCACAGTATTTGTTTCCCTCCACCTGATGTCATCATCACGATCAAGTTGCATTTAAGCCATATGACCACTCTACTGCCAGTGTTATGCCTTCGCAGTAGAGTTGACTAAGCTTTCGCAATTGATCGACTTTTTTTCACTGCAAGATTTAGTGCAGGTCTTAATAAGTTGATCTAGTCGTGGCTTGACTATGTGATGTATTTCCATTCATAGGCACGTTGTTAGAGGAAGGTGAAATCAGGGTGTTATCATCGGCAAAACTAAAGACTGTGTTGTTTGTTGACTCCAGATGGTCGTTGGATATGGATGTGTAGGAACAGTGTTGGTGAAAGTATTGAACCCTGAGGCACTCCAGCGATTACAGCAATTATATCGAAAAAGACACCATTATTGCCATTTCCCCTTAATCTTGGAATAAATAAGAATTTCTCTCCAATTCTTGAAATTGCACGTCAATGACTCAAAAACTGTCAGTTTTGAGTTAAAGCCATATTCGGATACGTCAGGTTCGAATCTATGTGAAGTGTTATTCATTTCGAGGTTGCGAATTCACATCCCTATCATATGACATCTGTCAAATCCATCTGTCATCCGTAGTGACAAGAAATTAGTTCTTGGAGGGTGTTCACACAGGACTGACGGAATGGATTTTTTTTACGTTTCCCGGCAAAGGGGGAAGTGGAGGGGTAGCATGTTATGTAATCCAGATTTTTAGATTTTTTAAAATTTTAGAATTTTTTCTGACGTTTGAAAATGTCAATCGGTTGTCACTCGACAAAAGTGTAAAAAAATAATGAATGAAAAAAAATAATAATAATTCCGTATTTTCACTATCACTGCTATAACTCATTGTTTAATTAAATTTCTTCAAATTTTCGAAGTAAGCAAAAAAACATAAATCCGCGGAAGTGTTCAGACAGGACATCGGTCTGAACAAGAAATGTCAAAAAAATCCAGGCCGCCAGTCTAGTGTGAACACCGTCTTGCAATGCTTCAATCCAATATGTAATTCAAAACTTTGAATAATTTTTAGTTGGTTAAACTGCTCTGAAGTTGCCAGCATTTAGTTACGAATGTTGAACATGTGAATATGAACGCAAGGTAGCTAGCTGAAATTATTCAAAACTGAGCTGTTCCTTCCTACTTAATCTTCTTTTTTCTTCAGGTTTTAAGCCCTAGCTCTAATGAAGTCATACAATTCCCTTGCTATATGCGTGACAAGTGGCTGGTTAGCTTGGTCAAAGGGAACATGCCGCCGTTGTTGTGATATGTAGAAAAGTACCCCAATGGTTGCTTGGCTACTCATTGCAGACTACCCTCCAAATAAACAAGTTGCACTGCAGCTCCGGGCTTAGAAAATATCTCCGATATTGTCGTACAACAAATAATAGGTCTCCACCTATATTCAATCCTACAAATAACATGATATTTTTTTATGAAGATTTGCGTAGCTATTACTTAATACCATTTATCTTGTTTATTTTCGTAAACCAAACACCGCAATTAAAAATTTTCTCACAAATCCTTACTTGGCGCATAGTCAAAACAAAAAAAAACATGCTGTCTAGAACTGAAAACATAAATAAATCAAAAGATGGGTTAGCATATTAAATACTAGAAATAACAAAATTATATAACTTTTGTGTACATTTGTAGCTTTTATTTTTGACGGCCATTTGGGGAAAACCCACGACACAGCGGTCAACTCATCACATCATCTGACACTGTCGATTGACCGAATTGATTCTGAGTGATATCATTTCTTGAAGATGTGTGCGCCGTGGAGATTTTATGTATTTTTTTTTTTTTTAAATTAGTCTCACGTTTAGTGTTAAATTCCAAGTTTAGAACGTAACAGAAACAATGCTGCAATATAGCAGGGTACTAAGCGATTCATTCAACTTTTAATACATTTGGCATTGACAATCAAGTAAAAGTAAATGCATTCGACATAATCAAGTTATTTTAATTGAAACACTTGAGTGTTTTTCGCGTATCTGTTATTTATAATATGCACTCTGATCTGCTTAATTAATTACTTAATGGAATCTCGTACAGACAAACCGGTAGTGTGTGTAAGGTGCACAACTTTTTACGCATTTAAATGCATTCTTACGCATGAGTAGTAAAGTGCAGCGCGTAAGAATACTTTCAGTTTTGAGATCTTAGCACTTCTGGGATATTTAGAACACAATTCGTCCAACCGACTCCCTGGCGAAGAACTCTAAAGCGTGTACTTCTGCATAAAGGATGAACGGATATACTTTGATGTTTTGAAAACTGAGGCTATAAACGTATACAGCGTCAACTCCATTCTTTGTTTCCTATCTATCAAAATACTAATCTCTAGTACATTCAAAACAAGCTTTCTCGACAGACTATATATCGCGAGTAGAGAGAATTTGTTGGCCGACAGATGAGTCCAAATAGCAATTAAAAGAGTGAAAGATATGGATCACCAGCCCCGAAGAAAGCTAAAGTTAAATTACTGACGTATTTTGAAACTCAACGGAAATCATCATAGTTGAATGCCTTGTCGAGTGTCAGACAATTAACATCGATTACTACTGCAGTTTTTTCCGTCAGCTGCGAGGGGAAATAAAGAAAAAATGTCCAGGAATATTAAGAATAAATTCACCAGGACAATGAACACCCACACACGATGCTTCAAACCATGGCTGAAATCCATACCTGTGGGTTTGAATTACTGCCGCATCCTTCGCCTTATCAAGCTCCATGTGACTTGCATCTGTTCCCCAACCTAAAAATAAATTTGGTAGGGCAGTGGTTTTCAACGAATGAAGAGGTCGAACCTGCAGTAAGCTTACTTTTTGAAAGCCTTGAGAAACATTTTTAAAAGCTTATGTAATCGCTTTAGAGACCAGATGAAAGAAGTGCATTGAGCTTAAAAAAAAACTACGTTGAGTTTGATCAAAAACAAGCCGCGAACTCTTCAATACACCCTCGTACGTACTCCGTATCGTATGTAGACTGCTAGAGAGTAGCTGTTGCACATTTGTTATCTTTAAAAATCCTTATTTCAAGTTAATGATCCATATTTCTTAGCTTAAAGTTGTATTTGGTGGCTTAATATTGTATTTATCACAATAATTGGTCTTCAACTGTTTGCCACTATGAAGCCAAAACTACTTAAAGTGCTTTATATGTGTAACTTTTTAACGACATTACTTCAAAGTTAGATTTTGAGGTCTTGTAACACATGGTAACATTTCAAAGTCAAAATCAGCTTCTCGAGTCTTTTAGCGACATAATATCCAATATGAAACTAAAACAGAGAAACTCGAAAAAGTGGGTCCCGTAATTCTATCAGTCTATCTGTCTGTCTGTCCGTCTGTCCGTCTGTCCGTCTGTCCATTTGTCTGTAAGTGTATATAGCCGACTGCAGCCTAAATGGCTGAACAAATTTATTTTAAACTTCGTGTCCTTGATCTATGGGTTCACAAATCGAGACGAGATTGGAATTTTCGTTCTAACCCACTAGGGTGCAATTTTATCCACTAGATCGGCTACAAATTCCACCAGTACCAAGTTTCTTTTAAAAATCAGACACAAAAATTACAATTTGTCTGGAATGGATTGTGTGATACCCGCAACTTCAAATCCTTTCCTTACAAAGTGGGCGTGACGTTATGAACATTTTACTTCAAATACAATGAAATTTTTCTACTCAGAGGATATTTTCTCGATTTTTTACTAAGACTTTTTCTTAGAATTAGTGGGTGTGGCGGTCGCTATTTGTTACCAAAGATCAAGAATTCTGGTGAAATATTCACAATATGATTTAATCATCACCGTAAATAGCTTTGAGAAAGCTACATATCTTTTAAGAAAAAAAAGTGGAGAAATTGGAGAGTATTTGATTCGTTAAAGCGATATTTTTCAGTTTCTAGTAAAAATTCGTCTAAAATGGCATTTTTTTTAAAAAAAAAAGTAGGCATGCCCGTGGGCGGATTTTAAAATAGTTTACACTTGTTATACTTCAGGTCCTAAGAAAGTTATATACCAAGTTTCATCTTTCGAGCTCAAAATTTAACGCCCAAAAAGTGGTCAGATCGACATAACTTTCGATGCTGATGACAAATATATATACCGTTATTATCGCTATACAGTCCAAACTACAGGATTATTCAATGTGTGCTTTAGGATTTTATTTTTAAATAAAATAAAAAGAATAAAGATTCCAATTACATTTTTTTACAATTTTAAATTTCAGCAGCAATTTTTGCAAATTTCGATTCTTTCCGAAAAAACATCACAGATGTTGGTTTTTAAGTGCTCCAAAGTTTTGAAATTGTCTACATAGACACGATCTCTAGCATAGCCCCACAAAAATAGATCCAACGGGTTCAGATCACACTATCTTTGTGGCTAATTGATGTCGCCAAATCTCGAAATTAAAAGGCCTGCGAACTTTTCGTGCAGCAGAGCGAAATTTGGCTGCATTATGTGGCTTGTAGCCCCGTCCTGTTTTCGGTCATATAAATGTCTTCAATATCAGGCCAAAAAAAGGTTGGTACCGCAGAGAAATCACGCCGGCCTCTTCGCTGAAATAGAAGAAAAAAAACAGTTACTTTTGTAGTAAGATACAATAATTTTAATGCGTTGATCGGTGCTTAAACGATCCATATTGTAAAATAGCAAGGCAAGAACTAACTACCTGTCACTATGGCTGACAGATGGATTTGACGGACGCCATATGGCAGGGAAGTGAAATCCCTAACTCGAAATAAGTAACCCTTTGTGTATCAAAATTTGTATACCCTATGGGAAAGGGAAAAAAGAAAATCGTTTTAAAGATTTCAAATCTGAGTTACTTGCAAATTTCAAGTTACAAGTACGTGCGACCCAGTCGTGCACTTTATTTCATCTGAAATTCGTCTGCAGTTATAATATTTTGTTACAATAACTACTTTCATGGCGTTGACTGTATGACGCAATAGTTCGACGCTAAATAAAAATATTGTTAAGACGAAAATTGTAGATAGGTAATTGGATGTCTAGCAAACTCTATTGAGAATGTAAAATTGATAGTTTGCAGGAAAACAGTCAAAACTGATATTGTTTCCCCTCCAATTTCCAAGACGATTGTGTCGGCTTTTTTGGGAGCCCTCGGGTGTGTCAGAAAAATTGATTTTTCAAATCTCAACGAACGCGTTTGGGCTGTTATTTTAACGTTACGACGCAAATTGTTGCAAACTTACATCAACGCTTGTCACGCTTTTGGTACACGGTTCAAATCCTGATCTCAACAATCATTTCGTCTGAAATAAATATTTCGTCTGAAATAAATAAAAAAGTCATTCAATTGCGAAAGCTTAGTCAACTCTACTGCGAAGGCATAACACTGGCAGTATGGTGGTCATATGGATTAAATGCAACTTGATCGTGATGATGACATCAGGTGGAGGGAAAAAATACTGTGAATCATGAGCAATGGCAAAAAGCAAAACAAACAAGCTCCCCAGTTATCTGGACGCCACCCTTGGAGTTTACTGAAAACTAAATACCACCTAATTTTCAAACCCACTACACCAATCTTTCTTTGTCCCTCTCTCTCTCAATTTCTTCAAACGCCCGTACCCTGAAATAATTTAATGGTATTCATATCCCATTTGGCGCGCGCAATTATAAAAAAAAAAAAAATCAACAGATTCAAATGCAATTCGAATGATGAATATCTGTCAAAAGTTATTTTGACAGCCCGACTTCCTAAACGCATTTTTTTACCTGGGACAAATTCAGAGTAACCCCTGGTTTCTCAAAGAACACAGCGTTGTGTTTGAAGACTTTCCCCGGATTCTCAAAAACAAAAAAAAACGTTTTATCTCAAAGAACAGATCTAGGTATTGTATGCAAAGTCAAAATATAAATTTCGACTAAGTCTTTGATATAAAGTTACTTCAAGGTACTTGACGTACTTTGAAGAAAGCCTTTGAAATTTTGAGTGCAATAGGCAAAATTACCCTAAAAGAGAGAAATAAATTAAATGAAAATTGAGTGTATTGTAAATTGCAAAGGAGCTGATCATGTTTGACTCAGGAAGGTGAATTTGCATAAATAAATCAAGAATGTCGGTCTTTTTAAATGTTTTTTTAACCTTAGTCCAGCCGAATGCTTTCTCTGTGAACTTTATTTAATATTTTTGAATTGGAGCTTATAAACATTATTAGTCATTCTCTTTTGCTTCTCCGAATATTGTTGCGAACGTCTGCATTGCAGTACATACTAATTTCAAAACCTCACGAGTTTTAAAGCGCCTTCTGGCGGGGCTGAGAGGGAGTTTTCAAAGAAAGAAGAAGAGTTTACTAATTTGAAATTCTTATAATTTTCTTGCTGAAGCTGTCTCCACCTAGATTACAGCTAAATCCTTACCTTTATTTATTTGTGCTTAGTTTAAACCTTAATATGCATTTCTTTTTCTTATTTTCAGGATCATATAGATGAAGTTCTATCCAAGTGGGAACAAATTGATGATGAGATTTGGGCAAAGGTTATCGTTTTTGAAAAAAATCGCAGAGTAGCCAAAGCCTACGCTCGATCATCTGTCATATCCATCAATGGTTCAAAACATGGTTTCGATGGAGTTAGGTAAGTCTAATATTTTTAACCCATGGAACTATGTAGTAATGTGTTCTCTTAACAGAATTGGCCTAAATGGCTTCCAGAATCCAATGCGTGATACTCAAACAAAAGAAGTCAAAAAAGCTATCGGCGATGGTTTCAAATTGAAAATGGACGAAACAGGAAACATTCTCATTAAACGTTATGGTAAATCCAACGTTTACGTTCACAGCACCTCGAAATTGTCAAATGAAGAAACAGTTATCGGGGCGGATATATTACAATTACCACATCAAGCCATCAACATTGGAACATCTTCCAAGGTAAAGTTTAATTAGTTAATTTTTTTTAGTGCATCGCTTAATAATACCTGCCACTTTTAGCTCTTTGACATGCGTAAGTTCACCATGAACATCAATCGAGAATTCTCTCGGACCGCACCCGAGTGTAGCCGCCTGGAGCGTCAATGCTTATCTGCCATTTCTGTAGTGAAATCCAGCAATAACCTCATTCACAGCCCTCTATGGATTCTGGTCATTAATATTGTTGCCATCGATATGCTTAAGAGTCGAATGTCAACGATGGGTAAAAATATCGACAATGGAAACAGAACTTCTCCAACAACTTCGGGAAGCGAAGATCCATACTCAACAATTGAAAGCCAAGCTGATTTGATTCTAGCCGAAGAGACAAGCTTAAAAGGAAAACGTAATGGATACGTAACCTACGATGATAATCCTTACGTTCCGAAGGTAATAATATACAAACTGAATAGTACTTGAGCAGTCTAACCGATTTAAATATTTTGTTCTTTGCTAGCCGGACTATGAAATCTACAATCAAGCCATCCCTCCGATTGTCAATCCGAAGAGCAAATCGGCACAACGCAAAAAACAAGACGATCCCTACTATTGTGGTCTTCTAGCGCGCATTCCAAACTTTATCAAATCCTCAAAGTCGTCCAGCAAAAAGAAGGATCCAAAAATTACCCGTAAAATATCTGCTCAACATGTGCCGGCGCATCCGATACCGATCGCTGCTTTTCATCAATATCCCCCGGCATCTTATTATCCATTTAAGTTACATCCGCAACATCATAGAATATCACAATCTCAAATGTCCTTATGGGATGCACGCAGTTTAGTCAGTGGAATTGGTAAAGTACAACACTTTCCGCAGCTATCACCATCAATTAACAAAGAAATTTTAATTTTTCTTTTCAGAATAATTCCAAATCGTTTATTAAATCCGTAGGATTAAGGAAACTTTAGTTAGATACTTAAAACAAAAAAAAAAAGAGAGATGAGGGAAACCATGAAAGGAATTCGTATCGCATCGTGAGGTCCTTTGCCATAAAACCGCTTAAGACTGAAAAATGTCCTATAAAAAAGAAAGCAAAGTAAATTTTTTTTTTATGTAGGCCAATGGTAGAAATTTGTCTGACCTTTTTTTTGAATTTTAGTCGCGCGACAAAACTTTTTTTTTATGAAATATAAAATTATAATTTAAACTGCCTTGTTTTTTTTTTTGCTTCTTTTTAAGATTTACGACACGTATGCTTGTATTTCTTGTGTACATATATAATTTGTATATAGTTTGTAGAAAACATATTCAGATACTATTATTCTTTTTTTTAAATATAACTATTTAAAATGTATGAAATAAATTTACTTTAAGATAAAAATTGTGAATGTTTATTATTTCTGAGAATTTATTTATTTATTTATTTAAGCTTATTATGTTAATCCTGGAAGCTGAGGGTTGCGAAGTTATCGCTTATGCGGACGATGTTGCTATAGCAGTCTCAGGTAAACACCTCACAACCTTAAAAGAGCTCCTACAAAACGCTTTGAATAAGCTATCTAGATGGACAAGACGGTGTGGTCTAGGAGTGAACCCCCATAAAACCGAACTAGTCTCTTCTCAAGGAAATACAAAATCCCACCTATTGACCCTCCATCCCTTAATGGAACAAGCTTAATTTTCCCCAACGAAGCAAAATACGTGGGTCTTATTTTAAATAGGAATCTAAGCACTAAATCTAATATACAGGAAAGAGTTAAGAAAGCCACTGTCGCACTCTTCTCTTGCAAAAAAGCCATCTGGTGCAAATGGGGCTTACAACCCAGACTAACTCACTGGCTCTATATCTCGGTCATTAAACCGATCCTCATGTACGGGGTAGTTATCTGGGGGACTGCTTTGGATAAGGTAATAAACCAGAAGTTATTAAGCAAAGTCCAACGTTCAGCTTGTCTGTGCATTAGTGGAGCACTGCGGACGACACCTTCCGCAGCTATGGACATTCTTTTTCATTTAACACCCCTTGATATTTACAGCAACTAACTCAGCTAATCGCCGTAAAGCTACTTCACAATGGTCTAAAAATGGCCACGCCTCCATCTTAAATACCGACGGTTCAAAAACTAACGACGGGGTTAGTGGTGGTGTCTTCTCCGATAGGCTTAATTTAAACCTCTCTTTTCGTCTCCCAAACCATTGTAGCGTGTTCCAGGCAATAAGGGAAGTCTTGTCTTGGCTAAATGTAAACGTGATATCGGCCATTGATATCCGCATCTTTTCAGACAGCCAAGCCGCATCAAATCCCTGGAATCTTCCTCAACAAATTCTTTAACAGCTCTAGACTGCCGATCGTCTCTTATAGAGATGGCGGAGCAGTTTAATATGCATCTAATTTGGGTGCCGGAGCATAAGGATATTCCAGGGAATTGTAAGGCTGACGAACTTGCCAGACATGGAACAACAATACCCATCCTTCCAGACAAAAGTTTACTGGGTATGCCTATCGCTACATGCAAACGCCCTAGGAATTTGATTTCTCTAAATAGAAAGCATATTAACGCTGTTATAGGTGTCATAACTGGACACCTGGCTTGGCAAGGCTTGGCATCTTCTCTAATGATTTCTGCAGATGCCGCATGGACGAGGAGGAGGAAGAGACTATTCTTCACCTTCTTTGCACCTGCCCAGCTCTCTCCCAAAGAAGAAAACTCCACTTAGGAACCTTCTGTTTCATTGACCTAGATGATATGAATAATATTGGCGTTAGGTACATTCTACGCTTCATCAGAATCTCTAAATGGTTCAACGAGAATGCTAGAGGCCGCGTCTCAAACACATGTGGTATCGCAATGGACCTATTATTGGTCTAACTTAAAAACTAAACTGAAAACTAAGGAGGAGAGGGATAGGAGGTGGCATTAAGAGGGTTTTTCGAAGTGTAAATTTTCTGCACTGAAAATCGAAGTAGCTTGTTCTGTGGGCTATGTGCAGCATTGTAGGCATAGGTGCGTTACTGCCATAGTTGGTGGCGGAAGAGGGGTACAGGTCTCAGATTGCGAGGGTTGGTTGGTTGGTTGGTTTAAGAGGGTGAGCTTATGTTCTTCACGTAGGCCTCCACTGGACCCGTTGTGTTCCCCTCGTCTGTCGAGCTGTAGGAAAAGTAATGTAATATGAGAATTAAGTGATGAGAGAGGATATAAGTATTGGGGTCATGGGAGTATCAAAAAGGAGATTATGTCACATATTCGTATAATGATCGGGAAATCGTTTTGTTCGTCTAGCGAAATCCAATATATCACCGATTCCTTTCTTACTGAGGTGTGTTAAATACGGTATCCTTAAGGATTCCAGTATCTTCAGTCTTAATTTCACTGTTGCAGGGCAGTGGCAGAAGAAGTGTTCTATATCTTCCTCCTCCTCCTCGCAGTTGGCACAGATTGTTGCTTCGACTAGCCCGAGTCTGAACGAGTGTTTATTGAGTTTCATGTGCCCTGTTAAAAGTCCCACAATCGCTCTTAACTGTGTTATGCTTGAACACATCTAAGACCACCGTCTGCCTTTTCGTTACCCGGTACACCTTCATGCCTCTGTACTCATATAAGGCGGACTCTATTGCGCCTGGCAAGTAGGTTCAGTTTGTATTCCTTTATTAGTCGTGATTTTGACACAGGGTTTGTGATCGCTCTAATTTCTGCTTTGCTGTCCGATCAGATGTCTATTTACCCCTCTTCGCTGGTGTCTTCTACGAGTATTTCTGTTGCTTTCATAATTATAAGGACATCTGCTTGGAACACGGTTGCAAATGGTTCTAGGTGAAAAGCAAGTTCAATCGGTGGGTTAGCACAGAAGATGTCAGCCCCTGATTCCACTGATATTTTACAGCAGTCTTTATATACTGACACCCCGTTGGAGTTTCTTGTCGTCCTTCCGTTCGTCCAAGATTCTCTTGTGGAGAAAATTGTTTCACAGTTGTTGGTGAACGTATAAGATTTTTCAACAACATCACTAGAACAATCGATGAGTGGTGTCATTTCTCTTATCATTTTGTTGTTCAACGCGTTCCCTAACTTTTTCGTAATTTTCACTTTACTCTGGGAGATTTTTCCTCCACTCCTTGAAAGTTGTGGTTTTACAAATTTTGATGCAAAAGGGTAAGGGAGCAGACCTATTAAATATGATACTAAAGGCAATACAACAATACAACAACATCACTAGAACAATCGATGAGTGGTGTCATTTCTCTTATCATTTTGTTGTTCAACGCGTTCCCTAACTTTTTCGTAATTTTCACTTTACTCTGGGAGATTTTTCCTCCACTCCTTGAAAGTTGTGGTTTTACAAATTTTGATGCAAAAGGGTAAGGGAGCAGACCTATTAAATATGATACTAAAGGCAATACCATTGCTCATGAGCGTGGAACGCATTCGTTTAATTAATACTTCAGAGACGTCAGAAATGACACTGCAAGCAAAGCTATTGGGGCGTACCAAGCACAACAAATTAGCTATCCGCTTGTAGCAAAATCATGAAAAGACCTTTTGGCCTTACAGGAGCTGATATCTACAAACTCACTATATTTACTAGTGTTGAGTAACTATCGGAAGTCATCACTTTCGATAATTCCCGATACTGATACTATTCGATTGTTTTAATTGAACATTTTAATAAAATCTAGTTACTAACAAAAAACAGTCTTAGCCTGTGTAAAATGTTAGTCAAATTTTAATTAGATGCTAACATTTTGTCAAGACCTAATCTACTGAAATCCAAATTGACTAAGAATCGTTTCCGTTAATGTGTAAAAACAATTAAAACTGAAAACTAGTTTTAGAATAAAATTCTGAAGCAAAATAACCATTTTTTCCTAACTAACTGATTTGATACAATATCATTGACTTTAGTTACCAACAATTCAGAACATCTACATTTGTTTCGACCATCGATTTCCGATTTTTCATTCCATTGAAGACATTGAAATATCAAAGAGCAGTCTAAAATGAAATTTAATCAAATTTCATTGATCTGTAATAGATAGAATAAGTGGTAATCCTAAAAGATTTTAATTGAGAAACAAACAAATTCGAGCATTTACTGGATATATTCATAATTATCGATAGTAAACGATCTTTTTTTTTTTAAATAAATATCGACTGTTTTCGGCTTTCATCCGAAGACCCCATCGCTAATGAATTGTATTGACAGATGACGTTTTTCTCTTGTTCTTATTCTTGTTCTGCTTTATCGCCTCCACATTTCCCTGCTAGCGCTAGTAGCGTAAAGTTTTGACGGCCCTGTCATCCTGGTACAAAAAGTCGTTTTGCTACATTCTAGCAGAGTACTTGGAACGCGCCGATTGTTCGTATTTTTGAACATGGACCCACCTCCAAATGATTTTTTTTTTTTTGACAGTTTTTCATTCAATTCGTTTCGATTATAAAGGGTTTTGCAATAGACACATAACAATTTTGTATTTTAATATAAACGCACCCTTAAACTTTTTTTATTGTTTGTCAATGCCAAAATGTCAGTCGAAGTCTACATTTTTGTGAAGTTCACGAACGAGCAACGTTTGGAAATTATTAAAAATTACTACCCAAATTCTTAGTCGGTGGTCGCAACTTTAAGAGCGCAAAAGTTTGAAAAAAATCCTGAATTTCATCGAGAAATCATCTTCAGCGATGAAGCTCATTTTTGGTTTAATGGCTTTGTCAATAAGCAAAATATGCATGGACAGTAACAACCTACATGTGCTTCAAAAGACTCCATTGCATCCACAAAAATTGTCCGTGAGGTGTGGATTTCATGCCGGATGTGTGGTTTACCGTATTTTTTCATCGATGAAAATGATCACCGTGATGGGCCTGATTATGATAGGAGTAGATTCACTCCGCATTAAATTAATTTTATTATTTTTATTTTTATTATTTTTAGAATTCTTTAGAAAAAAAATACGCTTTGGATTTCATTAGTAATTATCAACATTCAACGCACTGATTGTTATGTTATAGGGGAATCCTATTATTTCAATTAATTATTCTAAATTTGCTGTAATAACAAAAAACTAGGATATTTTGTTCTTGTTGTTCTTCCTCACTACCATAGAAAAGTATTCAGCACAAATGTGGAGAAGTTATTATTTATTTATTAATCGTGTAATTTCCTCTAAGCTACAATTCTTTTTTTAGGAGGTATATTATATCAATTCATTTGGATTGTTCTTTAGTCTTAAGCTGCTGACTTTCATTAAATGTTCAGTGCCGGCGCTCGCCAAATTAAGTTATTCCTGCAGAAAAACACAATTTATTTGCACAATAGAATTTAATATGCCAAAATAGATTTTTTTTTATGTGGTCAAAAAATAATAATTTTTGACATTTATCCAATATACTTCTAGAATTAAGCAGAAGAAGAAGTTTCATTGGAAAACAGAAGTAGTCGAATCTGTGGAACCAATGGAACGCAACATTATATACGATACGAAAAAAAAACATATTATTCAAATCATTTACCACCCATGCTACCGAATTGAAATTATTGAATTGTTACTCGCATTCAACCAGCTGTCAAAAAATCATTAACGCACCTCGCGAACGCACTCTTCGCGAGTGGAAATTCAAAATATATTTTCTGATTCCGTTGGGTGGGGATCAGAAATTGTTTGTTGCTCAACTTCTTTTTGCAATTTTCATCATTTATTTGACTTTAATACAAGTTTTAATTATTTCGCATGAATTTAGTGTCTTCAAGTTGCCAATTAACCGCAATGGATCGTTTTGTTACGCGAGCACCGACATGGAAAACTCTCGAAATGTCTTCGTTCACACGAAGCTTTGCCAATGTTTCTTTCACCAACAAGAAGTCTACACCCAAAGCAGATAAACCCAGATCGCAGCCCAACAAGAGACTGAGCATTCGCGACGAGAAGCTAATGAGAATCTTCTCTTCTCAGCCGGACGAGCCACTAATGGTTGCTGCAGCAAGCGATTTATCACCATTGGCGGCGCGCATCAACGGCAGCTTCGCTGGCAGTACGGCTGTCAGCCGCGAGAAGAATTCGCAACAATCGCTCCGTCTCATTCCGGGCGATGAGAACACTCCGCCCCCGAATGCGCAAATCACCTGTAAGTATTGTCAAACTGACAGTCGAAAAGAAAAAAAAAATTAATAATAGTACTACATATATTTTTTTTATTATTATATTTTAACTTTGGGCCTTTGTTTATCTGTATTTCGCAAACGCGCGCTGGTGAAATTTTTCTTTCGCTTCAAAAATTACTCGATTGGAAGTAGTCAACGATGAACCTTTGGTGGACGTAATGTGCAGCAGTGGCGAAATCAATTCACGTCCTTCAACGCCAATCAGCAATATGATACCAGCGAATTTAGGCTCTTGCACACCCAAAGAGAATCCGTATCTGGCACGGATCCAGAGAGATCTGAATAGTCCTTCGGCTGCGACACGGGTGCGGGCAATGAAGGCATTGAGGTAAGAGTCATTGTGTCGGGTAACTTGGTCGTTGACACGTAAGCATTTGATGTGATTTGCAGGAGTCCTACCAAGTCAGCGTATGCAAACTTTGATATACCATACGAGGAGCAGGACATAATCACCGAAGAGGAACGAAAATCTCCAGTGAGAGTCAAGAGCATACAGGAATTGATGAAAGATGTCGTGGTGTATGTGGAAGTGAGAACTGGCGAAGACAATCGATCGTCAGGCGTTAAGAAGGTGATTTCAGCACTAGGAGCAAAGGTGAACGACAAGCTGTTAAGGTAAAGTGTTCCATGTGATTAGTATGGACTGAGAATCAAGTGTGTTTCGTTCTTGATAGGGACACAACTCATGTTGTATTCAAGGATGGCCTTCAGTCGACATACAACAAAGCTAAAAAATGGAATATTCCAATTGTTTCCATTCTGTGGATTGAAGCTTGTAAAAAACAAATGAAATTGATGTCGCCGAAGGATTTTCCCATCTCGAATGCAGATCGCTACGAGAACCCAGAACTGTACGATAAGATGAAGGTAACTAGTGGAGTAAAATTAAGTTTCCAACCGTAGAAGTGAGGTTAAAATGGCATTTGTGTCTTTGGGGCATGAAATTGTGCAAACTAGTGCCCAAATCAAAAGTAAACTTCTCGTTATCTAATGTCTGTCTAAAGTTAAATGTAATTACCATTATCCGTAACCATTATCCGTAACCATTATCAGTACCATGGCGAACTTTTTCCCTGTTGATACTTCTCCCTCGAATAGTTCCAATTAAATTCCCCACATCTAGTGCTAGTGGGGTATTGCTGTTAAACGTTCGCTAAATTAGTCATCATTTTCGACAGACTTGCCTTGCACCATTTGAAGAACCTTCAGCTTGACCTTCACTAAGAAAAGATCTCGTAGGTGTTCGAGATTTTTCTCTTAACAGGTAGTCATATAGCTAGAAGTGGTGGTTGAAACGAACTCAATTACTGCTCTGCGAAGAGTATCAGTTCGGTTTTACTCGGATTGACTACGACTTGTAGCTCAAGTGCCTACCTTATCCAGAGCTTTTTCCATGATTTCACTAATCACTGAAAGAGATTTTCCTCTATCTTCCCTCTGTTTTCCCTTTGTGATATGATGTGATTTGTGATTTAAAATGAATTGCATTACCATCAGCCAAAGTATAGGGTGGGATAACACCACATTGGGATGGTCTCTTGTAGGTGAATTTGATTACGAAACTGTTTCCTAATGTTGCCTGATTAATTTTAATTGTGAGCATAGAGACTTATGTGGCATGTGTGTGCACCAGCTCAAGGAAAACTCATTTGCTAATTTGTCACCCACTTTCGTCAAGTTCATGGATTTTGCTACGTTTTTAGACTAAAAATTGTTTGTTATTATCACTACTAGCGTCGATTTAGAAGAACGGCGACCTAAAATATCTATTGTGCCCTCTGCTAGTGTTAACCTTGTGTATACCGACTTTAATATGGCCTTTGATAAGTTTTCTTCTAGTTAAGTTCTGTTAAAAATTACATCTTTGAGATGGATTTCGTTCGATTGATAGTTTCTCTAACCTTGAAGGACGTACATATCAAGTTCTATTCCGGAACACTTTCTGCTCCATTCGGTGTAACCCAAGGAAGGCACTTAGGTCCTCTTCTATTTATAATTGCAATTAATGATGTGGTGGTAATACTTAAAAGCTCCCGCTTCATTATATACGCTGATGACATTAAAAATTTTAAACTGTTTGGCTTAAATGTATTTTCTGAATGGTGCTCTAACAGTAATTTATTTTTCTCTCCAGGTAACAGAAATGTGTATCCATCCCCCATCCAACTTTTTTTAGAAGCGATAGGTTGGGATGTTCTTTAGACAGTATTTTGTTTAGTCTTGCGGAGGGTCGCAGTTGAATGACAGTAGTCCTTCCAAGGTTGCTTCTTGGCTGTCTTAATAGTTTCTTTGTAAAGCTTCCAGAACTTGTCTATGTAGCAGATATTGAAGATCACCCTAGCCATCTTTCTTAAATTCGATAGGACTTCGCTACACCACTGGGGAAGGAGACAAATTTCGAAAAGGTTCTGTGTTCCGAAAAAGATTTCAGATTGGATACTGTTCTGTTATTCACCTTATTGTTGTTAGTAATAAATAGAACATCTAAGACTTCTTCCCAGGTGTTAAAATGCTCAGTACTCGGGAAAAATAAATTCTGGATTCTGCCCGCTTCACCTCGGTCATTAAATTCTGAGCTACGGCATAGCTCAGAATTTTTAGGTAAAATGCAAGCTCGAAGCTTACCATGGTTTAGATTAGTGTGACTGTAGAAGCGGTTACATCGATTGTCCCGGAGTCCCTTTATAATGGATTGGTCGTGGTGTAGTGGTAACGTCATTGCTTGTCACGCTGCAAGTTCAAGGTTCAAATGCATAA
Organism: Pocota personata; assembly: GCA_963082735.1. Taxonomy (NCBI): domain Eukaryota; kingdom Metazoa; phylum Arthropoda; class Insecta; order Diptera; family Syrphidae; genus Pocota; species Pocota personata. The sequence goes on from OY720430.1 coordinate 191,497,271, forward strand.
GCAATGACGATAACAGCAAATGTACTGCACGCTTTCCTTGGAGTTTGCAGACACAATACCACCTGAGTTTCAAACCATTACACCATTCTTTCTTTCTCTCTCTCTATCTATTTGCAAACGCCCGTGCCCTGAAATGATACAAGGGTATTCATATCCCCTTTGGTGTGCGCAAATTATAAAAAAATGGAGTCCTTAAATTGTGCCAAGGCTTGACCGTGAGAATGCAAGTAAGTTATATGCAGTTTTTCTGCTGAGAAGTAACAAGAAACTCTACTGTCAATAGATGCCATGACTGAGGGAAAAGGAAGACTCAAGCGAGCTTCAAGTTCATCGGAGGTCTCATTTACCGTAATCTCATTGTGACCTGGGGTTCTTCAGTGGGTTCAACCTTGCGGCCGAATTTAGAGAGGTCTTGCACCCTCGAACTATTTTGAAGATAGTTAAAGGGTTGAGCAAGGCTTTAAACACAGTGAGACTGTTACTACAAACGCCATAAGGATAGCATAAGTCTCCTTTTGAAAGACAGACGTATGTTTACCTAACGAGTAGTGAAGTGTAATATTGTCGTACTCCACGAAGATACCAGACCCTTGACGTTTTCGAACCATCCGTAAATTTACGCAAAAATCATAGCACTAACTGAGCCAGACCAATCCACCTTCTAGTAAGGCATGATCCGACACAAATTACGACAATGTCGTCCGCGTAGTGGAGCGTCGACGTTAGAACTGTTGAGAATGTTTAGCAGAGCAGAATCCAACTAGGTTTTGAAGCGTAGTCTTGCAGAATTTTACGTACTAATAGGCATGTTGCATCTCAGGCAGAGGTGAAAATTATCTTCAGAGTTGGTAGCAACTGGCTTTGTTGTAGCATGGCCGGGTATACTCCATCAGTACCAGGGGACTTGAAGCTGTCAAAGAACGCTAATTTGATAGCCTCGTCCGTCACTACAATCGCCGAGTTGTTCGACTTTGATCATTGTCAGCCTTGATGACCGGGTGAGGTTGTCACCCAATTGAAATCTAGTTAGCTGGAAAATGAGTCTTTAGCAGAAGACTAAAAATTTCCGCTTTCGTCCCAGTGAAGGTACCATCAGATTTTCTAAGTAATTCCGGATTGACTGGTTTGCCATTTTTAAGAACTTTAACCAACCTGCTTGATTTTTTTTTTTTGCTCTGATCGGTAAAGATTCCAGTCTTCCTCAAAATTACTTTTTAGTGTCCCATATATAAAATTTCTTGTTTCTTTTATTATTACTATTTATTAACACAATAATTACAAATCAAAGTGCTAACAAAGTTGAGCACTAGCTGCGGAGGCTTAAGGCTCTATGGTTAAGGCTTAGATTAAATGTGTTAGTTTCTGGCTGCTAAGATATTTGTAGACTTTTTAAAAGAAATTTTAGTTTGAAATATCTGGTAAGGGTCCTATTCAAATTGAAGTATCCTTCTAAAGCATATCCAGTTTGTTTTTCTCTGATTCCTTATCTTCTGCAAAGGTATTCCTTCGCCTTCGATTCAGAACGATGTCGATGTCTCTTTAGTCTGAGGGAAACACTTCCGGCAGAACCCTTCACTTAGTAATCGATTTGAAGTACCTGCTAGATACAGTCAAGTCAATCATCTCCCCTCTTCGTGCCATATCACCCAGGTGTTTGTATTTTATTAACATTTTATCGAATATTCGTTGAGTTAGGTTACATCTATTTAATGTATTACTCTCCTTCCAGCGTTACAAGTCAATGCAACCAGACGCTGAGGATAATCGCCGTCAAAGAGCAAAGGCACCTACGAAAGAAAATGGATTGAAGTCAAAAGTAATACCAGCGACATCATCAAATTTGAATCCAACAAAGAAAAAGGTGAGTAAAAAACGATCTACTACGCCAGTATCATCTTATCATATAACACGTTGGCTGCCCGTTTTTGGGCAACTACCTTTCGTTATTTGCCAGCGTTGATTGGTTGAAAACATTTTCTAGAAACAGATTATTAGCAATCCATTTCTAGAAAGTTGTATTAAATGGATGTACTTCCACCCCATTCTCAATCAATGCTGGTGTATCCGAAGGCTCAGTTGTCTCTCCAACTCTGTTTCTAATATTTATCAATAACCTTCTCTCTCACACTCGTAATACAATTCATTCATACGCGAATGACAGTACTCTTGACTTTGCTAACTCTTTAATGACTCCACGGCAAGTGCCCAAGGAATGTCCATCGAACTCAACTCTGATATTGATGCGATCATCAATTGATGTGCGAAAAATCGAGTTTAGTTCAACGCGTCAAAACACGGCGCTGTCTCCTGCCTCTTAAACGGGATATGCTGGGTATGTACGCAAGTTCAGACTTTTTCTGGAATCTGCAGATTACTGGTGCTAGATACCTCGGATTCCTCAAAAGATCTTAACGATTTTTCAACTCCACAGACTTGCTACGAACTATAAAACTTACATTTGTCCAATACTTCAATACAACTCACATGTTTTGGTGGGAGTTCCTACCCCATGCTTGAATTTCCTCGATCGTGTTCAGCGTCAAGCATTTAAATTGATCAGTGACCAGTGACCAGTTTAAATGTCACAGTCCTGAATGATGCAGAACATTACATGCAGTCTTTATTTTGCTTATATCTCAGCTTCAGTATAATGTAGGAAGATATTATAGCTTGAAATATTCACTAATTAATAACCTGATCGATAACAATTCTATATAATAACCTGATTGATTCAAATCGAATAATTTATTGTGAGCGTCTTGATGTTACAAATTGTTGCGTGCGGTATAAATGTGTCACAATTACTTAGCTTTTGCAAAGCGGAACGTAATGTTTAGCTGTCCATAAATATTTTCAAAGAAATTACCTAAACAGCAAATTAAACGGCATCGAAATCAATTCAGCAATTTTTGAGTTATACGCATACATCGGATAAAACTCAACAACATACCACTGCACAATAATTGTTTGGCATCTCTGTGGAATACTTTCGGCTAATTTGATTGCATATTCTTTGGGTAAAGATCTCCAGGTAGGACTCGGACTTTGCGGCCTAGAATCAGTGAAAAAAGTACCCTAAATGAGAAATTTACACAGACCATGACGTCACAAGGTTCCTTGACTAATCGAAATTCTACTTTTGGGCACATGTTAATAAACTGCTCTTATAAACTTTTACCGTTTTAACGGATATCAAATTATCCGTAAAGATATGCAAATTGGCTAATCCGTTCTTTGAAAAGTCCCAAACCTTTGCTTTCACCGTTCCGCTGTAGAAGTCTATTGGCGTAGGTTCGTGTGAAGGAACTGTGGGCCCAAAAGAAAGCTTCTTCGGCTTGTAAAATCATTTTATCCTCGTTTTTTGTAGTTTTATGCGCAGAGCCGCTTCGAATGTATACACAGAAACACTGCCCTCATGTTCAAGCCTGTCCTTGTCTCACTAAGTTTAAATAATAACTGAGGCCTTCTACACAAAGCATCTTAAAACAAGTTCTCTCTACCTGCTCTCGTTGGAATTTTCCATCTAATGATTTACAGAACTACAATTTGCCCTACAAGCTTTCATCAAACAGGCTGTACATCTATTTTTTTCGCTAGAATTTATGTTAAGCTTTGTCTGAATTTCAAGAAAAAGAATTCACTACAAGCAGTTCTTTGTTTTTAGACTGATATAACTCGTTTCTTTACACAATTGGAAAAAGTCGAAGGCACGCCAAGCAATAGCAGTACTCCGGAATCACCCTCAACACAAATGTTACAAAGGTAAGCTCTCGTTGTTGTCTGTTAACTTTTATCACTCTATTTATGGGAACCTTTCGAAATTTCAGGATAAATGAGAACTTCTGCACTCCTAGAACACCCGGCGACTCTCTCAGGAAATTGACATATCTTGACTCGGTATCAAGCCTGTCTGATACCATCGAACTGACACCCAATCCGTGTGGCGCTAAGAAAATGCTCGACTTTGATGTCGAAAAGGAAACAGCTTCCACTTCAACAATGAAAAGTCCAAATCGTCGGCGAAACTCAATTCAAATCACACAAACCCCGCAAAAAGTCGTCAACAATCTCGCCGAAACTGATAGCATGATCTCAGCTACACCTGGCGTCCGAACTCGCAGGCGAAGTTCCATTCACATTCCAACTAACATGAGCATCACTGAAAAATGTGGGGACCAAACCTCCAAAAAGTCATTTGCCACAATCACTGAAGAAATCCCTGAAGATCCAGATCCAGAAGGTGAAAAGCGACAAACTACATTTACTGAGAAATCTGTGGATATTACAAGGAGTACACCATTGATAAAGAATCACCGCAGGCGTACACTGTATACGCCAAAAGCAATGGAAGAATCAAAGGCGCAGTCAGCCAGGGGATTATCTTCAGTCAATAAGCGACGCACAGTTTTTGGCACAACTTTTAAACCATCTGACTGCCATACGATGGAAATGTCCAGCATTGCACCTGTGACTCCAATCAGTGGTGGCATTCCAAGTTCAACACTTATCGGGGAAGACTCCGTTAAAACTCCAGTGCAATTTGCATCGCTATTGGAAGAGCACGCCTCGGCCACAATCTTCAGCTCGACGAAAATTCCAATGAATCCTCGACGACGTACACTATTCGATGTTTCCATGGACATTATTAGCCAACGTTTGCAAAATATAAATCAGTCAGCTAAATCTGTGCGAACTGCTCGACCAGAGGATCTTCAAATTAATGGACGTCGGAGTTCTCAGGATGATCCCGAAACAATTGCGGCACTTTTAACGCCAACAAACAACAACAACAAAACGATTCGAAAAGAGCTCTTCATGGGAAATGATGATTCAGCTCAAAAGAAACTTCCCATTGAAGCTACTCCATCCCAACCTAGCGCTGTTACTGCTGCAATATCCGGCAAAGCCCTAACTAAAAATAAGCGGAAACTTTTTGTACCCAATGATATTCTTCTCACACCTACACCATTGGCAGCTAGTGAATCAGAAGACTGCACTACTGTCGCAAAAAGAATGCACACCCCGGATAACCCATCTATGTCAGCACCAGCCAAAACGAAACGCCGCAAGACAATTATGCCAACGCTCAATCAATCAAAAACAGAACAAAAGAAAGCTGCACCAAGGAAAAATGGTGCCGTCGCCCGTTCATCACGTCGTAGCACTATGGACTTTGAGGCAATACAAAAAGCAAAATCTGTGATCAACAAGTCTGCCGCAACCAACGAAAGCAAACCGAAACCATACCCGTTTCTTGTCTACACAAATATGCACAAAGAACAAATTGAGTTCGTCAAAGAGGTTGGTACGTTTAGATAGTTAACCCTCTTTCTTAACCCCTGTTTTAGCTATGTTGATCAATTCGCGCATTGTAAACACACATGATTATGATTGTATTCTTTGAATTACCATTGAATTAAAGAAAGAAGTATTTCGTAGAAAAAAATGATCATGGTGTTTGCTATTTACATATGTATGTACATATATTCCAATCGTGTGTGTTAAAACTTATCTTAAATTATTTGTGCAGGACTATTTTCTTTATCAAGTTTACTGATTTATTTAAATCCTGTGACTCGAATGTGAATCACAGAAAGCAGCTTTTCGGAATAACTGCTCATTACTTACTAATTTTACTTTAGATGGCGCTACACTTCGGGGTGGACCTGGCCCTCAATCAACAAGCGTCGACCTTTTCACTTGTGTGCGTCACCTTACGTTAGGTCTTTCTTTACCGCATCGTCCCTCTGGGATGGATTCGAAGACTTTCCGCTGCCGCTCTACATGTCCTAACCCTCTTAAGCGATGAATTCGAATGCTTTGAACTTGTTGTATCTTCTCCATTCCCCGTCGATACAAACAGGAACAAAAGTCACTCGAAGAATTTTTCTTTGAAAACCACCAAAGATGTTTTTATCCATAATACTGCGCCGGATAGAAGACCTAAGATAAAGAGGGTCTTATATAGAGTCACCTTAGTTGTCCGTGAGTGGGCTTTGCTACTCAATTGTGACGTCCTCTCCGAGTCGCCAATGCTGTACATTTTGATCGGAAGGTATTTTGCTTTGACCTTGTTAACAGTTAAACCCTTTTTCACCGCTGCTTCTGTTTCAATACTCACGAACGCACCACTGAGTTCTTCCAATTATATGAATATCGTCGGCATTCGCGAGTAGTTGTACAGACTTTTGAAAGATCGTACCCCTGATGTTAGCTTGAGAATTCTCCACAATCCTTTCAAGTATGATGTTAAAGAAATCACATGACAGCGCGTCCTTTTCTGAAATCAAAAGCCTCGGTGATGTTGTTACCGACCTTGATGGAGCAACGTGCATTCTCTATCGTCATCCTGCACAGAAAGACGAGTCTGACAGGGATGCCAAAACTAGACATGACTGTATATAGCTCGTCTCTATAGACGCTATCATAGGAGACTTTAAAATCGATAAAAACTTGGTGAGTATCGATTTGGAGTTCCTAGAGTTTCTGATCTATGGTGGACTTTCCTGGCCTAAAACCACACTGATGCGGACTAATCAGATTGTTGACAAAAGGTTCAATACGTTCATATAATATGGCAGATAAGATCTTATACGCGAAGTTGAGGACACTTATACCTCTGTAGTTGGCACAGTTCAGAGATTCCATTCGTCGGGCATACTTTCATCCGATCATATTTTACAGATGAGTTGATGTATGCCCCGTACCAAATCATCTCCAGCTGCTGTTAATAGCTCAACAGTTAGACCGTTGGCTCCAGTAGACTTGTTGGATTTAAGCTTAGATATTGCTATCTTCATTTCACTTTGGTCGGGTGGACTTAATTGTTGGTCGCCATCTTCTGGGCTGAATGGAACATTATGTCTGACAACGGAGTTTTGATAGTTAATCCCGTTTAACAATCTGCAGAAGTGATCTTTCCAAATTCTTAACACCGACTGTAACTCTACTACTAAATGACCTTCTTCATCACTACAGCCTTCTGTTCAGCCTTTGCACCCTTAATATGCTATTTTTATCTTCTGGTTAAACTTTCGAACAATAATTCTGGTGTTCTTCCCTTCTCTTCTGCTTGTAGATGTCGCGTCGCTTTATTAGCCTCTTGCTTCTCAGCTCATGCCTTTAGTTTTTCTTTGAAGCCATTGCCACATTCTCAGTTTAGTTATTTAAGAGAAGGACTTGGCTCCTCGCAACATAAATCCATGTAAATACTCGTACGTTCGTATATGCTTACTCTTAGACTGCTGCAAGTGTGTAACGTTAATATAGTAATATTCAATCGTAAAACTTAACCGATAAGTCTCCAGCTGGTATGATTTCTATTCAACAGCCTTTGGTCATGTAATTTAAATTGATTTGCGGATGTCATCAAAAGTTTGATCCAATTCTTCCCCGGCTTTCTGTCTGTCAGTGTGATATCTAGGGACTACTGCAATACCGGGATTTCTGGATTGGAAATTTTCTAAAACAGTTACCAGTATCCATCAAAGAGCACGTTTACAAGCTCTTCGTAGGTAGATATTGTTGCCAGAAAGTCCGAATGGGTTCAAAACATCTAAATCTAACGGTATACTCCTGGAAATCTCTCGAAATGCAACTAAAGGCAAGGGCTACGTAAAAGTCAAGAATTTTATGAATTTGTCAGACAAAAATACGCTTAGTAAACGTAAACGTAAAAATATTATAATTATAAATTGTATGCTTTAATAAATAAGAAAAGCTGAGAAAAGAGAGACCGCTTGGAATGTTATTTTCTGACGATTTTCTCAATGCCTGGTGTTATCTCTTGCGCGTACGACAACTTGGAGTGTCTTTCTATCACTTGAATTAAGTATAGCAAGTCTTCATGAGGGATGTTATCTCATTTCTTATCCACGATAGCATTCAGCTGATCAAGGTTGTCCGTAGCTGAATCACGGGCTCAAACCTATCATTCAATCATGTCCCAGATGTACTCAAATGTGTTTTAGTGCAGACACCTGCGAGGCCATAGTAGTAGTAACAACTTTTCGAATGCTATTACCACTCTTGCTCTATATGGACATCCGAATGAAATGTGGACCAATGAAAGAAGCAAATGGCACTTAATACTCTTCAAGAATATAAGTGGCCGCCTTCCTGGATGGCACACAAACTTCAGTAAACACTACTATATACCGTGTCCACACACATACACGTTGCTTACTCTGTTTTCGTCTGAGAAAAGTACTGAGTTCGTACTCGCTGCTCTAGAAGGCTAATTACTGTAGAAATTGTAGATTTTGTGGCGTTAATTTTGAGCTGGGGTATAGTTTCACCACTCCTATTTATGAGGCCACAAGGAAGAACAGCATAAGTACATTTTTACCATTTTTTAGAAGAGGCACTTAAAGTTGTTTTCATTTCTGTGCAAATCGTATGAAATATTTGATTTATGCTCTTGCTCATCTGCTAATAAACTAAAATAAGTTGTCTTATGCTGTTTTTCCTAGAGATAAATCAGCTCAGAGCTGTGATAAAGCAAGATCAGGGAGGCAGTATATTGACTTAAGCCATGACTATAAAAATTAGTCATGAGTTGTTAATCATCAACTGCGAATAAACTAATTAGTCGGCATTTCAATCATACAAATCATTTGGAATCTCAACTAACTTTTACAACTGACATTGGATTAATTTAGTTGTAGTTGTTTCTTGTTAGTTGCAAATAATTGTTTACCCAAAACTGGCGCTAGGGAACGTCTGTGTAAATATACATAAATCTTATTTATTCCTAGGCAATATCAACACTCCAAGGATTTCAACTTGAAGATAACGTCAGTGATAATACCACTCACATAGTCAGTCTCGAGCCAAGGCGTACAATTAATCTACTTCGTGGCTTAGTCCGCGGATTATGGATTGTAAATTATAATTGGATAGTGGATTCTGTTAAAGCAGGTGAATGGCTAAACGAAGAGAAATATGAATTACGTGATTTCTCCAGAGCAGTTGAGGTAAGTCTTCCAAATGGAGGGAAACCTCCCCACATTTGTGGAAATATTTATTTTTACATAATTTTACAGATTTGTCGTTCGGAAAGACAAGCATTTGGAAATGGCTACAAAATAGATTTATTTAGTGATTTGGGTCCCATTTACATCTCATCGAAGTGTAGTATTCCAAAAAATAATTTGAAGGAGTTGGTGTTGCTATGCGCAGGTCGTGTGGTAGATCGAAGAAAACGAGCGAAATACATCGTCGGAGACTCTAGTCCTGATGTTCTACCGGACAAGATGTATCTTGATCCCCAATGGATATTAGATAGCATCAGCAATAATCAAATTCAAAAGCTGACGAAATATTTTGTTACTACTACGACTGAAGAAAAATAGAGGAACATAATAGCAGCCTCGAATTCAATACTATTAAGTGTAACAAAAATACATTGTTGTAAATTTGCTAAGATGTTTTATATTTAATATTAATACATAAGAAAAAAGAAGTTTCTAGAAGTTATTCTTCCACGAATTTTGAATGAGAACCAAAGAATGGCACAATGGTACGTCTTCCCCAATAATTGTTGGAAACATTTGAAAACGGAGAGACAAGCTGCTTTAATAAAAGAGTAACAGGTGATGAATTTTGTTTCTATAAATACAATCTGGAGACCAGACAGCAGTCCATGGTATGGAGCCCACAATGTGTAAATCTCCCAATTAAAGCAAAACAACAAAAATCAACAACAAGAGTGATGATGTCGATTAACTTCCTCAGGGCGAAAATGATAGCTTATATCCCGCTGGAACCTGATCGGACCGTTACTGCTAAATGGTATGGAAGAGCTTGCTTTTTTTTTAAAAAAAAATTGTTGGGATGCGACTTAGTCACTACTTTTTACACAAAGGTAATACACCTACACACACCGCTGAAAAGCCCAACAATTTTTGCTCAGCACCTTATTTCCCGGACCTGGAACCAAAAAGGCGATTTTGAGGAGTGTTTCGAAAGATGGCTCTACCGGTTTAAGTAATGTATTGAAATAAATAGAAATTATGTAGAAAGGTTATGAAAATTAAAGATATTAAGTCGAAATTGTTTTTTTTTTTTTTTTAACCAACTCAGCGAATTTTTTTTAAGTCCCCTCGTATAGGCAGCAAAAGTCATGATGTCACTTCCTGGGATGAAATAGCTCGGAGGTAAATTTGTTGCATTGTTTTTATCCAGGAATACATGTTGTAAGAATCGGCTTTGTCGCATTACCTCGGTGACTCCAGGTACCAAAATTCCACTTTCGGAATTGTAAATCCGAAAGTAGTAGATTTCATTCCGCTTTCGAAATAGAGAGTACAAAATATTCGTTTTCGGAAAATTTCACTTTCGAAACGAAATACAGAGTAGGGCCCCAGATCTCTGCTTTTCGGGCAGTCCAAAGTCGAACGGAAATACATCAAGTGTGTGTGCAATTCAGCACAAATTACTGGATCAACATTGGAGCTTATTTCAACCCACTTTTTTGAACATTATTGCTACCTTGCGTATTGCTTACGTATGCATAATTCAGCAGTAATGTAAATTTCGATGCTACTTACAAAAACTCAAGTGAATTCAGCAATCGATTCCACAAAATCTTTGTACCGCAACGAACTACATACACGAATTGGATTTAAATAAGTCCTCTGTATATCTGGGATATACAGATGCAATGGAGCATCGTCCAAAGTTTTTTTGCAGACTATTTCAACATCTATGAGACAAGATCGACTGAGTTCAGATTCATTACCCGACAACCAAAATGATTGTCCTCGGTAACTTTAACGTCTACAACCAACTGGTGGGCTCAGTGGTTAAGTGCGTGATCACTGAGCAGGAGGTTCAAGGTTCGAATCCAATCTCACGGTTCCACCTCCCGTGAACGTCTGACAAACATCCGAGAGTAGAAATTATCATCAGAAGTTTCTCTCAATCGAATTGCTCTTCGGAAACCGCAGAAAACTGTAGGCCCGAACTATACGAGTGACTGCGAAAAGTACGAGTGACTGCGAAAAGCTAGGCCAGGTCCTGTATTGGGCTGTTAGCGCCAACATATTATTATTATAATTGACTAGCTTCGATATTCCAACAGAACTTATGAGGAAGACAAGTTAAAGGCTTTGCCATCAAAAGCAATCTCCCCAGCTCATAGAATAGAACGCATAATTTCTAAAGAGCCGAGCCTCTCTCTCTTCAAAGCCAGACAGTGTGTTTAATTCGATGGTACTTACGCCACAAAATAGTTGTCTCCTTAGAAAATTCGGAATGAGCTGCGGGATTTATTTGCCTCCTTTGAGAGCTTAACACGATGGCGCTCGAACCCCACAGAACAAACAAGATCTAACTTCGTCAACCTCCGGAACACGTGTTATGTAATGCTTGAATCCGGTAAGAAGAACTAGAATGAGAGAGTCACGCCTGTAGTGAAATCTGATCTTTTTCCACGTGTTTTCTCGTAATTCGACTTTATATCTAGCAAACGCGGAGCTACCAACTATCCCAGAAGTACAGTCGTCGATGCCAGATGTAAAGTTTTGACCTCATGTAATCCGGCGCATCCCTATCAATTTACATCAGATCCCGACAGAATACCAGTCATAGTACTTTAGAACTCTGCACCATAACTAGCTTTCGTTCTTTGTAGACTTTTTTCTATGCCTTACGCGAACAAAACATGTCCCCCATGCTGGATAATTATCCACATTCAAACGATTCCCAAAAAGGGAAATAAATGGTTGCCCCAAAACTATCGTTCCATAACGTTGCTGCTCATATCCCATATCCAAAGTGATGGAAAAAACCACCAATACTGATGTAATCATATTTATGGATAGATACGAACTAGTAAGCGATAGTAGTAATCGATTTTTCGATAGTCAAATAAGATGATCAATTATTTTTGTTCTGCATAAGATGATCGTACCAAATCTGTTCAAATAACAGCAGGACTATCATTTCCAATCATCAAAATGTGACTGTCACCTTACCTGGGACATAAAATGTGATTTTGACTATCAATTGTCCCAAATCACCTTAGCCGATTTCAACCTTGCTGGGTTATATTACCCCCATATGAACCTCAGCCATTGAACACCACGAGGAACAGCTCTGTGGCTGGATGGAAAACTTTCTTCAGTACAGACCAATTCAAGTAGTGATCGATGGTGTGTCTTAGGATACTTTTACTTTGAACGCTAGAGTGCCAAAGGGATCTATACTTTTACCAACCCTGTAGTACTAGAGTCAACAAATTAAAAGATTGTTAGCTTGCACTCTAATTTCATCTTGCTTTAACAAATGAAGACTTTCGATCTGTAGCTTTGCAATGGGAAAGCTAACTTAGAAGATTTTAATACGAAGAAGACCCAATTCACCCACTTTTTCCAAAAGAGCACGTTTATATGAAGTTGAGCTACCCGATAAGAGCACGGTTTGAGTATTGTTCTCATGTATCGAGCTTTGCCACTAAACATTCTCTTCATCTACTTGCAACAGAGACGAGCAGTTCACTTAATTGATGACTCTGCACTAGCATCCAATGTCCAACCGTTGGCTCATTGAATGCTAGTAGTAGACCTATGCCTTTTCTGTAGATACCACTATGGTAGATGTTCGGAAAAGTTAAATGCAATGGCCCCTATGCTACATTTGAACGCTCTACTAAATAAGCCGCCAGTGCCCATCACCTATATTTCCACCTGGTAACGGGGCAAATATCTACATCAAAATCTCTTCTGCAACAGGTCAAGTTAACTTTGGAATTCACTTACAGGACACATTTTCCAGAAGATTTTAATCTTCAGCACAAGCAACAGACATCTATAGCAAGCATCAATAAGTACATGTTATATTAATCTTTGCCAAAAATCTGGTACTGATAGCAACCAACATTTGAAAAAAATAGCTCATTCTCTTCAGATCATCGCCAGGCCAATAAAGCCTCGAAACTACGGTAGTATGTTTCAAGAGGAAATGTTAGCTATCCGAACAGAGCTCCCAACGCACAATACAACGTTACAGTCTGTTGGGTTCCTGGTCACAGGTTGTTCTCGGAAACGAGAAAACCGGCAAACTATCTAGAAGACTAGTTCACTCTATCCTAACTCAAATGTGCAAATAAAATAATAAAACGAAAAAAAGAGCAAAATAAAATACCTCCTAGTACTCAATAAACCACACTTACTTACTTGGCGCTATAGTCCGGGGTGGACCTGAACCTCAACCAACAAGCTTCTCCAGCCAGCTCTTTATTTTGCTAGGCGCCTCCAGTTGGTTGAGGTCCCTTCCCACTTGTGTGTGCCACCTAGGTGAGATCTTCTTTTACCGCGTAGTCCCCCCAGGATGGATTCGAAATCTTCTCCTCCATTCCCCATCGACACAAATGGGACCAAAAATCAAAGAATTTTTCATTCCAAACCACCAAATTTGTTTTTACGACTATATATGCTACTGTGCCATATACTCGTAGCAGAACTAGGGCAATGATGGTCTTATGTACAGTTACTGTCAAAAGATCATACTCCTAATGTTAGCTTGCGAATTCTGTGAAATCCTTTCAAGTATGATGTTAAAGAAATCTCATGACATGAGTGTGATGTTGTTACCGACCTTGATGGACCAACGTGCATTCTCCATCGTCATCCTGCACAGACAGACGAGTCTGGCAGGGATGCCAAAACTAGACATGACTCTGTATAGCTCGCCTCTATAAACGCTATCATAGGAGACTTTAAAATCGATGAAAAGGTGGTGAGTATCGATTCGGAGTTCCTGGAGTTTCTGATCTATGGTGGACTTTCCTGACCTCAGATTGTTGACAAAAGGTTCAAGACGTAAACATAATATGGCAGAAAGGATCTTATACGCGATGTTGAGGAGAATAATACCTCTGTAGTTGGCACAATTCAGAGGTTCCATTCGTCGGGCTTTGATCCGAGCATATCTTATAGATGAGTTGATTTATGCTCTATACCAAATCATCCCCAGCTACTTTAAATAGCTCGGCATTCTGAAAAGAACGTGCGTAAGCACCACAGAATTAAGCATATGATGCGGAGAGAGCATAGCCCGCGAGTGCCTAAGCCTCAGCAGTACCAGAATGACTGCCCTGCGAAATACATTTTGGATTCAAATTGGTTCTGGGAGGTGGACAACATTTAAAGCTAACCATTTTTCATTCATATCATATCTGTGACGATCATCAAGGATCATGCGGAATATTGGGAATTCTTCGAAAGACGAGTTGCAGGCTACCGGATATAAAGCCTAGCTGTGAATAAGTATTTTCTTACTAATAAGCTGTCCCAACCAAGGGACATTGGATACGTGTGGAGGAATTTGTGGTTTCCTAAGAAAAACTGCATATATCTCGGTCCAATAACTACAAGGCGAGCAGATGTCGCCTTCTAATACGCATCAAACCATTAGCACCTACTATACGTCTGACTCAAAATTGGGTGCTACGAACAGTTTGTTTCTCCAGGTTAGAAGCAGCTCAAATTATCACTGTTGATTGTTTTGCCTTCTGTAAAATGATAAACAATATTTAACTATCGATTTGCTGTTCTCTTCTATTTGCACCTAATTTACTCTCGTTTATCACTTTACAGAAAGCAAAACTATCGCTACATAGTCCTGCCATAAATTCTGTTACAAGTGCAAAACATTATAAAAATTAAACAATAAAATATTTTGGATTAATGTTTATAAAATTCATTTGCTTAAACAGTAGGCATTTTTAAGAAAAATGCGGTTTATTCAAACTGACCGCCTTTTGCTTGCTTTAACGCGAACCCTCAAACTGGCTACAGCGGCACACATGGTTTTCAAGGGTATGGACAACGCTGCTGTGGCTAAAGCACTTTTTTGCAGACCATAAACTCAAACTCTGGCCACAAACAAAAATTCAAATCTCGGCTTCCTGTAGCCAATCCTCGGATGCAATAAAAGCAAGAATATTGATTCTAAGCCACTGCTGAGTTGTTTTGGCTTTATGTGCTGCGCAGTTTTGTTGAAAAACCCATCTTACTCCATTAGAAAGGGTATTCGTCAAGCCTGTAATGACGCCTTCTTCTTCGTACACCTTTGCTCTTTATATTTTCGCCGGCTAGCACCGCATTATTAATCTGGAAAAATCTATCCTTTCACCTTTATTCTTTGTATTCTCTTCTATACCGTTTGCTGTCTCGCCATCATTGGATTAATTAACTTTAAGACAGTCTTAAGTGACGCAGAAAATTAAAACTAAATCTCTAAGAGGATCAAGTAAATAATGCATAAAATACGGTGCTATGTTATAGGTAGCATAGCAACAAATCAGAAGGAATTCTAAAAGCCATAGCAGCTTTTACCACGTGCGTTGCTATATACGTACATTTTAGTTGATTCCTACACAATAACACAATGTTGTCGAGCGCAGCCATATACACGTGAGAATCAGAAATCGTTAAGCAGTTGCTTGCGTGGAAGAAAGTTTGAGATTGAGAACTAGAAAAACGATCTTGTACTGTGTAGAGTATGAGTTTTATTCATTTTTCTCAGAACCTTTATTGTTACGTTGAAAAAATGACGTAATCAAGCATTTCACCACATTTACTAATTATTAATAAAAGCTCTTAGAGATAACGTCTATATGAAAATCAAAATAAAATTTCTCTTGCTGCACTATTCATAACACAGGATATGATAATTTTCTCGCTCATCTTAAACTCTATTTTTAGAAGTAAAACAACTCAGCATCGATGACATCTGTGTAAATCCATTAAATTTTACTCACACTGAGTCATTACTGAATCATTCTTCTCATACTTCATCCCATGCGCACTCATAAGAAAAAAAAATCTCTGCACTTGTCGATCCCCCACAACGCCAATTTGCAGTGCATACGCACCACATCTTTTGGGGCGACAGACAGTCGATAGAGGGGGGTATTTCGACAGCCCTACGTAACTTTGTCAATCTACATTAACGACTACTCATCAAGTTCAAGTACAATAGACAACGCACCCCCTTGGCAACAATAGCAGAATGCGACATGCGTGTCCATGACTTGCACTATACATTCACTTGGCACTTTGCAAATCAAATGCTCTTCACAATGCAATGCCCCAGGCGTCAATTGCAAACGCCCTTCATTCATGTTAATGAACCCAACACCATGGTCAAAGTTTTTCAACCATCCCAAATTAAAGACAAAAATAAAAAAACAATTTTTAAAGCTTCCAAATCGCATATATTTTACTTTTGTTTTCGTCAAGATACATTTCTTCTTCACTCATAAAATAGTTTTGGCCAAACATTTGCTTTTTTGTGTTAGTTAGACGGCGATAGAGTTTGTGCCTTTGTTGTTCCCGGGGAGTGCAGTCTCAAATCAAAATGCAGTTTCTCTCCACCCCACTCGTGTGTTTGTTTGTACGAAAAGGAATATTTTTGTTTGTTTTAAATCAAGAGTAGAAAACTATGACATACATGTAAATATATACTTTTAAATATTCATCATTATATAAACTATATATTATTTATATAAATGCTTTAGTGTGTGGGTGTTTGTTGTATTTTTTTTTTTTTTCTCTCCATAAAAAATAATAAACGAATACAAAATAGTTTTAAATAGTTATTATTAAATGTAGTAGTAGATGGAATGAATACGGAGACCCGTCTCCTCCTTTCCTGCGAAACTCTTTACGATGGAAGCAATGATATTTTTTATCAAATAGTTTTAACGTTGTTGTTGTTGTTGTGCTGTTGTTGTTGCTGCTGCTGCTGCTGATGTTGCTGTTGTTATTGATGTTACTGTTACTGCTGCTGCTGCATTGATGCTGCTTAATGATCTTCATTGGTTGCAGCTATTTCTTGCCCTTGACGGCCTTTTCGGCGGCCTTGGTGACTTTGCCACCGCTGGCATCCTTGAAGTTAACAGCCTTAATGACACCGACAGCTACGGTTTGCCTCATATCACGTACAGCGAAACGTCCCAGTGGGGGGAACTCGGAGAACGATTCGACGCACAATGGCTTGCTTGGCACCAAGTTGACAATGGCGGCATCACCAGACTTAATGGCCTTTGGATTCGATTCTGTCGACTTACCAGAACGGCGATCGACCTTCTCTTTGATTTCGGCGAATTTGCAAGCAATGTGAGCGGTGTGGCAATCCAATACTGGAGTGTATCCATTCGAGATCTGGCCAGGGTGGTTCAATACGATGACCTGGGCGGTGAAATCGGCTGCGCCCTTTGGTGGGTTGTTCTTAGAATCACCGGCAACGTAGCCACGACGCAATTCCTTAACGGAAACGTTCTTAACGTTGAAACCAACGTTGTCTCCGGGTACGGCTTCGGTCAAAGCTTCGTGATGCATTTCAACGGACTTAACTTCAGTGGTAATGTTAGCTGGAGCAAAGACAACAACGCAACCTGGTTTCAAGATACCAGTTTCCACACGACCGACTGGTACTGTACCAATACCACCGATTTTGTACACATCCTGGAGTGGCAGACGGAGGGCCTTGTCGGTTGGGCGGGATGGTGGGAGGATGGCATCCAAAGCTTCAATCAACGTCTTACCTGCAAAGAAAATTAAACAAATTAGTGGCAAATTTAGATGTGGTTAGCTTGTATAACAAGTTAAAGTCATGACTATCATGTGCTCTAGACATGCGCAGCACATGTTCTTTTATTGAAATGAATGGAACACATTTCGCATTGCATGTTGATGACTAACCAATCTAATCTGTAATCAAACGTGAGGGGTTGATAGAGTAGTCTCCATTTGCAGCGTAATGAGCACATACTACAATATGGCAACACATGCGCAGTCAACTCTTTGTATATAGATTATAGACAAATGAAACCGCACTCAGTTCAATCATATGAACTGGTCTCAGACAAGTCAGACAGAAAGGGGAGGGGAAAACAAAGAAAAAAAAAGTCTGTCAACATACCTTCAGCGTTAGCATCCTTGCGCTCGATCTTCCATCCCTTGAACCATGGCATGTTGGATGATGGTTCCAACATGTTATCACCATGCCATCCAGAGATTGGCACGAAAGCAACTGCAGCTGGATTGTAACCAATCTTCTTGATGTATGAAGACACCTCCTTCTTGATTTCCTCGTAACGTGCCTCGCTGTATGGTGGCTCGGACGAATCCATCTTGTTGACACCGACAATCAATTGCTTGACACCCAAAGTGAAAGCGAGCAGAGCGTGTTCACGGGTCTGACCGTTCTTCGAGATACCGGCTTCGAATTCACCAGTACCAGCGGCAACAATCAACACAGCACAATCAGCCTGAGAAGTACCAGTGATCATGTTCTTGATGAAATCACGATGTCCAGGGGCATCGATGATGGTCACATAGTACCTTGCGGTTTCGAATTTCCACAGGGCAATATCAATGGTGATACCACGCTCACGTTCAGCCTTCAATTTGTCTAACACCCATGCGTACTTGAAAGAACCCTTTCCCATTTCTTGGGCTTCCTTCTCGAATTTTTCAATGGTACGCTTATCGATACCACCGCATTTGTAGATCAAGTGACCGGTAGTGGTAGATTTACCAGAATCGACGTGTCCAATGACGACGATGTTAATATGAACCTTTTCCTTACCCATTTTAGCAGAGTAAATCTGAAAACAAAATATATATTCCAATTATATTCTCTGTACATCCAACTGCAGACACACACACACACACAGGTGACTATTTCGCCATGTGGTGGTGGTGAGAATTCGTTTTCAGTAGGATTTGGTATTTTTGCTATCGTCAAATATTTAATTCAGTAGCAGAACTGATTTGGTCATCATTGAATTGTTATAAACAAAATTGCAAACAAGTACATACATCAATAAAATTTAATCCCCCCAATTAAAAAAAAAAAAAAAAAAAGATAGCGTGGTTCATGAACAGCCGGTGTGGTGTGGCAGCCATATTGTAAAGATGGCCATTTTGAAAACGGCAAATTGAGGCTTGGCAAAAAGCCAATGAACGCCGCCATCTTGTTCTTCAAAGTGAAATGGCCAATTAGCAACTGAATTTCACAAAGAAAATTCAACTATAGTACATCGAATCATGCAAAATTAACAGCTCCCTTCGTCTGGAATATTGCCGCCGAAGCATATACATCAGATAAAATTAAAACATGTAACTTGATACGACTGCAACAAATATGGCTGTCCATTTCCAAGTAGGTGACAGGAAAACCAGACAACGGTCAAGAAAACGTGTTCTAGAACTTTCTTCCAGATCAGTATATATGGGGAAATTACATTTTACGATTAAACTGACACATAATCGAATTAAATTAAAAACCATTTCGAAGTGTTGCCGTTCAACTTATCCAACTGTAGTTGAGAAAACGTCCTAATTTCCAAGGAAAACTGCCACGTGCCATAAGAAACTGCAGGCATATACCGCATTGCAGAGCATATTTAAAGAAAATTACAATTCTTTCCACAAACTATCACTAATTTTGGAGAAAAAAAAAAAAACTTTCACAGCGCAAAAGTCAAGATAAATGTTTGTTTTGTTTCGCCACATTTTTTTGTAATCAATTGAGCAAGAAAAAAAAAAATTGTTTGCAATTAGGTTTTATACTATTAAAAAAATAAAAATGGAGAAAGGTGGTAAAATTCACTACACTTACTTATTGGAATTGAATAAAAAACTGAACCGAGAAATCACAATCCTATGCTATTCCGGCAACAGACCCGAACAAAGTGAACGAGAAATCCGTTGCTAAACAGCGATATACCTATCATCGCCGATGCTCGGCGGATGCCACGTTTTTAACATGTTCGCAGTCGAATTTCCGCTTGTTATCGATATCGAATTGAGGTGATTATTGATGTGTGCCTAACATATACTAAGTTTATATGCATAATTGAACCCAGGTTCAACCCGGCTTGAAATTCATATAAACGCAGATCAAGTTCAAATGGGATTAACTCAATTGGACTCACCTAACAGATACTACGTATATATGCAGAGTTGAATCTAGGTTGAACTCGGATCTAAATGCATATGTACGCATTTCGACTGGACTCGACTTCACTATTTTTGCTGAGTGGAGTCGAAAATACGCTTAACTACCTGGGTCGAGCAGTCGAACTGACAGATGATCGTTGTTTGGGTTTTTTTTTCTTTTGTAAAGAGGAAAAACCATATCGTTTTATTTGCTTCCGGATGGTGTGCAGGTCATTTATTATATTTTTCAGTTTGATTCCGTTTATTGCAATGAAACACACTCTACACACCTAAAAATCGAATGAATGGCGGTAATGCTCATCTGTCAGCTCAACTATTTTTCAGTCCAATTTCGACTGAATCTTTCAACTCGGTGTGTGGAACTACCCAGGTCGAAATCCCAACTAAGTTTCGACTTTACCTTTCAATCCAGCATACATATATAAGGCGTAAGAGCTGGATCGCGTTAGAAAAAAGCATGTATACCAGGGTTGAGTGGTTGAACTGACATGTTGCCTATGGCTGTGTGTGATTTCAGATAACGAATCTAACACAGCAGAACACTATCGCAATCAAAAATAGAATATGTCTGCTATACTTATCTGTCAGTTCAACCACGTTTGAACTTTTCAATCTTTCGATTCTGCATATAAACGTGGTAATACTCAAAGTTGTACAGCAAACAGGCCGAGAAAAATTTATAATATAATCAAGATTGTGAAATGCATTGAATCACCTTGTGAAATTTTAAAATATTTATGTGTCGGTATGACATCGAATTTCATGAAGTTAGATAATGCTCATGTGTAATTGTGGTTAACGAAATTTGTCAGCTGCAAGAAAATTTGAAAATGATAGCAAACTCTTTCTAGTATTCTTCTATCGAAATATTCGAATGTAGTGTATATACCTCAAAGGTTAGAAGTTCCTACTCGATAAATTTTTTTAATTTTTTAGAGCTAATCAAAACTGATTAATGTTGGATTTACATGGTCAACTCACGCAGCAAGCGAGAAAAACTGGAAAATAAAAATTGGTTGACCATCCATGCTTTTTATAGAGCTAGAGTGAGATCACTATTTTCTCTCACCCAAAATTGTGTTTCCTACCTAAAGAATGACTTTTAAATTCGATGGAACTCGTAATGGTCTACTTATATGGTCACGCCACGCAGAAAACTAGAAAAGGAAACCCGTTGATGACCATCCATGACGATTCTAGATATAGGTAGATATTTTCCGCTTTAAATACGGAACTCACTTGCGTGACCATGCAAATCGATCATAATGCTGTCATTTACTAGCAGCAGTCTTCTCGCTATGTTTTGTCTCGTATTAAATGCGGAACTCACTTGCATCAGCATGCAAATCCATCAATTTTATCCCGTGGTATCTACTGTCGTCTCGGGGGCCGTCGAAGAATTATGTACAATTCAGTACAAATGAGTTAATCCAGGCTTAAAAAATATTTTAACATTAATTTTTGCCTATAATAACCAAATCACTAATTAAAAGATATAATAATAGCGTAACAATACTTCTATAACTTAATAATAATAATAATATTAACAGCCCAATCCAGGACCTGGCCTAGATTTTCGCGGCCACTTGTGCTGTGCGCCTCACGAATGGTTGGGACCTACAGTTTTATGCCGTTTCCGAAAGGCTTTTTTTTCGATTGAGAGAAGCTTCTCAGGTCAGTGTTACTCCCGGATGTTTGTCAGACGTTCGCGAGAGGTAGGATCGTTAGAAAACTTTTTTTTTTTTATTTTTGTGTTTTCTTGGATTCGAATCTTGAACTTATCTCTCAGTGATCGAGCACTTAACCACTGAGTCACGGCGCCCACTTCTATAACTTGAAACTGAAACAGGAAACTCAATTTATGTCAGAAATTGAGAAGGAACCTTAGACATTTGGAAAACAAAAGAGAGTAATTTTAAATTTTGTGTCATATATTTGAAAAGATTTTCAATTTACGGAGATATTTATAAGCACTCTTTATCTCAAATCAAAAATGAAAAACAAAACTTATTTAATAGACAGAACTCAATATTTAAATGTTCGACAGTTGATTAAACGGTACTTATCTTAAAGAAATGTTAATGAATAGATTGGTTTATGCCTTTTAAGAATAACGCTGAATGTGTTTATTTGTTAATTAAAAATGTTAAAGCTAATCATATCGCTTAGTATTCGCCTGCATGCATCTACGACATTGAGATCTCACATAGTAGAGACCAATCTTTGGGTAATGTCAAATACATATATGAATAATTGTCCAAGTATAATATTTTCAAAATAACGGTTCATAACAGTTCAATCACCAGACTTAGATGTGTTCCTAGATAAAGCTTAGATGAACTCGGCTTGCAATAATGTGAACGACTGATACTATGATTATTAGTTTAGTTATTCGGAACACGTTAACTTCTTAATGCTTGCGCCTCGCTCCCAGTCACTGGAACTTCAGTTACAGTATCTCTCATTTGTATTTAATATATGTAAGAAAAATGTCTTGTATACCCGGATAATAAGTCTTTTTTTTTTTTTTGTTTTTTAAATAATACTTGCCTGAACTATTCTTTTCAAAATAAATTTTATTCATTTAGTATAAATGTGGAAGCATGTAGTTAAAATAAGGCACCGACATTTTCAGTTTACCATTCTCAAGAACCCGATTCCTCGACTTTCGCGCACACCATGCATAGTCAACAAACACACCTTCTTTTTATTTTTGCTGACAGCTGTATTTTTCATATAAAAAAATGGTGCAGGTTGGGTTTGAAAATTGTGGAACACTGCACAGCTTCACCCATATCTACGACTTTATCGCCCGCTTCGTCCTATTGCTTCGGTGATTATTAGATCAAACGCGTTTATCCTTCAACCATTTATTAAAAAACCCGTTTAAATATACAAATTTAGAAAATCAACTCGCCCACTTCATTGCCAAACAAAAGTTTCCAGGATACAGGTACTGTCAACCTTAAACTGCTGCCCGATTTCATTTGCAGCTCAGGTTCACATAGTTCATCCAATTCCCTTACCAAATGCGAAGCATCTTGAGAATTATCACCTTCGAGGACATATTTAAACAGCAAAAGCGTAGAAACATTACTAGCACTTAGAGCTCTGTACAACTTCACAGCATTGCCTCCTCCATGCACCACTTCACCGCTAAATTGAGTCCAGCGCAGCGTTCCCAACTTCTCCAAATAATCTCGCTTAAATTCCGCATTGGCTATGTATTCAAAGAAGTTTCCTTCGACTGTGTGTTTCTCGTAACCAAAACTGCTGGTGAGAATTATCACTTTGGAACATTGTGCCAGCAACTCGACCAACTTTGCATGGAAGTCATTAAGATGCAGTGATATGAGCGGTGACCGAATTTGGATCACTAGCACCTTCTTCGTATCATCGGAATAGACTTCACATGAGGCGGCTTTGCTCTGTGGGTCATGTTGAAACGCAGAAGGTCCGATAATGGGGATTAAAGCCGGGTGCCAGATATTGCCCACTCTCCTTAGCTCCAATGTTGATATGATTAAGTCACATGCCAGCTGGCCAGCATTTCCCACACC
The DNA here is from genome assembly GCA_963082735.1 of Pocota personata. Lineage (NCBI taxonomy): Eukaryota > Metazoa > Arthropoda > Insecta > Diptera > Syrphidae > Pocota > Pocota personata. Next base: position 191,520,807 of record OY720430.1, read on the forward strand.
GATACTCGGGACAATTGCAGTATATCCCCTCAAATTTAGAGGTTGACCCTGGTCCTTTAGCACGAGCATTGTATAGACTCGTCGAAACTGATTCTAGTGTTAAAGTACGGAACTTAACCAAAACGCAGATAAACAATTTTCTTTTTACAAAACTACAAGTAACGGGGTTTGTTCGTTTTGAGAAATGCGGTGTGTTTGTGCAGATTTGTTCATTTTTAGCAGATTAGCCCCCGGCAAGAGGCACTACTTTTCATTTTCACATTAGTGTAAAGCAGTGGGCCTGGTCACGTTCAGAAGTCCAGACTCTTCAGCCAAGGTCTAATTCGTGGTTTGACGTTTGGGTGAAGGTGAAATGGAAATTTTAACTTTTTATAGAAATTTAGCTGTGTCAATTGTGACATAAAGCTTTGTTCAATGACGTAGCACATGTAGAATAAGTTGTCACAGAAAAGTACAGCGTGGAAGTGTTTCTTCGAAAGTTGTTTTCTGTTCAAGCGTTTTATTTATCGAGAGAAATAATTCTAAGTTAAAGGGCAGTGTCTGTTTTACATTCCCTGATTGCTAAGGTAAACGCCGAACATTTTTATCCGTCATTCTTAGCGAAATTTCGTTTAGAAAAAACGATTTTTACAGATAAAAGAATATTAAAAAATTAAAATTAGCCAAGGCAGAATTATTCGGATCACGCAGTGGATCAAAAATAATGAAAAGAATTTACACAAGCTGTCATAAATTCAAGGCCAACTCAATTTCGGAGATCAGCTGTGTTTGACTGTATTGATATGACTGTTTGTCTGCTTATCCTTCTTAAACGTCACCTGGATGTCTATGTCTGAAAACCAATCAGAACAGCCAACAACACAGTCATAGGTACACCAGAACATGCCCAATTAATAATATACATAATTGATGTATGATAAATATCATTGAACTGTTATTTCTTGACAATAACCAATTTCAAAACAAATAATATTTTTCCGAAACAAACCTCAAGAGTAGGTACTAAGGCTCAGACTTTTACAAGTTTCGGGCAAATCTAGCTCGGACAAATTAAAGAATCCCATTTTTAGACACCTACCCTAGGCATTCATATCATACACTTTTTTATTTTTATCAAGTTTTAGTTAGTGAACTGCGTCTGTACTTCTCGTTAAGCTTCAAAATAAAAAAATGCATGAGAATTCATGAAATGCTGTAAGAATTATCAGCTCTAAATTATCATTAGTTCATCAATCATATTGATGAAAATAATTAAATTATACACACCTTCAATCTTTTCTTTAAACGGATATAAATAGATCCGATGGATAGAAAAACTGTCAGTTTCTAGTGCACACAAATCATCGCAGTGTTCATATTGCACATATTTAATATTATATTGTCTAATATATTGTCTTCACTCATTTACAAACTTTTGTTGAACTTCACCAGTCACAGTCTAAAATCTCTTTACATCAAAATGGTGGCAAATTTGTGCTCAGTTGTGACGTTGTTTAATCATTTTGAAAAAAAAAAATTGATCATCTGTACCATGTATAAATAACGATTTGGCCATAAGGAGATTTTTTTCATTCGTCATTTCGTTTTCCACCCGTACAAACACCCAACCAAACACCATAGATGTTGATTAATTGCCACTCTTTCAAAGCTCATTGAGCAGCACTGCTGTGATTATACCTATACACTGTAATATTAAGTAAACGAGTAACTGGTTTGTATTTGTCGAGTGAATTGAAACAATTTTCTCTTTAACAGTTTGCGTTCATATCTATGCTCAATTTGCTTGTTTGTATATTAATTTCTTAATAAATAATAATAAACATTATTGTTTTTTTGGACTTATTTCTTTGCAACCATAGCATGCTTATTGTTCGACCGTTGAGCTCATAATAAGAAAACAGCATTAAAAAAAACAAGGGCATAACTTGGAAGTTGCATGTGATCACCGACATACGCAAGGGAATGTCAAATTTGAGCCTAGTAGGATACAATTAATGCATTAAAAAATTGATCTGAATTTATATTAAAACTCGATCGGGTTAAGCACGTGAAACTTTCTTGTTTTTGTTTTTCACAATACGTGTATTTCTGGAAAAAAAAAACTTTCATCTTAACTCAAAGATTTCCAAGACTGCATAAATTATCAAAAACAAATGCATTGTAAAATACCTAACAACGAAATTATATTTTGCACCACTGAAGGATTATTTTCTTCCATCTATCAAAATTCCATCTGGGCAAATACACATTCGAATTCTTTATTGTTTTGCGGGGAAGGTATATTGAAAATACATCCTTTTTTTGTGTATAAAGTTTATAAATTTTCAAAAATTAAGTAGTTTCTGATTTTTATATAAAACAGAAGTTAAACAGAATAAAGTACTATTTTTTTTCTGACAAATATGGTTACTTTAACCGGAACAGATGGGATCGGAAGCATTCCTTTCGTTGCTTCAATCAGACTTCAAAGCGATCTGTGAAAACATGAGATTCAAGTTCATTTTAAACCTACTTTATGTTCGTATGCTACAGTACATGGACGACTACATGCCTCCTAAATTTTCACTATTTAGGCAAGGGGGAAATATTGTCAAAAGTGAGAACAATTGTGGAGAACGAGGCGAAATAAATGCAAGCACCACAACTGGCTAATTGTTGAAAATTTTTCGCAAATAAAAGGGTTGTGATGTAGAGTAAAGTAATGGTAAGGAATGGGCCGTCCTAAACTAGTATTCTTGCATCATTTGTGACACCAGTACAACAACAGTCTTTGCTAATGCCTTGTTTTAAACAAAATTAAGCGCTTTTAAAATAAGACCAATGCGAATTTTTATTTTGAAGCTTTGACGAGGAACACAGATTTTTGTGAAAACTTGGTAGAAATAAAAAAGAGGGCTGGATTCGAGTTGCCGGGGTTGGGCAAATAGTTTATTTTGTTCGGGTTAGATTTGGAGGAAAGCGCGTTCGCCCATACCTTTCCCGTTTATCCACCCTTGCCAAGACATTAAAGAGCTGCGCACATTTTATCGCTTATTGTAAATCTCAATTCCAATTAGCTTTAACGTCTGGCAGCACTGGAAACCATAAACTTCGAAATTTCGAAACTTGCCCAAATTCCAGCCAATCAAAACCAGCCAACACAAAAAGCCCGTAGACTGGAAATTAAGAAGAAGACGTGGTGAACTGAACAACTACCATTGAAATAGGAGCCAGCCGATTTTTTAGCCGGTTGACTTTGTACAAAAGTGGTAACTTTAGTGCCACAGGAAAATAATTAATTATTGATAATTTTTCTCCAAAAGCAACACAAAGTGATTTGTGTTCGAGTAGTTTTGATTTAGTTAAAAGTTTATACAAATCGAAATCTCAAGAATGGTGCTGAGAGTAGCCGCTGTGGCACTCCTTTGCTTTGTTGCATCGGTGAGCTGCGCCGAACAAGATGTTCTGGAATTAACCGATGACACCTTTACCTCTACATTGGCGCAGCATGAGACTACATTGGTCATGTTCTATGCCCCGTGGTAAGTTTTTCTTTTTCTTGGTTACAAAATCTATTATAATCTGCAAAAAAAAAAAAAATAACAAAACTTCGAAGATGGAGCCTTCGCCACGTATGACGTCGACTTTCTCATGAATTTTATTTCGTCTGTCAGATATTTTCATTTCCGGTTTTTCGAAAAAAGTGTTAATTGAAATAGAAAAATCGATAAGGAATACATTTGCCTGGTACAACAAGGAAATTCTAATTATCTTCATAGTGCGTGATAAATGGCAACAAGCCTTTTTTTTTTTTTACAGATAACGTACTACAATGATAGTTTCTAGACCTGCTTATCGCTTTATTGCCGGTATTTCAGGTACACAGATGTTTTAATTGTGTTTGCGATAAGATAATAAAGATAATTTATCGTGAGACGATGAGGAAGGAATATTCATGTTTCAGGAAAGCAACAAGCTTGTTATGGGATTGACATCAATTTATTGTACAGTATCCCCTTTTCTGGGGCCTTTCGTGGGGTCGTCTGCTTTGTATTTGTTGAGAAATAATTTTTATATCTGTTGTGTGGAAACTACACATTTTTACCTGTTTCATAGTCTATTGATAAAATGAATTTTCCTAGGTATCAGGTTGTAACAATAGTCCTGCGCGATTTCTATGCAGCGTTTCAAAGTTAAAAACAGTGGTGGTCCAGTATAACGAAAGATACAGGGTTATTAATTTTATGCTTTAGGATTTTAATTTAAATAAAATAAAGAGTATTAAAGATTTCAATGAAATTTGTTCACTGTTTTAAATTTTGGACTTTAAGTTGGTTAAATGACTGCCAGGGGAGTTTTTTCAAACTTCGTTTTTTGTTGTTTTTAGGTACTCCAAAGTTTGGGTATTGTCTGCATAGGCACGACCTTTAGCATAGCCCCACAAAGAGAAATCCAACCGCGTCAGATCACACTATCTTGGTGGCCAATTGATGTCGTCAAATCTTGAAATTAAACGGCAGGGGAACATTTCGTGCAATAGAGCCAATTTGCCTGTTTGTGTAACACGTAGCCAGCCCCATCGTGTTGGAATCATATGTCGCTCACGTCAATGTCTTCAATCTCAAGTCAAAAAAAAGTAGGTTATCATTTGACCATAGCGCAGAGAATTCACCTTCGCCGTTTTTAAAAAAAATATCCCGATAACGCTGCCTCTTCACATCGCGCACCCAGTCACTCGTGTTGGATGCAATGGCCTCAACGTTCACGTTTGGATTCTCAGAACCCCAAATTCTACAATTCTGTTTGTTTACGTAGCTGCCGAGCGAGAAATGGGACTCATCGTTTAATATAAGCGTTTGCTTTTGTGAACGTTCAAAGCAGCAATTTATAGCCTTTTCCTGCAGATTTCTAAGAACAAATATTTTGGAATGTTCAACGTTCTTCTTTTCAGCCCATTTAAACACATGTTAAAGTTTTCAATGGCCTCGATATGCTTTACTTTCTGAACAGAGTTCGAGTTAATTTCTGAGAAGTTAGCACCTTCCTAGCTGTCAATGTCAATAACATGGTTTTTCTGAAATGTGCTGGTACGAGTATCTTCTTCAAGAAACATTTCAGCATTGTTCCAAGTCGCTAAATTATATGCACTGAAGCCAGCGTAAAGTGATGTAATTTTTCTGCTTACAAAACAATACCTAAGCGTTAAAGGGTTGTTCTTACCTCTGGAAAATATTTTTGACAAGAGACAACGTATTCGTCATAACGACCACTTTGGCTCCGTAAAACTGATAGGATTATCATCATCCTTTTCAAACTTCGTATCCGGTGCACTTTTGAAGCACAACCGCTGTTACTTTTTGCCATGCCAAGGCAATGAGTGAAACAGCTTCGAAACGACTAATCTCCTTTAGAGCGAGCCTTTTTTCGAACTCAAAATTTTGCTAAGTAAGCTATTGCTCTAAAATAGTTTACTGAAACAAATTGCATTCTTATCAACGTGGTGAACATTTGGTGGCATGTATCCACACTTTTTCATTGGTGGTCCCTTTTACCAACTCCTTTTCGGGAGGGTGACTGAGGGCATTAACCAGAAGCAAAAAAAGCTTCCAAAAACTCTTCAATCTATAAAAAAAGGTAGGTTCATAGTATTAAAGAGTAATTTGCTTTCTCAGGTACAAAATTCTTGTAAAACCAAGTTTTGAAAAGACTAGCATTCCGATTTAAAAAATACATGGTCAATTGATGAGTTTTATTTGTAAAAGACTGCGACTTTCTTGACAAGCTTTTCGCCAGTTTGTGTAAAACACGAATCCCAAAGGTTTTTTTTTAAAAAACAACTATGTGTGTCTATCAGGTTTTTGAAAGCTTTGCTACCATTTTTCTTAATGGTACAAATACTCGATTTTGGAATTTCAAACTTTTTTGAAATGTCTTTAAGCGGGGATCTCTTATTACACTCATCAGTCATTTTGATTTCTAGCAAAAGACGTTTGCGAGTTAAACACATTTTTTATTTAAGCTTTTCGAACCACTGACAAACAGAACGCGACCGATAATTTTTACTAACCGACAATTTTCACTTGCAAAAATCTATCAAACGACAGCTGTTCTTCTTCGAAACCAAAAAATCTATGTGCATACCAACATAAACATGTTAAATCGACATGTGCGGCAGGAAAAAATTGCAAAATTCAAAACATTGTGAGTGCAAATATGTACATAACGGTAATGCCAAATTGTAGTGACTGCTTTACAATGAAGAGAGTTGCCCTGTACATATTTCTTTAGTAAATTCATTTCTTTCTATCATTTAAAATATAACAAGAATATTCGTTATGTCAAATCTTTTTTTTTTGTTCGTTATATAGAGACACTAATGCATTTGAAATTAGTGTTACTTTATACCGATCATTCGTTATATCGGCATTCGTTATACTGGACCATCACTATAAAGTGCACGGGGCGTAAGTACTTGCACCTGTATTCTGTTCATTTTCAAATCAATCAGATTTACAATTTAGGCGAAGTTAATAAAATGCATTTTTTTTAAATGGCTTAAAAAATAAAACAATTGACAATTCCAAAAACTATACCCGAGAAAGGATCAATTTTTAAAATTCGATAATAAGTGAAGTACCGTTATACAACTTTTGTTCCAAAAACTTGGTACGGCATCTAGTGAGATGTGTCTAACTCAACCCAAATATATAATTTAAATAAAATCGTTGGAGCCGTTTTCGATAAAATTTAATTGCTAAGTACCGTTAATTTTGGGGTTAGAATGAAAATTCCGATTTCGCCTCGAAATTTTACCCCACGGACCCCAGATATGAAGTAAGAAGTTTGAATCCGTCCAGCCATTTAGGCTGCAGTTCAACGCACATACATATGTATGTACATACAAACAGACACTCTGACAAAATTGAGAGATCCACTTTTTTGAATTCTCTATTATAGTAATGTCAAGTTTGATCAAAATCCACTTTATAGGTGAAAGTAAAAAATGTGTGTGTTTTCGAAAAATTAGTCGACAATATATTTTCCACATGTCAGGTAACTTTTCGTTTTGGTTTATAGGCACGGAAATCTTCAAGTGCACGCTAGACATCATCTCAAGATTTGAAGTTTTCATCAGCGAGATGGTTTTGCTTCAATGCTGTCCTCAAACTTTGCAGCTGTTGACAGTAGATTTCAGCTGTGATCGTTTGTTTGGGTGGCAACAGCTCAAAATGCCCTACTTTCACCTTAAGTGGGTGAAATCCATCTCTTGTATATTGTTCTGGCCTATATTTTGTGCTGAGCTATTTGTGATGACGCTTTATATTGTTATAAAGAATTCACTTTTCATCTCGCGTAATGATACGTTTCAGAAAAGGCTGCTGGCAGTGGCGTGACAACATTGAAGTAGAGGCATACATTTTTTGGTGTAGATTGTTTTCGGGAAGTTTATGAGGCACCCATTAACCTAACTTAATTACCTGTCCCATATATTTTAAGTGACGATGGATAGTCATATGGCTTTAATGGATTTCTGTATCAAGTTCCCTTACCGTTACGGTGGGATTTCTCTCGACTTTAGGTTTCAGGAGTTCGTCAACCAAATCGACTGAACTACCGGTACGAGTTAGACGAGGTTGCCATATCTAGAAATCGTTAACCAGCGATGACACTTCAATTCACTAATTATGCTTTCTTCATACATATTTTGAATCACATTAGTCGCTTCACTTGCATTTTTATTTGTTCGGAATTGAAATAATAAAATACGCCGAATATGCACTACCAAATTCGCACAGAAAATAGTTTATTCATCAAGAAAATAAACCTCATATACAGCCGTAGCAACAGGATAGTTTTGACATGTCAACGTTTGCAAAATGATCAGTTAAAAAAACACACATTTCTTATGTTACAACCTGATACATGTAGACTGGGCTACCGTTTGATTGTGCGAACTTGTGACACAGGCAGAATTGAGTACCTACTTACTAGTAAGGGTTATTAAATTTGTTCATGAAACCAATACTTTGCTTTCACATTCTAATAAAAATCAATTCTACATTGATTGTTCATATTGAAAGTCCAGCCAGTAGATAGTTGTACCCTGCAAAGTGCTGAGTATTGGACTTCATTCAGGGGTTGTAACGATACCCTCAAGGTATGGATACTCAATCATTTGAGTAGTCGATACTACTCATAAATACTCGCTAACTACTGGTACGAGGTGTGATTAAAAAGAACAATTTGTATTATTTTTTTTAAGATCTTTGTTGATTTTGAAACAATAGTAACAATAATCTCTTATTAAATTCACTCAACTTGAACTCGGTTTCAACATTTCTTTCCTATAATAGGCGTTTTTTTTTTTTGCTCTCTTATATAAGCTAAACAAAAAAACGCACATCCCCGCTAAAGAATATCAATATAAAAACTTGGCAGCACATGCATCTCAATGGGCCATTCCACTCTGGTATTCTTGCATCAGTTGCAATGCCGGTTTGACAACAGTAAGCGCTTCCACGCTGATATTCTCGCATCAGTCATCCCTCCATTAGATTAATAGGACGTGCGAATGTGTGTATATTTTTATTTCACTCCTTGCAAGTTATCAATAACACGTTGATGGAAAACAGTATGGGCTTTTAATTTATATTTCAAGCTAAGGTTTTTATGATTTTTTCGCCACTAAAAAATAAGTTGACAACTTGCTGTGTCGTCGAGAATTTGGTGCCTAGTCAGTCATTTTAATAACGGCTGGTTGCATCCGCTTTTAAGCTAACAAATTTCCAGAATCACACGAACTGTATCAGTATAAAACAAACTTTTTTTTTTAATTTTATTTAAGGTGTGGCCACTGCAAAAGACTGAAACCCGAATATGCCAAAGCAGCGGAACTGGTTCGCGACGATGATCCACCAATTGCATTGGCAAAAATAGATTGTACCGAAGCTGGTAAGGAATCTTGTAACAAATTCTCCGTCAGCGGGTACCCAACCCTTAAGATATTCCGAAACGGAGAGGTATCGCAAGACTACAATGGTCCACGGGAAGCCATTGGCATTGCTAAGTATATGCGTGCTCAGGTTGGTCCAGCCTCCAAGGACATATTAACTGTTGAAGAGCTAGACAAGTTCTTGAGTGCGAAGGAAACCGCTATTGTTGGTTTCTTCGAAAAGGAATCGAGTTTGAAAACTACATTCGTCAAATATGCTGACAAACAGAGGGAAAAATATCGTTTTGGACATTCTAGTGCCAAACCCGTTTTGGAGAAACAAGGCGAAACGTAAGTAAAAATATATCCTTCCGCTGATTGTGATAACATCATAGCGTTCTTATAGCGATGCGATCATCCTTTTCCGTGCGCCGCAGCTGGCAAATAAATTTGAACCATCTTTCGTTAAGTTTGACGGATCTTCTGAATTGGATTTGACTAACTTCATCACAGCTAATTTGTAAGTTTTAATTAAATTTCTTGTGGAGTACATTCACTTAAAGAATGATTTCTCCTTTAGCCACGGTTTGGTGGGTCACAAGACTCAGGATGTCGCCAACGATTTCAAAAATCCTCTGCTCACTGCCTATTATTCCGTTGACTACGTGAAAAACCCCAAGGGTACCAACTATTGGAGGAATCGTATTCTTAAGGTTGCGAAGGAATTCGTTGGTAAACTAAACTTCGCCATCGCCGCTAAGGATGAATTCCAACATGAGTTGAATGAGTATGGGTATGACTTTGTTGGTGATAAACCAGTTATCCTAGCCCGCGACGAGAAAGGATTGAAGTACACATTGAAAGAGGAATTTTCCGTAGAAAACTTGCAAACCTTTGCCCAGAAGCTGCTCGACGGTGAGTTAGAACCGTACATCAAATCAGAACCAATTCCCGACAGCAATGATGCCCCCGTGAAGATTGCAGTAGCCAAGAACTTCGATGAGCTCGTAATCAACAACGACAAAGATACCCTTATTGAGTTCTATGCCCCATGGTGTGGTCACTGTAAGAAACTCGCCCCGATCTACGATGAACTCGCCGAGAAGTTGCAGGGTGAAGATGTAGCCATCGTAAAGATGGACGCAACGGCCAATGACGTTCCACCAACATACAATGTCCGCGGATTCCCCACTCTATTTTGGTTGCCAAAAGACAGCAAGGACAAACCAGTCTCATACAATGAAGGCCGTGAAGTCGATGATTTCTTGAAATATATCGCCAAGCACGCCACCACAGAACTGAAGGGGTACGATCGCAGCGGCAAGGCGAAGAAGACCGAGTTGTAAAAAGTTCGTGGCGTCCGAACACTCAGAAATCAAAGTATCTTGCAATTTAGTTTCATAAATTAAGTTCCACAAATCGAGTGAAAATCTACCTACACACATTCTTGGACACAGCATCGCCAGACAAAAGTGACGGAGTCTAATTTCCATTTATGCAATTTTATTTTCGTAAGAACGCAATAATTTTTCAGTGATCTTAGAGCCAAGTTCTTATTATTTTTTTCGTTTCTCTTTCTCTTGGAGAATTATGTTCGATGTATGTGTAATCATTTTGTACCTCTGTCCATCTCTCGAGCCAGATTAAAAGCACGTTACACTGTTATTATAGAATGTTAAATTATTTTTAACGCATTTTCCATTGTATGAATTATTTTCCACTTTCGGGATAGTGAATAGTGATAAAAAAAAAATTATATAGAATAAAATAAAATAATTCTTTTGTAATAAAAAAAAAATAAAAACTATTCGTTACTTGATTTGTTATTGAAAGGTTAAGGCCCGTTTGCTGATACGAGTCTTAAATATTTAAGTATCACTTATACACCTAAGTAATACTTAACGAGTTGCACGAAATACAAAGTAAATCCTAAATATCAGTAGTTAAATTTAAATTAAGCCGCAGAAATAGTAGTTAGTAGTAGAAACTGGAAATAAGCTATGATGATCTTTAGGTTTAAGTTCAACATAGCACTAAGAATTACTTATAGATAAGACACAATTTTATGACTAGTATCAGCAAATGGGCCTAAGAGAGTTAGAGGTTGTTGGAATTAAGGAAACAAAATTCAGGGTTTTTCTGTCATTTTAATTGTTCCCGGAGCAGTCAGACTCGATTTTCGGTTCAGTGTTACAACCAAGGCAGAGAAACCCTTCTTGGTATAGTTGGTTGGAGGAACTTAGATTTAAATCGATTATCTTTCTTTGCTCGGGTGGCTGCTGGTTGCGGTTCCCCACTCGGGGTACAACCTGTGCAGGTTATTTATATAGCACAAGTAAGTACACTACTACACCATAGCCACAGACAGCTAAATTCTTCGTTAATTCAGAAAATAAGAGATAACTGTGATCGTTTTCAGAAGGATCAAGTCAAAACAAAGATTTGCAAAATGTCTGGCATGTTGTTACAGGGCCTTGCTCAAGAATCACAACAGATTTTCATGAAATTCGACATGATCTGAGAAATTGGAAAAGTCGGATTGAGTGTAGGCAAGGGGTTTTAAAAATGTTATGTTTGTTAGCCGTCTAAACAGATTTTGATGGAACTTGGATTTTAAGTTTAGGCTGATGTGTTAGTAGCCCACCTTGAAAATTATCGAAGTCGGATAGAGTGGGGGAATAATATAGGGACGGGTTTCAAAAAATTTGGAATCATATTTCTAACGCTTCTAAAAGTTTTTAATGAAAGTTATATTTTGTAGATGTATTTGTCTGCGTATTAATGAAATGGTATGGAATCGGAGTGAGATATGGTGAGCTGATTTTTTTCCCCACATCACATCTGATTGTGTTTAGGTAGGAACTCTGTAAGTTAACTCAATTTTCAACAAAAAAGCTACGAATCTAAAAAAATGTAAATAAGCTTATTTTATGTAAAATTCGTGAATTGGAATTCATTATCATAAATGCAGAGATGCCGAGTTAGTAATGTTTTAAATTAAACAATTTCAGTATTTAATGAATTTAATTTGTATTTATGACTAGTACGAAGTAATAATTTTAACTTTGATATGCCCATGGACTTTTTCTAAGAATCGGTATGATCGTTTAGGCACAAGAAGGGCAAATATGCAGACATAATTACGGTCAAACATGCACCCATTTAAAATATATACATTAAAATGTAAAGAATGAAAAACCTTGCTGGTAACACCGATGACGACACCACCACCATACCGACCGACGACAGTGTAGTTGACACAGGGGAAAAAGGTCAACAAAGGACGATGGCAGATGGGAATGGCAGTCGGCGTTACCAGATTTAGTTTTTTCCTCCATTTTCAGCATGATTTGGCGTCAAAAAAACCAGCTGCAGATTTTATGGAATTTTGTATAATTTTAAAATTGTTTCAGCAGTTTCTAATGGCATCTAAGATGACAACCAACATTGCGGTTATGAAAAGCTAAAGTGTAATGGATTCCTAAAAAAACGCAGTAGATTCTCACATCAGCGGATTATATATGATAAGTAATTCGCAAACAAATATATATCATCAATATTGCATGTAAGTTAACTCAAGGTATATAATATCGGAAAGAAAAAATTGTTCAAAACCGCCATAGATTTAATTGTTTTTCATAGCACAATGTTCGCATCTCATCATCCAATTGCAATATATATATTTATTTTTCCCATCTCCGTTATGCTTATTTACTTCAAAATAAACTCAGCGGACTTCGCAAGTGGCAAATTTGATGGGATAAATAAAAATGGCACTTTGAAATGACATTTTAATGCCCTAAATTCGTGAACTGACCAGAACAGTGTAGTGTTTTATTATTTTTCTTTATTTATTTACAAATTTTACACCGGTGATATTTGTACAATACCTGGGCTTCGTCTCAGACCAAATAAGGGCAGTAAACTAGGCAAATTACTTTGTTTCCAAATTCCAAAATTGCTGAGAAGTATTTTTAGTTATTATTTAATGGGTTAATAAATTCCAATAAAACGTATGAATAAAAAAAAAATCTAGATGAATCTGATTTTGATAAGAAGATTGATTTGCCTTAAATTAACGGAGCGGATGAAACTTCTTGAAATACAGTACTGTCACATGCGATAGAATTTCAATTCGTTAAGAATCATCAGTAGCCAAAAGAATAATATCGCCCATAGCACAACCCTAAGCTAATAGTTTTTTTTTTTTTTGTTTTTGATTTTGTGCTATTAGGAAGTCAATTGAACTTCAGCTATGTTATATATATACTTTTTTTGTACTTCATTATTAAACTGCTGACATTTATTGCATTTTCATTGCTGGTGCTGGTAAAATTAAATTATTCCTGTTGGAAACACAATCTATTTGCACATCCGATTGTAATGTGCCAATATACATTAATTATTTTTTATAAATAGATACATAATATTTGATTTGTAATATGAGGACCATATGAGCTTTTCCAAAACAGTTTGAAGATGAGTTTAATTGCTGATTTTTATTTTAGGTAAATTATTAAATATTTTCTGTTTAAGCCCAGTAGGCACGCAGTAAATTTATGCTCCAATTAAAATCTCTGCAAACATTTTCCCAGCACTTTACGAGTATTATTACATTTTGTAGCCAAATTTGTATTTGACAACAGAAACTAAGATTGTAAGGAAAGTTAAAGACATTTTAACTGTGGACAAATGTATGTATTATATTCAAGTCTACACATATTAGTATTGATTAAAATTGGTTTCTAGGGCACTAGAGCGCCTTAGTGCCGTCATCAAACAACCTCTAGTCGTTCCTCTGACACGGGCAGCGATATTTTAAAGTTTGGCAGCAACTGGAAGTAAAATTAGTAAAATATGGTTTCAGCAATTGGACCTGGCATCACTTATTTTACCTAGCTGTCACTGTCAGTTTTTTTGCCTGTCTCAGTAGTCTGTTTTGCAAAATACGCTAATTTATAAAATTTCCTCCGTTTGGATCACAAGTTTTGAAGTATTTATCGACAATGAATATGCATGGAATGCCTCAACCCGGTATGGGTGGCCCAATGCTTCCTGCCGGAGTTTCCCCTGTTATGATGCAGCAGGCTTCACCCCAACAAGCTCAACAAATGCAAAACGTAATGCCACCGCAACAAATGCAGCAACCACCACCCCAACAGCAGCAGCAGCAACAGCAACAACAGCAGCAACAAGCTGAGAAAATCGACAATATCTCGAAAGTCAAGAGTCTCTTCGGCCCCCTAAGGGAATCGCTTTCACTCACTTTCAAGTACGGCGCTTTCTCCTTGCAACAGAACAACTTGGCGGATAATCTGAAGCGAGACGCCAACAATCCGGCGCGGTTCGACAAGCATCTAGAGGACTTCTATTCGTATTGTGACCAAATTGAATTACACCTTAAAACAGCCATTCAGTGTGTTCAACAACTATCATCGGCGCAGCATTATCTACCAGGTGCAGTGACCGCCGTCCGGGTAGACCCATGCATGCCCCCAGATAATTCAAACGGGCCCATGTCTTATCCACAGTACTTGAGCACTGTCCGCGGGCATGTTCAGTCTGCGAAGGACATTCACGATACCCTCATAAGTGCCGCACAGAACATCTCACCGAGTGACTGATAGAGGTGGATCGTCTAAATAGTTTTAGGCATAATAATTTAATTTTTTTAACGTTTATTTTAAAAGCAGAAAAATAAAAAATAAATGCAACCGAGTTCAAGATAATCAATTCTCTTCGTTTCTTCTTTGTAGCTTCATTCTAAAGATAGGATCCTCAACTAGGTGCGCTTTTTTAACGAATTGATTGTTTCCACAACCTGCCACTGGACATCTGTTGAGAATATGGAGGTTGAGAGAGTATGGCAATGTCTACTTCATACAAACCTTAGTCTTGGGTTCACTTGAATCGATTCCAGTATTGTAGACTTCTCATAGTAGTGGCCACAGACGGTATTTTTTACAGGATGTGTCATCCGGCGTTTAGTCAAAGGATCTATATCAGATACTTCGATCTCCATGAGATAATCGTCTCCCTCTACGACGCTGGTTGAAGCAACCGATTCCATGTTCATCGAAAGAAGTGTACGTGTCTCCTCCATGAAACGTTTGTATTCATCGGTTTTTTTTGGGTTGCACTTTGATGGTTTGCTCCATTCTTGTTCGTAAGCCTTGAAAATGTGCTCATCAGTGCAATTTAAAGATCAATTTTGAGTTTTACTTACGGCATCGTACTCGGCAATGGTCTGCTTGTCCTTAGCACCATCAGCTGCCTTTTCAGCTCTCTTTGCATCGTTTTTTACGCTAATAAGGCGTTCAACCATTTTTCCAAATGGCTCAGGATTTTTAAGCTCTTTAAAATGAGAAATCTGTAAATTTCAGTAAACGCATTTTTAAGTTAAACTACGGATATACCATCATCGCCGTATTGGGCAACAAGTTCTGCGGTTTTTATCAAGCTTTGGATGGCTTCTTCTATTTTAGAATTAACTAATTCAGCCATTATTGATAAACTTTTAGATAAACCCAACTTTTATGCAACAATTCAAAAGTTTAAAACACTCCCAGCTGCAGCGCAAAATAAGTAAACATTAAACCTAAGTTACATGGGCGAATGTAAGACAGTAACTATATACGACGCCAAACTTGGTAGTACTATGAACAAATTGATAAGGCAGGGTCATTAGCATTGCCATCATATTAGAAAAAAATATTAGACTTATAAAATTAAATAAAACATCAGTTTTTTATACCCTACGGCACTATTTGTTCCCAGGAATTAAGTTTTGTGGTCGTGCAACTCCCCGGAATCTTTTCGAATCAGTCTTTTTTTCCCCATCTTCGAATATTTTGGCAGCAGTTTCTGTCAAAATATTTCATTGAAAATTGAAAATACGAGTACTCCGCCGGTTTGCGGTGACGATTCTGTCGATAGAAAAAGAAAATTCAGACAAGTGGTACAGAACCAAAGATTGATCTTGATGTCATTACTCAAAATAGGCGAAAAACAAGAAAATTGTAAATGGAAAATTAATAATTGGACCTTTATTAAATGTATATGGCACGTATTGTGTCTCAACCAAATAAAAGCAATACATTAACGAAGATGGCGTTTCCGTTTGTGAGAAAATTCTTAAATTTTCTTTACAAACTCTTCCGTTGTTTAAATTGTTCTGCAAAACACTTTACGAACAGCCCAATGCAGGGCTTGGCCTAGCTTCTCGCAGCCACTCGTGCTGTGCGCCTCACGATTGGTTGGGACGTACAGTTTTATGCCGTTTCCGAAGGTCATTTTTTTTATTGAAAGAAGCTTCTCGTCACAGTTTTACTCTCGGATGCTTGTCAGACGTTCGCGAGAGGTGGCACCGTGAGAAAACTTTTATTTTTTTATTTTTGTATTTTCTTTGATTCGAACCTTGAACCTCTCACACATTGATCGCTTTACGAAGTTATTTTCGAAAATTCAACCAACAAATAGTAAATTTATAGGTTATGCCTTCCGACCTATCTGGTAAAGGTCGACCTTGCCGATCTGATCCGCTAATTGTGTGTAGCTTTCCGGAAAGCAATACAAAATACCGAACGGATCGGATAGAAAACATTCTGTTCGGAGCTTAACCCTCTTATTAATGTAACGATAACTGGGTTTCTGTATTCTAGATTGTATTATGTGTCGATATTATACTCAAGACCAAATTATATGTAATTGCATCCGCTGTAATTTGCAGTTTCGTTTTCTAATTTTCTTTTTTTCTTGTTTTCTATTTTGTGAAATAGGTAGACTTCGACCGCTCCCTTCACTAAATCAAACTAGTAACGTTATTAATATTATTACACAATTCTTCCAAAAGCGTCCAGAAATATAGGACATGTGCAAAGATTATCATCTTCATTTTCCAAATTAAATAGTAAATTTGAGAGATATTTCTTTAAAATTCCCCGTTCAAATGCCTTTAAGATCGTAGAATTTCCAGGAGAAGACTGACTTCGATACCTATAGGTTTGTTTGATGAGCAAACTAGGGCGCTCTGGTGATCACCGGTTTCGAACTAATGTATTTGATGTTCGCGGATGGTGCACTCAATTCACACTGACTTTTGGAGCTATTTTGTTTGCTGTCATTCGGTAGTGATGTTATTTGTGAGAAACAAAAAAAAAAAAAAAAAAGTTATGAGACGAAATTTTAAAATTTGTGTGCTCCCAACGTCATGTGGGTCCATTGACTTTTTGCTGTTTAGAACATTAAAAATATTCTCGTAGGAATTTTTAATAATGCCTAACCAAAAACAATTTTCTTTAGTATGACAAAAATAACCAACGTATGAATTATTTTGACAAATGGATTCTGGATAATAAATTTCTGTTAGCTTCTTCTCTTTATGACAAGTCGATTGGTATATATATATGTAGGAGTATCGCCAACCTACTTACTTTCTATAGCGGATAACCACAAAATATGCATTCTGCAATAAAATATAGATCGTGCAACGAACTTTACTCAAATTTGTACCAGAAATCATACACTTTTTTTTGCTATCAAACCAAAATATTTCTAATACATTGAATCTGCAGAATCGAGTTTGCATCTGAAATCTGAAAATAATGAACAGCAGGGACCTGCATAGGATCTACCTATATACCTTTACTTGGGTGGAGTCGGCCATAATTGCAAGTGCAATAGAGAGTACAGGATCGCCCTGACAGGTGATTTGTGCTACAAGTTTTAATTGTTGGCTGATAATTATATTCCTTCTACAAATTGTGGAAGGTGTACGAGTAGATCGTTTTGTAGATAAGGGTAAAGGTATGTGATTTGTAAGACAATCGTCATTTTGGTATATATGTGCATATGTACATATGTATGTATATTCAAAACAGAAGTTTTTAACCTTTTCAGAGTGGCGGAACAAAAATATAGGATATAATACAGGAAAGCAAACTGTCTCCAAACGAAATCAAACCTAAGAGGGCATTTAAGTCGCACGAAATTCGTCGAATCGTATGGAAAGGAAAAGTATGAACAGAAGTTTCTTTAAAAAAATTGCGCTTGATATAAAAATTGAAATGAATTTTATATTCCACCCGACAAGCTTTATATCCTACTTTTACATTACGCTTTAAAATAGGTTGTATTTCTATTAATGATTGCAATTTAATTAATTAATACTGCGCCTCCATAGCCTTACTTTTAATCGACATACTTACTCCATTCCTGTTGACGGAAAATAATGAAAGAAATCAAACACTTAAAAAACCAATAACCCAGCATTTCTTTTGCAAAACAGCATGTAGAGCGTTGTTAGCTAAAACTATATCTAGGTAGGATCGTTTCCTGTCCTTATATCAGATGAATTCTTCTTTGTGCAATTCTCCAAAAATAATTATTCTTGACATTTGAAATCTTTTTTGTGAAAAAACCCCATCATTTAGATATAACACCACAAGGTTGTGCTTTTTATTACAATAGCCAACAAATTCTGCGAAAAGCGAGCTGCCATGACCCATCTGACCTAAAATGGGCGGTTGCGAACGGTGTCTGTTTCTCCACGCTAGAAGCGGCTGAAATCACAAACTCGTCAATATTCAGGGCTAGCGTTACGTTTTTAACTGCCCAAAATGTATGGCGGACATACTTTTTTGGCAGTTTCTTTTGAACTTGGTAAAGTAAAAATAACGGAATAATATAATTTTGATATCAGCGCTCCGTCACCTATGATATGAAACTAATATTGTATTTATACAAAACAGATTTTTTTAAGCTTCAATACTTTTTTGTTTTTGAATCTTCGCTCTCTTGGCACAAGTTTTACAACTAAAGAAACAAAACTTTGCACATTCGAACAACCCTATTCCGAATATGGTATTAACTAAGGATGTGCAAAAATAACCAGTTATGTTAATAACCGGTAAATCGGCATTGGTTAACCGGTTAATAACTGGTTACCTTTTTGTTGCAGTTAACCGAAAAACAGGTTATTTGTAAGAAAAATAACCGATCATTTTGGATACACTCCTAGAATTTAAGCCTTTAGAAAAATGTCTTGTTATCGGCAGTAACAGTACTAGATTCAGAATTTGAAAAATATAAACTACAGCAGCCCTTATTTTCCCAAATTCAGGGAACTGCGTGGGAGCTGAAATAAAACTTCGCAACCAATTTTTTTTTTTTTTTAATATTAGCTTAACCCTAGGGAACAATCCCTTGAATGCATTTAATTGGGTTATTAATTACATATACGACGTAAGCTTAAAAGTCAGACAGATAGCGAGAGAAAGACAAATTGGTGCAGTGGTTCGAAACTCAGCTGGTTTTAAATATCAGTAAACTCTGAGGGTGGTGTCCAGATAACTAGGGATCGTTATGTTTTGTTTTTATTGCCGGTGCTTCATGATTTACAGTATTTTTTCCATCCTGATTTGGGAGCAGTGTTGTTGCAGTGGTCTGGGAGAAAATATCATGCAGAAAATGAAAAATGTATCCAAACATATCACGTCCTTAAAAATCCAAAGTTTAAGTAAAAATTGTGGTTAACAAAATAATTTATTTTTATTATTGAAAGATAGCAGCTTTAGTTTTAAGAAAAGAAAATAGTACGTGGAATCATACATGGCTTTTATGTTAGAAAATCACATGTCAACTTCATCCAACTAACGATTTAATGACCCGTGATGTACAATAAGGCACTGTCGAGTGAGAAAGCTGTCTTGTTAGAGCACGGTGAAGACTGTTCCTTAACACGCTTCAGAAAACTTCAAGCAATATACCAACCATTTACAGTACTGTGATAGCATCTTGAAAGGATGTTGGGTCTAATACTCTAATGAAACTTAGAATTTGTTATTAAAAATTGCACAAAAAACAAGAACAACGCAACTCATTTATAAACGTGAAAAAGGCATACGCCTTCTTAATAACCTACAAAGAAAGAGCTTTTAAATATTATAGTTTCACAAGTACTAATCAGCACTTTACCTGAGTAAATGTTTCCAAAGATAATGGCATAATTTTTCCAGCGTACACGTATCGATCATTCTGTGCCTCAACAATTGTTAAAAGCAACATGGTTTTGAAGTTCTTCGATGTGTCATACCATCTGGTGAAATACAAGTCCCTCCGTAAGACTTCTCTCTGCAATTTGATCCTTTTAAATGTATTCAATTAAAAATGATTAATTCTAATAAACACCTGATTTACTAAATTTTGTCCAAAATAGCAGTAGATCCAAAGTTGAAACGTTACCGAAACAATCATCATTATCATTGAGATGAATTCTAGATTAAAAGGGAGAGTCGTGGCCATGAAAAGCCCAAAAGCAATAGAGTTGTAATTGTAAACTATATGTGTCATTGTTGTCATGGAAAAGGTGTCTGATTACTGATTAAATTCAATTTTACTGATTAAATTCAATGAGTTTTTCTATAGTTTCTATCATTTTTTTCTCCAAAGTTTGATGATCCTCAATGATGTCTTCGATTTCTCTAATTTCTGGGCATATACTACTTAGAATCCCGGCACAAACAGACATCATTCCACAAAAGAGCTGTATAGGAATTACAGAGATATGAACGAGAAAAGAAATAAAACCATAGTGTTATAAGAAATAAAGGGCACGAGTGGGTCGCACGTGCTTGCTCCATATGAGCTGTTTGTCTGAAAATTGTATAGATTTAAATGTAAGCCAAGTAGATAAAAAAAAAACAAAAAGTGACTTTTTCGTAAAATGTGCTATAAAGCTGAACAATTTTTCCACCACATGTCAAAAATTTGAATGTCATGTTCGTTAATATGTCAAATATTACGCAGATATCGTTTTTGAATATAGATAGTTCACTTGGCGAGTTGATTAATTTACTGCTTAATGGACGGATTATCAACTCAAAGCTGGGTGGGTTATCTGTCAGAAGATAAGTCAGTAGGGGTACCCCTCAAGGGGGCGTCCTATCCCCACTGCGAAGTTATCGCTTATGCGGACGATGTTGCTATAGTAGTCTCCGGTAAACACCTCACTACTTTAAAAGAGTTCCTTCAAAATGCTTTGAATAATCTGTCTAGATGGACAGCACGGTATGGTCTAGGAGTGAACCCCCTCAAATCCGAACTAGTCCTCTTCTCAAGGAAATACAAAATCCCTACTATTGACCCTCCATCCCTTAATGGAACAAGATTAATTTTCTTCAACGAAGCAAAATACCTGGGTCTTATTTTGGATAGGGAATTAAGCTGGAAACCTAATATGCAGGAAAGAGTTAAGAAAGCTACTGTCGCATTCTTCTCTAGCAAAAAGCCATTGGGTGCAAATGGGGCTTACAACCCAGACTAACTCATTGGCTCTATATTTCGGTCATTAGACCAATCCTCATGTACGGGGTAATTGTCTGGTGGACTGCTTTGGATAAGGCAATAAACCAGAATTTATTAAGCAAAGTGCAACTTTCAGCTTGTCTGTGCATTAGTGGAGCACTGCGGACGACACCTTCCGCAGCTATGGACATTCTTTTTCATTTAACACCCCTTGATATTTATGGCAGGCAAATGGCAGCTAACTCAGCTATTCGCCTTAAAGCTACTTCACAGTGGTCTAAACAAATGTATGGCCACGCCTCCATCTTAAATAAATTTAATATCTTCTCTGAAGACATTGACTACACCATCCCCAAGTTAAATTTTGACAAAAACTTTTAAGTTACCATCCCTTCCAGAGCATTCTGGGAAGAAGGTGGCTTTACGGAAGATAAGTCGGTACATTTCTATACCGACGGTTCAAAAACTAACGACGGGGTGGGTGGTGGTGTCTTCTCTGATAGGCTTAATTTAAACCTATCTTTTCGTCTCCCAAACCACTGTAGCGTGTTCCAGGTGGAGATAATGGCAATAAGGGAAGTCTTGTCTTGGCTAAAGAAAAACGTGATATCGGTCATTGATATCCGCATCTTTTCAGACAGCCAAGCAGCAATCAAATCCTTGGAATCATCTACAATAAATTCTTTAATAGCTCTAGACTGCCGATCGTCTCTTATAGAGATGGTGGAGTAGTTTACTCGTAATATTCACCTAATTTAGGTGCCGCGGCATAAGGATATTCCAGGGAATTGTAAGGCTGACGAACTTGCCAGACATGGAACAACAATACCAATCCTTCCAGGCAAAAGTTTACTGGGTATGCCTATCGCTACATGCAAACTTAAATTAAAGCTGGATGCTACCGTAAAGACAAATTCTAGGTGAACAAGGAGCAACTTGTTTAGCGACAAAACAGATTTGGCATATGCTGGATTTGAAACGCTCTAGGAATTTGATTTCTCTAAATAGGAACCATATTAGAGCTGTTATAGGTGTCATATAGTGGGTGCCGGCCGAGAATTAAATCTAACAAAATAAACAAAGAAAACAGAAAAACAAAAAGAACAAGAAAAACTACTCTTTATAGATATCGAACAATTGATCTCGATAGAATACTCGTAACAGATTATGTCATACACTACACAAAATTTCACAAGAACTACTCCATTCTTATTACCGAAAGACAATTGTGAGAATCCAATACATTAGCTAATGTACAGGATATCTAACTTTACCCTGACTGGTCAAAAATGGATAGAGAAACCGACGCTGGAGTTTTCTGCGTCCATATTAGCACATAGCTACATCTGTCAAATTGGCATCAGTCTTTTTTGCCAAATCACCATGGACAGATATAGCGTTCAACAACACGTGCAAATAATAAAATTGTTTTATAAAAATGGGTGTTCTATTCGGGCAACGTTCCGCGCGCTTCGTCCATTTTACGGTTACCATAATCGTCCTTCTGAGAGTATTCGCAGTGTGGTGGATAAATTTGAGTCCACTGGTTCAGTAAACGGTCAACCAACACCCGTACGTCGACGAAACGCAAGATCTGCCGAAAACATCGTCGCTGTCCGTGAGAGTGTGCAGGAGAATCCGAGGCAGTCGATTTCGCGTCGCTCACAAGAACTCGGCCTTTCGCAGACCACAACTTGGCGAATTTTGCATCGTGACTTGGGCTTGCACCCGTATAAAATTCAACTGACCCAGGAGCTGAACGTAAACGACCATAGACAATGACGTGTGTTCGCTGAATGGGCTCTGGAGCAGTTGGAAACTGACCCTGATTTTCATCTAAAAATCATCTTCAACGATGAGGCTCATTTCTGGATGAATGGATACGTCAACAAACAAAATTGTCGAATTTGGGACTATACCAATCCACATGAGATCCAAGAGCGTCTAATGCATCCCGAAAAAGTCACTGTTTGGTGTGGATTTAGGGCTGGCGGCGTCATCGGTCCATATTTCTTTGAGAACGACGTTCGCCAAGCCATCACCGTCAACAGCGAGCGCTATAGGTCGATGATTACCAACTTCTTTTGGCCTGAATTGGATCACATGGACACCAACGACATGTGGTTTCAACAGGATGGCGCTACGTGCCACACAGCTGACGCCACAATGGAAATTCTGCACGAGCTATTCGAGGGCATGGTCAACTCACGTGGAGGTGATGTGAACTGGCCACCGAGATCGTGCGATTTGACATCGTTAGTGTTTTTCTTGTGGGGTTTTCTGAAGTCGCAGGTCTATGCAAATAAGCCACAAACCATAGCGGCCCTCAAATCCAACATAACCCATGCCATCGGTCAAATTCAGCCTGATTTATGCGCCAGAGTCATGGAAAATTGGTCATTTCGGATGCGCGCCACCCGAAGAAGCTGCGGCAGACATTTGAACGATGTTATATTCCATATATAATGGTATCGATAGGCCTTTCAAACGAATAAAAAATTTCGATGATATCTCACACACACTTTGTTTTATTTAAATTTAAAAATAGGAAGCGCTTAATGAAAGACTCTTTATATGTACACAAAGAAACCTGGTATGCTGAATTCCTGGACATAATTATTTAGAAGGGAGCGAGACGGCGGATGGACTAACTAAGAAAAGGTAAGCATTGAGTACAGAAAGCACTCGAACATCAATAGCAATTCCTATCAGTCTACTGAAAAGAAAGATTGATCTTACGAGTAAGGTATTTGAACTAACCAACACCGCCTGGTCTACCAGAAGTAACTGTATTATATCTAGCCGCTTAAGGCCAAAATTGAAAAAAAAAAACAAATAGCCTATTGGAAATGAATAAAAGATAAATACGCATCCTAACAGGTGTACTATAGGACACTGTGCGATAGGGGCAATGGCCGCTAGGCTAGGCATCAATTCACCGGAAGTAGTTAAAACTAGCAAACACTTGCTCTGTGAATCCTCAAATCTTTAAACCCGTCGCCTTCGCTATATGGGAAGCAGATTATTTGAAGGTGCAAGTTCCATTAACAAACATGATATGTTTCATCAAGAGTGCAGGTTGGTTTGGCAAAAGACCGGCTGAAGAACCAGCATAGTTTAGAACTGGTATCACAAATAATAGGGAAACATAGTGGATCAATAGGCCCCGCGCAAGCATTTCCCCCCAAACTATGGATCAGATGAAGCGTTTTTTTTTTATAAACATAATTCAGCATTCTTAACATTTTTAGAACATTTTTGCTTAACCAAAAATGGAATATCTGATACACATATTTGACTTAAGATAATATATATACATATTATGTATTGAGTACGAAATTCCACATTAGTTACACATGAAGCAAAATTTCAAAAATGACCAAAAATTCATGTATCGGACGAAGAAAATCTAAACTTAACGAAACATTTTAGGCTTAATAACTTTATTTTAGCATACGAGAATTGTATACTGCGGAACACTGTTTCAAATATGAGAATTTGTTTTAAATCAAAAATTTGTACAAATTCTTTTATTTGTGAATTCTGAATTAAATATGTTCGAACGCTACTTTTAACTTTTACGTCAAAGATTACCTACTTACCGGTTCCTTGTTTCAAATGGATTAGGGTTATCTGTCAAAAATATTCCTCAACATTTCCTTCAAAACCATTGACACTTGAAAATTTAAAAACGTCAAACACTAAAACTAAAACGGCAGACGTTGTAGAAAATTTTCGGAAGGAAGAAAATTTAAATGAATATGCACTCAAGAAAAACTAACTAAGTCACTTAGAAAATCTTAAAAACGGAAGAATTTTTGGTGAAATATCGTATAGCGTTTTTGAGGCCAAAATATTGTGCAAATACGATACAATATAGAAAATCGTACAACATATCGACGCTGATTACAAGAGAAGGCTACTTTCAATAACTTATTGGACAATAATTATGACGGTAACAAACAGGAGAAGTTCATGAAAATATGGTTGAGTTAGTTCTTCTGACAAGTTTGAATGTTTTTGCGCCATTCAAATTTTTTGACAAAATTGACCAAATTTTTAATGACGTTATCCTAGATGTCGTACCATCTTATCTTACCGTATCGTAGGCTACCATCACAGTTCCCGTTAAAAATATTGCCAGAAATTCATAGATGTAGAACAGGTGCCAGTTAGAAGTTTTCATAAAATTCAAATATGGCAGATGAAGTGCAAGTGGCAATGGTCTATATTCTCCAGTCGTTAATGGCGCTATTATGAATGAAGCGGAGCATGAGGTAACAAAACAGAAGCCTGCGGTGAAAAGTTTGTTATATTGGTGTAAGCATTGAGAAATATCCGATATATCCTTGAATCTGTTCGCCATCCTTTCAATTTCTTTAAGGCAAGCTAAGATCTCGCCTTCGTTGAAAATAGTTGCAAACATTTTATGAGCGCCATGCCTCATCTATTCAATTGAGTCCGATAGCGTTATGATGACCATTGAAAAACCCGTAGATATAAGTACCTATTACAACAAACTAAGTTAGACGCAGTAGATAACCAGACAGACATTGAACCTTACTATCCATTTAAGAAAGCTGTCCAGCAGAGTTTTATTATCTCCTTCGTGATGTGACCAAATCCGAAATAACTTGAATACCTTTTGGGACTTACTGAAGAAATTATTTTCGACCATTTTCTTAAAGATTAACTGGTGAATTGGTTCTTTCGGTGGACTGTAACTATTTTATTGAAAATACAATAGGAAGTACAATAGAAAGCACAGGATCGTATTGACAGGTGGTTTGTACTAAAAGCTTTAATTATTTGCTGATAATAATTTTAGTCCTTATGCTGATAATAATTATAGTGTACGAATAAATGTTTTTGTAGATAAGGGTAGGGGTATGTGATTTGTCACACAATCGTCAGTTTGGTAAAATGTACACACGTACTTACTACATATAGATATGTATATATTTACTCGTACGTACTCGTATATTCAAAACAGTGGTTTTTAACCTTTCGGAGTAGCGTCACAAAAAATAAAGTATATGATGTATGTATAAATGAAAGCAAACTGTCTTAAAGCCAATTTAGAGTTAAGTGTCACCATTATGATAATTTCAATAATTTTCTTCCTATGTAAAATAGTGTAAGGGCAAGTGGTTTATCTGTGGACGCGTGTATCAACGGCCGAGCTTCAGGCTACTAGTCTGCAGCGAACGAAAGTTATCGAATCGTACGACTAAGAAACTCGTCGACAACTGTAAGGAAGGTAAATTAGTGGACAACTGTGAAGAAGGGAAAATCGTCAAAAGGAAACTGGTTGGCTTCAATAGAGCCATAGTCAAGTCAAATCTAATTTCGTCCTAGACTTTTGAAATAACAAAATGGGACTTTTGAAAAAGATTTGGCATCTGTTAGAGATGATAATACAGATAGGTGTGATCCAAAAAAATGTGGTTACATGCTTACCGTTATTTTGCAAAATATAATACATTTTGAATATTATTTTAATTTTTTTAATCTTCAGGGGTCTACATTGTGTTTACCCAATCGTCTTTAGCGATGAAGCTAATTTTTGGCTTTATGGTTTTGTCAATAAGCAAAATATTCATTATTGGGCAGCAAAAAACCCACATGTGCTTCAAGAGACTCCATTGCATCCACAAAAAGTGACCGTGTGCTGTGGATTTCATGCAGTAGGTGTGACTCGACCGTATATTTTTTCGTCGAAAGAAATGATAGCCTTGTTACGGTCAATGGAGTTCGCTATCGTGCCATGTTGGAAGACTATTTTTGGCCAGAATTGGATTGACTTGACATGATATGTGGTTCCAACAAGATGGTGCCACATGTCACACAGTTGCTCAAACAATTGATCTATTGAAGGGGAAGTTCGGTAATCGTGTAATCTCGAGAAATGGTCCAGTCGAATGGCCAGCTCGCTTATGCGATTTAACGCCTATGGATTTAATTTTATTAGGTTACGTAAAGTTGTTGATTTATGCCAACAAGCCAACAACGTTAGAGGAGCTCAGGAACAATATCGAACGCGAAATTGCTAACTTTCCGCCCCATAGAAGAGTTGTGGAAAATTGGCTCCAAAGAATCGATCGCTGCAAACGTGCTCACGGTGGTCATATGAACGAGATCGAATTTCATACTTTAGCCCGATATCGCAATTATTCTGTTTTATTTAAATACAAAATTGTTATGTCCTTATTGAAAAACCTTTTATTAGGAATGGGTTAGAAGATGAGGAATAAAGAATCATACAATTTATTACAGGCAAAATTTTCTGTATCGTGTACTTTTTAAGCATAAGTACGTGGGTAGTACGGAGTTCATATGCCTTGGCAAACTTCATACTTAATCAAAGATAGAATGACCAAGCGATAAAGCTCGGCTATGTGTAATAAGGTACTGTCCAGAAAGACAGTGTCCCTTCGCACGCTCTAGAAAACTTCTAAAAATTGAATTATTTGTTTTCAGTACTGTGATAGTATTTTAAAAGCGTGTTGTGTTTTTCTAATACTCTAATTAAACTTGGATTTTATTTTTCAATAATTTATTTTAAAATGCACAAACAACAGTAACGATACCACTTGTCTTCACTTTCTGTGGTAGTCTTTCTGCTAACGCGATTCATTAAGAAACGTGAAAAAGGCATATGCCTTCTTAACAACCTACAAAGTAAGAGCTTTTAAATAGTTTCACAAGTACTATCAGAATTTTACATGTGTAAATGATTCCAATGATAACGGCACTACTTTTCCAGCATACACATATCGATCATTCTGTGCCTCACAAATTGTTAAAAGCAACATGGTTTTGAAGTTCTTCGATGCATCATACCATCTGGTGAAATACAAGTCCCTTCGTAAGATTTCCCTCTGAAATTGATTCCTCTTAATTTTATTCAAGCAATAATTCTTAATTACAATAAACACCTGATTTACTAAATTTTGTCCAAAGTAACAATAGATCCAAAGCTGAAATATTACCGAAACGATCGTCATTATCATTGAGAAGTATTCTAGGTCAAAGGAAAGACTCGTAATCATGAAAAGTCCCAAAGCCATAGTATTGCAATTGTAAATTATATGTGTCATTGTTGTCATAGAGAAGGTATCCGATATCTTTGAAGTTAACCTAAAAGGGAGTCGTTAACAAGAGTTTGCGTATTGGGATCCATCTTGTTCTACTGATTAATTTCATTGAGTTTAATTATAGTTTCTATCGTTTTTTCTCCAAATTATGCTGGTCCTCAATGATGTCTTCGAATCCTCTAATTCCTCGGCAGAGACTACTTAGAATCCCGGAACAAACACACATCATTCCGCAAAACATCTGTAAAGGGAACATAAAGATATGAATAGAAAATAAAAAAACCTGATTAGTAGTTCACAAATAACTAGCAAAATAGAATAAAGAGTCTATCACTACTAAGCGTCTATATGAACGCAATAACAGTTTGACTCAAACGTTTGAATGGCTCCATGTTAGGTGTACTTTTATGGCAAATGTTTCTACGGCAGCCCAAGAGAGCAATATGCAGGGAAATTGTCAGAAAAAGCAAAGGACGCGAAAAGCACACAGCGCAACAAACTGGATATTCCCTTAATTTGCTATAGTAAAGTCTTTTAATCAAGTGCGTGCAATTAGGAACGCAACAACAAAACTACATGCAACGAAGATAAAACCGAATCGCACCTTAATTTCTAGTAATATGTACCCGAACAATGTTTCCAAACTATGACTTTCCTGTGGATATTATCGGCAGTAATTGCCAGTATTTGTGTTTGCGTCTAGTGTATTCAGTTATCAAAAAAAACACGCTTATTGTATCCGGAATGCCCGACTTTTCTTATATCCTCAATACCTGCTCTGAAAGTAGATGAAAGTTACTTGTCTCGACGTTTACGTTAAACATTTTAATTACTAATATTGTTAGTGATCACCTAAATAATTAAAGCACCAGCAAAACTGCTAGCAAAGAAAATAATTATCCTGCAGAAAAATAGATCATCCAAGAGCAAATTAATTTCCAATGAACAAAATTTAATTTTTTGACCAGCAACAAGTATTTTTTTGATCTGCATTGGATTACACAAAATTAGCCGTATTCCCAAAATTTCCGATAGACTCAGATATCTACAGACCTCGAGTGTTAGTTTAAGTAAACATTCTACAGAAAAAAATAGTTAAATCGGTGCCATTTTGTAGAGTAGAGAAAGACCATGCCACAGACTGACACACGGACAGAGGATGCGGAAAACCTGGAATTTTATCTGAGAAAAGACATATAAACATTGAAGAGATGAATTTTGAGATTGAGAAGCTGCACAAATATGTGAACAAGCTCCGAAATTTGAGGCACAAGCGTTTTCAGACTTCGACGTTTTTAACGTATTGTAGCATAATAATAACTACGCTCCCTAAAAGTATGATGCAACAAATTCCGAAGTGTCTTTTCATTCTCGCAGAATTTTGGTTCGAAGTGTCCTTTCATTCGAGGTTCGTGTCTGCGGTTTCTACAGTTCATGTCTACGAAAGAGACGGATAATATCACGGATGAGAGGGAATTATAACTGCAAGAATGATTGTCATCTTGTAATTTCTCTTGTTCCAGTGGTCGAAGAATTTGCTAGAAGTTTCTGGCTATCAGAAACTTCTGCTATATAAGGACAGATGGCGATCAAAAAGGGGGCAGTAGTTTTTAAACTGTGGCGAAGAGATAAGAAAAGTGATAATGGGCGAAGTTGTAATTTTGTGATAAATTGAAAGTTGAGATTTAACAAGAAGAAGTAATTAGTTTGGATTTGTGAATTAAGTAGAAGAAAGGAGATAAAGTGATTTGAGAGGAAAGAGACCTTGTAAGAAAAGAATTGCGAAGAATAGTATAGAGTGAACCTGAATTGTTCTATAGACTAGAAAATAAAGAAATAATTTCACAGAATATTGTTTTATCTACTCGAGCCATAGCTCGCATATTACAGTATCATTTCAGTTGTTCGTCATTCCATTTAATTTCAGCATCGCAGAGCCATCTGGAGACCTTATAGATTTAACGAGAAAGCATAAGTGTAAGTTTGAAAAGAATAGGCTCATATCAAGCACCTTTTCGAAATGTGGAGAAACCTTTAGGAAGATGGACAGATATAAACCTTCTGTCGCCCAGCAAGGCTTCGTTGCTAGAACAAAAACGCTGCGGTTCAATGCCAATTACGACCAAAGACGTATTTGCGTTTCTAGGTAAATAGAATACATAAGTAATGTAAAACTATGTATATGAATTCGTTCTAAAGATCATTTCGCTTTCAAAATGGCTGCGGCAGACGAACGTCAGACTTTTGTTACGGGGCGCGTTCACCAACTTCGGACGTAACCACATAAGCCATTGATTACATTGCTTTCAATACATTTATTAACGCCTTCCTTGAACGTGATCATTGCCAACTTGTTTTCGATGTTTAGCTCCACTACTAACACTAAGGTGTGTATTTTGATCTAATTTCAAGTTAGTGTGGCTTTTTCTGTGTGACCAACTTAAGGTCAGACAAAAAATGTCACATCTCCAATTTTTCTTGTTACCAGATGTTTTATAGTTCTCTATACGTATGTACATACATAAGTAGTAACGAAAACAACCGATATTATTTTGTAATTAAATATAGATACATATCTACGTAAACCTTATATATGTGTATAACTCCTAGCGGAAACTGAAGTTGATTCTTCAACATTATCATAATACTTATATTGCAGGATTATTATCTTACGGTATCGTAGGCCATCATTGTAGTTGTCATTAAAATTGCTGCGAGAAATTCATAGATATAGAACAAGTGCCAGTTAGGAGTTTTCACAACATTTAGGTATGGCAGATGAGGTGCAAGTGGCATTGGTCTATATTCTCCAGTCGTTAATGGCGCTATCATGAAGGTAACGGTGCATGAGCTAATGAAACACATGCCTACGACGAAAAGTTTGTTATATAGGCGCAAGCATTGCACGATATCCGACGTATGCTTGAATCTGCTCGATACCATCTCAATTTGTTTAATGCAAGCAAATATGTCATCTTCGTTGAAAACAACTGCGAACATTTTATGAGCACCGACGCTTGTTGCCAAAAAGTATAGCGCTTTGGTAAAAGTGATTGTAATCTCTCCAAGCTTCATATGTTCAATTGCATCCGATAGCGTCACGATGACCAGCGAAGCACCCGTAGATATGAATATCTATTACAACAAAATAAGTTAGAGGTTGTAGAGATACATATAATGTATGTATTAAGCCTTACCATCCATTGCAGAAACCCGCCCAACTGAGTTTTATTATCTTTTCCGTGAAAGGACCATATTCGATATAACTCGAATAGTTTTTGGGTATTAGCGAAAAAATTATCTTCGACCATTTTGTTAAAGATTAACTGGTGAACTGATTGTTCCGCTTGACTGTAGCTACTTTATTGCAAGTCCAATAGGAAGGACAGGGTTGCCCTGACAGGTGATTTGTACTACAAATTTTAATTGGTTGCTGATAATTATAGTCCTTGTACGAAGTGTGAAAGGTGTACGAGTGTATGCTTTTATAGATAATTGAGCCAGAAAATTGCAATTTTGATAAAATGCAAAAAAGATACGTACCTACTTTATTCATATGTAGTTATGAGTGTATTGAAAACAGGGTTTTCTAACATTTTCAGAATGGCGGACCACAGATAAGTTTGTATTACCAGCATACTACCTGAGATTCACGTAGATACTCAAAATTAACTGCATTTTCGAAACCGGTAATCCGATTGTCACTAAAACCCAAGGTGGCAGACCAGATAAACTGGGAAATTCGTCTTCTTATCCTATGGATTCTGGGGAGGATCATTTATTGCTTCAACAATGTACATATAAAAGAAATTCTTTAACATCGAGAACTTCGCAAAAAAAAAAAAAAAAAATACAAGGAGCTAATAAACCCAAAACCACACTTACAATAATAACAAGAAGGGATAAACCAAAGTACGAGAAGATCGACGATGCAAAGCAGCTCATCCGTTATGAGTCAAAGCACAGAGGAAACTCAAAGGAAACAAACAGACTATTACACAGAAAGGCAAAACGAATTAAGAGCCATGAAATAGCTTGAGTACGAGGTAGCTAAATTAATGGAACACGTCAAAGACCTGAAAAACAAAGTCGCTTTACTAGACACTTACTTTGTAGCAAAAAAACTATTGAAGGAGAACATAAAAAAAAGTAGAAGAAAGCCCAGAGACATCTGCACAAGGTCTACCCAAGGGGATGACAAGACAAGTAGCTTCTAAGAACGAATAGAGCTCTAAGAACGTGTATATTTGAAAATTTTCAACACTATCATTCCTATACACGTTTCCACATCACCCATCATTTGAGGTAGGAGCTCTAACGCGTTTTTTTAAGTTTCCCTATGAGGCCTAATCCTCAAAAAAAAAAAAAAAAATACATATAAGTGAGTTCCAAGTGCCTCTCACTCTAAGGGCGCTTTTTTAATGTGAGTTCCCTGTGCCTCTCACGAAAAAGAAAACAAATTAAAAATTTTATATGTTTCATATTCATATTTGATATTAAATGCATTCCATACAAATAATAAATACTTAAATAAATTATTCCGCATATTGCGCTCACATTCAGGGTGTTTCCTTATTCTATTCCTTTAATCTTCCTCGCTCATACACAAGTCGGAATTACCTGGGGTGGCCGTGGTGTAGTGGTAACATCATCGCTTGTCACGCTGCATGTTCACGTTTCGAATCCTGATATCAAGAATCATCTATTTATTTCGCATGAAATAAATAAAAAAGTCGATCACTTGCGAAACTAAGTCAACTCTACTGTGAAGGCATAACACAGACAGTAGGGTGGTCATATGGCTAAAATGCAACTTGATCGTGATAATGACATCAGGAGGACGGAAAAAAATACTGTGAATCATAAGCAACGACAATAATAGCGAAAACAAACAAAATTCTCAACAGTTATCTGGACAGCCACCCTTGGAGTTTGCAGAAACTTAATACCACCTGAGTTTCGAACTACACCACTCTGTCTTTCTCTCTGTCTCTTCCTCTTTCCACAAAACGCAGGTGTTCTAAAAAAATTAGTATAAGGGTATTCGTATCTTCTGCGAGTATTCTAAAAACCCTGCAGTTTCAGCAAACGTAGAGTGGCTGTAGGTCTGTAGCTTTCATTTTTATAATCGAATCGTTGATGCTCTTTGTCTCTGATTCCGAAAGTTCTGAACGTTTATCTGTCACAAATAGTCTAGACTGCACCGTCTTTTTAATTTTTGGAAATGCACCCGTTGATGCCTCGGCTACTTGCATATGCATAACAAGCAAAGATACTCCTAAAAAGAAACAAGTTGAAAAAATCAAAACATACTCTCAAATATTTAGAAATGTATGCAAAGAAGAAGAAACTTTCGTAAAAACATGCTTAATTAAGATAGCATAATTAAACAGCTAAGCGGAAAGGTCTGGAATTGAATTTCAAACCACAAATGCTAATATGAACAGCAAACGAAAAGAAACGAAATACACTTCTGAAATAAAGGAGTTAATACTAAAAAAGAGAAGAGCTCGCAGAAAGTGGTAAATGACAAGATATCCAAGTGATAAGATTATCTGTAACCGCCTTAACAAGGAATTTAAAAAACCCCTTGGAAACTTAACAGATACGTTCACAGATTACTCATTGCGGAAAGCAACTAAGCGTCTAAAAAGACCACAGATACAAGATCCACCATTTAAGGCGTCTGACGGAAAATGGATCGGAAACCCAAAACAGAAAGCTAACCTGTTTGCAGAACATATTGTAACATGCGAGCTACGGCTCGAGTAGATAAAACGATATTCTGTGAAATTTATTTCTTTATTTTCTAGTCTATAGAACAATTCAAGTTCACACTATACTATTCTTCGCAAATTCTTTTCTTACAAGGTCTCTTTCCTCTCAAATCACTTTATCTCCTTTCAATTAGTTAATTCACAAATCCAAACTAATTACTTTTTCTTGTTTACTCTCCACTTTCAATTTATCACCAAATTACAACTTCGCCCATTATCACTTTTCCAATCTCTTCGCCACGGTTCTAAACCAACTGTCTCTTTTTTTGATCGCCATCTGTCCTTATATAGCAGAAGTTTCTGATAGCCAGAAACTTCTAGCAAATTCTTCGACCACTGGAACAAGAGAAATAATTCTTGCAGTTATAATTCCCTTTTATCCCTGATATTATTCGTCTCTTTCGTTGACATGAGCTGTGGAGACTTCGTCCCAGACACGAACCTCGAATGAAAGGACAGTTCGAACCAAAATTCTGCCAGAATGGAAAGTCACTTCGGAATTTGCTGCATAGACATAGGAGCGTAGTTATTATTATGCTACAATATGATAAAAGTTTTAAAACTATTCCCGTCTAGCACAGTGAGAGAGAATTTAGAGTTTATCAATAAAGAGTTTTGAATAGGAAATTTTCTTTGTCTCGTTAAAAGAAATAAGAAGTTTATGCAAGAACTAACTGCCAAATAAAAGAGCCCCAGGGAACGATCTTATTACCGCTCAAATAATGAAAGAAATGCCATATGCAGCTTTGAAAAACGCCAGTTTATAATTAATGTATACAAGAGATATTCCAGTAGATCACAATGATACAAATGGTTACCTTCGCAGATGACACTTCCATTTTAGTATCTGACAAATGCGTCGTAAGGCCTACAGATAAGCTGCAAAATGCTGTCAACAAAGTAAGAGATTGGACACAAAAATGGCGCATCAAACTATATGAGACAAAATCAGTTCATATTAACTTTACAAATAGAAAGAGATCTTCCTATTTATATCAACAACCAATGTGTACCATATGCTAATACTGCTGGGTACCTGGGTATGACGTTAGATCCTATGTTAAATATTAAATATAGAAAGAAGTACTGGTTACTGGAACGCAATTCAGTCCTATCTATCCAGAACAAAATGATGCTCTATAACCAAGTTTTGACTTATGGCATCTAATAATGGAGAAGTAGAAGTAAAACGAATGTTCAAATAATTCAAACATTTCAAAACAAAGTCCTCTGTGGAATTGTAAATGCCCCATGGTAAGAGTATATACGAAATAGCGATCTACACCGTGCCCTCTAAATTGTTACGGTAACTGAAGTTGGAAAGAAGCACGCCAAATCGAAAAAAAAGCCGTGTGAAATCTACGAAGTAATACTAGACGATTGAGAAGAATCAAGCCGCACGAGCTTATGGAATAGAAGCTATGGGAATTTATTTCAAATATTAATAATTCCCAAAAGAAGAATTGATAGTGTATTTCAACAAATCTTTAGCAATGAATCAAGTAAGCATTCTCCAAAAGAATCATTCAAGTTAGTGCAGTTTTGAATAAGTTATTGAGTATTTTCAAAACTTTAGATCTTATGAATGCATGAATGGTGGCAGCCACGCCCACTTTCTTCTAAGAAAAGTTATAATAATAGTTTTTCCTCTCATTAGTATTGAAAAGTTTACAATAACATACCCACTGTAATAGGAATGGGTTAGCAGATGAGGAATAGTGTATCATACAATTCGTTCCAGACGAACTATTCTGTATGTTGTTTTCATTTTTAAGCATAATTACGTGAGTGATAGATAATATTGCATAGTACGGAGCTCATATTGATAGTTGAAATATTAGTTCAGTAATAAGCTTGGCAACGTTGATGCTACTGTCAACCTCAACCTTAATTAAGGAATGAATGACCAAGTGATAAAGTCCGGCAATGTGCAATAAGGTACTGTCCAATGAGAAAGTGCTCCTTCGCACGCTCTAGAAAATTTCTAAAAAATGACAAATAATTTTCAGTATTGTGAAAGTAATTTAAAATGATGTTGGGTTTTTCTAATACTCGTACTTAAATTAAACTTGGATTTTATTTTTGAATAATTTTATTTAAAATGCACAAAAAACAAGAACGACACCACTTGTCTTCACTTTGTTTGGTAGTTTTTCTGCTAACGCGACTCATTCATGAAAGTGAAAAAGGCATATGCCTTCTTAATAACCTACAAAGAAAGAGCTTTTAAATATTATAGTTTCGCAAGTACTAATCAGCATTTTACCTGAGTAAATGTTTCCAATGATAATGGCATTATTTTCCCAGCATACACGTATCGATCATTCTGTGCCTCACAAATTGTTAAAAGCAACATGGTTTTGAAGTTTTTCGATGCATCATACCATCTGGTGAAATACAAGTCCCTCCGTAAGACTTCTCTCTGCAATTTGATCCTTCTAAATGTATTCAATTAATAACGATTAATTCTAATAGACACCTGATTAACTAAATTTTGTCCAAAATAGCAGTAGATCCAAAGTTGAAACATTCCCGAAACGATCATCATTATCATTGAGATGAATTCTAGATTAAAAGGGAGAGCTGTGGCCATGAAAAACCCAAAAGCCATAATGTTGCAATTGTAAACTATATGTGTCATCGTTGTTATAGAAAAGGTGTTAGATATTTTTTTGGTTAACCTAAAAGGACATCATTAACATGAATACGCGTAGTGAGATCCAATTTTTTTTCACTTATTAAATTCAATGAGTTTTTCCATAGTATCTATCATTTTGTTCTCCAAAGTTTGATGGTCCTCAATGATGTCTTCAAATTCTCTAATTTCTCGGCAGATACTACTTAGAATCCCGGCACAAACAGAAATCATTCCACAAAAGAGCTGTAAAGGGATCACAGAGATATGAATGAGAAAAAAAATAAAACCATAGTGTTATAAGAAATAAAGGGCACATGGATCGAATCAATTTCGCTAAAAACCATCAACACAAAATGGTTGAGAAGTGGTACAACATAGGCACTTTGGTCAGACGAAACCAAAATAAACTTGTTTGGGCCAGAAACAGTTATTTATCCCTTCGCTGATGACAACTTATCGTTGCTTTGGCTGTTTCAACAGGACAATGATCCCAAATATACGGTCAAAGTAACGAAAAAGTGGTTCAGAGGCATGAAGATCCAGCACAGTCCCCAGACCTTAATCCCATAGAAAATTTGTGGGGATTTGTTAAAAGAGAGCTTTATAAGACCACAAAACCACGAAACAGGTTTGAGCTGTGGCAAAATGTCCAGACGCTTTGGAATAATATCCTAAGCACACTTTGACAAAA
This sequence comes from Pocota personata, assembly GCA_963082735.1. Taxonomy (NCBI): domain Eukaryota; kingdom Metazoa; phylum Arthropoda; class Insecta; order Diptera; family Syrphidae; genus Pocota; species Pocota personata. The sequence continues at coordinate 191,558,224 of OY720430.1, forward strand.
GTTCGTTGACTCTGTATTAAAAAATAAAGGAAGCATAACTCTGTCTACTATATATGTATAAAAGCGTTGATAGTTTCATTTAAACGTTTGAATGGGTTACTAAATAAATTTCATAAACACTTTTGGATCCTTAGTTTCTATGTATTTTTAATACATAGGTGAAAGAAGATAAAAGTAGCTGGTCTGCACTACTTATAGTTTATGTCAGACTTTCTCGAATAGTTTAGATTGCCATACTGCATCCTCCACCTTGAATCTTTCACAAATTAAAATTTGTTTGCTACGTCCTTAATTGGTCCACAACAGTTTGTGAAAACTGCTTGTCTGTCATTTGCCTTTAAATATTACGTAAAATTACGTACTTCTTCTAGAAGTTACACCTCTCCAAACGGTGGTGGTTTCTAAAACTTGTAGATTATCTCGCACATTTCAATAAATAATAAAGACTTGTTTATAAAGTTAAAGATTCTGCCTGCAATTCCTTTAACTTGTTACAAAAACTGACAAAAAATTCCTATCTCAACGATTTTTAGTTTGTATCAAATATTTCAAAAATTAATAAATAATATTATAAATAATATTATTAGTGATTAACTAAATAACTAAAGGACTAACAAAATGATTAACCAGCAGAAAAATAAAAGAAAATGAAAAAAAAAGAAAAGAAAAGAAATCAGCAGGAAAAGTAAATGATTAGCAAAAATAAATTATTTAATCAGCAAAAGAAACAATGCTTCAATAAAAAGAATATGGAAAAAGAGACAATTATTCAAGGAATAACCTAAGTGATTGCGAATTAAAAAAAAGAAACTATAGCAAACAATTCTATGTTCTGCAGATCATCTAATCTATTTTTACTAAACAAACAATTTGCTTATTTTTATAATTCCCCTGCTCATAAAATTATATTCCGCTGATCATTAATTAATTTTTGCTAATTATTTACTTTTTCTGCTAGACTGCTAATCAAATAATATTATTTTGTCGGTTAAAAACCCATTACTGCTGATCTACGAAAACTTAACCTTAAAAACAGTTGCTAGTTCGGTCTGGCGAAACAAATGGGGTTCAAACCCCTTTTTCAAAGGACAAAATGCATGTTCTAGACGACTCTAATACTGTTAGTTCTGCTATATAGCGCCGAGTGCTGGACGAAGCCGAGCAAAGTTTGGGGACCAACAAACAAATTCTTCGTCGAATATTAGGTCCAGAAGGCTTGCTCTAGAAAATTGGAAGTAACGTAATCGGGATCGACGAGAATGGAACTACCCTGTCTTAGGCGGAGACTCTTCACGGATCGGAAAACGATTAAGTTAGTGAGTTATATGACACAATATTCAATATTTTATTGTTTCAGATCTTTCCATTCATTACAGCGCTCTCAACTTGCTGTTTAAGTTGGTCGAAAAAGCTTGAAGAAATGCACTAAACATGGGCATACATAGAGGGGCTAAACCTGCTGATTCGAGCAAAAACTCAAGCGCTTGTACGGATAATTTGTCAATATAATAATTGAAAAAAAAAAATCAATATAAAAAATTTACAAAATATTCCTTTTCCCCGACGGGACTCGATCACAGATCAGGCGATCAAAAAAGAAAGTCTAAAAAACTCATTCTCGGATCACTTTAGAAATTTCTTTACAATTGACTTCTATGTACTCTAAAAAGGAAAGGAATTTTAAAAACCTTATAAAGATATACTAGACAGAGCAGGCAGAATGGAATAGCCAAGGGATACCCCGTAGGAATGAAAAAAAGACCAAATTGACTTTTGGAAATGAATAAAAGATAAATACGTATTACCGTTAGGATAGGCATCAATTCACCGGAAGAAGTAGAAACTAGCAAACAGAATGGATCAATTGGTTCCGTGCAATCACTTCCCATAGTGTACTTCCCCCAAAACAATTCTTCAGATATAGGGTTTTTTTTTTTCTATAAACATGATTCGATATTTTTGAAATTTTTAGAATACACATATTTTGCTTAAAATAATATATGTACATATTATTTATTGAGTATAAAATTACCACATAGTTTCACATGAAGCAAAATTTAAAAAAATGACCAAAAATGCATGTATCGCGCACGGTACGTTATAACGCAAAAAAAGTACGAAGAAAATCTAAACTTAACGAAGCATTTTACACTTGAAAATGTGTTTTTTAGTATACAAATATGTTATATTCCAGAACTTTATTTGTGAATTTTGAATCAATGTTCGATCGGTTCTTTCAATTATTACGTCAAAGTATACCTACTTACCGGTCCCTTATTTCAAATGAATTTAGGTTATCTGTCAGAAATATTCCTCAACATTTCCTTCAAAAGACCACCATTGACACTTGAAGATCGAAAAACGTCAAACACTAAAACTTATCAATGAAACGAGATAAAATGGCAAAAGTTGTAGAAAATTTCTGTAATCCATGAATACGAGTAATAAAACGTAACTATAACAGGAAGGAAGAAAAGTGAAATGAATATGCACTTAAGAAAAATTAAATAGGTCATTTAGAAAATCTTAAAAACTGGTGGTACGGCGTTTTTGAGGCAAAAAAATTGTCCAAATACAATATAGAAAATCGTACAATATATCGACGCTGATTACAAGAGAAGGCTACTTTCAATAACTTATTCGACAATAATTATGACGGTAACAAATAGGAGAAGTTCATGAAAATATGAGTTAGTTCTTCTGACAAGTTTGAATGTTTTTGCGCCATTCAAATTTTTTGACAAAATTGACTAAATTTTGAATGACTCAGCAATGGCTTGAATGACGTTATCCTAGATGTCATGCAATCTTATCTTACCGTATCGTAGGCTACCATCACAGTTCCCATTAATAGTATTGTCAGAAATTCATAGATGTAGAACAAGTGCCAGTTAGGAGTTTTCATAACATTCAAATATGGCAGATGAAGTGCAAGTGGCAATGGTCTATATTCTCCAGTCGTTAATGGCGCTATTATGAATGAAATGCCGCATGAGGTAACAAAACAGAAGCCTGCGATGAAAAGTTTGTTATATAGGTGTAAGCATGGCGAAATATCTGATATATCCTTGAATCTGTTCGCCATCCTTTCAATTTCTTTAAGGCAAGCTAAGATCTCGCTTTCGTTGAAAATAGCTGCAAACATTTTATGAGCGCAGACGCTCATAGCCAAGACGAATAGAGCTTTACTTAAAGCGATAGCAATCTCTCCATGCCTCATCTGTTCAAGTGACTCCGATAGCGTTATGATGACCATTGAAAAACCCGTAGATATGAGTACCTATTACAACAAAATAAGTTAGGTGCAGTAGATATGCAGACAGATATTGTGCCTTACTATCCATTTAAGAAAGCTGTCCAGCAGAGTTTTATTATCTCCTTCGTGATGTGACCAAATCCGAAATAACTTGAATACCTTTTGGGACTTACTGAAGAAACTATATTCGACCATTTTTTCAAAGATTAACTGGTGAATTGGTTCTTTCGGCGGACTGTAGCTTATTGAAAGTACAATAGAAAGTATAATAGAAAGCACAGGATCGTATTGACAGGTGGTTTGTACTACAAGCTTTAATTATTTGCTGATAATAATTATAGTCCTTGTGCGAAGTGTGAAAGGTGTACGAATAAATGTTTTTGTAGATAAGGCTAGGTGTATGTGATTCGTCAGACAATCGTAATATGTATGTATGAGCATGTATATTGAAAACAGTGGTTTCTAACCTTTTCAGAGTGGCGTCATGAAGAATGAAGCATGGAATGTATGAAATCAAACTGTCTTAAAGCGATCTGACATATAAGATTCATCATTGGGTTAACTTCAACTTCCGAGCTTCAGGCTACTAGTCTGCAGCGAACGAAAGTTCTCGAATCATAGGACTAAGAAACTCGTCAACAACTGTAAGGAAGGAAAATTCGTGGACAATTGTGAAGAAGACAAACTCATCGTAAGGAAACTGGTTGGCTTCTGCAGAGGTACAGTCATGTAAAATTTGCTCAAATTTCGTAATCTAAAATGAGAATGTAATAAATGTAATAAAAAAAAAAAAAGCGCTTTCTGTCATTTCGCAAAATACACTTTAAATATTAATTTAATGCGTATTGTCCTTTACCGAAAAACTCTTCAGAGGTCTACAATGGGTAAAAAAATTGGTCTTTACGTAAGTGCTTTACCTCGCCGACTACTAGAGTGCTATAGGTTGTCCCAAGTTGTTCCGTGTGGAATTTTAGTATAAGACAAGAAACAAATTGGGCGGTAGTTGGGTACTAATTAGAACACATTCCGAGTTAAATACTTCAAAAGGAGCGACAGAAGAAAATAGTTTTAGGTACTTATACAAAATAAACTATGGATGCAACATTTTGATAAATTCAATAAATATTCAAAAACACAAAAAGTAGTGTAGTAGGTGATGCCGGTACAATTCTTTTGGATGAAATATAGGACGCAGGATGAAATATAGCTTAAAATGTTCTGTATATCCTTCTGGTGATTCCCGGAAAAACCCTAAAAATACGTTAACGAACTTCCCGCCATGTCGCTGTTTATGGACTAATCCAGTATTTAGGAATAGCTGTCGGAAAAAATGTCGGATTGGTTCGGTTAAGGTGTCAAAATCTTTCTTTTCGCCGGGCTTTAAACTAAATTAAAAAATTACAAAATTATTAATAATGGTTTGCAAAATACCTATTAAAGTAAACATCTGAAGGCATGTTATCGCCGGCTGTCTTTAACAGCTCTTTTGGCCACAGACCTTTATACTCAGCTTTTAAGCATGTGTACGTTCCCAATGATGTCGAATTAAACCTTTTTGCGGTGAGGAATCTTCCTTCACTGTCTGTCACTAGGATCTTCGGGACTGTGAAATAATGCAAAATTTGTGTAATTTTGTCCATAAGGTGAAGAGCTGATTTAATCTTTATTTGGAATATTTTTCCGAACTTGGAGAATTTATCGACGTAATATTTCACATGCGCAAGTTGGGATAGGTATAGGCTGGAGCTCAGAGTATCGGGATACCTATCATATTTATTAAGTTTGCAAACCTCACAAGACTCGGTATATTTTTTGACTAAGATATTCATACTCGTACTAGGGAAATAGTATTTTTCGAGCAATTGCTCTTTGTTTTCTTTCGAATTCCTGTGAGCTCTCTTTATTGCTGAAAACATTAATTGGTGCTTCCACATGAGGAATGAGGTCAGAACTGTCTGTTGTGCACTGTGTGTTGTCTTCTTTGAGGAGTGCCGTTCGCTGGCTGTGTCAGTTTATATATTAACTCACAAATGTATTCCTCTATTCGAGTTATCCAATGATTAGGGATTGTGATATATATGCTTAGGCTATTTACACCTGATAAGCCTTGCGATAGGACTGCTCCTATAATCGTGAAAATTTAGGATCTCAAGATTTTGATCAGTCTTGATATTACTATAAAAGTCAGACCTAAACTTCCTTTTGTAATTGTTTGATCCATGAGGATAATTTACATAGTTTTAGGGAGTTTCCCAATCTCTTTAAGCTCTGCCTCAGTCCTAGGATCGTATAATGGCATCGGTTGGTTAGCGACTGGAACTTTGACCTGTCTGCTTTGTTCTAGCGCTTACAGCCGCCCTTGGACTCCCCGAATTGTTAGTTCCATTACCGCTGTTTTAATCTCGCCCATATTTGCTTTTTATATTCTAGTATAAAACCTAATACTCATACTTTCATACCTCGTTTTGTATTGAGAGGGATAGATAGATAGATACTCAAAAAAACATACGCTTTGAATTTTTTCGGTAAGTATCCACATTCAAAACACTTAGTTAGATTTATAGGTACGAGTAATAGGCGAATTCCATTATTTTAATTAATTATTCTGTATTTGCTGAAATAGATATACTTTTAGGTGAACAATGAAAACGAACGAAAAAACGAGGGTATTTGTGTATTCTTCTTTCCAGTTGTTCCTAACTACTGTCAGGTGTTTCTAGCCACTGTCATGAATTCAGAAACTCAACAAAATTGCGAGAAGGATCTTTAGTTATTATTTATTTATTATTCAATTTATGTCCTAAGTGTCTTTAATACATACACGGAACGGATGAAAGTTCTTGAAACACATTAATGTCACATGCGAGAGAATTTCAGTTCGCTCAGCATCATTAGAAGCCAATCGAATAATCTCGGTACGATAAAAATTCAAATTGTAAGTGATGTTGAAGGAATTTTTATTACATAACAATTAGATACCAGTATTGTAATGGTTACAATTTTGCAAGTAGTTTGGAGCTTAGCAAAAATTATATTTTCTCAAATAATACATTAATCAGGATTTATTGACTTGAAGTAGTTTTCTCCAATACAATAAAAGAAATCTATTCGCATTTATCCGAATCTGCTCCGGTCCCATTTACCAAAAGTGGCAGCTGCGCTCTCAAAAACCAATAGCTACAAATCAATCAATCAAAATCTCATTTGAACAAATAATTCTCAACCGATTGCTTCAGCTGAAATGAGATAGAAGTATTGTTGAACAAAGTTATCGAAGATTGGTTGAAACGAAACCGCATTAACAAAAGGCAGAGATTAATTATCATAAACTATAATTTTCTCTTTCTTGCCATTTACATTTAAGATATATGTATATTATGTTCAACATTAAACGAATGTTTATGTTTCTCTTAAGCGCTTTCAGATCGGGTAGCAAAGAAGTCAAAATGACGTAGTTGGTGTATTTTTGTCCTTACACGCACAGTGTTAATTTGGTTCAGGCACAAGTGACGCAAACGCGGAAGAAAATCTTATTTCGAAATTTTTAAGAGGGTGTTCACACAGGACTGACGGACTGGATTTTTTTTGACATTTCATGTTCAGACTGATAGTCATGTCTGAACACTTCCGCGGATTCTTTTTGACATATTAATTCACAGTGTCTGTCAAATTGTTTTGTTTTGTTTTCTTTTTTTTTTGGTTACTTCGCAAATTTGAAGAAATTTAATTAAACAATGAGTGATAGCAGTGATATGGAATTATTTATTTATTTCCACAATTTCTTTTTAAACACTTTTGTCGAGTGACAATCGATTGACATTTTCAGACGTCAGAAAAAATCCAAAAATTTTAAAAAATTTAAAAATCCGGATTGACGTAAAAGGTTACCTCTCGACTTCCCCCTTTACCAGTAAACGTCAAAAAAAAAATCCAGTCAGTCCGTCCTGTGTGATCACCCTCTAATTGGCAAATATATGTTCTGTCATTCGTGCAATTGATTGTATTGGAATGGTATCAACTGAGGTAGTTGGCATGTCATTGATCGATTTGAACGGCTTGAAGAAAAAAATAACTCATAGCTAGCTACAAGTAAAATTGATTTTGTTTGAATATGTCGCCTATTGGACAAATTGATTGAAAATATCCTCTGAGTAGTATTAAAAAGTTTACAATTATTTTTCCAATACTCTATTAAACTTGGATATTATTTTCGAATAATTTGTTTTAAAATGCACAAACAACAGGAACGGCACCACATGTCTTCAATTTCTTTGGTAGTCTTTCTGCTAACGTGACTCATTCATGAACGTGAAAAAGGCATACGTCTTCTTTATAACCTACAAAGTAAGAGCTTTTAAATAGTTTCGCAAGCACTAATCAGTATTCTACCTGTGTAAATGTCTCGAATGATAATGGCACCATTTTTCCAGCATACACGTATCGATCATTCTGTGCCTCACAAATTGTTAAAAGTAACATGGTTTTGAAGTTCTTCGATGCATCATACCATCTGGTGAAATACAAGTCCCTCCGCAAGACTTCTCCCTGAAATTCTAAAAATTCAATTCTTTTTAAATATTTAATGATTCTCAGTTCTAATAAATACCTGATTTACTAAATTTTGTCCAAAGTAACAGCAGATCCAAAGTTGAAACGTTACTAAAACGATCACCATTATCATTGATACCAATTTTAGGTCAAAGGAAAGACTCGTGATCATGAAAAGTCCCAAAGCCATAGTGCTACAATTGTAAATTATATGTGTCATTGTTGTCATGGAGAAGGTGTCCGATGTCCTTGAAGTTAACCTAAAAGGAAGTCATTAAAATGAATTTGCGTATTGGGATTCAACTTGTTCTACTGATGGTGATGGTGTATTTTTTTGCGAAATGTTTCTACGGCAGCCGAATAGAGCAATTCACAGTGAAATTGTGAAAAATGCAAATGAACGCTCATCGCAAGAAACAACTGGATATTCCCTTAATCTTTTGTAGTAAGAATTCTCTTAAGCAAGTGCGCACTATCAGGAATGCATCAATACGTCACAGGAAAAATACTGAATCCTCCCTTAATTTGTAGTATATATTATGTATCCGAACAATATGTCCAAACGGTCCGACAGATAGGCTACACGGAAAACCGGGACATTTTGAGTATGGTACCGTTAGATTCCGACCTAATATTGTTCTAAGCACTAAACTTCGATGTTTTTAACGTGTTATTTCACTTCTTGGAAATTTCATTTAATTTCAGCATGACAGAGTCGTCTGAGGATCTCGTAGGTGTGACGTGAAACCATGAGTGTGAGCTTGAAAAGTATACTAGTTGTTGCATAGTCAATATCTGAAATCTCATATTCATATCAAGCCCCTATCCGAAATGTGGAGAAACCTTTAGGAAGATGGAAAGATATGTATGTACGTTCTGTCGGTCACAAAAACGCTGCGGTTCAATGTCAATTGCGTCCAACGACGTTGCTTGCGTTTGCGTTTATTCTCTACGTAAATAGAATACACAATTCTATTTACTACATAGATGTAAAACTACATGAATCCAGGTTAATCCGGGGTCAGCGGCTGCTAAATTCGTTCTAAAGATCATTTGGCCTTCAAAATGGCTGCAGGAGATGAACGTCAGGCTTTTATTATGGTGCGCGTTCACAAATTAGAGACGTTACCGCATAAGCCATTGATTACACTGTTTTCAATACATTTTTTAGCACCTTCCTTGGACCGATATTATTTTGTAATTTAATATATATACTTATCTACCTACTCTTATCTTAAGAATGGTATTCATTTTTCAATCAAATTAACATTTTGGCCATTGAGGGTGTCGACTGGCTACTCAAAAAATTTGGTTGTACAACCAGGATTAGATATTAGAGCTTCTTATACAATTACCAACGTTTTCTTATCAGATGCTATGTAGAACTTTGTGACGGCTTTAAATTACATCCATGCATTACTTATTTTTCCATTTGTTCAAAAGTTAAATTCTGGAAGATTGTTGTCGAGCTAAACCTGAGAACTGAACGTGTCGTCAGTTAACCGCCTTAACACACGAACTTACTCGCTACCTTTGACACTTGCTCTCCCATTTGCACGTGTGCTTATGTAAGCGCGGTTGCTCGCAGATCTGCATTCAAATGTGCACGCCCCTGAAATTAGTTAAGCTAGTACTTAAGTGCGTGTATGTTTAACGCATTTACTCGTAAAACCTACACATATTTATAACTCCTAGTGAAAACTGAAGTTGATTCTTCAAAATGAACATAATATTTTTATTATCTTACGGTATCGTAGGCAATCATCGTTATCGTCATTGTAACCAATGCGAAAAATTCATAGGTATAGGACAGATGCCAGTTAGGAGTTTTCACAACATTTAGGTATTGCAGATGAGGTGCAAGTGGCATTGGTCTATATTCTTCAGTCATTAATGGCGCTATCATGAAGGTAACGGTGCATGAGCTAATGAAACATATGCCTGCGACGAAAAGTTTGTTATATATTCGCAACCATTGCACGATATCCGATGTATTCTTGAATCTGCTCGATACCATCTCAATTTGTTTAATGCAAGCAAATATGTCATGTCGCTTATTGCCAAAAAGTATAGCGCTTTAGTAAAAGTGATTATAATCTCTCCATGCTTCATATGTTCAATTGCGTCCGATAGCGTCACGATGACCATCGATGCACCCGTGAATGTGAATACCTATTACAACAAAATTATTTAGAGGCTGTAGATATATGGTGTTAGATAATAAGCCTTACCATCCATTCCAGAAACCCGCCCAATAGAGTTTTATTCTCTCTCTCGTGAAAGGACCACATTCGATATAACTCGAATATTTTTTGGGTATTAGCGAAAAAATTATCTTCGACCATTTTGCTAAAGATTAACTCGTGAATTGATTGTTTCGCTGGGCTGTAGCTACTTTGTTGCAAGTACCTGACAGTTGATTTGTACTACTACAAGCTTTAATTGGTTGTTGATAATTATAGTCCTTGTTCGAAGTGTGAAAGGTCTGCGGGATGTTTTTTGTAGATAATTGACCCAAGTGCTAGGGTATGCGATTTGTAAGACAATTGTCATTTTGGTAAGATGGATACACGTGTATATTAAATGCAGTGGTTTCTAACCTTTGCAGAATGGCGGACCATAAATAAATTGTATAATACCTGCATATGAGAATTCCACTAAGATACGCAAAATTAAATGCATTTTCACTCACACATTGACACTCAAATTAATTTTTAGCACTGAATCAAGTAAGCATTCTCCAAAAGAACCATTCAAGTTGGTGTAGTTTTACAGACGTTATAATCTATTTTCAAAATTTTCTATTCAATTAACTCCAAAATTAATACTCGTACACCTCGAGTACAACTACAGTACATTTTCTGCAAAAAATGAACGAATTAAAGAAATGGAGAAATTCAAGAAAATTAACCATAGTTTCAAAAGCAATAGCCTTATTGACAGCGAAAACTATGGGGCTCCAGTCCTCGCTAAGTCAAAGAAGAATCATTGAGATCAGCACACAAATACCGCATAAAATAAAATGTATTTTCAAAATTGCTAGTCCGATTGAAACCAAGATTAACTACTTAAAGTAAACACTCTGCAAACAAAATTGTTTAAATTGGTGCATTTTCGCAAAACTTATCATGAACGAAAGAAGCGAAAAAGAATGCCAAAGACAGACTAAAAGACGTGCGTGTCCGCCATGCGGAAAACCAATTTCTTGGACATTTTGAGTATATGTAGTAGATTATCTCGACACGATTTTTTGATATATGATACATACTTCCATACTTCCATTTCACTAGAACACGGAACAAAAGCTGCATACTCAATCTTATTACAAACATCCATATTACACTAGATATGAATTTTTAAGGAAAACGTTGGAGCCGTTTTTGAAAAAATTAAATTTTGCTATAATGAAAGTTCAAATTTCACCTCTGAGCATTACCACACAATCCGTCCAGTCGTTTAGGCTGCAGTCCGAAGTACAAACAGACAGAATTGCGAGACCCATTTTGAGTTTCTCTATTACGAGTATAGTAATGTCAATATTAATCAAAATCTCAAGATCGACAGTTTTCACGAAAACTATACTTGCTCTATAGGAGGAATTAAAAACACGTTGGCAGTTATCCACGAAAACAAAACATAGTCTACGTTGACATTCTATATAAACGCCATATTGTACCCGGAATGTCGGACTGTTTCTAGCTTCAGATTTTTCCATAATATCCTCAATGTTTGCTCTATTAGAAAATGAAAGTCGCTTGTCTTCACCGCTTCTAGATTATTTCAAACATTTGAATTGGTTAATAAAGGCTAATACAAATAAACTGCTAGTAAAACATCCTATGCAAAGAATATAAACAGAAAAATAGATCATCTGCAAGAAAATCATTTTACAACCAGCAAAATGTATTATTTTTTGACCAGCAGAATGTAATTTTTTGATCTGCATGAGATTAAACAAAGTCAGCCATCTTTAGAAAACCATTAATCCAACTGCCACCAATAACTAAAGGCATCGGAGTGTAAGTAAGTTTTTTGCAACAAGAATCATTCAAATCGGTGCATTTTTATAGAAGTTATGGTGAACGAAAGAAGCGAAAGTCTATGCCACAGACAAACACACGGACAGACAGAGAGGCAGGCTATGCAGCAGGGCGAAACATCGTCATAGTTAGCACTCGGACTTGGAGGTCTCCAGAATAACAAACGGTCAATCAGATTGATAATATTGCAATCGAGGTCACTTGTATACTGGATGTCCGAATTTTGCGAGCAGACAACATTGACTGGGATCATTATTTGGTTGTAGCCAAAAATACGGTTGCGGGTTGCGTCGCAGCATCAAAAAATTACTGCGAGAAGATTACCAACCTTCGCCGATTGAATTTCTCTTTCACTGGATAAATCCTTTGCAGTCAGCATCAAGTACATAAAATTACTGGCAACACTGCCAATAAACCATCAAAGCAAAAGAGAAGGGAGGACTTCTCCAAAAGAAGAAGAAGAGGGAACATGAGTAGTGTGCGGTCGAGCCAAGAGAGAGGTGTTACTGCAGAGGCAATGGCAATGCTCGAAAGTTTTACAAAAGTAGACCAATTCAACTTGAACGATGACAGCCAACACTTCCGTCCACCCGACCAAAATGAGATGAGGATAGCAAACAAGGCTGCTGTGGCTGATGACAAACATGCACCAACTAATTTTTAAAATCTGGTTAAAGCAAAGTATGCCCAATGAATGGCTCAGCATTGTATGTCCGATCAAGAAAATAGTAGATACTCTGAACTGCGAAGAGGTCTCCTAAACTTCGCCTATAAGATCTTGTCTGCTGTGCTATGTAAATGCTTGAAACCTTTCGTCAACAACTTGATTGGTCAGTGCGTGTAATTAACAAAAGGAAAGATTATTGTTCTCATTACCAGCACCTGGGATTAGAAGATTTTCAATCCCCAAATTCCGAGATAGGAAAAATAATCTCATATTGCAATCCCTAATCACACAATACTTGAAGCTGATTCTACATACTATTTCTCTTGCAGACTTGTTGTCTTACCGTATCGTAGACCATCATAGCAATTGTGGTTAAAAATAGTGCTAGAAATTCATAGATGTATATGAGGTGCCAGTTAGGAGTTTTCACAACATTCAGGTCGTTAATGGCGCTATCATGAATGTAAAGGCGCACAAGCTTATGAAACCAATTCCTAAGATGAAAAGTTTGTTAAATAGGCATAAGCATTCCATGATATCCGATGTATTCTTGAATCTGCTTGATAGCCTTTCAATTTGTTTAATGCAAGTAAAGATATCATCTTCCATTTAATCTTCCACCACACACGTCATATGCGTGGTTTAGCTCGTGAATTTGTTCTTTCGCTGGGGTGTTGTAAGTGAAGGAGAATATTGCAGTGACAGGTGATTTGTACTACACGCTATAATTAGTTGCTGATAGTTATAGCCTATGATAGGAGTGTGAATGGTGTACGAGTATATGTTTTCTTAGATAACAGATCTCAGTGCAAAGGTGTGGGATTTGGCAGAAAAGTTCCATTTCGGTACAATTCCCAGGCGTATTTAATGTATTGGAGTACAGTGAAACTTTGAAACTTAACTAACACCTGAGTTTCAAACCAACTACACCAATTTGTCTTTCTCGCTGTCTCTTCCCCTTTCCACAAAAACGCACGTGTTCTAAAAATTAGTATAAGGGTATTCATATCCCCTTTAACACGTGTAAATTATACAAAAAAAAAATAAAAAATTTAAGACAGTAGAGTCTGACATTTTTAGAATAGCGGAATGCAGATTAAGTGTAGATATAATACTCGTATATGAAAGCTAACTATCTTAAAAAAAAAATTAAATCGGCACCTAAACTATGCAATGAAATAAAAATATACGGAAATGCTACACTCCACCTGGAATGAATCGTAGTTTAAGGTTTTCTTACATCGCCTACCTCGTCCCTAATAGCCATCACGAATTTGAGAATGCAAAATATGTTGTTTTTTCTAAGCACCCCAAACAGTAGGGGTGGTATATATTTTGTTAAGGCAATATAGTTTTGTTTGTAGTAAAAATATTTTAAAAACGACAATTTTTGACATTTCAAGAATGTTTACACTTGTACTTGACAAACTGATAGACGTAAAGAGGGACAGACTGACAGACGGACGAAAATGTCTAGATCGACATAACATTCAATATTGATCACAAATATGTACACTTTCGGGGATTTATCGTTATTTATCCTCTATGTTACAAACTGTGTATCAAAATTAATATTCCCTATGGGGTATTGAAAAGCTTATAAATATATGAGATTTGATTTGATTTTGAAATCCGCCCACAAACACACCCATGTTTGTGGGCGGATTTCAAAAATGTTTACACATGTACCACTTCGGCGTCTTAGTAGCCAAGTCGCCAGTGCCAGTTTTGGAAAACGTTTTCTATTGAATTTTTTTTTGGAAAACCACGTTAACGTTTATCAAAATTTCATACGGGAAGCTTAAAGGTACTTTTCTTGAATTTGAGAAAATTCTCGTACTCGCACCCCTCCTTGGTTACGTGCCTGGGGTATGAGATATCGACACCGAAAGGTTCATTGTCTGAAATAGAGTTATAATTTAAGATTAAATTTTTTTTATGAACTGCAAAGCCAATAGGCCTTTTGAAGCTCCAAGGAAGTCGTGAACGTACACACACATAGGGGGAAGCTTATATTTATTACAAGTAATAATGAAGTGCTTAAGACAATTCGGTAATTCTGAATTGGGATTTTTTTTTTGCAAGTGTTCCGTGAATGGTGATTTTATTCTAAGGGGTTCTAGAGCATTATAAAGGTTAAAAATCACTGAACTAGAATTTCTATTCGATTACTAATTTCACGACGTAAGCAAGAATATTGGTGTTGTGGCTTGAAACTCATGTGATATTAAGTTTCAATGAACTCTGAAAGTGGCGCCCAGATAACTGGAGAGCATTTTCTTGTTATTTAATGTTATTTTCATTGCTTTATGATTTACAGTATTTTTTCCGTCCTCCATCCTCTATGACATATGACATTCCCCGCCATATGACGACCCTACATAACACACTTGCATGTCTTCACTTTAGAGTTGAGGATAGATTGTAACGTGCGTGGGTGTAAGTAGTAGTAGGTAGTACGCATAGTAAAATTACTACGTAAGTAGTGAGATGACACATCTGATTTTATTGTGATCCAGAAAATTTCAAACAACAGACAAGTAATAAAACTAACATTTTCTGAAATCATTTATTTAAAAAATGTCTACAATAAGGAACAATTGGTTCAAATTTGTTGGTAGTTGCTTTCTGCTAACGCGACTGATTCATGATCGTGAAAAAGGCATACGCCTTTTTAATGACCTATAAAGTAAGAGCTTTTAAATAGTCTCGCAAGTAATAGTCGGTATTTTACCTGTGTAAATGTCTCCAATGATAATGGCATAATTTTTCCAGCATACACGTACCGATCATTCTGTGCCTCACAAATTGTTAAAAGCAACATGGTTTTGAAATCTGGTGAAATACAAGTCCCTTCGTAAGACTTTTCTCTGGAATTTGTTCTTGTTTTTGTTTTGTTAGCAATAGATCCAAAGCTGAAATGTCACCGAAACGGTAGCCATCATCATGGAGATGCGTGGCATGCCAAATGGGAGAGCCGTGATAATGAAAAGCCCCACGGCCATTTGCCGCAATTGTAAGTTATATGTGTCATTGTTGTCATGGAGAAGGTGTCCGATATTTTAGTAAATAACCTTAAAGGAAGTTATTAACATTAATTTGCGTATTGGAATTCAAATTGTTCTACTAATTAATTTCATTGAGTTTAACTATAGTTTCCATCCTTTTTTTCTCCAAATTATGATAGTCCTCAATGATGTCCTCGACTTCTCTAATTTTACGGCATAGACTACTTAGAATCCCGGAACAAACACACATCATTCCGCAAAACAGCTGTAAAGGGAATGCAAAAATATTAGCGAAAAGGAAACAAAACACAATGTTATAGCAATGAAATACACTACTGGGTCGCACGTACTTGCACATGGGCTGTTCATATGCAAAACCTTTTTATATCTTAAATGTTGCTTAGATGTCAAATTTCAGCTAAATCGTCATTTCCCAGAAATAACAATTTTTTAAAAATTCTATAATAAGTACCGTTATACGACATTTATTGGCAAACATTTGGAGCGTCAGACAGATAGACGGACAAACAGAATTGAGAGACCCACGTTTTTGAGTTTCATATTAAGTTTGATCAAAATCTCGTGATCGAACATTTTCAGGAAACCGATAGGTGCAAGTATAAAGAAAAGTGGTTAGTAGTCTACAACGCTTTCTCACAAATAAACTACCACAACATATATATGTGGCATGTAAGGAAGTGTCTCTATCTGCTATGTCTGAACGAGCTAATAGTTTGACTCAAAAACCAACTTTCATGAAAACTCTTAACTCCCTATTGTATACCGAATGTCTGAGTTTAATTAGTTTCAGATTTTTTTTTTTTTTTTTTACATAATATCCTCGATACTTGTTCTGTAGTTGAGAGTCCATTGTTCCCACGGCTTGTAGTTCTGTAAGTGATCAGCTAAAATATCAAACTAGCATAATATTATAGCAAGGTAAATAACTAACCGGCAGAAAAATAAATCATACTCAAGAAATTCGTTTTTCAATCAGCAAAATGTATTTTTTTTCAATCTGCAGAAAATAAAGAATATAATATCAGCAGACAAATTAAATGATGTAAACAGTGCTTCTTTACTTTATACTTCAGAAAATCAAACTCCGGCAGATCGCCGCATAACTAACAAAAGTACCACCAATTGTATAGTAGGTATTTAGTAAAAAACAGATTTTTTGTCCTTAATTTCAGAATTTCGGGATTAGAAACTTTTCAGTTCCGAAATTACTGTTTTTGTAAAAGCAGTCCGAGATTGCAGTTCCTAATAACATTACACTTGTATGATACTTAATACAAAGTTGGTATGTGCGCGAAAATGCTTTATTTATCCGAAAAATATTAACTTTTAAGTCAGTTTCTGAAAAAATTATATTTTCGTGGAGTTTTGCCGAAAAAAGCAAGACGCACACATGGGAGTTTAACGGATTTTTAGGGCACTTACCAAAGGCCTATTTCGATATTTTCAGGTTTGGCCCAAATTTGGTCTAAAATTATTGGGCTACATACTCGCATGCATAACTCAAAAAAAAAAAAAAAAAATCTAAAGATTCCGCTATTTTTTTGCAGACTTATTGTCTTACCGTATCGTGGGCCATTATAATTGTTGCCATTAAAATTACTGCTATAAGTTCATAGATGTAGAACATGTGCCAGTTGGTAGCTTTCATAACATCAAGGTATGGCAGATAAGGCGTAAATGGCAGTGGTCTATATTCCTTAGTCGTTAATGGTGCTATCATGAATGAAGCTGCGCATGAGGTTACAAACTTACTGCGAAAAGTTTGTTATATAGGCATAAGCATTGCATAATATCCGATGTATTCTTGAATTTGCTCGATACCCTCTCAATTTCATTAATGTAAGCAAGGATCTCGTCTTCGCTGAAAACAGCTGCAAACATTTTATGAGCGCAGACAATCGTTCCCAAGAAGTATAGCGCTTTACTTAAAGTGATTGCACTATCTCCACGTGTTCAATTGCGTCCGATAGCGCTACGATGACCATTAAAACACCCGTAGATATGAATATCTATTTCAACAAAATAAGCTAAAAGCAGCAGATGTACAAATATATATTAAAGCTTACCAACCATTTCAAAAAATAAGCCAACAAAGTTTTATTATTTCCTTCGCGATAGGACCAAATCAAGCGAAACAAATGTCTTCGACCATTTTCTAAAGACCAACTCGTCAATTGGTTCTTCCACTGGGGTGTGGAGCTATTTTATTGCGAGTGCAATAGGAATGACAGGATCACCCTGACAGGTGATTTGTGCTACAAGCTTTAATTGATTGTTGATAATTATAGTCCTTGTTCGAAGTGTGAAAGGTGTGCGGGCAGATGTTTTTGTATATAATTGGCCCAAGTGCTAGGGTATGCGATTTGTCAGTAAATTCGCATTTCGGTAAAATATTCACACGTTCTATTACATACATAAGTACTACATACCTATATTCGAGACAGTGGTTTCTAACCTTATCAGATTGGTGTAGTATAGATAAAGTATATATTATATACAATAAAAGCAAACCGACTGCGAACGAATTGAATCCTAAGGATGACCATTAGATTAAATTTAAAAGGAGAGTGGGCAAATGTCAAGAATGTACGAGTATTTAGTCAAGTCATAAATACTGGTACACGCATTTTTGATGATAAAATAAGAACGAATAAGTTTTTAGATTATTTTTTTTCTGTAAAACTTTAATTGATTACTTATTACTGGAGGTCAATAGAAGTTGATTCTGGGGTTAATTCGATTAGTGGTTTCTGTTGGAATGAACAGATTTGAAAGAACGTTTTTGTAGGTTTTAGAACATAAACATAAAGCGTATCAAATTTCGTGCAATCGGATGAGGGGTTTTGTAACAATTCCTTCAAATTTTGTACGCACAGACATACACATGTATGTATATATTTGTTACCTACATTTAACTATAACAAAGTTAGTTTCATTAAAATTTCGTATATCAAACATGGCTCTGAAAAATAATTTTGTAACATGGAAACCAAGTGTATTATCGCAACAGTGGTATTGCGTATGGAACAGCGAACATATGCAAAGAGCATTAACAGCAATAGCAACTAATCCACCAAAGAGAACAAAGCCGGCCCTACGATTTAGCAGTTTTTTATAAAAAGGTTTACTGGCGGCCTCAATTTCTGCCATTGGTATGATTCTCATTGATCATTGATTTTTCACGCAAGAAGTAATTTTGATAAAAAACGCAGGTTTTTAATTAAAATTGTAAATGTTTTATTGATTCATAAAATATACAGTATACGGTTATGTATTTAATAGCATATTAGGTAAACGGCTTTGCTGGCACATACTCACTCTTTTGTCGAAATTTGCCATAACCGTTTTGCATAAATGTGTCTGAATTTCGTTACTACAGCGCTCAATTTACTCCTTCAAAGCGTGGGTGGTCATGGGCTTGTTGGCATAAACCTTCGACTTCAAAAAACCCCAAAGAAAAAAGTCCAACGGCGTTAAATCGCATGATCTAGGAGGCAAATTCTGATCACCAAAACGGGAAATTACACGAATAATAAATGACTTATGCAGTAATTGAATTGTTTTTCGGGCTGTATGTCATATGGCATCGTCTTGTTGAAACCACATGTCGTCCGCATGCATATCTTGCAAATTAGGCACAAAGAACTTTATTATCATGTCGCGATAGGGAACACCATTAACTGTTATTGTCTGACCAGCAGCATTTTTAAAGAAGAATGGTCCGATGATGCCTCCAGCCCAAAATCCGCACCGAATAGTGAAACGTTGTGGATGCATTTGTTTCTCAACAAACACCCGTCGATTTTCTGAACCACGATTAAGTTAACAAAGCCATCAAGATGAAAATGAGCCATCGCTGAAGATGATCCGATTTGCACTGTAGCTGCCAAAATGTTGCTCATGCAATGAAAACCCGTTGTTCTTGCGTGTAGCACTCCATTTTTAATAACTCTGAACTGTCAGCTGTCACCCTTTTTTTTTGTTTTCGTTGGCAACACTTTACCGCACAGATGGCACAAAATTAAAATCTTGTATTAATTTTGGGACACCCTTTACATACATTTCAGTATGTATATATGTATGTACCAGATGATTTTTTTCTCTCTTAATTCCCCACTTAATGTTCAGTTTCTAATCTAACTTTTTGTCAAGTACAGGTCTCAGATATTTAGGCCAATTTGTATTTTCTACTCCAGGTGTCTTACATACATATATGTTATATGTATATTTATCCTTTTGGAGATCTTTGTTCAGACCCAGCACCTATAGCAGGGAAAATAACTCCACTCCGCGGTGTTCCTCTGCTAAAGGGAGTAAGCCTTTAATTGAGTTCTCCTTGTTCCTGTGTTAGTACTCGTATGTCTTTTGTTGGCATGCTAATAATTCAGTTGTTGAGGGCGTGATCAACGTTGCGATTTACCAAAATCCTGCTTACGGCGTCCCTTTTCATATTGTTAAACTCTCCTTCAATGTCTAAAAGTAACCACGCACTCGGACTTGTACATATGTGAGGGGAACTATCGTCGAGCATGGCCGTGTCTCTCCGGACTCAATTCAAGAACGATTTGTGTAGTAGATAATAAATAAAATCTACGACTGGGTGGCGCAGACTTGCAATTTTTTGCAATAGGGAGCAAAATGTTGTTCAAATAGTGCATAAAAGTCGATGTTATTATGAATAAGAGGTGCATTTAGCTCGTGATAGCAGTTCGAAACGAACCGAAGTAATTTAGTGAAAATCAGTTCGGAGTGCAAAGCTAATATTTTGTGTCTGTCACGTCGCATTTTGACAACACGTGAAATTTCTAGAAGATTAAATGTTGCTCAACAAACTGTGGCATGGAATTTAAAAAAAATATCGTGAGACCGGGACTACCAGCAGAAAGAAAGGCTCAGGGAGGCCAAAAAAGACGACCATAGTGGAAGATCGTTTTTTGGTGCTGTACATCCGTCGGCATCGGTTCAAGACTTCGGTGGATCTTAAAAACGATCTGTGCCGAGCTACAATAATTAAAAATGAAAAATAATTTCGTCAAGCTCAGTGAGGAAAAGGACCGTGAAAGCTGGACTTAGAGCACTCAAGCCAGTGCTGAAACCTGATTTTCCAAAAAGAGTCAGAGAAAAACTATTGCTCTGGGCTCAAGAGCATCTTAACTGGATGTGGAACAATGTTATCTTTTCCGACGAATCAAAGTTTAAGCTGTATGTTGGAGATGGGAGGATTCTTGAGCGAAGAGAACCAAAGGAAAGACTGAGCTCTGAATACATCTTACGGATGCCCCCCAAAACTGAAGGTGTGATGAACTGGGGAGGCTTCTCTGGAGATGAAAAAGGTAGAATGGTCTTCCTAGAATCGAAAGTCACTGCAGAAGTACCTATGGGTTCTGGAAAATGTATTAGAGCCCTCTTCGCTGGAGCTTTTTGGTGACACTTGCAGATTCATTTTTTAACAGAACAATGCTCCTTGCTATACAGCCAAAATTGTAAGTATGAACTTGTTTTTTTTTTTTTTAATATGAAAGACTAATATCAAGCTTTTAAATAAGCTAGAACATTTATGACTAAAAACAATATTTGCATTTTTTTTTATTTCTTAGGTTAAAAAGTACTTCGAAGAAAATAATGTCGATGTATTAAGTTGGCCTCCCTACAGTCCAGATCTCAATCCAATTGAGAATATCTGATCAATAATGAAACTTAAGGTTGCGAAAAAGCGTCCAGAGTCAATTGAAACCCTAAAAAATTTACTTATCCGGACTCCGCGTTCACATCGTGTTCTGTTACAATGCGTTCACAATTAATTTAGACATTACAATTCCTAAAAATGAGGCAGGTACCTAAAAAAACGATCTAACAACTTTTTGCTCCCGTGACTGCGTGTGAAAAATTTTAACACTCTAAATGTGTCATGAAACGATTGATACCGCATAAAGAAACAAATCATCATTAAAAAATATATAGTTATTGCAACAAATTTGAGAAAATTCGAAAAAAAAAGTTTGACCAACATTTTTTGAACGGCACTGTATATCAAATAATGCAGCCATGCCTTATTTCTTCTAAAAAAAGTTGGAACAATAGTTTTTCTGACAAAATTTCTAAAAATCGTGGAAATATCCTCTGAGTAGTATCAAAAAGTTTACAATGGCATAAAAAGGTGAGGAATAGGGTATCATACAATTTGTTCCAGACGAACCTGTATGATTTTCTTCTTTCTAAGCATAAGTACGTGAGTGTTAGTTAATAGTGAGTGATGAGATGGAGTTCATATTGGTAGTTGTAATAAGTGTGGCAACATTGATATTATTGTCAACATCATGGAGTGAATGACCAAGCGATAAAGTCCGGCTAAGTGCAATAAGGCACTGTCCAATGAGAAAGTGCTCCTTCGCACGGTCTAGAAAACTTCTAAAAATTGACAAACAAGTTCCAGTACTGTGACAGCATTTTGAAAGCGTGTTGGATTTTTCTAATGCTCTAATTAAACTTGAATTTTATTTTTGAATAATATATTTTAAAATGCACAAAGAACCAGAACGACACTAAGTGTCTTCAATTTCTTTGGTAGATTTTCTGCTAACGTGAATCATTCATGAATGTGAAAAAGGCATACGCCTTCTTAGTTACCTACAAAGTAAGAGATTTTAAATAGTTTCGCAAGCACTAATCAGTATTTTACCTGTGTAAATGTCTCGAATGATAATGGCACAATTTTTCCAGCATACACGTATCGATCATTCTGTGCCTCACGAATTGTTAAAAGTAACATGGTTTTGAAGTTCTTCGATGCATCATACCATCTGGTGAAATACAAGTCCCTTCGTAAGACTTCTCGCTGAAAGTTTTTTTCTTTTTAAATATTTAATGATTTTCAGTTTTAATAAATACTTGATTTACTAAATTTTGTCCAAAATAACAATAGATCCAAAGCTGAAACGTTATCAAAACGATCACCATTATCATTGAGACGAATTGTAGGTCAAAGGAAAGACTCGTGATCATGAAAAGTCCCAAAGCCATAGTGCTACAATTGTAAATTATATGTGTCATTGTTGTCATGGAGAAGGTGTCCGATATGCTTGAAGTTAACCTAAATGGAAATCATTAACAAAAGTTTGCTTATTGGGATCCAACTTGTTCTACTGATTTATTTCATTGAGTTTGACTATAGTGTCTATCATTTTTTTCTCCAAAGTTTGATGGTCCTCAATGATGTCTTCGAATTCTCTAATTTCTCTGCATACACTACTTAGAATCCCGGCACAAACAGACATTATTCCACAAAAGAGCTGTAAAGGGAGCACAGAGAAAAAAAAAGTACAATGCTGTAGAAAATAAAATCGTGATTAGTCACAAAAAAACCAGCAAAATATAGTAAAGAATCTACCACTACATAGCATGGAGGGAAGGGTCGGTATGTCTGCCTGCTTGTCACTCTGTCTACATGAACGCACTAACAGTTTGACTTAAACTTTTGAATGTTGCCATGTTGGGCAAAATATCAATTTGGAGTGAAACCGTCAAAAATAGAAATGAACACCATAACAAAAGCACACACCAGAACAAAAAACTGTATATTCCCTTAATCTACTATAGTAAAACGTCTCTTAAGTAAGTGCGCGCCATCAAAAGTGCAACAACAAAACCAGACGCCACAAGAAAAAATTGAATAGAATGCCATTCCTGCGGATATTATCGGCAGTGATTGCCTTTCCAGCAGGATTTGTTTTTTTTCCTTTAGTTTAAATTCGAGAAATTTAATCTTTTTTGACCAGCAAAAAGTATTTTTTTCATCTGCATTGGTTTAGCTGTATTTCATTAACTGTATTTCAAAAACTTCGGTGCATTTTTGTAGAGTTCAAGGTAAGTGAAAGAAGCGAAAGACCATACTGCAGACACACGGACTGACAGACAGGCTGAGCCTGGTTATTTTGATAAGATTCCGACCTCATTTTGGAATATGGCTGCTTAAGCACAAGTTTCTTTCTTTTGTGCGAAAATATCAAATTTTAGTAAGAAGGCTAGGGATAATACTCGTATGTGTCCAATTTCCATTACTTGCATGATTTTTTTGTAAAATGTGACCAGATAGCAATGATAGTTCTTCCAATTATTATGTTTCAGCAGCTGTCAAAGTTACCAATGACACCTGGCTGTCAAAATATTCAGTAAGGTTTGCCATTTCATCGTGTATTGATAGACACTTCCCGAATGTGTGGAAATTATTAAAAAAATATTATCGAAATTCCGGCTCAGTTGTAAATACACAACGTGAATTTCGTCGTGAGGTCGGTCGTCATCATGGCTTCAGTGCGCAGGCAATTCGTCGCACTGTGTAAAAGTTTGAGCGTGAGTACACTCTTTTGGATCTTTAAGGCGGAACTATAATAGTCGGAAGCAATCGGAAGCTAATGTCATAATTCTACGTTAAGTTTCCTTCAGTACTGCCAGTTGCTCAAGTAGATCGTAATAGGCGTATGTGTTCGGAAGCAAAGCTTCTCGTCCGATCACCGAAATCAAGCACCATCGGGCGCTGTTAGTACTTAGATGGGGGACCGCTTGTCAAGTTTTCATACGTACACTTACGAAAGAGCGAATCCATTCACTCTTTCGTAAGTGAGCAAAAGTGAACGAAACTTAACGAATCGAAGCAAAAAGCTATTATGGTGACACAATACAAATCCTGTGTATTCGTTCTGTTTCGGAAGTGGTCGTACGAAAGCATTCTACTATTATAGTTCAGCCTTAAGTCACAAACCAGACAGAGATCGGTGCGAAGTGAAGAAAACATAGCCGCCGTAGCGGCTAGTATCGAAGAAGACCCAGAAGTGTCCATTCGGCGCCGATCAGCTGAATTGGGCATCGCCAGAGAGTCAACCAGGCTTATTTTGCGGTTGAATTTGGGCCTACATCCGTATAACATTGTGCTGTCGCTAGAATTGAAGCCGGACGACCATATACAACACCGTGAGTTCGCTAATTGGGCTCTGGAAATGTTGGCCGGATATCCGGATTTTGGGCCAAAAAATCATCTTCTCGGACGAGGCCCATTTTTGGTTCTGCGGCTATGTTAACAAGCAAAATTGCCATTATTGGAGCAACCACAATCCACAAGTGTTGGACCAAACATCAATGCATCCACAAAGATTGACTGTTTGGTGCGGTTTATGACACGGCGGTATCATCGGACCTTATTTCTTTCGAAATGAGGAAGGAGACACCGTTACCGTCAATGGTCCTCGGTATAGAGCGATGTTAACCGACAATATCGATATATCCGAGCTGTGGGTCTAACAAAACGGCGCTACATGCCATACAAGCGACACAACGCTCGAAGTGGTGAAGGAGAAATTTGACGACTGGGTCATCTCACGACGAGCGTTCATCAATTGGCCGCCGCGATCATGCGACTTGACACTCCTCGATTATTTTCTCCGGGGCTACGCCAAGTTATTAGTCTACGCTAACAAGCCAACCGCATAAGACATCGATTACATTGCTTTCAATACATTTTTTAACACCTTCCTTGAACGTGATCATTACCAAGTTATTTACGATGTGTAGCCCCACTAATAACAAAAAGGTGTGTATTTTGATCTAATTTCAAGCTAATGTGGTATTATCTGTTATTATGTTGTTACTAAAGTAATTCATTTGTTTGAGTTGGTGTGCTGAATCAAGTCTTTCTTGTTATCAGATGATTTCTAGTAGTAATAAAATCAACCGATATTATTATATTTTGTAATTAAATACAGATCTACCTACTCGTGTCTTAAGAATGGTCTTAATTTTTCAATCAAATCAACATTTTGGCCATTAATGTGTTCAACTAGCCAGTCAAAAAATTTGACATTGAAGAGAAAAAGCAAATACATGCTTTTTATAAAATTAAGCACGTTTTCTAATCACATGCTATGTATGATAGAACTGTGGCACGGCTTAAAATTACATCCGTGCATCTTCCCAGTTGCACAAAACATTAAATTCCGGAAGATCGCTGTCGAGCCAAACCTGAGAACTGAACGTGTCATCAGTTTACCATCTTAACACACGAACTTATTCGATACCCTACCTAGACTGTGTAGGTCAAGTGAGTGAGTGATTAAGAAAAGTTCCAGTTGAAGTTAATTCAAATGTTGCGAAAGAAAGATTTTCGAAGTAGTCCGACATTGCAATCCCTAATAGTACTTGGTGGGTAGGTACGATTAACGCATTTACTCCTAAAATCGATACATATGTACTTATATATAACTCCTAGCGAAAACTAAAGTTCATTTATCAAAATTATCATTTTTATTGCAGACTTATTGTCTTACCGTATCGTAGGCCATCATTGTAGTTGTCACTAAAATTGCTGCGAGAAATTCATAGATATAGAGCAGGTGCCAGTTAGGAGTTTTAACAACATTCAGGTATGGCAGATAAGGCGTAAATGGTAGTTGTCTATATTCCCCAGTCGTTAGTGGTGCTATCATGAATAAAGCCGTGCTTGGCGTTACGATACAGATGCTAAATGAGAAAAGTTTGTGATACAGGCGCAAGCATTGTATAATATCCGATGTGTTCTTGAATTTGCTCGATATCCTCTTAATTTCATTAATATAAGTAAAGATATCATCTTTGTTGAAAATAACGGCGAACATTTTATGAGGGGCAGTGCTTACTCCCAAAAAGTATAGCCCTTTGGTAAAAATGATTGTTATCTCTCCATGCTTCATATGTTCAATTGCGTCCGATAGCGTCACGATGACCAGCGAAGCACCCGTAGATATGAATATCTATTACAACAAAATAAGTTAGTGGTTATAATGTATATATTAAGCCTTACCATCCATTTCAGAAAGCGGCCCAACCGAGTTTTATTCTCTCTCTCGTGAAAGGACCACATTCGATATAACTTGAATAGTTTTTGGGCATTAGCGAAAAAATTATCTTCGTCCATTTTGTTAAAGATATACTGGTGAACTGATTGCTCCGCTTGGCTGTAGCTACTTTGTTGAAAGTGCAATAGGAAGGACAAGATTGCCCTGACAGGTGATTTACACTACAAGCTTTAATTGGTTGCTGATAATTATAGTCCTTGTACGAAGTGTGAAAGGTGTACAGGTATATGTTTTAATATATAATTGACCAAGTGCTAGGGTATGCGATTTGTCAGAAAACTGTCATTTTGGTAAAATGCAAAAAGTAACTACGAGTACCTGCTTTATTTATATGTATGTATGTTCTCATTAAAAACAGTTGTTTTGTAACATTTTCAGAGTGGCGGAACGCACATAAAGTGAATAATACATATACAGGGTCTTCCAATGGGGACTTCCGAACTTTGACAGTTGATAGCGGCCATATTGTTGAAGCTACATCTGTCAAATTGGCTGTCAATTATTCAATCTTTTTTGCTAAATCACCATGGACAGATATAGCGTTCAACAACACGTGCAAATAATAAAATTGTTTTATCAACATGGGTGTTCTGTTCGGGCATCGTTCCGTGCGCTTCGCCCATTTTACGGTCGCCATAATCGTCCTTCCGAGAAGACTATTCGCAGTGTGGTGGATAAATTTGAGTCCACTGGTTCAGTAAACGATCAACCAACACCCGTACGTCGACGAAACGCAAGATCTGCCGAAAACATAGCCGCTGTCCGTGAGAGTGTGCAGGAGAATCCGAGGCAGTCGGATGACTCATAAGTTGAAGGTAAACGACAATAGACAACGACGTGTGTTCGCTAATTGGGCTCTGGAGCAGTTGGAAACTGACCCTAATTTTCATCGAAAAATCATCCTCAGCGATGAGGCCCATTTCTGGATGAATGGGTACATCAACAAATAAAATTGTCGAATTTGGGACGATACCAATCCACATGTGAGATACAAGAGCGTCCAATGCATCCCAAAAAAGTCACTGTTTGGTGTGGATTTTGGGCTGACGGCGTCATTGGTCCATATGGTGAACGATGTTATATTCCGTACATAATGGCATCAATATGCCTTTCAAACGAATAAAAAAAATCGATGATATGTCACACACAGTTTGTTTTATTTAAATTTGAAGATAGAAAGCGCTTAATGACCCTTTATAAACACCGCCAGCTAACGGCACTCCTCAACGAAGACAATACACAATGCACAACAGACAGTTCTGACCTCAGCAATAAGATTCGATTGAAGTTAGGTAAAAGCCTAGAAATCGTAGAAGAACTTCACCCTGAATAGTTTCCTGGATGAAAGTAGGAAAGCTCACAGGAATTCGAGAGAAAACAAAGAGCAACTGCTCGAAAAATAGTATTTCCCTAGTATGAATATCTTAGTCAAAAAATATACCGAGTCTTGTGAGGTTTGCAAACTTAATAAATATGATAGGTATCCCGATACTCTGAGCTCCAGCCTATACCTATCCCAACTTGCGCATGTGAAATATTACGTCGATAAATTCTAAAAGTTCGGAAAAATATTCTAAATAAAGAATAAATCAGCTCTTCACCTAAGGGACAAGATTACACAAATTTTGCATTATTTCACAGTCCCGAAGATCCTAGTGACAGACAGTGAAGGAAGATTCCTCACCGCAAAAAGGTTTAATTCGACATCATTGGGAACGTACAGATGCTTAAAAGCTGAGTATAAAGGTCTGTGGCCAAAATAGCTGTTAAAGACAGCCGTGAATAACATGGTACATTCGGTTACTAAGAACAAACCTTCAGATGTTTACTTTAATAGGTATTTTGCAAACCATTATTAATAAT
Organism: Pocota personata; assembly: GCA_963082735.1. NCBI lineage: Eukaryota > Metazoa > Arthropoda > Insecta > Diptera > Syrphidae > Pocota > Pocota personata. The sequence goes on from OY720430.1 coordinate 191,586,510, forward strand.
TTTGTAATTTTTTAATTTAGTTTAAAGCCCGGCGAAAAGAAAGATTTTGACACCTTAACCGAACCAATCCGACATTTTTTCCGACAGCTATTCCTAAATACTGGATTAGTCCATAAACAGCGACATGGCGGGAAGTTCGTTAACGTATTTTTAGGGTTTTTCCGGGAATCACCAGAAGGATATACAGAACATTTTAAGCTATATTTCATCCTGCGTCCTATATTTCATCCAAAAGTATTGTACCGGCATCACCTACTACACTACTTTTTGTGTTTTTGAATATTTATTGAATTTATCAAAATGTTGCATCCATAGTTTATTTTGTATAAGTACCTAAAACTATTTTCTTCTGTCGCTCCTTTTGAAGTACTTAACGTGGGACAACCTGTAGCACTCTAGTAGTCGGCGAGGTAAAGCACTTACGTAAAGACCAATTTTTTTTACCCATTGTAGACCTCTGAAGAGTTTTTCGGTAAAGGACAATAAGCATTAAATTAATATTTAAAGTGTATTTTGCAAAATGACAGAAAGCGCTTTTTTTTTTGATTACATTTAACATTCTCATTTTAGATTACGAAATTTGAGCAAATTTTACATGACTGTACCTCTGCAGAAGCCAACCAGTTTCCTTACGATAAGTTTCCCTTCTCCACAATTGTCCACGAATTTTCCTTCCTTACAGTTGTTGACGAGTTTCTTAGTCCTATGATTCGAGAACTTTCGTTCGCTGCAGACTAGTAACCTGAAGCTCGGAAGTTGAAGTTAACCCAATGATGAATCTTATATGTCAGGTCGCTTTAAGATAGTTTGATTTCATACATTCTATTCTTCATTCTACATGACGCCACTCTGAAAAGGTTAGAAACCACTGTTTTCAATGTACGTGCTCATACATACATATTACGATTGTCTGACAAATCACAAACACCTACCCTTATCTACAAAAACATTTATTCGTACACCTTTCACACTTCGCACAAGGACTATAATTATAATCAGCAAATAATTAAAGCTTGTAGTACAAATCACCTGTCAGGACGATCCTGTGCTTTCTATTGTACTTTCTATTGTACTTTGAAGCTACAGTCCACCGAAGGAAGCAATTCAGCAGTTATTCTTTGAAAAAATGGTCGAATATAGTTTCTTCAGTAAGTCCCAAAAGATATTCAAGTTATTTCGGATTTGGTCACATCAGGAAGGAGATAATAAGACTCTGCTGGACAGCTTTCTTAAACGGATAGTAAGGCTCAATGTCTGTCTGCATATCTACTGCGCCTAACTTATTTTGTTGTAATAGGTGCTCATATCTACGGGTTTTTCAAAGGCTTTCATAATCCTATCGGGCTCAATTGAACAGATGGGACATGGAGAGATTGCGATCGCTTTATGTAAAGCTCTATTCGTCTTGGCTATGAGCGTCTGCGCTCATAAAATGTTTGCAGCTATTTTCAACGAAAGCGATATCTTAGCTTGCCTTAAAGAAATTGAAAGGATGGCGAACAGATTCAAGGATATATCGGATATTTCGCCATGCTTACACCTATATAACAAACTTTTCACCGCAGGACTCTGTTTTGTTACCTCATGCTCCGCTTCATTCATGTTATCGCCATTAACGACTGGAGAATATAGACCAATGCCACTTGCACTTCATCTGTCACACGTGAATTTTGTGAAAACTCCTAACTGGCACCTGTTCTACATCTATGAATTTCTGACAATACTATTAATGGGAACTGTGATGGTAGCCTACGATACGGTAAGATAAGATTGCATGAAATCTAGGATAACGTCATTCAAGCCATTGCCGAGTCATTCAAAATTTGGTCGATTTTGTCAAAAATTTGAATGGCGCAAAAACATTCAAACTTGTCAGAAGAACTAACTCAACCATATCTTCATGTACTTCTCCTGTCTGTTACCATCATAATTATCGTCGAATAAGTTATTGAAAGCAGCCTTCTCTTGTAATCAGCGTCGATATGTTGTACGATTTTCTATATTGTATCGTATTCGCACAATATTTTGGCCTCAAAAACGCTATACGATAGTTCACCAAAAATTCGTCAGTTTTTAAGATTTTCTAAATGACTTATTTAGTTTTTCTTAAGTGTTCTTACGTAATACTCCGTACAGACTCACTGTACCAAACACGGAGAGTATTTGCTAAGATCAACAAAAAGCCCTTTTCACCGAAGATGATCCCCACACCATGATCAGGAATGTGGAGCAAACATCCAGGATATGCATTGAAATTAAATACTTAGCACATTCCATCACGTACCTCCCTAGATGTCCAGAAGTACGCGACAACATCAACAAAAGCATCGAAATCACTTCTTCGGTACACTTCTTTCGGTACACTTCACCGGTACACCGCATGCAACGCAGTTAGATTGAGTTGAACATAAGATAAATAAATAAAATAAATTAAATCCGGTGGTTTTTTCATTATTTGACTATACACGTATATAAGTATATTCGAGGGGCGGCTCATAAGAGAGAGCTGAAAGAAGAGATCCGGCATAGAGAGATTGCGATCGAAAATCGAAATGCATTTCTCACATTGGGTATACAGTGCTTTAATACCACCGAAAAAATATTCTTTTTCTTTGCCTTCAAAATGATTTCCTGCGGCCGCCTTGATCACGTTCTCGTCTGCAAATCTCCGGCCTCGTAACTCCTTTCTCAAATTGGAAAAAAGGAAAAAGTCGCTCGGGGCCAAGTACCACCGCTACAGGGTGGGTGGTCTATCGTTGAAAATCCTGTGTCTTTTAAGGCCTGTCTGGAAACCCTCGCATGTGAACAGGCGCTTTATCCTGTAAAAACAACTATCCGTGCCTGAGTTTCCCGCGTCGCTTCCGTACGACCTCTTCACGTGCCTGAGTCAATAAATTTGCGTAATATCGTAGCCCCCTTTGGTAGGTAATCAATCAGCAAAACACTTTCGCTATCCCAAAAAACAGTGGCCATAAGCTTAGAAGCCTACTTTTCTTCGGCGACCTCTTCCCTTTTCCAAGTCACTGCATAGACTCTTGTTTGGACTCCGGATCGTATTTGCTAACCCAAGTCTTATCTACAGGTACGATTCGATTGCAAATTTTGTCGAGATTGTCACCGGCTAACTCCAAAAAATCTTTGCAGTACTCGAGTCGGTTCCTTGTCGAACGGCGTGAGCATTTTCGGTAGCCAGTGCACACAAATTTGTTTCATGTTTAAATGCTTGTGCAAAATTTCTCCGATCCGTTCTTTGCTGATGTGAAACCTGTCCGCTTTTTGCCACATTTTAATTCTTCGGTTGGCCAGAACAAATTTTTCAACTTTTCTGATGTTTTCTTCAGTGACCACTGACACAGGACGCCTTGGGCGGGGGTCGTCTTCACAGATCTCTCGCCCTTGTTGAAATAAGCGAGCCCATTTTTTAATCATGGTATACGAAGGTCCAGAATCCAAAATGGTCGATGATATGTCTTCGATAATTTCTTTAGGCGATTTTCCTTTTTTCACGAGGTACGTTATCATGGCGCGGTTCTCAAAATTACGAGAATATCTGATTTCGGCTGACCACAGATAATAACAAAATGAGATTATTATTTATATTACTAAAGATTGCCGCAGGTAGTGCTATCACTAACGAGAAGATGACTCGTTGTTGACTATTTCAGGCCGCGAAGTTATCAGCCGCCGCTCGTATTATTGTGAAATTCCGCCGATTTACGACCAGCAAAATGAATGCTTATACTGATATACTGTGGTTCAAGTGGTTCAGTTAGTACATAACCCAATGGTTATTCTTAGGTGCAAATTCTTTTCAAGACAGTTTGCTCTCATATAAAGGATCTTTCATATGGGGACCGTAAAATGGGCGAAACGCACGGAACGATGCCCGAACAGAACACCCATGTTGATAAAACAATTTTATTATTTGCACGTGTTGTTGAACGCTATATCTGTCCATGGTGATTTGGCAAAAAAGATTGAATAATTGACAGCCAATCTGACAGATGTAGCTTCATCAATATGGCCGCTATCAACTGTCAAAGTTCGGAAGTCCCCATTGGAAGACCCTCTATATTAGCTCACAAACGTATTCCTCGATTTGAGTTATCCAATGCTTTAACATCGTGTAATTTCTGTCACTCAGTGTGAAGGTCAGAGGTTGGTGATCTGTAAAGATCTGGCCAGTTTTGTTTAGGGATTGTGATATATATGCTTAGGGTATATATACCTGATTAGACTTGCGATAGGACTACTCCTATAATCGTGAAAATTTAGGATTTCAAGATTTTGATCAGTCTTGATATTACTATAAAAGTCAGACCTAAACTTCCTTTTGTAATTGTTCGATCCATGAGGGCAGTTTACATAGTTTTAGAGAGTTTCCCAAACTTTTTAAGCTCTGCCTCATTCCTAGGACTGTATAATGGCATCGGTTGGTTAGCGACTGGAACTTTGACCAGTCTGCTTTGTTCCAGCGCTTACAGCCGCCCTTGGACTCCCCGAGTTGTCAGTTCCGTTACCGCTGTTTTAATCTCGTCTGTATTTGCTTTTTATATTCTAGTATAAAAGCTAATACTCATACTTTCATACTTTATTTTTTATACAGAGAGCGTATAACCTCTTGTTAAATAACTCGCAGACAATATATTTGCTTAAATTTTCGGAATAGAGTTGTTATGTGAGAATGGCTACTGTGTTTTCACGGTTATAGCAGCATTTACTCAGTAGAGCGTATTAATTTCCTGTCCTGTCTTTAAAGGACAACAACAAATCACACGAGGAAAAAGTTATGATTATCAGCCTGGACCCCAGTTAAAGTAACCAAAGTTACTTATGTAAAAAAACACGAACAACCAGCCAATCGCCAAAGAACCAAAAAAAAAAGACGTCGACTTAGATTGGTATGAATTTATTCCATTCTATTGCTGCAATGTAAAAATTAAGGCTAACTTAAACTCTAAAGTATTTCCTTATGCCCGTGACTGATTCCACTTAACTTTAATCCCGATCAGCAATTTACTCTGATACTCCAGAACAAGATGAGCCTGAAATGCTACCACTGTGACTGCGATAGGAGTAGATTCACTCACAAAAACATACGTTCCGAATTTCATCGGTAAATATCCACATTCATCGCACCTATTGAAATGTAAAAGGGGAGTTCCATTATTTTAATTAATTATTCTGTATTTGCTGAAATAGATACTCGTATAATTTTAGGTGAATAATGAAAACGAACGAAAAGAATGAGGGTTTTGTGTCATTCTTTCCAGTTGTTCCTAGCCACTGTCATGAATTCAGAAACTCAACAAAATTGCGAGAAGGAGGCAAACTGCAATCAACTTCTCAATGCGTTAATAAATTGCAATAAAATGTATGAATAAAAAAAAGATGTTGGTGTCCTGATTTTCTTTAAGAACTTTGTCATGTCTTAAATAAATGGGACGGATGCAACTTCTAGAAACACAGTAATGTCACATGCGAGAGAATTTCAGTTCGCTCAGCATCATTAGAAGCCAAACGAATAATCTCGGTACGATAAAAATTGAAGGGATGTTGAAGGAATTTTTAATACATAAAAATGTAGCTACCAGTATTGTAATGGTTATAATTTTGCAAGTAGTTTGGAGCTTAGTAAAAATTATATTTTCTCAAATAATGCATTAATCAGGATTTATTGACTTATACAATAAAATAAAATAAAAGAAATCTATTTGCATTTATCCGAATCTGCTCCGGTCCCATTTCCCAAAAGTGGCAGCTCCGCTCTCAAAAACCGTAGCTAGAAATCAATCAATCAAGATCTCATTTGAACGAATAATTCTCAACCGATTGCTTCAGCTGAAATAAGATAGAAGTATTGTTGAACAAAGTTATCGAAGATTGGTTAAAACGAAACCGCATTAACAATAGGCAGAGATTAATTATCGTAAAATATAATTTTCTCTTGCCATTTACATTTAAGATATATGTATATTATGTTCAACATTGAACGAATGTTTATGTTTCTCTTAAGCGCTTTCAAATCGGGTACCAAAGAAGTCAAAATGACGTAGTTGGTGTATTTTTGTCCTTACACGCACAGTGTTAATTTGGTTCAGGCACAAGTGACGCAAACGCGGAAGAAAATCTTATTTCGAAATTTTTAAGAGGGTGTTCACACAGGACTGACGGACTGGATTTTTTTTGACATTTCATGTTCAGACTGATAGTCATGTCTGAACACTTCCGCGGATTCTTTTTGACATATTAATTGACAGTGTCTGTCAAATTGTTTTGTTTTGTTTTCTTTTTATTTGGTTACTTCGCAAATTTGAAGAAATTTAATTAAACGATGAGTGATAGCAGTGATATGGAATTATTTATTTATTTTGTCAATTTCTTTTTAAACACTTTTGTCGAGTGACAATTGATTGACATTTTCAAACGTCAGAAAAAATCCAAAAATTTTAAAAAATTTAAAAATCCGGATTGTCGTAAAAGGTCACCTCTCCACTTCCCCCTTTGCCAGTAAACGTCAAAAAAAAATCCAGTTTGTGAGTCCTGTGTGAACACCCTCTAAGGCGCAAATATGTGATCTGTCATTCGTGCAATTGAACGATTGAATGAAATGATTGAAGACTGGCTTATATTGGAATGGTATCAACTGAGGTAATTGGCATGTCATTGATCGATTTGAACGGCTTGAAGAAAAAAATAACTCATAGCTAGCTACAAGTAAAATTGATTTTGTTTGAATATGTAGCCTATTGGACAAATTGATTGGCATATGTACATACACTCTTAAAAATCGTGAAAATATCCTCTGAGTAGTATTAAAAAGTTTATAATTATTTTTCCAATACTCTAATTAAACTTGGATTTTATTTTTGAATAATTTGTTTTAAAATTCACAAACAACAGAAACAACACCACGTGTCTTCAATTTCTTTGGTAGTCTTTCTGCTAACGCGACTCATTCATGAACGTGAAAAAGGCATACGCCTTCTTTATAACCTACAAAGTAAAAGCTTTTAAATAGTTTCGCAAGTACTAATCAGTATTCTACCTGTGTAAATGTCTCGAATGATAATGGCAAAATTTTTCCAGCATACACGTATCGATCATTCTGTGCCTCAACAATTGTTAAAAGCAACATGGTTTTGAAGTTCTTCGATGCATCATACCATCTGGTGAAATACAAGTCCCTTCGTAAGACTTCTCGCTAAAAGTTTTTTTCTTTTTAAATATTTAATTATCCTCAGTTCTAATAAATACCTGATTTACTAAGTTTTGTCCAAAATAGCAATAGATCCAAAGCTGAAACGTTATCGAAATGATGATCATTGCCATTGAGACAAATTGTAGGTCAAATGAAAGACTCTTGATCATGAAAAGTCCCAAAGCCATAATATTGCAGTTGTAAATTATATGTGTCATTGTTGTCATAGAGAAGGTGTCCGATATCCTTGAAGTTAACCTAAAAGGGACCATTAACATGAATTTGCATACTGAGATCCGACATTTTCTACTGATTAATTTCATTGAGTTTAACTATAGTTTCTATCATATTTTTCTCCAAAGTTTGATGGTCCTCAATGATGTCTTCGAATTCTCTAATTTCTCGGCATAAACTACTTAGAATCCCGGAACAAACATACATCATTCCGCAAAACATCTGTAAAGGGAACACAATAATATGATTACACAAAGAAATAAAACGCAATGCTGTGGAACATAAAAAAAAACACGAATTGTAGTCCACAAAAAACAATAGCATGGTGGGAAGCATAGCTAAGCCTGCCTGCCTGTCACTCTGTGTATATGAACGCAATACCAGTTTGACTCAAACGTTCGAATGGCTCCATGTTAAGTGTATTTTTTTGCGAAATGTTTCTATGGCAGCCGAATAGAGGAATTCGCAGTGAAATTGTGAAAAATACAAATTAACGCACATCGCAAGAAACGACTGGATATTTCCTTAATCTGTTGCAGTAAAACGTCTCTTAACAAGTGGGCACAACAATACGCCACCAGAAAAATACTGAATCCTCCCTTAATTTGTGGTATATATTATGTTTCCTAACAATATGTCCAAACGGACCGATAGACAGGCTACGCGGAAAACCTGGACATTTTGAGTATGGTACCGTTAGATTCTGACCTAATATTGTCTCAAGCACTTTTCAAACTTTGATGTTTTTAACGTGTCATTTCAGTTCTTGGAGATTTCATATAATTTCAGCATGACAGAGTCATCTGGGGATCTCGTAGGTGTGACGTGAAACCATGAGTGTGAGACTGAAAGGGTATTTAGTTGTTGCATAGTCAATATCTGAAATCTCATATTCATATCAAGCCCCTATCCGAAATGTGGAGAAACCTTTAGGAAGATGGACAGATACCTTCTGTCGACCACCCGGGGTTCGTTGCTAGAACAAAAACGCTGCGGTTAAATGCCAATTTCGTCCAACGACGTTGCTTGAGTTTGCGTTTATTCTCTTCGTTCTATCTGCTCTATACCCTCTCAATTTGTTTAATGCAAGCTTTTGAGTATTAGCGAAAAATTATGTTCGACCATTTTGTTGCAAGCTCGATAGTTTTGCACTGACAGGTGATTTGTATTATAAGCTTTAATGGGTTGTTGATAATTATAGTCCTTGTACGAAGTGTGAAAGGTGTACGAGCGAATGTTTTGTAGATAATTGACCCAAGTGCTAGGGTATGCGATTTGTCAGAAAATTGTCATTTTGGTGAGATGGACACACGTGTATATTAAAATCGGGTACTTGCCCTTCGACAAAATTTATTTCGCAAATATTACTTCGCGTTTATCGAAACAAAGAAAAAAAAAACCTAACCAAATTTTTCGGAATTTCGAAATAAGGGAACGAGTAAAGCTAAGTAAGTTAAAGCTTATCAAGAAAACACTAACTTATCAAAAAGCGAAATTATAATTGCGAATATTTTAAGGTCAAATAATGACAAGCCTATATAAGAATTTGCTGGGAAAAAAGAAAATGCGAGTTGTTGAACTGCAAGACAATAAATTGCGAAATGATTATGGTGAAATGATAAATTGCAAAAAAAAAAAAAAATCAGCGAGTGACCCCTCTCATTAAAAACAGTGGTTTTTAACCATTTCAAAATAAAGGGACATAAATAAATTGTGTAATACCTGCTTATGAGAAATCCACTAAGAAACGCAAAATTGATTGTATTTTCGATACCGCTATCAAGTAAGCATTCTTCAAAAGAACCATTCAAGTTGGTGTAGTTTTACACAAGTTATCATCTATTTTCAAAACTTTCTATTCAATTGATCCCAAAATCAATATAGCTCGAGGACTATAACACAGACCTGTAACGTAATTAAGTATTTTGGTACTGAAGTACAACTTAAGTACAATTACCTCGTACTCATTTTTTTTAAGTACAAGTACAATTCCTTGGTACTTTTACTTAAGAATTACAAGTACCAGTACCGGGAATTTTACTTGTACTTGCAATTCCCTTTTTTGTAATATTACTAATAAATAATTAATAATTTCAAAATTTTAAAACATACGCTTTTTCTTTAATTCTTTAAACTATTCAATTCAACAATTTTTTTTTTAATTTGGTGCTTATGAGTTATAGAGGGTTAAAAAAAAAATAAGTACGAGGTAATTTTACTTGTTATTGAATAGTACAGCTCTTCTACTTCAGTACATATTCCGCAAAAATGAACGAATGAAAGAAATGGAAAAATTCTAGAAAATTAGCCGTTGTTTCAAAACCAGTAGCCTTATTGACACCAAAAACTATGGGGCTCCAGTCCTCACTAAGGCAAAGAAGAATCGTCGAGATCATTTTTCGGGAACGAAAAAAAAAAGAAAAAAAAAGTGAATTTTCAAAACTGCTAGTCTGATTTAAACCAAGATTAACTACGAGTACTTGAAGTAAACACTCTGCATACAAAATTGTTTAAATTGGTGCGTTTTCACTGAAGTTATCATTAAGGAAAGAAGCGAAAGACAATGATATGGACAGACGGATACACAGAAAGACAGAGAAAAAGACACACGCATAGCCGTCATGCGAAAAACCAAATCTTGTACATTTTGAGTATAGTAGAGCAATAATCTAATTCCATACTTCCATTTTACTAGAACATGGAAGTAATAAAGGACACGACTGGGTCGCACTTACTTGCTCCATACAAGTATGTGCTATTAGTCTGTAAATCGTTTAGATTTTTTTTTGACTTTATAGTAAAATGAATCAAAAAACATTTTTTCATGTTAAAAATTGTAATAACATGTACTTAGATATGTCACAAATTACGTAGATATCAATTTTGAATAAAATCGCCTCAGCGATGTCCGATAAATAGCAAATTTTCGAAATACCGCTATTAAGTAAAGTACCGTTATTAAATTTTTTAGCAAAAAGCTGCATACCCAATCTTATTGCAAACAACCATATACACCAGATAATGAATTTTTATCGAAATCGTTGCAGGCGTTTTTGAAAAAAATTAATTTTTTTAAGTGAACTACTGTTAATTTTGGGGCTATAACAAAAAATCCAAATTCCACCTCTGGGCATTACCACATGGACCCCAGATAAGAAATTTGAAGAAAATCCGTCCAGTCATTTAGGCTGCAGCGCGAGATGAAGACAGACAGAATTGCGAGACCTATTTTGAGTCCTCTATTATAGTAATGTCAATATTAATTAAAATTTCAAGATCGACAGTTTTCGCGAAAACAATACTTGCACTATAAGAGCAAGTAAAAAACCGTTCACAGTTATCCACAAAAACAAATCATAGTCTATGTTGACACTTTATATGAATGCCATATTGTATACGGAGTGTCTGAATGTTAGCAGTTTCAGATTTTTCTGTAATATCCTCAATATTTGCTCTATAGACGAAAGTCGCTTGTCTCCACGGCTTTTAGGTTATGTCAAACATTTGAATTGGTTAATAAACGCAATAAAAATAAACTACTAGCAAAACATGCTATGCAAAGAATATAAACAGAAAAATAGATCATTTGCAAGAAAATCATTTTACAACCAGCAAAAAGGATTTTTTTCGACCAGCAGAATGTAATTTTTTGATTTGCATTAGATTAAACAAAGTTAACCATCTTTAGAAAAACATTAATTCAACTGCCACCAATAACTAAAGGCATCGGAGTGTAAGTAATTTTTTTGCAACAAGAATCATTCAAATCGGTGCATTTTTATAGAGGTTATGGTGAACGAAAGAAGCGAAAGTTTATGCCACAGACAAACACACGGACAGACACACTTTTTTCGTTTACATTTTGAGTATAGAACCGTTAGCATCGTATGTCCGATCAACAAAAAAGTAAATACTCTGAACTACGATGAGGTCTCCTAAACATCGGCTACAAGATTTTGTCTGTTGTGCTATGTGAATGCTTGAAACCTTACGCCAACAACTTTATTGGTCAGTGCGTTTAATTAAGTATCAGTTAAAGTTAATTAATAGTTAGCGAAAGAAAAATTTTTGTTTTCATTCTCAGCACCTGGGATTAGAAGATGTTCAATCCCGAAATTCCGAGATAGGAAAAATAGTCTCACATTGCAATCTCTAATCACACTATACTTGAAGCTGATTCTATACATACTATTTCTCTTGCAGACTTGTTGTCTTACCGTATCGTAGGCCATCATCGTAGTTGCCATTGAAACTAGTGCGATAAATTCATAGATATAGAACAGGTGCCAGTTAGGAGTTTTCACAACATTCAGATATGGCAGATAAGGTGTGAATGGTAGTGGTCTATATTCCCCAGTCGTTAATGGTGCTATCACGAATAAAGTCACGCATAAGGTTATGGTACAGATGCTTACTGCGAAAAGTTTGTTATATATGCGAAAACACTGCATAATATCCGATGTGTTCTTGAATTTGCTCGATACCCTCTTAATTTCATTAATGTAAGCAAAGATGTCATCTTTGTTGAAAACAACGGCGAACATTTTATGAGCGGCAGAGCTTACTCCCAAAAAGTATAGCCCTTTAGTAAAAATGATTGTTATCTCTCCATGCTTCATATGTTCAATTGCGTCCGATAGCGTCACGATGACCAGCGAAGCACCCATAGATATGAATATCTATTACAACAAAATAAGTTAGAGGTTGTAGATATATATATAATGTATATATTAAGCCTTACCATCCATTGCAGAAACCCGCCCAACAGAGTTTTATTATCTCTCTCGTGAAAGGACCACATTCGATATAATTCGAATAGTTTTTGGGCATTAGCGAAAAAATTATCTTCAACCATTTTGTTAAAGATTAACTGGTGAACTGATTTTTCTGCTTGGCTGTAGCTACTTTGTTGCAAGTACAATAGGAAGGACGAGATTGCCCTGACAGGTGTTTGCACTACAAGCTTTAATTGGTTGCTGATAATTATAGTCCTTGTACGAAGTGTGAAAGGTGTACAAGTATATGTTTTAATATATAATTGACCAAGTGCTAAGGTATGCGATTTGTCAGAAAATTGTCATTTTGGTAAAATGCAAAAGGTAACTACGAGTACCTTCTTTATTTATATGTATGTATGTTCTCATTAAAAGCAGTGGTTTCTAACATTTTCAGAGTGGCGGAACACACATAAAGTGTATAATACATATACTCGTATATGAGAGCAAACTGTATTGAAAAGAATTTGCACCTAAGAATGACCATTGGGTTATGCACTAAACGAACCACTTGAACCACAGTATATCAGTATAAGCATTCATTTTGCTGGTTGTAAATTGGAAGTTCCACTCTTTGATATGTGAATACTTAAAATATAATATTTTCGAAGATACGAGTACATACGAGTATGTTAATTTGATTGAGAATTGTCGAGTATTAAATCGGCACAATTTCAGAGCAATTTTAAACGTAACCTTAGTGCTGCATAGAACAAAATGTAGACTGTATATTTTGAAAAGATGTTGGGGAAACACTAGGTCATCTGCTTAGAAATGCGAAGCACTTATCCACAAAAAAGGAGACCACCTCGGTGCCTATCAACTATCAGAAGAAAATCTACCATTGTTGAATCCACTCCAAATACACCGGGAATCTCATCGAACTCATTTATTAAAAAAAAAACTTATTGTTAAATTTAATTTTCAAATTTATTGGTAACAATAGCATTCAATTTTACAATAATATATAGTTTATAGAAAAATATGATAATGATTATATTACAATGAAATTCATATAAACCAGGTATGACTATAGTAAACGGACTTGTTAGGTTGGCCTGGACATGTGTAGCGGAGTGGGGTTGAAACTCATTTGCTTTCTTGATTTTTAAATCTCTTTAAAACGACTTCTGTTCGACTTTTTGTAACTGAAATAATTTACTTAGTGGCAGCTCCGTTATTGAGCCATGAAGCTTATTTTTGGCTTCATAAACAAACTAAATTGTCAAGTTTGTGGCGATTGCAACCCATTAATTAAAAAAAAAATAAATAACAAAAAATCTTTTTGAGTAGTTTGGGCTGCCATATTGTATCCGCCAATGTGCCATCTCGAATTGTTTAGTTTGGGAATTTTTTAGAAACTTCCTTAACTTGATCTGTTAGTTTTAAAAATGAATGGCACACAGACGAACGGGAGTGGCTAGACCAACATAACTTTCAATACAGATCATTAGTCCATACATACAAATACATGTGGTTTTGGTAGTTTTTATTTATTTGACTTTAGATGGCGTTACAGTTCTGGATGAACCTGGGCTTCAACCGAAAAGCGTCTCCAGAGACCTCGCTTTTGTGGTAGCCGGCTCCAGTTTTGCACACGAAGATGGTTGCGGTCCTTTCCCACTTGCCTTAGGTTAGGTCTTCCTTTAACGTGTCGCTCTCCGGGACGGATTCGAAGACTTTCCGGCCCGGACTGTTGATGCCCATTCGCCCTACATGTCCTAGCCATCTTAGGCGATGAATTCAAACCCTTGTGACTAGGTCGATGTCGCTGTACGTTGTTGTATCTTCTCCTCCATTTCCTGTCGATATCACTAAAAGAATTTTTTTTTTCAAAACAACCAAGGCTATTTTCATTCGCTTTTGACAACGTCCATACTTCTAGGCCGTGTAGCAGGACTGGGGTCTTATATAAAGTCGCCTTAATTGTGCGCGAGAGAGATTTTCTACTAAATTGCCTTCTTAGCCTGATGAACCAGTAGTTGGCAAAAGTTTGTTCTTAGTTGGCAGTTGACAAGAGTTTGTTCTTAGTTTGATATCTGGGCCGGTGTCATTGTTTGAATTTACAGCGGATCCGGAGAGAAAGTCCTTAACTATGTCAAAATTGTAGCTGTTTATAGTGACGTTCTGTTTAAATCGCCGATGTTGACTGTCCTTTTTGATAATAGCATATCTTTTTTCCTTTTGGTGGATGCGAGAAACACAGCATATCCGAGGCGGTGTTCTTGACAGCTTGCTGACAATGGTGCCATTGCTCATCTGCGCTTAACGTTGGCGGCATTGAACTTCTTGACAGGTTCAGGGATAATCTATCAAACTTGGAAAAAAAGCACATATATTTCTGTTGGGGAGGGAGATCTTTTTTTTAAAAGTTGTCCACCCTCATCCCGCGAATCGCCAAGACACTCTAACCAATTTTTATAATTTTGAAATGGAGCTGTCTGCGCATCATACTAATAATTTTCATAAAAATGCATAATAAATAAAAATGGTTTTTGAGTTATTTAGAAGGATCATTTTCGAAAATTGATTGATACTCCACACAAATATACCATTACGCTACGTTACGTTACAACCGCCATTTAAGTGGCACACCTCATGAACACATCAGGTACCGCTAGCTCTGTCTATCGAGAACTGTCAATTATCACCAACTCGGCTGGTGTCTAGGTTTTGTTTTTTGGGAATAAAGAAGAGTGATAGTAAAGTTTAGCAGCGTGTCCTTTTTTCTGCTTGTATTCTACGTTATTTTTAATCTGTAGTATTATTTGCCATCCGTATACCATATGTTTGACTTTTAACAATGATCACATGACTTCATGTTATTCACTGAATGGTGAAGAAGGAATGCTATCTACAGTACATAATTTGCAAAAAAAATGTCTACTAAATAATAAGTATCTAAGCAATTTCTATCCAAATTTTGGGAATTTGGCTTTAAGTATGGCAGTGTACCTTCACAAGTTGGTGCTTTTATATACATTTTCCATTGCATTCTGCGTTTGTTAAACGGAACACCGCTTAATCACCATTTGTTGTACATACAAGACGGCGCAAACAGACTACATAATACACCCTTAACCTACTTCACTAACCCGCTACTGCGACACAATCACAGTATAACAGTCCGCAATAAACAAAAAAAAGATCACTAGGTATCGATATTCAGTTTTATATATTCTTGGACCGCTTGAATAAACAAATGGTCACAGGTATGCATTGCATGGGTCGAATTGCCGAACTAACCAATAATTGCTCATGCAAAATCCATTCCTCTTAAAGCAGTATGTTATATCGCTAACTGAACTAGGAGAGACTGTCGTTGAGACACTATCATTGTGACCCCAAATAAGAAACACTATGTCTTATAAAATCGTTGTTTCGATTTTATTGAACAGAATTTATATTAAAATATATATTTTACGATTTTATAAGACACAGTGTTTCTTATTTGGGGTCACAATGATAGTGTCTCAACGACAGTCTCTCCTAGTTCGGTTAGCGATACAACATACTGCTTTAAGAGGAATGGATTTTGCATGAGAAATTAGGCTTTGAATGTTGTAACAAAAGATAGTTCAAAAAGGGGCTGTTTATAAACTCGTGCCTTCATCGGATAGTTTGAAACACTGAAAATACTAATGATAATGATTGATCATATGTATGTTGCTTTCTCAAAAGCTATTTGCAGAATTCATTGAATATCTATCAGAATTCCTGAGATTCGGTAGCCTCCACTTTTTTCTAATAAAAAGCTTTTTCGATAAAATCTCTTAATAGTTACAGAGATATCCTCTAAGTAGAAAGTTGTGTTGACCAAGTGCTAAAAATTTGAAAGCATTGAGTTTTTAAAATTCTTTAATGAAACAATTTTTTTTGAATAATTTATTTAAACAATTCACAGAGAACAAGAACGACATTGCATGTCTTCACTTTTTTGTGGTAGTAACTTTCTGCTAACGTGACTCATTCATAAACGTGAAGAAGGCATACGCCTTCTTAATTACCTAAAAAAGTAAGAGCATTAAAATAGTTTCGCAAGTACTAATCTATATTTAACCTGTGTAAATGTCTCCAATGATAATGGCACAATTTTTCCAGCATACACGTACCGATCATTCTGTGCCTCACAAATTGTTAAAAGTAACATGGTTTTGAAGTTCTTCGATGCATCATACCATCTGGTGAAATACAAGTCCCTCCGTAAGACTTCTCTCTGAAATTTGTTCCCATTAAATATATTCACGTAATGATTCTTAATTCTAATAAACACCTGATTTACTAAATTCTGTCCAAAGTAGCAATAGATCCAAAGCTGAAAATTCACCGTACTGGTAGCAATTAGCATTGAGATGAGTGGCATACCAAATGGGAGAGCCGTGATCATGAATAGTCCCAAAGCCATAGTGGTACAATTGTAAATTATATGTGTCATTGTTGTCATGGAGAAGGTGTCCGATATCCTTGAAGTTAATCTAAAAGCAAGTCATTAACATGAATTTGCGTATTGGGATTCAACTTGTTCTACTGATTAATTTCATTGAGTTTGACTATAGTTTCTATCATTTCTTTCTCCAAAGTTTGGTGGTCCTCAATGATGTCCTCGAATTCTCTAATTTCTCGGCATAGACTACTTAGAAACCCGGCACAAACAGACATCATTCCGCAAAACAGCTGTAAAGGGCATATAAAAATATGAGTGAAAAAAAAAAAAAAGAAAACACAATGTTATAGGAATGAAGTGCACGATTGGGTCGCACGTACTTGCAACTTTGTGCTGTTCTTATGCAAAACCTTTTTCCAAAACTTGATATTCCATGTCCTTGTATATTCTAAATTTTGCTTAGATGTCAAATTTCAACTAAATCGTCATTTCTCAGAAATCATTTTTATTTTTAAATTAATACCGTTCATCTACTGGCATGTGCCTTAAACAAAATCGTTGGAGCAGTTTCGATAAAATCGATTTTTTTTTAAATCGGCCATCATTCTGCTTTTGCCTCGAATTGTTAACCTACAGAGTCCATGTGGAGTTTGAAGAAAATCCGTTCAGCCGTTTAGGCAGTCCAGCACACATACATACATATAGGCAGACAGACAGATAGACGGATAAACAGAATTGAGAGACTCACGTTTTTGTCTTTCCTTATTATAGTAATGTCAAGTTGACACCGATATCTACAGGTGTCGAGTCTTAGTTCAAGTAAATGTTCTGCAAAGAGAATTATTGAAATCGGGTCATTTTTGTAGAATTTAAGGCGAAAGAAAATATTGAAAAGCAATGTCGCAGCGGACAGACAAGCAGATATATACACAGACGGACAGACTACGGATAACCACTTTTTATTGCTGACATTTTGAGTATAGTATCGTTCAAATTTGACTTTACATCGGATACAACTTTTGACACGATTCTTAGAACACAGAGCAGTTCGAGATTGCAATTCCTAATCACATTATACTTGTTATTGGCATGTGCGCAGTTTTGATTAACGCCTTTATTCGGAAACCTTACACTTTAAAATGCATTATTTATCCTAAAAATAGTAACTTTTAAGATAGTTTCAGAAATATAGTTTCATTATGCGGGTTTTTTGCTGAAAAAGCCATGACGCGCTTATGGGAATTTCAAGGACTTTTAGGGCACTTAACTAAGGCCTATTCCGATATTCTCAATCATACCTTATTTCTCCCAAATTTGGTTCAAAATTATTGGACTACATATGCATAACTCCTAAGGAAATCTGAAGCTGATTCCTCATAATTATTCCACTATTTCTCTTTTTCAGACTTATTATCTTACCGTATCGTAGGCCATCATTGTAGTTGTCATTATAACTAGTGTGATAAATTCATAGATGTAGAACAGGTGCCAGTTGGGAGCTTTCATAACATTCAGGTATGGCAGATAAGGCGTGAAAAGCAGGGTCCTATATTCCCCAGTCGTTAATGGTGCTATCATGCATGAAACGGAGCATGAGTTTGCGTTACAGATGCCTAAGACGAAAAGTGTGTTATATAGGCGTAAGCATTGCATGACATCCGATGTATTCTTGAATTTGCTCGACATCCTCTCAATTTCCCTAATGCAAGCAAATATCTCGTCTTCGTTGAAAACAGCTGCGAACATTTTATGAGCGCAAGTACTCATTGCCAAGAAGTATAGCGCTTTGGTTAACTTGATTGTAATATCTCCATGCTTTATATGTTCAATTGCGTCCGATAGCGTTATGATAACCATTAAAATCCCCGTAGGTATAAATATCTATTGCAGCAAAATAAATTAGAAGCAGCAGAGGTACAAATATATACTAATCCTTACCAACCATTTCAAAAAGTGAGCCAACAGAGTTTTATTATATCCTTCGCGACAGGACCAAATCCGAAGAAACTTGAATAGCTTTTGGTTTTTAGCGAAAAATGTATCTTCGACCATTTTTTTAAAGACCAACTCGTCAAATGGTTCTTCCACTGGGCTGTGGAACTATTTTATTGCAAGTGCAATAGGAATGATAGGATCGCCCTGACAGGTGACTTGTACTACAAGCTTTAATTGGTTGCTGATAATTATATAGGTACTCTAGCCAAAGGGTGTGCGACTTGTCATTAAGTTGGCATTTCGGTAAAATATTGACACGTCCTACTACATATACATATATGTACCTACATACCTATATTCGAAGCAGTGGTTTCTAACCCTATCAGATTGGTGGAACATAGATAAAGTATATTATATAAAAACAAAACGAATTGAAACCTAAGGATGACCATTAGATTAAGTTTAAAAGGAGAGTGGGCAAATGCCAATACACACAGTTTTGGTGATAAAATAAAAATGTACAAGTATTTTTAGATTTTTTTTTCTGTAAAACTTCAATTGATTATTTAGGAAATAATATTTAAATAATTTATTCGAAATTGCCGTCAGCAGCATTCACCTCGTCTATTGCATTCGGTAATTTTGTTTGCAGAAAAGGTTAACAACGGTAAGAGATTGAACAAATGTTTAGTAAGCTTTTAATTTGTTTTGATGTAAGTAACATCTTCTTAAATATATGTATATATAGTCCTTCAAATATTTCAAATATTTTGTATCCGATCTATAAAATTGAATGAAAAGATATGAAAGTATGTGAGATATGGCCAAAATATTTATTGCAAATTAAAATACATTCAATGCCATTATGTTAAATCATTCATAAAATGGCCTCCACGGCTTCGTTTGCAAGAGGCCTTCCGAGAGACCCAATTTTGGATTACTCTTGCACATAAATAGGGCTGGATTTCAGCAACGGTTTGAATGACGTTGTTCTTCAGATAGTAAATTGTTGCTGGTTTATTGGCATAGGTCAGAGACCTAACGTAACCACAAAGAAAAAAGTCTAATTGTATCAAATCCTACGACGATCGATGCGGCCCAATGCTATTGCCTCTTCTTGAAGTAACGCGACCTGGAAGCTTTTCCTTCGATAACGCCATTGTTTCATTCGCTGTGTGGCATGCAGCACCGTCTTGCTAGAACCAGTTGTTGCTTATGTCCATATTATCCAATTCAAGTTAATTTTGGGAAAGACAAATCTGGTACGCCATATGATAATATACATCCACCATAACTCAGATATCAAATTTGATCAAAATCGTTGGAAAGTACCGTTAATTCTGGGGTTAGAATGAAAATTCCGATTTGGCCTCGAATTGTGACTCAACTGATCCCAGAAATGAAGTTTGAAGAAAATCCGTCCAGCTGTTTAGGCTCCGGTCGTGCGTACAGTTAGACAGACAGAATTGAGGCCATGGTGTAGTGGTAACATAATCGCTTGTCACGCTGCAGTTTCATGGTTCGAATCCAGATGTCCTGATCATCTATTTATTTCGCAATAATCATCTATTTATTTCGAAATAAATAAAAAAGTCGATCAATTGCGAAAGCTTATGTCAACTCTACTGCGAAGGCATAACATTGGCAGTATTGTGGTCATATGGCTATAATGCAACCTGATCGTAATGATGACATCAGGAGGACGAAAAAAAGCAACAACAAACAAGAGCCATGAAAGTCATTTGCCTCCATGACTTTCTGAGCACTCATATCTGTGTCGTAGAGTGCTTATTAAAAACAGCTACCACTAGCAGAGAGTGGTTAGAAACAAACAAGACAAACATCTCTAATACGAGCACAGAAAGAATAAATGCACATATTTAACGTGTAACACTGGAACGTCAATTTATTTTGTCAAACCACATTTATTAATATTGAAGTCCACGATGTTTGAGTTTATATTATATAAGTTGCTCATACGACTAATTGGCGGGGCATGCAATAACTCCAAACTATATAGGTTGTAAGACCCCCCACGAAAGTTAAATTCAACTGAGAATAACAAATCAGGAAACAATTTCAACTATCTATTTATAAAACCTTACATAGAATTGGACTTGTTAACAAGTTAATATGAATAGGACCTAAGTGACTACCCTGAGGAACACCAGATTGGGCTGTAAAGGAGTTGGAAAGTAAACCTCTAAATTTGATCTGATAGAACCTCGTGCTAAGGTACGAACTAACCCATTTAATAAACACAGGGGGAAAACCATATACCTTAAATTTATATTCAATTATAGTGTGGGAAGTTGATCAAAGGCCTTGGTAAAGTCTGTGTAGATACAATCGACATCTTATCCCCTTTCTAGAGCCTTAGAACATTTGTGCAAAAGACTTAATAAGATAGTAATAGTAGATTTCATTCAGATGTTGCTATTTCCATATGATATTACGACAGAATAATGTTAACTCATCGCAGACTATTTGTGGAGAGAGTTTTGGGATACAAGGCAGTTTTGAAATGGGTCTATAATTGGTGATATGACTTCTGTCACTTTTTTTAATACATGTGTGATTAATGACTTTTTCCTAAAACTGGGGAAATTGGCAGTTGTTGAAGACAACCCAAACAAATACTTTAGAGGAAGAGCTAGGACATCACAGCACCTCTTCAGGACTATTCAAGCTATTCCGTCAGTACCTGAGGAGTAATCATCTTTCGGATGAGAAATAAATTTAGAAATAATTTCTAAATGCAGAGGAATGTCATTGAAACGAGTATGGGGACAATTTTGATGATGATTAAAGGATGCGAGATCAATATTAAAAGGAGTATCGCTAAATGGTTTACAAAAATGGTCAGCGAAAGAATTACCTTATATCAATCGAGTTGTTGATTGTGTAGTCATTATATGTAAAAATAACAGGAAAGCCGTCCGATTTTTGCTTAGAGTTGACAAAATTTCCAAAAAGATTTAGGCTAATATAATTTCTCTACTACAGGTAGTATAAGGATTTTGAATTCGTTATGTACTTATCAGGTGGGTAGAGACTTTTAATATAGTTTTTCCAAGCCATGTTTCTTTTGTTTCTTATCGCTTTTAGTTTAACTTTTTGGACGTTTTGAGCGGAATAGTTCTCTTCATACAGTCATTAATATCGAAAAAGACGTTAAATGCTTCGTCATATTAGTAGAAACATTTAAATTTTCAATAAAGGATCTATTTAATTCTTCTGAGAGTCTCTGAAAGTTTACTCTACTAAGGTCAGAAGTGTATGAACTTCATGAGAATTGATGTCCTCGCGTATATGATAATTCAAGTTAAGAAAAATATCCAATGGTGGACGATATTTAGTTATGTTAGTAATGCATGAGATAGATTCTAAAACAGTGGTAGGA
Source organism: Pocota personata (assembly GCA_963082735.1). Lineage (NCBI taxonomy): Eukaryota > Metazoa > Arthropoda > Insecta > Diptera > Syrphidae > Pocota > Pocota personata. The sequence continues at coordinate 191,608,442 of OY720430.1, forward strand.
AAAACTAAATCGACCATTCGATTATTTAAATTTTTTATACAGCTAACTTTCTGTAAGTCAAAAGATAAAACATTGTCATTGTAACGTATGTAAACTCCTGCTGATCTGAAGCGATGGTTGGTATTAGACGGGACTCGTTTTCCAAGGTTAGGTACCCTACCCACTCATTGTGAGGCGGATTCAATTCACCTAATAATCTATCAGAACAGGATAATTCAAAAATTGAATCCAACGCCATAGCAAGTTCAGAATATTTTGAACTGGAGTAGTGGATGGAATATTTGCGATTACTATGTAGATACGAGTATATATCTTTGGAAGGAAAAGAGGTTTTAACGCATATCATTCCTATTTTAAAGGGAACGGAATTAAGTTTCTAAGAAAAATCCATTATTTCTGCAGCTATCGGCAGTCGGTGGAATGAAGGTGTTCGCTGCTGCTGTAACTATAACAAACCGACTTCAAAAGAACTGAAACCTAAGGATGAGCATTAGATTAAGTTTAAAAGGAAATTGGGCAAAAGCCAAGTATGTACCTAATCAAGTCATAAATACAAGCAAAAATTGACAAGTATTTTTTTTTTTTTTTGGGTAAAACTTTAATTGAAACAATATTTAAACAATTTATTCGAAATAGCCCCTATTTGCATTTATTTAGCTCTTGAGCCGTTCTGGTCACTCGTCGATCGCAGCACGTTCCTCATCCATTTGAAAATTTTCCACTGCACGGATAAGTGTGCACTTCAAGGACTCAATATGACCACAGCTTATAATCCAAGATTGAAGTCTGGACTGCCTGACGAAGAATCGTCTACTGTTATGAAGTCCGGCACATTGTTTTTGAGCCACTCTTGTGTTGTTTTCACCTATTGAGCTGTCGCGTTTGGTTCGCAGAATGAGTTCTGATGCTTCTTCAGATAACCGGGCATAGACTCTGCCATTTTGCTTATTGAACTCAATAGTCAACATTTTTTTATCCTTGAGCAAAAATTTCCTGTGACCATTTTGCGCGTACCAACGGCGTAGAGCTTTCGATCTTTCATTCCGTTTATGCTTTAATTGAGATGAGTAAGTGGCCAATGTGTCTTTTATATGCATTGGGTCCCCAATCTTGATTTATAATGCGTTTAGATTTCGATATCTTCATTTCTCTTTACGATATTTTTTACTTCCGCAGCGGTTTTAGTTCTGACAGTGCGAGTTCGTCCGGATCTTTGACGGTCAGTTACTCTACCAGTGGTCTCAAACAATCCAAGCGGTCGCAAGGTCCGGAAATTACCGTCTCTTTCCATATTACACTTGTGAAGGCCAATTAAATATCGCCCCATTCCATATTTACAAACGACTTTTGTATAAATCTTTTTGCGCTTTAACTTAGCATAAATGTTACTCATTGATCAGCTGTCAATATATGATAGAATGGATGTGTTCAACACTAGTTTCACGATGAGTGCGTTTAAACGTGTATCACAATTTATGACGTGACTAGGTATATTGTTTGTTGGAGCTCGTCATGCTAAACATTTTTTTTAATAAGTGAGCAAATAAGTCGATCGCGGGGAGGGAAATATTATAAGGTGGGAAAGTTGGCAAAATTATTTCATTTGTTTTTGTAGACGGCGTTTCAAAAGGGGTTTCTTGCTATATGTAGGAATATTCCCCTCATCAAGCCGAAAAAAGGGTATCTGCAAGTATTGTGGAATAAAGTTATCGGAGATTGGTTGAAACGAAACCGCAATACCAATAGACTGAGACGAATAATCGTTTCTCTTCTTGCCATTTACCAAGATACACAGTTAAACGAATGATTGGGATAGTGCCATTGGCTCCTTCTCTTAAGCTCTTTTAAATCGGGTACTAATGACGTCTCGTTTGCAGCTATGTAAGTCACAGGAGAAAGACCGACTTCGGTCACACGCATCCATCGGTCCCACGCTATAATCTGCTGGGTCATCAATTAAGGAACGGTGCGTGTGTCTAGTGCAGTGCAAATGTATTGTAATCCGATTCCAATGCACTGGGACTGTGGTAACGTGCTCGCACCTGAACAAGCTGACTCAGCGAATCCAGAGTGGTTCGCTATCACGCATTTAACCCGTGGCTGGTTGTGGACTATGTTAACTGGAATTAATTTCTTTTGTTTTTGTTTTTTCCAAATCAAATATCCCACATTTTATTTATTTTTACTTTTATGTTCGAATGTAATGGAAGTATGGTGCATGTCAAAAAATCATATCTGAAATAAGATCTTGGATGGATTCTTCACATAGTTATTGTGCGTCTGTATCTCAGATTTCCAATCCAACTTTTTGTCAAGCACGGGTCTCAGATATTTCTGTCAGAGATTCTAAGGGGGATTCCCTCAATAGATGGTGTCTTAAATTGTGTTATTTTACTTTTAAGAACAATACCAACCCGGGTTTATAGTATTCGCATGTCCATGCGTCTGCGGACTCGTCGAACAGTGCTTCCACTCCAGAAACGATTTGTGTAGCAAATAATAAATAAAGTCTACGATAAAATCGTTTGAGTCATATCTGAAAAATAAACCGTTTTCAAAATGTCGTTAATACGTAAAAAAGCGTTATACTCATTTGTTTTTCTAAAATATTGGTACGCCATTTAGTCAAGCATGTCCAGTTAACGACACCCTTCACCTGATCACCCCATTCACACCACGGCTGGTGAAACTGTATTCAATCACGCGCCGCCCAATGAGCGGAATCAAAATTTCATTTTTCATTTTGAACTGTATCCATACTGGTGAATGGACGGCGCCATTCAAAATTTCTTTATCGGAACCGAAATGCATTTTACTTTGTTTTAATTCAGTTTTGTAATATAATATGTACGTAATTCTACACTTTTGTTTACTTCAGAAATATTAAACATTTGTTTTTGTTTTTGTACTACTCGTAGTAATACCACAATTAATCAAAATCTCGAGGTAGAACTTTTTCACGAGACCAATATTCGTACATGCCTCATAGATGCAAGTAAAAAGTGTCTTAGAAATTAATAAATCAAAAATCTTGTTGAATAAAGAAAGACAGAAACGTACATATAACTAGCTACAAGTAAAATTGATTTTGTTTGAATATGTCGCCTATAGGAAAAATTGATTGGCAGATTAATGGTTATTGAAGGAAAAGTGATTTTGTATAGGTAGATCTTATGAATGCATGAATGGTGGCAGCCACGCCTACTTTTTTCTAAGAAAAGTTGTAACAATAGTTTTTCTGATGAAATCTCTTAAAAATCACAGAAATTTCCTCTGAGCAGTTTTAAAAGGTTTACAATACCCACTGTATTAGGAATGGGTTAGAAGGTGAGAAATAGGGTATCATACAATTTGTTCCAGACGAACTTTTCTGTATGTTGTTCTTCTTTTTAAGCATAAATACGTGGGTGTTAGATAAAAATGAGTAGTATTTATTGGTAGTTGTAATAAGTGTGGCAACGTTGATACTATTGTCAACATCAACAAGCGATAAAGTCCGGCTAAGTGCAATAAGGCACCGTTCAATGAGAAAGTGCTCCTTCGCACGCTCTAGAAAGCATTTTAAAAGCTTGTTGGGTTTTTCTAATACTTCAATTAAACTTGGATTTTATTTTTGAATAATATATTTTAAAATGCACAAAGAACCAGAACGACACCACGTGTCTTCACTTTCTTTGGTAGTCTTTCTGCTAACGTGAATCATTCATGAACGTGAAAAAGGCATACGCCTTCTTAATTACCTACAAAGTAAGAGCTTTTAAATAGTTTCGCAAGTACTAATCTATATTTAACCTGTGTAAATGTCTCGAATGATAATGGCACAATTTTTCCAGCATACACGTATCGATCATTCTGTGCCTCACAAATTGTTAAAAGTAACATGGTTTTGAAGTTCTTCGATGCATCATACCATCTGGTGAAATACAAGTCCCTCCGTAAGACTTCTCGCTGAAAGTTTTTTTCTTTTTAAATATTTAATGATTCTCAGTTCTAATAAATACCTGATTTACTAAATTTTGTCCAAAGTAACAGTAGATCCAAAGCTGAAACGTTACTGAAACGATCACCATTATCATTGAGACGAATTGTAGGTCAAAGGAAAGACTCGTGATCATGAAAAGTCCCAAAGCCATAGTGCTACAATTGGAAATTATATGTGTCATTGTTGTCATGGAGAAGGTGTCCGATATCCTTGAAGTTAACCTAAAAGGAAGTCATTAACATGAATTTGCGTATTGGGATTCAACTTGTTCTACTGATTAATTTCATTGAGTTTGACTATAGTTTCTATCATTTTTTTCTCCAAAGTTTGGTGGTCCTCAATGATGTCCTCGAATTCTCTAATTTCTCGGCATAGACTACTTAGAAACCCGGCACAAACAGATATCATTCCGCAAAACAGCTGTAAAGGGAATATAAAAATATGAGTGAAAAAAAAAAAAGAAAACACAATGTTATAGGAATGAAGTGCACGATTGGGTCGCACGTACTTGCACCTATAATGTGCTATTCATATGCAAAATGTTGCTTATGTCAAATTTCAACTAAATTGTCATTTCTCAGAAATAAAAATTTCTTAAAAATTCGATAACAAGTACCGCTATATAGGAATGAAGTGCACGATTGGGTCACACGTACTTGCACCTTTGTGCTGTTCATATGCAGAACCTTTTTCCATAACTTGATATGCCATGTCCTTGTATATTCTAAATTTTGCTTAGATGTCAAATTTCAACTAAATCGTCATTTCTCATTTTTTTTTTTAATTAATACCGTTATATGACATTTATTGGGAAGAATTTGGAACGTCATCTACTGGCATGTGCCTTAAATAAAATCGTTGGAACAGTTTTCGATAAAATCGATTTTTTTTTAAATCGGCCATTATTCTGCTTTTGCTTCGAATTGTTAAAACAGAGTCCAGATATGGAGGTTGAAGAAAATCCGTTCAGCCGTTAATAGTTTGACTCAAACGTTTGAATGGATTGCTAAACAAATTTCTTGAAAACTTCTGACTCCATATTGTATACGGAATGTCAGAATTTTATTAGTTTCAGATTTTTTTTTTAATATACTATCCACGATACATGCTCTGAAAGTCGATTGTTCCCACGGCTTGTAGATCTGTAAGTGATCAGCTAAAATATCAAGCTAGCAACATGATATTATAGCAAGGTAAACAATTAACCGACAGAAGAATACTCGTAAATCATCCTCGAGAAATTAATTTTTCAATCAGCAAAATGTATTTTTTTTTTCACCAGTAGAAAGTAATTTCAACCTGCAGTAAATACATAATAAAATTAGCAGAAAAATGAAATGATAGATAAAAAAATAAACAGAAAACTTGCGAATTTCAGAAAATAATAGTAAAACATTTGCCTCATTCGATTTTCATCAAAAATAATAGTTCTCGATTCGTCTGGAAAATTAAAGGGCTTTTACTCGTAGTATGTTCTTCAGTACACAACTACCTAATTCTGATTTAAATATTTTCAACCAAACCGCGTTTATTCCGAGATTTGATCTAAATTGGGCCTAAAATTATTGGGCTGCATATGCATAACATCTAAGGAAAATTGAAACTTATTTTTTTTTGCATCTTACCGTATCGTAGGCCATCATCATATTTCCCATTAAAACTGATGCGAGAAATTCATAGATATAGAACAGGTGCCAATTAGGAGTTTTCACAACATTCAGGTATGGCAGATAAGGCGTAAATGGTAGTGGTCTATACTCCCCAGTCATTAATGGTGCTATCATGAATAAAGCCGCGCTTGCGGTTACGATACAGATGCTTACTGCGAAAAGTTTGTCATATAGGCGTAAGCATTGCATAATATCCGATGTATTCCTGAATTTTCTCGATACCCTCTCAATTTCATTAACGTAAGCACAGATCTCGTCTTCGGTGAAAACAGTTGCTAACATTTTATGAGCGCAGGTAATTATTGCCAAGAAGTATAGCACTTTGGTTAAAGTGATTGTAATCTCTCCATGCTGTATATGTTCAATTGCGTCCGATAGCGTTATGATGACCATTAAAATCCCCGCAGGTATAAATATCTATTGCAACAAAATAAATTAAAAGCAGCAGAGGTACAAATATATACTAATCCTTACCAACCATTTCAAAAAGTGAGCCAACAGAGTTTTATTATTTCCTTCGCGATAGGACCAAATCCGAAATAGCTTGAATAGCTTTTGGGTATTAGCGAAAAATGTATCTTCGACCATTTTCTTAAAGACCAACTCGTCAAATGGTTTTTCCACTGAGCTGTTGAGCTATTTTATTGCAAGTGCAATAGGAATGACAGGATCGCCCTGACAGCAGGTGATTCGTACTACAAGCTTTAATTGGTTGCTGATAATTATATAGGTACCCCAGCTAAAGTGTGTGCGACTTGTCATTAAGTTCGCATTTCGGTAAAATATTCACACGTCCTACTACGTACACTCAGTAGAAAAAGTCTGCGTACAGTAAGTAATACGAACTTTATTTTTGGAAAAAATAGTTACTAACACTTCCAAAGTAAAATCATAACTCCACGTATTCATTTACTAATTTTAGAGATTCGTCTGGCGCCACTAAAGAAATTTTAAACATAACGGTACACAAAAGTAACACACAAACAGAAAGTCTGCGTACATCTGCCTATGGTATGGCGTCAGATCTTACGTCTCCTGTTGGATAAACGTAGTCTATTATTTGTTGAGTTTCGTGGTCGCAAATGTTTTTTTTTTTTTGTAAACGGAAGCGAAAGGAAAAGAAATTTGTTTAAGCGAATCTAAGATCATAATTAAGTTGTGGAAAGAGGGAAAAAGCTGTGGAGAAATTGGGAAAACAGTTAAAAGGATATATTCGTCTATTCAAAGAGTAGTAAATAATTTTTAATCAAGTGGAATTTTGCTTTCAAAACCTCGTTCTGGTCGACCTTTAACATTATCTATTAGAGAAAGCCGCTGTTTAGTTTGTTTCGTGAGGGAAGACCCTCAAATAACCGCGTCACAAATCGCAAATAATATTAAAGAACAATTTAATAAACAAATTTGTGCTGACACAGCGAGAACAATTTTAAAAAGAGCCGGATATAAGGGTCGTATCGCATGCAGAAAACCCTTTATATCAGTAATAAATCGTTAAAAAAGACTTAAATATACCTATGAAAATATAAATAAGTCATTAGACTTCTAGCAGCGGGTGATTTTCAGCGATGAAAGCAAGTACTTCATTTTTGTGATTGATTTTGATGAAAAAAAGAAAATTTCTCCCAACTGTTAAGCATGGTGGTGGTGGATTAATGGTTTGGGGGTGTATGGGGGGTACTGGCGTAGGACGATTGGACTTTGTCGAATCCACAAACATACTTCCCAAATTGTCAAGCTCTGGTTACTCTACAACATCCCTAAGCAGTTGCATTCACCACCCCAATCGCCGGACCTAAATACAATCGAGCAGAGAACGATAACATCACTCAGCTCAAAACGTCTTTAAAAGAGAAATGTGAAAAAATCACTACTGAGGTAACTTGTCAATTCGATGCAAAATAGGTTAGGATAGGTTAGGTTATGTTTGAGGGGTTGACGTAGAGGTTGAAAGACCTACTACGCCACACTTAGATCAATGTGGATCCATTGTGATGCCCATTGCCAACAACACGCGGTGTTTCAAGCGGTCACCCATCTAAGTACTAACCGCGCCCGAATGCAAAATAGGTTAAAGGAAGTCATCAAACGAAGGGGTTATCTCACCAGTTATTAAATTAATTGTTTTTTCTCTATATTATTGGTTTTTTTCTAAGCTGTACGCAGACTTTTTCGAATAATATTTGTGACTTTTTTATTTTGTGTACTTTTTTTCTTACTTATTTTTATACCTTTGTTCATGATACTATTGAGGAATTGATTAAGTGTAGGCAATATATTAGTAAATATATTTTTTGTTTCTGGGTCTTAAAACTATGTTTTTTTTTTTTTAATAAAAGTAATGTGATTTTATTACTGTACGCAGACTTTTTCTACCGAGTGTATACATATATGCACCAACATACTTATATTCGAGACAGTGGTTTCTAACCTTATTAGATTGGTGGAATATAAAGTATATTATATATATAATAAAAGCAAACCGACTTCAAACGAATTGAAACCTAAGGATGACCAATAGATTAAGTTTAAAAGGAGAGTGGGCAAATGCCAGGTATGTACCTAGTCAAGTCATAAATACTGGTACACACAGTTTTGATGGTAAAATAAAAACGAACAAGTATTTCTAGATTTTTTTTCTGTAAAACTTTAATTGATTATTTAATAATTTATTCGAAATGGCCGTCATTTGCATTTATGCGGCAGCATTCACCTCTTCTATTGCATTCGGTAATTTTTTTTTAATTTTTTGCAGAAAGGGTTAACATTGATAAGAGATTGGACAAATGTTTAGTAAGCGTTTAATTTGTTTTGATGTAAGGAACATCTACTTAAATATATATATAGTCCTTCAAATATTTCAAATATTTTGTTTTTTAAAGGGTCTTTCAATAAGGGCGTCCGATCATTAAAATTGAATGAAAAGAGCTGTATGGAGATATGGCCCAAATTTTTATTGCAAATTAATATACATTGAATGCCACTATGTTAAATCATTCAAAACGCCTTCTAAGAGAACCAATTTTGGATGATTCTTCCATATTATTCGCGCTGTATTTCAGCAATGGCTTGAATGACGTTGTTCTGCAGATCCTGAGCTGTTGCTTGTTTATTGGCATACGTCAGAGACCTAACGTAACCACAAAGAAAAAAGCCTAATTGCATTAAATCGCACGACGATCGTAGAGGCCCAATAACATTACCTCTTCTTGAAGTAACGCGACCTGAAAGCTTGTCCCTCGATAACGCCATTGTTTCATTCGCTGTGTGGCATGCAGTACTATCCTGCTAGGACCACTTGTTGTTTATGTCCATATTATCCAATTCGGGTAAATTTTGGGAAAGAAAAAATCTGGTCGCCATATGATAACATACATCCACCATAACTCAAATATCATATTTTATCAAAGTCTTTTGTAAAGTACCATTAATTTTGGGGTTAGAGTGAAAATTCCGATTTCAACTCTACTGAACTCAGAAACGAAGTTCGAAGTAAATCCGTCCAGCGGTTTAGGCTCCAGTCGTGCATACAGATAGACAGGCTGAATTGAGAGACCCTTTTATTGAGTTTGTCTGTCATAGTTTTGTCAAGTTTAAACAAATTCTCGAGGTCGAAAATTTTCAGAAACAAATAGTTGCCCCTATAGGTGCAAGTAAGAAATGCATTTAAAATTTATTAAATTTATTTATATTATTCATTATTTTTTTTTTTTTCAAATTTTGATTGATTTTTTTATGTATAATTTTCAAAATTATTTCCGTTCTGTTGCAAGCAAAGATTGAGTTGGCTTTTATTACATTGGCCTTTGAAAAAGTGTGCAAATTTTCAAATAATTTCGAACAAGTATTTTCTTATTCAGGTTTGAATAAATGCTGTGGTACAGGAAATGATTTATTTCTGGAAAAATTGGTGAATTGAATTTTTTTTACATTGAAATCAACTTGTTTTTTTTTCAAATTCATTTTTCTGTACTGCAATATTTCTTCGTTTAATAAGTAAACTATGTGAGGTATTTGCATTCACGAGCATGTTGTTCGAGCAAGAAGTTATTAGGGGGTCGTCAACGACAAAACTAAAGAAAAAGTTTTTTTTTTCGATTTTAGTGGTCGTCTAAATAGAGCCGAAATAACCTGCGTTTACAGCAAAGGTTTTGGAAAACACACCATCGATCACACCTTGAATTGATTTGCAAATTTTCCACCCAGTCACAGAGCTGTGCTGGTAGAGTAATTATTAAACTTCTGCTTAATAAGGCAATTACTACTGAGTGAAATTATACAATATATTTTCCTTCAGTAAGAACAGTGTTGTCGTTAACTTGAATAAAAAATGTTGTCACCGTGTTGGCAGAATTATTTATGTCATATATGTCATATATATATATATATATAACTCGAAGACGAACAAAAAAACAGCCAAACTCTGCCTTAAGGAAAAATATGTCATCTTGACATAATTTAGACTTAACTACAAAAAAAGAATGCACAATATATTCGGTACGAAATACAGGGTTTTTCAATAAAGACATAACAATTTCGTATTTAAATAAAACACTGAATAATTGAGGTATCGGGCTGAAATTTATTCCAGAACTCGATTTTGTTCATATGACCACAGCGAGCATGATCACAGCGGAGCCAATTTTCAATTTTCCAATGTGAACGGCGTGCAATCGACTAATTTGGCTCATTTTGAACTGAAGCACTTACAGCTGCGATATTTTCGGTACTTCGACCGATGCGTTGTCTCACTGGCACAGGAATATCCAATAGTGAATATGTTAACTCGAATTTATCCACTATACTCGTTGCACGCACAGCCTGTCTGGTGGGACGATTGTTACGACCGAAAATTGGAGTAAGCGCTCTTAATGTTGCGACCACTAATTTTCAAATGTTGTTCGTTCGTGAACTTCACTTCGATAAAAATGTAAATCTTGACTGACGTTTTGACATTGACAGATCATAAAAAAGTTTAAGGGTGCGTTTGTTTTAAAATACAAAATTGTTATGACACTATTGAATTGTTATGGCACAATCTTATTCCAACCAAACTCAAGTGTTGTCAGTAAACATTTCGTCCAGGTTTTACAACAAAAAAAAAAAAAAATAACAAAAACTAAAGTTATAACTTGTTGATCAAATTCGTTGTTTTGCATTTTTGATTAAAATGATGTCACTCATTCTGAGAATAGTAAAATATGTCACTTATTATGCCAGCGTAATTTGATTTGGAAATTATGTCACCACCGAGATAATTATGTCGATAATAACACTGTGTGGAATGCATTTTATGTCTTTGCAGTAGAGATGAAACAAAAGCACAATCAGCAGCTGCTAGATGACCGTAACGGACAATGAACGGGCAGTGTGGAAGGCGAATGGACTCCCTATCCGGTTTCATATAGCTTTGCCGCAAGTTTTACTGAAAACGTTTTCTAATTTGTTGAAAAACGTATCCATAGTATCAAACTTGTATCCAAAAAGTAAATAATAAAAAAAAAAAAAAAAAAAACATACAGGAAATGTACAATCCATGTAGAACAGATCGTATGATACCCTATTACTCATCTTATAACTCACTCCAAATAAAGTGAGCGTGGCGATACGAATTTTTTAAAACGGGTGCAATGATATCTTTCTACACAAAGGATATTTCCGCTATTTTTAAGAAATTATTACAACTCGTTCTTAGTAGTAGTATTAGTGGGCGTGGCCCCCAAAATTTGAAACCGAAGTTCACCGATTCTGATGAGATATTCACAATGATGCTTAACCATCACCGCTTTGAAATACAAATATATGGTTTATTTAAGAAAACGACCCCGAAAAGTGGGCGTGATTTTGTTAAATATATGGAAGAAATGTGGAGAAAGTCACCATCTTGAAACCTTTTGTTTTAAATGGGACTATGGAACTATCGTCAGCTATTTATTGGTCTACCATTACTAATGTAGTTCTGGAGATACAGACTTTCAAAGTGGGATGTAATGAGGAATGATTTTAAAAAAGACACCATTTCTCCTCAACGAATCGAAGGCCTTTCATTATCTGGAAGGACTGTTCCACTATTGCTGAAATTGTCTTTGATATGGTGGGATATTCTCGAGACTTAATAGGACTTGTATTATGGTATCGTCTAAAACGATTGTCTGGCAAAGTATTATTGCGCTCAACAAAGCTTTTAAGTCCAGCTTTAACTACTTCTTCTAGGGTTTAGCTAAGTTAACTTAATAGGCTGATTGGTTTGTAGCTTTTAGGGTCATTCGGAGGCTTTCCAAGCTTTATAATTGTGATAAGTTTTGCTTTCTTCCAAGTTTTTATCCCAACTTAAAAATAGAGGCTATGAATTTCAATAGCGATCTGGAAGATTTTTCAAATATATATTTCTTGGTTTGTCAAATCCTGTTGATTTCCTTCCTTTAAGGGAATATATAATGTCCATCAATTCCTCCAATAGAAGTGGTTCAAACTGATTTTCCAATGAGTTGTTTTCATCTAAGCTGGACATTCCCATACTAACTGCACTCTCCATAAATTTCAGGCCTAAGTTCATAGGAATTTCGTAATTTTGATGGTTTTATCTTCACGAGTGATGCAGAATCGTGAAATTATCTTCATGAATGGAAGTGGATTATGTTTCTTTTTTTACTTTATTCTTTAAAAATGTTTCTTATCATGCTTCAAACAATAGGCAAATCATTGTCAGTACTGTGATAGTATTTTAAAAGTTTTGTTGTGAAATAATTTATTTAAAAATACTGAAAAAAAGACAAGAATGACACCGCACATCATCACTTCTTTGGTAGAGACTTTCCCCTAGCCCGACTCATTCATGAACGTGAAAAATGCATATGCCTTCGTAATTACCTATAAATAAAGAGATTTTAAATATGCACATAGTTTCAAAAATGCTATGTGGTACTTTACCTTTGTAAATGTCTCCAATGATAATGGCAAAACGTTTCCAGCATATACGTATCGATCATTCTGGGCTTCAAAAATTGTCAAAAGCAACATCGTTTTGAAGTTCTTGGATGCATCATACCATCTAGTGAAATACAAGTCCCTTCGTAACACTTCTTTCTGAAAATTGTTCCTTTTAAATGCTGAACAATTCCTATTTTCCAATTTTAATAAACACCTGACTGACTAAATTTTGTCCAAAGTAGCAATAGATCCAAAGCTGAAAAGTTACCGAAATGATCAACATTATCATTGAGATGAACTCCAGATCAAAAGGCAGACCCGTGACCATTAAAAGCCCCAGGGCCATAGTGCCGCAATTGTAAATTATATGTGTCATTGTTGTAATAGAAAAGGTGTCAGATATTTTAGTAGTTAACCTAAAAGGAAGTCATTAACATGAGTATGCATATTGGGATTCAGCTTGTTTTACTGATTAATTTCATTGAGTTTAACTATAATTTCTATCATTTTATTGTCTAAAGCTGGATGATCCTTAATAATATCTTCGCATTCTCTAATTTCTCGGCGTATGCTACTTACAATTCCGGAACAAAGACACATCATTCCGCAAAACAGCTGTAATGGAAACAAAAAGATATGAGTGTAAACAAAAAACTCAATGCTATAGGGGACAAAAGACATGGTTCCCAAAAATTAGCAAAAACATAAGAAGAAATAGTTTATCACTACATAATATATCTATAAAAGAAAGTGGCGCTACGTCTGTCTGTTTGTTGTATGTATTCGTTAATAGCTCGACTTTAAACGTTTGAATGGGTTACTAAATAAATTTCTCGAAAACTTTTATTGCCATATTGTATCCGGATTTTTTGGTAGTATCTTTAATACTCTCTCTATGAGAAGATGAAAGTCGTTAGTCTCCACGACTTTCTGAGCACTCAAATCTGTGTCGTAGAGTGCTTATTACAAACAGCTCCCACGAGCAGAGACTTGCCAAAGCATTATTTATTGTTGGTATTAAGGGTTATAAACAAATAAGACAAAAATCTCTAACACGAACACAAAAGATAGATCAATACCAATGCATATTTAACGTGTAACACTGGAAAGCACATTTTTTTCAAACTACATTTATTAATATTGGAGCCCACGAGGTTTAAGTTTATATTACGTAAGTGGCTCATGCGGCTTATTGGCTCATGCGTTCTATTGCGGGACATGCAATAACTACAAGCTATGTACGTAAATTGTAAGATCCACCACGAAAGTTAAATTCAACTGAGGATAATAAATTAGGTCCATCAATTAAGCTCGAAATGAATTGTTGTAAAAAAAATGATCACCCCTATGTGAAGATCAATTGTCAACCGATTGACGATTGACAAATTTGACAATTTAAATTGATAATGGTATTGTGAAAAACAATTGAAACAAATATGAGCTATTGTGAACATTAAATAAAAAATAAAGCTATTGTGAATGCGAACTCAAGTTTGACAGTTCTCAATCAGTTTTGATTTGAAAAAGTGAGAATTACGAGTTTTGCTGGAAATTTAACAATACAACATATTTAATAAGAACTGATACACAGCGGTGTTGTACGTTGTCTAGTAGATATGGACTGTTCATGCGCCATTGGCTGCCATACGGAGGAATTTGAGAGATGCATCTAGTTATTTGGAAATGAAACATCGAAGGTAATTGATTTCTTGTTTTTTTTTATTTTAACTTTTTTCTTTTTTATTTTGCACTTTAAGCCCGTCTGACACTGCATTGTTTTTTTCGCATTTTTAATGCGCTGAAAATTAAATTAGAGGAGTGCAATAAATTCACTACTGAAATTCCCCTTAGGTGTGAGTGCGTACGCACTAACCTTATAAATGTGAAAATGTCAAAAAAAATGTTTTTTTTTTGACATTTCTGCATTAAATTCTGACATTTCAAAATTAAATTGTTTTGAATTGCAAAATGGAATGAAGATTTGCTTATTTTGTGTGCTGTAAATATAAATTGTGGCACTTTCTCTATTAAATAAAACACAAATTTGTCCTCCCAATCAATTTTTGCCATCTCTCCTTTGCTGCTGTCTAATTTTGTTTGAAAACAAATTATAACAGTTTGCGTTGTTTTGCGAAATGATGGCTTCTCTTTTCCAAAAAAAAAACTTGTTGCCTCATGCAAAGCTGACATTTTAACATGATTTAATGCATTAAAAACGCGAAAAAAATGTGGTACCATACGGGCTTTAGGTCGATCCATACCTAAACACAGGGAGAATTTAAAATTAAAAATAAGCTTCTTGTAAATGTGAAGAATTTACTCTTTGCCATTTTTGCCAATCTCGTTTCGGTGGTCCTAAGCTATTTAACTCTGTTGCAAATTGTTCGCATTTTAATTGCGCACCAGTTTTTGAGCAAAATCCTTTTGCTATATCATGGTTCTGCTCCATCAACTCAACCAAACTATTGAGTTGTTAGCCCTTATTAAAACAAAGAAGAGTGCTATTTCCAACTCTTAAAACTTAAAAATACTTACATTTCTATGTAGGTATCACCTTCATCAACACCGAAATTGCGATTAATAGAAACATTTGCGGTTGTCAATAAAATTGTTGACAATTGACGTTCACAATACCATTTTAGCAATTTCAAATTGGTAATTTTTACACATTCACAATGGGTAATTGGTGATACGAATTAATGACTTTTTCCAAAAACTCGTTAATTTGTCAGTAGTTAAAGACAACTCAAACAAATACTTTAGAGGAAAAGCTAGGACATCACAGCACCTCTTCAGGACTATTCAAGCTATTCCGTCAGTACCTGAGAAATAATCATCTTTCGGATGAGAAATAAATTTAGAAATAATTTCTAAATGCAGTGGAATGTCATTGAAACAAGTTCGGGGACAATTTTGGTGATGATTAAAGTATGCGAGATTAATATTAAAAGGAGCATCGCTAAATGGTTTACAAAAATGGTCAGCGAAAGAACTATGAGCTAGAACTATGAAATTTGGACAGCAGTTGCATTTTATGACATAGACACCCAATAAGAAAAATTTTTTCGAAATTTAA
This sequence comes from Pocota personata, assembly GCA_963082735.1. Classification (NCBI taxonomy): domain Eukaryota; kingdom Metazoa; phylum Arthropoda; class Insecta; order Diptera; family Syrphidae; genus Pocota; species Pocota personata. The sequence goes on from OY720430.1 coordinate 191,624,097, forward strand.
TCCCTAAGGCGGTAAGAGGGGGTATAAAATTGTGTATAGTTTTATAGTTTTTCGATCGGATTTACCTGAAACTTTCGAGTAACTACTCTAAAGCACTAAAAATGAAACACGTCTTTCAATCCCTAAAGCATTTATACTATAAATGATGAATCCAAAGTCAACTCGGACATCAGATATTTTTTATATTTTTTATAAATCTTTGGGCATTCTTTTCTTCGCCCTTGCTTATTAATTATTTTCCTTATTTAATTCATTAGATGAGTCATTAAAAACATATTAGGTATGTGGTACATAAATATGTACCCAATTAGTAAACGGAAATGATGGGCAATATTTGTCACCTTAACCAAAGAAAATGGAACAATATCATTATCCATGAATTTCTCAAACAAAATATATTTTTGGATTGTGTTTGGTGGCACGGGCGAAGCCGGACGGGTCTGCTAGTCTATCACACATTTTTAATACTTTGCTGTAAAGAATTTGTTTTTATAGTAAGATCTTACTTAATATAAACTTAGTGTGTGGATAGGCTTGATTAACGCCTTTACTCATAAACCCTATACATACAACTCCTAAGGACAACTGAAGCTGATTCCTTAAAAATATCCTAATATTTTTTTATTGTAAACGTAATTTCTTACCGTGTCGTAGGCCATCATCGTAGTTGTACTTAAAAATATTGCTAAACATTCATAGATGTAGAACAGCTGCCAGTTAGGAGTTTTCATAACATTTAGGTATGGCAGATGAGCTGGAAGTGGCAGTGGTCTATATTCTCCGGTCGTTAATGGTGACATCATGAATGAAACGGCACATAAGCTTATGAAACACAGACCTACGGCGAAAAGTTTGTTATATAGGCGTAAGGATTCCACGATATCCAAAGTGTTCTTGAATCTTCTCGATACCCTCTCACTTTGTTTAATGCAAGCAAAGATCTCGTCTTCGCTGGAAATAGTCGAGAACATTTTATGAGCGCAGACGCTCATTGCCAAAAAGAATAACGCTTTGCTTAAAATAGTTGTAACCTCTCCATGCCGCAACTGTTCAATTGTGTCCGATAGCGTTACGACGACCATTGAAAAACTTGTAGAGATGAATACCTATTACAACAAAATAAGTTTTAAGGCGTAGCGATGCATATATTAAGACTTACCATCCATTTGAGAAAGCGGGCCAGCAAATTTTTATTAACTCCTTTCTGATATGACCAAATCCGCATTAACTTGAATACCTTTTGGGAATTATTGAAGAAATTGTCTTCGACCATTTTCTAAAAGATTAACTCGTGAAATGGTTATTTTGCTCGGCTTTAATTATTTTATTGCAACAGTAATAGGAAGGAAAGGATCGACCTGACAGTGCTGGTAGGTATACTGTCGTAACTTGGGTAGAAGTCCGAGATAAATACATTTCTATCTGTATGTCATAATTCGTTGGGTCTTAAATTCTGAGCTAGAATCTGAAGAAGTATAGGTGCAAATGTAATTACAATCCACTCACATGCACGCCCACTTTTTGAAAAAAAAAAAAGAAGGTTTTTTCAATATTTTTACCAGAAACTGAAAAATATTGCCATTATAAAAATATATAGACATTACCATTGTTTCCAATTTATCCGTACGTTGTATATAGCCATGCTTGCTTTTAGTGGCCTTTTCTTCGAAAAGCGGTATTTTACATTCCCAAGGCTATTTGCAGTGATGGTTATTAATTTATTATTTAATGGAAAAATATTATAACATTATATAATGAATATTGTATGAATCACAAGCGAATTTGTAGGCATATTCTCCCTAGCTTTGTAATTAGAATTCTACAGGTACTCGTATGTAAATAGCTACTTTCCCCAAAAAAGAAGCTTTACTCTGGCCATCATATTGGGAACTGTTGGCCAAAATACAGTTTGCTATTTTTTCTAGAAACATCCTGCTTACAAAGACACTCCAGACAAAAATTGCTTAGCATGAGAATGTCTATAATATAATTCCTTGCATCCTTGATACAAAAATTACACCAAAGCTTTATCTCCTATGGATAATTTCGTGATTTTACATGTGTTTGATTTCTCCCCACCGGATAACCTAGCAAGCTGAAACTTTGTTCACTGACTGCACAGCCACGGTGTTAGGTCGTCAGTTATTTGATTGAGAGTAATATGGAGTTTTTCAGGGAATATTTTTCACAATCCTTCCTATGCATTTGCATAATTCCACACCTTTCGAAAGACCCGGATTACCTATAAAGACATTACGTGGTACTACCCTATAGAGATAGATGTATTTCTGATTTGCGAAATACAGCGTGGTACAAAGAACACTTGAAAAATCACTTTAATACTCGTACAATATAACTCGCCAGTGTGTGTGTTCCTCTTCACAATTTCGGGACCCCTCGGCTGATTAAATTGACTTTAATTTCAAGATATTGTAAACAAATTTAAGCTTTTTGCGAACCAATTTAAACCTCTTTTGAAAAGCAAGAGTTTTCCTATGATTGCTGTTTAGGATGTGTGGATGCTCTTTTTAAGACCCCTTTTCATTTTGCACGACACACACTTTTTTTCACTTTCCTTTTAGATCCCATTTCGTTTTCCTTGCTCCTATTATTCGTGAACAAATTCGTTCTCAAAATTTTTATAAAATTTGGTTTTACTAACGGGTGGGGCCATCTTTTTTTTTTTTTTTAAATTACATGTTATTTTGACACTGACAGCTCTTTGGCGCTCAAAAAATTGGCAGAAATACAGTATCATATCCCCGTGGAACGAAATGAATCGATTTACGCTTGAAAGCGTTGGGCAATATTGAAAACAGTTCGAATTTTGAACATAAATTTCGGTCGAAATAATGCAGCAACCGTGCCTGCTGTACTCAAGTTTCTGAAGAAAGTTCATGAGACATGGCATGCTAATTGATAACACAAGTCATCCTCATGTACGTCCTGTGCTCTCAGCCAAGAATATGTGTGCGTGTAATTATTTGGTCTGGTTTGTGGAATGGCGGTATTATTGGCTCATTTTCTTCGAAGATGAAGCTGGCAACAACGTTACTGTCAACGAAGAGTACAATAGAGGCATGATAACCAATTTTGTATGGGCAGAAAGCAAATTAACTTGGATGATCTATGGTTTCAGCAAGATGGCGTTACGAGCTGCAATTTGACGCCGGTGGACTTTTATTTTGTGGGGTGCAGTTAAACATCTATTTTATGCAGACAATCCACCACAGGACTGATTACACTATTAACTTCATATCTGGAGTCTGTGGGGTCACTATTCTAGGTAAAATCGGAATTATAATTCTAACCTCAAAATTAAAGGTACTTACTTAGGGCCAAAAAGTGCAATTTGCTCAAGAACGGGATCCACGATTTCCATAAAAAAAATATATACATATCTGAAGTAATATGGATGTTCTCAATAAGACTGCGTACTCAGTTCTTCCTTACAAGTGGACTTCCTCAAGTTGGCCATGGAGGAGAGGACATTGTATTCAAATTCTGGACATGTGGTCAAAAAAGTTTCTTTTACTATTTTAACGCATTTTCCGAAAATTCAATTTTGTTCGCCTTTTTTCTATATTACATGAATTTTAAAACTAAAAAAATATACGAATGAACAGCACAAATGAAGCAAGAACTTGTGACCCAGTCGTGTCCCTTTTTTAGTTTTTACCACAAGGAACAGAGCTGAGAATGACCACACCAGACGGTGATTCAATTACCACTGTGTATTATAAAGTAATTTAATCACTTTAATTTAAAAGTAAAGATAGAGCTAGCAGCTTATAGACCTAAAAAAAACGAAGATTTTGGCACCTTGAATATGACAATCGGACACCTTCTTCGTAAGTTCTCCGTAAAATAGTGGCTAAGTCCAAGAAAATACAAATTGGATGTCTATTTTCTCAAAATGGCGGAAAAACCGTAAAAAAAAAATTTTTTGTACCTTTATAACGTTCAGTTAAATTTCACAAAAATTTATATTTTTTTGGCAGTTGGCACTACTAAAACAGTAGTGCCAACTTCCATATAAATACACGAATTGGTGTTCAAAAAAATTAGTGTTTCTCTTGCTAAATTAATCATTCAATGACTTTACATACAACTGCCAAAATTCCTGAGCGAATCAACTATTTGCGCCATCTGACATACTCAGTTATCGATAACTGGGTGTAGTTTTGAATACAAAAAAATACAAATTATATATAGCGAGTAATTGTTGTTGCATTGTGCGAAAAATTGTATTCAAAACTTGAAAACAGTGCAATATAAGTACACTTTTAAGCTGATGCAGACCGCTCGAGCTCCTTTCGTTAAGGACAATAAAGATTTAAAGAATGTTTAAATGTTACTAAGAATCTCAAACTGTTCCCGAATCATTTCCCATTTGGGCATTTCAAATGTCTAACGCAAAACCTAATTTGACTGGACTATATCCTTCCATTTCATTTCTGATCGAAAAAGTGTCCAATTTGTAATTTCAAAATCAGAAAAAAAGTTGTGTTATGATCAGGAATTACGAGTAGTTAATTTAACGCAATTGACTGTGAGAGTGAACGGGTGTATTAGTAATAAAAATGTTGAGAACAAGCAAGTGACCTCTCGAACCGGATGGATTAAACGTAAGGCTAAACGGAAACAATATAGAAAATGGAAACACATTTGACTAACTTTGCCCAATGAATTTGTTCCATTGCACCCCAGTCCATGTATCTAAAGTTTAGGTTACCTCCCTCCAATTACGTTATCTTCTTTTCTGATTAATAATTTACGTAAAGGATTTTTAAATTGCAATCTATCCATTTTTATTATTAAAATTTGATTTTTATCTACGCTGGTCCCATAGCAAATGGCAATAAAAGTATGTACCTTAAGGTGGGTACTTACTCAGCAAACATGCTCGGTCCGTCGTACCCAAAGAGAACGGACCGGACCACGAGCATATCCGACGATGTGTAGCCCTGGCGAGCATGCCAAAGTAATTTTTCAAAGGGGATGGTATGATGACGGTACTTTACTATGGTGGTGGTTGTGATGCTGATGATTTTTTGTTATATTGTTGTTGTATTTAGAAAAGGCAGAAAATCTCTGTAGAAACAGCGCCTTAGGAAAATAATATTTCCAAAACATTGAAAACCTATTTGGTAGGTCGTTGTGAAATATGTGAATATTTGAAGAGACCACCGGATAGGGATTAGGGATTTCATCTTAATATGTGTAGCTTACCATATTTTTAGAAGGACGCTCATAACAATGAGTTTATATACAATATTTCGCTTTTCTGTTAGTAATAGATCGACACCATGGAACCATAATTTGGGCAGCTTGATCATTCCAATTTACTTTCAGCAGGTAGCAGGTTTTTGCAACAATCAAATGATGTAGCTTCGTCACAGAATGTGAATGCAATCACTCCGTGTCGCATCTCTTCAATTGTTTCTGATAGAGTTGTGATGAATAGTATAAAGCTCACCAATTTAGGTTACTTTATTGCAGGTTCAAGATCAGGGACACTATCAGAGTCGTATTATGGTCCTTAGGTGAACTCAATTTTAGACCCCACACCCTGAGATTTTTTTTTAGAGTAGACTAAGTTCGGGTCTTGTGGTATATATGTTTTAATTGGGCTATTACTAGCAAAATATGAGAACTAGGTTCACCAAGTTAAGTGGAGTTATTTGCTGAAATATTGGTTATAATATGCTACGTCAGTTGGACAATTCCCTTAATTAATTTACAGAATGTTACATCGTTCAAAATATGATAGCCTAATAAATTATAGGCTAATGTGGTGTACATACATATATAGTCAAATACGGTATGCTGGTAGTGGTACTTGATTTACTACCAAATCTAGTTAATAAGAGTGTTAATTAGACAGACCTTCACTCATAGCCATACGAGTATATTGCTATGTCGTATCTTTAACTCCAAACATTTTTGATGCGAGCAATATAACCATTTCTCAACCCTTGCGGTGTTTTTTTTTTTTAATTTTCTCGAAAAATGATAAAGTGAAAATAACGGAAGTACACATATGCATATTTATGAAATCAATGCATAGTCAATTTCCATTTGATACTCATAACATATTTATGCAAAAGAAATACAAGAAAGTTACAAACCATTTGGAACGGATAGTATGATACCATATCCTTCATCTTTTAACCCATCCCTAATAAAGTGGGCGTGATATTGTTATATTCAAATTCCATGACACGCTTATCTTATTATTCAGGGTATACTGCCGCGACTTTTAAGAGATTTTATCAGAAAATCAAATTTTATGGCTTCTTCTTCTTAGAAAGCAGACCGGCTGTAATTTGTTACCGAAGTTAGTAAACTCTGATGAGACCTTGAAATAAGGCTGATCAGATTTTTTGAAGAAAACATCCCCAAAAAGTGGACGCAGCATTATACAACGTATGGACATACCATGTGTATGTTTGGTTAAAGGGATATTTTTCAGTTTCTATCAAAAATATTATCTGCGGGTGGATTTTAAATTTACTGTTTCGGGCTTTTAAAAGCTTATATACCAAATTTCATCTTCCCAGCTCAAAAATAAAGGCCCAAACTCTGGTGACATACAGACGGACGGATGGACAGACGGACGAACATGACTAGATCGATTTAACTTTCGATGCTGATCACAAATATATTGTAATATGCGAGCTACGGCTCGAGTAGATAAAACAATATTCTGTGAAATTATTTCTTTATTTTCTAGTCTATAGAACAATTCAGGTTCACACTATACTATTCTTCGCCATTCTTTTCTTACAGGGTCTCTGTCCTCTCAAATCACTTTATCTCCTTTCAATTACTTAATTCACAAATCCAAACTAATTACTTCTTCTTGTTAAATCTCAACTTTCAATTTATCACAAAATTACAACTTCGTCCATTATCACTTTTCTAATCTCTTCGCCACAGTTTAGAAACTACTGCTCCCTTTTTGATCGCCATCTGTCCTTATATAGCAGAAGTCTCTGATAGCCAGAAACTTCTAGCAAATTCTTCGACCACTGGAGCAAGAGAAATTCCAAGATGACAATCATTCTTGTAGTTATATTATCCGTCTCTTTCGTAGACATGAACTGTGGAAACCGCAGACACGAACCTCGAATGAAAGGACAGTTCGAACCAAAATTCTGCCAGAATGAAAAATCACTTCGGAATTTGTTGCATCATAATTTTAGGGAGCGTAGTTATTATTATGCTACACTGCCCCCCTCTTAGACTCAGTCGGTCCACATGAACCACTTTCATTTTGGCCCTCGGTCCTCGCTGGATGCGGTAGACAACATCGTTGATGCGGGTTACTATTCTGTAGGGACCTTCCCAGTTCCGCTGCAATTTAGGTGATTTCCCCTTTTGGCGATGGGGATTAAACAGCCACACCAGATCTCCTTCCTGGAATCCTGACGTTGTTGCCTTGGCATCATACCTGGTCTTCATGCGGTCGCTCGTCATCTTAATCTGGCTTCTGGTCCTTTGGTGTATGTCCCTAAGCCTTTCCCTAAGGTCCGCCACGTACTCTTCTTCATTTCTGGGCTCATTGGTAGGAGATCCAAATTTCACCTCACTGGGTAAACGAGCTATTCCACCAAATAAGATTTCGAACGACGTATGTCGAGTAGTGCTATGCACGGCACTTCTATAGGTAATCAAAAACAAGGGAATCTGCCGGTCCCAATCCCGTTGGTAGTCACCTACGACCTTCGAGAGATGTTCGTCCAAAGTCCTATTGAAACGCTCCACCATACCGTCCGACTGTGGATGAAGCGGGGTTGTCCTTGTCTTTTTGATTCCGAGTAGTTGACACATCTCTTGGAAGATTCTTGACTCGAAGTTCCGCCCTTGGTCAGAATGCAATTCCAAGGGCACACCGAATCTGCTAACCCAATTGTAGACGATCTGCTCCGCCACGGTTCTGGCTTCCTGGTTAGGGATCGGAAACGCTTCCGGCCACTTACTGAAGTAGTCCATTACTACGAGTATATACCGATTACCATTGTCGGTTTCCGGAAAGGGCCCTGCGATGTCAATGGCGATTCGTTCGAAAGGTGCTCCCACGTTGTATTGGTGCATCTTACCTCGAGTTTTGATTCTCGGACCCTTGCTAGCTGCGCACACGTCGCATTTTCTGCACCAGTCTTCGATATCGTCCTTCGCTTTTAACCAATAAAAACGTTCTCGTACCTTTTCTAGCGTCTTATTCACTCCCAAGTGGCCTCCGGACGCCTCGCCATGCATTTCCTGTAACACCTCCTTGACCCTCGTCCGTGGTACGACAAGCTGCATTACAAACGACTTTCCGTCGGAGGATTCCCATTTTCTTCTCAGAACACCTTCTTGGACATGGAGGGAGTCCCACTGCGCAAAATATGCCTTTAAGGTCGGGCTTCTGTGAGAGATGTCCTGATGATCCGGTTTCTCCATGTTCTCCTTCCAGGCCAGAATCGGCTCGATATCCGGGTCTTCCTTCTGAGCGTTCCGGATCTCATCTACGCTCCAGCCGGCGATTGGTTCGGCTCTCATTCTTTGGATGGAAACCAGCTCCCGTTCTTCCTGACGCGCACAATGTTTACAATCCGTTCTGCATGGTCTCCGGGACAGTGCATCCGCATTAGAGTGGAGTTTTCCTTTACGATGCTGTATTTCGTAGTCGTAGATTTGCAGCCTTTCGATCCATCTTGCGACCTGACCCTCAGGACTTTTGAACTGTAATAGCCATTTTAAGGCTGCATGGTCTGTGCGAAGAACGAACTTCCTCCCATAAAGGTATTTGTGAAAATGCTTCGTAGCCAAGATCAAAGCTAGAAGTTCCCGCCTTGTCACGCAGTAGTTCCTTTCTGGCTTAGAGAGCTCCTTGCTGAAGTACGCAACCACATTCTCTTGGCCATCATGCACCTGGGAGAGTACGGCTCCTACCCCGACATTACTAGCATCTGCATCAACAATGAACGTTTCCCCGGGAGTGGGGTAAGCTAGTATCGGGGCATCGCATAGCCGTTGTTTAAGTGCCTTGAAGCTCTTCTCGCACTCAATTGACCATTTGAATTGTTTCCCTTTTTCCGTCAACTGGTGCAGGCTCTTTGCGATCCCGGCAAAATCCTTCACGAACCGTCTGTAGTAGGTGGCTAGGCCCAGGAAGCTCCTTAGTTGGTGTTTGTCTTTGGGGACTCTCCAGTTTTTCACCGCTTCGACCTTCTCTGGATCGGTTCTCACTCCTTTCGCTGAAATTATGTGTCCCAGGTACTTGACTTCCGCTCTAAACAGGGCGCACTTCTTGGGGTTGAGCTTCAGGTGGGCACTTCGAAGCCTTTGAAACACATCCCTTAGATTGTCTCGGTGTTGCGCAAACGTTTTTCCAACGACGATGACATCATCCAAGTATACCAAACAGGTTTTCCATGTTAACCCTTGCAGGACACATCCCATCAATCGCTCGAAAGTCGCCGGAGCATTGCACAGCCCGAATGGCATTACCGTGAATTGCCATAGCCCATTTCCTGCGGTGAAGGCGGTTTTCTCCCGGTCTTCTGGATGGATCTGTACCTGCCAGTAGCCACTCTTCAAGTCGAGAGTGGAAAACCATCGGGCTCCTGATAGTGTGTCTAGCGTGTCGTCAATCCGTGGCAGAGGGTAGCTGTCTTTCTTGGTGACGTAATTGAGCTGCCGATAGTCCACGCAGAACCGCGTGCTGCCATCTTTCTTCTTAACCAGTACAACCGGTGATGCCCACGGACTTTTGGAACTTTCAATCAGACCTTCTTTCTCCATTGCCGACACAATCTCTGCAACTTCTGTCTGCTTTGCCAATGGAAGGCGCCTAGCAGGCTGCGGAATTGGTCTAGTATCACCAGTGTCTATTCGATGTTGTACCAGGTGGGTTCGGCCGTATTCTCCGTCCTGTGAGGTAAATACATCAGCGTACTCATTGATAAGATTCTCTGCCATAGTTCGCTGCTCCTGATTCAGCTCACTGGACTGGAGAATCGTCTCTCTCGTTTCCGCTGTCCAAGGTGATGGGAGAGGTTTTGGAGCATCACGTTCAGATATTGTTGCGACGGTGGTAATCGGCGTGCATTTTCCAGTCACCTCCCCTCGCCTTAGTTTGACAGTGTGTGGTCTTGCGTTCAAAACCCTCAGGTGTTCTTTGGTTCGACTAACGTCTTTCCCACGATGTAGTCTTGAGAATTCTTCTCTGGGTCTGGTTCTACTATGTAGAATCGGTGGCACCCAAGATCACCTTCCAGCTTCGTCCAAATGATTGTCTCTGAAGACGGCGGCAAAACTTCGTCTTTGCTGATGACTGTCCTGAGAGTTACGGCATTCTCGTTTCCGTACACCATCGGAATCTCCACATTTCGATACCTCAGTACTTGCATCCCAATGTCCAAGATTACTTCATTTGTTTTCATGAAGTCTATTCCGATGATGCACTCGTCGCATATATCTGCCACCAGAAACGCATGGGAGAACGTCAGTCCCGCCAGAGTAATCGTAAGACGAACTTCTCCAAACACCTTCGCCATTTCCCCTGTTGGAGTCTTCAGGCAGTAGCTGTTGGTGTTGTGCAGCCAGGAGCTTCTGACGATATCTCTTCTTACGATGGAGGCGGTGGCACCTGTGTCGATGGTGGCTACGCACTTCTTCTTGTTGATTAGTGCCTCCACTGTCAGGCTCTTGCTACCCCGTTTGGTTTGTGAAACTTGAATGGTGGTCCTGGGGGCCTCGATTCCAGTAACCAACTTCTGCCCCGCGAAGTTGGTCCTTACGCATTTCCCGACTGCTGGTTTTGGGAAGTCTGACTGACAGGGTGGATGTTATCACCGCCAGATGCTTCCTCTCTGCTTCTCCTACTTCCGCAATGTGGACAATTTCCTCGTCCAGGTGCACTTCTGCACTGCCGTTGTAGGTGTCCGGTTTGGTTGCAATTCCAGCAACGGATTTGACTTCCGCGAGCTTTGTCTTCATCCATGACGGCTGTTCTCTGGCATGAGCATTCCACGACGGACATTTCCCTGACACGGTGTATTCCCTGGTATGCTTGGTCCGCAGCCTTCATTGACAAAGCGAATGCCAATGCCTCGGGGAGTGTTCGCTTTTCAGTCATCCTTATGGCCATTTGCAGTTGTCTGTCCTCTATGGCCTGAATAAAAGCTTCCACCGCCATTTCGTTGATAAGCTCCTCACCGGCTTTAGGGTATGAAAGATGGGCTAGTCGCTCTATATCCGCTTGCAACTGTTGGAGCGTTTTCCCCTTTTTCTGGACTCGACTACGCAGCTGAACCCCGTACACCTGCTTCATGTGTTCATCCCCAAACCGCATCTCGATAGCCTGAACCAGTCGTAGTTCTGCTGTTTATCTTCCGGGATGGTCTGCAAGAGCTCTGCAGCTGGACCCCTCAGTGCAAGCGTGAGTGCAATAGACTTCTCTTCATCGTCCCAGCTATTGGTCATTGCGGCCGCTTCGAATTGCCTCTTATAAATTGGCCATGATGTTTGACCATCGAAGATAGGAGGCTGCATCTCCTTTCTTCTCAGACCATCAGTGGAATATTCCCGTGCTTTCTATCTCTTCACGTTGCTGAGCTCCTTAGCAAGATTTTCGACTTGCTTTTCTACTATCTCGAATTGCGTATCCACTTTTTCAAACTGAGTCTCTATCTTCCCGAACTGAGTTTCATGTTTCTCAAAATTTTCATCGAATCTAGTTTCGACTTTTTCGAATTGCGTCTCGACCTTCTCGATTTTCTCTTCGATCACTTTGAATTTGGATTCCAAGTTCTTGTTTTGCTCATCAAGTTTACTTTCCAGAGCATCTAGAGAATTCTTTTGTTCGTCCATTGCTTTCTTTTGTTCATCCAGCTTAAGTTCTAGAGAATTCCTTTGGTCGCCCATTGCTTTCTTTTGTTCGTCCAGCTTAAGTTCTAGAGAATTCCTTTGATCTTCTATTGCTTTCTTTTGTTCGTCCATGACTAACTTAAGTTGCAGGAGCAGACTTGTTATACCCGGGTCGGCTGCTGTACTTGCTGGTTCCTCTTCCACGTCAAACTCTACGTCGTGCGGATTTTCACCTTCCTGCGTTACTGCTTCTTCTAGACGAATCAGTAGGGCATCTTTTCCCCCAGTTGTGTCGAGGTTCCGATTACTGAGTTCTGCCTTTAGTAGAGTTAAATTAGTTTTCCCAATTTGCGACCCATTTTGCGCAACTAATTAACTCAACACAGAAATGGTTTTTTTTTTTTTTTTTTTTCTTTTGTTTTTTTTTTTGCTTGTGCAATTTCACACCACGGAAATAGTTATTCACAGAATAAGTTTTATCCCGCTTCTGACACCAATGTAATATGCGAGCTACGGCTCGAGTAGATAAAACAATATTCTGTGAAAATATTTCTTTATTTTCTAGTCTCTAGAACAATTCAGGTTCACACTATACTATTCTTCGCAATTATTTTCTTACAAGGTCTCTGTCCTCTCAAATCACTTTATCTCCTTTCAATTACTTAATTCACAAATCCAAACTAATTACTTCTTCTTGTTAAATCTCAACTTTCAATTTATCACAAAATTACAACTTCGCCCATTATCAGTTTTCTAATCTCTTCGCCACAGTTTAGAAACTACTGCCCCCTTTTTGATCGCCATCTGTCCTTATATAGCAGAAGTTTCTGATAGCCAGAAACTTCTAGCAAATTCTTCGACCACTGGAACAAGAGAAATTCCAAGATGACAATCATTCTTGCAGTTATAATTCCCTCTCATCCGTGATATTATCCGTCTCTTTCGTAGACATGAACTGTGGAAACCGCAGACACGAACCTCGAATGAAAATTCTGCCAGAATGAAAAGTCACTTCGAAATTTGTTGCATCATACTTTTAGGGAGCGTAGTTATTATTATGCTACAATATTATAGAAAAGCCTATAAAAATAAGTATTGACTGAAATTGGTTTTAATTTTGCAAGTAATTTGGAGCTTGGCAAAAAGTTTATTTTCTGAAATAATGCATTAATCAGGATTTATTGAATAGAACAAACAAATACAATATTTACTAGAACTTAAAGTAGGTAACTTTCCCCAATACAATAAAACAAATCTACTCGCATTTTTTTAAATCTGCTCCGGTCCAAATTTTTAAAAGTGGCAGCTCTGCTATCAAAGAACGTTCTATGGTTAGAGCTGTGCCAATAGTGATTGATTCCGTCTACTCGTATATGATCCGTTTATAAAAAAGTAATGAAAGGGACCCAATGGCGTCAAAGTGACGTACTTGGTATATTTTTATCCTTGTGGGCCACGGACGGTGTTAATTTGACTCGGGCATTTCGAAATGCTTAAGGCGCAATTCTATGCTCTGTCGTAGAACAATTGAATAGTGGAAATAGACCGGCTGATTGGATTGGAATGGTACCAACTGAGATAGTTGTCATGCCATTGACCTATTTGAACGAATTGAAAAAAAAAAAAAAAAACAACGCATAACTAGCTACTTGGAAAAATTGATTATCAGACTAGTGGTCATTGAAGGAAAATTGTTTTTGTATAGGTGGATCTTATGAATACATGAATGGTGGCAGCCACGCCCACTTTCTTCTAAGAAAAGTTATAACAATAGTTTTTCCTCTCATTAGTATTGAAAAGTATACATTAACATACCCACTGTAATTGGAATGGGTTAGAAGATGAGGAATAGTGTATCATACAATTGCATAGTACGGAGCTCATATTGCTAGTTGAAATATTAGTTCAGTAATAAGTTTGGCAACGTTGATGCAACGACCGTACTGTCAACCTCATCCTTAATTAAGGAATGAATGACCAAGTGATAAAGTCCGCCAATGTACAACAAGGCACTGTCCAATATGAAATTCTAAAAAAATGACAAATAATTTTCAGTATTGTGAAAGCAATTTAAAATGATGTTGGGTTTTTCTAATACTCGTACTTTTATTGAACTTGGATTTTATTTTTGAATAATTTTATTTAAAATGCACAAAAAACAAGAACGACACCACTTGTCTTCACTTTGTTTGGTAGTCTTTCTGCTAACGCGACTCATTTATAAACGTGGAAAAGGCACACGCCTTCTTAATAACCTACAAAGAAAGAGCTTTTAAATATTATAGTTTCGCAAGTATTAATCAGCATTTTACCTGAGTAAATGTTTCCAATGATAATGGCATAATTTTCCCAGCATACACGTATCGATCATTCTGTGCCTCAACAATTGTTAAAAGCAACATGGTTTTGAAGTTCTTCGATGCGTCATACCATCTGGTGAAATACAAGTCCCTCCGTAAGACTTCTCTCTGCAATTTGATCCTTCTAAATGTATTCAATTAATAACGATTAATTCTGATAGACACGTGATTAACTAAATTTTGTCCAAAATAGCAGTAGATCCAAAGTTGAAACATTCCCGAAACGATCAACATTATCATTGAGATGAATTCAAGATTAAAAGGGAGAGCTGTGGCCATGAAAAACCCAAAAGCCATAATGTTACAATTGTAAACTATATGTGTCATTGTTGTTATAGAAAAGGTGTTAGATATTTGTTTGGTTAACCTAAAAGGACATCATTAACATGACATCATTAAAATAAAATTTTTTTTACTTATTAAATTCAATGAGTTTTTCTATAGTTTCCACCATTTTGTTTTCCAAAGTTTGATGGTCCTCAATGATGTCCTCGAAGTCTCTAATTTCTCTGCATAAACTACTTAGAATCCCGGCACAAACAGACATCATTCCACAAAAGAGCTGTAAAGGGATCACAGAGATATAAATGAGAAAAGAAATAAAACCATAGTGTTATAAGAAATAAAGGGCACATGGATCGAATCAATTTCGCTTCGTTGATGGGTTCAATACAAAATAGTTGAGAAGTGGTACAACATAGGTCCTTTGGTCAGACGAAACCAAAATCAACTTCTTTGGGCCAGATACTAAAAAAACAGTATGTTAAAAGGCCGGGTGGTAAAGAATTTGATCCAAAATATTCAGCGAAAACCATAAAACACCGCGGT
Organism: Pocota personata; assembly: GCA_963082735.1. Lineage (NCBI taxonomy): Eukaryota > Metazoa > Arthropoda > Insecta > Diptera > Syrphidae > Pocota > Pocota personata. The sequence continues at coordinate 191,639,147 of OY720430.1, forward strand.
GGAAATATTATGGTCTGGGGATGTTTTCACTATCATGGTGTTGGACCTATTCACTGGATGCAAGAGACTCTAACCAAGGAAAAGTATATTGAAATCTTAGAAACAGTTATGTATCCCTTCGCTGATGACAACTTGCCGTTGCTTTGGCTGTTTTAACAGGACAATGATCCCAAACATACGGTCAAAGTAACGAAAAAGTTGTTCAGAGGCGTGAAGATCCAGCACAGTCCCCAGACCTTAATCCCACAGAAAATTTGTGGGGATTTGTTAAGAGAGAGCTTTGTAAGACCACAAAATCAAGAAACGGGTTTGAGCTGTGGCAAAATGTCCAAACGATTTGGAATAATATACTAAGCACACTTTGGCAAAAGTTCGCTGACTCTGTATTAAAAAATAAAGGAAACATAACTCTGTCTACTATATATGTATAAAAGCGTTAATAGTTTCATTTAAACGTTTGAATGGGTTTCTAAATAAATTTCATAAACACTTTTGTATCCTTAGTTTCTATGTATTTTTAATACATAGGTGAAAGAAGATAAAAGTAGTTGGTCTGCACTACTTATAGTTTATGTCAAACTTTCTCGAATAGTTTAGATTGCCACACTGCATCCTCCACCTTCAACTTGTTACAAAAACGATTTTTAGTTTGTATCAAATATATCAGAAATTAATAAATAATATTATAAATAATATTATTAGTGATTAACTAAACCAGCAGAAAAATAAAAGAAAATGAAAAAAAAGCAATCAGCAGGAAAAGTAAATGATTAGCAAATATAAATTATTTAATCAGCAAAAAAACAATGTTTCAAGAAAAAGAATATGAAAAAAGGAGACAATTATTCAAGGAACAACTTAAGCTATGTAATTCTATGTTCTGCAGATCATCTAATCTATTTTTACTAAACAAACAATTTACTTATTTTTATACTTCCCCTGCTCATAAAATTATATTCCGCTGATCATTAAATAATTTTTGCTAATCATTTACTTTTTCTGCTAGTTTTGCTTCTAATTTTCTGCAGATCAAAAAAACTACTAGACTGCTAATCAAATAATTTTATTTTGCCGGTTAAAAACCCATTACTGCTGATCTACGAAAACTTAACCTTGGAAACAGTTGCTAGTTCAAAAAAAAAACACGACTCTAATCCTGTTAGTTCTGCTACTAGTATATGGCGCCGAGTGCCGGACGAAGCCGAGCAAAGTTTGGGGACCAGCAAACAAATTCTTCGTCGAATATTTGGTCCAGAAGGCTTGCTCTAGAAAATTGGAAGTAGCGTAATCGGGATCGACGAGAATGGAACTACCCTGTCTTAGGCGGAGACTCTTCACGGATCGGAAAACCATTAAGTAAGTGAGTATACCGTATTTTATTGTTTCAGATCTTTCCATTCATTACAGCGCTCTCAACTTGCTGTTTAAGTTGGTCGAAATAGCTTGAAGAAATGCACAAAGAAGAAAACATGGGCACACATAGAGGGGCTAAACCTGCTGATTCGAGCAAAAACTCAAGTGTTTGTACGGCTAATTTGTCAATATAATAATTGGAAAAAAAATCAATACAAAAAATTGACAAAATATTCCTTTTCCCCGACGGGACTCGATCACAGATCAGCCGATCAAAAAAAAAGGCTAAAAACTCATTCTCAGATCACTTTAGAAATTTCTTTACAATTGACTTCTACTCTAAAAAGGAAAGGAGTTTTAAAAACCCTATAAAGATATACTAGACAGAGCAGGCAGAATGGAATAGCCAATGGATACACCGTAGGAGTGATGAGACTCTTCCAGATAGCACGTCTATTAATTCTGCCGTTCTGCTCATAACTGAAGAAATGAATAAACCTTTAGAAAATTCTATCGCATCTCCCAATATCGCAAATCCACTAAGGCCACTTGGTGGACTAGCGAACTAAAAAAATGCAGAACAGAGGTCAGTAGATTATGCAATAAAGCAAGACTAAGTAAACAAGAGAAAGACTGGACTGAACTATTGATCCGAACTAAACCTATACACACGTGATATAAAAAGAGCACTTTCTTTGAATTTATTGATAACAGCTAGATTACGCAAGGTCAAAGACCACTCAGTCACGGTAGTCGAGGCAAAAATCGCTACAACTCTTAATGGAAGCACACGGGGTGCAACGATCCAGTACAAAACGCCCCTTCGTCCATTCCAAACTCTCTAGTACATGATGAAGAAATTGAAGAAATTATCAAAGAGCATGGGCAGAGAAATGGTTTATGCCTTATAAATCGGTAGGACCAGACATTATCCTATCAGCAAAACTGGAGAGAGGTGAAAGCGGTTTTCATTCCGAAAGCAGGAAGACATACTCATTCAACCGCAAAAGAATTCAGACCAATTAGTCTCTATTCTTTTCCTCTGAAAGCACTGAAGAGGATTATTGATCTTCATGTGAGAAGCAACTTATATAACAGTAGCACTGTAAGCCACTCAACATTAACGACTCATACAAACTCCCGGATGATTGCAGTATATATCAAAGTGAAGTCTTCACCATTGAGAAGGCAGTACAGACTATATACACAAAGAAACCAAATCCCTCCAAGATTACGATCTTCATAGAGACACAAGTAGCAATCAAGGCACTAGACAGCGTTATAATCAAATCAAAAGCAGTCTCCAGTTGCCGACAGACCTTGAATAGAATATGCGCTACCCACGAAGTCGATCTCTGGTGGGCTCCTGGACATAATGATATAGAAGGCAGCGAGGCTGTGGATGAACTAGCTAAGAAAGGATAAGCATTGAGTACAGAAAGCACTCGTACATCAATAGCAATTCCTATCAGTCTACTGAAAAGAAAGATTGACCTTAAGGCATTTGAAGTAACCAACACCGCTTGGTCTACCAGGAGTGACTGTGTTATATCTCGATGCTTATGTCCAAAATTGAATGAAACAGAACAAATAGACTTTTCGAAATGAATAAAAGATAAATACGTATTCTAACAGGTGTACTCGTACTAACAGGATACTGTGCGATAGGCACAATGGGCGCCAGGATAGGCATCAATTCACAGAAAAAAAGTAGAAACTAGCAAGCAGAATGGATCAATTGGCTCCGTGCAATCACTTCCCATAGTGTACTTCCCCCAAACAATTTTCCAGATATAGGGTTTTTTTCTATAAACATGATTCAATTTTTTTTAAATTTTTAGAATACACATATTTTGCTTAAAATAATACATATTATATATATAATACATATTATGTATTGAGTACAAAATTACCACAAATTTAAAAACCAAAAATGCATGTATCGCGCACGGTACGTTATAACGCAAAAAAAGAACGAAGAAAATCTAAACTTAACGAAGCATTTTACACTTGATAACTTTTTCTTTAGTATACAAATATGGTATATTCCAGAACACTGTTTTAAATATGAGAATTTGCTTTAAATCTAAAATTTGTGCAAATTCCTTTATTTGTGAATTTTGAATCAATGTTCGATCGGTTCTTTCAATTTGTACGTCAAAGTTTACCTACTAACCGGTTCCTTTTTTCAAATGAATTTAGGTTATCTGTCAGAAATATTCCTCAACATTTCGTTCAAAAGACCACCATTGACACTTGAAGATCTTAAAACGTCAAACACTAAAACTTATCAATGAAACGAGATAAAATGGCAAATGTTGTAGAAAATTTCTGTAATCCATGAATACGAGTAATAAAACGTAACTATAACAGGAAGGAAGAAAAGTGAAATGAATATGCACTTAAGAAAAATTAAATAGGTCATTTAGAAAATCTTAAAAACTGGTGGTATAGCAACGCTGATTGCAATAGAAGGCTGGTTTCAATAACTTATTCGACGATAACCATCATAGTTATCGTCGAAGACAGGAGAAGTTCATGAAGAATGGTTGAGTTAGTTCTTCTGAAAAATTTGAATGTTTCTGACGCCATTGAAATTTTTTGACAAAATTGCCAAATTTTGAATGACTCGGCAATGTCTTGAATGACGTTATTCTAGATGTCGTACCATCTTATCTTACCATATCGTAGGCTACCATCACAGTTCCCATTAAAAATATTGCCAGAAATTCATAGATGTAGAACAGGTGCCAGTTAGGAGTTTTCATAACATTCAAATATGGCAGATAAAGTGCAAGTGGCAATGGTCTATATTCTCCAGTCGTTAATGGCGATATCATGAATGAAATGCCGCATAAGGTAACAAAACAGAAGCCTGCTGTGAAAAGTTTGTTATATAGGTGTAAGCATTGCGAAATATCTGATACATCCTTGAATCTGTTCGCCATCCTTTCAATTTCTTTAAGGCAAGCTAAGATCTCGCCTTCGTTGAAAATAGCTGCAAACATTTTATGAGCGCAGACGCTCATTGCCAAGACGAATAGAGCTTTACTTAAAGCGATCGCAATCTCTCCATGCCTCATCTGTTCAATTGAATCCGATAGCGTTATGATGACCATTGAAAAACCCGTAGATAAAAGTACCTATTACAACAAAATAAGTTAGACGCAGTAGATAACCAGACACAGACATTGAGCCTTACTATCCATTTAAGAAAGCTGTCCAGCAGAAATTTATTATCTCCTTCGTGATTTGACCAAATCCGAAATAACTTGAATACCTTTTGGGACTTACTGAAGAAATTATCTTCGACCATTTTCTCAAAGATTAACTGGTGAATTGCTTCCTTCGGTGGACTGTAGCTTGAAAGTACAATAGAAAGTACAATAGAAAGCACAGGATCGTCCTGACAGGTGATTTGTACTACAAGCTTTAATTATTTGCTGATAATAATTATAGTCCTTCTGCGAAGTGTGAAAGGTGTACGAGTAAATGTTTTGTAGGGTAGGTGTATGTGATTTGTCAGACAATCGTAATATGTATGTATGAGCACGTGTATTGAAAACAGTGGTTTCTAACCTTTTCAGAGTGGCGTCATGTAGAATGAAGCATAGAATGTATGAAATCAAACTGTCTTAAAGCGATCTGACATATAAGATTCATCATTGGGTTAACTTCAACCATTTTCGTGCGATGTTAAGTTGCGTAGGGGTAAGTGGTGCATTTGTGGACGCGGGTATCTACGGCCGAGTTTCAGGCTACTAGTCTGCAGCGAACGAAAATTCTCGAATCGTAGGACTAAGAAACTCGTCAACAACTGTAAGGAAGGGAAATTCGTGGACAATTGTGGAGAAGGGAAACTTATCGTAAGGAAACTGGTTGGCTTCAGCAGAGGCACAGTCATGTAAAATTTGCTCAGATTTCTTAATCTAAAGAAGTAAAATAACAAAATGTGACTTGGATATGAGAATGTAATAAATGTAATCAAAGAAAAAAAAAGCCGCTTACCGTAATTTTGCAAAATACACTTTGAATATTATTTTAATGCTTATTGTCCTTTACCGAAAAACTCTTCAGAGGTTTACAATGGGTAAAAAAATTGGACTTTACGTAAGTGCTTTACCTCGCCAACTACTAGAGTGCTACAGGTTGTCCCAAGTTGTTCCGAGAAGAATTTTAGTATAAGACAAGAAACAAATTGGGCGGTAGTTGGGTACTAATTAGAACACATTCCGAGTGAAATACTTCAGAAGGAGCATAGCTTGCATAAACTATGGATGCAACATTTAGATAAATTTAATAAAATACAAGCAATTTAAAAAATGCATATTCAAAGACACAACAAGTAGTGTAGTACGTGATGTCGTTCAAAAGTAATGAAGTCGAAACAGAAAAAACTTCCGGTACAATTCCTTTCTTGTTTTACCTCTTTTGGAACTCTGTTGCAGGAGTACCCCAGAACGCGAAACATAACTAAAAATGTTCTGTATATCCTTCTGGTGATTCACGGAAAAACTACTACTTACGGACTAATCCAGTATTTAGGAATAGCCGTTGGAAAAAATGTCAGATTGGTTCGGTTAAGATGTCAAAATCTTTCTTTTCGCCCGCCTTTAAACTAAATTAAAAAATTACAAAATGATTAACAATGGTTTGCAAAATACCTATTAAAGTAAACATCTGAAGGTTTGTTCTTAGTAACCGAATGTACCATGTTATCTACGGCTGTCTTTAACAGCTCTTTTGGCCACAGACCTTTATACTCAGCTTTTAAGCATCTGTACGTTCCCAATGATGTCGAATTAAACCTTTTTTTGTGGTGAGGAATCTTCCTTCACTGTCTGTCACTAGGATCTTCGGGACTGTGAAATAATGCAAAATTTGTGTAATCTTGTCCCTTAGGTGAAGAGCTGATTTATTCTTTATTTAGAATATTTTTCCGAACTTGGAGAATTTATCGACGTAATATTTCACATGCGCAAGTTGGGATAGGTATAGGCTGGAGCTCAGAGTATCGGGATACCTATCACATTTATTAAGTTTGCAAACCTCACAAGACTCTGTACATTTTTTGACTAAGATATTCATACTAGTGAAATAGTATTTTTCGAGCGGTTACTCTTTGTTTTCTCTCGAATTCCTGTGAGCTCTCCGACTTTCATTCAGGAAACTATTCTTATCCTAACTTCAATCGAATCTTATTGCTGAAAACATTAATTGATGCTTCCACATGAGGAATGAGGTCAGAACTGTCTGTTGTGCCTTGTGTATTGTCTATTTGAAGAGTGCCGTTTGCTGGCTATAAATTATATTTTCTCAAATAATGCATTAATCAGGGGTCGAATTACGACATCAGTTAACGAGTGAATGAAATCCATACGCTATCGAGTGATCGAGTAACTACATTGGGATGATCACGTAAGAATGGTCCCGTATCGAGTGCACTTTGAAAATTGTACTAGTACAACATTGAATTGAGATGGCTGACAAATGTCAGAAGTATTTATTTTTGTGTTAGGAAAAGTTTTGTATTTATCGTCTTTAATTAAAAATTGAATATGTATTTTATTGTTCATCTTCTGATTCAGAGGATGATCGCTATAAGTGTACTAAACGAAGACGTTTAAGAGATAAAAGCGATCCCTTCTCTTTACAAGACTCTGCGTACGTATACAAAACTATAATTTTCTGAAAATATCTTTCACAACAGATACTTTTGATTGCAGTTTTATCAAAAGATTCAGAGTAATCAAGAGTACATTCTTATTTACAACGGAGAAGATAAATTTTAGAGGATGCACCCAAACCGCTGTCCCAGCTCATAAAATTTGCCAAAATCTCCTTTTGCAGAGGGTTAATTTTATTTAGACTCAACCTGAAATAAATTTAAAACAATAAATTTAAATAAACGCAAAAACAGCAATTGCACCTCAGTTCGCCAGCAGAAACCACATCGAATAAATAAATACACGATCACTGATGACAGAGTGCCAAATTTCGATACTCGATACTCGATTTCTTAAGAGGTCATGTCAACTCAACATTTATCAGTCACGTGTTGCTCGATAACTGATGCGGTAATTCGACCCCAGGATTTATTGACTTGAAGTAGTTTTCCCCAATACAATAAAATAAATCTATTCTCATTTTTCCGAATCTGCTCCGGCCCCATTTTCCAACAGTGGCAGCTCCGTTCTCAAAAACCGTTGTATGAGTCGGGCTGTGTTAATTGTGATTGATTCCCTGTTTATAACCCGTTCATAAAATTACATAGCTACAAGTCAATCAATCAGATCTCATTTGAACGAATAATTCTCAACCGATTGCTTCAGCTGAAATATTGTTGAACAAAGTTATCGGAGATTGGTTGAAACGAAACCGCAATAACAATTGGCAGAGATTAATTATCATTCTATAATTTTCACTTTCTTGCCATTTATCAAAATATATACTATGTATGTTCAACATTAAATGAATGTTTATGTTTCTCTTAAGCGCTTTCAAATCGGGTACCAAAGAAGTCAAAATGACGTAGTTGGTGTATTTATTCCTTACACGCACAGTGTTAATTTGGTTCAGGCACAAGTGACGCAAACGCGGAAGAAAATCTTATTTCGAAATTTTTAAGAGGGTGTTCACACAGGACTGACGGATTGGATTTTTTTTTGACATTTCATGTTCAGACTGATAGTCATGTCTGAACACTTCCGCGGATTCTTTTAAACACTTTTGTCGAGTGACAATCGATTGACATTTTCAGACGTCAGAAAAAATCCAAAAATTTTAAAAAATCTAAAAATCCGGATTGACGTAAAAGGTCACCTCTCCACTTCCCCCTTTGCCAGTAAACGTCAAAAAAAAAAAAAAAATCCAGTCAGTCCGTCCTGTGTGATCACCCTCTAAGGCGCAAATATGTGTTCTGTCATTCGTGCAATTGATTATATTGGAATGGTATCAACTGAGGTAGTTGGCATGTTATTGATCGATTTGAACGGCTTGAAGAAAAAAATAACGCACAACTAGCTACAAGTAAAATTGATTTTGTTTGAATATGTCGCCTATTGGACAAATTGATTGAAAATATCCTCTGAGTAGTATTAAAAAGTTTACAATTATTTTTCCAATACTCTATTAAACTTGGATTTTATTTTCGAATAATTTGTTTTAAAATGCACAAACAACAGGAACGGCACCACATGTCTTCAATTTCTTAGGTAGTCTTTCTGCTAACGTGACTCATTCATGAACGTGAAAAAGGCATACGCCTTCTTTATAACCTACAAAGTAAAAGCTTTTAAATAGTTTCGCAAGCACTAATCAGTATTCTACCTGTGTAAATGTCTCGAATGATAATGGCACAATTTTTCCAGCATACACGTATCGATCATTCTGTGCCTCAACAATTGTTAAAAGCAACATGGTTTTGAAGTTCTTCGATGCATCATACCATCTGGTGAAATACAAGTCCCTTCGTAAGACTTCTCGCTAAAAGTTTTTTTCTTTTTAAATATTTAATTATCCTCAGTTCTAATAAATACCTGATTTACTAAGTTTTGTCCAAAATAGCAATAGATCCAAAGCTGAAACATTACCGAAATGATGACCATTACCATTGAGACGAATTGTAGGTCCAAGGAAAGACTCGTGATCATGAAAAGTCCCAAAGCCATAGTATTGCAATTGTAAATTATATTTGTCATTGTTGTCATAGAGAAGGTGTCCGATATCCTTGAAGTTAACCTAAAAGGGACCATTAACATGAATTTGCATAATGGGATCCGACATTTTCTACTGATTAATTTCATTGAGTTTAACTATAGTTTCTATCATTTTTTTCTCCAAAGTTTGATGGTCCTCAATGATGTCTTCGAATTCTCTAATTTCTCGGCATAAACTACTTAGAATCCCGGAACAAACATACATCATTCCGCAAAACATCTGTAAAGGGAATACAATAATATGAATGCACAAAGAAATAAAGCACTATGCTTTAGAAAGTAAAAAAAAACACGAATTGTAGTCCACAAAAAACTAGCAAAATAGAATAGCATGGAGGGAAGAATCGCTAAGCCTGCCTGCCTGTCACTCTGTCTATATGAACGCAATACCAGTTTGACTCAAACTGTATTTAAGTGTATTTTTTTTGCGAAATGTTTCTATGGCAGCCGAATAGAGCAATTCGCAGTGAAATTGTGAAAAATACAAATTAACGCACATCGCAAGAAACAACTGGATATTCCTTTAATCTGTTGCAGTAAAACGTCTCTTAACAAGTGGGCACAACAATACGCCACAAGAAAAATACTGAATCCTTCCTTAATTTGTAGTATATTGTAATATGTTATAGATAAAACAATATTCTGTGAAATTATTTCTTTATTTTCTAGTCTATACAACAATTCAGGTTCACAATATTCTTCGCAATTCTTTTCTTACAAGGTCTCTGTCCTCTCAAATCACTTTATCTCTTTTCTATTACTTAATTCACAAATCCAAACTAATTACTTCTTCTTAAATCTCAACTTACAATTTATCACAAAATTAGAACTTCGCCCACTATCACTTTTCTAATCTCTTCGCCACAGTTTAGAAACTACTGCTCCTTTCTCAATCGCCATCTGTCCTTATATAGCAGAAGTTTCTGATAGCCAGAAACTTCTAGCAAATTCTTCGACCACTGGAACAAGAGAAATAATTCTTGCAGTTATAATTCCCTTTTATCCCTGATATTATTCGTCTCTTTCGTTGACATGAGCTGTGGAGACTTCATCCCAGACACGAACCTCGAATGAAAGGACAGTTCGAACCAAAATTCTGCCAGAATGAAAAGTCACTTCGGAATTTGTTGCGTCATACTTTAAGGGAGCGTAGTTATTATTATGCTACAATATATTATGTATCCGAACAATATGTCCAAACGGACCGACAGACAGGCTACGCGGAAAACCTGGACATTTTGAGTACGGTACCGTTAGATTCCGACCTAATATTGTCCCAAGCAATTTTCAAACTTCTATGTTTTCAACGTGTCATTTCAGTTCTTGGAGATTTCATTTAATTTCAGCATGACAGAGTCATCTGGGGATCTCGTAGGTGTGACGTGAAACCATGAGAGGATGAAACCATGAAAAGGATATTTAGTTGTTGCATAGTCAATATCTGAAATCTCATATTCATATCAAGCCCCTATCCGAAATATGGAGAAACCTTTAGGAAGATGGACAGATACCTTCTGTAGCCCAGCAGGGGTTCGTCGCTAGAACAAAAACGCTGCGGTTAAATGCCAATTTCGACCAACGACGTTGCTTGAGTTTGCGTTTATTCTCTTCGTTCTATCTGCTCTATACCCTCTCAATTTGTTTAATGCAAGCTTTTGAGTATTAGCGAAAAATTATGTTCGACCATTTTGTTGCAAGCTCGATAGTTTTGCACTGACAGGTGATTTGTACTATAAGCTTTAATGGGTTGTTGATAATTATAGTCCTTGTACGAAGTGTGAAAGGTGTACGAGCGAATGTTTTGTAGATAATTGACCCAAGTGCTAGGGTATGCGATTTGTCAGAAAATTGTCATTTTGGTGAGATGGACACACGTGTATATTAAAATCGGGTACTTGCCCTTCGACAAATTTTATTTCGCAAATATTACTTCGCGTTTATCGAAACAAAGAAAAAAAAAACCTAACCAAATTTTTCGGAATTTCGAAATAAGGGAACGAGTAAAGCTAAGTAAGTTAAAGCTTATCAAACTTATCAAAAAGCGAAATTATAATTGCGAATATTTTAAGGTCAAATAATGACAAGCCTATATAAGAATTTGCTGGGAAAAAATAAAATGCGAGTTGTTGAACTGCAAGACAATAAATTGCGAAATGATTATGGCGAAATGATAAATTGCAAAAAAAAAAAAAAAATCAGCGAGTGACCCCTCTCATTAAAAACAGTGGTTTTTAACCATTTCAAAATAAAGGGACATAAATAAATTGTGTAATACCTGCTTATGAGAAATCCACTAAGATACGCAAAATTGATTGTATTTTCGATACCGCTATCAAGTAAGCATTCTTCAAAAGAACCATTCAAGTTGGTGTAGTTTTACACAAGTTATCATCTATTTTCAAAACTTTCTATTCAATTGATCCCAAAATCAATATAGCTCGAGGACTATAACACAGACCTGTAACGTAATTAAGTATTTTGGTACTGAAGTACAACTTAAGTACAATTACCTCGTACTCATTTTTTTTAAGTACAAGTACAATTCCTTGGTACTTTTACTTAAGAATTACAAGTACCAGTACCGGGAATTTTACCTGTACTTGCAATTCCCTTTTTTGTAATATTACTAATAAATAATTAATAATTTAAAAATTTTAAAACATACGTTTTTTCTTTAAACTAAAAGAATAATTTTTTAGCAAAAAGTTGCATACCCAATCTTATTGCAAACAACCATATTACACCAGATAATGAATTTTTATAGAAATCGTTGGAGCCGTTTTTGAAAAAAAATAATTTTTTTAAGTAAACTACTGTTAATTTTGAGGTTATAACAAAATATCTGAATTTCACCTCTGGGCATTACTACATGGACCCCAGATATGAAGTTTGAAGAAAATCCGTCCAGTCGTTTAGGCTGCAGCGCGAGATGCAGACAGACAGAATTGCGAGACCTATTTTGAGTTCTTCTATTATAGTAATGTCAATATTAATTAAAATCTCAAGATCGACAGTTTTCACGAAAACAATACTTGCACTATAAGAGCAAGTAAAAAACCGTTCACAGTTATCCACAAAAACAAAACATAGTCTATGTTGACACTTTATATGAATGCCATATTGTATCCGGAATGTCTGAATGTTCGCAGTTGCAGATTTTAGACGAAAGTCGCTTGTCCCCACGGCTTTTAGCTTATATCAAAAATTTTTTTTTTTTTTTTTTTATAATTTGCGCGCGCCAAAGAGAATATGAATACTCTTATACTATTATAGGACACGGGCGTTGTGAAGAAGAGAGAGAGAGAACGAAAAATTTTAGTGTAGTGGTTTGAAACTTGGGTGGTATTAAGTTTCAGTAAACTCCAAGGGTAGCATCCAGATAACTGGGGAGCTTGTTTGATTTGCTTTTGTCGTTGCTCATGATTCACAGTATTTTTCCTGTCCTCCTGATGTCATCATCACGATCAAGTTACATTTTCAGCCATATGTCCACTCTACTCTCCCAGTGTTATGCCTTCGCAGTAGAGTTGACTTAGCTTTCGCAATTGATCGACTTTTTTATTTATTTCACGCGAAATAAATAGATGATTCTTGACATCAGGATTTGAACCGTTAACCAACAGCGTGACAAGCGATGATGTTACCACTACACCACGGCCACCCTCAAACATTTGAATATAGATCATCTGCAAGAAAATCATTTTCCAATCAGCAAAAAAGTAATTTTGTTGACCAGCAGTATGTAATTTTTTGATCTGCATTATATTAAACAAAGTTAACCACCATCTTTAGAAAACCACTAATCCAACGTAATTTTTTTGCGACAAGAATCATTCAAATCGGTGCATTTTTATAGCAGTTATGGTGAACGAAAGAAGCGAAAGTCTATGCCACAGACAAACACACGGACAGAAAGAGAGACAGAACCACTTTTTTCGTTCACATTTTGAGTATAGAACCGTTATCAACAAAAAAGTAGATACTCTGAACTACGATGAGGTCTCCTAAAAATCGCCTATAAGATTTTGTCTGTTGTGCTATGTGAATGCTTGAAACCTTTTCTCAACAACTTTACTGGTCAGTGCGTTTAATTATCAAAAGTATCAGTTAAAGTTAATTAATAGTTAGCGAAAGAAAAATTTTTGTTTTCATTCTCAGCACCTGGGATTAGAAGATGTTCAATCCCGAAATTCCGAGATAGGAAAAATAGTCTCACATTGCAATCTCTAATCACACTATACTTGAAGCTGATTCTATACATACTATTTCTCTTGCAGACTTGTTGTCTTACCGTATCGTAGGCCATCATCGTAGTTGCCATTGAAACTAGTGCGATAAATTCATAGATATAGAACAGGTGCCAGTTAGGAGTTTTCACAACATTCAGGTATGGCAGATAAGGCGTAAATGGTAGTGGTCTATATTCCCCAGTCGTTAATGGTGCTATCATAAATAAAGCCACGCATAAGGTTACGATACAGATGCTTACTGCGAAAAGTTTGTTATATATGCGAAAGCATTGCATAATATCCGATGTGTTCTTGAATTTGCTCGATACCCTCTTAATTTCATTAATGTAAGCAAAGATATCATCTTTGTTGAAAACAACGGCGAACATTTTATGAGCGGCAGAGCTTAATCCCAAAAAGTATAGCGCTTTGGTAAAAGTGATTGTAATCTCTCCTTGCTTCATATGTTCAATTGTGTCCGATAGCGTCACGATGACCAGCGAAGCACCCATAGATATGAATATCTATTACAACAAAATAAGTTAGAGGTTGTAGATATATATATAATGTATATATTAAGCCTTACCATCCATTGCAGAAACCCGCCCAACAGAGTTTTATTATCTCTCTCGTGAAAGGACCACATTCGATATAACTCGAATAGTTTTTGGGTATTAGCGAAAAAATTATCTTCGACCATTTTGTTAAAGATTAACTGGTGAACTGATTGTTCTGCTTGGCTGTAGCTACTTTGTTGCAAGTACAATAGGAAGGACGAGATTGCCCTGACAGGTGATTTGCACTACAACCTTTAATTGATTGCTGATAATTATAGTCCTTGTACGAAGTGTGAAAGGTGTACAAGTATATGTTTTAATATATAATTGACCAAGTGCTAAGGTATGCGATTTATCAGAAAATTGTCATTTTGGTAAAATACAAAAGGTAACTACGAGTACCTGCTTTATTTATATGTATGTATGTTCTCATTATAAACAGTTGTTTTGTAACATTGTCAGAGTGGCGGAACACACATAAATTGAATAATACATATACAGGGTCTTCCAATAGGGAATTCAGAACTTTGACAGTTGATAGCGGCCATACTGATGAAGCTACATCCGTCAAATTGGCTGTCATTTATTCAATCTTTTTTGCTAAATCACCATGGACAGATGTAGCGTTCAAAAACACGTGCAAATAATAAAATTGTTTTATAAAAATGGGTGTTCTGTTCGGGCATCGTTCCGCGCGCTTCGCCCATTTTACGGTCGCCATAATCGTCCTTCCGAGAGGACTATTCGCAAGTGTGGTGGATAAATTTGAGTCCACTGGTTCAGCAAACGATCAACCAACACCCGTACGTCGACGAAACGCAAGATCTGCAGAAAACATCGCCGCTGTCCGTGAGAGTGTGCAGGAGAATCCGAGGCAGTCGGATGACTCATAAGTTGAAGGTAAACGACAATAGACAACGACGTGTGTTCGCTAATTGGGCTCTGGAGCAGTTGGAAACTGACCCTAATTTTCATCGAAAAATCATCCTCAGCGATGAGGCCCATTTCTGGATGAATGGGTACATCAACAAATAAAATTGTCGAATTTGGGACGATACCAATCCACATGTGAGATACAAGAGCGTCCAATGCATCCCAAAAAAGTCACTGTTTGGTGTGGATTTTGGGCTGACGGCGTCATTGGTCCATATGGTGAACGATGTTATATTCCGTACATAATGGCATCAATATGCCTTTCAAACGAATAAAAAAAATCGATGATATGCCACACACAGTTTGTTTTATTTAAATTTAAAGATAGAAAGCGCTTAATGACCCTTTATAAACTGACACCGCCAGCTAACGGCACTCCTCAACGAAGACAATACACAATGCACAACAGACAGTTCTGACCTCAGCAATAAGATTCAATTGAAGTTAGGTAAAAGCCTAGAAATCGTAGAAGAACTTCACCCTGAATAGTTTCCTGGATGAAAGTAGGAGAGCTCACAGGAATTCGAGAGAAAACAAAGAGCAACTGCTCGAAAAATAGTATTTCCCTAGTATGAATATCTTAGTCAAAAAATATACCGAGTCTTGTGAGGTTTGCAAACTTAATAAATATGATAGGTATCCCGATACTCTGAGCTCCAGCCTATACCTATCCCAACTTGCGCATGTGAAATATTACGTCGATAAATTCTAAAAGTTCGGAAAAATATTCTAAATAAAGAATAAATCAGCTCTTCACCTAAGGGACAAGATTACACAAATTTTGCATTATTTCACAGTCCCGAAGATCCTAGTGACAGACAGTGAAGGAAGATTCCTCACCGCAAAAAGGTTTAATTCGACATCATTGGGAACGTACAGATGCTTAAAAGCTGAGTATAAAGGTCTGTGGCCAAAAGAGCTGTTAAAGACAGCCGTAGATAACATGGTACATTCGGTTACTAAGAACAAACCTTCAGATGTTTACTTTAATAGGTATTTTGCAAACCATTATTAATAATTTTGTAATTTTTTAATTTAGTTTAAAGCCCGGCGAAAAGAAAGATTTTGACACCTTAACCGAACCAATCCGACATTTTTTCCGACAGCTATTCCTAAATACTGGATTAGTCCATAAACAGCGATATGGCGGGAAGTTCGTTAACGTATTTTTTGGGTTTTTCCGGGAATCACCAGAAGGATATACAGAACATTTTAAGCTATATTTCATCCTGCGTCCTATATTTCATCCAAAAGAATTGTACCGGCATCACCTACTACACTACTTTTTGTGTTTTTGAATATTTATTGAATTTATCAAAATGTTGCATCCATAGTTTATTTTGTATAAGTACCTAAAACTATTTTCTTCTGTCGCTCCTTTTGAAGTATTTAACTCGGAATGTGTTCTAATTAGTACCCAACTACCGCCCAATTTGTTTCTTGTCTTATACTAAAATTCCACACGGAACAACTTGGGACAACCTATAGCACTCTAGTAGTCGGCGAGGTAAAGCACTTACGTAAAGACCAATTTTTTTTACCCATTGTAGACCTCTGAAGAGTTTTTCGGTAAAGGACAATAAGCATTAAATTAATATTTAAAGTGTATTTTGCAAAATGACAGAAAGCGCTTTTTTTTTGATTACATTTAACATTCTCATTTTAGATTACGAAATTTGAGCAAATTTTACATGACTGTACCTCTGCAGAAGCCAACCAGTTTCCTTACGATAAGTTTCCCTTCTCCACAATTGTCCACGAATTTTCCTTCCTTACAGTTGTTGACGAGTTTCTTAGTCCTATGATTCGAGAACTTTCGTTCGCTGCAGACTAGTAACCTGAAGCTCGGAAGTTGAAGTTAACCCAATGATGAATCTTATATGTCAGGTCGCTTTAAGATAGTTTGATTTCATACATTCTATTCTTCATTCTACATGACGCCACTCTGAAAAGGTTAGAAACCACTGTTTTCAATATACGTGCTCATACATAGATATTACGATTGTCTGACAAATCACATACACCTACCCTTATCTACAAAAACATTTATTCGTACACCTTTCACACTTCGCACAAGGACTATAATTATAATCAGCAAATAATTAAAGCTTGTAGTACAAATCACCTGTCAGGACGATCCTGTGCTTTCTATTGTACTTTCAATAAAATAGCTACAGTCCACCGAAAGAACCAATTCACCAGTTATTCTTTGAAAAAATGGTCGAAGATAGTTTCTTCAGTAAGTCCCAAAAGATATTCAAGTTATTTCGGATTTGGTCACATCAGGAAGGAGATAATAAAACTCTGCTGGACAGCTTTCTTAAACGGATAGTAAGGCTCAATGTCTGTCTGCATATCTACTGCACCTAACTTATTTTGTTGTAATAGGTACTCATATCTACGGGTTTTTCAATGGTCATCATAACGCTATCGGATTCAATTGAACAGATGAGGCATGGAGAGATTGCGATCGCTTTAAGTAAAGCTCTATTCGTCTTGGCAATGAGCGTCTGCGCTCATAAAATGTTTGCAGCTATTTTCAACGAAGGCGAGATCTTAGTTTGCCTTAAAGAAATTGAAAGGATGGCGAACAGATTCAAGGATATATCGGATATTTCGCCATGCTTACACCTATATAACAAACTTTTCACCGCAGGACTCTGTTTTGTTACCTCATGCTCCGCTTCATTCATGTTATCGCCATTAACGACTGGAGAATATAGACCAATGCCACTTGCACTTCATCTGTCACACGTGAATTTTGTGAAAACTCCTAACTGGCACCTGTTCTACATCTATGAATTTCTGACAATACTATTAATGGGAGTTGTGATGGTAGCCTACGATACGGTAAGATAAGATTGCATGAAATCTAGGATAACGTCATTCAAGCCATTGCCGAGTCATTCAAAATTTGGTCGATTTTGTCAAAAAATTTGAATGGCGCAAAAACATTCAAACTTGTCAGAAGAACTAACTCAACCATATCTTCATGTACTTCTCCTGTCTGTTACCATCATAATTATCGTCGAATAAGTTATTGAAAGCAGCCTTCTCTTGCAATCAGCGTTGCTATATTGTACGATTTTCTATATTGTATCGTATTCGCACAATATTTTGGCCTCAAAAACGCTATACGATAGTTCACCAAAAATTCGTCAGTTTTTAAGATTTTCTAAATGACTTATTTAGTTTTTCTTAAGTGTTCTTACGTAATACTCCGTACAGACTCACTGTACCAAACACGGAGAGTATTTGCTAAGATCAACAAAAAGCCCTTTTCACCGAAGATAATCCCCACACCATGATCAGGAATGTGGAGCAAACATCCAGGATATGCAGTGAAATTAAATACATAGCACGTTCCATCACGTACCTCCCTAGATGTCCAGAGGTACGTGACAACATCAACAAAAGCATCGATGTCACTTCTTCGGTACACTTCTTTCGGTACACTTCACCGGTACACAGCATGCAACGCAGTTAGTTTAAGTTGAACATAAAATAAATAAATAAAGTAAATTAAATCCGGTGGTTTTTTTTATTATTTGACTATACACATATATAAGTATATTCGAGGGGAGGCTGATAAGAGAGAGCTGAAAGAAGAAATCCGGCATGGAGAGATTGCGATCGAAATGCATTTCTCCCATCGGGTATACAGTGCCTTAATACCACCGAAAAAATATTCTTTTTCTTTGCCTTCAAAATGATTTCCTGCGGCCGCCTTGATCACTCACACTTGTAACTCCTTTCTCAAATTGGAAAAAAGGAAAAAGTCGCTCGGGGCCAAGTACCACCGCTACAGGGTGGGTGGTCTATCGCTGAAAATCCTGTGTCTTTTAAGGCCTGTCTGGAAACCCCCGCATGTGAACAGGCGCTTTATCCTGTAAAAACAACTATCCGTGCCTGAGTTTCCCACGTCGCTTCCGTACGACCTCTTCACGTGCCTGAGTCAATAAATTTGCGTAATATTAACCATTCATCGTAGCCCCCTTTGGTAGGTAATCAATCAGCAAATCCCAAAAAACAGTGGCCATAAGCTTAGAAGCCTACTTTTCTTCGGCGACCTCGTCCCTTTTCCAAGCCACTGCATAGACTACAGGTACGATTCGATTGCAAATTTTGTCGAGATTGTCACCGGCTAACTCCAAAAAATCTTTGCAGTCGGTTCCTTGCCGAACGGCGTAGCATTTTCGGTAGCCAGTGCACACAAATTTGTTTCATGTTTAAATGCTCGTGCAAAATTTCTCCGATCCATTCTTTGCTGATGTGAAACCCGTCCGCTTTCTGCCACATTTTAATTCTTCGGCTGGCCAGTACAAATTTTTCAACTTTTCCTATGTTTTCTTCAGTGACCACTGACACAGGGCGCCTTGGGCGGGGGTCGTCTTCACAGATCTCTCGCCCTTGTTGAAATAAGCGAGCCCATTTTTTAACCATGGTATAAGAAGGTCCAAAATCCAAAGAGTCGATGATATTTCTTCGAAAATTTCTTTAGGCGATTTTCCTTTTTTCACGAGGTACATTATCACGGCGCGGTTCTCAAAATAAGAGAATATCCGATTTCGGCTGACCACAGATAATTACAAAATGAGATTATTATTGAAACGGGGTGATATTTATACTACTAAAGAGTGCCGCAGGTAGTGCTATCACTAACGAGAAGATGACTCGTTGTTGACTATTTCAGGCCGCGAAGTTATCAGCCGCCGCTCGTATTATTGTGAAATTCCGCCGATTTACGACCAGCAAAATGAATGCTTATACTGATATACTGTGGTTCAAGTGGTTCATTTAGTACATAACCCAATGGTCATTCTTAGGTGCAAATTCTTTTCAAGACAGTTTGCTCTCATATAAAGGATCTTTCATATGGCGACCGTAAAATGGGCGAAGCGCACGGAACGATGCCCGAACAGAACACCCATGTTGATAAAACAATTTTATTATTTGCACGTGTTGTTGAACGCTATATCTGTCCATGGTGATTTGGCAAAAAAGATTGAATAATTGACAGCCAATTTGACAGATGTAGCTTCAACAATATGGCCGCTATCAACTGTCAAAGTTCGGAAGTCCCCATTGGAAGACCCTCTATATTAGCTCACAAACGTATTCCTCGATTTGAGTTATCCAATGCTTTAACATCGTGTAATTTCTGTCACTCAGTGTGAAGGTCAGAGGTTGGTGATCTGTAAAGATCTGGCCAGTTTTGTTTAGGGATTGTGATATATATGCTTAGGCTATGTACACTTGATTAGCCTTGCGATAGGACTACTCCTATAATCGTGAAAATTTAGGATTTCAAGATTTTGATCAGTCTTGATATTACTATAAAAGTCAGACCTAAACTTCCTTTTGTAATTGTTCGATCCATGAGGGCAGTTTACATAGTTTTAGAGAGTTTCCCAAACTTTTTAAGCTCTGCCTCATTCCTAGGACTGTATAATGGCATCGGTTGGTTAGCGACTGGAACTTTGACCAGTCTGCTTTGTTCCAGCGCTTACAGCCGCCCTTGGACTCCCCGAGTTGTCAGTTCCGTTACCGCTGTTTTAATCTCGTCCGTATTTGCTTTTTATATTCTAGTATAAAAGCTAATACTCATACTTTCATACTTTATTTTTTATACAGAGAGCGTATAACCTCTTGTTAAATAACTCGCAGACAATATATTTGCTTAAATTTTCGGAATGGAGTTGTTATGTGAGAATGGCTACTGTGTTTTCACGGTTATAGCAGCATTTACTCAGTAGAGCGTATTAATTTCCTGTCCTGTCTTTAAAGGACAACAACAAATCACACGAGGAAAAAGTTATGATTATCAGCCTGGACCCCAGTTAAAGTAACCAAAGTTACTTATGTAAAAAAAACACGAACAACCAGCCATTCGCCAAAGAACCAAAAAAAAAAGACGTCGACTTAGATTGGTATGAATTTATTCCATTCTATTGCTGCAATGTAAAAATTAAGACTAACTTAAACTCTAAAGTATTTCCTTATGCCCGTGACTGATTCCACTTAACTTTAATCCCGATCAGCAATTTACTCTGATACTCCAGAACAAGATGAGCCTGAAATGCTACCACTGTGACTGCGATAGGAGTAGATTCACTCACAAAAACATACGTTCCGAATTTCATCGGTAAATATCCACATTCATCGCACCTATTGAAATGTAAAAGGGGAGTTCCATTATTTTAATTAATTATTCTGTATTTGCTGAAATAGATACTCGTATAATTTTAGGTGAATAATGAAAACGAACGAAAAGAATGAGGGTTTTGTGTCATTCTTTCCAGTTGTTCCTAGCCACTGTCATGAATTCAGAAACTCAACAAAATTGCGAGAAGGAGGCAAACTGCAATCAACTTCTCAATGCGTTAATAAATTGCAATAAAATGTATGAATAAAAAAAAGATGTTGGTGTCCTGATTTTCTTTAAGAACTTTGTCATGTCTTAAATAAATGGGACGGATGCAACTTCTAGAAACACAGTAATGTCACATGCGAGAGAATTTCAGTTCGCTCAGCATCATTAGAAGCCAAACGAATAATCTCGGTACGATAAAAATTGAAGGGATGTTGAAGGAATTTTTAATACATAAAAATGTAGCTACCAGTATTGTAATGGTTATAATTTTGCAAGTAGTTTGGAGCTTAGTAAAAATTATATTTTCTCAAATAATGCATTAATCAGGATTTATTGACTTATACAATAAAATAAAATAAAAGAAATCTATTTGCATTTATCCGAATCTGCTCCGGTCCCATTTCCCAAAAGTGGCAGCTCCGCTCTCAAAAACCGTAGCTAGAAATCAATCAATCAAGATCTCATTTGAACGAATAATTCTCAACCGATTGCTTCAGCTGAAATAAGATAGAAGTATTGTTGAACAAAGTTATCGAAGATTGGTTAAAACGAAACCGCATTAACAATAGGCAGAGATTAATTATCGTAAAATATAATTTTCTCTTGCCATTTACATTTAAGATATATGTATATTATGTTCAACATTGAACGAATGTTTATGTTTCTCTTAAGCGCTTTCAAATCGGGTACCAAAGAAGTCAAAATGACGTAGTTGGTGTATTTTTGTCCTTACACGCACAGTGTTAATTTGGTTCAGGCACAAGTGACGCAAACGCGGAAGAAAATCTTATTTCGAAATTTTTAAGAGGGTGTTCACACAGGACTGACGGACTGGATTTTTTTTGACATTTCATGTTCAGACTGATAGTCATGTCTGAACACTTCCGCGGATTCTTTTTGACATATTAATTGACAGTGTCTGTCAAATTGTTTTGTTTTGTTTTCTTTTTATTTGGTTACTTCGCAAATTTGAAGAAATTTAATTAAACAATGAGTGATAGCAGTGATATGGAATTATTTATTTATTTTGTCAATTTCTTTTTAAACACTTTTGTCGAGTGACAATTGATTGACATTTTCAAACGTCAGAAAAAATCCAAAAATTTTAAAAAATTTAAAAATCCGGATTGTCGTAAAAGGTCACCTCTCCACTTCCCCCTTTGCCAGTAAACGTCAAAAAAAAATCCAGTTTGTGAGTCCTGTGTGAACACCCTCTAAGGCGCAAATATGTGATCTGTCATTCGTGCAATTGAACGATTGAATGAAATGATTGAAGACTGGCTTATATTGGAATGGTATCAACTGAGGTAATTGGCATGTCATTGATCGATTTGAACGGCTTGAAGAAAAAAATAACTCATAGCTAGCTACAAGTAAAATTGATTTTGTTTGAATATATAGCCTATTGGAGAAATTGATTGGCATATGTACATACACTCTTAAAAATCGTGAAAATATCCTCTGAGTAGTATTAAAAAGTTTACAATTATTTTTCCAATACTCTAATTAAACTTGAATTTTATTTTTGAATAATTTGTTTTAAAATTCACAAACAACAGAAGCAACACCACGTGTCTTCAATTTCTTTGATAGTCTTTCTGCTAACGCGACTCATTCATGAACGTGAAAAAGGCATACGCCTTCTTTATAACCTACAAAGTAAAAGCTTTTAAATAGTTTCGCAAGTACTAATCAGTATTCTACCTGTGTAAATGTCTCGAATGATAATGGCAAAATTTTTCCAGCATACACGTATCGATCATTCTGTGCCTCAACAATTGTTAAAAGCAACATGGTTTTGAAGTTCTTCGATGCATCATACCATCTGGTGAAATACAAGTCCCTTCGTAAGACTTCTCGCTAAAAGTTTTTTTCTTTTTAAATATTTAATTATCCTCAGTTCTAATAAATACCTGATTTACTAAGTTTTGTCCAAAATAGCAATAGATCCAAAGCTGAAACGATATCGAAATGATGATCATTACCATTGAGACGAATTGAAGGTCAAAGGAAAGACTCGTGATCATGAAAAGTCCCAAAGCCATAGTATTGCAATTGTAAATTATATGTGTCATTGTTGTCATAGAGAAGGTGTCCGATATCCTTGAAGTTAACCTAAAAGGGACCATTAACATGAATTTGCATAATGAGATCCGACATTTTCTACTGATTAATTTCATTGAGTTTAACTATAGTTTCTATCATATTTTTCTCCAAAGTTTGATGGTCCTCAATGATGTCTTCGAATTCTCTAATTTCTCGGCATAAACTACTTAGAATCCCGGAACAAACATACATCATTCCGCAAAACATCTGTAAAGGGAACACAATAATATGATTACACAAAGAAATAAAACGCAATGCTGTGGAACATAAAAAAAAACACGAATTGTAGTCCACAAAAAACAATAGCATGGTGGGAAGCATAGCTAAGCCTGCCTGCCTGTCACTCTGTGTATATGAACGCAATACCAGTTTGACTCAAACGTTCGAATGGCTCCATGTTAAGTGTATTTTTTACGAAATGTTTCTATGGCAGCCGAATAGAGCAATTCGCAGTGAAATTGTGAAAAATACAAATTGACGCACATCGGAAGAAACAACTGAATATTCCCTTAATCTGTTGCAGTAAAACGTCTCTTAACAAGTGGGCACAACAAGAAAAATACTGAATCCTCCCTTAATTTGTAGTATATATTATGTTTCCTATATATGTCCAAAGGGACCGACAGACAGTCTACGCGGAAAACCTGGACATTTTGAGTATGGTACTGTCAGATTCCGACCCAATATTGTTACAAGCACTTTTCAAACTTTGATGTTTTTAACGTGTCATTTCAGTTCTTGGAGATTTTATTTAATTTCAGCATGACACAGTCATCTGGGGATCTCGTAGGTGTGACGTGAAACCATGAGTGTGAGCTTGAAAAGGATATTTAGTTGTTGCATAGTCAATATCTGAAATCTCATATTCATATCAAGCCCCTATCCGAAATGTGGAGAAACCTTTAGAAAGGTGGACAGATACCTTCTGTCAAGCAAAGATTTCGTCTTCGTTGAAAACAACTGCGAACATTTTGTAATATGCGAGCTACGGCTCGAGTAGATGAAACAATATTCTGTGAAATTTATTTCTTTATTTTCTAGTCTGTAGAACAATTCAGGTTCACACTATATTATTCTTCGCAAATTCTTTTCTTACAAGGTCTCTTTCCTCTCAAATCACTTTATCTCCTTTCTATTACTTAATTCACAAATCTAAACTAATTACTTCTTCTTGTTCACTCTCAACTTTCAATTTATCACAAAATTACAACTTCGCCCATTATCACTTTTCCAATCTCTTCGCCACGGTTCTAAACCAACTGCGTGGTCTGGATCGCCATCTGTCCTTATATTGCAGAAGTTTCTGATAGCCAGAAACTTCTGGCAAATTCTTCGACCACTGGAACAAAAAATATTCTGATGTAATAATTCCAACATGACAATCATTTCGTGCAGTTATAATTCTCTCTTGTTCTCTCTTATCCGTGATATTATCCGAACTGTGGAGACTAATTGCAGACACGAACCTCAAATGAAAAGACACTTTGGAATTTGTTGCCTGTTCGAGGGCGTAGGTATTATGCTACATTATGTTACACTGCCCTCCTCTTAGACTTGTTCGTCCCGAACAAGTGCGTCCTCACTTCGGCCATTGTATCGACTCAGTCGGTCCACATGAGCCACTTTCATTTTGGCCCTTGGTCCTCACTGGATGCGGTAGACAACACCGTTGATGCGGGTTATTATTCTGTACGGACCCTCCCAGTTCTGCTGCAACTTAGGTGATTTCCCCTTTTGGCGATGGGGATTATACAGCCACACTAGATCTCCTTCCTGGAATCCTGACGTTGTTGCCTTGGCATCATACCTGGTCTTCATGCGGTCGCTCGTTATCTTAATCTGGCTTCTGGTCCTTTGGTGTATGTCCCTAAGCCTTTCCCTAAGGTCCGCCATGTACTCTTCTTCATTTCTAGGCTCATTGGTAGGAGATCCAAATTTCACCTCACTGGGTAAACGAGCTATTCCACCAAATAAGATTTCGAACGGCGTATGTCGAGTAGTGCTATGCACGGCACTTCTATAGGTAATCAAAAACAAGGGAATCTGCCGGTCCCAATCCCGTTGGTAGTCACCTACGACCTTCGAGAGATGTTCGTCCAAAGTCCTATTGAAACGCTCCACCATACCGTCCGACTGTGGATGAAGCGGGGTTGTCCTTGTCTTTTTGATTCCGAGTAGTTGACACATCTCTTGGAAGATTCTTGACTCGAAGTTCCGCCCTTGGTCAGAATGCAATTCCAAGGGCACACCGAATCTGCTAACCCAATTGTAGACGATCTGCTCCGCCACGGTTCTGGCTTCCTGGTTAGGGATCGGAAACGCTTCCGGCCACTTACTGAAGTAGTCCATTACTACGAGTATATACCGATTACCATTGTCGGTTTCCGGAAAGGGCCCTGCGATGTCAATGGCGATTCGTTCGAAAGGTGCTCCCACGTTGTATTGGTGCATCTTACCTCGAGTTTTGATTCTCGGACCCTTGCTAGCTGCACACACGTCGCATTTTCTGCACCAGTCTTCGATATCGTCCTTCGCTTTTAACCAATAAAAACGTTCTCGTACCTTTTCTAGGGTCTTATTCACTCCCAAGTGGCCACCGGACGCCTCGCCATGCATTTCCTGTAACACCTCCTTGACCCTCGTCCGTGGTACGACAAGCTGCATTACAAACGACTTTCCGTCGGAGGATTCCCATTTTCTTCTCAGAACACCTTCTTGGACATGGAGGGAGTCCCACTGCGCAAAATATGCCTTTAAGGTCGGGCTTCTGTGAGAGATGTCCTGATGATCCGGTTTCTCCACGTTCTCCTTCCAGGCCAGAATCGGCTCGATATCCGGGTCTTCCTTCTGAGCGTTCCGGATCTCATCTACGCTCCAGCCGGCGATTGGTTCGGCTCTCATTCTTTGGATGGAAACCATCTCCCGTTCTTCCTGACGCGCACGTTTACGACGCGCATGTTTACAATCCGTTCTGCATGGTCTCCGGGACAGTGCATCCGCATTAGAGTGGAGTTTTCCTTTACGATGCTGTATTTCGTAGTCGTAGATTTGCAGCCTTTCGATCCATCTTGCGACCTGACCCTCAGGACTCTTGAACTGTAATAGCCATTTTAAGGCTGCATGGTCTGTGCGAAAAACGAACTTCCCGGGAGTGGGGTAAGCTAGTATCGGGGCATCGCATAGCCGTTGTTTAAGTGCCTTGAAGCTCTTCTCACACTCAATTGACCATTTGAATTGTTTTCCCTTTTCCGTCAACTGGTGCAGGCTCTTTGCGATCCCGGCAAAATCCTTCACGAACCGTCTGTAGTAGGTGGGTAGGCCCAGGAAGCTCCTTAGTTGGTGTTTGTCTTTGGGGACTGGCCAGTTTTTCACCGCTTCGACCTTCTCTGGATCGGTTCTCACTCCTTTCGCTGATATTATGTGTCCCAGGTACTTGACTTCCGCTCTAAACAGGGCGCACTTCTTGGGGTTGAGCTTCAGGTGGGCTCTTCGAAGCCTTTGAAACACATCCCTTAGATTGTCTCGGTGTTGCGCAAATGTTTTTCCTACGACGATGACATCATCCAAGTATACCAAACAGGTTTTCCATGTTAACCTTTGCAGGACACATTCCATCAATCGCTCGAAAGTCGCCGGAGCATTGCACAGCCCGAATGGCATTACCGTGAATTGCCATAGCCCATTTCCTGCGGTGAAGGCGGTTTTTTCCCGGTCTTCTGGATGGATCTGTACCTGCCAGTAGCCACTCTTCAAGTCGAGAGTGGAAAACCATCGGGCTCCTGATAGTGTGTCTAGCGTGTCGTCAATCCGTGGCAGAGGGTAGCTGTCTTTCTTGGTGACGTAATTGAGCTGCCGATAGTCCACGCAGAACCGCGTGCTGCCATCTTTTTTCTTAACCAGTACAACCGGTGATGCCCACGGACTTTTGGAACTTTCAATCAGACCTTCTTTCTCCATTGCCGACACCATCTCTGCAACTTCTGTCTGCTTTGCCAATGGAAGGCGCCTAGCAGGCTGCCGAATTGGTCTAGTATCACCAGTGTCTATTCGATGTTGTACCAGGTGTGTTCGGCCGTATTCTCCGTCCTGTGAGGCAAATACATCAGCGTACTCTTTGATAAGATTCTCTGCCATAGTTCGCTGCTCCTGATTCAGCTCACTGGACTGGAGAATCGTCTCTCTCGTTTCCGCTGTCTAAGGTGATGGGAAAGTTTTTGGAGCATCTCGTTCAGATATTGTTGCGACGGCGGTAATCGGCGTGCATTTTCCAGTCACCTCCCCTCGCCTTAGTTTAACAATGTGTGGTCTTGCGTTCAAAACTCTCACTGGAACCATTGTGTTCTTTGGTTCGACTAACGTCTTTCCCACGATGTAGTCTTGAGAATTCTTCTCTGGGTCTGGTTCTACTATGTAGAATCGGTGGCTCCCAAGATCACCTTCCAGCTTCGTCCAAATGATTGTCTCTGAAGACGGCGGCAAAACTTCGTCTTTGCTGATGACTGTCCTGAGAGTTACGGCATTCTCGTTTCCGTACACCATCGGAATCTCCACATTTCGATACCTCAGTACTTGCATCCCAATGTCCAAGATTACTTCATTTGTTTTCATGAAGTCTATTCCGATGATGCACTCGTCGCATATATCTGCCACCAGAAACGCATGGGAGAACGTCAGTCCCGCCAGAGTAATCGTAAGACGAACTTCTCCAAACACCTTCGCCATTTCCCCTGTTGCAGTCTTCAGGCAGTAGCTGTTGGTGTTGTGCAGCCAGGAGCTTCTGACGATATCTCTTCTTACGATGGAGGCGGTGGCACCTGTGTCGATGGTGGCTACGCACTTCTTCTTGTTGATTAGTGCCTCCACTGTCAGGCTCTTGTTACCCCGTTTGGTTTGTGAAACTTGAATGGTGGTCCTGGGGGCCTCGATTCCAGTAACCAACTTCTGCCCCGCGAAGTTGGTCCTTACGCATTTCCCGACTGCTGGTTTTGGGAAGTCTGACTGACAGGGTGGATGTTATCACCGCCAGATGCTTCCTCTCTGCTTCTCCTACTTCCGCAATGTGGACAATTTCCTCGTCCAGGTGCACTTCGGTTTGGTTGCAATTCCAGCAACGGATTTGACTTCCGCGAGCTTTGTCTTCATCCATGACGGCTGTTCTCTGGCATGAGCATTCCACGACGGACATTTCCCTGACACGGTGTATTCCCTGGTATGCTTGGTCCGCAGCCTTCATTGACAAAGCGAATGCCAATGCCTCGGGGAGTGTTCGCTTTTCAGTCATCCTTATGGCCATTTGCAGTTGTCTGTCCTCTATGGCCTGAATAAAAGCTTCCACCGCCATTTCGTTGATAAGCTCCTCACCGGCTTTAGGGTATGAAAGATGGGCTAGTCGCTCTATATCCGCTTGCAACTGTTGGAGCGTTTTCCCCTTTTTCTGGACTCGACTACGCAGCTGAACCCCGTACACCTGCTGCATGTGTTCATCCCCAAACCGCATCTCGATAGCCTGAACCAGTCGTAGTTCTGCTGTTTATCTTCCGGGATGGTCTGCAAGAGCTCTGCAGCTGGACCCCTCAGTGCAAGCGTGAGTGCAATAGACTTCTCTTCATCGTCCCAGCTATTGGTCATTGCGGCCGCTTCGAATTGCCTCTTATAAATTGGCCATGATGTTTGACCATCGAAGATAGGAGGCTGCATCTCCTTTCTTCTCAGACCATCAGTGGAATATTCCCGTGATTTCTGTCTCTTCACGTTGCTGAGTTCCTTAGTAAGATTTTCGACTTGCTTTTCTAATTTTTCGAACTGAGTCTCTATCTTCCCGAACTGAGTTTCATGCTTCTCAAAGTTTTCATCGAATCTAGTTTCGACTTTTTCGAGTTGCGTCTCGACCTTCTCGATTTTCTCTTCGATCGCTTTGAATTTAGATTCCAAGTTCCTGTTTTGCTCATCAAGTTTGCTTTCCAGAGCATCTAGAGAATTCTTTTGTTCGTTCATTGCTTTCTTTTGTTCGTCCAGCTTAACTTCTAGAGAATTCCTCTGGTCGTCCATTGCTTTCTTTTGTTAGTCCAGCTTAAGTTCTAGAGAATTCCTTTGGTCTTCTATTGCTTTCTTTTGTTCGTCCATGACTAACTTAAGTTGCAGGAGCAGACTTGTTATACCCGGGTCGGCTGCTGTGCTTGCTGGTTCCTTTTCCACGTCAAACTCTACGTCACGCGGATTTTCACCTTCCTGCGTTACTGCTTCTTCCAGACGAATCAGTAGGGCATCTTTTCCCCCAGTTGAGTCGAGGTTCCGCTTACTGAGTTCTGCCTTTAGTTGAGTTATAGTTAGTTTTCCCAATTTGCGACCCATTTTGCGCAACTAATTAACTCAACACAGAAATGGTTTTTTTTTTTTTTCTTTTTTTTTTTTTTGTTTGCTTGTGCAATTTCACACCACGGAAATAGTTATTCACAGAATAAGTTTTATCCCACTTCTGACACCAATGTAATATGCGAGCTACGGCTCGAGTAGATACAACAATATTCTGTGAAATTTATTTCTTTATTTTCTAGTCTATAGAACAATTCAGGTTCACACTATATTATTCTTCGCAAATTCTTTTCTTACAAGGTCTCTTTCCTCTCAAATCACTTTATCTCCTTTCTATTACTTAATTCACAAATCTAAACTAATTACTTCTTCTTGTTCACTCTCAACTTTCAATTTATCACAAAATTACAACTTCGCCCATTATCACTTTTCCAATCTCTTCGCCACGGTTCTAAACCAACTGCGTGGTCTGGATCGCCATCTGTCCTTATATTGCAGAAGTTTCTGATAGCCAGAAACTTCTGGCAAATTCTTCGACCACTGGAACAAAAAATATTCTGATGTAATAATTCCAACATGACAATCATTTCGTGCAGTTATAATTCTCTCTTGTTCTCTCTTATCCGTGATATTATCCGAACTGTGGAGACTAATTGCAGACACGAACCTCAAATGAAAAGACACTTCGGAATTTGCTGCCTGTTCGAGGGCGTAGTTATTATGCTACATTATGTTACAATATCAAGAGCACAGACGTTTGGTGCCATAAAGTACAGGGCTTTGGTTAATGCGCTTGTGATCTCTCCATGCTACATCTGTTCAATTGTGTCTGACAGTATCACGATGACCATCGAAGCACTCGGGGATATGAATATCTATTACAACCAAATAATTTAGAGGCTGTAGAGATACAAATACATATATTGTAGATAATAAGCAACACCAACCATTTAAGAAAACGGCCCAACAGAGTTTCATTATCACTTGTGATAGGACTACATTCGATATATGCATGTATGTAACTCGAATAGTTTTTGAGTATTAGCGAAAAAATTATGTTCGACCATTTTGTTGCAAGCTTGATAGGTTTGCACTGACAGGTGATTTGTACTATAAGCTTTAATGGGTTGTTGATAATTATAGTCCTTGTACGAAGTGTGAATGGTGTACGAGCGAATGTTTTGTAGATAATTGACCCAAGTGCTAGGGTATGCGATTTGTCAGAAAATTGTCATTTTGGTGAGATGGACACACGTGTATATTAAAATCGGGTACTTGCCCTTCGACAAATTTTATTTCGCAAATATTACTTCGCGTTTATCGAAACAAAGAAAAAAAAAACCTAACCAAATTTTTCGGAATTTCGAAATAAGGGAACAAGTAAAGCTAAGTAAGTTAAAGCTTATCAAACTTATCAAAAAGCGAAATTATAATTGCGAATATTTTAAGGTCAAATAATGACAAGCCTATATAAGAATTTGCTGGGAAAAAATAAAATGCGAGTTGTTGAACTGCAAGACAATAAATTGCGAAATGATTATGGTGAAATGATAAATTGCAAAAAAAAAAAAAAATCAGCGAGTGACCCCTCTCATTAAAAACAGTGGTTTTTAACCATTTCAAAATAAAGGAACATAAATAAATTGTGTAATACCTGCTTATGAGAAATCCACTAAGATACGCAAAATTGATTGCATTTTCGATACCGCTATCAAGTAAGCATTCTTCAAAAGAACCATTCAAGTTGGTGTAGTTTTACACAAGTTATCATCTATTTTCAAAACTTTCTATTCAATTGATCCCAAAATCAATACAGCTCGAGGACTACAACACAGACCTGTAACGTAATTAAGTATTTTGGTACTGAAGTACAACTTAAGTACAATTACCTCGTACTCATTTTTTCTTAAATACAAGTACAATTCCTTGGTACTTTTACTTAAAAATTACAAGTACCAGTACCGGGAATTTTACTTGTACTTGCAATTCCCTTTTTTGTAATATTACTAATAAATTATTAATAATTTCAAAATTTTAAAACATACTTTTTTCTTTAATTCTTTAAACTATCCAATTCAACAATTTTTTTTTAATTTGGTGCTTATGGGTTATGGAGGGTTAAAAAAATAAGTACGAGGTAATTGTACTTGTTATTGAATAGTACAGCTCTGCTACTTCAGTACATATTCCGCAAAAATGAACGAATGAAAGAAATGGAAGTAGCCTTATTGACACCAAAAACTATGGGGCTCCAGTCCTCACTAAGGCAAAGAAGAATCGTCGAGATAATTTTTTTTTCTCAAGCTATCGGGAACGAACAAAAAAAGAAAAAAAAAGTGCACACAAACACCGCATAAAATAAAATGTATTTTCAAAACTGCTAGTCTGATTTAAACCAAGATTAACTACGAGTACTTGAAGTAAACACTCTGCATACAAAATTGTTTAAATTGGTGCATTTTCACTGAAGTTATCATTAAGGAAAGAAGCGAAAGACAATGATATGGACAGACGGATACACAGAAAGACAGAGAAAAAGACACACGCATAGCCGTCATGCGAAAAACCAAATCTTGTACATTTTGAGTATAGTAGAGCAAGAATCTGACCTTATCTCGACACGATTTTTTGATATAATTCCATACTTCTATTTTACTAGAACATGGAAATAATAAAGGACACGATTGGGTCGCACATACTTGCTCCATACAAGTATGCGCTATTCGTCTGTAAATCGCTTAAATTTTTTTTTGACTCTATCGTAAAATGAATCAAAAAACATTTTTGCATGTCAAAAATTGTAATAACATGTACTTAGATATGTCACAAATTACGTAGATATCAATTTTGAATAAAATCGCCTCAGCGATATCCGATAAATAGCAAATTTTCGAAATACCGCTAATAAGTAAAGTTATTAAATTTTTTAGCAAAATGCTGCATACGCAATCTTATTGCAAACAACCATATACACCAGATAATGAATTTTTATCGAAATCGTTGGAGCCGTTTTTGAAAAAATTTAATTTTTTTAAGTAAACTTCTGTTAATTTTGGGGCTATAACAAAAAATCAAAATTCCACCTCTGGGCATTACATGGACCCCAGATAAGAAATTTGAAGAAAATCCGTCCGGTCGTTTAGGCTGCAGCGCGAGATGCAGACAGACAGAATTGCGAGACCTATTTTGAGTCCTCTATTATAGTAATGTCAATATTAATTAAAATTTCAAGATCGACAGTTTTCGCGAAAACAATACTTGCACTATAAGAGCAAGTAAAAAACCGTTCACAGTTATCCACAAAAACAAATCATAGTCTATGTTGACACTTTATATGAATGCCATATTGTATCCGGAGTGTCTGAATGTTAGTTTCAGATTTTTCTGTAATATCCTCAATATTTGCTCTATAGACGAAAGTCGCTTGTCTCCACGGCTTTTAGGTTATGTCAAACATTTGAATTGGTTAATAAACGCAATAAACGTGGTGAACGAAAGAAGCGAAAGACAGACAAACACACGGACAGACAGAAAGACAGACTATACGCAGAACCAATTTTTTCGTTGACATTTTGAGTATTGCAATCTCTAATCACACTATACTTGAAGCTGATTATATACATACTATTTCTCTTGCAGACTTGTTGTCTTACCGTATCGTAGGCCATCATCGTAGTTGCCATTGAAACTAGTGCGATAAATTCATAGATATAGAACAGGTGCCAGTTAGGAGTTTTGACAACAT
Organism: Pocota personata; assembly: GCA_963082735.1. Taxonomy (NCBI): domain Eukaryota; kingdom Metazoa; phylum Arthropoda; class Insecta; order Diptera; family Syrphidae; genus Pocota; species Pocota personata. The sequence goes on from OY720430.1 coordinate 191,672,473, forward strand.
TCAGGTATGGCAGATAAGGTGTGAATGGTAGTGGTCTATATTCCCCAGTCGTTAATGGTGCTATCATGAATAAAGTCACGCACAAGGTTACGGTACAGATGCTTACTGCGAAAAGTTTGTTATATATGCGAAAGCACTGCATAATATCCGATGTGTTCTTGAATTTGCTCGTTACCCTCTTAATTTCATTAATGTAAGCAAAGATATCATCTTTGTTTAAAACAACGGCGAACATTTTATGAGCGGCAGAGCTTAATCCCAAAAAGTATAGCGCTTTGGTAAAAGTGATTGTAATCTCTCCATGCTTCATATGTTCAATTGTGTCTGATAGCGTCACGATGACCAGCGAAGTACCCATAGATATGAATATCTATTACAACAAAATAAGTTAGAGGTTGTAGATATATATATAATGTATATATTAAGCCTTACCATCCATTGCAGAAACCCGCCCAACAGAGTTTTATTATCTCTCTCGTGAAAGGACCACATTCGATATAATTCGAATAGTTTTTGGGCATTAGCGAAAAAATTATCTTCAACCATTTTGTTAAAGATTAACTGGTGAACTGATTTTTCTGCTTGGCTGTAGCTACTTTGTTGCAAGTACAATAGGAAGGACGAGATTGCCCTGACAGGTGATTTGCACTACAAGCTTTAATTGGTTGCTGATAATTATAGTCCTTGTACGAAGTGTGAAAGGTGTACAAGTATATGTTTTAATATATAATTGACCAAGTGCTAGGGTATGCGATTTGTCAGAAAATTGTCATTTTGGTAAAATGTAAAAGGTAACTACGAGTACCTTCTTTATTTATATGTGTATATGTTCTCAATAAAAACAGTGGTTTCTAACATTTTCAGAGTGGCGGAACACACATAAAGTGTATAATACATATACTCGTATATGAGAACAAACTGTATTGAAAAGAATTTGCACGTAAGAATGACCATTGGGTTATGGACTAAACGAACCACTTGAACCACAGTATATCAGTATAAGTATTCATTTAGCTGGTCGTAAATTGGAAGTTCCACTCTTTTACCCATTAAATGGTATTTCACTCATTGATATGTGGATGCTTATAATATAATATTTTCGAAGATACGAGTACATACGAGTATGTTCATTTGATTGAGAACTGTTGAGTAGGATGGCAGAATTAAATCGGCACAATTTCAGATCAATTTTAAACGTAACCTTAGTGCTGCATAGAACAAAATGTAGACTGTATATTTTGAAAAGATGTTGGGGAAACACTAGGGCATCTGCTTAGAAATGCGAAGCACTTATTTACGAAAAAGGAAACCACCTCGATGCCTATCAACTATCAAATACACCGGGAATCTCATCGAACTCATTTATTAAAAAAAAAAAACTTTTTGTTAGGTATGACTATAGTAAACTGCCATATTGTATTCGCCAACGTGCCATCCTGAATTGTTTAGTTTGAGAATTTTTTAGAAACTTCCTTAACTTGATCTGTTAGTTTTAAAAATGAATGGCACACAGACGAACGGGAGTGGCTAGACCAACATAACTTTCAATACAGATCATTAGTCCATACATACAAATACATGTGGTTTTGGTAGTTTTTATTTATTTGACTTTAGATGGCGTTACAGTTCTGGATGAACCTGGGCTTCAACCGAAAAGCGTCTCCAGAGACCTCGCTTTTGTGGTAGCCGGCTCCAGTTTTGCACACGAAGATGGTTGCGGTCCTTTCCCACTTGCCTTCGGTTAGGTCTTCCTTTAACGTGTCGCTCTCCGGGACGGATTCGAAGACTTTCCGGCCCGGACTGTTGATACCCATTCGCCCTACATGTTCTAGCCATCTTAGGCGATGAATTCAAACCCTTGTGACTAGGTCGATGTCGCTGTACGTTGTTGTATCTTCTCCTTCATTTCCTGTCGATATCACTAGAAGAATTTTTTTTTTCAAAACAACCAAGGGTATTTTCATTCGCTTTTGACAACGTCCAAACTTCTGGGCCGTGTAGCAGGACTGGAATGATGAGGGTCTTATATAAAGTCGCCTTAATTGTGCGCGAGAGATATTTTCTACTAAATTGCCTTCTTAGCCTGATGAACCAGCAGTTGACAAAAGTTTGTTCTTAGTTGGCAGTTGGCAAGAGTTTGTTCTTAGTTTGATATCTGGGCCGGTGTCATTGTTTGAATTTACAGCGGATCCGGAGAGAAAGTCCTTAACTATGTCAAAATTGTAGCTGTTTATAGTGACGTTCTGTTTAAATCGCCGATGTTGACTGTCCTTTTTGATAACAGCATATCTTTTTTCCTTTTGGTGGATGCGAGAAATCCAGCATATCCTAGGCGGTGTTCTTGACAGCTTGCTGACAATGGTGCTGACAAATCTGCGCTTAACGTTGGCGGCATTGAACTTCTTGACAGGTTCAGGGATAATCTATCAAACTTGGAAAAAAAGCACATATATTTCTGTTGGGGAAGGAGATCTTTTTTTTTTAAAGTTGTCCACCCTTATCCCGCGAATCGCCACGACATCTAACCTATTTTTATAATTTTGAAATGGAGCTGTCTGCGCACCATACTAATAAATTTCATAAAAATGCATAATAAATAAAAATGGTTTTTGAGTTATTTAGAAGGATCATTTTCGAAAATTGATTGATACTCCACCAAATATACCATTACGCTACGTTACGTTACAACCGCCATTTAAGTGGCACACCTCATGAACACATCCGGTACCGCTAGCTCTGTCTATCTAGAACTGTCAATTATCACCGACTCGGCTGGTGTCTCGGTTTTTTTTTTTTTTTCTTGGGAATAAAGAAGAGTAATAGTAAAGTTTAGCAGCGTGTCCTTTTTGTCTGCTTGCATTGTACGTTATTTTTAATCTGTAGTATTATTTGCCATCCACTGAACGTCCCAAAATTCGCATTTGTGCAACAATATCTTACCAACACTTCGCTAAATTTTGAAATCGTATACCATATGTTTGGCTTTTAACAATGATCACATGACTTAATGTATTCACCGAATTGTGAAGAAGGAATGCTATCCACAGTACATAATTTGCAAAAAAAATGTCAACTAAATAATAAGTATCTAAGCAATTTTTATCCAAATTTTGGGAATTTGGCTTTAAATATGGCGGTGTACCTTCACAAGTTGGTGCTTTTATATACATTCTCCATTGCATTCTGCGTTTGTTAAACGGAACACCGCTTAATTACCATTTGTTGTACATACAAGACCGCACAAACAGACTACATAGTTACCAAGTTTATATGAAGGATTGAATCCGGATTCAATTTGGGTCGAGTGTGTAAACTCAAATTGGATTGAAACAGGTTTGATTCGATGCGATCACAAAATTTTCTGCGATCGAGTTGAGTTTTTGCATGTAAAAGCGGGTCGAAAGATTGAGTTTGACAGATAGAGAAAAAAGAGATATCGATAAGGGTGTTTGGCTTGCATACACAACTCCGCACACAAGAGAAGTGTCAAACTCAATCCTCTTTCGATTCCATTCTAACTCGATCCCTCAATTCGGTTACAGCGAAAACCTAGATCAAAACTCAACAGTGAGGCACTGTGGTAAACACTCAAGTGTCCGCAATAAACTACAAAAGATCACTAAGTATCGATATTCAGTTTTACGTATTCTTGCGATCGCTTGAATAAACAAACGGTCACAGGAATGCATTGCATGGGTCGAATTACCGAAATAACCTAAAGAGTGTGCGATTTTATTGAACAGATTTTATATTTTAATATAAATTATGTTCAATAAAATCAAAACAACGATTTTATAGTGTTTCTTATTTGGGGTCCAATGATAGTGTCTCAACTACAGTCGCTCCTAGTTCGGTTATCGATACAACATACTGCTTTAAGATGAATGGATTTTGAATGAGCAATTATTGTATATTTAGACTACATACCTCCAAACAAGCTTGTAAGGCTAATGGCTTTGAATGTTGTAACAGCAGATAGTTCAAAAAGGTGCTGTTTATAAACTCGTGCCTTCTCCGGATAGTTTGAAACACAGAAAAATACTAACAATAATGATTGATCATATGTTGCTTTCTCAAAAGCTATTTGCAGTGATGGCTGAGTTTTATTGTGAATATCTTATCAGAATTCCTGATATTCGCTCGCGTCCACTTTCTTTTAAGAAAAACTAGTAACTATAGTTTTTTCCATAAAATCTCTTAATAATTGCGGAGATATCGTGTTTTCGTTTGCATTAAAATGTTCGCAATATCGCGGCTACTTTATTAGGAATGGATTAGAACATGAGGAAGAGGGTATCATACGATCAGTTTCAGGTGGATTGTAACTTTTCTGTAGGCTTTTTTGGGTCAGGTAATAGTAGGCAGTACGAAGCTTATATCAGTAGTAAAATGTTTATCAAACTTATAGTGTAGTGATTTTATTGTCAACCTCGTCCTCATCCTTAACAAAGAATTGAATGATCAAGTGCTAAAAATTTGAAAGCATGAAGTTTTTAAAATTCTTTAGTAAAACTATTTTTTTTTGAATAATTTACAAGAACGACATTGCATGTCTTCACTTTTCTGTGGTAGTAACTTTCTGCTAACGTGACTCGTTCATAAACGTGAAAAAGGCATACGCTTTCTTAATTACCTAGAAAAGTAAGAGCATTAAGCAAGTACTAATCTATATTTAACCTGTGTAAATGTCTCCAATGATAATGGCACAATTTTTTCCACCATACACGTACCGATCATTCTGTGCCTCAACAATTGTTAAAAGCAACATGGTTTTGAAGTTCTTCTATGCACCATACCATCTGGTGAAATACAAGTCCCTTCGTAAGACTTCTCGCTAAAAGTTTTTTTCTTTTTAAATATTTAATTATCCTCAGTTCTAATAAATACCTGATTGACTAAATTCTGTCCAAAGTAGCAATAGATCCAAAGCTGAAAAGTCACCGTACTGGTACCAATTAGCATTGAGATCCGTGGGAGAGCCGTGATCATGAAAAGTCCCAAAGCCATAGTGCTACAATTGTAAATTATATGTTTCATTGTTGTCCTGGAGAAGGTGTCCGATATCCGTGAAATTAACCTAAAAGGAAGTCATTAACATGAATTTGCGTATTGGGATTCACTTGTTCTACTGATTAATTTCATTGAGTTTGACTATAGTTTCTATCATTTTTTTCTCCAAAGTTTGGTGGTCCTCAATGATGTCCTCGAATTCTCTAATTTCTCGGCATAGACTACTTAGAAACCCGGCACAAACAGACATAATTCCGCAAAACAGTTGTAAAGGGAATATAAAAATATGAGTGAAAAAAAAAAGAAAACACAATGTTATAAGTGCACGATTGGGTCGCACGTACTTGCACCTATAATGTCCTATTAATATGTAAAATGTTGCTTATGTCAAATTTCAACTAAATCGTCATTTCCCAGAAGTAAATATTTCTTAAAAACATTTTGAAACGTCACATAGTGGCATGTGCGAGTATTAAACTTAACCAAAAGCGTTGGAGCCGTTTTCGATAAAAGCGATTTTTTTTAAATCGGCCATTATTTTGCTTTTGCCTCGAATTGTTAACCTACAGAGTCCAGATGTGGAGTTTGAAGAAAATCCGTTCAGCCGTTTAGGCAGTCCAGCACACATACATACTGTAATATGCGAGCTAGGGCTCGAGTAGATAAAACAATATTCTGTAAAATTTATTTCTTTATTTTCTAGTCTATAGAACAATTCAAGTTCACACTATACTATTCTTCGCAAACTCTTTCCCTACAAGATCTCTTTCTTCTCAAATCACTTTACCTCCTTTCAATTACTTAATTCACAAATCCAAACTAATTACTTCTTCTTGTTAATTCTCAACTTTCAATTTATCACAAAATTACAACTTCGGCTGTTATCACTTTTCCAATCTCCTCGTGCGGTTCAAAACCAACTGCCCTGTCTCGATCGCCATCTGTCCTTAAATAGCCGCATTTCTAATAGCCAGAAACTTCTAGCAAATTCTTCGACCACTGGAACAAGAAAATTCTGATGTAATAATTCCAGGATGACAGCTGCAGCCAATAATCTCTTGTTCTCTGTTATCCGTGATATTATCCGAACTATGGAGACTAATTGCAGACACGAACCTCGAATGAAAAGACACTTCGGAACAAAATTATGCCAGAATGAAAAGACACTTCGGAATTTGTTGCATTATGCCACATTATGTTACAATTCATATAGGCAGACAGACAGATAGACGGATAAACAGAATTGAAAGACTCACGTTTTTGTCTTTCCTTATTATAGTAATGTCACCGATATCTACAGGTCTCAAGTCTTAGTTCAAGTAAATGTTCTGCAAAGAGAATTATTGAAATCGGGCCATTTTTGTAGAATTTAAGGCGAGAGAAAATATTGAAAAGCAATGTCGCAGCGGACAAACAGGCAGATATATACACAGACGGACAGACCACGGATAACCACTTTTTATTGCTGACATTTTGAGTATAGTATCGTTCAAATTTGACTTTACTTCGGATACAACTTCTGACACGATTCTTAGAACACAGAGAAGTTCGAGATTGCAATTCCTAATCACATTATACTTGTTGTTGGTATGTGCGCAGTTTTGACTAACGCCTTTATTCGTAAACCTTACACTTTAAAATGCATTATTTATCCTAAAAATAGTAACTTTTAAGATAGTTTCAGAAAAAGTTATATTATCGGGGTTTTTTGCTGAAAAAGCCATGACGCGCTTATGGGAATTTCAAGGACTTTTAGGGCACTTAACTAAGGCCTATTCCGATATTCTCAATCATACCTTATTTCTCCCAAATTTGGTTCAAAATTATTGGACTACATATGCATAACTCCTAAGGAAATCTGAAGCTGATTCCTCATAATTATTCCACTATTTTTCTTTTTCAGACTTATTATCTTACCGTATCGTAGGCCATCATTGTAGTTGTCATTATAACTAGTGTGATAAATTCATAGATGTAGAACAGGTGCCAGTTGGGAGCTTTCATAACATTCAGGTATGGCAGATAAGGCGTGAAAAGCAGGGTCCTATATTCCCCAGTCGTTAATGGTGCTATCATGCATGAAACGGAGCATGAGTTTGCGTTACAGATGCCTAAGACGAAAAGTGTGTTATATAGGCGTAAGCATTGCATGACATCCGATGTATTCTTGAATTTGCTCGACATCCTCTCAATTTCCCTAATGCAAGCAAATATCTCGTCTTCGTTGAAAACAGCTGCGAACATTTTATGAGTGCAAGTACTCATTGCCAAGAAGTATAGCGCTTTGGTTAACTTGATTGTAATATCTCCATGCTTTATATGTTCAATTGCGTCCGATAGCGTTATGATAACCATTAAAATCCCCATAGGTATAAATATCTATTGCAACAAAATAAATTAGAAGCAGCAGAGGTACAAATATATACTAATCCTTACCAACCATTTCAAAAAGTGAGCCAACAGAGTTTTATTATATCCTTCGCGACAGGACCAAATCCGAAGAAACTTGAATAGCTTTTGGTTTTTAGCGAAAAATGTATCTTCGACCATTTTTTTAAAGACCAACTCGTCAAATGGTTCTTCCACTGGGCTGTGGAACTATTTTATTGCAAGTGCAATAGGAATGATAAGATCGCCCTAACAGGTGACTTGTACTCGTACTACAAGCTTTAATTGGTTGCTGATAATTATATAGGTACTCTAGCCAAAGGGTGTGCGACTTGTCATTAAGTTGGCATTTCGGTAAAATATTCACACGTCCTACTACATATACATATATGTACCTACATACCTATATTCGAAGCAGTGGTTTCTAACCCTATCAGATTGGTGGAACATAGATAAAGTATATTATATAAAAACAAAACGAATTGAAACCTAAGGATGACCATTAGATTAAGTTTAAAAGGAGAGTGGGCAAATGCCAATACACACAGTTTTGGTGATAAAATAAAAATGTACAAGTATTTTTAGATTTTTTTTTATGTAAAACTTCAATTGATTATTTAGGAAATAATATTTAAATAATTTATTCGAAATTGCCGTCAGCAGCATTCACCTCGTCTATTGCATTCGGTAATTTTGTTTGCTTTTAATTTGTTTTGATGTAAGGAACATCTTCTTAAATATATGTATATATAGTCCTTCAAATATTTCAAATATTTTGTATCCGATCTATAAAGTTGAATGAAAAGATATGAAAGTATGTGAGATATGGCCAAAATATTTATTGCAAATTAAAATACATTCAATGCCATTATGTTAAATCATTCATAAAATGGCCTCCACGGCTTCGTTTGCAAGAGGCCTCCCGAGAGACCCAATTTTGGATTACTCTTGCACATAAATTGGGCTGGATTTCAGCAACGGTTTGAATGACGTTGTTCTTCAGATAGTGAATTGTTGCTGGTTTATTGGCATAGGTCAGAGACCTAATGTAATCACAAAGAAAAAATTATAATTGCATCAAATCGCACGACGATCGTTGCGGCCCAATGCTATTACCTCTTCTTGAAGTAACGCGACCTGGAAGCTTTTCCCTCGATAACGCCATTGTTTCATTCGCTGTGTGGCATGCAGCACCGTCTTGCTAGAACCACTTGTTGCTTATGTCCATATTATCCAATTCAAGTTAATTTTGGGAAAGAAAAATCTGGTACGCCATATGATAATATACATCCACCATAACTCAGATATCAAATTTGATCAAAATCGTTGGAAAGTACCGTTAATTCTGGGGTTAGAATGAAAATTCCGATTTGGCCTCGAATTGTGACTCAACTGATCCCAGAAATGAAGTTTGAAGAAAATCCGTCCAGCTGTTTAGGCTCCGGTCGTGCGTACAGTTAGACAGACAGATATGAGGCCATGGTGTAGTGGTAACATCATCGCTTGTCACGCTGCAAGTTCATGGTTCGAATCCTGATGTCCTGATCATCTATTTATTTCGCAATAATCATCTATTTATTTCGAAATAAATAAAAAAGTCGATCAATTGCGAAAGCTTATGTCAACTCTACTGCGAAGGCACAACATTGGCAGTAGGGTGGTCATATGGCTATAATGCAACCTGATCGTAATGATGACATCAGGAGGACGAAAAAAAGCAACAACAAACAAAAGCCATGAAAGTCGTTTTGTTTCCATGACTTTTGAGCACTCATATCTGCGTCGTAGAGTGCTTATTATAAACAGCTACCACTAGCAGAGAGTGGTTAGAAACAAACAAGACAAACATCTCTAATACGAACACAGAAAGAATAAATGCACATATTTAACGTGTAACACTGGAACGTCAATTTATTTTGTTAAACCACATTTATTAATATTGAAGTCCACGATGTTTGAGTTTATATTATATAAGTTGCTCATACGACTAATTGGCGGGGCATGCAATAACTCCAAACTATATAGGTTGTAAGACCCCCCACGAAAGTTAAATTCAACTGAGAATAACAAATCAGGAAACAATTTCAACCATCTATTTATAAAACCTTACATAGAATTGGACTTGTTAACAAGTTAATATGAATAGGACCTAAGTGACTACCCTGAGGAACACCAGATTGGGCTGTAAAGGAGTTGGAAAGCAAACCTCTAAATTTGATCTGATAGAACCTCGTGCTAAGGTACGAACTAACCCATTTAATAAACACAGGGGGGAAACCATATACCTTAAATTTATATTCAATTATAGTGTGGGAAGTTGATCAAAGGCCTTGGTAAAGTCTGTGTAGATACAATCGACATCTTATCCACTTTCTAGAGCCTTAGAACATTTGTGCAAAAGACTTAATAAGATAGTAATAGTAGATTTCATTCAGATGTTGCTCTTTCCATATGATATTACGACAGAATAATGTTAACTCATCGCAGACTATTTGTGGAGAGAGTTTTGGGATACAAGGCAGTTTTGAAATGGGTCTATAATTGGTGATATGACTTCTGTCACTTTTTTGAATACATGTGTGATTAATGACTTTTTCCTAAAACTGGGGAAATTGGCAATTGTTAAAGACAACCCAAACAAATACTTTAGAGGAAGAGCTAGGACATCACAGCACCTCTTCAGGACTATTCAAGCTATTCCGTCAGTACCTGAGGAGTAATCATCTTTCGGATGAGAAATAAATTTAGAAATAATTTCTAAATGCAGAGGAATGTCATTGAAACGAGTATGGGGACAATTTTGATGATGATTAAAGGATGCGAGATCAATATTAAAAGGAGTATCGCTAAATGGTTTACAAAAATGGTCAGCGAAAGAATTACCTTATATCAATCGAGTTGTTGATTGTGTAGTCATTATACGTAAAAATAACAGGAAAGCCGTCCGATTTTTGCTTAGAGTTGACAAAATTTCCAAAAAGATTTAGGCTAATATAATTTCTCTACTACAGGTAGTATAAGGATTTTGAATTCGTTATGTACTTATCAGGTGGGTAGAGACTTTTAATATAGTTTTTCCAATCCATGTTTCTTTTGTTTCTTATCGCCCTTAGTTTAACTTTTTGGACGTTTTGAGCGGAATAGTTCTCTTCATACAGTCATTAATATCGAAAAAGACGTTAACTGCTTCGTCACATTTAAATTTTCAATAAAGGATCTATTTAATTCTTCTGAGAGTCTCTGAAAGTTTACTCTACTAAGGTCAGAAGTGTATGAACTTCATGAGAATTGATGTCCTCGCGTATATGATAATTCAAGTTAAGAAAAATATCCAATGGTGGACGATATTTAGTTATGTTAGTAATGCATGAGATAGATTCTAAAACAGTGGGAGGAAAAACTAAATCGACCATTCGATTATTTAAATTTTTTATACAGCTAACTTTCTGTAAGTCAAAAGATAAAACATTGTCATTGTAACGTATGTAAACTCCTGCTGATCTGAAGCGATGGTTGGTATTAGACGGGACTCGTTTTCCAAGGTTAGGTACCCTACCCACTCATTGTGAGGCGGATTCAATTCACCTAATAATCTATCAGAACAGGATAATTCAAAAATTGAATCCAACGCCATGGCAAGTTCAGAATATTCTGAACTGGAGTAGTGGATGGAATATTTGCGATTACTATGTAGATACGAGTATATATCTTTGGAAGGAAAAGAGGTTTTAACGCATATCATTCCTATTTTAAAGGGAACGGAATTAAGTTTCTAAGAAAAATCCATTATTTCTGCAGCTATCGGCAGTCGGTGGAATGAAGGTGTTCGCTGCTGCTGTGACTATAACAAACCGACTTCAAAAGAACTGAAACCTAAGGATGAGCATTAGATTAAGTTTAAAAGGAAATTGGGCAAAAGCCAAGTATGTACCTAATCAAGTCATAAATACAAGCAAAAATTGACAAGTATTTTTTTTTTTTTTTGGGTAAAACTTTAATTGAAACAATATTTAAACAATTTATTCGAAATAGCCCCTATTTGCATTTATTTAGCTCTTGAGCCGTTCTGGTCACTCGTCGATCGCAGCACGTTCCTCATCCATTTGAAAATTTTCCACTGCACGGATAAGTGTGCACTTCAAGGACTCAATATGACCACAGCTTATAATCCAAGATTGAAGTCTGGACTGCCTGACGAAGAATCGTCTACTGTTATGAAGTCCGGCACATTGTTTTTGAGCCACTCTTGTGTTGTTTTCACCTATTGAGCTGTCGCGTTTGGTTCGCAGAATGAGTTCTGATGCTTCTTCAGATAACCGGGCATAGACTCTGCCATTTTGCTTATTGAACTCAATAGTCAACATTTTTTTATCCTTGAGCAAAAATTTCCTGCGACCATTTTGCGCGTACCAACGGCGTAGAGCTTTCGATCTTTCATTCCGTTTATGCTTTAATTGAGATGAGTAAGTGGCCAATGTGTCTTTTATATGCATTGGGTCCCTAATCTTGATTTATAATGCGTTTAGATTTCGATATCTTCATTTCTCTTTACGATATTTTTTACTTCCGCAGCGGTTTTAGTTCTGACAGTGCGAGTTCGTCCGGATCTTTGACGGTCAGTTACTCTACCAGTGGTCTCAAACAATCCAAGCGGTCGCAAGGTCCGGAAATTACCGTCTCTTTCCATATTACACTTGTGAAGGCCAATTACCACAAGAAGGTTTTCAATATGACCCCATTCCATATTTACAAACGACTTTTGTGTAAATCTTTTTGCGCTTTAACTTAGCATAAATGTTACTCATTGATCAGCTGTCAATATATGATAGAATGGATGTGTTCAACACTAGTTCCACGATGAGTGCGTTTAAACGTGTATCACCATTTATGACGTGACTAGGTATATTGTTTGTTGGACCTCGTCATGCTAAACATTTTTTTTAATAAGTGAGCAAATAAGTCGATCGCGGGGAGGGAAATATTATAAGGTGGGAAAGTTGGCAAAATTATTTCATTTGTTTTTGTAGACGGCGTTTCAAAAGGGGTTTCTTGCTATATGTAGGAATATTCCCCTCATCAAGCCGAAAAAAGGGTATCTGTAAGTATTGTGGAATAAAGTTATCGGAGATTGGTTGAAACGAAACCGCAATAACAATAGACTGAGACGAATAATCGTTTCTCTTCTTGCCATTTACCAAGATACACAGTTAAACGAATGATTGGGATAGTGCCATTGGCTCCTTCTCTTAAGCTCTTTTAAATCGGGTACTAATGACGTCTCGTTTGCAGCTATGTAAGTCATAGGAGAAAGACCGACTTCGGTCACACGCATCCATCGGTCCCACGCTATAATCTGCTGGGTCATCAATTAAGGAACGGTGCGTGTGTCTAGTGCAGTGCAAATGTATTGTAATCCGATTCCAATGCACTGGGACTGTGGTAACGTGCTCGCACCTGAACAAGCTGACTCAGCGAATCCAGAGTGGTTCACTATCACGCATTTAACCCGTGGCTGGTTGTGGACTATGTTAACTGGAATTAATTTCTTTTGTTTTTGTTTTTTCCAAATCAAATATCCCACATTTTATTTATTTTTACTTTTATGTTCGAATGTAATGGAAGTATGGTCCATGTCAAAAAATCATATCTGAAATAAGATCTTGGATGGATTCTTCGCATAGTGACCCTGCGTCTGTTTCTCAGATTTCCAATCCAACTTTTTGTCAAGCACGGGTCTCAGATATTTCTGTCAGAGATTCTAAGGGGGATTCCCTCAATAGATGGTGTCTTAAATTGTGTTATTTTACTTTTAAGAACAATACCAACCCGGGTTTATAGTATTCGCATGTCCATGCGTCTGCGGACTCGTCGAACAGTGCTTCCACTCCAGAAACGATTTGTGTAGCAAATAATAAATAAAGTGTACGATAAAATCGTTTGAGTCATATCTGAAAAATAAACCGTTTTCAAAATGTCGTTAATACGTAAAAAAGCGTTATACTCATTTGTTTTTCTAAAATATTGGTACGCCATTTAGTCAAGCATGTCCAGTTAACGACACCCTTCACCTGATCACCCCATTCACACCACGGCTGGTGAAACTGTATTCAATCACGCGCCGCCCAATGAGCGGAATCAAAATTTCATTTTTCATTTTGAACTGTATCCATACTGGTGAATGGACGGCGCCATTCAAAATTTCTTTATCGGAACGGAAATGCATTTTACTTTGTTTTAATTCAGTTCTGTAATATAATATGTACGTAATTCTACACTTTTGTTTACTTCAGAAATATTAAACATTTGTTTTTGTTTTTGTACTACTCGTAGTAATACCACAATTAATCAAAATCTCGAGGTAGAACTTTTTCACGAGACCAATATTCGTACATGCCTCATAGATGCAAGTAAAAAGTGTCTTAGAAATTAATAAATCAAAAATCTTGTTGAATAAAGAAAGACAGCAACGTACATATAACTAGCTACAAGTAAAATTGATTTTGTTTGAATATGTCGTCTATAGGAAAAATTGATTGGCAGACTAATGGTTATTGAAGGAAAAGTGATTTTGTACAGGTAGATCTTATGAATGCATGAATGGTGGCAGCCACGCCTACTTTTTTCTAAGAAAAGTTGTAACAATAGTTTTTCTGATGAAATCTCTTAAAAATCACAGAAATTTCCTCTGAGCAGTTTTAAAAGGTTTACAATACCCACTGTATTAGGAATGGGTTAGAAGGTGAGAAATAGGGTATCATACAATTTGTTCCAGACGAACTTTTCTGTATGTTGTTCTTCTTTTTAAGCATAAATACGTGGGTGTTAGATAAAAATGAGTAGTATTTATTCGTAGTTGTAATAAGTGTGGCAACGTTGATACTATTGTCAACATCAACAAGCGATAAAGTCCGGCTAAGTGCAATAAGGCACCGTCCAATGAGAAAGTGCTCCTTCGCACGCTCTAGAAAGCATTTTAAAAGCTTGTTTGGTTTTTCTAATACTTCAATTAAACTTGGATTTTATTTTTGAATAATATATTTTAAAATGCCCAAAGAACCAGAACGACACCACGTGTCTTCACTTTCTTTGGTAGTCTTTCTGCTAACGTGAATCATTCATGAACGTAAAAAAGGCATACGCCTTCTTAATTACCTACAAAGTAAGAGCTTTTAAATAGTTTCGCAAGCACTAATCAGTATTTTACCTGTGTAAATGTCTCGAATGATAATGGCACAATTTTTCCAGCATACACGTATCGATCATTCTGTGCCTCACAAATTGTTAAAAGTAACATGGTTTTGAAGTTCGTCGATGCATCATACCATCTGGTGAAATACAAGTCCCTCCGTAAGACTTCTCGCTGAAAGTTTTTTTCTTTTTAAATATTTAATGATTCTCAGTTCTAATAAATACCTGATTTACTAAATTTTGTCCAAAGTAACAGTAGATCCAAAGCTGAAACGTTACTGAAACGATCACCATTATCATTGAGACGAATTGTAGGTCAAAGGAAAGACTCGTGATCATGAAAAGTCCCAAAGCCATAGTGCTACAATTGGAAATTATATGTGTCATTGTTGTCATGGAGAAGGTGTCCGATATCCTTGAAGTTAACCTAAAAGGAAGTCATTAACATGAATTTGCGTATTGGGATTCAACTTGTTCTACTGATTAATTTCATTGAGTTTGACTATAGTTTCTATCATTTTTTTCTCCAAAGTTTGGTGGTCCTCAATGATGTCCTCGAATTCTCTAATTTCTCGGCATAGACTACTTAGAAACCCGGCACAAACAGATATCATTCCGCAAAACAGCTGTAAAGGGAATATAAAAATATGAGTGAAAGAAAAAGAAGAAAACACAATGTTATAGGAATGAAGTGCACGATTGGGTCGCACGTACTTGCACCTATAATGTGCTATTCATATGCAAAATGTTGCTTATGTCAAATTTCAACTAAATTGTCATTTCTCAGAAATAAAAATTTCTTAAAAATTCGATAACAAGTACCGCTATATAGGAATGAAGTGCACGATTGGGTCACACGTACTTGCACCTTTGTGCTGTTCATATGCAGAACCTTTTTCCATAACTTGATATGCCATGTCCTTGTATATTCTAAATTTTGCTTAGATGTCAAATTTCAACTAAATCGTCATTTCTCATTTTTTTTTTTTATTAATACCGTTATATGACATTTATTGGGAAGAATTTGGAACGTCATCTACTGGCATGTGCCTTAAATAAAATCGTTGGAACAGTTTTCGATAAAATCGATTTTTTTTTAAATCGGCCATTATTCTGCTTTTGCTTCGAATTGTTAAAACAGAGTCCAGATATGGAGGTTGAAGAAAATCCGTTCAGCCGTTAATAGTTTGACTCAAACGTTTGAATGGATTGCTAAACAAATTTCTTGAAAACTTCTGACTCCATATTGTATACGGAATGTCAGAATTTTATTAGTTTCAGATTTTTTTTTAATATACTATCCACGATACATGCTCTGAAAGTCGATTGTTCCCACGGCTTGTAGATCTGTAAGTGATCAGCTAAAATATCAAGCTAGCAACATGATATTATAGCAAGGTAAACAATTAACCGACAGAAGAATACTCGTAAATCATCCTCGAGAAATTAATTTTTCAATCAGCAAAATGTATTTTTTTTTTCACCAGTAGAAAGTAATTTCAACCTGCAGTAAATACATAATAAAATTAGCAGAAAAATGAAATGATAGATAAAAAAATAAACAGAAAACTTGCGAATTTCAGAAAATAATAGTAAAACATTTGTCTCATTCGATTTTCATCAAAAATAATAGGGCTCGATTCGTCTGGAAAACTTAAAGGCTTTTACTCGTAGTATGTTCTTCAGTACACAACTACCTAATTCTTATTTAAATATTTTCAACCAAACCGCGTTTATTCCGAGATTTGATCTAAATTTGGCCTAAAATTATTGGGCTGCATATGCATAACATCTAAGGAAAATTGAAACTTATTTTTTTTTGCATCTTACCGTATCGTAGGCCATCATCATATTTCCCATTAAAACTGATGCGAGAAATTCATAGATATAGAACAGGTGCCAATTAGGAGTTTTCACAACATTCAGGTATGGCAGATAAGGCGTAAATGGTAGTGGTCTATACTCCCCAGTCATTAATGGTGCTATTATGAATAAAGCCGCGCATGAGGTTACGATACAGATGCTTACTGCGAAAAGTTTGTCATATAGGCGTAAGCATTGCATAATATCCGATGTATTCCTGAATTTTCTCGATACCCTCTCAATTTCATTAATGTAAGCACAGATCTCGTCTTCGGTGAAAACAGTTGCTAACATTTTATGAGCGCAGGTAATTATTGCCAAGAAGTATAGCACTTTGGTTAAAGTGATTGTAATCTCTCCATGCTGTATATGTTCAATTGCGTCCGATAGCGTTATGATGACCATTAAAATCCCCGCAGGTATAAATATCTATTGCAACAAAATAAATTAAAAGCAGCAGAGGTACAAATATATACTAATCCTTACCAACCATTTCAAAAAGTGAGCCAACAGAGTTTTATTATTTCCTTCGCGATAGGACCAAATCCGAAATAGCTTGAATAGCTTTTGGGTATTAGCGAAAAATGTATCTTCGACCATTTTCTTAAAGACCAACTCGTCAAATGGTTTTTCCACTGAGCTGTTGAGCTATTTTATTGCAAGTGCAATAGGAATGACAGGATCTCCCTGACAGCAGGTGATTCGTACAACAAGCTTTAATTGGTTGCTGATAATTATATAGGTACCCCAGTTAAAGTGTGTGCGACTTGTCATTAAGTTCGCATTTCGGTAAAATATTCACACGTCCTACTACGTACACTCAGTAGAAAAAGTCTGCGTACAGTAAGTAATACGAACTTTATTTTTGGAAAAAATAGTTACTAACACTTCCAAAGTAAAATCATAACTCCACGTATTCATTTACTAATTTTAGAGATTCGTCTGGCGCCACTAAAGAAATTTTAAACATAACGGTACACAAAAGTAACACACAAACAGAAAGTCTGCGTACATCTGCCTATGGTATGGCGTCAGATCTTACGTCTCCTGTTGGATAAACGTAGTCTATTATTTGTTGAGTTTCGTGGTCGCAAATGTTTTTTTTTTTTTGTAAACGGAAGCGAAAGGAAAAGAAATTTGTTTAAGCGAATCTAAGATCATAATTAAGTTGTGGAAAGAGGGAAAAAGCTGTGGAGAAATTGGGAAAACAGTTAAAAGGATATATTCGTCTATTCAAAGAGTAGTAAATAATTTTTAATCAAGTGGAATTTTGCTTTCAAAACCTCGTTCTGGTCGACCTTTAACATTATCTATTAGAGAAAGCCGCTGTTTAGTTTGTTTCGTGAGGGAAGACCCTCAAATAACCGCGTCACAAATCGCAAATAATATTAAAGAACAATTTAATAAACAAATTTGTGCTGACACAGCGAGAACAATTTTAAAAAGAGCCGGATATAAGGGTCGTATCGCATGCAGAAAACCCTTTATATCAGTAATAAATCGTTAAAAAAGACTTAAATATACCTATGAAAATATAAATAAGTCATTAGACTTCTAGCAGCGGGTGATTTTCAGCGATGAAAGCAAGTACTTCATTTTTGTGATTGATTTTGATGAAAAAAAGAAAATTTCTCCCAACTGTTAAGCATGGTGGTGGTGGATTAATGGTTTGGGGGTGTATGGGGGGTACTGGCGTAGGACGATTGGACTTTGTCGAATCCACAAACATACTTCCCAAATTGTCAAGCTCTGGTTACTCTACAACATCCCTAAGCAGTTGCATTCACCACCCCAATCGCCGGACCTAAATACAATCGAGCAGAGAACGATAACATCACTCAGCTCAAAACGTCTTTAAAAGAGAAATGTGAAAAAATCACTACTGAGGTAACTTGTCAATTCGATGCAAAATAGGTTAGGATAGGTTAGGTTATGTTTGAGGGGTTGACGTAGAGGTTGAAAGACCTACTACGCCACACTTAGATCAATGTGGATCCATTGTGATGCCCATTGCCAACAACACGCGGTGTTTCAAGCGGTCACCCATCTAAGTACTAACCGCGCCCGAATGCAAAATAGGTTAAAGGAAGTCATCAAACGAAGGGGTTATCTCACCAGTTATTAAATTAATTGTTTTTTCTCTATATTATTGGTTTTTTTCTAAGCTGTACGCAGACTTTTTCGAATAATATTTGTGACTTTTTTATTTTGTGTACTTTTTTTCTTACTTATTTTTATACCTTTGTTCATGATACTATTGAGGAATTGATTAAGTGTAGGCAATATATTAGTAAATATATTTTTTGTTTCTGGGTCTTAAAACTATGTTTTTTTTTTTTTAATAAAAGTAATGTGATTTTATTACTGTACGCAGACTTTTTCTACCGAGTGTATACATATATGCACCAACATACTTATATTCGAGACAGTGGTTTCTAACCTTATTAGATTGGTGGAATATAAAGTATATTATATATATAATAAAAGCAAACCGACTTCAAACGAATTGAAACCTAAGGATGACCAATAGATTAAGTTTAAAAGGAGAGTGGGCAAATGCCAGGTATGTACCTAGTCAAGTCATAAATACTGGTACACACAGTTTTGATGGTAAAATAAAAACGAACAAGTATTTCTAGATTTTTTTTCTGTAAAACTTTAATTGATTATTTAATAATTTATTCGAAATGGCCGTCATTTGCATTTATGCGGCAGCATTCACCTCTTCTATTGCATTCGGTAATTTTTTTTTAATTTTTTGCAGAAAGGGTTAACATTGATAAGAGATTGGACAAATGTTTAGTAAGCGTTTAATTTGTTTTGATGTAAGGAACATCTACTTAAATATATATATAGTCCTTCAAATATTTCAAATATTTTGTTTTTTAAAGGGTCTTTCAATAAGGGCGTCCGATCATTAAAATTGAATGAAAAGAGCTGTATGGAGATATGGCCCAAATTTTTATTGCAAATTAATATACATTGAATGCCACTATGTTAAATCATTCAAAACGCCTTCTAAGAGAACCAATTTTGGATGATTCTTCCATATTATTCGCGCTGTATTTCAGCAATGGCTTGAATGACGTTGTTCTGCAGATCCTGAGCTGTTGCTTGTTTATTGGCATACGTCAGAGACCTAACGTAACCACAAAGAAAAAAGCCTAATTGCATTAAATCGCACGACGATCGTAGAGGCCCAATAACATTACCTCTTCTTGAAGTAACGCGACCTGAAAGCTTGTCCCTCGATAACGCCATTGTTTCATTCGCTGTGTGGCATGCAGTACTATCCTGCTAGGACCACTTGTTGTTTATGTCCATATTATCCAATTCGGGTAAATTTTGGGAAAGAAAAAATCTGGTCGCCATATGATAACATACATCCACCATAACTCAAATATCATATTTTATCAAAGTCTTTTGTAAAGTACCATTAATTTTGGGGTTAGAGTGAAAATTCCGATTTCAACTCTACTGAACTCAGAAACGAAGTTCGAAGTAAATCCGTCCAGCGGTTTAGGCTCCAGTCGTGCATACAGATAGACAGGCTGAATTGAGAGACCCTTTTATTGAGTTTGTCTGTCATAGTTTTGTCAAGTTTAAACAAATTCTCGAGGTCGAAAATTTTCAGAAACAAATAGTTGCCCCTATAGGTGCAAGTAAGAAATGCATTTAAAATTTATTAAATTTATTTATATTATTCATTATTTTTTTTTTTTTCAAATTTTGATTGATTTTTTTATGTATAATTTTCAAAATTATTTCCGTTCTGTTGCAAGCAAAGATTGAGTTGGCTTTTATTACATTGGCCTTTGAAAAAGTGTGCAAATTTTCAAATAATTTCGAACAAGTATTTTCTTATTCAGGTTTGAATAAATGCTGTGGTACAGGAAATGATTTATTTCTGGAAAAATTGGTGAATTGAATTTTTTTTACATTGAAATCAACTTGTTTTTTTTTCAAATTCATTTTTCTGTACTGCAATATTTCTTCGTTTAATAAGTAAACTATGTGAGGTATTTGCATTCACGAGCATGTTGTTCGAGCAAGAAGTTATTAGGGGGTCGTCAACGACAAAACTAAAGAAAAAGTTTTTTTTTTCGATTTTAGTGGTCGTCTAAATAGAGCCGAAATAACCTGCGTTTACAGCAAAGGTTTTGGAAAACACACCATCGATCACACCTTGAATTGATTTGCAAATTTTCCACCCAGTCACAGAGCTGTGCTGGTAGAGTAATTATTAAACTTCTGCTTAATAAGGCAATTACTACTGAGTGAAATTATACAATATATTTTCCTTCAGTAAGAACAGTGTTGTCGTTAACTTGAATAAAAAATGTTGTCACCGTGTTGGCAGAATTATTTATGTCATATATGTCATATATATATATATATATAACTCGAAGACGAACAAAAAAACAGCCAAACTCTGCCTTAAGGAAAAATATGTCATCTTGACATAATTTAGACTTAACTACAAAAAAAGAATGCACAATATATTCGGTACGAAATACAGGGTTTTTCAATAAAGACATAACAATTTCGTATTTAAATAAAACACTGAATAATTGAGGTATCGGGCTGAAATTTATTCCAGAACTCGATTTTGTTCATATGACCACAGCGAGCATGATCACAGCGGAGCCAATTTTCAATTTTCCAATGTGAACGGCGTGCAATCGACTAATTTGGCTCATTTTGAACTGAAGCACTTACAGCTGCGATATTTTCGGTACTTCGACCGATGCGTTGTCTCACTGGCACAGGAATATCCAATAGTGAATATGTTAACTCGAATTTATCCACTATACTCGTTGCACGCACAGCCTGTCTGGTGGGACGATTGTTACGACCGAAAATTGGAGTAAGCGCTCTTAATGTTGCGACCACTAATTTTCAAATGTTGTTCGTTCGTGAACTTCACTTCGATAAAAATGTAAATCTTGACTGACGTTTTGACATTGACAGATCATAAAAAAGTTTAAGGGTGCGTTTGTTTTAAAATACAAAATTGTTATGACACTATTGAATTGTTATGACACAATCTTATTCCAACCAAACTCAAGTGTTGTCAGTAAACATTTCGTCCAGGTTTTACAACAAAAAAAAAAAAAAATAACAAAAACTAAAGTTATAACTTGTTGATCAAATTCGTTGTTTTGCATTTTTGATTAAAATGATGTCACTCATTCTGAGAATAGTAAAATATGTCACTTATTATGCCAGCGTAATTTGATTTGGAAATTATGTCACCACCGAGATAATTATGTCGATAATAACACTGTGTGGAATGCATTTTATGTCTTTGCAGTAGAGATGAAACAAAAGCACAATCAGCAGCTGCTAGATGACCGTAACGGACAATGAACGGGCAGTGTGGAAGGCGAATGGACTCCCTATCCGGTTTCATATAGCTTTGCCGCAAGTTTTACTGAAAACGTTTTCTAATTTGTTGAAAAACGTATCCATAGTATCAAACTTGTATCCAAAAAGTAAATAATAAAAAAAAAAAAAAAAAAAACATACAGGAAATGTACAATCCATGTAGAACAGATCGTATGATACCCTATTACTCATCTTATAACTCACTCCAAATAAAGTGAGCGTGGCGATACGAATTTTTTAAAACGGGTGCAATGATATCTTTCTACACAAAGGATATTTCCGCTATTTTTAAGAAATTATTACAACTCGTTCTTAGTAGTAGTATTAGTGGGCGTGGCCCCCAAAATTTGAAACCGAAGTTCACCGATTCTGATGAGATATTCACAATGATGCTTAACCATCACCGCTTTGAAATACAAATATATGGTTTATTTAAGAAAACGACCCCGAAAAGTGGGCGTGATTTTGTTAAATATATGGAAGAAATGTGGAGAAAGTCACCATCTTGAAACCTTTTGTTTTAAATGGGACTATGGAACTATCGTCAGCTATTTATTGGTCTACCATTACTAATGTAGTTCTGGAGATACAGACTTTCAAAGTGGGATGTAATGAGGAATGATTTTAAAAAAGACACCATTTCTCCTCAACGAATCGAAGGCCTTTCATTATCTGGAAGGACTGTTCCACTATTGCTGAAATTGTCTTTGATATGGTGGGATATTCTCGAGACTTAATAGGACTTGTATTATGGTATCGTTTAAAACCAAACTGTTTGTCTGGCAAAGTATTATTGCGCTCAACAAAGCTTTTAAGTCCAGCTTTAACTACTTCTTCTAGGGTTTAGCTAAGTTAACTTAATAGGCTGATTGGTTTGTAGCTTTTAGGGTCATTCGGAGGCTTTCCAAGCTTTATAATTGTGATAAGTTTTGCTTTCTTCCAAGTTTTTATCCCAACTTAAAAATAGAGGCTATGAATTTCAATAGCGATCTGGAAGATTTTTCAAATATATATTTCTTGGTTTGTCAAATCCTGTTGATTTCCTTCCTTTAAGGGAATATATAATGTCCATCAATTCCTCCAATAGAAGTGGTTCAAACTGATTTTCCAATGAGTTGTTTTCATCTAAGCTGGACATTCCCATACTAACTGCACTCTCCATAAATTTCAGGCCTAAGTTCATAGGAATTTCGTAATTTTGATGGTTTTATCTTCACGAGTGATGCAGAATCGTGAAATTATCTTCATGAATGGAAGTGGATTATGTTTCTTTTTTTACTTTATTCTTTAAAAATGTTTCTTATCATGCTTCAAACAATAGGCAAATCATTGTCAGTACTGTGATAGTATTTTAAAAGTTTTGTTGTGAAATAATTTATTTAAAAATACTGAAAAAAAGACAAGAATGACACCGCACATCATCACTTCTTTGGTAGAGACTTTCCCCTAGCCCGACTCATTCATGAACGTGAAAAATGCATATGCCTTCGTAATTACCTATAAATAAAGAGATTTTAAATATGCACATAGTTTCAAAAATGCTATGTGGTACTTTACCTTTGTAAATGTCTCCAATGATAATGGCAAAACGTTTCCAGCATATACGTATCGATCATTCTGGGCTTCAAAAATTGTCAAAAGCAACATCGTTTTGAAGTTCTTGGATGCATCATACCATCTAGTGAAATACAAGTCCCTTCGTAACACTTCTTTCTGAAAATTGTTCCTTTTAAATGCTGAACAATTCCTATTTTCCAATTTTAATAAACACCTGACTGACTAAATTTTGTCCAAAGTAGCAATAGATCCAAAGCTGAAAAGTTACCGAAATGATCAACATTATCATTGAGATGAACTCCAGATCAAAAGGCAGACCCGTGACCATTAAAAGCCCCAGGGCCATAGTGCCGCAATTGTAAATTATATGTGTCATTGTTGTAATAGAAAAGGTGTCAGATATTTTAGTAGTTAACCTAAAAGGAAGTCATTAACATGAGTATGCATATTGGGATTCAGCTTGTTTTACTGATTAATTTCATTGAGTTTAACTATAATTTCTATCATTTTATTGTCTAAAGCTGGATGATCCTTAATAATATCTTCGCATTCTCTAATTTCTCGGCGTATGCTACTTACAATTCCGGAACAAAGACACATCATTCCGCAAAACAGCTGTAATGGAAACAAAAAGATATGAGTGTAAACAAAAAACTCAATGCTATAGGGGACAAAAGACATGGTTCCCAAAAATTAGCAAAAACATAAGAAGAAATAGTTTATCACTACATAATATATCTATAAAAGAAAGTGGCGCTACGTCTGTCTGTTTGTTGTATGTATTCGTTAATAGCTCGACTTTAAACGTTTGAATGGGTTACTAAATAAATTTCTCGAAAACTTTTATTGCCATATTGTATCCGGATTTTTTGGTAGTATCTTTAATACTCTCTCTATGAGAAGATGAAAGTCGTTAGTCTCCACGACTTTCTGAGCACTCAAATCTGTGTCGTAGAGTGCTTATTACAAACAGCTCCCACGAGCAGAGACTTGCCAAAGCATTATTTATTGTTGGTATTAAGGGTTATAAACAAATAAGACAAAAATCTCTAACACGAACACAAAAGATAGATCAATACCAATGCATATTTAACGTGTAACACTGGAAAGCACATTTTTTTCAAACTACATTTATTAATATTGGAGCCCACGAGGTTTAAGTTTATATTACGTAAGTGGCTCATGCGGCTTATTGGCTCATGCGTTCTATTGCGGGACATGCAATAACTACAAGCTATGTACGTAAATTGTAAGATCCACCACGAAAGTTAAATTCAACTGAGGATAATAAATTAGGTCCATCAATTAAGCTCGAAATGAATTGTTGTAAAAAAAATGATCACCCCTATGTGAAGATCAATTGTCAACCGATTGACGATTGACAAATTTGACAATTTAAATTGATAATGGTATTGTCAAAAACAATTGAAACAAATATGAGCTATTGTGAACATTAAATAAAAAATAAAGCTATTGTGAATGCGAACTCAAGTTTGACAGTTCTCAATCAGTTTTGATTTGAAAAAGTGAGAATTACGAGTTTTGCTGGAAATTTAACAATACAACATATTTAATAAGAACTGATACACAGCGGTGTTGTACGTTGTCTAGTAGATATGGACTGTTCATGCGCCATTGGCTGCCATACGGAGGAATTTGAGAGATGCATCTAGTTATTTGGAAATGAAACATCGAAGGTAATTGATTTCTTGTTTTTTTTTATTTTAACTTTTTTCTTTTTTATTTTGCACTTTAAGCCCGTCTGACACTGCATTGTTTTTTTCGCATTTTTAATGCGCTGAAAATTAAATTAGAGGAGTGCAATAAATTCACTACTGAAATTCCCCTTAGGTGTGAGTGCGTACGCACTAACCTTATAAATGTGAAAATGTCAAAAAAAATGTTTTTTTTTTGACATTTCTGCATTAAATTCTGACATTTCAAAATTAAATTGTTTTGAATTGCAAAATGGAATGAAGATTTGCTTATTTTGTGTGCTGTAAATATAAATTGTGGCACTTTCTCTATTAAATAAAACACAAATTTGTCCTCCCAATCAATTTTTGCCATCTCTCCTTTGCTGCTGTCTAATTTTGTTTGAAAACAAATTATAACAGTTTGCGTTGTTTTGCGAAATGATGGCTTCTCTTTTCCAAAAAAAAAACTTGTTGCCTCATGCAAAGCTGACATTTTAACATGATTTAATGCATTAAAAACGCGAAAAAAATGTGGTACCATACGGGCTTTAGGTCGATCCATACCTAAACACAGGGAGAATTTAAA
Organism: Pocota personata; assembly: GCA_963082735.1. Lineage (NCBI taxonomy): Eukaryota > Metazoa > Arthropoda > Insecta > Diptera > Syrphidae > Pocota > Pocota personata. Next base: position 191,698,150 of record OY720430.1, read on the forward strand.
ATTAAAAATAAGCTTCTTGTAAATGTGAAGAATTTACTCTTTGCCATTTTTGCCAATCTCGTTTCGGTGGTCCTAAGCTATTTAACTCTGTTGCAAATTGTTCGCATTTTAATTGCGCACCAGTTTTTGAGCAAAATCCTTTTGCTATATCATGGTTCTGCTCCATCAACTCAACCAAACTATTGAGTTGTTAGCCCTTATTAAAACAAAGAAGAGTGCTATTTCCAACTCTTAAAACTTAAAAATACTTACATTTCTATGTAGGTATCACCTTCATCAACACCGAAATTGCGATTAATAGAAACATTTGCGGTTGTCAATAAAATTGTTGACAATTGACGTTCACAATACCATTTTAGCAATTTCAAATTGGTAATTTTTACACATTCACAATGGGTAATTGGTGATACGAATTAATGACTTTTTCCAAAAACTCGTTAATTTGTCAGTAGTTAAAGACAACTCAAACAAATACTTTAGAGGAAAAGCTAGGACATCACAGCACCTCTTCAGGACTATTCAAGCTATTCCGTCAGTACCTGAGAAATAATCATCTTTCGGATGAGAAATAAATTTAGAAATAATTTCTAAATGCAGTGGAATGTCATTGAAACAAGTTCGGGGACAATTTTGGTGATGATTAAAGTATGCGAGATTAATATTAAAAGGAGCATCGCTAAATGGTTTACAAAAATGGTCAGCGAAAGAACTATGAGCTAGAACTATGAAATTTGGACAGCAGTTGCATTTTATGACATAGACACCCAATAAGAAAAATTTTTTCGAAATTTAATCCCTAAGGCGGTAAGAGGGGGTATAAAATTGTGTATAGTTTTATAGTTTTTCGATCGGATTTACCTGAAACTTTCGAGTAACTACTCTAAAGCACTAAAAATGAAACACGTCTTTCAATCCCTAAAGCATTTATACTATAAATGATGAATCCAAAGTCAACTCGGACATCAGATATTTTTTATATTTTTTATAAATCTTTGGGCATTCTTTTCTTCGCCCTTGCTTATTAATTATTTTCCTTATTTAATTCATTAGATGAGTCATTAAAAACATATTAGGTATGTGGTACATAAATATGTACCCAATTAGTAAACGGAAATGATGGGCAATATTTGTCACCTTAACCAAAGAAAATGGAACAATATCATTATCCATGAATTTCTCAAACAAAATATATTTTTGGATTGTGTTTGGTGGCACGGGCGAAGCCGGACGGGTCTGCTAGTCTATCACACATTTTTAATACTTTGCTGTAAAGAATTTGTTTTTATAGTAAGATCTTACTTAATATAAACTTAGTGTGTGGATAGGCTTGATTAACGCCTTTACTCATAAACCCTATACATACAACTCCTAAGGACAACTGAAGCTGATTCCTTAAAAATATCCTAATATTTTTTTATTGTAAACGTAATTTCTTACCGTGTCGTAGGCCATCATCGTAGTTGTACTTAAAAATATTGCTAAACATTCATAGATGTAGAACAGCTGCCAGTTAGGAGTTTTCATAACATTTAGGTATGGCAGATGAGCTGGAAGTGGCAGTGGTCTATATTCTCCGGTCGTTAATGGTGACATCATGAATGAAACGGCACATAAGCTTATGAAACACAGACCTACGGCGAAAAGTTTGTTATATAGGCGTAAGGATTCCACGATATCCAAAGTGTTCTTGAATCTTCTCGATACCCTCTCACTTTGTTTAATGCAAGCAAAGATCTCGTCTTCGCTGGAAATAGTCGAGAACATTTTATGAGCGCAGACGCTCATTGCCAAAAAGAATAACGCTTTGCTTAAAATAGTTGTAACCTCTCCATGCCGCAACTGTTCAATTGTGTCCGATAGCGTTACGACGACCATTGAAAAACTTGTAGAGATGAATACCTATTACAACAAAATAAGTTTTAAGGCGTAGCGATGCATATATTAAGACTTACCATCCATTTGAGAAAGCGGGCCAGCAAATTTTTATTAACTCCTTTCTGATATGACCAAATCCGCATTAACTTGAATACCTTTTGGGAATTATTGAAGAAATTGTCTTCGACCATTTTCTAAAAGATTAACTCGTGAAATGGTTATTTTGCTCGGCTTTAATTATTTTATTGCAACAGTAATAGGAAGGAAAGGATCGACCTGACAGTGCTGGTAGGTATACTGTCGTAACTTGGGTAGAAGTCCGAGATAAATACATTTCTATCTGTATGTCATAATTCGTTGGGTCTTAAATTCTGAGCTAGAATCTGAAGAAGTATAGGTGCAAATGTAATTACAATCCACTCACATGCACGCCCACTTTTTGAAAAAAAAAAAAGAAGGTTTTTTCAATATTTTTACCAGAAACTGAAAAATATTGCCATTATAAAAATATATAGACATTACCATTGTTTCCAATTTATCCGTACGTTGTATATAGCCATGCTTGCTTTTAGTGGCCTTTTCTTCGAAAAGCGGTATTTTACATTCCCAAGGCTATTTGCAGTGATGGTTATTAATTTATTATTTAATGGAAAAATATTATAACATTATATAATGAATATTGTATGAATCACAAGCGAATTTGTAGGCATATTCTCCCTAGCTTTGTAATTAGAATTCTACAGGTACTCGTATGTAAATAGCTACTTTCCCCAAAAAAGAAGCTTTACTCTGGCCATCATATTGGGAACTGTTGGCCAAAATACAGTTTGCTATTTTTTCTAGAAACATCCTGCTTACAAAGACACTCCAGACAAAAATTGCTTAGCATGAGAATGTCTATAATATAATTCCTTGCATCCTTGATACAAAAATTACACCAAAGCTTTATCTCCTATGGATAATTTCGTGATTTTACATGTGTTTGATTTCTCCCCACCGGATAACCTAGCAAGCTGAAACTTTGTTCACTGACTGCACAGCCACGGTGTTAGGTCGTCAGTTATTTGATTGAGAGTAATATGGAGTTTTTCAGGGAATATTTTTCACAATCCTTCCTATGCATTTGCATAATTCCACACCTTTCGAAAGACCCGGATTACCTATAAAGACATTACGTGGTACTACCCTATAGAGATAGATGTATTTCTGATTTGCGAAATACAGCGTGGTACAAAGAACACTTGAAAAATCACTTTAATACTCGTACAATATAACTCGCCAGTGTGTGTGTTCCTCTTCACAATTTCGGGACCCCTCGGCTGATTAAATTGACTTTAATTTCAAGATATTGTAAACAAATTTAAGCTTTTTGCGAACCAATTTAAACCTCTTTTGAAAAGCAAGAGTTTTCCTATGATTGCTGTTTAGGATGTGTGGATGCTCTTTTTAAGACCCCTTTTCATTTTGCACGACACACACTTTTTTTCACTTTCCTTTTAGATCCCATTTTGTTTTCCTTGCTCCTATTATTCGTGAACAAATTCGTTCTCAAAATTTTTATAAAATTTGGTTTTACTAACGGGTGGGGCCATCTTTTTTTTTTTTTTAAATTACATGTTATTTTGACACTGACAGCTCTTTGGCGCTCAAAAAATTGGCAGAAATACAGTATCATATCCCCGTGGAACGAAATGAATCGATTTACGCTTGAAAGCGTTGGGCAATATTGAAAACAGTTCGAATTTTGAACATAAATTTCGGTCGAAATAATGCAGCAACCGTGCCTGCTGTACTCAAGTTTCTGAAGAAAGTTCATGAGACATGGCATGCTAATTGATAACACAAGTCATCCTCATGTTCGTCCTGTGCTCTCAGCCAAGAATATGTGTGCGTGTGATTATTTGGTCTGGTTTGTGGAATGGCGGTATTATTGGCTCATTTTCTTCGAAGATGAAGCTGGCAACAACGTTACTGTCAACGAAGAGTACAATAGAGGCATGATAACCAATTTTGTATGGGCAGAAAGCAAATTAACTTGGATGATCTATGGTTTCAGCAAGATGGCGTTACGAGCTGCAATTTGACGCCGGTGGACTTTTATTTTGTGGGGTGCAGTTAAACATCTATTTTATGCAGACAATCCACCACAGGACTGATTACACTATTAACTTCATATCTGGAGTCTGTGGGGTCACTATTCTAGGTAAAATCGGAATTATAATTCTAACCTCAAAATTAAAGGTACTTACTTAGGGCCAAAAAGTGCAATTCTCTCAAGAACGGGATCCACGATTTCCATAAAAAAAATATATACATATCTGAAGTAATATGGATGTTCTCAATAAGAATGCGTACTCAGTTCTTCCTTACAAGTGGACTTCCTCAAGTTGGCCATGGAGGAGAGGACATTGTATTCAAATTCTGGACATGTGGTCAAAAAAGTTTCTTTTACTATTTTAACGCATTTTCCGAAAATTCAATTTTGTTCGCCTTTTTTCTATATTACATGAATTTTAAAAAAAAAATATACGAATGAACAGCACAAATGAAGCAAGAACTTGTGACCCAGTCGTGTCCCTTTTTTAGTTTTTACCACACGGAACAGAGCTGAGAATGACCACACCAGACGGTGATTCAATTACCACTGTGTATTATAAAGTAATTTAATCACTTTAATTTAAAAGTAAAGATAGAGCTAGCAGCTTATAGACCTAAAAAAACGAAGATTTTGGCACCTTGAATATGACAATCGGACACCTTCTTCGTAAGTTCTCCGTAAAATAGTGGCTAAGTCCAAGAAAATACAAATTGGATGTCTATTTTCTCAAAATGGCGGAAAAACCGTAAAAAAAAATTGTTTGTACCTTTATAACGTTCAGTTAAATTTCACAAAAATTTATATTTTTTTGGCAGTTGGCACTACTAAAACAGTAGTGCCAACTTCCATATAAATACACGAATTGGTGTTCAAAAAAATTAGTGTTTCTCTTGCTAAATTAATCATTTACATACAACTGCCAAAATTCCTGAGCGAATCAACTATTTGCGCCATCTGACATACTCAGTTATCGATAACTGGGTGTAGTTTTGAATACAAAAAAATACAAATTATATATAGCGAGTAATTGTTGTTGCATTGTGCGAAAAATTGTATTCAAAACTTGAAAACAGTGCAATATAAGTACACTTTTAAGCTGATGCAGACCGCTCGAGCTCCTTTCGTTAAGGACAATAAAGATTTAAAGAATGTTTAAATGTTACTAAGAATCTCAAACTGTTCCCGAATCATTTCCCATTTGGGCATTTCAAATGTCTAACGCAAAACCTAATTTGACTGGACTATATCCTTCCATTTCATTTCTGATCGAAAAAGTGTCCAATTTGTAATTTCAAAATCAGAAAAAAAGTTGTGTTATGATCAGGAATTACGAGTAGTTAATTTAACGCAATTGACTGTGAGAGTGAACGGGTGTATTAGTAATAAAAATGTTGAGAACAAGCAAGTGACCTCTCGAACCGGATGGATTAAACGTAAGGCTAAACGGAAACAATATAGAAAATGGAAACACATTTGACTAACTTTGCCCAATGAATTTGTTCCATTGCACCCCAGTCCATGTATCTAAAGTTTAGGTTACCTCCCTCCAATTACGTTATCTTCTTTTCTGATTAATAATTTACGTAAAGGATTTTTAAATTGCAATCTATCCATTTTTATTATTAAAATTTGATTTTTATCTACGCTGGTCCCATAGCAAATGGCAATAAAAGTATGTACCTTAAGGTGGGTACTTACTCAGCAAACATGCTCGGTCCGTCGTACCCAAAGAGAACGGACCGGACCACGAGCATATCCGACGATGTGTAGCCCTGGCGAGCATGCCAAAGTAATTTTTCAAAGGGGATGGTATGATGACGGTACTTTACTATGGTGGTGGTTGTGATGCTGATGATTTTTTGTTATATTGTTGTTGTATTTAGAAAAGGCAGAAAATCTCTGTAGAAACAGCGCCTTAGGAAAATAATATTTCCAAAACATTGAAAACCTATTTGGTAGGTCGTTGTGAAATATGTGAATATTTGAAGAGACCACCGGATAGGGATTAGGGATTTCATCTTAATATGTGTAGCTTACCATATTTTTAGAAGGACGCTCATAACAATGAGTTTATATACAATATTTCGCTTTTCTGTTAGTAATAGATCGACACCATGGAACCATAATTTGGGCAGCTTGATCATTCCAATTTACTTTCAGCAGGTAGCAGGTTTTTGCAACAATCAAATGATGTAGCTTCGTCACAGAATGTGAATGCAATCACTCCGTGTCGCATCTCTTCAATTGTTTCTGATAGAGTTGTGATGAATAGTATAAAGCTCACCAATTTAGGTTACTTTATTGCAGGTTCAAGATCAGGGACACTATCAGAGTCGTATTATGGTCCTTAGGTGAACTCAATTTTAGACCCCACACCCTGAGATTTTTTTTTAGAGTAGACTAAGTTCGGGTCTTGTGGTATATATGTTTTAATTGGGCTATTACTAGCAAAATATGAGAACTAGGTTCACCAAGTTAAGTGGAGTTATTTGCTGAAATATTGGTTATAATATGCTACGTCAGTTGGACAATTCCCTTAATTAATTTACAGAATGTTACATCGTTCAAAATATGATAGCCTAATAAATTATAGGCTAATGTGGTGTACATACATATATAGTCAAATACGGTATGCTGGTAGTGGTACTTGATTTACTACCAAATCTAGTTAATAAGAGTGTTAATTAGACAGACCTTCACTCATAGCCATACGAGTATATTGCTATGTCGTATCTTTAACTCCAAACATTTTTGATGCGAGCAATATAACCATTTCTCAACCCTTGCGGTGTTTTTTTTTTTTAATTTTCTCGAAAAATGATAAAGTGAAAATAACGGAAGTACACATATGCATATTTATGAAATCAATGCATAGTCAATTTCCATTTGATACTCATAACATATTTATGCAAAAGAAATACAAGAAAGTTACAAACCATTTGGAACGGATAGTATGATACCATATCCTTCATCTTTTAACCCATCCCTAATAAAGTGGGCGTGATATTGTTATATTCAAATTCCATGACACGCTTATCTTATTATTCAGGGTATACTGCCGCGACTTTTAAGAGATTTTATCAGAAAATCAAATTTTATGGCTTCTTCTTCTTAGAAAGCAGACCGGCTGTAATTTGTTACCGAAGTTAGTAAACTCTGATGAGACCTTGAAATAAGGCTGATCAGATTTTTTGAAGAAAACATCCCCAAAAAGTGGACGCAGCATTATACAACGTATGGACATACCATGTGTATGTTTGGTTAAAGGGATATTTTTCAGTTTCTATCAAAAATATTATCTGCGGGTGGATTTTAAATTTACTGTTTCGGGCTTTTAAAAGCTTATATACCAAATTTCATCTTCCCAGCTCAAAAATAAAGGCCCAAACTCTGGTGACATACAGACGGACGGATGGACAGACGGACGAACATGACTAGATCGATTTAACTTTCGATGCTGATCACAAATATATTGTAATATGCGAGCTACGGCTCGAGTAGATAAAACAATATTCTGAGAAATTATTTCTTTATTTTCTAGTCTATAGAACAATTCAGGTTCACACTATACTATTCTTCGCAAATTCTTTTCTTACAAGGTCTCTGTCCTCTCAAATCACTTTATCTCCTTTCAATTACTTAATTCACAAATCCAAACTAATTACTTCTTCTTGTTAAATCTCAACTTTCAATTTATCACAAAATTACAACTTCGTCCATTATCACTTTTCTAATCTCTTCGCCACAGTTTAGAAACTACTGCTCCCTTTTTGATCGCCATCTGTCCTTATATAGCAGAAGTCTCTGATAGCCAGAAACTTCTAGCAAATTCTTCGACCACTGGAGCAAGAGAAATTCCAAGATGACAATCATTCTTGTAGTTATATTATCCGTCTCTTTCGTAGACATGAACTGTGGAAACCGCAGACACGAACCTCGAATGAAAGGACAGTTCGAACCAAAATTCTGCCAGAATGAAAAATCACTTCGGAATTTGTTGCATCATAATTTTAGGGAGCGTAGTTATTATTATGCTACACTGCCCCCCTCTTAGACTCAGTCGGTCCACATGAACCACTTTCATTTTGGCCCTCGGTCCTCGCTGGATGCGGTAGACAACATCGTTGATGCGGGTTACTATTCTGTAGGGACCTTCCCAGTTCCGCTGCAATTTAGGTGATTTCCCCTTTTGGCGATGGGGATTAAACAGCCACACCAGATCTCCTTCCTGGAATCCTGACGTTGTTGCCTTGGCATCATACCTGGTCTTCATGCGGTCGCTCGTCATCTTAATCTGGCTTCTGGTCCTTTGGTGTATGTCCCTAAGCCTTTCCCTAAGGTCCGCCACGTACTCTTCTTCATTTCTGGGCTCATTGGTAGGAGATCCAAATTTCACCTCACTGGGTAAACGAGCTATTCCACCAAATAAGATTTCGAACGACGTATGTCGAGTAGTGCTATGCACGGCACTTCTATAGGTAATCAAAAACAAGGGAATCTGCCGGTCCCAATCCCGTTGGTAGTCACCTACGACCTTCGAGAGATGTTCGTCCAAAGTCCTATTGAAACGCTCCACCATACCGTCCGACTGTGGATGAAGCGGGGTTGTCCTTGTCTTTTTGATTCCGAGTAGTTGACACATCTCTTGGAAGATTCTTGACTCGAAGTTCCGCCCTTGGTCAGAATGCAATTCCAAGGGCACACCGAATCTGCTAACCCAATTGTAGACGATCTGCTCCGCCACGGTTCTGGCTTCCTGGTTAGGGATCGGAAACGCTTCCGGCCACTTACTGAAGTAGTCCATTACTACGAGTATATACCGATTACCATTGTCGGTTTCCGGAAAGGGCCCTGCGATGTCAATGGCGATTCGTTCGAAAGGTGCTCCCACGTTGTATTGGTGCATCTTACCTCGAGTTTTGATTCTCGGACCCTTGCTAGCTGCGCACACGTCGCATTTTCTGCACCAGTCTTCGATATCGTCCTTCGCTTTTAACCAATAAAAACGTTCTCGTACCTTTTCTAGCGTCTTATTCACTCCCAAGTGGCCTCCGGACGCCTCGCCATGCATTTCCTGTAACACCTCCTTGACCCTCGTCCGTGGTACGACAAGCTGCATTACAAACGAGTCGGAGGATTCCCATTTTCTTCTCAGAACACCTTCTTGGACATGGAGGGAGTCCCACTGCGCAAAATATGCCTTTAAGGTCGGGCTTCTGTGAGAGATGTCCTGATGATCCGGTTTCTCCATGTTCTCCTTCCAGGCCAGAATCGGCTCGATATCCGGGTCTTCCTTCTGAGCGTTCCGGATCTCATCTACGCTCCAGCCGGCGATTGGTTCGGCTCTCATTCTTTGGATGGAAACCAGCTCCCGTTCTTCCTGACGCGCACAATGTTTACAATCCGTTCTGCATGGTCTCCGGGACAGTGCATCCGCATTAGAGTGGAGTTTTCCTTTACGATGCTGTATTTCGTAGTCGTAGATTTGCAGCCTTTCGATCCATCTTGCGACCTGACCCTCAGGACTTTTGAACTGTAATAGCCATTTTAAGGCTGCATGGTCTGTGCGAAGAACGAACTTCCTCCCATAAAGGTATTTGTGAAAATGCTTCGTAGCCAAGATCAAAGCTAGAAGTTCCCGCCTTGTCACGCAGTAGTTCCTTTCTGGCTTAGAGAGCTCCTTGCTGAAGTACGCAACCACATTCTCTTGGCCATCATGCACCTGGGAGAGTACGGCTCCTACCCCGACATTACTAGCATCTGCATCAACAATGAACGTTTCCCCGGGAGTGGGGTAAGCTAGTATCGGGGCATCGCATAGCCGTTGTTTAAGTGCCTTGAAGCTCTTCTCGCACTCAATTGACCATTTGAATTGTTTCCCTTTTTCCGTCAACTGGTGCAGGCTCTTTGCGATCCCGGCAAAATCCTTCACGAACCGTCTGTAGTAGGTGGCTAGGCCCAGGAAGCTCCTTAGTTGGTGTTTGTCTTTGGGGACTGGCCAGTTTTTCACCGCTTCGACCTTCTCTGGATCGGTTCTCACTCCTTTCGCTGAAATTATGTGTCCCAGGTACTTGACTTCCGCTCTAAACAGGGCGCACTTCTTGGGGTTGAGCTTCAGGTGGGCACTTCGAAGCCTTTGAAACACATCCCTTAGATTGTCTCGGTGTTGCGCAAACGTTTTTCCAACGACGATGACATCATCCAAGTATACCAAACAGGTTTTCCATGTTAACCCTTGCAGGACACATCCCATCAATCGCTCGAAAGTCGCCGGAGCATTGCACAGCCCGAATGGCATTACCGTGAATTGCCATAGCCCATTTCCTGCGGTGAAGGCGGTTTTCTCCCGGTCTTCTGGATGGATCTGTACCTGCCAGTAGCCACTCTTCAAGTCGAGAGTGGAAAACCATCGGGCTCCTGATAGTGTGTCTAGCGTGTCGTCAATCCGTGGCAGAGGGTAGCTGTCTTTCTTGGTGACGTAATTGAGCTGCCGATAGTCCACGCAGAACCGCGTGCTGCCATCTTTCTTCTTAACCAGTACAACCGGTGATGCCCACGGACTTTTGGAACTTTCAATCAGACCTTCTTTCTCCATTGCCGACACAATCTCTGCAACTTCTGTCTGCTTTGCCAATGGAAGGCGCCTAGCAGGCTGCGGAATTGGTCTAGTATCACCAGTGTCTATTCGATGTTGTACCAGGTGGGTTCGGCCGTATTCTCCGTCCTGTGAGGTAAATACATCAGCGTACTCATTGATAAGATTCTCTGCCATAGTTCGCTGCTCCTGATTCAGCTCACTGGACTGGAGAATCGTCTCTCTCGTTTCCGCTGTCCAAGGTGATGGGAGAGGTTTTGGAGCATCACGTTCAGATATTGTTGCGACGGTGGTAATCGGCGTGCATTTTCCAGTCACCTCCCCTCGCCTTAGTTTGACAGTGTGTGGTCTTGCGTTCAAAACCCTCAGGTGTTCTTTGGTTCGACTAACGTCTTTCCCACGATGTAGTCTTGAGAATTCTTCTCTGGGTCTGGTTCTACTATGTAGAATCGGTGGCACCCAAGATCACCTTCCAGCTTCGTCCAAATGATTGTCTCTGAAGACGGCGGCAAAACTTCGTCTTTGCTGATGACTGTCCTGAGAGTTACGGCATTCTCGTTTCCGTACACCATCGGAATCTCCACATTTCGATACCTCAGTACTTGCATCCCAATGTCCAAGATTACTTCATTTGTTTTCATGAAGTCTATTCCGATGATGCACTCGTCGCATATATCTGCCACCAGAAACGCATGGGAGAACGTCAGTCCCGCCAGAGTAATCGTAAGACGAACTTCTCCAAACACCTTCGCCATTTCCCCTGTTGGAGTCTTCAGGCAGTAGCTGTTGGTGTTGTGCAGCCAGGAGCTTCTGACGATATCTCTTCTTACGATGGAGGCGGTGGCACCTGTGTCGATGGTGGCTACGCACTTCTTCTTGTTGATTAGTGCCTCCACTGTCAGGCTCTTGCTACCCCGTTTGGTTTGTGAAACTTGAATGGTGGTCCTGGGGGCCTCGATTCCAGTAACCAACTTCTGCCCCGCGAAGTTGGTCCTTACGCATTTCCCGACTGCTGGTTTTGGGAAGTCTGACTGACAGGGTGGATGTTATCACCGCCAGATGCTTCCTCTCTGCTTCTCCTACTTCCGCAATGTGGACAATTTCCTCGTCCAGGTGCACTTCTGCACTGCCGTTGTAGGTGTCCGGTTTGGTTGCAATTCCAGCAACGGATTTGACTTCCGCGAGCTTTGTCTTCATCCATGACGGCTGTTCTCTGGCATGAGCATTCCACGACGGACATTTCCCTGACACGGTGTATTCCCTGGTATGCTTGGTCCGCAGCCTTCATTGACAAAGCGAATGCCAATGCCTCGGGGAGTGTTCGCTTTTCAGTCATCCTTATGGCCATTTGCAGTTGTCTGTCCTCTATGGCCTGAATAAAAGCTTCCACCGCCATTTCGTTGATAAGCTCCTCACCGGCTTTAGGGTATGAAAGATGGGCTAGTCGCTCTATATCCGCTTGCAACTGTTGGAGCGTTTTCCCCTTTTTCTGGACTCGACTACGCAGCTGAACCCCGTACACCTGCTTCATGTGTTCATCCCCAAACCGCATCTCGATAGCCTGAACCAGTCGTAGTTCTGCTGTTTATCTTCCGGGATGGTCTGCAAGAGCTCTGCAGCTGGACCCCTCAGTGCAAGCGTGAGTGCAATAGACTTCTCTTCATCGTCCCAGCTATTGGTCATTGCGGCCGCTTCGAATTGCCTCTTATAAATTGGCCATGATGTTTGACCATCGAAGATAGGAGGCTGCATCTCCTTTCTTCTCAGACCATCAGTGGAATATTCCCGTGCTTTCTATCTCTTCACGTTGCTGAGCTCCTTAGCAAGATTTTCGACTTGCTTTTCTACTATCTCGAATTGCGTATCCACTTTTTCAAACTGAGTCTCTATCTTCCCGAACTGAGTTTCATGTTTCTCAAAATTTTCATCGAATCTAGTTTCGACTTTTTCGAATTGCGTCTCGACCTACTCGATTTTCTCTTCGATCACTTTGAATTTGGATTCCAAGTTCTTGTTTTGCTCATCAAGTTTACTTTCCAGAGCATCTAGAGAATTCTTTTGTTCGTCCATTGCTTTCTTTTGTTCATCCAGCTTAAGTTCTAGAGAATTCCTTTGGTCGCCCATTGCTTTCTTTTGTTCGTCCAGCTTAAGTTCTAGAGAATTCCTTTGATCTTCTATTGCTTTCTTTTGTTCGTCCATGACTAACTTAAGTTGCAGGAGCAGACTTGTTATACCCGGGTCGGCTGCTGTACTTGCTGGTTCCTCTTCCACGTCAAACTCTACGTCGTGCGGATTTTCACCTTCCTGCGTTACTGCTTCTTCTAGACGAATCAGTAGGGCATCTTTTCCCCCAGTTGTGTCGAGGTTCCGATTACTGAGTTCTGCCTTTAGTTGAGTTAAATTAGTTTTCCCAATTTGCGACCCATTTTGCGCAACTAATTAACTCAACACAGAAATGGTTTTTTTTTTTTTTTTTTTTCTTTTGTTTTTTTTTTTGCTTGTGCAATTTCACACCACGGAAATAGTTATTCACAGAATAAGTTTTATCCCGCTTCTGACACCAATGTAATATGCGAGCTACGGCTCGAGTAGATAAAACAATATTCTGTGAAAATATTTCTTTATTTTCTAGTCTCTAGAACAATTCAGGTTCACACTATACTATTCTTCGCAATTATTTTCTTACAAGGTCTCTGTCCTCTCAAATCACTTTATCTCCTTTCAATTACTTAATTCACAAATCCAAACTAATTACTTCTTCTTGTTAAATCTCAACTTTCAATTTATCACAAAATTACAACTTCGCCCATTATCAGTTTTCTAATCTCTTCGCCACAGTTTAGAAACTACTGCCCCCTTTTTGATCGCCATCTGTCCTTATATAGCAGAAGTTTCTGATAGCCAGAAACTTCTAGCAAATTCTTCGACCACTGGAACAAGAGAAATTCCAAGATGACAATCATTCTTGCAGTTATAATTCCCTCTCATCCGTGATATTATCCGTCTCTTTCGTAGACATGAACTGTGGAAACCGCAGACACGAACCTCGAATGAAAATTCTGCCAGAATGAAAAGTCACTTCGAAATTTGTTGCATCATACTTTTAGGGAGCGTAGTTATTATTATGCTACAATATTATAGAAAAGCCTATAAAAATAAGTATTGACTGAAATTGGTTTTAATTTTGCAAGTAATTTGGAGCTTGGCAAAAAGTTTATTTTCTGAAATAATGCATTAATCAGGATTTATTGAATAGAACAAACAAATACAATATTTACTAGAACTTAAAGTAGGTAACTTTCCCCAATACAATAAAACAAATCTACTCGCATTTTTTTAAATCTGCTCCGGTCCAAATTTTTAAAAGTGGCAGCTCTGCTATCAAAGAACGTTCTATGGTTAGAGCTGTGCCAATAGTGATTGATTCCGTCTACTCGTATATGATCCGTTTATAAAAAAGTAATGAAAGGGACCCAATGGCGTCAAAGTGACGTACTTGGTATATTTTTATCCTTGTGGGCCACGGACCGTGTTAATTTGACTCGGGCATTTCGAAATGCTTAAGGCGCAATTCTATGCTCTGTCGTAGAACAATTGAATAGTGGAAATAGACCGGCTGATTGGATGGGAATGGTACCAACTGAGATATTTGTCATGCCATTGACCTATTTGAACGAATTGAAAAAAAAAAAAAAAACAACGCATAACTAGCTACTTGGAAAAATTGATTATCAGACTAGTGGTCATTGAAGGAAAATTGTTTTTGTATAGGTGGATCTTATGAATACATGAATGGTGGCAGCCACGCCCACTTTCTTCTAAGAAAAGTTATAACAATAGTTTTTCCTCTCATTAGTATTGAAAAGTATACATTAACATACCCACTGTAATTGGAATGGGTTAGAAGATGAGGAATAGTGTATCATACAATTGCATAGTACGGAGCTCATATTGCTAGTTGAAATATTAGTTCAGTAATAAGTTTGGCAACGTTGATGCAACGACCGTACTGTCAACCTCATCCTTAATTAAGGAATGAATGACCAAGTGATAAAGTCCGCCAATGTACAACAAGGCACTGTCCAATATGAAATTCTAAAAAAATGACAAATAATTTTCAGTATTGTGAAAGCAATTTAAAATGATGTTGGGTTTTTCTAATACTCGTACTTTTATTGAACTTGGATTTTATTTTTGAATAATTTTATTTAAAATGCACAAAAAACAAGAACGACACCACTTGTCTTCACTTTGTTTGGTAGTCTTTCTGCTAACGCGACTCATTTATAAACGTGAAAAAGGCACACGCCTTCTTAATAACCTACAAAGAAAGAGCTTTTAAATATTATAGTTTCGCAAGTATTAATCAGCATTTTACCTGAGTAAATGTTTCCAATGATAATGGCATAATTTTCCCAGCATACACGTATCGATCATTCTGTGCCTCAACAATTGTTAAAAGCAACATGGTTTTGAAGTTCTTCGATGCGTCATACCATCTGGTGAAATACAAGTCCCTCCGTAAGACTTCTCTCTGCAATTTGATCCTTCTAAATGTATTCAATTAATAACGATTAATTCTGATAGACACGTGATTAACTAAATTTTGTCCAAAATAGCAGTAGATCCAAAGTTGAAACATTCCCGAAACGATCAACATTATCATTGAGATGAATTCAAGATTAAAAGGGAGAGCTGTGGCCATGAAAAACCCAAAAGCCATAATGTTACAATTGTAAACTATATGTGTCATTGTTGTTATAGAAAAGGTGTTAGATATTTGTTTGGTTAACCTAAAAGGACATCATTAACATGACATCATTAAAATAAAATTTTTTTTACTTATTAAATTCAATGAGTTTTTCTATAGTTTCCACCATTTTGTTTTCCAAAGTTTGATGGTCCTCAATGATGTCCTCGAAGTCTCTAATTTCTCTGCATAAACTACTTAGAATCCCGGCACAAACAGACATCATTCCACAAAAGAGCTGTAAAGGGATCACAGAGATATAAATGAGAAAAGAAATAAAACCATAGTGTTATAAGAAATAAAGGGCACATGGATCGAATCAATTTCGCTTCGTTGATGGGTTCAATACAAAATAGTTGAGAAGTGGTACAACATAGGTCCTTTGGTCAGACGAAACCAAAATCAACTTCTTTGGGCCAGATACTAAAAAAACAGTATGTTAAAAGGCCGGGTGGTAAAGAATTTGATCCAAAATATTCAGCGAAAACCATAAAACACCGCGGTGGAAATATTATGGTCTGGGGATGTTTTCACTATCATGGTGTTGGACCTATTCACTGGATGCAAGAGACTCTAACCAAGGAAAAGTATATTGAAATCTTAGAAACAGTTATGTATCCCTTCGCTGATGACAACTTGCCGTTGCTTTGGCTGTTTTAACAGGACAATGATCCCAAACATACGGTCAAAGTAACGAAAAAGTTGTTCAGAGGCGTGAAGATCCAGCACAGTCCCCAGACCTTAATCCCACAGAAAATTTGTGGGGATTTGTTAAGAGAGAGCTTTGTAAGACCACAAAATCAAGAAACGGGTTTGAGCTGTGGCAAAATGTCCAAACGATTTGGAATAATATACTAAGCACACTTTGGCAAAAGTTCGCTGACTCTGTATTAAAAAATAAAGGAAACATAACTCTGTCTACTATATATGTATAAAAGCGTTAATAGTTTCATTTAAACGTTTGAATGGGTTTCTAAATAAATTTCATAAACACTTTTGTATCCTTAGTTTCTATGTATTTTTAATACATAGGTGAAAGAAGATAAAAGTAGTTGGTCTGCACTACTTATAGTTTATGTCAAACTTTCTCGAATAGTTTAGATTGCCACACTGCATCCTCCACCTTCAACTTGTTACAAAAACGATTTTTAGTTTGTATCAAATATATCAGAAATTAATAAATAATATTATAAATAATATTATTAGTGATTAACTAAACCAGCAGAAAAATAAAAGAAAATGAAAAAAAAGCAATCAGCAGGAAAAGTAAATGATTAGCAAATATAAATTATTTAATCAGCAAAAAAACAATGTTTCAAGAAAAAGAATATGAAAAAAGGAGACAATTATTCAAGGAACAACTTAAGCTATGTAATTCTATGTTCTGCAGATCATCTAATCTATTTTTACTAAACAAACAATTTACTTATTTTTATACTTCCCCTGCTCATAAAATTATATTCCGCTGATCATTAAATAATTTTTGCTAATCATTTACTTTTTCTGCTAGTTTTGCTTCTAATTTTCTGCAGATCAAAAAAACTACTAGACTGCTAATCAAATAATTTTATTTTGCCGGTTAAAAACCCATTACTGCTGATCTACGAAAACTTAACCTTGGAAACAGTTGCTAGTTCAAAAAAAAAACACGACTCTAATCCTGTTAGTTCTGCTACTAGTATATGGCGCCGAGTGCCGGACGAAGCCGAGCAAAGTTTGGGGACCAGCAAACAAATTCTTCGTCGAATATTTGGTCCAGAAGGCTTGCTCTAGAAAATTGGAAGTAGCGTAATCGGGATCGACGAGAATGGAACTACCCTGTCTTAGGCGGAGACTCTTCACGGATCGGAAAACCATTAAGTAAGTGAGTATACCGTATTTTATTGTTTCAGATCTTTCCATTCATTACAGCGCTCTCAACTTGCTGTTTAAGTTGGTCGAAATAGCTTGAAGAAATGCACAAAGAAGAAAACATGGGCACACATAGAGGGGCTAAACCTGCTGATTCGAGCAAAAACTCAAGTGTTTGTACGGCTAATTTGTCAATATAATAATTGGAAAAAAAATCAATACAAAAAATTGACAAAATATTCCTTTTCCCCGACGGGACTCGATCACAGATCAGCCGATCAAAAAAAAAGGCTAAAAACTCATTCTCAGATCACTTTAGAAATTTCTTTACAATTGACTTCTACTCTAAAAAGGAAAGGAGTTTTAAAAACCCTATAAAGATATACTAGACAGAGCAGGCAGAATGGAATAGCCAATGGATACACCGTAGGAGTGATGAGACTCTTCCAGATAGCACGTCTATTAATTCTGCCGTTCTGCTCATAACTGAAGAAATGAATAAACCTTTAGAAAATTCTATCGCATCTCCCAATATCGCAAATCCACTAAGGCCACTTGGTGGACTAGCGAACTAAAAAAATGCAGAACAGAGGTCAGTAGATTATGCAATAAAGCAAGACTAAGTAAACAAGAGAAAGACTGGACTGAACTATTGATCCGAACTAAACCAATACACACGTGATATAAAAAGAGCACTTTCTTTGAATTTATTGATAACAGCTAGATTACGCAAGGTCAAAGACCACTCAGTCACGGTAGTCGAGGCAAAAATCGCTACAACTCTTAATGGAAGCACACGGGGTGCAACGATCCAGTACAAAACGCCCCTTCGTCCATTCCAAACTCTCTAGTACATGATGAAGAAATTGAAGAAATTATCAAAGAGCATGGGCAGAGAAATGGTTTATGCCTTATAAATCGGTAGGACCAGACATTATCCTATCAGCAAAACTGGAGAGAGGTGAAAGCGGTTTTCATTCCGAAAGCAGGAAGACATACTCATTCAACCGCAAAAGAATTCAGACCAATTAGTCTCTATTCTTTTCCTCTGAAAGCACTGAAGAGGATTATTGATCTTCATGTGAGAAGCAACTTATATAACAGTAGCACTGTAAGCCACTCAACATTAACGACTCATACAAACTCCCGGATGATTGCAGTATATATCAAAGTGAAGTCTTCACCATTGAGAAGGCAGTACAGACTATATACACAAAGAAACCAAATCCCTCCAAGATTACGATCTTCATAGAGACACAAGTAGCAATCAAGGCACTAGACAGCGTTATAATCAAATCAAAAGCAGTCTCCAGTTGCCGACAGACCTTGAATAGAATATGCGCTACCCACGAAGTCGATCTCTGGTGGGCTCCTGGACATAATGATATAGAAGGCAGCGAGGCTGTGGATGAACTAGCTAAGAAAGGATAAGCATTGAGTACAGAAAGCACTCGTACATCAATAGCAATTCCTATCAGTCTACTGAAAAGAAAGATTGACCTTAAGGCATTTGAAGTAACCAACACCGCTTGGTCTACCAGGAGTGACTGTGTTATATCTCGATGCTTATGTCCAAAATTGAATGAAACAGAACAAATAGACTTTTCGAAATGAATAAAAGATAAATACGTATTCTAACAGGTGTACTCGTACTAACAGGATACTGTGCGATAGGCACAATGGGCGCCAGGATAGGCATCAATTCACAGAAAAAAAGTAGAAACTAGCAAGCAGAATGGATCAATTGGCTCCGTGCAATCACTTCCCATAGTGTACTTCCCCCAAACAATTTTCCAGATATAGGGTTTTTTTCTATAAACATGATTCAATTTTTTTTAAATTTTTAGAATACACATATTTTGCTTAAAATAATACATATTATATATATAATACATATTATGTATTGAGTACAAAATTACCACAAATTTAAAAACCAAAAATGCATGTATCGCGCACGGTACGTTATAACGCAAAAAAAGAACGAAGAAAATCTAAACTTAACGAAGCATTTTACACTTGATAACTTTTTCTTTAGTATACAAATATGGTATATTCCAGAACACTGTTTTAAATATGAGAATTTGCTTTAAATCTAAAATTTGTGCAAATTCCTTTATTTGTGAATTTTGAATCAATGTTCGATCGGTTCTTTCAATTTGTACGTCAAAGTTTACCTACTAACCGGTTCCTTTTTTCAAATGAATTTAGGTTATCTGTCAGAAATATTCCTCAACATTTCGTTCAAAAGACCACCATTGACACTTGAAGATCTTAAAACGTCAAACACTAAAACTTATCAATGAAACGAGATAAAATGGCAAATGTTGTAGAAAATTTCTGTAATCCATGAATACGAGTAATAAAACGTAACTATACCAGGAAGGAAGAAAAGTGAAATGAATATGCACTTAAGAAAAATTAAATAGGTCATTTAGAAAATCTTAAAAACTGGTGGTATAGCAACGCTGATTGCAATAGAAGGCTGGTTTCAGTAACTTATTCGACGATAACCATCATAGTTATCGTCGAAGACAGGAGAAGTTCATGAAGAATGGTTGAGTTAGTTCTTCTGAAAAATTTGAATGTTTCTGACGCCATTGAAATTTTTTGACAAAATTGCCAAATTTTGAATGACTCGGCAATGTCTTGAATGACGTTATTCTAGATGTCGTACCATCTTATCTTACCATATCGTAGGCTACCATCACAGTTCCCATTAAAAATATTGCCAGAAATTCATAGATGTAGAACAGGTGCCAGTTAGGAGTTTTCATAACATTCAAATATGGCAGATAAAGTGCAAGTGGCAATGGTCTATATTCTCCAGTCGTTAATGGCGATATCATGAATGAAATGCCGCATAAGGTAACAAAACAGAAGCCTGCTGTGAAAAGTTTGTTATATAGGTGTAAGCATTGCGAAATATCTGATACATCCTTGAATCTGTTCGCCATCCTTTCAATTTCTTTAAGGCAAGCTAAGATCTCGCCTTCGTTGAAAATAGCTGCAAACATTTTATGAGCGCAGACGCTCATTGCCAAGACGAATAGAGCTTTACTTAAAGCGATCGCAATCTCTCCATGCCTCATCTGTTCAATTGAATCCGATAGCGTTATGATGACCATTGAAAAACCCGTAGATAAAAGTACCTATTACAACAAAATAAGTTAGACGCAGTAGATAACCAGACACAGACATTGAGCCTTACTATCCATTTAAGAAAGCTGTCCAGCAGAAATTTATTATCTCCTTCGTGATTTGACCAAATCCGAAATAACTTGAATACCTTTTGGGACTTACTGAAGAAATTATCTTCGACCATTTTCTCAAAGATTAACTGGTGAATTGCTTCCTTCGGTGGACTGTAGCTTGAAAGTACAATAGAAAGTACAATAGAAAGCACAGGATCGTCCTGACAGGTGATTTGTACTACAAGCTTTAATTATTTGCTGATAATAATTATAGTCCTTCTGCGAAGTGTGAAAGGTGTACGAGTAAATGTTTTGTAGGGTAGGTGTATGTGATTTGTCAGACAATCGTAATATGTATGTATGAGCACGTATATTGAAAACAGTGGTTTCTAACCTTTTCAGAGTGGCGTCATGTAGAATGAAGCATAGAATGTATGAAATCAAACTGTCTTAAAGCGATCTGACATATAAGATTCATCATTGGGTTAACTTCAACCATTTTCGTGCGATGTTAAGTTGCGTAGGGGTAAGTGGTGCATTTGTGGACGCGGGTATCTACGGCCGAGTTTCAGGCTACTAGTCTGCAGCGAACGAAAATTCTCGAATCGTAGGACTAAGAAACTCGTCAACAACTGTAAGGAAGGGAAATTCGTGGACAATTGTGGAGAAGGGAAACTTATCGTAAGGAAACTGGTTGGCTTCAGCAGAGGCACAGTCATGTAAAATTTGCTCAGATTTCTTAATCTAAAGAAGTAAAATAACAAAATGTGACTTGGATATGAGAATGTAATAAATGTAATCAAAGAAAAAAAAAGCCGCTTACCGTAATTTTGCAAAATACACTTTGAATATTATTTTAATGCTTATTGTCCTTTACCGAAAAACTCTTCAGAGGTTTACAATGGGTAAAAAAATTGGACTTTACGTAAGTGCTTTACCTCGCCAACTACTAGAGTGCTACAGGTTGTCCCAAGTTGTTCCGAGAGGAATTTTAGTATAAGACAAGCAACAAATTGGGCGGTAGTTGGGTACTAATTAGAACACATTCCGAGTGAAATACTTCAGAAGGAGCATAGCTTGCATAAACTATGGATGCAACATTTAGATAAATTTAATAAAATACAAGCAATTTAAAAAATGCATATTCAAAGACACAACAAGTAGTGTAGTACGTGATGTCGTTCAAAAGTAATGAAGTCGAAACAGAAAAAACTTCCGGTACAATTCCTTTCTTGTTTTACCTCTTTTGGAACTCTGTTGCAGGAGTACCCCAGAACGCGAAACATAACTAAAAATGTTCTGTATATCCTTCTGGTGATTCACGGAAAAACTACTACTTACGGACTAATCCAGTATTTAGGAATTAGGAAAAATGTCAGATTGGTTCGGTTAAGATGTCAAAATCGTTCTTTTCGCCCGTCTTTAAACTAAATTAAAAAATTACAAAATGATTAACAATGGTTTGCAAAATACCTATTAAAGTAAACATCTGAAGGTTTGTTCTTAGTAACCGAATGTACCATGTTATTCACGGCTGTCTTTAACAGCTATTTTGGCCACAGACCTTTATACTCAGCTTTTAAGCATCTGTACGTTCCCAATGATGTCGAATTAAACCTTTTTGCGGTGAGGAATCTTCCTTCACTGTCTGTCACTAGGATCTTCGGGACTGTGAAATAATGCAAAATTTGTGTAATCTTGTCCCTTAGGTGAAGAGCTGATTTATTCTTTATTTAGAATATTTTTCCGAACTTGGAGAATTTATCGACGTAATATTTCACATGCGCAAGTTGGGATAGGTATAGGCTGGAGCTCAGAGTATCGGGATACCTATCACATTTATTAAGTTTGCAAACCTCACAAGACTCTGTACATTTTTTGACTAAGATATTCATACTAGTGAAATAGTATTTTTCGAGCGGTTACTCTTTGTTTTCTCTCGAATTCCTGTGAGCTCTCCGACTTTCATTCAGGAAACTATTCAGGGTGAAGTTCCTCTACGATTTCTAGGCTTTTACCTAACTTCAATCGAATCTTATTGCTGAAAACATTAATTGATGCTTCCACATGAGGAATGAGGTCAGAACTGTCTGTTGTGCCTTGTGTATTGTCTATTTGAGGAGTGCCGTTTGCTGGCTATAAATTATATTTTCTCAAATAATGCATTAATCAGGGGTCGAATTACGACATCAGTTAACGAGTGAATGAAATCCATACGCTATCGAGTGATCGAGTAACTACATTGGGATGATCACGTAAGAATGGTCCCGTATCGAGTGCACTTTGAAAATTGTACTAGTACAACATTGAATTGAGATGGCTGACAAATGTCAGAAGTATTTATTTTTGTGTTAGGAAAAGTTTTGTATTTATCGTCTTTAATTAAAAATTGAATATGTATTTTATTGTTCATCTTCTGATTCAGAGGATGATCGCTATAAGTGTGCTAAACGAAGACGTTTAAGAGATAAAAGCGATCCCTTCTCTTTACAAGACTCTGCGTACGTATACAAAACTATAATTTTCTGAAAATATCTTTCACAACAGATACTTTTGATTGCAGTTTTATCAAAAGATTCAGAGTAATCAAGAGTACATTCTTATTTACAACGGAGAAGATAAATTTTAGAGGATGCACCCAAACCGCTGTCCCAGCTCATAAAATTTGCCAAAATCTCCTTTTGCAGAGGGTTAATTTTATTTAGACTCAACCTGAAATAAATTTCAAACAATAAATTTAAATAAACGCAAAAACAGCAATTGCACCTCAGTTCGCCAGCAGAAACCACATCGAATAAATAAATATACGATCACTGATGACAGAATGCCAAATTTCGATACTCGATACTCGATTTCTTAAGAGGTCATGTCAACTCAACATTTATCAGTCACGTGTTGCTCGATAACTGATGCGGTAATTCGACCCCAGGATTTATTGACTTGAAGTAGTTTTCCCCAATACAATAAAATAAATCTATTCTCATTTTTCCGAATCTGCTCCGGCCCCATTTTCCAACAGTGGCAGCTCCGTTCTCAAAAACCGTTGTATGAGTCGGGCTGTGTTAATTGTGATTGATTCCCTGTTTATAACCCGTTCATAAAATTACATAGCTACAAGTCAATCAATCAGATCTCATTTCAACGAATAATTCTCAACCGATTGCTTCAGCTGAAATATTGTTGAACAAAGTTATCGGAGATTGGTTGAAACGAAACCGCAATAACAATTGGCAGAGATTAATTATCATTCTATAATTTTCACTTTCTTGCCATTTATCAAAATATATACTATGTATGTTCAACATTAAATGAATGTTTATGTTTCTCTTAAGCGCTTTCAAATCGGGTACCAAAGAAGTCAAAATGACGTAGTTGGTGTATTTTTGTCCTTACACGCACAGTGTTAATTTGGTTCAGGCACAAGTGACGCAAACGCGGAAGAAAATCTTATTTCGAAATTTTTAAGAGGGTGTTCACACAGGACTGACGGATTGGATTTTTTTTTGACATTTCATGTTCAGACTGATAGTCATGTCTGAACACTTCCGCGGATTCTTTTAAACACTTTTGTCGAGTGACAATCGATTGACATTTTCAGACGTCAGAAAAAATCCAAAAATTTTAAAAAATCTAAAAATCCGGATTGACGTAAAAGGTCACCTCTCCACTTCCCCCTTTGCCCGTAAACGTCAAAAAAAAAAAAAAAAAATCCAGTCAGTCCGTCCTGTGTGATCACCCTCTAAGGCGCAAATATGTGTTCTGTCATTCGTGCAATTGATTATATTGGAATGGTATCAACTGAGGTAGTTGGCATGTTATTGATCGATTTGAACGGCTTGAAGAAAAAAATAACGCACAACTAGCTACAAGTAAAATTGATTTTGTTTGAATATGTCGCCTATTGGACAAATTGATTGAAAATATCCTCTGAGTAGTATTAAAAAGTTTACAATTATTTTTCCAATACTCTATTAAACTTGGATTTTATTTTCGAATAATTTGTTTTAAAATGCACAAACAACAGGAACGGCACCACATGTCTTCAATTTCTTAGGTAGTCTTTCTGCTAACGTGACTCATTCATGAACGTGAAAAAGGCATACGCCTTCTTTATAACCTATAAAGTAAAAGCTTTTAAATAGTTTCGCAAGCACTAATCAGTATTCTACCTGTGTAAATGTCTCGAATGATAATGGCACAATTTTTCCAGCATACACGTATCGATCATTCTGTGCCTCAACAATTGTTAAAAGCAACATGGTTTTGAAGTTCTTCGATGCATCATACCATCTGGTGAAATACAAGTCCCTTCGTAAGACTTCTCGCTAAAAGTTTTTTTCTTTTTAAATATTTAATTATCCTCAGTTCTAATAAATACCTGATTTACTAAGTTTTGTCCAAAATAGCAATAGATCCAAAGCTGAAACGATATCGAAATGATGATCATTACCATTGAGACGAATTGAAGGTCAAAGGAAAGACTCGTGATCATGAAAAGTCCCAAAGCCATAGTATTGCAATTGTAAATTATATGTGTCATTGTTGTTATAGAGAAGGTGTCCGATATCCTTGAAGTTAACCTAAAAGGGACCATTAACATGAATTTGCATAATGGGATCCGACATTTTCTACTGATTAATTTCATTGAGTTTAACTATAGTTTCTATCATTTTTTTCTCCAAAGTTTGATGGTCCTCAATGATGTCTTCGAATTCTCTAATTTCTCGGCATAAACTACTTAGAATCCCGGAACAAACATACATCATTCCGCAAAACATCTGTAAAGGGAATACAATAATATGAATGCACAAAGAAATAAAGCGCTATGCTTTAGAAAGTAAAAAAAAACACGAATTGTAGTCCACAAAAAACTAGCAAAATAGAATAGCATGGAGGGAAGAATCGCTAAGCCTGCCTGCCTGTCACTCTGTCTATATGAACGCAATACCAGTTTGACTCAAACTGTATTTAAGTGTATTTTTTTTGCGAAATGTTTCTATGGCAGCCGAATAGAGCAATTCGCAGTGAAATTGTGAAAAATACAAATTAACGCACATCGCAAGAAACAACTGGATATTCCCTTAATCTGTTGCAGTAAAACGTCTCTTAACAAGTGGGCACAACAATACGCCACAAGAAAAATACTGAATCCTTCCTTAATTTGTAGTATATTGTAATATGTTATAGATAAAACAATATTCTGTGAAATTATTTCTTTATTTTCTAGTCTATACAACAATTCAGGTTCACAATATTCTTCGCAATTCTTTTCTTACAAGGTCTCTGTCCTCTCAAATCACTTTATCTCTTTTCTATTACTTAATTCACAAATCCAAACTAATTACTTCTTCTTAAATCTCAACTTACAATTTATCACAAAATTAGAACTTCGCCCACTATCACTTTTCTAATCTCTTCGCCACAGTTTAGAAACTACTGCTCCTTTCTCAATCGCCATCTGTCCTTATATAGCAGAAGTTTCTGATAGCCAGAAACTTCTAGCAAATTCTTCGACCACTGGAACAAGAGAAATAATTCTTGCAGTTATAATTCCCTTTTATCCCTGATATTATTCGTCTCTTTCGTTGACATGAGCTGTGGAGACTTCATCCCAGACACGAACCTCGAATGAAAGGACAGTTCGAACCAAAATTCTGCCAGAATGAAAAGTCACTTCGGAATTTGTTGCGTCATACTTTAAGGGAGCGTAGTTATTATTATGCTACAATATATTATGTATACGAACAATATGTCCAAACGGACCGACAGACAGTCTACGCGGAAAACCTGGACATTTTGAGTATGGTACTGTTAGATTCCGACCCAATATTGTTACAAGCACTTTTCAAACTTTGATGTTTTTAACGTGTCATTTCAGTTCTTGGAGATTTTATTTAATTTCAGCATGACACAGTCATCTGGGGATCTCGTAGGTGTGACGTGAAACCATGAGTGTGAACTTGAAAAGGATATTTAGTTGTTGCATAGTCAATATCTGAAATCTCATATTCATATCAAGCCCCTATCCGAAATGTGGAGAAACCTTTAGAAAGGTGGACAGATACCTTCTGTCAAGCAAAGATTTCGTCTTCGTTGAAAACAACTGCGAACATTTTGTAATATGCGAGCTACGGCTCGAGTAGATGAAACAATATTCTGTGAAATTTATTTCTTTATTTTCTAGTCTATAGAACAATTCAGGTTCACACTATATTATTCTTCGCAAATTCTTTTCTTACAAGGTCTCTTTCCTCTCAAATCACTTTATCTCCTTTCTATTACTTAATTCACAAATCTAAACTAATTACTTCTTCTTGTTCACTCTCAACTTTCAATTTATCACAAAATTACAACTTCGCCCATTATCACTTTTCCAATCTCTTCGCCACGGTTCTAAACCAACTGCGTGGTCTGGATCGCCATCTGTCCTTATATTGCAGAAGTTTCTGATAGCCAGAAACTTCTGGCAAATTCTTCGACCACTGGAACAAAAAATATTCTGATGTAATAATTCCAACATGACAATCATTTCGTGCAGTTATAATTCTCTCTTGTTCTCTCTTATCCGTGATATTATCCGAACTGTGGAGACTAATTGCAGACACGAACCTCAAATGAAAAGACACTTCGGAATTTGCTGCCTGTTCGAGGGCGTAGTTATTATGCTACATTATGTTACAATATCAAGAGCACAGACGTTTGGTGCCATAAAGTACAGGGCTTTGGTTAATGCGCTTGTGATCTCTCCATGCTACATCTGTTCAATTGTGTCTGACAGTATCACGATGACCATCGAAGCACTCGGGGATATGAATATCTATTACAACCAAATAATTTAGAGGCTGTAGAGATACAAATACATATATTGTAGATAATAAGCAACACCAACCATTTAAGAAAACGGCCCAACAGAGTTTCATTATCACTTGTGATAGGACTACATTCGATATATGCATGTATGTAACTCGAATAGTTTTTGAGTATTAGCGAAAAAATTATGTTCGACCATTTTGTTGCAAGCTTGATAGGTTTGCACTGACAGGTGATTTGTACTATAAGCTTTAATGGGTTGTTGATAATTATAGTCCTTGTACGAAGTGTGAATGGTGTACGAGCGAATGTTTTGTAGATAATTGACCCAAGTGCTAGGGTATGCGATTTGTCAGAAAATTGTCATTTTGGTGAGATGGACACACGTGTATATTAAAATCGGGTACTTGCCCTTCGACAAATTTTATTTCGCAAATATTACTTCGCGTTTATCGAAACAAAGAAAAAAAAAACCTAACCAAATTTTTCGGAATTTCGAAATAAGGGAACAAGTAAAGCTAAGTAAGTTAAAGCTTATCAAACTTATCAAAAAGCGAAATTATAATTGCGAATATTTTAAGGTCAAATAATGACAAGCCTATATAAGAATTTGCTGGGAAAAAATAAAATGCGAGTTGTTGAACTGCAAGACAATAAATTGCGAAATGATTATGGTGAAATGATAAATTGCAAAAAAAAAAAAAAAATCAGCGAGTGACCCCTCTCATTAAAAACAGTGGTTTTTAACCATTTCAAAATAAAGGGACATAAATAAATTGTGTAATACCTGCTTATGAGAAATCCACTAAGATACGCAAAATTGATTGCATTTTCGATACCGCTATCAAGTAAGCATTCTTCAAAAGAACCATTCAAGTTGGTGTAGTTTTACACAAGTTATCATCTATTTTCAAAACTTTCTATTCAATTGATCCCAAAATCAATACAGCTCGAGGACTACAACACAGACCTGTAACGTAATTAAGTATTTTGGTACTGAAGTACAACTTAAGTACAATTACCTCGTACTCATTTTTTCTTAAATACAAGTACAATTCCTTGGTACTTTTACTTAAAAATTACAAGTACCAGTACCGGGAATTTTACTTGTACTTGCAATTCCCTTTTTTGTAATATTACTAATAAATTATTAATAATTTCAAAATTTTAAAACATACTTTTTTCTTTAATTCTTTAAAGTATCCAATTCAACAATTTTTTTTTAATTTGGTGCTTATGGGTTATGGAGGGTTAAAAAAATAAGTACGAGGTAATTGTACTTGTTATTGAATAGTACAGCTCTGCTACTTCAGTACATATTCCGCAAAAATGAACGAATGAAAGAAATGGAAGTAGCCTTATTGACACCAAAAACTATGGGGCTCCAGTCCTCACTAAGGCAAAGAAGAATCGTCGAGATAATTTTTTTTTCTCAAGCTATCGGGAACGAACAAAAAAAGAAAAAAAAAGTGCACACAAACAAACATTTAGAATATTTTTCCGAACTTGGAGAATTTATCGACGTAATATTTCACATGCGCAAGTTGGGATAGGTATAGGCTGGAGCTCAGAGTATCGGGATACCTATCACATTTATTAAGTTTGCAAACCTCACAAGACTCTGTACATTTTTTGACTAAGATATTCATACTAGTGAAATAGTATTTTTCGAGCGGTTACTCTTTGTTTTCCCTCGAATTCCTGTGAGCTCTCCGACTTTCATTCAGGAAACTATTCAGGGTGAAGTTCCTCTACGATTTCTAGGCTTTTACCTAACTTCAATCGAATCTTATTGCTGAAAACATTAATTGATGCTTCCACATGAGGAATGAGGTCAGAACTGTCTGTTGTGCCTTGTGTATTGTCTATTTGAGGAGTGCCGTTTGCTGGCTATAAATTATATTTTCTCAAATAATGCATTAATCAGGGGTCGAATTACGACATCAGTTAACGAGTGAATGAAATCCATACGCTATCGAGTGATCGAGTAACTACATTGGGATGATCACGTAAGAATGGTCCCGTATCGAGTGCACTTTGAAAATTGTACTAGTACAACATTGAATTGAGATGGCTGACAAATGTCAGAAGTATTTATTTTTGTGTTAGGAAAAGTTTTGTATTTATCGTCTTTAATTAAAAATTGAATATGTATTTTATTGTTCATCTTCTGATTCAGAGGATGATCGCTATAAGTGTGCTAAACGAAGACGTTTAAGAGATAAAAGCGATCCCTTCTCTTTACAAGACTCTGCGTACGTATACAAAACTATAATTTTCTGAAAATATCTTTCACAACAGATACTTTTGATTGCAGTTTTATCAAAAGATTCAGAGTAATCAAGAGTACATTCTTATTTACAACGGAGAAGATAAATTTTAGAGGATGCACCCAAACCGCTGTCCCAGCTCATAAAATTTGCCAAAATCTCCTTTTGCAGAGGGTTAATTTTATTTAGACTCAACCTGAAATAAATTTCAAACAATAAATTTAAATAAACGCAAAAACAGCAATTGCACCTCAGTTCGCCAGCAGAAACCACATCGAATAAATAAATATACGATCACTGATGACAGAATGCCAAATTTCGATACTCGATACTCGATTTCTTAAGAGGTCATGTCAACTCAACATTTATCAGTCACGTGTTGCTCGATAACTGATGCGGTAATTCGACCCCAGGATTTATTGACTTGAAGTAGTTTTCCCCAATACAATAAAATAAATCTATTCTCATTTTTCCGAATCTGCTCCGGCCCCATTTTCCAACAGTGGCAGCTCCGTTCTCAAAAACCGTTGTATGAGTCGGGCTGTGTTAATTGTGATTGATTCCCTGTTTATAACCCGTTCATAAAATTACATAGCTACAAGTCAATCAATCAGATCTCATTTCAACGAATAATTCTCAACCGATTGCTTCAGCTGAAATATTGTTGAACAAAGTTATCGGAGATTGGTTGAAACGAAACCGCAATAACAATTGGCAGAGATTAATTATCATTCTATAATTTTCACTTTCTTGCCATTTATCAAAATATATACTATGTATGTTCAACATTAAATGAATGTTTATGTTTCTCTTAAGCGCTTTCAAATCGGGTACCAAAGAAGTCAAAATGACGTAGTTGGTGTATTTTTGTCCTTACACGCACAGTGTTAATTTGGTTCAGGCACAAGTGACGCAAACGCGGAAGAAAATCTTATTTCGAAATTTTTAAGAGGGTGTTCACACAGGACTGACGGATTGGATTTTTTTTTGACATTTCATGTTCAGACTGATAGTCATGTCTGAACACTTCCGCGGATTCTTTTAAACACTTTTGTCGAGTGACAATCGATTGACATTTTCAGACGTCAGAAAAAATCCAAAAATTTTAAAAAATCTAAAAATCCGGATTGACGTAAAAGGTCACCTCTCCACTTCCCCCTTTGCCCGTAAACGTCAAAAAAAAAAAAAAAAAATCCAGTCAGTCCGTCCTGTGTGATCACCCTCTAAGGCGCAAATATGTGTTCTGTCATTCGTGCAATTGATTATATTGGAATGGTATCAACTGAGGTAGTTGGCATGTTATTGATCGATTTGAACGGCTTGAAGAAAAAAATAACGCACAACTAGCTACAAGTAAAATTGATTTTGTTTGAATATGTCGCCTATTGGACAAATTGATTGAAAATATCCTCTGAGTAGTATTAAAAAGTTTACAATTATTTTTCCAATACTCTATTAAACTTGGATTTTATTTTCGAATAATTTGTTTTAAAATGCACAAACAACAGGAACGGCACCACATGTCTTCAATTTCTTAGGTAGTCTTTCTGCTAACGTGACTCATTCATGAACGTGAAAAAGGCATACGCCTTCTTTATAACCTATAAAGTAAAAGCTTTTAAATAGTTTCGCAAGCACTAATCAGTATTCTACCTGTGTAAATGTCTCGAATGATAATGGCACAATTTTTCCAGCATACACGTATCGATCATTCTGTGCCTCAACAATTGTTAAAAGCAACATGGTTTTGAAGTTCTTCGATGCATCATACCATCTGGTGAAATACAAGTCCCTTCGTAAGACTTCTCGCTAAAAGTTTTTTTCTTTTTAAATATTTAATTATCCTCAGTTCTAATAAATACCTGATTTACTAAGTTTTGTCCAAAATAGCAATAGATCCAAAGCTGAAACGATATCGAAATGATGATCATTACCATTGAGACGAATTGAAGGTCAAAGGAAAGACTCGTGATCATGAAAAGTCCCAAAGCCATAGTATTGCAATTGTAAATTATATGTGTCATTGTTGTCATAGAGAAGGTGTCCGATATCCTTGAAGTTAACCTAAAAGGGACCATTAACATGAATTTGCATAATGGGATCCGACATTTTCTACTGATTAATTTCATTGAGTTTAACTATAGTTTCTATCATTTTTTTCTCCAAAGTTTGATGGTCCTCAATGATGTCTTCGAATTCTCTAATTTCTCGGCATAAACTACTTAGAATCCCGGAACAAACATACATCATTCCGCAAAACATCTGTAAAGGGAATACAATAATATGAATGCACAAAGAAATAAAGCGCTATGCTTTAGAAAGTAAAAAAAAACACGAATTGTAGTCCACAAAAAACTAGCAAAATAGAATAGCATGGAGGGAAGAATCGCTAAGCCTGCCTGCCTGTCACTCTGTCTATATGAACGCAATACCAGTTTGACTCAAACTGTATTTAAGTGTATTTTTTTTGCGAAATGTTTCTATGGCAGCCGAATAGAGCAATTCGCAGTGAAATTGTGAAAAATACAAATTAACGCACATCGCAAGAAACAACTGGATATTCCCTTAATCTGTTGCAGTAAAACGTCTCTTAACAAGTGGGCACAACAATACGCCACAAGAAAAATACTGAATCCTTCCTTAATTTGTAGTATATTGTAATATGTTATAGATAAAACAATATTCTGTGAAATTATTTCTTTATTTTCTAGTCTATACAACAATTCAGGTTCACAATATTCTTCGCAATTCTTTTCTTACAAGGTCTCTGTCCTCTCAAATCACTTTATCTCTTTTCTATTACTTAATTCACAAATCCAAACTAATTACTTCTTCTTAAATCTCAACTTACAATTTATCACAAAATTAGAACTTCGCCCACTATCACTTTTCTAATCTCTTCGCCACAGTTTAGAAACTACTGCTCCTTTCTCAATCGCCATCTGTCCTTATATAGCAGAAGTTTCTGATAGCCAGAAACTTCTAGCAAATTCTTCGACCACTGGAACAAGAGAAATAATTCTTGCAGTTATAATTCCCTTTTATCCCTGATATTATTCGTCTCTTTCGTTGACATGAGCTGTGGAGACTTCATCCCAGACACGAACCTCGAATGAAAGGACAGTTCGAACCAAAATTCTGCCAGAATGAAAAGTCACTTCGGAATTTGTTGCGTCATACTTTAAGGGAGCGTAGTTATTATTATGCTACAATATATTATGTATACGAACAATATGTCCAAACGGACCGACAGACAGTCTACGCGGAAAACCTGGACATTTTGAGTATGGTACTGTTAGATTTCGACCCAATATTGTTACAAGCACTTTTCAAACTTTGATGTTTTTAACGTGTCATTTCAGTTCTTGGAGATTTTATTTAATTTCAGCATGACACAGTCATCTGGGGATCTCGTAGGTGTGACGTGAAACCATGAGTGTGAACTTGAAAAGGATATTTAGTTGTTGCATAGTCAATATCTGAAATCTCATATTCATATCAAGCCCCTATCCGAAATGTGGAGAAACCTTTAGAAAGGTGGACAGATACCTTCTGTCAAGCAAAGATTTCGTCTTCGTTGAAAACAACTGCGAACATTTTGTAATATGCGAGCTACGGCTCGAGTAGATGAAACAATATTCTGTGAAATTTATTTCTTTATTTTCTAGTCTATAGAACAATTCAGGTTCACACTATATTATTCTTCGCAAATTCTTTTCTTACAAGGTCTCTTTCCTCTCAAATCACTTTATCTCCTTTCTATTACTTAATTCACAAATCTAAACTAATTACTTCTTCTTGTTCACTCTCAACTTTCAATTTATCACAAAATTACAACTTCGCCCATTATCACTTTTCCAATCTCTTCGCCACGGTTCTAAACCAACTGCGTGGTCTGGATCGCCATCTGTCCTTATATTGCAGAAGTTTCTGATAGCCAGAAACTTCTGGCAAATTCTTCGACCACTGGAACAAAAAATATTCTGATGTAATAATTCCAACATGACAATCATTTCGTGCAGTTATAATTCTCTCTTGTTCTCTCTTATCCGTGATATTATCCGAACTGTGGAGACTAATTGCAGACACGAACCTCAAATGAAAAGACACTTCGGAATTTGCTGCCTGTTCGAGGGCGTAGTTATTATGCTACATTATGTTACAATATCAAGAGCACAGACGTTTGGTGCCATAAAGTACAGGGCTTTGGTTAATGCGCTTGTGATCTCTCCATGCTACATCTGTTCAATTGTGTCTGACAGTATCACGATGACCATCGAAGCACTCGGGGATATGAATATCTATTACAACCAAATAATTTAGAGGCTGTAGAGATACAAATACATATATTGTAGATAATAAGCAACACCAACCATTTAAGAGAGCGGCCCAACAGAGTTTTATTATCACTTGTGATAGGACTACATTCGATATATGCATGTATGTAACTCGAATAGTTTTTGAGTATTAGCGAAAAAATTATGTTCGACCATTTTGTTGCAAGCTTGATAGGTTTGCACTGACAGGTTATTTGTACTATAAGCTTTAATGGGTTGTTGATAATTATAGTCCTTGTACGAAGTGTGAAAGGTGTACGAGCGAATGTTTTGTAGATAATTGACCCAAGTGCTAGGGTATGCGATTCGTCAGAAAATTGTCATTTTGGTGAGATGGACACACGTGTATATTAAAAACGGGTACTTGCCCTTCGACAAAATTTATTTCGCAAATATTACTTCGCGTTTATCGAAACAAAGAAAAAAAAAACCTAACCAAATTTTTCGAAATTGCGAAATAAGGAAACGAGTAAAGCTAAGTAAGTTAAAGCTTATTAAGAAAACACTAACTTATCAAAAAGATAAGTTATAATTGCGAATGCAGAATATCTTAAGGTCAAATAATGACAAGAATAAATAAGAATTTGCCAAATAAAAACTGGGAAAAAAGAAAATGCGAGTTGTTGAACTGCAAGACAATAAATTGCGAAATGATTATGGCGAAATGATAAATTGCAAAAAAAAAAAAAATCAGCGAGTGACCCCTCTCATTAAAAACAGTGGTTTTTAACCATTTCAAAATAAAGGGACATAAATAAATTGTGTAATACCTGCTTATGAGAAATCCACTAAGATACGCAAAATTGATTGTATTTTCGATACCGCTATCAAGTAAGCATTCTTCAAAAGAACCATTCAAGTTGGTGTAGTTTTACACAAGTTATCATCTATTTTCAAAACTTTCTATTCAATTGATCCCAAAATCAATATAGCTCGAGGACTATAACACAGACCTGTAACGTAATTAAGTATTTTGGTACTGAAGTACAACTTAAGTACAATTACCTCGTACTCATTTTTTCTTAAATACAAGTACAATTCCTTGGTACTTTTACTTAAAAATTACAAGTACCAGTACCGGGAATTTTACTTGTACTTGCAATTCCCTTTTTTGTAATATTACTAATAAATTATTAATAATTTCAAAATTTTAAAACATACTTTTTTCTTTAATTCTTTAAACTATCCAATTCAACAATTTTTTTTTAATTTGGTGCTTATGGGTTATGGAGGGTTAAAAAAATAAGTACGAGGTAATTGTACTTGTTATTGAATAGTACAGCTCTGCTACTTCAGTACATATTCCGCAAAAATGAACGAATGAAAGAAATGGAAGTAGCCTTATTGACACCAAAAACTATGGGGCTCCAGTCCTCACTAAGGCAAAGAAGAATCGTCGAGATAATTTTTTTTTCTCAAGCTATCGGGAACGAACAAAAAAAGAAAAAAAAAGTGCACACAAACACCGCATAAAATAAAATGTATTTTCAAAACTGCTAGTCTGATTTAAACCAAGATTAACTACGAGTACTTGAAGTAAACACTCTGCATACAAAATTGTTTAAATTGGTGCATTTTCACTGAAGTTATCATTAAGGAAAGAAGCGAAAGACAATGATATGGACAGACGGATACACAGAAAGACAGAGAAAAAGACACACGCATAGCCGTCATGCGAAAAACCAAATCTTGTACATTTTGAGTATAGTAGAGCAAGAATCTGACCTTATCTCGACACGATTTTTTGATATAATTCCATACTTCTATTTTACTAGAACATGGAAATAATAAAGGACACGATTGGGTCGCACATACTTGCTCCATACAAGTATGCGCTATTCGTCTGTAAATCGCTTAAATTTTTTTTTGACTCTATCGTAAAATGAATCAAAAAACATTTTTGCATGTCAAAAATTGTAATAACATGTACTTAGATATGTCACAAATTACGTAGATATCAATTTTGAATAAAATCGCCTCAGCGATATCCGATAAATAGCAAATTTTCGAAATACCGCTAATAAGTAAAGTTATTAAATTTTTTAGCAAAATGCTGCATACGCAATCTTATTGCAAACAACCATATACACCAGATAATGAATTTTTATCGAAATCGTTGGAGCCGTTTTTGAAAAAATTTAATTTTTTTAAGTAAACTTCTGTTAATTTTGGGGCTATAACAAAAAATCAAAATTCCACCTCTGGGCATTACATGGACCCCAGATAAGAAATTTGAAGAAAATCCGTCCGGTCGTTTAGGCTGCAGCGCGAGATGCAGACAGACAGAATTGCGAGACCTATTTTGAGTCCTCTATTATAGTAATGTCAATATTAATTAAAATTTCAAGATCGACAGTTTTCGCGAAAACAATACTTGCACTATAAGAGCAAGTAAAAAACCGTTCACAGTTATCCACAAAAACAAATCATAGTCTATGTTGACACTTTATATGAATGCCATATTGTATCCGGAGTGTCTGAATGTTAGTTTCAGATTTTTCTGTAATATCCTCAATATTTGCTCTATAGACGAAAGTCGCTTGTCTCCACGGCTTTTAGGTTATGTCAAACATTTGAATTGGTTAATAAACGCAATAAACGTGGTGAACGAAAGAAGCGAAAGACAGACAAACACACGGACAGACAGAAAGACAGACTATACGCAGAACCAATTTTTTCGTTGACATTTTGAGTATTGCAATCTCTAATCACACTATACTTGAAGCTGATTATATACATACTATTTCTCTTGCAGACTTGTTGTCTTACCGTATCGTAGGCCATCATCGTAGTTGCCATTGAAACTAGTGCGATAAATTCATAGATATAGAACAGGTGCCAGTTAGGAGTTTTGACAACATTCAGGTATGGCAGATAAGGTGTGAATGGTAGTGGTCTATATTCCCCAGTCGTTAATGGTGCTATCATGAATAAAGTCACGCACAAGGTTACGGTACAGATGCTTACTGCGAAAAGTTTGTTATATATGCGAAAGCACTGCATAATATCCGATGTGTTCTTGAATTTGCTCGTTACCCTCTTAATTTCATTAATGTAAGCAAAGATATCATCTTTGTTTAAAACAACGGCGAACATTTTATGAGCGGCAGAGCTTAATCCCAAAAAGTATAGCGCTTTGGTAAAAGTGATTGTAATCTCTCCATGCTTCATATGTTCAATTGTGTCCGATAGCGTCACGATGACCAGCGAAGCACCCATAGATATGAATATCTATTACAACAAAATAAGTTAGAGGTTGTAGATATATATATAATGTATATATTAAGCCTTACCATCCATTGCAGAAACCCGCCCAACAGAGTTTTATTATCTCTCTCGTGAAAGGACCACATTCGATATAATTCGAATAGTTTTTGGGCATTAGCGAAAAAATTATCTTCAACCATTTTGTTAAAGATTAACTGGTGAACTGATTTTTCTGCTTGGCTGTAGCTACTTTGTTGCAAGTACAATAGGAAGGACGAGATTGCCCTGACAGGTGTTTGCACTACAAGCTTTAATTGGTTGCTGATAATTATAGTCCTTGTACGAAGTGTGAAAGGTGTACAAGTATATGTTTTAATATATAATTGACCAAGTGCTAAGGTATGCGATTTGTCAGAAAATTGTCATTTTGGTAAAATGCAAAAGGTAACTACGAGTACCTTCTTTATTTATATGTATGTATGTTCTCATTAAAAGCAGTGGTTTCTAACATTTTCAGAGTGGCGGAACACACATAAAGTGAATAATACATATACTCGTATATGAGAGCAAACTATATTGAAAAGAATTTGCACCTAAGAATGACCATTGGGTTATGCACTAAACGAACCACTTGAACCACAGTATATCAGTATAAGCATTCATTTTGCTGGTTGTAAATTGGAAGTTCCACTCTTTGATATGTGAATACTTAAAATATAATATTTTCGAAGATACGAGTACATACGAGTATGTTAATTTGATTGAGAATTGTTGAGTATTAAATCGGCACAATTTCAGAGCAATTTTAAACGTAACCTTAGTGCTGCATAGAACAAAATGTAGACTGTATATTTTGAAAAGATGTTGGGGAAACACTAGGTCATCTGCTTAGAAATGCGAAGCACTTATCCACAAAAAAGGAGACCACTTCGGTGCCTATCAACTATCAGAAGAAAATCTACCATTGTTGAATCCACTCCAAATACACCGGGAATCTCATCGAACTCATTTATTAAAAAAAAAAACTTATTGTTAAATTTAATTTTCAAATTTATTGGTAACAATAGCATTCAATTTTACAATAATATATAGTTTATAGAAAAATATGATAATGATTATATTACAATGAAATTCATATAAACCAGGTATGACTATAGTAAACGGACTTGTTAGGTTGGCCTGGACATGTGTAGCGGAGTGGGGTTGAAACTCATTTGCTTTCTTGATTTTTAAATCTCTTTAAAACGACTTCTGTTCGACTTTTTGTAACTGAAATAATTTTCTTAGTGGCAGCTCCGTTATTGAGCCATGAAGCTTATTTTTGGCTTCATAAACAAACTAATTTGTCAAGTTTGTGCAATCGCCACAACCCATTAATTAAAAAAAAAATAAATAACAAAAAATCTTTTTGAGTAGTTTGGGCTGCCATATGGCCAATGTGCCATCTTGAATTGTTTAGTTTGAGAATTTTTTTAGAAACTTCCTTAACTTGATCTGTTAGTTTTAAAAATGAATGGCACACAGACGAACGGGAGTGGCTAGACCAACATAACTTTCAATACAGATCATTAGTCCATACATACAAATACATGTGGTTTTGGTAGTTTTTATTTATTTGACTTTAGATGGCGTTACAGTTCTGGATGAACCTGGGCTTCAACCGAAAAGCGGGCTTCAACCAGATACCTCGTTTTTGTGGTAGCCGGCTCCAGTTTTGCACACGAAGATGGTTGCGGTCCTTTCCCACTTGCCTTAGGTTAGGTCTTCCTTTAACGTGTCGCTCTCCGGGACGGATTCGAAGACTTTTGCGGCCCGGACTGTTGATGACCATTCGCCCTACATGTCCTAGCCATTTTAGGCGATGAATTCAAACCCTTGTGACTAGGTGGATGTCGCTGTACGTTGTTGTATCTTCTCCTTCATTTCCTATCGATATCACTAGAAGAAGTTTTTTTTTTCAAAACAACCAAGGGTATTTTCATTCGCTTTTGACAACGTCCATACTTCTAGGCAGTGTAGCAGGACTGGGGTCTTATATAAAGTCGCCTTAATTGTGCGCGAGAGAGATTTTCTACTAAATTGCCTTCTTAGCCTGATGAACCAGCAGTTGGCAAAAGTTTGTTCTTAGTTGGCAGTTGGCAAGAGTTTGTTCTTAGTTTGATATCTGGGCCGGTGTCATTGTTTGAATTTACAGCGGATCCGGAGAGAAAGTCCTTAACTATGTCAAAATTGTAGCTGTTTATAGTGACGTTCTGTTTAAATCGCCGATGTTGACTGTCCTTTTTGATAACAGCATATCTTTTTTCCTTTTGGTGGATGCGAGAAATCCAGCATATCCTAGGCGGTGTTCTTGACAGCTTGCTGACAATGGTGCTGACAAATCTGCGCTTAACGTTGGCGGCATTGAACTTCTTGACAGGTTCAGGGATAATCTATCAAACTTGGAAAAAAAGCACATATATTTCTGTTGGGGAAGGAGATCTTTTTTTTTTAAAGTTGTCCACCCTTATCCCGCGAATCGCCACGACATCTAACCAATTTTTATAATTTTGAAATGGAGCTGTCTGCGCACCATACTAATAAATTTCATAAAAATGCATAATAAATAAAATGGTTTTTGAGTTATTTAGAAGGATCATTTTCGAAAATTGATTGATACTCCACCAAATATACCATTACGCTACGTTACGTTACAACCGCCATTTAAGTGGCACACCTCATGAACACATCCGGTACCGCTAGCTCTGTCTATCTAGAACTGTCAATTATCACCGACTCGGCTGGTGTCTCGGTTTTTTTTTTTTTTTCTTGGGAATAAAAAAGAGTAATAGTAAAGTTTAGCAGCGTGTCCTTTTTGTCTGCTTGCATTCTACGTTATTTTTAATCTGTAGTATTATTTGCCATCCACTGAACGTCCCAAAATTCGCATTTGTGCAACAATATCTTACCAACACTTCGCTAAATTTTGAAATCGTATACCATATGTGTGGCTTTTAACAATGATCACATGACTTAATGTATTCACCGAATTGTGAAGAAGGAATGCTATCCACAGTACATAATTTGCAAAAAAAATGTCAACTAAATAATAAGTATCTAAGCAATTTCTATCCAAATTTTGGGAATTTGGCTTTAAATATGGCGGTGTACCTTCACAAGTTGGTGCTTTTATATACATTTTCCATTGCATTCTGCGTTTGTTAAACGGAACACCGCTTAATTACCATTTGTTGTACATACAAGACCGCACAAACAGACTACATAGTTACCAAGTTTATATGAAGGATTGAATCCGGATTCAATTTGGGTCGAGTGTGTAAACTCAAATTGGATTGAAACAGGTTTGATTCGATGCGATCACAAAATTTTCTGCGATCGAGTTGAGTTTTTGCATGTAAAAGCGGGTCGAAAGATTGAGTTTGACAGATAGAGAAAAAAGAGATATCGATAAGGGTGTTTGGCTTGCATACACAACTCCGCACACAAGAGAAGTGTCAAACTCAATCCTCTTTCGATTCCATTCTAACTCGATCCCTCAATTCGGTTACAGCGAAAACCTAGATCAAAACTCAACAGTGAGGCACTGTGGTAAACACTCAAGTGTCCGCAATAAACTACAAAAGATCACTAAGTATCGATATTCAGTTTTACGTATTCTTGCGATCGCTTGAATAAACAAACGGTCACAGGAATGCATTGCATGGGTCGAATTACCGAAATAACCTAAAGAGTGTGCGATTTTATTGAACAGATTTTATATTTTAATATAAATTATGTTCAATAAAATCAAAACAACGATTTTATAGTGTTTCTTATTTGGGGTCCAATGATAGTGTCTCAACTACAGTCGCTCCTAGTTCGGTTATCGATACAACATACTGCTTTAAGATGAATGGATTTTGAATGAGCAATTATTGTATATTTAGACTACATACCTCCAAACAAGCTTGTAAGGCTAATGGCTTTGAATGTTGTAACAGCAGATAGTTCAAAAAGGTGCTGTTTATAAACTCGTGCCTTCTCCGGATAGTTTGAAACACAGAAAAATACTAACAATAATGATTGATCATATGTTGCTTTCTCAAAAGCTATTTGCAGTGATGGCTGAGTTTTATTGTGAATATCTTATCAGAATTCCTGATATTCGCTCGCGTCCACTTTCTTTTAAGAAAAACTAGTAACTATAGTTTTTTCCATAAAATCTCTTAATAATTGCGGAGATATCGTGTTTTCGTTTGCATTAAAATGTTCGCAATATCGCGGCTACTTTATTAGGAATGGATTAGAACATGAGGAAGAGGGTATCATACGATCAGTTTCAGGTGGATTGTAACTTTTCTGTAGGCTTTTTTGGGTCAGGTAATAGTAGGCAGTACGAAGCTTATATCAGTAGTAAAATGTTTATCAAACTTAAAGTGTAGTGATTTTATTGTCAACCTCGTCCTCATCCTTAACAAAGAATTGAATGATCAAGTGCTAAAAATTTGAAAGCATGAAGTTTTTAAAATTCTTTAGTAAAACTATTTTTTTTTGAATAATTTACAAGAACGACATTGCATGTCTTCACTTTTCTGTGGTAGTAACTTTCTGCTAACGTGACTCGTTCATAAACGTGAAAAAGGCATACGCTTTCTTAATTACCTAGAAAAGTAAGAGCATTAAGCAAGTACTAATCTATATTTAACCTGTGTAAATGTCTCCAATGATAATGGCACAATTTTTTCCACCATACACGTACCGATCATTCTGTGCCTCAACAATTGTTAAAAGCAACATGGTTTTGAAGTTCTTCTATGCACCATACCATCTGGTGAAATACAAGTCCCTTCGTAAGACTTCTCGCTAAAAGTTTTTTTCTTTTTAAATATTTAATTATCCTCAGTTCTAATAAATACCTGATTGACTAAATTCTGTCCAAAGTAGCAATAGATCCAAAGCTGAAAAGTCACCGTACTGGTACCAATTAGCATTGAGATCCGTGGGAGAGCCGTGATCATGAAAAGTCCCAAAGCCATAGTGCTACAATTGTAAATTATATGTTTCATTGTTGTCCTGGAGAAGGTGTCCGATATCCGTGAAATTAACCTAAAAGGAAGTCATTAACATGAATTTGCGTATTGGGATTCACTTGTTCTACTGATTAATTTCATTGAGTTTGACTATAGTTTCTATCATTTTTTTCTCCAAAGTTTGGTGGTCCTCAATGATGTCCTCGAATTCTCTAATTTCTCGGCATAGACTACTTAGAAACCCGGCACAAACAGACATAATTCCGCAAAACAGTTGTAAAGGGAATATAAAAATATGAGTGAAAAAAAAAAGAAAACACAATGTTATAAGTGCACGATTGGGTCGCACGTACTTGCACCTATAATGTCCTATTAATATGTAAAATGTTGCTTATGTCAAATTTCAACTAAATCGTCATTTCCCAGAAGTAAATATTTCTTAAAAACATTTTGAAACGTCACATAGTGGCATGTGCGAGTATTAAACTTAACCAAAAGCGTTGGAGCCGTTTTCGATAAAAGCGAGTTTTTTTAAATCGGCCATTATTTTGCTTTTGCCTCGAATTGTTAACCTACAGAGTCCAGATGTGGAGTTTGAAGAAAATCCGTTCAGCCGTTTAGGCAGTCCAGCACACATACATACTGTAATATGCGAGCTAGGGCTCGAGTAGATAAAACAATATTCTGTAAAATTTATTTCTTTATTTTCTAGTCTATAGAACAATTCAAGTTCACACTATACTATTCTTCGCAAACTCTTTCCCTACAAGATCTCTTTCTTCTCAAATCACTTTACCTCCTTTCAATTACTTAATTCACAAATCCAAACTAATTACTTCTT
Source organism: Pocota personata (assembly GCA_963082735.1). Lineage (NCBI taxonomy): Eukaryota > Metazoa > Arthropoda > Insecta > Diptera > Syrphidae > Pocota > Pocota personata. Next base: position 191,740,984 of record OY720430.1, read on the forward strand.
CTTGTTAATTCTCAACTTTCAATTTATCACAAAATTACAACTTCGGCTGTTATCACTTTTCCAATCTCCTCGTGCGGTTCAAAACCAACTGCCCTGTCTCGATCGCCATCTGTCCTTAAATAGCCGCATTTCTAATAGCCAGAAACTTCTAGCAAATTCTTCGACCACTGGAACAAGAAAATTCTGATGTAATAATTCCAGGATGACAGCTGCAGCCAATAATCTCTTGTTCTCTGTTATCCGTGATATTATCCGAACTATGGAGACTAATTGCAGACACGAACCTCGAATGAAAAGACACTTCGGAACAAAATTATGCCAGAATGAAAAGACACTTCGGAATTTGTTGCATTATGCCACATTATGTTACAATTCATATAGGCAGACAGACAGATAGACGGATAAACAGAATTGAAAGACTCACGTTTTTGTCTTTCCTTATTATAGTAATGTCACCGATATCTACAGGTCTCAAGTCTTAGTTCAAGTAAATGTTCTGCAAAGAGAATTATTGAAATCGGGCCATTTTTGTAGAATTTAAGGCGAGAGAAAATATTGAAAAGCAATGTCGCAGCGGACAGACAGGCAGATATATACACAGACGGACAGACCACGGATAACCACTTTTTATTGCTGACATTTTGAGTATAGTATCGTTCAAATTTGACTTTACTTCGGATACAACTTCTGACACGATTCTTAGAACACAGAGAAGTTCGAGATTGCAATTCCTAATCACATTATACTTGTTGTTGGTATGTGCGCAGTTTTGACTAACGCCTTTATTCGTAAACCTTACACTTTAAAATGCATTATTTATCCTAAAAATAGTAACTTTTAAGATAGTTTCAGAAAAAGTTATATTATCGGGGTTTTTTGCTGAAAAAGCCATGACGCGCTTATGGGAATTTCAAGGACTTTTAGGGCACTTAACTAAGGCCTATTCCGATATTCTCAATCATACCTTATTTCTCCCAAATTTGGTTCAAAATTATTGGACTACATATGCATAACTCCTAAGGAAATCTGAAGCTGATTCCTCATAATTATTCCACTATTTTTCTTTTTCAGACTTATTATCTTACCGTATCGTAGGCCATCATTGTAGTTGTCATTATAACTAGTGTGATAAATTCATAGATGTAGAACAGGTGCCAGTTGGGAGCTTTCATAACATTCAGGTATGGCAGATAAGGCGTGAAAAGCAGGGTCCTATATTCCCCAGTCGTTAATGGTGCTATCATGCATGAAACGGAGCATGAGTTTGCGTTACAGATGCCTAAGACGAAAAGTGTGTTATATAGGCGTAAGCATTGCATGACATCCGATGTATTCTTGACTTTGCTCGACATCCTCTCAATTTCCCTAATGCAAGCAAATATCTCGTCTTCGTTGAAAACAGCTGCGAACATTTTATGAGTGCAAGTACTCATTGCCAAGAAGTATAGCGCTTTGGTTAACTTGATTGTAATATCTCCATGCTTTATATGTTCAATTGCGTCCGATAGCGTTATGATAACCATTAAAATCCCCGTAGGTATAAATATCTATTGCAGCAAAATAAATTAGAAGCAGCAGAGGTACAAATATATACTAATCCTTACCAACCATTTCAAAAAGTGAGCCAACAGAGTTTTATTATATCCTTCGCGACAGGACCAAATCCGAAGAAACTTGAATAGCTTTTGGTTTTTAGCGAAAAATGTATCTTCGACCATTTTTTTAAAGACCAACTCGTCAAATGGTTCTTCCACTGGGCTGTGGAACTATTTTATTGCAAGTGCAATAGGAATGATAAGATCGCCCTAACAGGTGACTTGTACTCGTACTACAAGCTTTAATTGGTTGCTGATAATTATATAGGTACTCTAGCCAAAGGGTGTGCGACTTGTCATTAAGTTGGCATTTCGGTAAAATATTCACACGTCCTACTACATATACATATGTATATGTACCTACATACCTATATTCGAAACAGTGGTTTCTAACCCTATCAGATTGGTGGAACATAGATAAAGTATATTATATAAAAACAAAACGAATTGAAACCTAAGGATGACCATTAGATTAAGTTTAAAAAGAGAGTGGGCAAATGCCAATACACACAGTTTTGGTGATTAAATAAAAGTGTACAAGTATTTTTAGATTTTTTTTATGTAAAACTTCAATTGATTATTTAGGAAATAATATTTAAATAATTTATTCGAAATTGCCGTCAGCAGCATTCACCTCGTCTATTGCATTCGGTAATTTTGTTTGCAGAAAAGGTTAACAACGGTAAGAGATTGAACAAATGTTTAGTAAGCTTTTAATTTGTTTTGATGTAAGGAACATCTTTTTAAATATATGTATATATAGTGCTTCAAATATTTCAAATATTTTGTATTCGATCTATAAAATTGAATGAAAAGAGCTGTACGTGATATATGGCCAAAATATTTATTGGAAATTAAAATACATTCAATGCCATTATGTTAAATCATTCAAAAGGCCTTCCAATAGACCCAATTTTGGATTACTCTTGCACATAAATTTTAGCAACGGTTTGAATGACATTGTTCTTCAGATAGTGAATTGTTGCTTGTTTATTGGCATGGGTCAGAGACCTAACGTAACCACAAAGAAAAAAGTCTAATTGCATTAAATCGCACGACGATCGATGCGGCCCAATGCTATTACCTCTTCTTGAAGTAACGCGACCTGGAAGCTTTTCCCTCGATAACGCCATTGTTTCATTCGCTGTGTGGCATGCAGCACCGTCTTGCTAGAACCACTTGTTGCTTATGTCCATATTATCCAATTCAAGTTAATTTTGGGAAAGAAAAATCCGGTACGCCATATGATAATATACATCCACCATAACTCAGATATCAAATTTGATCAAAATCGTTGGTACCGTTAATTCTGGGGTTAGAAAGAAAATTCCGATTTGGCCTCGAATTGTGACTCAACTGATCCCAGAAATGAAGTTTGAAGAAAATCCGTCCAGCTGTTTAGGCTCCGGTCGTGCGTACAGTTAGACAGACAGATATGAGGCCATGGTGTAGTGGTAACATCATCGCTTGTCACGCTGCAAGTTCATGGTTCGAATCCTGATGTCCTGATCATCTATTTATTTCGCAATAATCATCTATTTATTTCGAAATAAATAAAAAAGTCGATCAATTGCGAAAGCTTATGTCAACTCTACTGCGAAGGCACAACATTGGCAGTAGGGTGGTCATATGGCTATAATGCATCCTGATCGTAATGATGACATCAGGAGGACGAAAAAAAGCAACAACAAACAAAAGCCATGAAAGTCGTTTTGTTTCTATGACTTTTGAGCACTCATATCTGCGTCGTAGAGTGCTTATTATAAACAGCTACCACTAGCAGAGAGTGGTTAGAAACAAACAAGACAAACATCTCTAATACGAATACAGAAAGAATAAATGCACATATTTAACGTGTATCACTGGAACGTCAATTTATTTTGTCAAACCACATTTATTAATATTGAAGTCCACGATGTTTGAGTTTATATTATATAAGTTGCTCATACGACTAATTGGCGGGGCATGCAATAACTCCAAACTATATAGGTTGTAAGACCCCATACGAAAGTTAAATTCAACTGAGAATAACAAATCAGGAAATAATTTCAACCATCTATTTATAAAACCTTACATAGAATTGGACTTGTTAACAAGTTAATATGAATAGGACCTAAGTGACTACCCTGAGGAACACCAGATTGGGCTGTAAAGGAGTTGGAAAGCAAACCTCTAAATTTGATCTGATAGAACCTCGTGCTAAGGTACGAACTAACCCATTTAATAAACACAGGGGGAAAACCATATACCTTAAATTTATATTGAATTATAGTGTGGGAAGTTGATCAAAGGCCTTGGTAAAGTCTGTGTAGATACAATCGACATCTTATCCACTTTCTAGAGCCTTAGAACATTTGTGCAAAAGACTTAATAAGATAGTAATAGTAGATTTCATTCAGATGTTGCTCTTTCCATATGATATTACGACAGAATAATGTTAACTCATCGCAGACTATTTGTGGAGAGAGTTTTGGGATACAAGGCAGTTTTGAAATGGGTCTATAATTGGTGATATGACTTCTGTCACTTTTTTGAATACATGTGTGATTAATGACTTTTTCCTAAAACTGGGGAAATTGGCAATTGTTAAAGACAACCCAAACAAATACTTTAGAGGAAGAGCTAGGACATCACAGCACCTCTTCAGGACTATTCAAGCTATTCCGTCAGTACCTGAGGAGTAATCATCTTTCGGATGAGAAATAAATTTAGAAATAATTTCTAAATGCAGAGGAATGTCATTGAAACGAGTATGGGGACAATTTTGATGATGATTAAAGGATGCGAGATCAATATTAAAAGGAGTATCGCTAAATGGTTTACAAAAATGGTCAGCGAAAGAATTACCTTATATCAATCGAGTTGTTGATTGTGTAGTCATTATACGTAAAAATAACAGGAAAGCCGTCCGATTTTTGCTTAGAGTTGACAAAATTTCCAAAAAGATTTAGGCTAATATAATTTCTCTACTACAGGTAGTATAAGGATTTTGAATTCGTTATGTACTTATCAGGTGGGTAGAGACTTTTAATATAGTTTTTCCAAGCCATGTTTCTTTTGTTTCTTATCGCCCTTAGTTTAACTTTTTGGACGTTTTGAGCGGAATAGTTCTCTTCATACAGTCATTAATATCGAAAAAGACGTTAACTGCTTCGTCACATTTAAATTTTCAATAAAAGATCTATTTAATTCTTCTGAGAGTCTCTGAAAGTTTACTCTACTAAGGTCAGAAGTGTATGAACTTCATGAGAATTGATGTCCTCGCGTATATGATAATTCAAGTTAAGAAAAATATCCAATGGTGGACGATATTTAGTTATGTTAGTAATGCATGAGATAGATTCTAAAACAGTGGGAGGAAAAACTAAATCGAGCATTCGATTATTTAAATTTTTTATACAGCTAACTTTCTGTAAGTCAAAAGATAAAACATTGTCATTGTAACGTATGTAAACTCCTGCTGATCTGAAGCGATGGTTGGTATTAGACGGGACTCGTTTTCCAAGGTTAGGTACCCTACCCACTCATTGTGAGGCGGATTCAATTCACCTAATAATCTATCAGAACAGGATAATTCAAAAATTGAATCCAACGCCATAGCAAGTTCAGAATATTCTGAACTGGAGTAGTGGATGGAATATTTGCGATTACTATGTAGATACGAGTATATATCTTTGGAAGGAAAAGAGGTTTTAACGCATATCATTCCTATTTTAAAGGGAACGGAATTAAGTTTCTAAGAAAAATCCATTATTTCTGCAGCTATCGGCAGTCGGTGGAATGAAGGTGTTCGCTGCTGCTGTGACTATAACAAACCGACTTCAAAAGAATTGAAACCTAAGGATGAGCATTAGATTAAGTTTAAAAGGAAATTGGGCAAAAGCCAAGTATGCACCTAATCAAGTCATAAATACAAGCAAAAATTGACAAGTATTTTTTATTTTTTGGGTAAAACTTTAATTGAAACAATATTTAAACAATTTATTCGAAATAGCCCCTATTTGCATTTATTTAGCTCTTGAGCCGTTCTGGTCACTCGTCGATCGCAGCACGTTCCTCATCCATTTTAAAATTTTCCACTTCACGGATAAGTGTGCACTTCAAGGACTCAATATGACCACAGCTTATAATCCAAGATTGAAGTCTGGACTGCTTGACGGAGAATCGTCTACTGTTATGAAGTCCGGCACATTGTTTTTGAGCCACTCTTGTGTTGTTTTCACCTATTGAGCTGTCGCGTTTGGTTCGCAGAATGAGTTCTGATGCTTCCTCAGATAACCGGGCATAGACTCTGCCATTTTGCTTATTGAACTCAATAGTCAACATTTTTTCATCCTTGAGCAAAAATTTCCTGCGACCATTCTGCGCGTACCAACGGCGTAGAGCTTTCGATCTTTCATTCCGTTTATGCTTTAATTGAGATGAGTAAGTGGCCAATGTGTCTTTTATATGCATTGGGTCCCTAATCTTGATTTATAATGCGTTTAGATTTCGATATCTTCATTTCTCTTTACGATATTTTTTACTTCCGCAGCGGTTTTAGTTCTGACAGTGCGAGTTCGTCCGGATCTTTGACGGTCAGTTACTCTACCAGTGGTCTCAAACAATCCAAGCGGTCGCAAGGTCCGGAAATTACCGTCTCTTTCCATATTACACTTGTGAAGGCCAATTAAATATCGCCCCATTCCATATTTACAAACGACTTTTGTATAAATCTTTTTGCGCTTTAACTTAGCATAAATGTTACTCATTGATCAGCTGTCAATATATGATAGAATGGATGTGTTCAACACTAGTTCCACGATGAGTGCGTTTAAACGTGTATCACCATTTATGACGTGACTAGGTATATTGTTTGTTGGACCTCGTCATGCTAAACATTTTTTTTAATAAGTGAGCAAATAAGTCGATCGCGGGGAGGGAAATATTATAAGGTGGGAAAGTTGGCAAAATTATTTCATTTGTTTTTGTAGACGGCGTTTCAAAAGGGGTTTCTTGCTATATGTAGGAATATTCCCCTCATCAAGCCGAAAAAAGGGTATCTGCAAGTATTGTGGAATAAAGTTATCGGAGATTGGTTGAAACGAAACCGCAATAACAATAGACTGAGATGAATAATCGTTTCTCTTCTTGCCATTTACCAAGATACACCGTTAAACGAATGATTGGGATAGTGCCATTGTCTCCTTCTCTTAAGCTCTTTTAAATCGGGTACTAATGACGTCTCGTTTGCAGCTATGTAAGTCATAGGAGAAAGACCGACTTCGGTCACACGCATCCATCGGTCCCACGCTATAATCTGCTGGGTCATCAATTAAGGAACGGTGCGTGTGTCTAGTGCAGTGCAAATGTATTGTAATCCGATTCCAATGCACTGGGACTGTGGTAACGTGCTCGCACCTGAACAAGCTGACTCAGCGAATCCAGAGTGGTTCGCTATCACGCATTTAACCCGTGGCTGGTTGTGGACTATGTTAACTGGAATTAATTTCTTTTGTTTTTGTTTTTTCCAAATCAAATATCCCACATTTTATTTATTTTTACTTTTATGTTCGAATGTAATGGAAGTATGGTGCATGTCAAAAAATCATACCTGAAATAAGATCTTGGATGGATTCTTCGCATAGTGACTCTGCGTCTGTTTCTCAGATTTCCAATCCAACTTTTTGTCAAGCACGGGTCTCAGATATTTCTGTCAGAGATTCTAAGGGGGATTCCCTCAATAGATGGTGTCTTAAATTGTGTTATTTTACTTTTAAGAACAATACCAACCCGGGTTTATAGTATTCGCATGTCCATGCGTCTGCGGACTCGTCGAACAGTGCTTCCACTCCAGAAACGATTTGTGTAGCAAATAATAAATAAAGTCTACGATAAAATCGTTTGAGTCATATCTGAAAAATAACCCGTTTTCAAAATGTCGTTAATACGTAAAAAAGCGTTATACTCATTTGTTTTTCTAAAATATTGGTACGCCATTTAGTCAAGCATGTTCAGTTAACGACACCCTTCACCTGATCACCCCATTCACACCACGGCTGGTGAAACTGTATTCAATCACGCGCCGCCCAATGAGCGGAATCAAAATTTCATTTTTCATTTTGAACTGTATCCATACTGGTGAATGGACGGCGCCATTCAAAATTTCTTTATCGGAACGGAAATGCATTTTACTTTGTTTTAATTCAGTTTTGTAATATAATATGTACGTAATTCTACACTTTTGTTTACTTCAGAAATATTAAACATTTGTTTTTGTTTTTGTACTACTCGTAGTAATACCACAATTAATCAAAATCTCGAGGTAGAACTTTTTCACGAGACCAATATTCGTACATGCCTCATAGATGCAAGTAAAAAGTGTCTTAGAAATTAATAAATCAAAAATCTTGTTGAATAAAGAAAGACAGCAACGTACATATAACTAGCTACAAGTAAAATTGATTTTGTTTGAATATGTCGTCTATAGGAAAAATTGATTGGCAGACTAATGGTTATTGAAGGAAAAGTGATTTTGTACAGGTAGATCTTATGAATGCATGAATGGTGGCAGCCACGCCTACTTTTTTCTAAGAAAAGTTGTAACAATAGTTTTCTTGATAAAATCTTTTAAAAATCACGGAAATTTCCTCTAAGCAGTATTAAAAGGTTTACAATACCCACTGTATTAGGAATGGGTTAGAAGGTGAGAAATAGGGTATCATACAATTTGTTCCAGACGAACTTTCCTGTATGTTGTTCTTCTTTTTAAGCATAAATACGTGGGTGTTAGATAAAAATGAGTGGTATTTATTGGTAGTTGTAATAAGTGTGGCAACGTTGATACTATTGTCAACATCAACAAGCGATAAAGTCCGGCTAAGTGCAATAAGGCACCGTCCAATGAGAAAGTGCTCCTTCGCACGCTCTAGAAAGCATTTTAAAAGCTTGTTGGGTTTTTTCTAATACTTCAATTAAACTTGGATTTTATTTTTGAATAATATATTTTAAAATGCACAAAGAACCAGAACGACACCACGTGTCTTCACTTTCTTTGGTAGTCTTTCTGCTAACGTGAATCATTCATGAACGTAAAAAAGGCATACGCCTTCTTAATTACCTACAAAGTAAGAGCTTTTAAATAGTTTCGCAAGCACTAATCAGTATTTTACCTGTGTAAATGTCTCGAATGATAATGGCACAATTTTTCCAGCATACACGTATCGATCGTTCTGTGCCTCACAAATTGTTAAAAGTAACATGGTTTTGAAGTTCTTCGATGCATCATACCATCTGGTGAAATACAAGTCCCTCCGTAAGACTTCTCGCTGAAAGTTTTTTTCTTTTTAAATATTTAATGATTCTCAGTTCTAATAAATACCTGATTTACTAAATTTTGTCCAAAGTAACAGTAGATCCAAAGTTGAAACGTTACTAAAACGATCACCATTATCATTGAGACGAATTGTAGGTCAAAGGAAAGACTCGTGATCATGAAAAGTCCCAAAGCCATAGTGCTACAATTGGAAATTATATGTGTCATTGTTGTCATGGAGAAGGTGTCCGATATCCTTGAAGTTAACCTAAAAGGAAGTCATTAACATGAATTTGCTTATTGGGATTCAACTTGTTCTACTGATTAATTTCATTGAGTTTGACTATAGTTTCTATCATTTTTTTCTCCAAAGTTTGGTGGTCCTCAATGATGTCCTCGAATTCTCTAATTTCTCGGCATAGACTACTTAGAAACCCGGCACAAACAGATATCATTCCGCAAAACAGCTGTAAAGGGAATATAAAAATATGAGTGAAAAAAAAAAGAAAACACAATGTTATAGGAATGAAGTGCACGACTGGGTTGCACGTACTTGCACTTATAATGTGCTATTCATATGCAAAATGTTGCTTATGTCAAATTTCAACTAAATTGTCATTTATCAGAAATATAAATTTCTTAAAAATTCGATAATAAGTACCGTTATATAAGAATGAAGTGCACGATTGGGTCACACGTACTTGCACCTTTGTGCTGTTCATATGCAGAACCTTTTTCCATAACTTGATATGCCATGTCCTTGTATATTCTAAATTTTGCTTAGATGTCAAATTTCAACTAAATCGTCATTTCTCATTTTTTTTTTTAATTAATACCGTTATATGACATTTATTGGGAAGAATTTGGAACGTCGTCTACTGGCATGTGCCTTAAATAAAATCGTTGGAACAGTTTTCGATAAAATCGATTTTTTTTTAAATCGGCCATTATTCTGCTTTTGCTTCGAATTGTTAAAACAGAGTCCAGATATGGAGGTTGAAGAAAATCCGTTCAGCCGTTAATAGTTTGACTCAAACGTTTGAATGGATTGCTAAACAAATTTCTTGAAAACTTCTGACTCCATATTGTATACGGAATGTCAGAATTTTATTAGTTTCAGATTTTTTTTTAATATACTATCCACGATACATGCTCTGAAAGTCGATTGTTCCCACGGCTTGTAGATCTGTAAGTGATCAGCTAAAATATCAAGCTAGCAACATGATATTATAGCAAGGTAAACAATTAACCGACAGAAGAATACTCGTAAATCATCCTCGAGAAATTAATTTTTCAATCAGCAAAATGTATTTTTTTTTTCACCAGTAGAAAGTAATTTCAACCTGCAGTAAATACATAATAAAATTAGCAGAAAAATGAAATGATAGATAAAAAAATAAACAGAAAACTTGCGAATTTCAGAAAATAATAGTAAAACATTTGTCTCATTCGATTTTCATCAAAAATAATAGGGCTCGATTCGTCTGGAAAACTTAAAGGCTTTTACTCGTAGTATGTTCTTCAGTACACAACTACCTAATTCTTATTTAAATATTTTCAACCAAACCGCGTTTATTCCGAGATTTGATCTAAATTTGGCCTAAAATTATTGGGCTGCATATGCATAACATCTAAGGAAAATTGAAACTTATTTTTTTTTGCATCTTACCGTATCGTAGGCCATCATATTATTTCCCATTAAAACTGAAGCGAGAAATTCATAGATGTAGAACAGGTGCCAATTAGGAGTTTTCACAACATTCAGGTATGGCAGATAAGGCTTAAATGGTAGTGGTCTGTACTCCCCAGTCATTAATGGTGCTATTATGAATAAAGCCGCGCATGAGGTTACGATACAGATGCTTACTGCGAAAAGTTTGTCATACAGGCGTAAGCTTTGCATAATATCCGATGTATTCTTGAATTTGCTCGATACCCTCTCAATTTCATTAATGTAAGCACAGATCTCGTCTTCGCTGAAAACAGTTGCGAACATTTTATGAGCGCAGGTAATTATTGCCAAGAAGTATAGCACTTTGGTTAAAGTGATTGTAATCTCTCCATGCTGTATATGTTCAATTGCGTCTGATAGCGTTATGATGACCATTAAAATCCCCGCAGGTATAAATATCTATTGCAACAAAATAAATTAAAAGCAGCAGAGGTACAAATATATACTAATCCTTACCAACCATTTCAAAAAGTGAGCCAACAGAGTTTTATTATTTCCTTCGCGATAGGACCAAATCCGAAATAGCTTGAATAGCTTTTGGGTATTAGCGAAAAATGTATCTTCGACCATTTTCTTAAAGACCAACTCGTCAAATGGTTTTTCCACTGAGCTGTTGAGCTATTTTATTGCAAGTGCAATAGGAATGACAGGATCTCCCTGACAGCAGGTGATTCGTACAACAAGCTTTAATTGGTTGCTGATAATTATATAGGTACCCCAGTTAAAGTGTGTGCGACTTGTCATTAAGTTCGCATTTCGGTAAAATATTCACACGTCCTACTACGTACACTCAGTAGAAAAAGTCTGCGTACAGTAAGTAATACGAACTTTATTTTTGGAAAAAATAGTTACTAACACTTCCAAAGTAAAATCATAACTCCACGTATTCATTTACTAATTTTAGAGATTCGTCTGGCGCCACTAAAGAAATTTTAAACATAACGGTACACAAAAGTAACACACAAACAGAAAGTCTGCGTACATCTGCCTATGGTATGGCGTCAGATCTTACGTCTCCTGTTGGATAAACGTAGTCTATTATTTGTTGAGTTTCGTGGTCGCAAATGTTTTTTTTTTTTTTTAAACGGAAGCGAAAGGAAAAGAAATTTGTTTAAGCGAATCTAAGATCATAATTAAGTTGTGGAAAGAGGGAAAAAGCTGTGGAGAAATTGGGAAAACAGTTAAAAGGATATATTCGTCTATTCAAAGAGTAGTAAATAATTTTTAATCAAGTGGATTTTTGTTTTCAAAACCTCGTTCTGGTCGACCTTTAACATTATCTATTAGAGAAAGCCGCTGTTTAGTTTGTTTCGTGAGGGAAGACCCTCAAATAACCGCGTCACAAATCGCAAATAATATTAAAGAACAATTTAATAAACAAATTTATGCTGACACAGCGAGAACAATTTTAAAAAGAGCCGGATATAAGGGTCGTATCGCATGCAGAAAACCCTTTATATCAGTAATAAATCGTTAAAAAAGACTTAAATATACCTATGAAAATATAAATAAGTCATTAGACTTCTAGCAGCGGGTGATTTTCAGCGATGAAAGCAAGTACTTCATTTTTGTGATTGATTTTGATGAAAAAAAGAAAATTTCTCCCAACTGTTAAGCATGGTGGTGGTGGATTAATGGTTTGGGGGTGTATGGGGGGTACTGGCGTAGGACGATTGGACTTTGTCGAATCCACAGACATACTTCCCAAATTGTCAAGCTCTGGTTACTCTACAACATCCCTAAGCAGTTGCATTCACCACCCCAATCGCCGGACCTAAATACAATCGAGCAGAGAACGATAACATCACTCAGCTCAAAACGTCTTTAAAAGAGAAATGTGAAAAAATCACTACTGAGGTAACTTGTCAATTCGATGCAAAATAGGTTAGGTTAGGTTAGGTTATGTTTGAGGGGTTGACGTAGAGGTTGAAAGACCTACTACGCCACACTTAGATCAATGTGGATCCATTGTGATGCCCATTGCCAACAACACGCGGTGTTTCAAGCGGTCACCCATCTAAGTACTAACCGCGCCCGAATGCAAAATAGGTTAAAGGAAGTCATCAAACGAAGGGGTTATCTCACCAGTTATTAAATTAATTGTTTTTTCTCTATATTATTGTTTTTTTTTCTAAGCTGTACGCAGACTTTTTCGAATAATATTTGTGACTTTTTTTTTATTGTGTGCACTTTTTTTCTTACTTATTTTTATACCTCTGTCCATGATACTATTGAGGAATTGATTAAGTGTAGGCAATATATTAGTAAATACATTTTTTGTTTCTGGGTCTTAAAACTATGTTTTTTTTTTTTTAATAAAAGTAATGTGATTTTATTACTGTACGCAGACTTTTTCTACCGAGTGTATACATATATGCACCAACATACTTATATTCGAGACAGTGGTTTCTAACCTTATTAGATTGGTGGAATATAAAGTATATTATATATATAATAAAAGCAAACCGACTTCAAACGAATTGAAACCTAAGGATGACCAATAGATTAAGTTTAAAAGGAGAGTGGGCAAATGCCAGGTATGTACCTAGTCAAGTCATAAATACTGGTACACACAGTTTTGATGGTAAAATAAAAACGAACAAGTATTTCTAGATTTTTTTTCTGTAAAACTTTAATTGATTGCAGCATTCACCTCTTCTATTGCATTCGGTAATTTTTTTTTAATTTTTTGCAGAAAGGGTTAACATTGATAAGAGATTGGACAAATGTTTAGTAAGCGTTTAATTTGTTTTGATGTAAGGAACATCTACTTAAATATATATATAGTCCTCCAAATATTTCAAATATTTTGTTTTTTAAAGGGTCTTTCAATAAGGGCATCCGATCTTAAAATTAAAAGAAAAGAGCTGTATGTGAGATATGGCCGAAATATTTATTGCAAATTAAAATACATTCAATGCCATTATGTTAAATCATTCAAAAGGTCTTCTGAGAGACCCAATTTTGGATGAGTCTTCCATATTAATCGCGCTGTATTTCAGCAATGGCTTGAATGACGTTGTTCTGCAGATCCTGAGTTGTTGCTTGTTTAAAAAAAAATTTATTATTATCGGGTAAATTTTGGGAAAGAAAAAATCTGGTCGCTATATGATAACATACATCCACCATAACTCAAACATCATATTTTATCAAAGTCTTTTGTAAAGTACCATTAATTTTAGGGTTAGAATGAAAATTCCGATTTCAACTCTACTGATCCCGGAAATGAAGTTCGAAGTAAATCCGTCCAGCGGTTTAGGCTCCAGTCGTGCATACAGATAGACAGGCTGAATTGAGAGACCCTTTTATTGAGTTCCTCTGTCATAGTTTTGTCAAGTTTAAACAAATTCTCGAGGTCGAAAATTTTCAGAAACAAATAGTTTCCCCTATAGGTGCAAGTAAGAAATGCATTTAAAATTTATTAAATTTATTTATATTATTCATTATTTTTTTTTTTTTCAAATTTTGATTGATTTTTTTATGTATAATTTTCAAAATTATTTCCGTTCTGTTGCAAGCAAAGATTGAGTTGGCTTTTATTACATTGGCCTTTGAAAAAGTGTGCAAATTTTCAAATAATTTCGAACAAGTATTTTCTTATTCAGGTTTGAATAGATGCTGTGGTACAGGAAATGATTTATTTCTGAAAAAATTGGTGAATTGAGTTGGTCGTCATCGACAAAACTAAAGATAAAGTTTATTTTCGATTTTAGTGGTCATCTAAATAGAGTCGAAATAACCTGCGTTTACAGCAAAGGTTTTAGAAAACACACCATCGATCACACCTTGAATTGATTTGTAAATTTTCCACCCAGTCACAGAGCTGTGCTGGTAGAGTAATTATTAGACTTCTGCTTAATAAGGCAATTACTACTGAGTGAAATTATACAATATATTTTCCTTCAGTAAGAACAGTGTTGTCGTTAACTTGAATAAAAAATGTTGTCACCGTGTTGGCAGAATTATTTATGTCATATATGTCATATATATATATATATATATAACTCGAAGACGAACAAAAAAACAGCCAAACTCTGCCTTAAGGAAAAATATGTCATCTTGACATAATTTAGATTTAACTACAAAAAAAGAATGCACAATATATTCGGTACGAAATACAGGGTTTTTCAATAAAGACATAACAATTTCGTATTTAAATAAAACACTGAATAATTGAGGTATCGGGCTGAAATTTATTCCAGATATAGCACACATGTTAGATTTAAGTATGGAACTCGATTTTGTTCATATGACCACAGCGAGCATGATCACAGCGGAGCCAATTTTCAATTTTCCAATGTGAACGGCGTGGAATCGACTAATTTGGCACTTACAGCTGCGATATTTTCGGTACTTCGACCGATGCGTTGTCTCACTGGCACAGGAATATCCAATAGTGAATATGTTAACTCGAATTTATCCACTATACTCGTTGCACGCACAGCCTGTCTGGTGGGACGATTGTTACGACCGAAAATTGGAGTAAGCGCTCTTAATGTTGCGACCACTAATTTTCAAACGTTGCTCGTTCGTGAACTTCACTTCGATAAAAATGTAAATCTTGACTGACGTTTTGACATTGACAGACCATAAAAAAGTTTAAGGGTGCGTTTGTTTTAAAATACAAAATTGTTATGACACAATCTTATTCCAACCAAACTCAAGTGTTGTCAGTAAACATTTCGTCCAGGTTTAACAACAAAAAAAAAAAAAAAATAACAAAAACTAAAGTTATAACTTGTTGATCAAATTCGTTGTTTTGCATTTTTGATTAAAATGATGTCACTCATTCTGAGAATAGTAAAATATGTCACTTATTATGCCAGCGTAATTTGATTTGGAAATTATGTCACCACCGAGATAATTATGTCGATAATAACACTGTGTGGAATGCATTTTATGTCTTTGCAGTAGAGATGAAACAAAAGCACAATCAGCAGCTGCTAAATGACCGTAACGGACAATGAACTGGCAGTGTGGAAGGCGAATGGACTCCCTATCCGGTTTCATATAGCTTTCCCGCAAGTTTTACTAAAAACGTTTTCTAATTTGTTGCAAAACGTTTCCATAGTATCAAACTTGTATCCAAAAAGTAAATAATAAAAAACGATAAAAAAAACATACAGGAAATGTACAATCCATGTAGAACAGATCGTATGATACCCTATTACTCATCTTATAACTCACTCCAAATAAAGTGAGCGTGGCGATACGAAATTTTAAAACGGGTGCAATGATATCTTTCTACACAAAGGATATTTCCGCTATTTTTAAGAAATTATTACAACTCTTTCTTAGTAGTAGTATTAGTGGGCGTGGCCCCCAAAATTTGAAACCGAAGTTCACCGATTCTGATGAGATATTCACAATGATGCTTAATCATCACCGCTTTGAAATACAAATATATGGTTTATTTAAGAAAACGACCCCGAAAAGTGGGCGTGATTTTGTTAAATATATGGAAGAAATGTGGAGAAAGTCATCATCTTGAAACCTTTTGTTTTAAATGGGACTATCGTCAGCTATTTATTGGTCTGCGATTAGTAATGTAGTTCTGGAGATACAGACTTTCAAATTGGGACGTAATGAGAAATGATTTTAAAAAAAAGACACCATTTCTCCTCAACGAATCGAAAGTTTCTCATTATCTAGTAGAACTGTTCCAGTAGATCTACTGTTGCTGAAATTGTCTTTGATATGGTGGAATATTCTCGAGACTTAATCGGACTTGTATTTTGGTATCGTCTAAAACCAAAGTCTTCGTCTGGCAAAGTATTATAGTCTAGCTTTTATTACTTCTTCTAGTGTTTAGCTTAGTTAACATAATAGGCTGATTGGTTTGTAGCTTTTAGGGTCATTCGGAGGCTTTCCAAGCTTTATAATTGGGATAAGTTTTGCTTTCTTCCAAGTTTTTATCCCAACTTAAAAACAGAGGCTATGAATTTCAATAGCGATCTGGAAGATTTTTCAAATATATATTTCTTGGTTTGTCAAATCCTGTTGATTTCCTTCCTTTAAGGGAATATATAATGTCCATCAATTCCTCCAATAGAAGTGGTTCAAACTGATTTTCCAATGAGTTGTTTTCATCTAAGCTGGACATTCCCATACTAACTGCACTCCCCATAAAGTTCAGGCCTAAGATCTTAGGAATTTCGTAATTTTGATGGTCTTATCTTCACGAGTAATGCAGAATCCTGAAATTATCTTCATAGATGGTAGTGGATTATGTTTCTTTTATACTTTATTCTTTAAAAATGTTTCTTAGCATGCTTCAAACAATAGGCAGTACTGTGATAGTATTTTAAAAGTTTTGTCGTGAAATAATTTATTTAAAAATGCTGAAAAAAAAGACAAGAATAACACCGCACGTTATCACTTTCTTTGGTAGAGACTTTCCCTTAGCCCGACTCACTCATGAACGTGAAAAATGCATATGCCTTCGTAATTACCTATAAATAAAGAGATTTTAAATATGCACATAGTTTCAAAAATGCTATGTGGTACTTTACCTTTGTAAATGTCTCCAATGATAATGGCAAAACCTTTCCAGCATATACGTATCGATCATTCTGAGCTTCAAAAATTGTCAAAAGCAACATCGTTTTGAAGTTTTTGGATGCATCATACCATCTGGTGAAATACAAGTCCCTTCGTAACACTTCTTTCTGAAAATGGTTCCTTTTAAATGCTGATCGATTAGTATTTTCCAATTTTAATAAACACCTGACTGACTAAATTTTGTCCAAAGTAGCAATAGATCCAAAGCTGAAAAGTTACCGAAATGATCAACATTATCATTGAGATGAACTCCAGATCAAAAGGCAGACCCGTGACCATTAAAAGCCCCAGGGCCATAGTGCCGCAATTGTAAATTATATGTGTCATTGTTGTAATAGAAAAGGTGTCAGATATTTTAGTAGTTAACCTAAAAGGAAGTCATTAACATGAGTATGCATATTGGGATTCAGCTTGTTTTACTGATTAATTTCATTGAGTTTAACTATAATTTCTATCATTTTGTTGTCCAAAGCTGGATGATCCTCAATAATATCTTCGCATTCTCTAATTTCTCGGCGTATACTACTTACAATTCCGGAACAAAGGCACATCATTCCGCAAAACAGCTGTAATGGAAACACAAAGATATGAGTGTAAACAGAAAAACGCAATACTATAGGGGACAAAAGACGTGATTGACAAAAATTAGCAAAAATATAAGAAGAAATAGTTTATCACTACATAATGTATCTATAAAAGGAAGTGGCGCTACGTCTGTCTGTTTGTTGTATGTATTCGTTAATAGCTTGACTCTAAACCTTTGAATGGGTTACTAAATAAATTTTTCGAAAACTTTTATTGCCATATTGTATCCGGATTTTTTGGTAGTATCTTTAATACTCTCTCTATGAGAAGATGAAAGTCGTTAGTTTCCACGACTTTCTGAGCACTCAAATCTGAGTCGTAGAGTGCTTATTACAAACAGCTCCCATGAGCAGAGACTTGCCAAAGCATTATTTAGTGTTGGTATTAAGGGTTATAAACAAATAAGACAAAAATCTCTAACACGCACGCAAAAGATAGATCAATACCAATGCATATTTAACGTGTAACACTGGAAAGCACATTTTTTCAAACTACATTTATTAATATTGGAGCCCACGAGGTTTAAGTTTATATTACATAAGTGGCTCATGCGGCTTATTGGCTCATGCGTTCTATTGCGGGACATGCAATAACTACAAGCTATGTACGTAAATTGTAAGATCCACCACGAAAGTTAAATTCAACTGAGGATAATAAATTAGGTCCATCAATTAAGCTCGAAATGAATTGTTGTAAAAAAAATGATCACCCCTATGTGAAGATCAATTGTCAACCGATTGACGATTGACAAATTTGACAATTTAAATTGATAATGGTATTGTGAAAAACAATTGAAACAAATATGAGCTATTGTGAACATTAAATAAAAAATAAAGCTATTGTGAATGCGAACGTTTGACAGTTCTCAATTATTTTTGATTTGAAAAAGTGAGAATTACGAGTTTTGCCGGAAATTTAACAATACAACATATTTAATAAGAACTGATACACAGCGGTGTTGTACGTTGTCTAGTAGATATGGACTGTTCATGCGCCATTGGCTGCCATACGGAGGAATTTGAGAGATGCATCTAATCCTTTGGAAATGGAACATCGAAGGTAATTGATTTCTTGTTTTTTTTTATTTTAACTTTTTTCTTTTTTATTTTGCACTTTAAGCCCGTGTGACACTGCATTTTTTTTTCGCATTTTTAATGCGCTGAAAATTAAATTAGAGGAGTGCAATAAATTCACTACTGAAATTCCCCTTAGGTGTGAGTGCGTACGCACTAACCTTATAAATGTGAAAATGTCAAAAAAAATGTTTTTTTTGACATTTCTGCATTAAATTCTGACATTTCAAAATTAAATTGTTTTGAATTGCAAAATGGAATGAAGATTTGCTTATTTTGTGTGCTGTAAATATAAATTGTGGCACTTTCTTGATTAAATAAAACACAAATTTGTCCTCCCAATTAATTTTTGCCATCTCTCCTTTGCTGCTGTCTAATTTTGTTTGAAAATAAATTATAACAGTTTGCGTTGTTTTGCGAAATAATGGCTTCTCTTTTCCTAAAAAAAACTTGTTGCCTCTTTCATGCAAAGCTGACGTTTTAACATGATTTAATACATTAAAAAGGCGAAAAAAATGTGGTACCATACGGGCTTTAGGTCGATCCATACCTAAACACAGGTAGAATTAAAAATTAAAAATAAGCTTCTTGTAAATGTGAAGAATTTGCTCTTTGCCATTTTTGCCAATCTCGTTTCGGTGGTCCTAAGCTATTTAACTCTGTTGCAAATTGTTTGCATTTTAATTGCGCACCAGTTTTTGAGCAAAATCCTTTTGCTATATCATGGTTCTGCTCCATCAACTCAACCAAACTATTGAGTTGCCTTTTATTGTAAACTATGTTAGCCCTTATGAAAACAAAGAAGAGTGCTATTTCGAACTCTTAAAACTTAAAAATACTTACATTTCTATGTAGGTATCACCTTCATCAACACCGAAATTGCGATTAATAGAAAAATTTGCGGTTGTCAATAAAATTGTTGACAATTGACGTTCACAATGCCATTTTAGCAATTTCAAATTGGTAATTTTTACACATTCACATGGGTAATTGGTGATATGAATTAATGACTTTTTCCAAAAACTCGTTAATTTGTCAGTAGTTAAAGACAACTCAAACAAATACTTTAGAGGAAAAGCTAGGACATCACAGCACCTCTTCAGGACTATTCAAGCTATTCCGTCAGTACCTGAGAAATAATCATCTTTCGGATGAGAAATAAATTTAGAAATAATTTCTAAATGCAGTGGAATGTCATTGAAACAAGTTCGGGGACAATTTTGGTGATGATTAAAGTATGCGAGATTAATATTAAAAGGAGCATCGCTAAATGGTTTACAAAAATGGTCAGCGAAAGAATTACCTTATACTCGTATCAATCGAGTTGTTGATTGTGTAGTCATTATACGTAAAAATAACAGGAAAGCCGTCCGATTTTTGCTTAGAACTGACAAAATTTTCAAAAGATAAAACATTTTCCAGTAACGCTGATCTGAAGTAGGTTGGTATTAGATGGGACTCGTTTTCCAAGGTTAGGTACCCTACCCACTCATTCAGGCAGATTAAATTCACCTAACAAGCTCTCAGAACAGGATAATTCATGAATTGAATCCAACGCCATAGCAAGTTCAGAATATACTGAAGTAGAGTAGTGGATGGAATATTTGCGATTACTATGTAGATACGAGTATATATCTTTGGAAGGAAAAGAGATTTTAAGGCATATAATTTCTATTTTTAAAGGGAATGGCAATAAGTTTCTTAGGAAAACCAATTTCTGCAGCTATCGCAGGGGATGGAATGAAAGTGTTAGTTGCTGCTGTGACCATAACATTTTTGTAGGTATGAATGGACAGTCATTTTTAAGAAGAATTTAAAATCTCTGTTGTTGCTAAATTTAGAGTAGTAACAAGGTTCGGATTTGCTGTAATATGGCAAATAACAATTAATAAATACGTCTCCTTTGCTTATGTGTGTGTGAAGAAAAAAATTTTAACAAAGTTATAAACAATTAAAATGTTCCACCGTACCATTGAAATTTTCTCATTTTTGACGTAAAAACACAGATAATTTGCAGTTTTCTTTTCTTCTTCGGTTTATTATTATATAAAACCCTTAAAATGTAATAAACAATTGAAAAGAAGTTCATAAAAGAAGTAACAAAATAATCCATAATTGTTGCAAAATGACAGCTGCTAAACACCTGAAAGGATGCATAAATAATGAATAGTAATGTACACCTGACCGCATCACACACAAATGGTGAAAATTTATAAACACCAGAAAGTATGCATGCATAAGTAGTGTGGAGCTGTTGAACACCTTCAACTATATCCTGATGTTTGTAATTTGAGTGATAGTGTGAAGAATCGGGAGTATTCAAATAGTACTTGGGTGGCCCGATATGCGAGTTAAGTGGATTTTCCCTTTTTCTCCGCACTTTTCGTTCCATAGCTATGGGTAGGTGCTATAATTTATATTTTTGTGGATCACGCAGGCAAAGTACTGTACAGTATTGATCTGTTTATTTGTATGTTCGCATATTGCGACTCTATATAGCCGACTCTGTTAAGTTTATGGCATAAGTCCTATGTACATATGTACATATGTCCCCTTTTTTGTTCACAACTTGGTTGAGTTGGATATCGTTTTAAAGTTCATGATTTGGTATTTTCAAATACAAACTGAATTCTTTAGATTCAATGATATGCTATTGGGCTCATTAAAATATATAAAGAAACATGTCTTAACTTATTCATCATCGCGGAGCCGAAACCACTGGAGCTAGAACTATAAAATTTGGACAGCAGTTGCATTTTATGACATAGACACCCAATAAGAAATTTTTTTTAGAAATTCAATCCCTAAGGGGGTAAGAGGGGGTATAAAATTGTGTATAGGAAAAAATAGTTTTTCGATCGGATTTACCTGAAACTTAGCATAACTATTCTAAAACACTAAAAATGAAACACGTCTTTCAACCCCTAAAGCATTTATACTATAAATGATGAATCCAAAATCAACTCGGACATCAGATATTTTTTATATTTTTTATAAATCTTTGGGCATTCTTTTCTTCGCCCTTGCTTATTATTTATTTTCCTTATTTAATTCATTAGATGAGTCATTAAAAACATATTAGGTATGTGGTACATAAATATGTACCCAATTAGTAAACGGAAATGATGGGCAATATTTGTCACCTTAACCAAAGAAAATGGAACATTATCATTATCCATGAATTTCTAAAACAAAATATAATTTTGGATTGTGGTTGGTGGCACGGGCGAAGCCGGACGGGTCTGCTAGTCTATCACACATTTTTAATACTTTGCTGTAAAGAATTTGTTTTTATAGTAAGATCTTACTTAATATAAACTTAGTGTGTGGATAGGCTTGATTAACGCCTTTACTCATAAACCCTATACATACAACTCCTAAGGACAACTGAAGCTGATTCCTTAAAAATATCCTAATATTTTTTTATTGTAAACGTAATTTCTTACCGTGTCGTAGGCCATCATCGTAGTTGTACTTAAAAATATTGCTAAACATTCATAGATGTAGAACAGCTGCCAGTTAGGAGTTTTCATAACATTTAGGTATGGCAGATGAGCTGGAAGTGGCAGTGGTCTATATTCTCCGGTCGTTAATGGTGACATCATGAATGAAACGGCACATAAACTTATGAAACACAGACCTACGGCGAAAAGTTTGTTATATAGGCGTAAGGATTCCACGATATCCAAAGTGTTCTTGAATCTTCTCGATACCCTCTCACTTTGTTTAATGCAAGCAAAGATCTCGTTTTCGCTGGAAATAGTCGAGAACATTTTATGAGCGCAGACGCTCATTGCCAAAAAGAATAACGCTTTGCTTAAAATAGTTGTAACCTCTCCATGCCGCAACTGTTCAATTGTGTCCGATAGCGTTACGACGACCATTGAAAAACTTGTAGATATGAATACCTATTACAACAAAATAAGTTTTAAGGCGTAGCGATGCATATGTTAAGACTTACCATCCATTTGAGAAAGCGGGCCAGCAAATTTTTATTAACTCCTTTCTGATATGACCAAATCCGCATTAACTTGAATACCTTTTGGGAATTATTGAAGAAATTGTCTTCGACCATTTTCTAAAAGATTAACTCGTGAAATGGTTATTTTGCTCGGCTTTAATTATTTTATTGCAACAGTAATAGGAAGGAAAGGATCGACCTGACAGTGCTGGTAGGTATACTGTCGTAACTTGGGTAGAAGTCCGAGATAAATACATTTCTATCTGTATGTCATAATTCGTTGGGTCTTAAATTCTGAGCTAGAATCTGAAGAAGTATAGGTGCAAATGTAATTACAATCCACTCACATGCACGCCCACTTTTTGAAAAATAAGGTTTTTTTCAATATTTTTACCAGAAACTGAAAAATATTGCCATTATAAAAATATATAGACATTACCATTGTCTCCAATTTATCCGTACGTTGTACATAGCCATGCTTACTTTTAGTGACCTTTTCTTCGAAAAACGGTATTTCACTTTCCCAAGGCTATTTGCAGTGATGGTTATTAATTTATTATTTAATGGAAAAATATTATAACATTATACAAAGAATATTGTATGAATCACAAGCGAATTTGTAGACATATTCTCCCTAGCTTTGTATTTAGAATTATACAGGTACTCGTATGTTAATAGCTACTTTCCCCCAAAAAGAAGATTTACTCTGGCCATCATATTGGAAACTGTTGGCCAAAATACAGTTTTTGCTATTTTTTCTAGAAACATCCTGCTTACAAAGACACTCCAGACAAAAATTGCTTAGCAAGGGAATATCTATAATATAATTCCTTGCATCCTTGATACAAAAATTGCATCAAAGCTTTATCTCCTATGGATAATTTCGTGATTTTACATTCGTTTGCTTTTTCCCCACCAGATAACCTAGCAAGCTGAAACTTTGTCCACTGACTGCACAGCCATGGTGTAAGGTCGCCAGTTATTTGATTGAGAGAAATATGGAGTTTTTCAGTGAATATTATTCACAATCCTTCCTAGCGTGCATTTGCATATTTCCACACCTTTCGAAAGACCCGGATTACCTAGAAAGACATAACGTGGTACTACCCTACAGAGACGTATTTCTGATTTGCGAAATACAGCCTGGTACAAAGAACACTTGAAAAATTACTTTAATACTATATAACTCGCCAGTGTGTGTGTTCCTCTTCATAATTTCAAGCTTTTTTGCGAACCAATTTAAACCTCTTTTGAAAAGCAAGAGTTTTCCTAAGATTGCTGTTTAGGATGTGTTAAAATGTAATATGCTCATACTGAGCATCGTGGAATTCGAGAGAGTGGATTTCTCAATTGTGCTTGTCTATCGGTTTGCGGATTTTTTTTATATCGTCTGTTTTTGCAATATGCTTGCCTGATAATGAAATGGTGGTCGTTCGCTGAGGTATTCTTTACACATCTGCACTACTAAATTTTCTTCTTCATGTCTTGCCTAATGACTTTGACTTATGAAATATATTGGACGGTCACAATCTTCTTTTAGTTTTTCTTAGTGCAAGTACTGGGATTCATGCAAATTTCCATCTCTAGATTTTGATCAATTCTGGTATTACTAGTATAGCAAAACTTGAAAAATTTAGTCTGCAAATCTGTCTGTCTGTATATGCATTGACTCATGTCTGGGGTTTGTGGGGTCATAATTCGAAGCAAAATCGGAAATTCTTTCCAACCTCAAAATTAACTGTACTTTTGTAGTCCTCCTTCGTCATGATTTTGCTCGCCAAAGAGGATATGAATGCCCTTATACTATTCCAGGACACGGATGTTTTCGGGAAAGGGGGAAGAGACAGAGAGAAAGAAAGATTGGTGTAGTGGTTTCAAACTCAGGTGGTATCAAGTTTCAGTAAACTCCAAGGGTGGCGCCCAGATAACTGGGGAGCATTTTTGTTTTGCTGTTATTGCCATTGCTTATGATTCACAGTATATTTTTAAAACAAGTTGCATTTTCAGCCGTATGACTACCCTACTGCCAGTGTTATGCCTTCGCAGTAGATTTGATATAAGTTTTCGCAATTGATCGACTTTTTTATTTATTGCATGCGAAATAAATAGATGATTCTTGACATCAGGGTTTGAACCATGAACTTGCAGCGGGACAATCAATGATGTTACCACTACTCTAAGTGAAGCAACCCCACACCATTAAGCTGCCTCCACCATGTTTGACAGTTTGTTTAACTTGGTGCCTTTGGATAGTTTCTGTGGTCGGTGCCAATAGTACTCCTTTCCATGGACTGGAATTGATTGATTTTTATTTCGTTGGACCAAATAACGCGTTTTCAGTCTGCCACAGTCCAATTCTTACGAGTATGTATTTTCCAGAACTTAAGTCTAGTAGCCTTTATATTTTTTTCTGACAAAGCTGGCTTTTTCTTCTTTACTGCAGATACTAGCTCGATCCTATGAAGTCTTCGCCTAGCAGTCCACTCACTAACATCTTTGTTGATGTGTTTTGCTGCCGCCTTGGGTGTTTTGGTGTCTTTATGTTTCATAAATCTCTCGATTAATCGAGCATCTCCATCCGTTAAGAGACTTGCACGACCTCCTTTGTTTTGCACGATTTTAAGATTTTTTCTTTTTCTCACCATTAGTACTGTACGATGGCAAACATTTACTTTTTTTGCTATTTCATGTGATGATAATCCATTTTCAGACATCGAAACGAGGCAGTTTTCAATATCAGCCAGAATTTTTGACATTTTTCTGGATTTAAAAGAAATACACTTTTCTTACTACAAAATTATAAAACACCATACCCAAAAATTACTTATCACCAAGTAGATCAGTTTTTAATACACAAATGATACAAAAATTATAAAATGTGTCATGAAAACAGTTCAACGAACGGTAGATTTGAAAGAAAGTAAGGAAAAAATTAAAAGTGCGAAACTGGATACATGGAGGCAGTGAAACTTTTTGGGCTGTTGTGACCTTAATTTGTATTATTTTGCTTTTATAAATACACAGTTATTTAAACAATTAAATGAATTAATTAATCTGAAAATTGGATTGAAATCCGTTTTCCGGAAATTTTTTCACTGATGAAAAACCATGAAATCTGAAATAATGTATCCAGTTTTGCTCGCCACTGTACATAGGTGCATGTACGTGCGACCCAGTCGTGCACTTCATTTTCTATTTAATTTCTATTTACTTATTTATTTATTTTTTAAGTCTATGTACAAATTTTATTCATATTATTTTCTATTTCCGTCCCGTAGTAAAGTAGGAGCGATAATGGAAATGTTAAATGCTCTAAAACAGAAGTTGTCCCACACTTAGAAGTGTTGTGGACGTATTGTGTTCATGTATCAAGTTTAATTAGTCGAGCTCAAAATTTTAGGCCCCAAAACCTTACATACCGACCGACCGATGGACGGGCATGGCTAAACAAATTCAATTTAAGGCTTAAGTTTTTTAAAACTAGGGATCATTCCATTGAAGTCTTCGGAACATCTGTTATAGTAGTATCGATAGAAAGGGAATAGGTCCTAAGCTAGCGGTTGTAAACTGAATGTTAATGAGTGATTCTCTTAACACAAGATCAGAATCAACTGCTATTGGTGCTGTCATTCCACCCGTAAATAGACGAGAACAAAGATCCAGAAGGGGGAATAGACCCACTGAGTTTCGTGGAAATGAAGAATCGCTCTTTTTTAGACCACTTTTCACTTCGCACGACACACAAAATTGTGTTCACTGCTTTGTGGAATGTCGGTATTATTGGCCTATTTCTCTTCGAAGATGAAGATGGCAACAATGTTACGGTCAACGGAGAGTACCACAGATGCATGATAACCGATTTTGTATGGGCAGAAAGCAAATTTACTTGGATGATCTATGATTTCAGCAAGATGGTGTTACAAGTTGCGATTTGACGTCGGTGGTTTTGGTTTTGTGGGGTGCAGTTAAAGATCGATTTTATGGAGCATACGACCGATTATAGCATAAACTTGCAATTCTCTCGAAATTGGGTACCACTATTTCCATAAAATACTACTCGTATATCTGAGGTAAGAAGTATACTCAGGTAAGAATGCATACTCAGTTCTTCATTAAAGAATTGGATAACAGTGATCAAAAAGGTTCTTTTACCATTTTAACACATTTTTCGAAAATACAAATTTGTTCTCCTTTTTTTCTAGGCATATTATATGAATTTTAAATCTGAAAAACATACGAACAAACAGCATAGATGACCAAGTACGTGTGACACAGTCGTGCCCTTTTTTTAGTTTTTACCACACGCAACAGAGCTGAGGACGACCACACGAGTTTGATCACTTTATTTTAAAAGTAAAGAGTGAGCTAGCAGCTTATAGGCTGAGTGGCTGAGTCCAAAAATATACAAATTGGAGGACTACTTTCTCAAAATGGCGGAAAAACCGCAATCGAATTTTTAAAATTTTATTTTTTTTCCCAATTATCAGGAAGAAATATTTTTCATTTGTAATTTCTTATGTTTAGGTCAGAGCCTACTTTCTTTGTACCTTTATATAACGTCCAGTTAAATTTCGCTAAAAACAATTTTTTTTTTTGCAAGTTGGCACTACTGTTTTAAATGCGAATTGGTGTTTAAACAAAATTAGTGTTTCTCTTACTAAATTAATCATTCATTGACTTTACATTCAATTGAAAACATTCCCGAGCAAATCAAATTTATGCTCCAACTGACACACTCGTTATCGATAACTGTGTGTAGTCTCGAATACGAAAACATACAAATTATCTATAGCGAGTAATATTTGTTGCATTTTGCGAAAAATTGTATTCAAAACTTGAAAACAGTGCAATATAGGTACACTTTTAAGCTAATGCAGACCGCTCCAGCTCCTTTCGTTAATGGACAATAAAGACTTAAAGAATGTTCAAATATTACTAAGAATCTCAAACTGTTCCCGAATCATTTGCAAAAAGTCCCATTTTGTTATTTCAAATGTCTAACTCAAAACCTAATTTGACTGGACTATAACCTTTCGTTTCATTTCTTTTCGAAAAAATGTCCAACTTCCAATTTCAAAATCATAAAAATATTTTTCGCATTTTTACCTGAATTTTTGGAATTAGTTAATTTACCGCAACTGACTGTAAGAGTGAATTAGGTGTATTAGTAGTAAAAATGTCGAGAACAGCAAGCGACCTCTCGAACCGAAGGGATACAACGTAATAGTCTTAGAGAAACAATATAGAATATGGAAACACAATAGACTAACTTTGCCCAATGAATTTGCTCCATTGCACCCCATTCCCCATTCTTGTGTCTAAAGTTTAGGTCACCTCCCTCCAATTACGTTATCTTCATTTCTGATTAATAATTTACATAAAACATTTTTAAATTGTAACTTATCCATTTTTATTATTAAAATTTGATTTTTATCTACGCTGGTCCCATAGCAAGGAAATGGCAATAAAAGTTTGTACCTTAAAGTGGGTACTTACTCAGCGAACATGTTAGGCCCGTGGTACCCAAAGAGAACGGACCGGACCATTTGTAGCCCTGGCGAGCATGCCATAGTAATTTTTCAAGGGGAATGGTATGATGACGGTACTTTACTATGGTGGTGGTAGTGATGCTAATGATTTCTTGTTATATTTATTGCTGGGTGAAACTCGATGTTAAAGAGAGTTAACTAATGATCGTACGTCTGTGGGAAACGACGAGCATACTCGACTCGTAGTCTGGTATCTGATAATTTCAAGTTTGCCTCCGAGTGACTGTGTCTACTTTAACACTGAGAACAAGATGACGAAATGTTAAATCCCCACTCAGTTACCTCACCGAGAAAGTGCTGCAGAAAAACTTAACGAAGCAAATATGCAACTACCGGAAATCGCTGATCACTTGAATTAGTAAGCTATGGTCAAAGAAACAGGGCCTTAGGAAAAGTAATATTTCCAAAACATTGAAGACCTATTTGGTAGGTCGTTGTGAAATATGTGAAAATTTGAAAAGACCACTGGATAGTTACGGATCTAATCTTAATATGTGTAGCTGCAAAGAATAGATACATACATGCCTACCATATTTTTTAGAAGGACTCTCAATGGAAGCTCATCACAATTAGTTTATATACAATATTTCGCTTTTCTGCTAGTAATAGATCGACACCAAGGAACCATAATTTGGGCAGCTCGATCATTCCAATTTATATTGCCAAGTCGTATCTCTAACTCCAAACGTTTTGATGCGAGCAATGTAACCATTTCTCAACTTTTGCAGTGTTTTTTTTTTTGATTTTTCTCGAAAAATGATAAAGTAAAAATAACGGAACTATAGATATGTACATATGTATATTTATGAAATCAATGCATGGTCACTTTTCATTTGATACTCATAATGTGTTTATGCAAAAGAAATACAGGAAATTTACAAACCATCTGGAGCGGATAGTAGATTCACCTTTTAACCCATCCCTAATAAAGTGGGCGTGGCATTCTGATATTCTTAATTCAAATTCCATGATATGCTTATCTTATTATTTAGGTTTACTACCGCGACTTTTAAGAGATTTTATCAGAAAAAACAAATTTTATGGCTTCTTCTTCTCAGAAAGCAGACCGGCTCTAATTTGTTACCGAAGTTCATGAATTCTGATGAGATCTTGAAAATACGGCTTATTAATCACCATAAGTAGCTTCAAAAAGCAATATCAGATTTTCTGAAGAAAATACCACCAAAAAGTGGACGTTGCATTATACAACGTTTGGACGTACTACATGTATGTTTGGTTAAAGGGATATTTTCCAGTTTCTATCAAAACTATTGTCTGCGGGCGGATTTTAAATTTACTGTTTCGGGCTTTAAAAAGCTTATATACCAAATTTCATCTTTCTAGCTCAAAAATAAAGACCTCTGGTGACATACAGACGGACGGATGGACAGACGGACGAACATGTCTAGATCGACTTAACTTTCGATGCTGATCACAAATATATGTTCGAGTATGTACTCTAGGAGGTTTATCGTTATAACTTCTCTATGATATAAATTACGAGGATGTATTAAAATTAATATTGTAATAAAATATTATATAAGTCCATCTGACAAATATGCACCATTGTAATAAAGTAGTATTCAAGTATGCAATGTATGCAATGTTAAATATGAGTCCTTCTGGTGGTCTAAGAGTATGCAATATTAAATGTTAGTCCTTCTGACGGAGTAAGAGTATGCATATGCATAGGTATATTGTTTGTTTCGTTAATTTCGCTAATTCACACTTACTTCTTGTGATAAAATCCTACAAGAGAGGATCACCGAAGCATGATTATGTATACTGTTGTTGTACGCTGGGAAGCTAATTAAAGTTAAATAAAGTTAAATAAAGTTGAATTAAATAATTTGCATTATTGAGTGCAATTTTCTTAACTGGGATATCAAAATATAGCAGCAGTGGGAAGTAAGTATTAAAGCACGTGTTTTTGGACTACTTGCAACGATTTGGGTTAATACTGTCGTCTACGGATACCTGGACCGACAGCTTATCGATGGACCTACAATATGGAAGACAGGATACAAAGAATATTTTTATTGACTTCAAAACTTGGTCGTTTTTAAGCTTTTCCAAAATGTTGCTCTTCTTGATATGTCTGCAGGTTAGTAAAACTCAACTCTAAATTTTAACCTTCTGCGTCTAATGGTTCAAATATTAAGAGGCTGTGGTACATAGATGGACCAACAGTTGGACGGAACAGATGGGCGGCCAGCGAAAAACAAACCCAAGCGGGTTCAGCAATTGCCTCTACATTTCTTCGTTGTCGGCTGCATACTCGGTTTCGATTTATGGAAGGCCTCTCTATATTTACTTGAGCAGACTTGTCAGAGGGAGGAGTCGATGGAATCTAATCGAACTGGCTACGATATTCGAATAAAAATGATGATGGGGACAAGGTTATGTCTGCCGACAGCAAATTACGTTAGATACAAGATTAGAGTTTTTGTCCCTTTGGGAATTTCAGACCATTCCATAGTATCAGCAGAACACCCGCTACTAACACCAATGATAGAGCAACAGGATCGCAGTCGCCTTATTTGGAATTAAAAAACGATCTAACTGGGATGGGCCGTGGGATTGTGTCGCTTATTTTTTTTACATGAGCTGGCATTTGTTTCACTGACACTGATGTACATTCAACATTCCACCAGGAAATCATCCTCCAGCAAACCTTGGTTCAATAAAAACCGTAAGCAAGCTATTGCACCCAAGAACAAAGCTTATGGACAATGGTGTTCCAATTCAACAGAGCAGACAAGATATAGCTCCGTGAAATATAGCAATTGATTCGGCGAAGAAAAACTATAATGAAAGAGTTACTAGCAAGCTCCTAGATTATTCCAGTGGAATAATCAGTTCCTTTCTGGTCCATGGCAAACGTGAGAAGCAACAACTTCAGTCATTTATTTCCACCTGCACAAGCGGAGCCACTAACTATGCCAGAGGTCCAGTCATCATATGAAGTTCCAACCTCGTGTAATCTGGCCTTCCTAGTCATCTGTATGGCAAAAACGCAACAAAACCTGAGGGAATACCAACCATAATCTTCAATAACTTTTTTTGCAAAATGTTCTTCATAACAGATCAATTCAAGTTTTGCTCGGTGGTGTGTCTACCGACACATTTGCTATAAACTCTGGGTTCTTTTTCCTTTCTGATTCAACGAACTTCTAGAGTATAAAAGAACGCGATCTTTAGTTTTGCCGGTGGCAGCACACTACTTTCATTTATACAGACAGTGTCACCTGCGGGATCGAGATACAGAAACGAAATGAAAGGAGCTAAAATTAGAGATGCTGGTCTTGGCTTGGCAACAAGTTATTCTACAAAGTCTGGTGCAAAGAGTGATATCGGTTATACAAAAATGTCACTGAATATTGTAACCGGCAATAACACATGCCTCTACAACTATATCGTCTATGCACTCTAAACCGATTGCGAATTAAATAACGTAGAACATAACAGGAACATGCCTGGCCACATGGCTACGCCCAAACGGAGTGTAGGCACTGCGACCAGAAAGATCTATTGTGCCAGAACGTAGGACATTATGTAGATGTTGATTTTCGTTGTCCCCTGGGGGCGGTAGACAGTTGCCTAATTCGCCTGCCACATAATACGTCCCTGGACACTATTAGCAGGATAAGTGATTGGTACTAAAAACTGTAATTTGCTTAAAATGATTATAGCCTTTGTGCAAAGTTTTGAGAAGTGTAAAAGTAAGTATGTGCATACTTGATTAACTTCAGTGAATGGTGTGATTTTCAGAAAAGCAGCGTTTAGGTAATTGTTCTCAAGAACCCACGTTATTCAAAGCAGTGCTTCTTACCCATTAATTACTACCGGCCTTAACAACGCCCACAAATCAGTGTTAGACCTACGTACCCTTTGAAGTGGCATTTCGATGTAATAGCATTGATTATCATTCTATACTGTTACTATCAGAGAACCTTTGTGTGAATGGTCTCCACTGCAGTACTATTTTGGAGATTTTTTTGTGCATCAAAGTTTAATCTTATGATTATTTTTCGTCATGTTTGCGGAAGGGTAGATTTATTAAATGATTTTACATACTGGTTATTATTGCTTTTCCTTTTTCTGTATGTGAGAATCTGACAAAATTTTAACATTGTTTGCTTAACCCTTTCATGCCCGATGTTGCGTGCACGCACGTTGTGTTTCCGTTATCATTTTTTCCATATTTTGTGGTCCGAAGTATTTTTGTTCTATTTTTCATTTTTTGCGAGAAGTTTTCTGTACCTGAATCAATAACGGTCGATTGAAATTTGTAGATTTACATTTATTTACGTCGTGATCTTTGAAGTGTATGGTTGAAAGTGATTTTTCGATATATTTTGTAAACAATATTTTTGGTAAGTCAATGCTTTTATTTTTCAGTTTGTTGATATTATGTGGTGAAAAATAGACCCAAATTATATATTCAAAGTGAATTTTAATGATAAATTGTGAATAGTGACTTTTAGGGATCTTGAAATTTTGATGTTGCATTGGCGCAACATTGGGTAACCACTGGTATATTAAATTGGTTTTATTTTTGTTACGACAACAATGGCTTCGCGTAAGGCTTTAACGGTGGACGAAATAAAGATTATGATGGATTTTAATTGGGATGATTCGGCAGATGAAGCAGAAAACATGGGCGACGATGATTTGTTGGATGAAATTATCTAAAAAGGAACTGCAGAAGTTCTGACAAATTGAGAAGATTCTGAAGCTAATGGTCCTGAAGACGACGAAGAAGTTCTTGATGAAGAACCTTGCATTAGCCAGAAAGTGTGTGATAAACCGTCGCAAATGCACACCAGGATCGATATAAAAGAGCTGAAATGGATAAAAAAAGATATGGAGCCTATCGATATTAGTTGGAAGGGGGAATTGTCAGAAAAGGAAAATGTGGTTATAAAATCACCTTTGGAATATTTTTGCATGTTCATGGATAACGAAATTATAGAAAAAAATTGCGAGAAATCAAACAAATACTGTCTACAGCAGACGGGAGATGAGCTGAAATTTCAAACTATAGAAATAGAGTACAACATTGGCAATTTACTCTACATGGGAGTTTTGAAATTACCACAAAGTCGAATGTCATGGTCGAAGGAATTGCGACTTCCGTTAGTGGCGGATGCTATGTTCCGCAATCGTTTCGAAAAAATAAAACATTTTTTTCATGTAAATGATAACCAGCTGCAACTACCTAGAAGTCATCCCGATTACGAGCTATATGTTGGGGAGGGAACATGTCGTAGTTACGAGGTTCGTGTGATTATAGAGTTGAGCGAGAATACAACATGGGAGCTGTTCACTGGTATGACAATAAAGGTGTCCAACTCATTTCCCACTATGTTGCTGCAGAGCCATTGAGAAAATGTAGGCGAAGGAATGCAAAAACAAAGGAGTACTGCGAAATTGATCGCCCGGAAATAGTCGCTGTGTACAATAAGTATATGAGCCGCGTAGATCTGGCCGACATGCTTATTGAACTTTATCGCACCAATCATCAGTCCAGTAAGTATTATACACGCATCATCTACTGGGGTTTTGGCACTGTAGTTACCAATGGTTGGCTCCTATATAGAAAAGATCTTAAATCGCATTATCCAACCCAAAAACATATGCCACTGATTCAGTTCCAAACACAAATAGCTCATGGACTCATATGTAAAATGAGAAATCCAACAAACAAAGCTAAAAGAGGTCGTCCTTCCTATTCACCCTATATGTCTTCTGAGTTCATATCAGATACTGCAACTTCATCCAAGACCAGAAACACCAAACATATCTGAAAAACGGCGATACGTGGCAGCACCCATGGAGGAAACAAGATTCGACCAAATTAATCATTGGGTATAATGGACTACTAGGGGTCGATGCCGGCATTGCAAAAATGGTATTCCAAACTCCAAGTGCACAAAATGTGATGTATATTTATGTTGCAATACGTTTTATGGAGTATCATAAAAAATAAAGCTCTATTTTGTTTGAAAGTAATAGTTTCATTTATATGGCATTTTCAAGAAAATTGTTTGTACACCTAGTACACCCGTACCACCCACTCCGAATATCAGACTCAAACTTTGTATTTATCTTTTTTAGGCTCCTATTTAACTATTTTGGCCAATAAATATTTTTTTAAACAACCAGAAATAATTCGGGCGTCAAAGGGTTAACCCTTTTTTTTGTATGGAAATTGTTTGTACCCCGCGCAGGTGTGTATTTAATGACTTATTAATTTCTCGATATCTTGAACTTAGTTAATTATGCTAACAATTTGAATTTGTCAATCAAAAAAACTATAAAAGTGGATACATTTTGGGCTTTACTTAAAACGAAAAGCTAATTTCCCGTGACAGACGAACAGTGCGAATCCCGCTTAACTCACTGACCGCGATCAAGAAATCGGTCTGTCACCTATGACTTAGCTTTAAACGAGATGAGCGCATTGTGGAACTAGCTTGGGCCTAAGCCGACTCACAGAAAGAGCTCAGCTTGTTTTTGACAGTAGAGTAGTAAGTAGTAAGGCTACATCCAGACTGGTTCAAGTTTGGACGCCATATTGATCTTTTATGTATGACATATGAGAGATAAGAATCGAGGTCCTTGTGTGTGCAGCCGTTTAAAGTCAAAAGCGTGACGTCACGAAGGCCAGCTCAAGGTTATCGCAATATTCAAAGTTAAAAGTGACGCTATCAGTTGAAGTTGTGTAGTATTTAAGGTTATTTTAGTGTTCAAGGTTAAAAGTGGAACCGTGCAAAGTTCAAAGTATGAGAAAGTAGTATTTGTTTATCAGGGATTTTTTTTTGTTAGGCGTGTGTCAGTGACTTGTGGTTTTGGCGTTTGAATGTTTTTTTTTTTTATTATTGAAATCATTTTAGACCGGAAAGGTAGGAATGGGCAACGGGGAACGTTTTGCGGACGACGGGATTTACATTATGTTGTGTAATCACATATTGAGAGTTTTTATGGCTACGGGCGGTGGGTATCGGATAGTGGATATTTTGTGAGTCGACGGCAGGGTGAGCAGGGTGTAAGTCGAGGTTAAGTTGATTTGTTTAGAGCGAGTCAAGGACAGGAGAATTAAAATATATTTTATATGAATGGAGAAACAATTGACACAATTAAAACATTTTCTATAACTAAAGAACCACAACCAATAAGAATATGGAAGAAATGAAAATAATACAAATGTTCGCGGGCAAATAATCTTCTATAAAAATAAAACCAAATAAATCATTTTCAACAAATACACCAAATTCTTACAATTGAGAATAGTTAGTGGCATTTTTATTCAGGGAAATAAATAGAGGTAAATGTCACTTCAGATAAATTCAATGTGGGATGACAAGTATATGTATATTAAAAAATACAGAAAACAAGAATACATACGCATTAAGGCAAAGTTTCACCAAATAATGAAGTGCAACAGAGTATCAATTTCATTGTGATTAATATCAAGAAGCCACAATTTTACTTTTTTTTTTAAAAATTCCGGTAGAGTTCTAACGATTCGTATATTATCGGAAAGATTATTAAATAGTTTGCAAGAAACAATCGAATATAAATTTCTAAAACTGAAGGAGTGAAAAGAAGGAATACAGGCGAAGGTTCCTGTGTTGCTTCGTAGGTTATAGGAATCAGAGTTAGGGCTCTGCAAGTAGCCACTTCTTATAAAGAAAATTTTAAGGACTTTAAAACAATAAAGATGCCTTACAGGCAGAATTTTCATTTTTCTAAATAGCTCCATGGAGTGGGCTAACCGAGCCTATTTACATACATTCCTAATAGCACTTTTTTGTAGGACAACCAGCTGTAGGAGTTTATTAAGGTAAGCACTTCCCCAGCAGCTTATTCTGTACTGCAATCTAGAGTGGAAAATCCCAAAGTAGATGGTTTTTAAAATCTTCGTAGAGCAGTATTTCCCAATACGGTAGAGGCTACGTAGAGACGATAGTAGAAATTGCTTCAAAGTTGAAATGTGTTCGCGCCAACTCAAAGTATGGTCTATAATGATACCTAAGTACTTATAGTGATAAACTATTTCAATTTGGAAGCAATTCACATTACAGGCAATATTTGCATCATATAAACCATTGGTGTTTTTTATACGTAAGCACAGTTTAGCAAGCTATGTTTACAATAACTAGAACAATGGAATACAATATCAATGTCCGGGGATTCTTGCACAGTAAAACTGAAACATACAAGCATATAAGCTTAGTCTTATAGCTTTCTAACTTGTGTTCAGCGAATTAAAGCCTTAGTAAATTGGACATCGTGACAAAACCCTTAACTTCACCAGCAAATGTGACTGCAAATAGTAAATTAACATAAATGAAGAACAAAATGGGATGAAGGACAGATCCTTGGAGAACTCCTAGATTGATTTCCTTGGAACTACTTGTCCAATTTTGACTTTTTGTGATCTATTCTTTGGATGCAAATAGTGAGTTAACATAAATGAAGAACAAAATGGGATGAAGGACAGATCCTTGGAGAACTCCTAGATTGATTTCCTTGGAACTACTTTTCCAATTTTGACTTTTTGTGATCTATTCTTTGGATAAGAAGCAAACCCATCTAATATAAATGCACGAAATCCCACATTATACAATTTCTTCAAAAGAATGCTATGTTCAACCATATCGAAGGCTTTTGTAATGTCCACAAATAAAATTGCACAGCATTTCTTGACATCAAGTCTTGTAAATAAATGTACAAAAATCTCTCGAGAAACCATTTCATTCTAAGGATTATAATTTATAAAGCGATCATGAAGCATTAAGCAGTATAGTGATGTATTTGTACAATATCAACTGGACCGTGTTTTATTATTTCACTTTGATATCTGCAATCTATTATGAAAATTGTCGTTTAACATTTGAATGCATCTTTTATCAACAAAGGCTCCGCAAAATAGTCGATTACAGTAGGATTTTTGAAAGTCACTGTGCATAAGTATTATACAACAAACTGTAATTATTTTTATCAAATGATATAGTTAAATCTTCGTATGGATAATTAACAGAATTTAAATAAGCTTTCTGCTACAAATTTAGGGAGCCGTGTCTACTTTCTGCAAAGAAAAAGTTGTATCATCAGTTTTGTGATAAAATGTATTTAAAATCGCCGAAATATTCTCTGTTAGCTAAGCAAACTTAATAAGCTGATTGTTCTGTAGATTTTAGGATCATTCGGAGGCTTCCCAAACTTTCGAATTGGGATAAGTTTTGCTTCCTTCCAAGTTTTTGAGAAATATCCCAACTTAAGGCATGCGTTAAAAATAGAAGATTTTTCGAATATATATTTGTTAGTTTCTCAAATTCTGTTGATTTCCTTGTTTTAAGGGATATACTACGTTTACCAATTTCTCCAACAGCAGTGGTTCAAACTGATTTTCCAAAGGAGTTGTTTTCATCTAAGCTGGACATTTCTATACTGGCTGTACTCTCCGTAGAGCTCGATCCTAAGTTGTTAGGAATTTCTTAATTTTGAAAAAGATATCCGCTAGTAAATTGGTTTTATCTTCATGAAATTATCTTCATAGATGGGAATGGATTATGTTTATTTTTTACTTTATTCTTTAAAAATGTTTCTTAGCATGCTTCAAACAATAGGCAAATCATTGTCAGTACTGTGATAGTATTTTAAATGTTTTGCTGCGAATTTATTTAAAAATGTTAAACGAAACAAGAATGACACCGCATGCCATCGCTTTCTTTAGTAGAGACTTTCTGCTAACGCGAATCGTTGATGAACGTAAAAAAAGCATACGCCTTCACAATTACCTATAAATAAAGAGCTCTTAAATACATAGTTTTGGAAGTGCTATGCCGTACTTTACCTTTGTAAATGTCTCCAATGATAATGGCAGAACCTTTCCAGCATAGACGTATCGATCATTCTGTGCCTCAAAAATTGTCAAAAGCAACATGGTTTTGAAGTTCTTCGATGTACCATACCATGTGGTGAAATATAAGTCCCTTCGTAAGACTTCTTTCTGAAAATGGTTCTTTTTAAATGCTGTTTAATTCTTATTTTCCAATTTTATTAATCACCTGACTGACTAAATTTTGTCCAAAGTAGCAATAGATCCAAAGCTGAAAAGTTACCGAAACGATCAACATTATCATTGAGATGAACTCTAGATCAAAAGGGAGACCCGTGATCATCAAAAGCCCCAGGGCTATACTGCCGCAAATGTTGATTATATGTGTCATTGTTGTAACAGAAAAGGCATCCGATATTTTAGTAGTTAACCTAAACGAAGTCATTAACATGAGTATGCATATTGAGATTCAAATTATTTTACTGATTAATTTCATTGAGTTTAACTATAATTTCTATCATTTTGTTCTCCAAAGCTGGATGATCCTCAATGATGTTCTCGAATTCTCTAATTTCTCGGCGTATACTACTCACAATTCCGGAACAAAGACACATCATTCCGCAAAACAGCTGTAATTGAAAAAAAAATCAAAAAACAATGCTATAAGCGAAAAAACTAGCAAAAATAAAAGAAATATTAGGTGCGCAACTACGAGAGTTCTCGCTGTTTGTCAAAAGATGGCTCCAGCGGTAAGTGCTGGTCGATTTTAACATATCCAAAACGTCATGAATCGAGCTTAGACATACGGTAAACAAACTGTTTTGA
Organism: Pocota personata; assembly: GCA_963082735.1. NCBI lineage: Eukaryota > Metazoa > Arthropoda > Insecta > Diptera > Syrphidae > Pocota > Pocota personata. The sequence goes on from OY720430.1 coordinate 191,780,009, forward strand.
CACATTAGTGATTTTGTTTTGGCATCATATACTTTTGGTTGTGTGAAAATATCTGATTTTGTGCCAAATAATCGTCATTTGCGGGAAGTGTTGATTTTCTTCTTTCATTCGAAGAAAACGGCGGCTGAAGCGCATTCGAGAGCTCCAAAATGTTTACGCAGATGCTGCTCTAAGTAAAACAACGTGCCGTGATTGGTTCCGTCGCTTCAAAGACGGTGATTTCGATGTTGACGACCGTCCGCGTGAAGGAAGGCCAAAATCTTTCGAAGACGCTGAATTGGCTGTGCCAAATGCAAGAACAGCTTGCTTCAGCATTAGGAGTTACCCGTCAAAAACAGGGAACTTAGGTTCCTTATGATTTGAAGCCAAGGGACGTTGAGCGTCGTTTTTTCGCCTGTGAACTACTGCTCCAGCGGCAAAAAGGAAGGGTTTTCTTTATTAACGTTGCGGAGATTATGCTGTGTATATGGTGGGACCAGGTCGGTGTCATTTATTATGAACTGGTGAAACCCAACGAAACCATCACTAGGGAATGGTATCGTCTTCAATTGATGCGATTGAGCTGAAAACTGCGCGAAAAACGGCCACAATACGAGCAGAGGAACGAACAAGTGATTCTACAGCATGACAACGCTCGGCCACCCGCCATATTCCCAAGATATTACGCCATCCGAAACTTCTTCCGTTCGATGGCACATGGTCTGGCTGATCAGCAGTTCCACTCATATGAAGACATCAAAAAATGGCTTGATTCGTGGATATCCCCAAAAGATGAACACTTTTACCGTGACGGTATTCGAGCTCTGCCAGAAGGATGGGAAAAAGTTGTAGCTAGCGTTGGGCAATAGTTTGAATGATTTATTTGTAACCATTTTTTCACAATAAAGTTACATTTTCATCAAAAAGAGAACTTAGTTGCGCACCTAATAGTTTATCACTACATAATGTAGAAGGAAGTGGTGCTACGTCGACTGCTGTTCTGTCTATGTGCATGCTTTAATAACTTGACTCTAAGAGTTTGACTGGAATTTTTTGGTAATAGATGGTTGAATAGATGAAAATCGTTTGTCTCCATGACTTGTAGTTAATGTCAAACATTTGAATAGGCTAATAAATAAATAATAAAAATAAATAATAAATAAATAACAAGTAAATAACAAGTCAAGTAAACATTTAAACTGACACGCCCACTTTTTAAAAAATACCTACTTTTCAATATTTTTTCTAGAAACTGAAAAGTTTAAATATTCACATTCTCTACAATTCGTCCCATACGTTGTATAATGCCGCACCTACTTTTTGGGGGCGTCTTCTTTAAGAACCGTAGCATTGGTACGGCATGACATCAATCTCCACCATTTTAAATTGTTTATGGTTATTTTTCCTATGTGTATGAGTATGTATGTATTTGCTCTACAAGTTGGTGACGTCTGCCTTAACTCTGTTTTTCGCCATAAATTCGAATAACGTTCCTGTAGCATAATAATAACTACGCTCCTACGACTATGCAACCCATTCCGAAGTGTCTTTTCATTCTGGCAGAATTTTGGTCCGAAGTGTCCTTTCATTCGAGGTTCGTGTCTGCGGTTAAGTCTCCACAGTTCATGTCTACGAAAGAGACGGATAATATCACGGATAAGAGGGAATTATAACTGCAAGAAATGATTATCATCTTGGAATTATTACATCAGAATTTTTCTTGTTCCAGTGGTCGAAGAATTTGCTAGAAGTTTCTGGCTATCAGAAACTTGTGCTATATAAGGACAGATGGCGATCGAGAAGAGGCAGTAGTTTTAAAACCGTGGTGAAGAGATTAGAAAAGTGATAATGGGCGAAGTTGTAATTTTGTGATAAATTGAAAGTTGAGAGTTAACAAGAAGAAGTAATTAGTTGGATTTGTGAATTAAGTAATTGAAAGGAGATAAAGTGATTTGAGAGGACAGAGACCTTGTAAGAAAAGAATTGCGAAGAATAGTATAGTGTGAACCTGAATTGTTCTATAGACTAGAAAATAAAGAAATAATTTCACCGAATATTGTTTTATCTACTTGAGCCGTAGCTCGCATATTACAATACTTTACTCATAACTTCTGAAATTGGCTATCACCAACTTGTTAACGGCGGCACTAAGCCACACTCTAGAAGAAACTGGCATTTTTGCTGCGAATATTACAAATTAATTCTTCATAAAACTTGCATGAAACTTTTACATGTTTAAGTTTTCCTCGCATAGAAATAAAAACGCCCTCAGGAATCATTTTGCATACCATTGAACAAAACGTTTATTTGGCCTACGGTGCATTTTATTTTTTTTTTTTTTGTAGAAAGACTCATTTATATTTGCACATTTTGGGAGAAATGATTGTAAAAGAACGCAGAGCATAAAGAGAACAGCACAAAGTCACTACTAACCCTATTGACACTAAAACCGATGGATCTTTAGTTTTGCTTTTGTGCAAATATAAGTATAAGCTTAAATTATCGTGCATGGGAAAAAATGGCGAAATTTAACTCCATTTTCAAAACCGCTATCCTTTTTGAGGCCAAAATCGACGGATCTACAGCCCTCCTTAATTCTAATTATTGCAGGATTGCAGAATTCTATTGCCTCCAAGTCTATTACATCTCATGGTGGTGTAGTGTGACATTTTAGTTCCTCCTGTCGGCAACTTTTAGCTGACGAAAATGTCACCATGTTTCTACATTTATATGAGAGTGCGCACACGGGCGACAAAATTGTCACCGCCCTGACTTAAATTTCTGCATGAGAAGCGAGGGGGAAATAATTTTCAGTGTGCAAACTATGAATGAGGTGAGAACATCAATTTATACAAATATACCAATGCAGACAAACTATAAATAGTTTATCCATTTTGACAATTTCATTGTGACAGTCACCCTCATCGGTGCAGTAAATTTTACCATGGTTATAGTGACAAAAAAGTCACTCGTCTGAATCCAAGATAAACAAATCTTGAGTCCTTCTTCAGATAAAGATAAACATTTTGCAAAAGGAAAAGAAAGAGAGTTACCGTGCACGAAAGAGGCGAAAGGAAATGGCAGATACATGGATGGTCCGACAAACAGGCAGGCACTCTTCTTGCAAGGAAACCGTACTTTTTGACATTTATATTCACCACAAGTTTATCGAGGCTAACGTCGATAAATTTTGGCATAAGAGTTGTAATTTAAATCCAAGATGTAAAGCAATGATAACTGGTGTGTTTTGCACGTAGAATTCAGACAGAAAATATGTGAAAGGAAAATTCTACTTGGATTCAATTTCGATTTCGGTACAGTTTTACACAAACATTTTTTTAACAAGCGCACGACTCAGGAGGACTTGGGTTTTGGTTTCAACAGTCGCTTATTTCTTTTCTTATCTCGATTTCAATGTATCGAAATATCGATGTTTTGGATTGAATATTTTTTTTCATATGTCGGTGTTTAGGGACACATCGATGTCAGTCATCGATGTTTTATCCTTCGATAATAGTTGATAGTTACTCGTAAGTGTTATACATACAACTCCTAAAGAAAACTGAAGGTGATTCCTTAAAAATATCTTAATATTTTCTTATTGCAAACGCGATTTCTTACCGTATCGTAGGCCATCATCGTAGTTGTACTTAAAAATACTGCGAAACATTCATAGACATAGAACAGCTGCCAGTTAGGAGTTTTCACAACATTCAGGTATGGCAGATGAGATGGGAGTGGCAGCGGTCTATATTCTTCAGTTCTTAATGGTGCCAGCATGAATGAAACGGCACATAAGCTTATGGAACACACCCCTATGACGAAAAGTTTGTTATATAGGCGTAACGATTGCACGATATCCAAAGTATTCTTAAATCTGCTCGATACCCTCTCACTTTGTTTAATGCAAGCAAAGATCTCGTCTTCGCTGAAAATAGTTGAAAACATTTTATGAGCGCAGACGCTCATTGCCAAAAAGAATAGCGCTTTGCTTAAAGTAGCTGCAACTTCTCCTTGCTGTAACTGTTCAATTGCGTCCGATAGCGTTACGACGACCATTGAAAAACTTGTAGAGATGAATACCTATTACAACAAAATAAGTTTTAAGGCGTAGCGATGCGTATATTAAGACTTACCATCCATTTGAAAAAGCGGGCCAGCAGATTTTTATTAACTCCTTTGTGATATGACCAAATCCGAAATAACTTGAATACCTTTTGGGAATTATTGAAGAAATTATCTTCCACCATTTTCTAAAAGATTAACTCGTGAAATGGTTATTTTGCTAGGCTTTAGTTATTTTATTGCAACAGCCGTAACTTGCCTAGAGGCCCTGTATATAAAATTTGAAAAAAAATTACATAAGCAAGCAAATTTGTAGACACATTCTTCCTAGCCTTGTTATTACCATTTTACAGGTATGTAGGTATTTTCCCCAAAAAAAAAGTTTTGCTCTGGCCGTCATATATAGTTTTTAGTATTTTCTCTCACACTCTAGGCAAAAGTTGCTTAGCATGAGATTATCTATTTACAATTCCTCGCACCATTGAGGCACAAATCGCATCGAAGCTTTACTTTCTACGAATAGCTTCACACACTTTCTGATTTTGCATGTTTGCTTCCTCCTGACCTAGTGAGCTGAAACTTTGTTCACATTGCCAAGGTAGCCGATTATTTGATTTTCGAAATACGGGGTTTTAAGGGAATATTATACACAATCCTTAAAAACAATTCCAGCGTGCATTTACATATTTCCACAACTTTCAGAAGACCCGGATTACCTAGAAAAGCTGTTCACACTTAACGCATAGGCTACGTGGTACTACCCCACAGAGACGTATTTTTCGATTTGCGAAATATAGGGTGGTACAAAGAACACTTGAAAAATCACTTTAATATAACTTGCCAGTGTGTGTGTTCCTCTTCACAATTTCAGAACCCCCCGGCTGATTAAATTGACTTTAATTTCAACATTTTGCAAACCAATTTAAGCTTTTTTGCGAACCAATTTAAATATCTTTTGAAAAGCGAGAGTTTTCCTAAGATTACTGTTTAGGACGTGTTAAAATATTTTAGTAATATTATAGTAGGAGCATCGTGAAATTCGAGAGAGTGGATTTCTCAATTGTGTTTGTCTATCGATTTGCGGAAATGGTGGTCGTTTGCTGAGGTATTCTTTGTACATCTGCACTAAAAAATTTCCTTCATGTCCTAAAGACTCTGATTTGCCTAAAGACTTTGACTTATGAAATATATTGGACGGTCGCAATCTTCTTTCATTTTTTTTTTAGTGCAAGTACTGGATTCATGCAAATTTCCTATCTCTAGATTTTGATCAAAATTCTTGGATATTTTCTTCTCTTATTAAAGTAGGAGCGTTAGTGGAAATGTTTAATGTCCTAAACCTGGTTAAAGTTGTCCGACACTTAGAAGTGTTGTGACGTATTGTGTTCGTGTACCAAGTTTAATTAGTCTAGCTCAAAATTTAAGGCCCCAAAACCTGTTACATACCGACCGACCGACGGACGGCCATGGCTAAACAAATTAAATGTTCTAAAACTAGGGATCATTCCATTGAAGTCTTCGGAACATCCGTTAGGGTAGTATCGATAGAAAGGGAATAGGTCCTAAGCCAGCGGTTGTAAATTGAATGTTAATGAGTGATTCTCTTAACACAAGATCAGAATCAGCAGCTTTGGTGCACTCATTCCACCCGTGAATAGACGAGAGCAACGAACCGTGCTCCTATTTACGTGAACAAATTCGTTCTCGAGATTTTTATCAATTTTGGTTTTACTATAATAGAGAAACTCAAAAAGTGGGTCTTGCAATTCTGTCTACCTGTCTGTCCATCTGTCCGTCCATCTGTCTGTCCATCTGTATGACTGGGGTCTGTGGGGTCACAATTCTAGCAAAATCAGAATTGTAGTTCTAACCTCAAAAAAAGTGTAATTCTCTCAAAATGGCTTTCACGATTTCCATAAAGAAAAAAACTATTTCTGAGGTAATATGGGTGTTCTCAATAAGACTGCATACTCAGTTTCCGTTAAAGTATCGAATAACTATACTTCACTTATTAGCGAACTTCCTTAAGTTGGCCATGTCTCGGTTACGGCTTAGACGATTTTATACAAAACTGATATCTAAGCCATTTTAGGTTTACGTGAGGACATTGCATTAAAATTTCGGACATTTGATCAAAAAAGTTTCGTTTAATTTTTTTATTAAATCTGAAAAACATACGAATGAACAGCACACATGTAGCAAGTTCATGTGACCCAGTCGTGACCGTTTTTTAATTTGACAGACGGAACAGAGATGAGGACGACCACACGCGACGGTGATTCAATAATTGTAATCTCTCTGTAAAATTAATCATTTGATCACTTTATTATAAATGTTAAAAATGAGCTAGCAGTTTATAGGCCTAGGGATTTTGACGTCATAAATATGACAATCGGACACCTTCTTCGTAAGTTCTCCGTAAAATAGTGGTTAAGTCCAAAAATATACAAAAAATAGAGGACTACATCTCAAAATTGCGGAAAAATCGCAATCGAAAAAAAATTTGTCTCGAAAATCATCAGGAGGATACATTGTTATTTCTTATACTTAGGTCAGAACATATTTTCTTTGTACCTTTATACAACCTTCAGTTAAATTTCACAAAAAAACTATATTTCTTGGAAGTTGGCACTACTGTTTTAAACACGAATTGGTGTTGAAACAAAATTAGTGTTTCTCCCATTGTTCCGTTTTTTCTTCAATTGCCAACATTCTAAAGCGAATCATCTTTTTGCGCCGTCTGACACACTCAGTTATCGATAAAACATACAAATTATATAGAGCGAGCAATTGTGCATTTTGTGAAAAACTGAATTCAAAACTTGAAAACAGTGCAATATAGGTATATTTTTAAGCTGATGCTGAGCGCTCTAGTTCCTTCCGTTAACGGACAATAAGGACTTAAAGAATGTTCAAATGTTACTAAGAATCAACTGTTCCCGAATCATTTCCCAATTTGTAATTTCTTTTAAAAAAAATACTTTCCGCATTTTTACCTGATTTAACTGTAATTGGGAAAAAGTTATGTTATGATCAGGAATTAGTTAATTTACTGCAACTGACTGTGAGAGTAAACTAGGTGTATTAGTAATAAAAATGTTGAGAACAAACAAGCGACCTCTCGAACCGAATGGGTTAAACGTAAGACTAAACAGAAACACATTTGACTGACATTTTCCCATGAAATTGCTTCATTACACCCCCATTCCATATGTCTACACTTTAGGTCACCTCCCTCCAATTACGTTATCTTCATTTCTGATTAATAATTCACGTAAATCATTTTGGAATTGTAACCTATCAATTAACATAAATTGAAGTACCACCTGGAAAGTACATAAACACAAATAATTTTAATCTTTATTTCGACATACTCTATATAGCGAGTAGGTATTTACGACTGAGTGTTGAATTTATCTTCGAATTAAAATTACAACGCCTCCACCCCTTCTATTAGTTCTAACTCTGCGAGAGCATTTAACATCGGCAGTAAAGAGTTTATTACTTGAAGTTTACCATGTAAGTAAAGCGACATAAATTTTTTTTTTACATTTAAAAAATTAATAATACCCCTGGTAATGTTTATACAGTTACTAGTGCCGTAATCAGCATATGCTGTGCCCGCTGCGAGTTCGAAATTGTTCGTCCCTCGTTTTTTGCTATAAGTGAACCATCTGCATTTCAAATCCCGTCCGTCAGTTACCATCGCCTTCTTCTTAACTGAAAACCACGTGGTTTTGGTCGGTCTTGGCTCATTCGGTGTATGCCATTCACTCGCCTTATGCCTGGATTGCGTTTCGCACTCATAAACCCACGTCTCGTCTGCAGTAATTATGCGTTTGATGAATGTTGGGTCGGATTCAGCCGCTAAAATCATGTCTTTCGCGATGTCAATGCTGTCCCTTTTTTGCATGAAATTCAGGTCTTCCTGCACCAGCTTTGTAGCGTCTTGAACGGATCCATGAGCAATGTTCAAGTCCTCTGCCAGTTCTCTGATGGACAATTTGCGGTTTTTAGATAACATTTCTTTGATTTTATTGATGTTTTCGTCTGTTTTCGATGTCGACGGCGCACAGTGGGACCGAAACGGGTTCACTGCCTCAAAAATATGTACCTCTTATGTTTTAAATGATAGCAACTTGAAAATTTGTACATATATTATTTAATGTACATGCTTTTTGATGAAATTAGTTTTAGGTGATAACAAACGAAAGAGAATTAAAAATGGATAAAACTTGTTGGTTGATGCATGTACAAAGAGTCTCAATGAACTTTATACTTGATTTTGATAGGTTATTTTACAATTGTGTTTTTATTAAAAGGGAGCAGTGAAAGTAATTGACAGTAAATTGTAGCAAGTGAAAGATTTTAGTTAATTAGCGATTAATGAGCAATTAAGTTTTGAGCAAATGAGTTTAGTTTACAGTAAAAGAAAAGCAATAAGGCATAAAACAAATTTGGATTGAATTTAGAAAGATTGAAGTTGAAGGTTAATATATTCTCGAACAAGTAGAACAGTAGAACAAGTAAATATAAATATATATAATATAATAAGTAAATATAATACGGTGATTATTAACTTTCAATCAGATCCAAGAGCATTTTGGCTTCATTCAAAAATTCCTTGGAAACGGTCTTGATCGGTGTCCTTAAACTTGCAATATATGGATCTAATGTAAATAATAATGTATTTAAAACATCTTCATTAGTTGCTGAATGGGAACACTTCCTGGAATGATGTCTTTGTTCCGCACTTCCTGTGCATCTTCAGACAATTGGCCTATTGGTAAAATTGCGACATGCTTTATAATACTCTCCCCGTGGATAAGGATTTTATGAACAGAGGACGGCATGTAATACCAATTGTATTTATTCACAGATATTTGAGCTGTATTGATATGATATTGATTGTAGTATAATATATACCCGTTTTATCAATTCTTCGTCAACTCCAGTAATATTGGAGGAACAATAATAGTCGGAAAAGGATCTTCGCGCAGTATTTCCATCATTACTGTTACCAGCTCCTTGTCTTGGTTTGTCGATATGGAGGCCAAGTTCATTTCGGAATCTACTTTGCACATATTTTGTCTTTTCTTCCTTGCTCGTTTTATTTTCTGGAGTTGTTGCTGACCATTTCTCGAACGAAAGATTATAAGAAATATGCAGAATGGTTTCCATACATCTATTCCAGGCATGAAGAGTGGAAAGGCCATATTGGAAAGCATTCGTTTTCGGGTTTGGAAATAATTTTGTTCAAATCATTCATCTCCCTAGGTCTATCTCCACATATAGTACACACAGCACTAGATGATGTATCCGTTAATACTTCAGCAACTTTTCGTCGTCGTCAAGAATAGTTCATGATTTATCTCAACTATAGTGTCATTTTTACTAACCAGTGATGGATTAAGTTGGTCAATTCGACGCTTTATATTATCAACAGTCTCTTTAGTCTGCTGTGAAGTTTCTTTGATAACTTTTATAGAAATAGGTCAGCAGTACCGAACAGAAGAGCACGTAGTATTTTGCCAGATCACAAGATTTGTTGATAAGTCAAGTAGTTTTATAGGTATAAGAGAAGCAATGAATAAATTGACCATCTGATATTAACTGGGTCTCACCTGGTAATAGCTGTTTATATTCACTTTGCCCAGATAATCCATCACAGCCCCATTTTACGTATAATTTCAGATTTCTCTGCCCTGATTTGTACACAGAATTAATTTGAAGGATACGAGCTGCAGTATGATCTAATAGTTCCTGTAGGTTGATAGAAGCTCCAATATCATTAATTTCGATGCTCGATTTTGGGGGATAGCACATCTTCTTTGCATCTAATATCACAGTGTATGACGGAAAAATAAAGGAATTTTTTTTCAGATAACCGAGACCTTAATAAACGGTATTGAGATTTCGTTAAATCCATATCAATAAATATAAATTGTCTATCAATTCATCTTTTGAATAAGGAATGATTAATTCCATATCATGTGACATCTTCTTAAGGACTTCCTTTTTGTCTTTATTAGGTAAAGTTCGAACAATACTCACAATAGATGCTTCATCTTCTTCGACAATAGAACTCAAATATTGGACATAAGCGTTGTGTATAAATTCAAATCCATACTCTTGTACAAGTTCCATGTTTCATATGGTTTAGAAGGTCGTCCACGTTCGCCAGAAGAAGTTTTAGGAATATTATCTTCAAATGTTACCTTTAATTTACCGTCCAACCACGCACTGTTACTGTTCTCAAAACGATCTTTACTTCTCGCTTTTTTCCCATCGATCTTTAAATTTTGAAAGAAAGTTTTTTTGAATACTTGCTACGACTATATCAGCTCTAGCTAATGATAGTGTAAAAATGTCCTTTAAATATTTTTTCAATTCAGTATAATTTGCACCAGAGTTTATAAAAAAATTACACAAAACCCTACGAGCACAAACAAAGTCACCCATTGTGATAAATAATTTACTGAATGATGATCGAGCAGCTGAACTGAACTGTTTGGTTTTATAACATAAAATTATTGACACAGCTTTTCTGGTGAACACAGATTTTACAGTTGGAAAAATTGGGCTTTTGTGAAACGTAAAATTGCGCGTGAAAGGTAACAGTGCATGCGAAAGAAGATATATTTATTATTTACCTACCATTAGAGTTGTTGCTAACAGTTCATACCACTAAATTGATTGTTTTAAGTAATTTTTTATTTTTAATGATCAATTAGTAAGCAAACTCATATTAAATATTACTTTTATTAAGGGTTTATGTTGGGAATGTAATCAGAACCAAATAATGCAAAAAATGGTAAATTTTACTTTGCGACATATTTTTGTATCTGACAAAAAAAAAAGGCAAAAAAGGAGCAAAAAATTTTGATCTTCTTTGAATTAAGACTAATTAAATATTTTAATCAGACAAGTAACTAGGCAGCGGCAAACAACGCTAATAGTCAAATGTCTGTTTGAATGTAAAAAAAGCATCTAAGAAAGGGGCAGATTAAAACAAGATGTATTCTCTACATATCATACAACACTATTATGTTTGTATTTTTTGTAAATACTTGAAGCTCTGCGCTTTCCAAAAATGTATTGTATAACACCTATATAGTTCTGAATGAAAGATTTCCAGGAAACGTTTTGAAAAGTCTGTACGAGTAATTCAGTCAAATCAATATTCTGACCCACTGCACTTCGGTGATTGATTTTACTATTTTCTTTATAAATAAAAAATTAGCTAATATCGAAACTAAATTATATGTTAATTTAACTATCGATTTTCATCAAAATAATTCTTGGAACCCTACTTTCGTAAAAACCATTTATGAGATGGAGTTGTATGGAGAGTTTCCACTGTGCGGCGTACCGCTGCGTTTGTCATCCTCCACGGAGTCACCACCACTTTTGAAGCGTTTGTGCAACGCATAAATGTTTATTTTCAATAAAGTATCGTTGCCGAAACATTTCTGCAACACTTCGAAAGTCTTTGTACCGTTGAATCCGCTTTTACAACACAAAATTTGATGCAAATTTGTTGTTGCAAAGTTTATACCATTTTTAAAATCGTAAAAAATCGAAAACATACACAGAGGCAGACAGCGTAGCTTTTACAAATGTCATGCTACGATGCTAAAATTTGGAGGGGATATTAATGACAGAGGTGCCAACCTAAAAAAATTGGGGTCTGAAAGCGCCACACGGTAGTCATTCCTGATACTTTTTGATCAAGGTAGTACTCGCTTCAACAGGCTTTTTTCAAATACATTTGTTATTGTCGGTAGGAGCGATATAGGTCTGTACGATTTTTTGCCGTCTGGAGATTTTCCCGGTTTTGGAAAAATTATTACTTTGATGACTTATAAGATAAAAATATTTGCTTAAGCCTTTCCTTAGAGGCCAGAATGAAGATGAAGGTGTAATAAGCAGTTTGTTGGTTCCTATAGTTGGACAAGTGAATGGTAACTATAGTTGGACAAGTGATGGTAACACACTCAGAAACGGAAATTAAATTGATACTTATTATTATATTAATACTACACTACCAATACACAAATTCGTCGTAAAGGCAACGATTCATTTAAACAAATAACAGCACTATTATTATTAACAATGGTTGAACGATCTAAAATCATTTTATACTACAACAAATGACCTGCATATGTATACTCGTATGTGAGTGCGCGGTGCACGTAGAAATAAACACTTGCATCTAAACACAGCACATTGGATTCTACAATTTTGCTCTACCAGCACACATAAAAAAAAAAGTTAAAATCAGTTTGCCACTATTACTAATGTGATATTAATGTGAATAGTACTTGGTAACTTCTTTAATGGCAGTAAGTCTTGGGCCACATGTTTCCGCGTACTATTTTCTTCAGAACATTATTAAGCACTCAAAACCACGTCGAATAAGGGAATAATTTCCCAAAGAAATTGTCTATCAACATTATCGAAAAAACTCTTAGGGATAGTATAGTATAGTATTTTACAAATGAGCTGTCTTGTCCAAAGTTCGGATGCAATTACGGTGCTATTAGATTTATTTAAAGAATCCTCTAGAAATTTAGTTCCAAAAAACAATGTGTGAATAGGTGTTTCGTAATTGGCACAGCCCCTCACGTCCGTTACTCTTCTTGGTTATGATTTCTTTCTAATGCGAGTTATTCAAAAACGTAAAGAAAACATATGCTTTCTTAAGCACCTAGGAAAAAAAAAAAAAAAAGATTTTCGAACAGATAGTTTCACAAGCTTTGATAACCTTACCACTGCAAATGTTTCCAATGATAATGGCATCAATTTGCCAGCATATACGTATCGGTCGTACTGTGATTCAAAAATTGTCAAAAGTAACATGGTTTTGAAGTCCTTGGTTGTGTCATACCATCTGATGAAATATAAATCCCCTCGTAAGGCCTCTCTCTGGAAACTAGTAGTTTAGAATGTATTTTGATAAATGATTCATATAACTACCTGACTGACTATAATCTGTCCGAAGTAGCAATAGATCCAAAGTTGAAATAACACCAAAACGACCACCATTACCATTACTATGAAATTAATATTATACGGCAGAGCAGTGATCGTGAATAATCCCGTAGCCATAGTGTTAACGTTGTAAATCACATGTGTCATTGTTGTCATAGAAAAGGTATCTGATATTTGTTCGATTAGTCTAAAAGGATATGTATGAAGGTTATTGAAGTACAAATAGCCATTGATAGAAAAGTTCCTACTGAGTAATTTCGCTGATTTTTTGAATGGTATCCTTCATTTTGATGTTAAGTGTTTTGTGATCCCAAATGATGTCGTCGAATTCTCTAATTTCTCGGCATATACTGCTCAGAATCCCGGCGCATATGCACAGCAATCCGCAAAATAGCTATACAAAGAAGATATAATTTTCACTCTTTTTTGGTGACTGAATTGATTAAGAAATTTTCTACTAGAGGACTGGGCATTTTTTTTCAATGTCTTTATATCCTATTCCACAGGGATACATACATAATTCGTAATATGAAGAAACAATAATAGACACCCAAAAGTATATGTATATATATATATATATATGCATTTGTAATCAGCATCGAAATTTATGTTGATCTAACCATGTCTAACCGTTCAAAACATACTGTTCCGTACCAAAATAATAAAAACGTGCCACTAATGGATTCGACACGGTGTCTGTCTGTCTATCCGTTTGTCTATCACTTCTGAACTGTTTGACCAAGAGTGCTGATATTTTACACATAAATTGTATGTGTTGGACCAAAAATAAACAGAAAAAAAAAATTGCACGAAATACTTTTATGCAGGGGCTTTTAGGGGCAAAACGTACCCCAAATAAAACAAATATTTTTGCACCCCATCATGCGACGTGAAAGGATGCATGATGAAATGGCAAACCTTACTGAATATTTTGACAGCTAGATGTCATTGGTAACTTTGACAGCTGTTGAAACATAACAATTGAAAAAACCATCATTGTTGTCTGGTCACCATTTTTCCTCCTTAATCATTTTAACATTCATAAAATTAAAGTCATTCTTTTTGTTTCCATATTAGCCGACACTAAACTTAAAATCTATATTGCATTCTTCAAGTAAACAGGTCTGGTTATTTCAGTTATGGACTGCACAAAAATTTGTTAAATTTGTCGAATAGAATTGCACTATCGTTTATCACAGCTCCATTTTTCATTTTTACCTCGGATATTATTTCATTTCTTTTCTTAAGAACTTTAATGTTTGCCACATATCTTTTTGACAACTTGCATTGTCAATTTGGACTTTTATAAAATAGTATTTAGTTAATCTGATGTGCCTTTTGTATTGATTTCTATACTCTTGGTATACATGCCAAGCAGTGCTCAGTACTGCTTGAATATACAGGTTTATTTTTGTCAATTTAGCCACTCTGAGTTCACGATTAAATCACACCGCGTTATTGTATGGGACTTCTCTTTCTTTTAAAATGGAGTCGACCATACTCTTTAGGTGTAACACAAATTGATCACATAAAGCATTTAAATTGTATGGTTGTTCACTATTAAAATTTAAAAAAGGGGATTTCGGACAGCCTCGATAGGAATAGATTTTGGACATTTAAAATTATTCTTTACATATTCAACAACATCACTAGTATGACTAGATTCACTTTCACAGTTATATGGAGGATAGTACCCTTCTCGTTGGACATCATTTAAGTCATCAGGGTCAGTAACATGCGTTTCAGTTATAACTAAAATGTCAATGTTTTCACTTTGCACTAAGCATTGCAATTCATCAAAGTTGTTTGATAGGCCCTGCACGTTTAAATAAATGCATCTAATGTCATTTAATTGCTAATAATCAGTCCGTTCTTCTGTAATTTTTAGTTTTCTTTGAAAAACTGTACGATTTACGTCACTCGTCATATGATTGATATTTACATAAGATACAAAAGTTTTTTCACTCTTTCACATCATGATTTCCAGGACATTTAACACAAACTTTTTCTTTGGTACAATTGTTGCCTGCGTGATTAAAGCCACAGCAGTTAAAACATCTTAGTACACTTATGTGTTGATACACTCGGCATCTATCCCACCCATACATACTTTAGTACTCTCCATTACTTTCGCATAGGTAACACTGTCCATTTCAACAACTGCATTCTAGCACTTAATTTTAGGCGATCAATAGTCTGGTGTCAATAGTGTTTTTAATGTCCTCCCTTGTTTTATTATTGTTTTGATATTTTTTTTTGACTGCTATACCCCTTGAGACCACCTCAGGCAAGTTTAAGATAGAAACGTTTTCCCGCATACACCTGCACATTTTATTCCTGATTCTCCGCTGGTAACATTTTTGCATTTAAAACAATCAATTTTAACGATTTATTACAGAGTTCCAGCCTTTTTATGCACTTAAGGTAATAAGCTTTTGTGCTATCTCAGTTGAAAGTCAACAACATTGTACCATTGAAGCTGAACTTCCAAGTAGTCCGAAAATATAAACAAAATACTTCCTTTTTGATAAAGTTTCTTGAATAAAAAAGCCCAAAAAGCATGAAGTAAGCAAAGTCAACTGTAAATTTATGAGGACGTAAAACTATAACAGACCTTATGACATAAACAGTTCATGGGAAATATTAGAATACGTGGGGTAAAAAGTTACTCCACCATATCTTATTCTATCTCCATCCAATTTTCATGATTTTCAGACAGATGTATCTAATCTGACATAACTCAAAACCCAAATTTCATCAAAATCCGTTGAATAATTTTGAGTTAGATACAAGCACCTAAATAAAGTTCTCTAGTGAATCAAAACTGTCTAATGAATAATGCGAAAGCTATGGACCAAACTCTAAAATTATAGCGAATGTGAGACTAATATTTATATACAAATGTATACAGGCCTGGCCTTGTCGTACGAGTAGGTTCTCAGTAATATAATAATATTTATATGCACATTTGATCTTAGACTACTTCATGTCCTACCTGAATTGCGAAAGACCGATGATCTACTTTAAATCATAAAGCTGAGTTCAAATCTATCGACATTAACACTGGCGTAGTTTTCAAAAACACTAGAACTGCACAGCCCAGCCTAACTCTTCAACAACAGTAGCTGCCAATTGAGCCACAATAATGATAATACCAACATTTCTAACTAAGCTGGTCTCATAACAAGGAAGAGAATAGTTAAATGGCAATTAACGTGTGTGCATTAAAGTAGGTCCACTCACTCTGACTTGCTAGGCGAATATGATCGGTCCGTCGTGCCCAACGAGAAAGGACCGGACCACGAGCATATTCGAAAGTATTTAGCCCTGGTGAGGATGCCATAGTAAATTCCCAAAGGGGATGGTGTGATGACGGTATTTTACTATGGTGGTGCTGATTTTTTGTTATTATATTTATTGCTAGGCGAAGCTCGATGTCAAAGAAATTCAACCGATGTTCACCAATTTGGTCCGTACGTCTGTGGGAAATGACGAGCATGCTCGGTTCGTGATATTTAAAATATATACAAGACAAACTCGTAGGCACAGACACCTACATACATATCACAAAACTTTTAAAACTTTAAAACAGAGTAACTAAATCGAAGTAATCAGTAATCAATATTTCACGTTTCTGCTAGCAATGGATCGATAACAAGGAATCATAATATGGGCAGCTCGTTTAATCTAATTTACTCTCAAAAGTTAGCAGGCTTTTGAAACAATCAAACGTAGCACTATCACTGCCTTCTTCTGTGTCGACGTCCATATAGGAAACGTAGGTTTCTTTTTCCAGTCCTATCTCCATTATAATAACTAACTCGTGAAGAACAAATTCGCAACTAATGTCATAGACATGCTGCTGTCTAATTAGAACAAAACCGAATAACTCTGCCCCTTTTTTAACAGAACCGTTTTCTTACCGTATCGTAGGCAATGGTCGCACTAGTTAATATTAAAAGTGCGACAATTTCATATAAATAGAATAGCTGCCAGTATGGAGCTTTCTCAAAATTCAAGTATGGCAAATGAGGCTTATATGGCAGCGGTCTATATTCTCCAGTCGTTAATGGTGCTATCAGGAACAAAACGCAGCATATGTCGATAATACTCATGCCCAATACAAACAGTTTGTTATAGAGTTTTAAGTATTTTTCGATATCCGATGTATTCTTGAATCCGGCCGAAAGCCTCTCCAGTCGTTTAATGCAGTCGTAGATTTCATCATCAGAGAAAGCAGCTGAGCACATTTTATGCGAGCAGACGATTACTGCCACAAATTGCGTCTTAACGAATGTGAATGCAATCACTCCCTGTCGCATCTCTTCAATTGTTTCTGATAGAGTTGTGATGAATAGTATAAAACATGTAAATGTGACTATCTAATTGAAGGAAACAAATTAGAAGCTTTAAGGATACAGGCAATTATTAAGTCTTACCATCCATTTGAGAAAGCGGGCAAGGAGAGTTTTATTATTTTTTTGGCGAAAGGACCAAAGACAAAATAATTTGAATACTTTTTGGGAATTATTTAAAAAATTCTTTTCAACCATCGTCTTGGTTGAAAGTGAAATTTTGGAATTAGTTTCTCAGCCGAATGCAGGCTATTTTATTGCAAAGGACACTATCAGAGGCGTATTATGGTCTTCGGGGGTCTTAGTTGCGGTCTACGAGAGAACAACACATTTTGATTGTTAAAACCCGTCTACAAAATGGTGAAAGCACGATTCGCGCATTGCGAAATTAGGTCGGTGTACATAACCGCCCATCTCGTGCTGCGGTTAATAAAAAATTCGATAGAATCAGGTCAGTGTTGGATATATGTAATGTACATCCAACACTGACCTGATCCGATCGACCGCTCAGTTCTTTCCACAAACACCTGTGCGTCTTCATGGCTCTGAAAATATCGCCACAGTAGGTGACAATCCGTTAAAATCCATTCGCCATCGTTTCCTGCACTTCCACGCAGCACATTTTAACAAAAGATCTAGATGCACATGCCTACAAGATCCTATTAACTCAGAAATTGAAGCCAGCAGACCATGGACAGTGTCGTGACTTCGTTGATTGGGTGTTAGCGAACCATCAATTTGTTAGCGGTTCGTCGAACAAAGTCATCTTCAGCGATGAGGCTCAGTTTCAACTGAATGGCTACCGAAACAAAAATGGTAGCATTTGGGGCCATGAAAATCCACGGGCCAGTCACGAACAACCAATGGGGATTTTGGGCCGGCGGCGTGATTGGCTAATGGTATTGCTGCAACAGTTAATAATGAACGTTATCGCGGCATGATAACAAATTATTGTTGGCACCAATTGGACGATATTAATGTGGAATACATGTAGTTTCAACAAGACGATACCACCTGAGAGACAGCGTGAGAAACAATGCAGTTACTTCATACAAAATTTCCGGCAGCGTCATCTCTCGTTTCGGCGACCAAAATTGGCCACCAAGACCACCGATGGATTTTTATCTTTGAAGTTATGTGAAGTAGAAGGTGTACACCAAAGACCCCCAAAGGCTATATCCTTTTTCTGTTTAATGTCAAAACCAATGTGTTTTATTTAAATTTAAAATTGTAACCTCCAATTGAGTCACACTTTACATATATGTAAGGGTTTATACGCGTAATGTAAAGCAAACACTGGGTTACGAAAGTAGGAGTAATTGTTGCGCTACTAAGCTAAACCAAGTTTTAGACAGTTAGAATTTTCCCGAACCGCGGAACACCGTTTAATAATACCTTCTAAGAGTAACTGCAGGCTGTTAGCCTACTACACTACAAACTTGCATTGCTCTCGAGTGGCTATGAATTGTGTATGAGCAATTAGTTAGTAAAGTTTGTAAAGCTAACGACTTTGAATGACTTAAGTAGCAGAGCAAGTTTTAACTATCTATGTCCATACATATGAGTATGTATAGTTGTTTAAGTTTTGTATGAACTTGGTCCTACCCAGTAGCTGACAATGCGACCTAAAAGGCTTTTTGTGTCACAGGTACTGCCAGCCATGGAAACGTATCACCTCCCTGATGAAGATGTGCATGTCCTTAGTAGTGGAGTTTCTGAAGTCCTCGAGAGCATCTGTAGAAGATATTCACGTCGTCTTAATAGCGTGAATGCCGAACGTGCATAAAGAATATTTCATTCTCCTCCATTCAGAAGCGGCATCCAGCCTCTGAAGAGAATTGTATCTTGTTAATTTAGCTTAGCTTAATTCAAGCAGAACTTAAAAACTACACTAAAACTAGACTATTACTAAACACAACTTAAGACTAAGGCTAAGTACTTAAAAACTAAACTTAAAACTAAAACTAAAGTGATTAGGGCGGAGGAGTGGAAGTGGAGTTCTGGAGAGCGTTTCTGAGTGCAAATCTGCTGCAGTGAAAATCAAAAGTTGGCCAAACGTAGCATTCTAGACATTGACTCGTTACAACCATAATTAGTGCGATGAAAATTGAGACGGAAGATGGGTACAGACCTCAGGAGGCGTGGGTTAGTGTTAAGGGAGATCATTTGGAGCAGATTAGGGCAGTCGATGTTTCCTGCTAACAGCTGATGTACAAAGAGTATGTCAGCAATTTCTCGACGTATTTCAAGTGGCTGTACGTTAATTAATTTCAAACGATTCTCATTGGGGGGTAAGTTATGCCTGTCTGACCAAGGAAGACCGCGAAGAGCAAAACGGTTGAACCTTCGTTGAACAGCCTCTATTCGAAGGGAATGGGTATCATGATAGGGGGACCATATTTGCCTAGCATTTCGAGGATTGGCCGAACAAATGTGAAGTAGAGAGATTTCGTGACGTAGGGGTTCGAGAATTCTTTAGACCAGCGTTTTACGAAACCGAGCGCAGAGTTGGCTCTGCTAATAATGTTATCAATATGGCAGCGGAAATTTAGTTCTCTGTCGCAGATAACACCCAAATCGCGTAATAAAGTTGCGCTTTCGAGAATATGTAGCTTGACATTTGTTGACGTTGAGCTCAAGAAAATTTTTTTGACACCAGGTTGAAAAGTTGTTCAAGTCAGCTTGAAGTGGGCAAGAGTCGGTGGGGTTTAATCTTTGATGATGAAGTCAACGTCGTTAATTGACAAAATGAAAATCAGAGGACCAAGATGGCTACCTTGAGGGACCCCGGAAGTGACTTTAATGGGGTCGGATACAACCGATCTAAATAGTATTTTGTATTGACGTTCCTGAAGGTAGTTCCAACTCAGTTGGAAGCCAAGGGATTTGAGTTTAAAAAGAATGATTCTGTGCGAGATTTTATCGAATGCCCTTACTAAAATCTGTGGCAATTACATCAACTTCTTTGCCATCCTCTAATGCACACAGAGTGCTAGATACGAATTCCGTTAAGTTAGTAGCTGTTGACCTTCCCTTAAGAAATCCGTGCTGGTTAGGGGAAAAGATAGACTTACAATGGAAGAATATTGTATCGTAAATAATGCTTTCAAAGAGCTTAGGAACGCAGGAGAGTTTAGTAATGGGCCGGTAGTTGGAGATTTCATTCTTGAGACCCGTTTTTGTGTAAGGGAATTATGTAAGAGCTCTTCCAAAGATAGACTTACAATGGAAGAACATTGTGTTGTAAATAATGCTTTCAAAGAGCTTAGGAACGCAGGAGAGTTTAGCAATGGGCCGGTAGTTGGAGATTTCATTCGTGGGGCCCTTTTTGTGTAAGGGAATTATGTAAGAGCTCTTCCAAAGCGATAGCTCCTTGTGCGATAGATATCTGGAAGAGAGCCGTGAGAGGTTAGGCTAGATGGTTCAAGCAATTTTTCAGTACTATTGAAGGGATACCATCAGGACCAGGAGAGTATTCGTTCTTGAGTTTTTTTTATCTTTTCTTTCACGTGTTCCACGGTTATGTCAACGGAGACTAATGAGGTTTGGGCACAGCTTTTCATGTAGGAGAAGTATTCAAGATCAACTTCAAGCCCATGATTGCAAAATGATTGGCTGAAAAAGTGATCAAATAAATTTGCGACTATCTTAGGATCACCGGAGGAAGTGTTAGACAATTTTAAAGTAGATGGATAGTTGTCAGATTTTCTTTTTCTGTTGATGAATTGCAAAAATCGTTTCGGATTGGAGATCGTTGTATGCTGGATTTGGTCTAAATATTTGAGATATAGAAATTCACAGAGTTCGGAAAAGTGGGTATATGCGTGGAGGTAATTGGAAAAGTCAGAGTGCGAACGAGATTTAAGGCCGAATTAATAACACCAGATATATGAATCAAATTGAGAGGTTTGTTTCAATTATTGCCGAGGAAAACTTCATTTTTCAAGAGGATAATGCGGCAATCCATACTTCCCGCAAAGTCAAGGAGTACTTTAACTAGAAAAAAAAAACATATCCCTTCTTAACTGGCCAGCAAGATAGATCACCTGACTTGAATATAATTGAGGCTGCTCGAGAAATTTATGCAGGTGAAAAGCAATACAACAATATTGCAGAATTAGAAGAATCCATTAGTAGAGAATGGGACAAGATTGATCAAAAATATGTTAAAATTTATCAAAAGTATGCCTAAGCGAATGTTAGAAGTTGGAGCAAATAGAGGAGCTAGCACACATTACGAGTACTAATAAAATAAAATATTGATATTTTCATGTCGTTACTCATTTTTTTTTATCTTTTTGTCCCACTCAGTTTTTGGTTTTTCCCAATATGATGATAAATTTAATGATAGGAAAATTAAGGGTTTTTCCAGAATTTATTTTATTGCAGTGCGGTCTAAATGATTCAATCAGATTTAGGAAATGTTACGCACACTTTTTTTTCTTAGAATTTGTGGGGGTGTCTTACCATTTGGTCCCGGAATGTATTGTAGTATCTTGGCTACGGACGGAAGAACGAATTTGAGTCTTCAGTTCCCACACTTAACACTACGAATTGGATGGTGGCCTTGAATTTCCTTGCTTTTAAGGATACAAGAAAGATCTGAATTGTTTCGTATGGAAATACCCGCAGTATGTACTCGTATGTATATTAGAAGAACAACATTTTAGGTTCATTTCATTAGAACTTTTGTGAGTTAGATTCCAGTGAAATGGTTTTATTGAAGAAATGTGAAACAAATATTTGTAACCGGCAAAATTGACTTTGGGTTTGAAATGGTGTTCTTGTGCTCCCAAAGTAAGTTCCGATATCCTAATTTGTTTTACTAAACTAAAATTATTGCAGGTATGTATGTAAAGTTATTTGTTTTTCTTCCAGAAAACTTTAAAAACATATTTACTAGCTGCCTAAATCAAACAAATTTATCCGAGAACAAATATTTTATTAAGTCTTTGAACTTTCATTTGATATGACATGACGTGAAAAAATAATTTTATACTTTAGAGTAGATTAGGCCCATAGAATTTTTTCTTTAAATGTTTTATTGCTGATTTTGGTTTTCTCCACATATATATCTGGTTTAGAAGTTACAAGTAAACACCGTGTTGAATCCATTAGTGTTCCGTTTTACTCCTTCTGTTTCTTATATCACAAGTTTTACAGGTTAAAGCAAACAACACAATTAACATTTTGGATACTTTTTACATACAAAAATACATATGTTAGTGAGTGAGTGATAAACAGTACAGTTGAAATAGATTATTCATATTTTTCTTTTGTTCTCTTATAACGTGGCGATGAAGCTCTGTTATTACACTACACTACCAATACACAAATTCATAACAGCACTAATATTATTAACAATGGTTGAACGCAGAATTATTTTATACTAGATGCAACAAATGTCCTTTTTCGCCACATTTTTTCGCGGATCAGTATATTTGAGTGCGCAGTATACGCAGAAATAAACACATGCATCTAAAAACCGATTAGGGACAATTGTCCCATGAAGCGTCACATTCGATTCTACGAGTACGGTATTGCTCTACCGGCCATAAAGATAATTACACATAAAAAAATGTTTAAATCGATTTTCCAGTATTACTAATGTGATATTAATGCACCTAGTGCTTGGTAGCTTCTTTAATGGCAGTAAGTCTTGAACCGCATGTTTCCGCGTAGTAATTTTTTCAGAATATTATTAAGCACTCAACACCACGTCGAATAAGGGAATAATTTCCCAAAGAAATTGTCTATCTGCATTATCGAGAAAACTCTTAGGGATAGTATAGTATAGTATTTTACAAATGAGCTGTCTGCTCCAAAGTTCGGATGCAATTACGGTGCTATTAGATTTATTTAAAGAATCCTCTAGAAATTTAGTTCCAAAAAACAATGTGTGAATAGGTGTTTCGTAATTGGCACAGCGCCGCACGTCCGTCATTTTTCTTGGTTATGATTTCTCTCTAACGCGAGTTATTCAAAAACGTAAAGAAAACATATGCCTTCTTAAGCACCTAGGAAAAAAAAAAAGGTTTTCGAACAGATAGTTTTACAAGATTTAATCAACTTACCACTGCAAATGTTTCAAAGGATAATGGTATTAATTTGCCAGCATATACGTATCGGTCACACTGTGATTCAAAAATTGTCAAAAGTAACATGGTTTTGAAGTCCTTGGTTGTGTCATACCATCTGATGAAATATAAATCCCTTCGTAAGACCTCTCTCTGGAAACTAGTAGTTTAGAATGTATTTTGATAAATGATTCATATAACTACCTGACTGACTATAATCTGTCCGAAGTAGCAATAGATCCAAAGTTGAAATAACTCCAAAACGACCACCATTACCATTACGATGAAATTAATATTATACGGCAGAGCAGTGATCATGAATAGTCCCAAGGCTATAGTGTTAACGTTG
The DNA here is from genome assembly GCA_963082735.1 of Pocota personata. Lineage (NCBI taxonomy): Eukaryota > Metazoa > Arthropoda > Insecta > Diptera > Syrphidae > Pocota > Pocota personata. The sequence goes on from OY720430.1 coordinate 191,803,828, forward strand.
TAAATCACATGTGTCATTGTTGTCATAGAAAAGGTATCTGATATTTGTTTGATTAGTCTAAAAGGATATGTATAAAGGTTATTGAAGTACAAATAGCCATTGGTAGAAAAGTTCCTACTGGGTAATTTCGCTGATTTTTTTAATGGTATCCTTCATTTTGGTGTTAAGTGTTTTATGATCCCCAATGATGTCGTCGAACTCTCTAATTTCTCGACCAATACTGCTTAGAATCCCAGTGCATATGCACATCAATCCGCAAAATAGCTACAAAAAGAAGATATAATCGGTACTCTTTTTTGGTAACTGAATTAATTAAGAAATTTTTACTAGAGGACTGGACATTTTTTTAAATATCTTTTATATCCTACTAGCGGGTACCCAGCGTGCGTTGCTGCGCATACCAAACAAACTGTTGGACCAATTTTGACCAAATCACAGAAACACTCTCGGGCCAATACCGAAGATTGTCTGAAAATTTGAGTTTAATCGGTTTGGTGGTTTCGGAGTTCATAGCATACATACAAACTTAGTTAGGTACATTGAGTTTTATATTTATATATGGATTCAACAGGGTATATTAATTTTAATATATACTTTGTAACATGAAGAAACAATGATAGGCCCCCAAAGTATATATGGATATGTATTTGTAATCAGCATCCAAATTTTTGTTGATCTAACCATGTCTAGCGTGTCATATGATCCGTTCCAAACGTATTGTAACTTTCCTTCATATTTTTAGTGTTCCGTACCAAAATGTTAAAAAAGAGACCAATATTAGATACAACATGGTGTCTGTCTGTCATTCGCTTGTAATTCGCTTGTAATTTTTGCTGACATTTTATACAAAAATTGTGTGTGTTGAACCAAAAATAACCAGAAATTAGGGGCAAAATGTCCTCCAAGGAAAGGAAATATTTTTGCAGCCAATTATGTACCATTGAAGCTGAACTTCAAAGAAGTTCGAAAATATAAAAGTACTTTTTTTGTAAGGTTTCTTGACAGATGTATCTAATCTGACATAACTCAAAACCCAAATTTCATCAAAAATCGCTGAATCGTTTTGAGTTAGATACAAGTACCTAAATAAAGTTCTTTAGGGAATCAAAACTGTCTAAGGAAATGGGAAAACTAGAAACCAAACTCTAAAATTTTAACAAATGTGGTGCCAATATTTATGTATGTATGCAGGACTGATCTCGTCGTAGGTCCTCAGTAAAACCACCAAAGAAGAAATTCTATTGTGCTTTGGAAACTTATATAGATCATAGATCTGTCCAAATTAAGTCTTAAGGCTGAATTCAAATCTATTGACACTGATTACTTTAAAATGTATATAGACACTGACGTAGTTTTAAAAAAACACTAGAGATGCACAGCTCAGCTTAACTCGTCAACAGTAGTTGCCAACTTAGCCACAATAATGACAATACCAACATTTCTAACTGTGCTCGTCCCATAGCAAGGAAGCGAATAGTTAAATGGTAATAAAAGTGTGTGCCTTAAAGTGGGTTCACTTACTCGGACATGCTTTTATCTGGCGTTCAGTCCGTGGTACCCAACGAGAACGGTCCGGACCGCGAGCATATTCGTAGGTGTGTAGCCCTGGCGAGCATGCCATAGTAATTTTTGAAAGGGGATTGTGCGATGATGGTACTTCACTATGCTGATGGTTTGTTGTTATATTTATTGCTGGGCGAAACTCGATGTTAAAGAGACTCAACTATGCATCTGTGGGAAGCGACGAGCATGCTCGACTCGTGGTCTGGTGTGGAGTAATTTCAAGTTCGCCGACTCCGAGTGACTGGGAACGAAACGTTAAATCTCCACTCAGTTACCTCTCTGAGGAAGTGGTACAGGAAATCATAACGAAACAAATATGTAACTAGCGGAAATCACTGACCACCTGAACTAGTAAAGTCCTAAAAAATAGCCAGAAAATCATTATAGAAGCAGGGCTTTAGGAATATAATATTTCCAGAACATTGAAGACCTATTTGATAGGTCGTTGTCAAACATGTGACAATTTGCAAAGGTCACCGGGTGGTAACGGAAACCTAACTTAAACTTGATATTTAAAATATATGCAATATATAAACACATGCACCTACATATCACAAAACTATTAAAACTTTAAAACAGAGTAACTAAGTCGAAGTAATTAGTAATCAATATTATATATTTCGCGTTTCTGATAGCAGAGGGATCGATAACAAGGAACCATAATATGGTCAGCTCGTTTAATCCAATTTACTTTCAGCAGTTAGTAGGCTTTTGCAACAATCAGAGTTAGCACTATCACTGCCTTCTTCTATGTCGACGTCCATATAGGAAGTGTGGGTTTCTTTTTCCAGTCTTTTCTCCACTCGTGAAGAACAGATTCTTAACTAATTTTATAGCCATGCTACGAGCTTATAAACCAAATAACTTGACCCCTTTTTCGCAGAACCGTTTTCTTACCGTATCGTAGGCAATGGTCGCACTAGTTAATATTAAAAGTGCGACAAATTCATAGAAATATAACAGCTGCCAGTTTGGAGTATTTTTAACATTCAAGTATGGCAGATGAGGTTTATATGGCAGCGATCTATATTCTCCAGTCGTTAATGGTGCTATCAGGAACATAAAGCAACTTGTGTTCATAATAGTGAAGCCCAAGACAAACAGTTTGTTATAGAGTCTTAAGTATTTTTCGATATCCGATGTATTCTTGAATCCGTTTGAAAGCCTCTCCAGTTGTTTAATGCAGGCGTAGATTTTATCATCATAGAAAGCAGCTGAGCATACTTTATGCGAGCAGACGATTACTGCCACAAATTGCGTCTTAACGAATGTGAATGCAATCACTCCCTGTCGCATCTCTTCAATTGTTTCTGATAGATTTATGATGAATAGTATAAAGCATGTAAATGTGACTATCTAATTGAAGAAAACGAATTAGAAGCGGTGAGGATACAGACAAATATTAAGTCTTACCATCCATTTGAGAAAGCGGGCCAGGAGAGTTTTATTATTTTCTTGGCGGAAGGACCAAAAGCCAAATAATTTGAATACTTTTTGGGAACTATTTAAAAAATTCTTTCCAACCATCGTCTTGGTTCAAAGTGAAATTTTGGAATTAGTTCCTCAGCCGAATGTAGGCTATTTTATTGCAGGTGCAAGGCAAGGGACACTATCAGAGGCGTATTATGATCTTCGCGGGCCTTGATTGCTCAATTTTGGGCCTTACACGTAAAGAATTTTTTTTGGAGTAGAGTAAGTTTGGGTGTTGTGGTGTACGTGCTTTAAAGTGCACTTACTGGCAAAGTATGAGAACTATGTTCACCAAAGTTAGCAGAGTTATTTGCTGAAATATTGATCTCAATGTAATAGATATTAGTAGTATGTTCTGGGACACATGGTGATGGTGCTATGACTTAATTTGTCCTATAGTGACTTACCTTTTTGGCATGTACTTACGGTTACGGTTAAGCCGTATGCCATGGGAAACTAGTAAAGAAAGAATTCTTCACATTCACAAATTATACTCGAATGAACTTGATTCACTTTGCTTTTTGTTTGTTAAGTTCGCTATTTTCTATATTCAGTTCTAATTAAGTCTTTAAACGTTTGGCATTCTTTCAATGTGAATTAAAATTTGAAAGGAAAAAGTGTTTCCTTGCGAAATGTGTGAAAAATCGTTTTCAGGGAAGCGTTTCTTAGTAAGACACATACTCGTAGACACATAACTCATGTCAGACCGCGGTAAAACTATCGTACAAGTGTGAACAATGTGAATGTGTGTTTTCAAGAAAATATTTCTTAAATGACCATAGAAAGGTGAAACATGCATTAGTATTTCCTATGATGTCATCGAAGGAAGTTGAAACTGAGAAGAGGCTTTCCCCAGACCATCCGACAACTTCAGGAGTGAAAACTATGTAAACTAAACTGAAACTCCGCTTAATCTGTGAAGAGGATGTTGAGGAAAGGAAATGGACCAAAAACAGTCACAAAGAGAAGGCAAGACAAGCCTTAAAAAAAATTTAAGTTACATCGAAGGGTAGACTAAAAAGTTTGTGAAAAACTCACACGATGATGATGATATGATCATGGACGTCAAAAGCATGCATACAAAGGTGATTGTTATTTTAAATGACAATGATGTATCATATATATATGGTTGAAGGTGAAATTAGAAGAATTCCAAGAAAAGGTCAGCAGTTGGGCTTTGATTTAATTTTTAAGAATAAAGCTGAATATTAAGAAATACCAACCTCGCATGTCTAATTGCGAAAACCGTGTTGAATACTAGTACTGCTTTAAATGGGCTATAATCTCAGCTCTAGATGAAAGATGAACATCATCAGGACAACATCTCCTTATAATATTAGTGATATAAATAAGGAATTAATTGTATTTAATGGTTAAAGATGTAAAAATATTTGAGTGTAATAATCCAGGCATTAGTGTAAATGAGTTTGGTTATGAAATGAATATAAAGATGAATGATAGACCCAATAAGTCACTGCACCCCGAATCCAAAAATTTGGTCAAAAACAGATGTGCAGCATTGTAAACCATACACTTGCTCCTATTAGATCAAGAGTTCATTTCATGAGAAATTGAATAAACAAAGAACATTTTTTGGTAGGAAATTATAACAAAAAAAATTCAATTCTTTTCTTTTTTAGGCGATAGTTCACCAAACAAATTTGTTGAAATGTTGACAGAGATTTTAACACAACTGAATGCGTTGACCCAGCTAGAGAACTACATACAGGAAACTGCATCCATTTGCAGTATATGTAGGAATAATTTTAAGTAATTAGAATGATTGGGATCATTCTCACTAATCAATATAGAGAACGTGCACACGAACAATGTAACCTAGATTATCGTATAACAAAATGTTTCAAAATATCATTGCATAATTTTTCGGCTTATGATTTTCATCTTTTTATAAAAAGTCTTTGAAAAATCAACAGCGACATATAATATAATAATAATCCTCCATAATTCCGCTAAACAAAGAGAATTATATTTTGCTTTCCAAGCGGATATATTTATATATAAAAAAAAAAAAATTGAAATGCGGTTCTTAAGAGCCGAACAGAATGTGCATCTGTGTCTGCCGCTGAGTCGAAAGCTGTCAAAATATAAAATGTGTGGAAAGCCGTAAGTCGCAACACAATGTGCGGCCGAGCCTGAGTCGTGCTTCGTGAAGTTGAATTCTGTTCAATTTCAAGCAGCGCTACAAGTTTCACGTTTATAAATTTATACGCAAAAGCTCTTGTTGTTCTCCGGAATGGACGTCGAAAAATTTGTAGAGATTTAGAGAAAAAAAAATTGTACTACTACTTAAAAAAAAGGTCCTCGTCGTGCTCTCTGAGGTGTTGTTGTTTCAAAAATCCTCTTTCTTTTATTTCCTTATGAAGGGCGAAGGAAGGCGACGAACCTGCGTTTCCTATTTTTATTAATTTTAGTGTTGAGTAACGCACGTTGCGATTTCGTCTAATTCGTCCATCTCTACATATAAGAAACTCGTTAAAAAATAGAAATATTTTTAAGAAGTAAAAAGACAAGATGCAAATTTGACAGTCGTTTTCATTGTGTTTGTTTTAGCCGCAAGCCGCATGGTAAAGTTTTGACAGCTCAGCAAGACTCAGCCTCAGATGCACATTCTGGTCAGTTCAATCTTAGAATTGATTCATTGACTAACAATTTGTTGGTAGATGACTTGGTGAATACCAAAAAAGTTTTTCAAAATGATGAATCGTTTTAATTAATGATTAGAAAAGGTGTATTTCTCCACGATTATCTAAATTTAGTTTGAAAAATGCTCTCTTCCACCAATCTCTAAGTTTTGTAACAAAATGACTGACAAGGGAGCGTTTAGAAAAAAACTATAATCACGCCTTAAAAGTATGAAAACATTTCAAATGTACTCGTATAACTGTAAAAGATTATTTGCTTTTAAAGTTTACGAAAATTTCCGTAAAATTTGCATGTCAATTTATGAGCTAGACCCTTGTCATTATTACACAGCTTGAGATGCACTGTTGAAATCAACTGAAGTTAATTTAGAACTAGATAAGTAAATATAATTTCTTTGAAAGTAGTCTAAGAGGTAGTTTATGTCATTGTAGTCACACACTTACATTAGCTAATTATAGGTGCGTCGTAAGTTATGATTCAAACTATCAGAATTCCGCATCTATTTCAATGCTAATAACTTACATATATGGTTGGGCAATGTCGTAACGCTGTACGTATGTTAATTTTAGTGTGATGATCCGGAGATCTACGAGAACACAACCGAGTATATTTTAACTTGACTTCACGATAGCCATAACGATCTTCTGTTTTGTCCTGAAAATATGACAACCCCGGGAAGAAAATTTCCAAGTTGACGGCTAATCTAAATTCCAAGAAAAGATATGTTATTCATTTGTGGAATTTACAGCAGTGCAGTATAAATGGTCTAAATCTGACTAAAGTACACATAATATTCAAATTTAGTCAATCTAGATGGTTGGAAATATATTTAGTAAAGGGTTTTTCAATAGGGACATAACAAATTTGTATTTTAATACAAACTCTTTTGATCTGTCAATGTCAAAACGTCAGCCAAGGTTTACATTTTTATCATGGTGAAGTTCACGAACAAACAACGTTTGGAAATTATTAAAAATTACTACCGAAATTCTGAGTCGGTGGTCGCAACTTTAAGAGCGCTTACTCCAATTTTTGATCATAATAATCGTTCCACCAGTTACTGTGGATAAATTCGAGTCAACATATACGTATTCACTATTCAGTGTTCCTGCGCGAGTGAGACAACGCATCGGTCGAAATACCGAAAATATCGCAGCCGTAAATGTTTCAGTTCAAAATGAGCTAAATCAGTCCACGCCGTTCACAGCAATTGGGAATCTTTGGAAAATTGAAAATTGGCTCCAAAGAATCGATCGCTGCAAACGTACCCGCGGTGGTTATATGAAGAAGATCGAATTCCATACTTAAACATAACATGTGTACTACACATGGAATAAATTTCAGCCCGATATCTCAATTATTCTGTCTTTTATTTAAACACAAAATTGTTATGTCCTGATTGAAAAACCCTGTATACTCGTATGTGTAAATACAGAATATAATCAATAATAGCGTCTACGGAAAAACCATGGAAAATGTAGAAAAGCGAAGGGATGCGAAAATAGTGATAAACTAGGAAAATTTATTTGCAAACACAAATTTGTATAGCCTATCTAACATGTGTCCCATTGAAATGAAAAATGGAAATATAAAGTTCGATAAACCAATTTATTTAGGCTTTGTTGTGTTGGAGTTATCCAAATGGTTAACGAACGACTTTCATTACGGATATATGAAAGAACTATTTCATAATTCAATTCTGTTAAACTATATATGGATACCGACTTTTTTATTTAATCCATTGTTACAGATGATTTCTATGCTGATATATAGAGGATGTTATTCAACCCGAGAGGTCTAGGTTTGATACGTCAGAGTATCCCTAAAACAATTATTACAATTTTCCGCTAAAAAATGGCAAAATTCTTGGGTTCTTTAAAGATGAAATCAATTCCCGGAAAATGTTAGAATTTATGGGATCAAGAGCAAAAATGTATTGCTTTAGCATAGAAAATGGTGAGTATTTAATGAAGAAACAGCTTACTTATAAGTCGCCGAAGACAATGAGGTTCCATCGACTCCTCCCTCTAGCAAGCTCGAGGAAATCTCGAGGAAATACTCGTCTATGGAAGCCTCCCTTAAATAGAAACCGGGTATGCAGTTCATAGCCGGCAATGAAAAAATGTAGAGGCAAGTGCTGAATACACTTGGGTTTCATTTGTGGGTTCAGTCCGCCCGTCTGGCTGTTCCTCCGACCTTCCATCTGTCACTCTGAGAGTTAAAGCTTCTTAACATTTTAACCGTTAGACGTTAAGTTTTATTAACCGGCAGGGAGATCAAAAACTAAACTGCGGAGGCAAGCTCAATGGTTATACCGCAACCATCTTAGTTTAACATGTGATGGAGGACTTACAGAATTTCTCAAAGTTAGGAAATACCTTCAAGAAAAAATCTTGAAATCTGTTTCTGTTAAAGAAACTGAAAAGACTCATTGGTTAAAGTAATTTACATGACATTGAAAATGTTGAAGACAACAATTGTCTCAATTTAAATTAATAAATTAGCATTAATTTATAATGATACCAAGAGATACATATGTAAGTAGTGACGGAATAAGTACCTATTCTGGGGTCATTGTAAAATACTAATAAATTTAATAGCAAAAGAATTTTCCTTATGATTACGATTAAAATTAAAAGAAAAGTTTTATTTTATTTCATTTTTAGAGGTGTTTCCATGATGAAAGCTATCCACCGACGCTTGAAAAAATTTAAAAGAACAAAGAACCACCGATGCCTGGAAATTTAAAAAGAAGAAAGAACACATAATTTGTAGGACGACGCTATGGATTACAACTCTTGGTACGCCAGTGTCCAGTCTCCATCATTTAGTACGTCTCCTGACTTATTGATGCGTATCGGGACCTTAGAAATACCTAAAAAAAAATTTAAAAAATTAAATTAAATTAAAAACATATTAAAAGTAAACTTACCTGGAACTCTCCCAGGTCGGTCACCTGTTTGACACCTTTTTAGTTTTTTTTATTTGTTTAATGTCATAGAACGTACTAAACTACTAAACTCTTAATCGGATTCGTGGGAGGATAGCCCAATGGCAGATTCAACAGCTCATCTGTTATTCGATCATCTTTTCAAATGTGTTTAACCCAGAACTGGATTGCTTTTATTCCAATTCCAGCATAGGGAAATCTTGATTTTCGATATTGGAGCTCAAGAAAATTTATTTTAATCCAATAAATTAACAATGATTGCGATTTCCAAAACTTTGATAATGAAAATATATCACATACATTAGCATCAATAGTAAATTATCAAAATATTCGTTTTAAAGTGTTTACAGTTGCGGTTTCCATTTGCAAATATATCAATTTTGGTCGTAAATACTTCCATTGGTTGTAGTTTAAAAAAGTTATCGAAAAGAAAAAGAATCAAAAAATTACAAAAAAGTTCTATTTTATTTCAGCTTCAAATAAAATTAATAATTAAGATATTATTCAAATGGGACAATTGTTGTCTTCAACATTTTTGACTATAACAATTTTCATTGTTAAGTAATTCCTTTAACTAATGAGTCGTTTCAGTTGCTTTGACATAAACACTTGTATTTTGGATTTCCTCTTGGAGATATTTCCTGACTCTGTGAAATTCTATAAATTCTCCATCGCATGATTGTTGCAGTATAACCATTGAACTTGCCTCCTCAGTTTTGCTCTTAATCTGCTCTTGATCTGTCTACAAGTTAGTAAAACTCAACTTCGGTTCACATTTCAAACTTCTACGTATAACGGTTCAAAGATTAAGAGACTGTAACTCAGGATGGCAATCGCATCATTTGGAAATAAAAATAATTTAACTGGGATGAACCGTGGGATTTTGTCGCTTATTTTTCATGGGTTGACATTTGTTTCATCAACACTTATGTCAATGTTTGCGTTGAAGCTGTCACTGAAGAAATTCTTATCGGAATATAACTGTACATACCGCAAAAAAGGATAAATCACTAGCGACAACACCAAAGGAGAAGGTCAATTCTTATCATCTGGAATACAAAAAGGTAACAAAACTTGACGGAATACTAACCATAATCTCCAAAAACTGCGGTTGGATGGAAAATGTTCTTTATAATAGATCAATTTAAATCGTGTTCAATGGTGTGTCTTCCGACACATTTGCTATAGACGCTGGAGTTCCACAAGGTTCCGATTGAATGACCTTCTAGAGTAAACAAACAACAAGATCTTTAGTTTTGTAGGTTTTGCAGCATACCCATGAATGCAAATACATACATCACGATCAGATCAACTCATTAAATAAAGACTTGGTGTAACATGGTATGACAACATATCCAACAGCTGCTTCTCCTGAAAAAAGAAGACCACTAATCACCAGAACCCATCATCTCTATGTATATTCATTTGGCAGCCGCGTTGACATCCCTTTATCAAAACTCCTTCTGCTACAGAACTTTGGAATTCACTCCCAGGGGACATATGTATTTCGAAAAGCCTTTAACAATTCAAGAGCAGAATCAAAAGGCATCTACAAGTATCTCGGGCCTCTTCTGAGAGAAGGTTACATAAAAAAGACGAGCGGAAACCAATCAGTAGTCCATCGTATGGAGCTCAGTAGGTGCCCAGAAGGTGCAAGCAGAAAAAAAAAATTGAATTTCGTCATTACGTTACAACCACGATACAACAACCTGCTCATGCAGCAGAAAAAACCAACAACTTTCGGTATCAATGAAATTCGGCCAGCAACTCATCCTCCGCTACTATCGCCATGCGATTTGTGGTTGTTCCCAAAAAAAAAAAAAAAATTAGGCTAAGAGTCTTCAGTTTAAATGAGGAGATCATTAGTGCAGTCAGTTCTGAAATTGAAAAGCTTACAAAGTTTATGGAAATAAATGGAAATTATGTATAGAAAGTCCAGTGTTGCCAGATGATTAGCAAATGTTTCTCTAAACAAATATAAGAACCCCGTAGAATAGTAAATTTTTTTAAAATAAACTCCCCAATAATTTTGTTAATTTGAATAATACCTAAATTTTCGAAGACGGATATGAGATTTTACGAAAATTTATCCAGCCTTTTATGCTGCAGTCCGAGGTACAGACAAACGGACAGCCCAACATACATTGAGAATAAAATCAGGAGACAAACTGTCGAGTTTTCCTATAGTAGTAATACAAATATAAATCAACGCGCTTCATGTGCCACTGTCCAATCATCAGTAGACTTTCTCGGAATATCCTAGGAAGACCAATGTTCGACGACTTGAACGACCTGAAGGACATTCCTGTTTCAATGATCATGAGGTTCTTCATCAATCCATCCAGCATAGATATGTACCTATATATTAAACCAATTTAGTTTTCTCTCTTCTACACAGGTACAAGCAGGTAGTACTAAGGGCATTAGTAGGCCTTTGCAAGTCGTCGGATAACCTGTTGGCAACCCCTCAATCTAAGTTAAGATTAATTAAAATCTCACTAAAGAGAATTTTCGCGAAACCAATGCTTGTCCTTTTAGAAAAAATAAAATGAAATAAGTTTAGAGTTATTCACTTCATTTTACTTCTTGCTTGTGAAGAAAATTAAAACCGGGAACTTCTAAGTTTTTTTCTTGTTAGGTGATTTTTGTCATATTAGAGGATTTCCCGATATTCCAGAATTGCACAGTATGTATCTAGTAAGACACATACCTACAAATAGGTTATGATTTGCCCATGATGGTACGCACTACGTATAACTGATTTCCCCAAAGCATTTTTTACCCCCAAGTCTGGGGAAAAAACACTAATATGGAAATACTGAGAGAAAATAGAATGTGGTGCAAAGTAAAGATATTAAACTAAAACTGTTTTTGGTTTTTTGTTTTCAACCAACTTAGCGAAGTTTTGGTACGCCCATCTCACATGTACATACTACATATGTAATATGTTTTTAAAAAAGTCATCGTGAGCTCTTGTGTTACCCCATTAGACAGATTTCAAATATCTCTGGAAATTGTTCGCCATATTGTTACTTCTCGAAAATTATGAAGACAGTGTCACCTGTGGTATCGAAATATGAAATTGAAAAGAAGCTAAAACTAGGGATATTCATCTTGGCTACAAAATATTCTACAAAATCGGGTGCTGAGAATGTATCGATAACAAGATATCGATAGTTATAAACAAAAATGTCACTGAAAATTGGAATCGGCAATAGCATATGCCTCTACACTAAATCATCTATGAATACTAAACCGATTGTGATCTTAATAACGTAGGACAGATGTATATTTTCGTTGTCCTTTCCAGTTGGGGCCGTAGGCGGTCGCCTAATTTGCCTTCCACATAATACGTCCCTGGACACTATTAGCCGGATAAGTGATTGGTACTAAAAACTGTAATTTGTCAAGATAATTATAGCCCTTGTGCAAAGTTTTAAGAAGTGTAAAAGTAGGTACGTGCATACTTGATCAACCTCAGTGAAAGGTGTGATTTTAAAAAAAGCAGCGTTTAGGTAATTGTTCTCAAGAACCTACATTATTCAAAGCAGTGGTTCTTACCCACTAATTACTACCGGCCTAAACAACGCCCACAAATTAATGTTAAACCTACGTACTATTTAAAGTGACATTTCGATGTAATAGCATTGATTATCAGTGTACACAGTTACTATCAGAGAATCTTTGTGTGAATGGTCTTCACTGCAGCATTATTTTGACGATTTTTTGTGTATCAAAGTTGAATCTTGTAATTATTTCTCGTCATGTTTGCGAAAGGGTAGGTTTATTAAACTATTTTATCTGTTATTATTGCTTTTTTTTTTTTTTTGTATGTGAGAATGTGATGAAATTGTTAAAATATTCTCAAACTTCTAACATTCGCTTAGGGGCATACTTTTAATGAATTTTTTAACATATTTTTGATCCATGTTGTCCCATTCTCTGCTAATGAATCATTTTAATTCCTCAATATTGTTGTATTGCTTTCCAACCGCAACTGCATTACTCGAGCATGAACACATGTTCTCAATTATATTCAAGTCAGGTAATCTATCTTGCTGACCAGTTAAGAACAGATATGCTTTTTGAGTTAAAGTACTCCTTGACTTGTCGGGTAGTATGGATTGCTGCATTATCCTGTTGAAAAATTAAGTTTTCTTCGGCAATAATTGAAGCAAACCTCTTAATTTGTTCGTTAATAAGTTCAATATACGAGTATCTCGTGTTGTTAATTTTATCAATGACAAATTTTATTTCGATCCTAACGTTGTAGCCAATACCAGCTCATACCATTACAGAACCTCCTCCCGTTTGACGGCGACTTAAAATTTGTTGCTCCTTACGCAGATCGTGAAATTAGTAATCCCAGCCATCATCTGTGAATATGACTTTTCTTCACTTTTTCTTCCAATGGCAATGGCTGGGAACAAACTCTAAACAGAACGTTTGGTGGCCGAAGCAGTTTTCGCCTTTTGAGTTTTTCGCATTGTTGTAAAACTCTTCTCACATTTTGTTTTTTTTTTTTTTTACTCCCGCTTTAGCTTCGATTTGACGAGCCTTTTCTCTTGGAGTTAATGCTCGTGGCCTTCCAGGAAACTTTCTGTTGCTATAATTTTTGCGATCTTTTAACAATTTAACAATTTTCCACGTCCTATCTCTTTGTCCTACCCAGTTGGTTATTTCCCCAAAACAAGAAAATTAAATTCTTTATAAATGCATCCTGTTACCTAATGATTCAATCAGATTTGGCAAATGTTACAAACAATTTTTTTTTTCTTAACAATTTGTGGGGTGTCTTCACATGTCGACCCGGAGTGTATTTCTCATTCAGATGAAAATAAAAAAAAACAACAATATATAAAAGTGGAAAATATATTTTGGGCCTTACTAAAAACGAAACGCACCCATGAAAGACCAAAACGGTTAATCCCACTTAACTCACTGATCGCTATCAGGAAGTTGGTCTGTCTCCTACGAGTATGACCTAGCCGAACTAGACAGAACGAGCTCAGCTTCTTTTTTGACAGTAGAACTACTACTTTTAGAAGATGAGAAATGAGCTGATTTGAAAAAATAAGAGTAGATTTATTTTATTGTATTGGGGAAAATTACTTCAAGTCCTTGTAAATATTGTGGTTTTTTTTCTATGCAGAAATACTATATACCTATTTCAGCAAATTTAGAATAATTAATTAAAATAATGGCCTATCCTACCAATGAATGCGCTGAATGTGGATATTTACTTATGAAATTCAATGCGTATGTTTGTTCATTTAATAGGGAATAAATTTATCTGCTCATCCTGTTCCGGTGTGGTCGGGATTAAATTCCTGACCGGGATTAGGGTTATGTGGGATCGGGAGTTAACCGAGATCAATTTTGGTCTAAACCGGGTATAACGAGAACTTAAATGTGGTATTGTTTCCCATCGGGATATGATGGAAGCAAGAACGTATGGGGCTGATGACCAAAGTCCAGCTAATTTTAGTCTTAATGCAGTTTTAGCAACGACTTTATTGCGGTAGATATCCAGCGGATTGGGATTCAGCATGATCTAAATTGCAAAACCATTGTGCAATATAATAATAAAGAATAAATAAAATTATTAAATTTCAGTACGAACTCCATCACCATATGGAAAGGCACATTCGAAAGTGAATCATAAGTATGCGCTCAAAAATACAAACCTGATATTCGTTCCCCAACATATATTAATTATATTTTTTTCAGACGTACCTGTCTGAGATTCAAGACTCAAGAGTTAGTTTGAGAGAACACAAGAGTGCACATTTTTGTACCGTGCCATCAGTAGGTTCACAGTTCGAGGCTAAACCAGAATTTTCATTCTAACCTCAAAATGATCGGTTCTTTACTAATAGCATTAGAATCCATGAACTTCGGTTAAAAATGTTGGCAGCCACGCCTACATTCTGCTAAGAGCAATCCCTAGCAACAGTTTTCTGATGAAACGTCCTTAAAATCGTGAATATATCATCTGAAAGAAGACACCTTCGGATCTATTTTAAAAATTTCTCAACCCCGCGCCCACTTTATTATGTGGAGGTTACAAAATAGGATAGGATATCATACCATTCGTCCTAGACGAATTATAACTTTCCTTTTTGTTATGACATAGGCATCATTTTGAATAAAGATGTTTTTCAATCCACACTCAGAAATGCACCATGTTTGCTAACAGAAGGTAATCAAAGATAAAGTGCCTGACTCGGTCGCAAGAAACTTATTGTGACAATTTTCCAAAACTGGTACGCCAAGTTATTGCATATGCCAAATATTGCATAATAATATTCGAGTCCGTCATGCGCCTAATGTTCAAATGTCAGCATTTTTATTAAAGTTTTTTTTTGTTGAGGTATGTTATACCTCTAAAACTGGCCTCTCAAAAATAACTAATTTTGTACTGGTACCTTGTACCTTAAGGGCAAGTATTGGTTTCGTGAACGTTTTCAATCTTAATGCTTTTATTAAATCTGGTGTTACTAGTATTGTTTAAATAGTAATTGTTCACCAGGTTTTTGCCAAAAAATGCATATAATGGTATTTTATCTATTGGCTGATTTTGGGAATTTGTAAATTCTCGGCAATGACTTAATCGGTTTTGTTCGAAATTAATATTTGACATACACAAGATTATGACATACCAAGTTTATAATGAATTTTATTCAAATTTAACAAAAAAAAAAACTGTTTAACCATATTGTTTAAATATTAAATCTGAGTAATTTATAGATAAACAACACAAAGGTGCAAGTATGCGCCTGCAGTTGCTGAAAGATAATCAAATTTAATAGGCAGATTTATTTTAAAATGCTGTGAGCTAAAACCGCTATTAGTGTATATTGGTGAAATCGGGCATTAGTGTTTTAGCGTAAAAGATTGTTTCCGAATTTTAAAGTCTCTAAAATGAACAAAACATAACACCTTATTTGAACGGAATATATTTCTTTGTGAATATTCTGTTTGGAGAAAATAATATTCCATTTTTATATACACAACGGCTTGAAAATATCATACTCCACTGGTGGAATATTATATCCCATTGTGGTTACACTGCTCACGATGTTGTAATGTTGGTTCAATTTCAACTTTTCACTAATCCAAATGTCAGTTTCGTGCTCTCAGCTGTTTGTTTAATAACGTAATTAAAATATATTTTGAGCGATAATCGTTTTTGTTGGAAAATTTACATTTTTTTACATTTCTCCAATACACTTCTAAAATTAAGCAGAAGAAGTTATCATAATTCATTGGAAAACAGAAGGTGTAAAATCTTGAGTGAAGTCAATGGAAAACGGCATAAGTATCGTCTGCAGCGATGTGATATTGTTGGTTGTTGAAATCCCCCACTTTTTTGGAAGAATATTTGTTTCCCTCTTGTATGCTATTTCCCTCCTTAAAATTATAATAAAATAATGATTAAGACTGTCGATGACAGGCGAATAAAGTCTCATTAGTGCTGATGCAATTTGCCATTTTGCCATTTCTATAAGCTGAAATTAGAGACTAATGAGGTGCTTGACTCTTTGCTAAAAAATCATCAAAATCGTTGCATTTTCGACCGAGTTGTAGCGAACAAAAGTTATGGGGAAATTTAACAAAATTAACTGTGTATTCAAGTCCTCAGAGTCGAACTCTAAATGTGGATGGTTTTAATTCTGCAGGAGAGACAGAATTTAGGATTCAATTTCTAAACAAATTAGGTATTGTGGGTATTGCCCAAATTTGTCGTATGCTCACCAACAGAGTTTAATCAAAAATATTTGTGCAAGTAGACAAATTCTCAAGGAAATTTAAAAGCTGGATTGGTATTGCAATTGAATCGATCACACAAAACGGGTTAAAGTCAGTGCTGCGGGCTCACTTCAGCTCTCGAAAAATTGTTGTGTCATTTATGTGAGTGGTAGGCAATTTTTTAGGATTATTACCTTTTTACTACCTTTATTACCGAAACTGTCAATGAAAAAAATTTGAAATACAAAATTACAACAAATCCTCTGAAAAATATTGGAATACGTGTTGTGAAAAGTCCACCATATCTTGCCCCGTCTCTATTTTAATGATTTACAAATAAAAATTTACATGTCTGACATTACTCTAACACGAAAATGTTTTAAACCCCTCTTCATATCCTACTCTCAGTCCATTCGATTTCGATCAATTTTAAATGGAACTACTGATCAAATGAATCAAATTTTAACATTGCGCTAACGCCTTCGTTAATCCACACGCATTCCACACCATCGCCATTATTGTTTTGCCATTCAGCACTGTCACTTTGCACCCACTAAACGCGCACAGCCCAAACAGCTGTGCTGTCAGAAACACAAATGTCACTCCACACGTCAGCATCACAGAACCACGAAAGAGAAGTAAAACACACGGATTCACCAACAAACACAAACACCCACCAAGTATTTTACACAAAAGTTTTCGAGTTCTCGGTTCGATTTGTGTGCCTGCTCCACCAGTGCTTGGAGCGATAAAAGTATCTCCCCAATAACCGGCCCACTTCAGTTGTGAATTGCAATTGTATACGTGCCGTTCGCCGCAAATTTATAAGTAATCGCGTCGCGTCGAGTAGTGAAATGTGTTTCCCAGTGACGAAATCATAAATCCACACAATATGCAGCAGCATTTATTATTTTTCTATATTCTGGTGCTCTTCCTGTGCTCATTCATCCCGCTTAGCAATTCTGGAGTGCCAAAGAGTCGGTATGAAGCTATGATGAAGCGAGAATCTCAAATTTCTGGTCTCTACGATGCCAGTGATAAAGTGGACATACTTAGCGATTCCAACTTTAAACAATCCGTAGTGGAGCAGAACTATGCTTGCTTGGTGGAGTTCTACAACTCGTACTGTGGCCATTGCAAGCGTTTCGCTCCTGTGTATAAGGATCTGGCCGAAAGCACTTGGCCATGGCGGGACATCATCAAAATAATGGCAATTGACTGTGCGGCTGAGGAGAACAATGACATTTGCCGTGAATACGAAGTAATGGCCTATCCAACGTTGAGGTACTTCGGTCCGAACTACCAGCCAAGTGAGAATAATTACGGGACCACCATAAAGAACCAGGATCCGGATGTTATTAGAGAAACTCTCGCTCTGTTGGCAATAAATGAGACAGCGGTCGATGGTTCGTGGCCTAATTTCTCCAATTTAACAGAGGAAGAGGCCACGAATTTGTTCCATGGGCTTCCAGACGAGGTGAAGTTCGTTGTTCTTGTGTTGAATTCGCAGAATTCCTCCGCACTGGGAGCTCAAACAATCCTGAACTTTAATCGTTACCCCCAGCTGCGCATTCGGCGGGTAACTGATGAAAAGTTAGCCGGGCAATATCAATTGAATTCCACCTACCGCCTTGGTGTCGTCGATCGTAACAGAAATATTGAACTAATACCGTATGCAGCGAGTACAGCTAAGGATTACAAGGAAGCGCTGGACAGGTTCGTTCGGCTGAATAAGGTCACAGAGAAACCAGAGTTGGTTACCAAGGGTTTGAGTGGAGCAAATACTCTCCTGGACGAGGAGCTGAGGGAGGAAGCCCGCAAACAGAACGAGATTATCCAGGAAGTTAGGCGCAATAAACACTTGATCTACCAGGCGGATTTGGAGCAGGCTATTCGTCATATTATAACCAATGAGATTCCTAAAGTGAGCGACATTAGCGGAGAGCGTCTGCTAGCACTGCAACGCTTCATGAATGTATTGAAGCGTTACAATCCCCTCGGGCCGAATGGACGAACATTTGTCGACCGTCTGCAGGAGTATGTAGCGTTGAACAATCAGGCGATAGATGGAAAGGATTTCCAGGACAAGGTTCACCAGTTGGAGGCGGAATTGTCGCCAATCTTCTCGTCGAGTCGGTATGTCGGTTGCACCGGATCGAAAGCGAACTACAGAGGATTCACGTGCAGTTTGTGGAAGCTATTCCATTTCCTGACAGTGCAAGCAGACATCAGTGAGAAGTCAACAGATCCGCTGGAAGTGTTGCAGGCCATGCATGGCTTTGTGAAGTACTTCTTTGGCTGCACAGATTGTTCGGAACATTTCCAGGTGAGTGTGCGAGGGAAATTATCTTGGGTGATGGTCTAATCATTTTTTAGCATGGTTCGTTAAATAAACATAATGCCAACTGAGTAAACTAGCTGTGAGTGGAAAGTACAACGGTGAGCCGGTTGAATGACCCGCTTAGCTAACAAGTCTCGTATGTTTTGTATATTTTATGGCATTGTTAGGAACAAAAACCGATGACATCGGTGTTAAATGATTGTTTTGGTTGTAAACTTTTGTTAAAATGTAAAGCAGAGCGGTGAGAAGTGAGGTGGGGTATCAAATAAAATAACTGCCGCGGGAAGAGCCAAATTTTCGTTATTATTCTTGTTTGGTGCTATAACTATTAGAACAGGGTGTAATACGAGTAGTGTGATGTGCAAAAATTGGCCAAAGTCCAATAGGATTTCAATTAGTTTGTCTTTAGATTACGTGCTGCTTAAGTAATCCCAAAGAAATTGTCAGTTGATATTCGTTTATGTACTTCTAGACATGTACTTGCTTGGTGATTTCATTGGTATTGCCAACCTTTGTCGGAATTGCTAAACTCATTCGATCTGAACTGGACTAACCTGTTTTCAGTTTGAAACGCCAATTTGTTGCATGTCATTGTAAGACTCAGGGTCTTTCACCATGCACGTAGCTAGAAACTAGATTTAATCTCATATTTACTTGGTATCTCGTACATCGACGTTATTTGTATAATAACTATCATTACCTATGTGGCGAAGTAACATGTCAGTTGATGGACGGGGCAATCTATGCAGTGGCGTACCTGTAAACATATGACTGTAAACGTAAGACTGCTAAAATACACTTCTTACCAGGAAGAAAGTTTGCCTGATTTGAAATGGCCCGCATTAATGGGCACTCAGTTAGCTCCATCTAACAAAGTCAAATGTGTTAGTTGGCGGAAAATCGGCGCCCTCATGACACTATGGCACTTCGAAACCATTCCAGTTTCTAATAAATTTAACCTAATATTTTCGTTGCAGAACTAGATGCACCTACTAAAAAGCTCGAGTTGGTCGCAGCCCTGAAAAAGAATGAAAAACAAAAAGGCCCTCGAGGTAGATGGCATGGCATACCTGATGAGTTTAATAAAAATCTAACGCCATTCCTCTAACTTCTGCTCTCTTTTATATAATTTAATTTTTAATACTGAAACGGTTCCTGAAGTGTTTCTAAAATCAGTAATTTTTGTTATTTTCAAATAAGGTGACACTAGCCTACTCTGAATTACAAAAAGGTATTCCACTTCTCTGTGCTTTAAGGAAGGTATTCACACAAATAATATTATATCATAGGTTGATATCTTGGGTAGAAGCGAATAACCGCCTTAGTGTTTTTCAGGCCGGCTTTCGTCCTGGATAAGGCCACTTTCGATACCGTGAACAGAAACAGGCTACTTTATAAATTGTCAACAGTTAACCTTTCAAGCAAATTTATTCGTTATTATAGGTAGCTCATATCAAATACATCTGCTTGTGTTTCGAACGGTAATGTTCTGGCAAATTACTTCAGTACTAGAAGAGGTTTACCCCAAGGTTGTGTGCTTAGTCCAATTCTGTTTTCCCTTTATGCTGATTATGTATCCGCCTTCTTACCTAGCGTTGATAAAATAGGTAATGTAAACATTAAGGTTTTTTTATGCCAATAACTTAATCATCCTGGTTGAAAGCCTCATATTCTCCAGTTGTAAATCAAGAGACTACAATCCTACTGCGATCTCTGGGATCTAAAAATCAATACCGCCACGTCTAAGATTATGGTTTTTGAACTTTCACAACGTAAAAGAACTGAAGCTTGGAGGGGGAACAGATTGAAGTCGTATTTCCATTCTTATATAATCTTTATATGCGCCCACATATTCATGGTGAAGTAGCAGCTAAAACTGCGATAAATTTTATGTGGAGAAGAATCTTCACTAATAAACAAATTGATAGTGCTTCTAAATTTAAAGTATTCAACGAATTTAAATACTATAGACGCATGTCCAATACTTTGAAGTTCAATGGATTTTCACATTTTTAGACTCCCCTCAAAAACGCCAACCTATGCAATTCATGTCGAATCCGGCTTTCCTCAAATCTATCTACGCAATCTTAAAGCAAATGTCGATTATACACGTTTAAACGCACTCATCGTGAAATTAGTATTGAACACATCCATTCTATAGGTATATTGACAGGTATTCAATGAGTGACATTTATACTAAGTTAACGCGCAAAAAGATTTACACAAAAGTCGTTTGTAAATATGGAATGGGGTCATATTGAAAACCGTCTTGTGGTAATTGGCCTTCACAAGTGTAATATGGAAACCCTAGGGCGCCCTCGCACTTTCAGAACTTCACAGGCGATCAAAGGTGTTAAAGCCAGGTTCTGGAGCAATTATTTTCAAACAACCAGTGGGCTTTTCAACAACACTCCGTGTCAGCTCATAAGGCAAGAATAACATAAGGATGGCTCCAAATCAATGTACCGGACTTCATAGCAGCAGAAGATTGGTCGTCAGGTACTCCAGACCTTAATCCTTTGAATTATAAGCTGTGATCTATTTTTAATGGCGATGGTTAGTTCTACTCGACAATATTGAGTCCTTGAAGCGCGCACCTAATTTATAAATAGATCATTCACTGGGTCCAAATAGTTATGTACTTTATACTCGTACCTGAGCTGAAAATCAATTAGAAAATTTAATTTTTAAGCAAGGATGGTCCATATGTAGCCTTTGTAATCGCAACGAAATTGAAGACATCTATCACTTTGTTTCAGTTTGTCAATGAGACCATGTGACACTGCCGAGATAAAATATGCGAAATAGTACGTGAGACCCTACTTACTTTTGATTGTGTGCACGTAGTTAGTTGAGGCTTCTTTCGGAAATGAGACCTGTCAACGCTGGTAGAACCATAAATTAGTCCAATTCACGCAGTGATGTGCAACCTTTGAATCAACACTTACCTAAACTCTACCCGTTCTTCTGAGGCCTGGAGACTCCAAAACGGCTACTAGCCACCGAGTAAAATTTCTAGTGTTGTAGTTAAGTTCGCTCTAACTATCTGGCAATGTAGCATTGCGTAGTTCTTCTTCTTTTCCTTACGGCGAAGTTATGATCCGGAGTAGAAGGATCGGAACCCTCCCACTTTACTGCATCCCTACTGGTCCACCTGTGGGGTAGCATTGCGTAGTTACCTGTTAAATTGTCGGCCCTTTGTTGAATGGTGGTGTCCATTGTCCGTAGCAGCAAGTAAGAACTCCTCCGTTATCAGCTACCAAAGCAACTCGGAGCACATCACTTCCAATATGTTAGACAGTACTCTTGACTTCGTTCATTCTTTAATGAGTCCATGGCTAGAGTCCTAATTTGTAAAGCTCCGGTGGCAGTAAATATCTACCGAACTCAGGAATGATATTGATGCTATAAAAATCTGGGGTGCAAACAACCGAGTTGAGTCCAACGTGTAACAAACAAAGTAATGTACCATGTCTTTGAAGTGGAATACCAACATAACTTAACTAAAAAGTGACTAAACTAAAGAATAGAAGGCTTAACCTCATCAACCTTCCCGGCTCTTGTCTACAATGATGGAAATATGACTGAATCTAAAGAAAACGCTAATCTGTCAGATGAAGTACTCGTAGTCGCAGTTAACTCCACCTTACCAAATAACTCTTTTTCTCCACCTGTACTTAACCATGCTCATTATTCTTTACGACAAGTATTTTACTGAACCCGTTCAGTTGTAACAAATCTACAGGTCCAGATGGGCTATCTCGCCTTATTTTGAGGAGGTGTTCTTCTACCTAGGCCAAACATTTATATAAGCTCTTGCATTTATCATACGAGGGTGGGTCAATAAGTCCCTGAAAATCAACGCAAATTGTGTCGTCACCTTAATTTTTTTTTTTTTTTATCAAGAATCATCTTTCAAAAGAACGCACCCAAATTTTCAGACAGATCTGTCAAATAGTTTTGTTGTGGCAGCCATTTTATATAGACGACTACTAGCATTTTCGTTAAAATGGAACAAAGTGAATTTCGAGTGTTCATTAAACACTATTTTTTGCGAGAAAAAACTATCACGAAAACCAAACAAAACCTTGACAAATATAAAGGGGACTCTTCACCATTGATTGGAACCATTCACCACTGGTTTACTCAATTTCGGTGCGGTCGTTCAAGCACAAATGACGCCCAATTGAGGTCACCACACTAGAAATGGTCGACAAAATCCATGGTTTGATAATGGACGATCGGCGAGTGAAAGTGCGCGAGTTTGAAGAGGCCACAGGCTTATCACATTGCTCAGTGATTTCGATTTTACATAATTATTTGGACATGGAAAAGCTTTCCGTAAGATGAGTGCCGCGTTTGCTCTAATGGACAACAAACGCATTCGTTTGACAACTTCTAAGGTGTGTTTGGCGATGTTCCAGAAAAATTCGGCTGAGTTTTTGCGCCGTTTCGTAACCGTGGATGAAACCCGGATTCACCACAACACACCAGAAACCAAGGAACAGTCAAAACAATGGAAGGCCAAGGCGGGTTTGTCAGCAAACAAGGTCATGGCGACAGTTTTTTGGGATGCGCGCGGTGTTATTCACATCGATTACCTTGAAAAGGGTAAAAAGATCGCCGGCGCATATTACGCAGAGCTGCTGGATCGATTACAAGCTGATTTGAAGCAAAAACGGCCGCATTTGGCGAAGACTACCAGGCCAACGCACCGGCGCACAAGTCCGCAGTCGCAATGGCAAAATTGCATGAGTTAGGCTACGAACTCCTCCCTCATCCAGCATATTCCCCAGATTTATCCCCCTGCGACTATTTCTTGTTTCCAAACATGAAGAAATGGCTCGGAGGTAAGAAATTTGGGTCGAATAAAGAGGTCAGCGCTGAAACAAACGCTTATTTTTAGGGGCTCAAGAAATCGTATTATTTGGAGGGCATCAAAAAATTGGAGAAACGTTGGATGAAGTGTACAGAGCTAAAAGGAGACTATGTTGAAAAATAAAATGTTTTTATACCAAAAAGAGTGTTCCTTATTCAATTTTTCAGGGACTTATTGACCCACCCTCGTATTCCACAAGCATTTTCTAGATAGGTGAAAACTCACTCACGTCCAGCCGATTTAAAAAATGGGCAATATCACGATCAGGAAATGCTAGTTGCAAACTCGCATCCGTAGCTTCGCTGCGACTAGGTTTTTGTGCAAATCCTTGTTGATATTTCAGGAAGTTTAGGCATACAGTAGGACTATCTTGAAAAGTTTGTTTAGTCGTCTGTTGATCAGATTTTTCGCAAATTGAGATGTAAACACCGCATGATATAGGTCCGCTTTCAGGCTGTGTTTTTCAATGGTGTTACCAAAGATGACATTTTTTCTCGGGTATTCTTCATAGACCTTTTCCAAGGCCTGGGCGCAAGTGAAGCTAATTCGGTCTAATTTAGCCTTGATGCCGATTTTCATAACAGAAACATCTACATGTTCCCTCAAAGCCACGTTGCATATTTTTAAGAAATGCTAGGTAGTAGAAGATTCGACATCCTTTTGGGTCATTTCGATAAGAGGCGTAATTTTAAAGTTACTATATAATGAGAAGATGAGAGTACCCGGTCGTATTGATCGTATTGCTATACCTAAATTTATAAAATGTATTGGCATCTCACCAAAAGCATTGATGTAAACAATTTGCTAAGTTCCTCAGTACAAATAATCCTTCAATTATACAAAAATTAGTGAAATCTAAAAGTGTGTTAAGTGTAATTTGTTGCAAAGCCTTTGGTTTTTTTTTTTTTTTTGTATGCACGAGTGCCTAAAAAAACAATTTTGTTTGCATCATTGACTTTTACAACCATGAATAACTAGTCGCGCGCTAATATTTATGTATTTATATACATTTGCGCTGTGGTTTTCCTTGTTTTGATTTTGGTTATAAAATCCTATGACTCACGAAATTTTGCAACTAGTGAAAATCCCCTGAATTAAGTTTTCATGGGTAATGGATTGAAAGTCATACATTTGAATTTACTAACTTTAAGTAATGAAGGCTATAGAACAATTATTACCTGCTAATACTTTCGAAAACTACATAACTGATTAATTAAATTTTATCTTTAAGCCTCACACAGACCGAATACAGTCTAATTGCCTTCCAGTCACCGCGCCGATACGGTCACAGACAATAAGGTCATTGATAGCACATGTCAAACGCCATGACAAATATTGTCTATGTTTTTCAATGCTAACCTCAACAGCTTTTTGTTTTTGATAGTAAACACATAATTCTTATATTAGATTGTTAATCCTAAGTCAGGAACCAAGTAACCAAGACTATCCAACTTTTATATACAGTTTACGTAAAGCATTCGAAAATAAATTATAAGTTTTTTTTTAATATACTTCAAGGTCGGAGAGCTAACAAACAAAGTCGGAGAGCTAGCGACATTTTCTCCAAAGCATTTAGGCAAGGCCAATTCATGTCTTTTATTGTTGCACTTAGTTGGTGATAACGGAAGTTGATGTCTGACAGCTTTCTGGTGGTGCATTGGACCATAATCGCTTGTATATAAACATTACATTTACATATTTCTTTAAGACATTTTTTTCGATTTCAAACAAATTTGTTGAGAATACGTCATTTTAAGTTGTAAGTAGGCGTGGCAGCAAACTTTAATAATCGATATTTGTGCCTCATGTTTACCTATAAATGTTAATTACCATTAATGTCAAGAAGCCAGTTAAACTTACAGAAAAGTGTCTTTCTACAGATTTAATGTCATCTGGCAACCCCTTGAACTCAACCAAAATGTCTGGCAATAGTTTTACATGACATATTAGAAAGTAAATTATTTCCTAAAAAAAAAACCTTAACTTTGACGTTATGGTTTAATTTTGCTGCTTTTAGGATCGCATTGTGACCCAACGCACCAACAGAAAACTGCCAGACGTCTTGATATGAATTGGACTTGCCTAAATGCTTTATGAAAAACGTTCACTAGCTCTTAGATTATATAAACAGTATAATGAACAAGTATTGAACATTACATTTTTGGCATTTAATGTTTGAATACAATTTCGACCACATGACCACCTTGACTACATTTTACATTTCGAGTAAATCGGCCTGTACATCGTGAAGAGCAATCACAATACGAGTATTGGCTTCCAAGTGGTCATAGTTGCTGGTTTATACACATAAACCAATGCCTTCAGGTGGCCCCAAAAAAATTGTCGTGAGGTGTCGAATCGCATGATCTCGGGAGGCCAATTGACAGGTTCATTTCAATCACCTTCTCGCCAAATTGTGATTTTAGCAAATCGATGGTTTGAGTTGCTGTATGGCACGTAGCACCATCCTGTTGAAACCGCATCTCGTCCGGGTCAATGTCATCCATATTTTGAAAGAAATTTCCGTTGAGCATGGTCCGGTAACGATCTCCATTAATCGGAACGCGGTCTCATTTTCGAAAAAATAAGAACCGATGATCCCACCAGCGTGTAAACCGTACCAAACTTTGCATTTTTCTGAATGTAATGGAGTTTAAAGAACCTCTTCAGGATTCTGCTCACTCCAAATGCGACAATTCTGTCTATGAACATATCCCATAGCGTGCTGAGACGGACGATTATGCGCATCAAAAAATGGACGAAGCTTTCTTTAAGTTTGGCGAACAGAACACGAATTTTGGAAATAAATTTTCACAACGCGTAAGCATCGTTGAGGCGTGCGTCTTTGCATGATGATTTTCCAAAGTATACTGAATAAAAATGTGACATACATCTGCCAAATTTGACAGTTGGTTTAACAGTTATCCCTACTAAAAGTTCTATCATTCAAAAAAAAAAAAAAATAAACATCCTTTATTTATTTATTTATAAAATGTTAACAAAAAATAAAGTTTCTGAAAAATGGCCTTCAGGCCACCACCTAAATAAAATATTTGGTGAAATTACCAATCACGTCGTCGGCCCCAAATCCGCACTAAACAGTGACTTTTTGTGGATGCATTAGTTGTTCGTTAATGGTCCGTGTATTTTGAGAAACAGGCGGTAATGTGAATTTGTGCACAATGTAAGCTACACTGTACTTGCTCGGGCGCTCATATACCTAGTCCTGCCACAAGTTGTGTTACACAATTTCCAGCGCTTGTCGTTCAAAACTTCTTGCGGGAATAGAACCGTTAACTTTTTTTTCAAAACACATGCACTAATCAATGAAGAATACTAGTCAGTTTGGTTTCAGTTTGCAAACTATTAACAGTGTTACAGTGGGGCGTTAAAGAGAATCGAGTCGCGGTAAAGCGTTGCATAAGTTCGGAAAGAGTACTGGCCAAATTTTCGAGTTGCTAAAACCGGAATATCGAGAATATTCGTTTATCGGGCTATTGCTCGCTTCGGCGAATTGTCTGGAGTAGAGGACAGGCCAAGAAGTGGTCGCCCGCGCGTCGTCCTTACGAGTGCGTTAGTAAAGACAGTGCATGTCCAAGGAATTGGATATATAAACCAGATCCATGTCTAGGCTGATTCGGTATGATCTGCATATGAAAACCTATCGTCGGACCACGGGTCATCTTCTAACTCCTCAACTAAAAAAAATTATTATGGAAAGATGCAAGCTACTTTTGCAGTGGCACGCGGACAATGGCCATGAAAACATTCTGTTACGGATGAGAAAATTTTTACTGTGGAAGAAGTTTTCAACAAACAAAATGACAAAATTTATGCCACTTCATCTAAGGAAGCGAAAAAAAGTTGTTCCAAGTGTTCAACGTAATGGTGTGGTGGGGGGTCTCTCACCATGGTGTCACATCCCTTCATTTCTGTTAAAAAGGCGTAAAAACTGGTGCAAAGGTTTACCAAGAAGATGTGCTAGAGGGTGTTGTGAAGGGTTTGACCAATACCCTTTTCAATGGATACAGATGGATCTTCCAACAGGACTCTGCTCCAGCGCACAATGCCAAAACCACGCAGGAGCGGGTCAGAGTCAATATTCCTGGCTTTATAGCAGCAGAAGATTGGCCGTCGGGGAGTCCAGATCTGAATCCACTGGATTATGGTTTGTGGTTAGAATTGTAGAACATGGCCTGCAAGGCTACTCACAGAAATTTGGAAAGCCTTAGAACACCATTAACCAGAGCAGCGTCCACGATCTCCATGGAAACCGTACGTGCCGCTATAGCCCAATGGCCACACCGTTTGGAAGCTTGTGTTAAAGCAAATGCAGTCATTTCGAGTGAATCCAATTTTTTTTTAATAAGCAATATTGTGATCTAATAAATGAAACAATTTTAAATACAATATGTTTACTGTTTTTTTTTTTTTTTATAGCGTTTTATATTTGTAACAGAACTTATGGCAGGACTTTGTATGTAAATAGAACCGTCATCTGGTTCACACAATAATTGACAAGTCAGTGTTTCCGAGTGGTACAACTTTTAGGTCGTAATGTCCAGGTCGCAATTTCATTTCGCAGCAAATGCCGATCTGAACAGCGTTTTAGTCACTTTGTGGGTTTTTTTTCTCCAGAACGCACCAATCGATTATTTGTATTTGTATTTGTATGTAGCGCTCCGATTTTGACATTTCGAAAAATGTAAGCCTACAATTATTTTTTTTTTTTTTGATGAATTTCAATGAAAAAAGGCAAAGCATAGTTTTTTTTTTCCATCACTCGCACAGTGACTAGTAGCAACCAATGGAATCAATAATTCATCCATCAAACTTGAACAAATCGTCACTACAATGCAAACCTAAGTCCAAATTACGTGTTTTTCCAAAATGTTGGTCAGAGCGAAGCCTTTTATATTTAGCGTGCTTGGATATACAAATTAAGTCTCTATTTCACGTAACTACCGCGCAATGCCATTTTCCCGCACATACCTTACATCATTTTGTATGATTTAAACGATTCGAGTAAAACTTTAAATGACTCTCCTGAGAAATAGCAAAAATGGACTTAACCTTGTTCTGCATTGTACTGACGAAATGTCAAAGCCGGCTCGAGCAGACAATTGCTGATTCTCATTCATTCATTAAAGCTTCATTTAGTTTTGCTGTGTATGAACGCGCTGTTTCTACTTCAAATGTCAGAGCGCGAACGTCATAACTGCAATAGTGTTATAACAAGTACCTTCCCCGGCGCAGTAAGATCTAAGGTCTGTTGTAGTAAAAGCTCTTCAGTTCCAACCTATCTGCACCTTCGGGACAGCAGAACAGCGCGTATTTTTTTTTTTCTTGTGGGGCCACGTCACACGAAAACGTGCGACACACAAAAACCGTTAGGACTTCACAGTTTTGACAACAATTTTAAAAATCCAATATGTTGTCGCACAAAAACGAACGACATGGCCCGAGCTGAAGTACTAGGTGTCGCATGAAAACGTGCAACGTGGCCCCTGAGGAATTATGACGTGTCGCATGAAAACGTGCGACATGGCAGTAAAAGTGTTAAGTGTCAATCACCAAAGATTGACATTTCACAGTGTGTGTGGGTCTGTGCGTTAACTATATTAACTCCACTCGCGAACAGCAGTTACAATAGATAGCTTTTGACTTCACTCAGTTATCTCTGTTCCATAAATTATTTATTTTTTTCTTTTTATAGTCACTATATGCAAACTGAGGGACTTCGGGGCATTCACGCAAAAAAGCCAACAGTGACCAGCCCTGTATAACTGATTAAATTACTGTTGAAGCATCGACTTCGCTGATAATGCCGGCACTATGCCGGGCACTGACCACCATATATTCAGTGAATTTTCGGTATAACATCGCGGCATATATGTAGAATCTATCTGCTGCCATCTATTGATCGGTCAAGACCTTTTCTTGAATGCACCTTGAAATTTTCTTAGAACTGCTCTATTTTACTATTTACGTTCCCACCATGGCGTCTTACATCATTTCCCATATCAACTGCTCAATCAATTCTAAATGGTAATTAGTTAAAAAAAATAAAAATAAATACAGATATTCGTTTTATTTAATTAAAAATTTAACTGATAACAATGTTAACAATGTTTTAAATGAATACTGATTGTGATAAGAGCGATGTGTCGAATGCCGTTCGCCTTTTTGTCTCCAAATAGAAATTTTGCGCTTTGCGTGTTCTTTGAAATCTCAATTGCAGCATTTAGATACATTTTTTTCATTGCTTTTCATGAATTGGTTGTGTTTATACCATTAGATTATTGCATCAATTGCCCGTTTAAATCTTTTTTCTTTCTATCAGTTAGGCTATCGTAAATTGAATAGAAGTGTGTTATTGTATTTAAGCGGGAAAGATCGTTTCGAATAAAGCGCGATAAGGTTTTTTGCTGCTATATTCTAAAGAGTTTTGTTGATGTCAGTTTATAGTCACTTTATTTACTTCTTAGGTGAAAAGTGTAAAATTGTAGAATGTAAATATTTTTTTTTCTTAAAGTATAGTAGAATCTTTTTTGACAGTTTTTAGATGGAAGACATATGAGTCAGTAGAGGAGCCCACAAATTCGGTGAATTATTTAAGTTGAGGATTAGAACGTAGGCGGTGACCCTAATCGGTCAATGAGTAAATTTTGATTAGTCTTGAGGCTAATTTTATTGTATTGTTCGTATTCCAACTCAATTGGTTACTAAGGGGATAGATATAAAGATTTTCTTCACCCGGTAAATTATTTTATTCATGGAAAATCTTCAAAGTATCTACGACTGACTGGACTTGAATGTTAGCTTTTAATCTTCATCGCTGTCCTTAGCTTTGATGTGTCTCTTTTGGATGTCTCACATCGACATCTTTATATCCTGTCTTCTGCTTATCATTCAGTACCCATCAATGTATTCTGCCAAACTTTGATACTATGGTGCCCATGGTGCAGTAGGTAATCTGTTTGGTTGTGACCCGAACTGTGCAGGTTCGAGCCCGAATGGGGAATAGCAACCAACAGCTACCCGAGCCTAAAAAATACGAATAAAATCTAGGTTTCTCTAACCACTACACCAAAGAGGGATTTCTGCTTGGTGGTACAATGGACCAAAAATAGAGTCGTAAGAGCACTTAGAGATTTGGAAATTTCCTTTTTTAATAACAAAAAAAAAGATTCGATACTCATCTTCATTCTACTCATGAACTGACGGACTTTATGTCAAAAAAATTTGACTTTTTCTTCCTCATCGATCCAGACCACACTATTAAAATAAAGAAATAAATAAAGAGCACGACTGGGTCGCATCCCACGTACTTGCCCCATATATGCTGTTCATTTGTATGTTCTTCAAAAGAACTGGCGTCAGGGCCTGCCAAGGCGAAAAAAAACTGTATACGAAGCAACCACAAGCCTCGGAAAAGGATGATTTTACTGTTGACGAACCTCGCAAACGAAATAAGGGCTGCATGTGGAATGTTTGGACTCTTAATAGTCCAATTACAGCCGAAGCGGAAGCCCTAGACTGCTATAAAGCAGATATCACCGCCACCCAAGAAGTGCAGTGCGATGGGCCGGGCAAAAAGCGGAAAAGGAGCAGAATTAGCATCTGTTTGTGTTGTGTATTTGTCGTCAGAGGCAGACTTGGCAAAAAGTTTTGAACTTTAGGCATGTGAACGAAGGCTTGATGACAATCAATGGCAAATTTAAAAATCATCAGCCTAATATGCGCTCGGGTTCAGTGTTCGAATCCGAGAAAACATACAAAAAAAAAGTTTTCTCACGGTCCCACCTCTCGCGAACGTCGAGAAACTTCGTTGGTATCGAAAAAGGTTCTATAGGGTGACCATATCAAATTGATTCTGGCTTTATTTTGAAGCTACATTCATACTATTATGTATGGAGTAGCACATCATTTAAATGGCCGCCTCGGCTTCGCTGGCAGTGCTTCAAGTGGTAGGTCCAATTTCTGATGACTCGGTCCGATATGTGCGGCGTTATTCCGGCAATAGCGCCTCGAATGTTGGCCTAGAGCTCGTCCAAAGTGGTTGGCTTGTTAGCGTAGACTAAGGACTTGACGTAGCCCCAGAGAAAATAATCGAGGTGTGTCAAGTCTCAAGATCGCGGGAGCCAATTGATGAACGTTCGCCATGAGATGACACAGTCGCCAAATTTCTTCTTCACCATGTCGCTTGTATGGCATGTAGCGCCGTCTTGTTGGAACCACAGCTCGGATATATCGATGTTGTCGAGCTCTGGCCACAGAAAGTCGGTTAACATTGCGCTATACCGAGGACCATTGACGATAACGGTGTCTCCTTACTCATTTCGAAAGAAATAAGGTCCGATGATGCCGCCGTGCCAGAAACAGCTTCTTCACTTCGCATTGATCTCTGTCTGGTTGGTGGCTTAAGGTCCAAAAGAGTGTACTCACGCTCAAACTTCAAATGATGCATAATTAAATGGCAAACCTTACTGAATATTTTGACAGCTGAATGTCATTGGTAACTTTGACAGCTGCTAAAACATAACAATTGGAAAAACTATCATTGCTATCTGGTCACTCTTTATCAACATTAGTCAGTATGAATATAGGTACATCTCATAGATATGACAGATTCTGCAGAATGTTGTTAGCAATGTATCAAGGTGAATAGTATTGACAATGGTTTGTTGGTAACGTTTGTGGTCGGTACTCGGACCTACTGAATAGACTTTGATGAAAGGAGAATGGCGAGTTTCCATACAATATCTTATTTTTAGGGTCCCGTAAATGGACCACGGAAACCTACTGCTCTTGCTGGCGTATTCGTCTGACTGTCCTAAGAAAATACTTTGGACCCACCTCTAAGCCTCCAATACAAGTAAAAGAGTATCGCAATGACATGTGATATATCGTTAAAAAGGGATCTTTGAGCAAATCTCCAAAAAAGAAGTCCGAATGAAACATTTTAAATTTGCATTCACAGTTGAAGTGCAAATAAATGATCGGCAGAACGCACTGTCTAATTGTCGTATGGAATAATAGATAGGATAATGGGAATAGTTAAGAATCGTGGTTGACCAATTTTTTCTATTTTGCATCAGATAATATGGTTAAGTATTTGACAAAAGATAAGACTTATTTGTAAAAATAAATTCGAAATAAATGCGTGGCCAGTGCATTCGTAGGAACAAAATGGATCGTTTGATACTTCTTTTGTACAAATCTAGACGGTGAAACGCTTCACCTGTACAAAAATATCTCCTAATCATAGCTCACACATCTTTTTATTTAGTACTCGATTATTAAATGCATATAGTTCGATCCACAACAAATGAGACACCCTTATCTGCGCCAATTATAGAGGTATCTGTCTCCTCAACATCGTGTATAAGATCTTATCTGCCATATTCTGTGAACGCCTGAAACCCTTCATCAACAACCTAATTAGCTCCTATCAGTGTGGTTTCAGGACAGGAAAATCCACAGTCAATCAAATTTTCACAAGAAGAAGTCCAAATCGATACCCACCATATCTTTTCATCGATTTTAAGGCCGCATATGACATCATTTATAGAGATGAGCTATATAGAGCCATGTCTAGTTTTGGCACTCCTGCTAAACTTGTTCTTTTGTGTAGGATGACGAAGGGCAACGCTCGCTGCTCCATCAAAGTCGGTAACGATCTCACCAAAACCTTTGATGTCAAAAAAGGATTTAGACAATTTGATGCGCTGTCATGTGACTTCTTTAACATCATACTTGAAAGAATTGTGCGAAACTCACAAGCCAACACAGGAGGCACAATGTTTCAAAATTCTGTGCAACTGCTAAGGTAAGTCGACGATACTAACATAATTGGCAGAACACCGATTGGCTGTCACTGGTGCGTTCGCTAGTATTGAAACGGAAGCAGCCAAAATAGGTTTAGCGGTAAATGAGGGCAAAACCAAGTATATGCTGTCAACAAGAAGGGACACACAACATCGGCGAATTAGACAGAACGTCACAGTTGACAGCTATAACTTTGAGGTAGTACGGACTTTGTCTACATTGGCTTTGCTATAAATTCTGACAATAACACCTCAGCAGAAATAAACCGAAGAATAATTCTTGCAAATCTGTAGGGTGAGAAGGCAATTGAGCAGTAAGGCCCTATCCCGAACAAGTTATCATCCCAGTCCTGCTTTATGGCGCTGAAGAATGGACTCTGTCGAAAGTGGATGAAAATATTCTCGGTCGTTTCGACAGAAAACATTTTCGGAAAATATTCGGTCCCGTTTGCGTTGACGGGCTGTGGAGGAGAAGATTCGACGACAAATTTTACGAGCTGTACAGCGACATCGACCTAGTCAAAAAAATGCGTATCAGTCGCCTAAGGTGGCTAGGACATGTAGAGCGAATAGACACTAATGCTCCGGCTACAGAGTCTTCGAATCTAACCGCGAGGGAAAACGCAGTAGAGGATGACCTCAACTAAGGTGGCACGCACAAGTAGAAGGGATTCTCAACCAACTTGGAGTGCGCAACTTGATGCAATTAGCTAAGGACCGGGTTAATAGGAGAGGCTTGTTGATTGTGGCGCAGGTTCAACCCGAACTGTAGCGCTCCAGTACTACGTTATACGACGCAAACTGAATAAAGTTATTCTCCTATCTCGACAATTTAGCAGACCTTGACTAATCAGAATTTAGAACTGATAACTTTTATGGTATGCAAACTCGTAGATGTACGCACATAGTGCCAAATTTTTATTTGTGCAGGAACTCAGGCAAAGAGTTCAGATTTTGGTTAGAACTTAGAAGTAAAAAGATTTGAGTTACCCAGGCTAGAAATAAGATCAGATTTCCCCGAAAGGACTAGAAGTGCGAGTGCTAGTTGCTGCAGGCACATAGTTATAAAATAGAAAATGTAACGAAGTTACGGCTACTAAGTATGTACTACAACGCCTGGCACGGCGACCTTTCTCTGTTTCTTACTTTTATGTGTACCTGCTGTACGACAATGATCTAATTAATTGATGACAAACTTGTTTTCTTATCAACACTTGTGCTTACAATAATTGAAACACGTGTGAAGAATTTTGGGGGGTATACATTCAGATTGTAGTGTAAACAATATTTTCATGGCCAAAGAATGAATTGACGAATATGTCGGAGTGATGTCTCACCTTAATCAATGAAAAGTCTTATCTACTCGATTGTTTTAATATTTAGTACGTCTAGACTTTTATGGTATTATGACACATTTCCAACTATAGTTTAAGTTAAATATCAGATAAAATGATAGTGAAAGTAATATCAACTATATTGGGGTAGGTTATACCAGATCATATCAAAATACATTCGTACCGTTGGAAATCTCATTAAATTCGGCATCATACTCTTGTCAATTGACTTTAGAACACCTTTCAAAATATTGAGATAAGGTGCGTACTGGATGGCGTACGTGATAGTTCACTCATTTCTTAAATTTTATTTAGTTATCTAATCTATGTAATTAGATTTGGAATGTATACAAATGTATATATATAGTTAGGTCCGGAAGTACCCTACCCATAAGAGCTATAGAATTGATTATTTATTTCGTGTAGGTATATTGCATTTACACAAGTGACATATTCGTCATTATTTATGTCATTAATTGTATAGACGGTCTTATTTTATTCCTTTAAAAAGTGACGAAAAGCAAATGTCATTGAATGTTGTCATAATAATGCCACCGTATAAATGCCGTGTAAACGCAACTTTGCATAAAATGACTTTAATGGAAAATTGTCACTATTATTATGTTCGGCGCGTTCCAAGTACACCAAATTTGCTATCCGCTAGTAGCCCTGTTGGCCCTACAACAACTGATATCTAGAAACTTACTATATTTAATAGGGATGGATAACTATCGGTAGTCATCACTTTCGATAATTCCCGATACTATTCGATTTTTTTAAATGAATCTTTTAATAAAATCTAGTTAAACTAACAAAAAACTTTCTTAGGCTGTGTAAAATGCTGGTCAAATTTTAATTAGATACTAACATTTCGTCAAGACCTAATCTACTAAACTTCAAATTAACTACGAACCATTTCCTTTAACGTGTAAAAACAATTAATATTAAAAACTAGTTTTAGAATGAAATCC
Source organism: Pocota personata (assembly GCA_963082735.1). Classification (NCBI taxonomy): domain Eukaryota; kingdom Metazoa; phylum Arthropoda; class Insecta; order Diptera; family Syrphidae; genus Pocota; species Pocota personata. The sequence goes on from OY720430.1 coordinate 191,839,582, forward strand.
CGAAGCGAAATAACGATTTCTTCCTGACTAACTGATTTCATAGAATGTCATTCACTTTAGTTACCAATGATTCAGAACATCTGCTTGTTTTCATTCCATCGAAGACATTGGAATATCAGAGAGCAATTTAAAATGAAATTTAATCAAATTTCATTGATATGTAATAGAAAGATTATTAAGTGGTAGAATAATCCTAAAAGATTTTAATTGAGAAGCAAATAATTTCGAGCATTTTCTGGATATATTCATAATTATCGATAGTAAACAAGTTTGTGTTTTGCTTTTATAATAGAGAAGCCATTCTTTCAATCAACAAATCAAAATCATCGACAGACATTCTTAGGAAATTTTTAAATAATTCAGGACCGTTTTGTCAAAGTTGAACATGTAAAATGTCTCATAGAAATCAATTCCTTCTAAGAACAATAGGCGGAGCCGTTGAGATCGTTGCTTTCTTGACTTTTCGACGTTTGCGACATACCAGGCTTCTTCTTCCTCCTCCTGTTCAACCATTAAAGCAGCAGCAAAACTAGCGACAGCTATTTTTTTGTCCTCTTCCATTCTAGTGGCACTGTACAAACTTTTGAGTATGATTTTTGTGTTATTATCTGTCATTCTGAAATTCTATCATTATCTGTCATTTATGTTTGTAAATGCCAATTTTCCTGTCATTATAAAAATTAAATATGTTATAAGATAAAGACACGTAGTGGCATAACCTCAGCCCGCATTATTTTGCGTCATGTAAATGGTAGTGCCATTATAAAATGCCATATCTCATTATTATTGTCACTATATGCCACTCGTGTAAATATAGCAAGTATTGACATGTATGTCAATTTGCACATTTGGTCCCTCTTTTAGATTAGACCCACCGTTTCGCATTCTATCAATGTACATTGTGGTCTTGGAAGCAAGACACTACATAGATATGGGTGTTATACTCAAGTTTAGGACGAATGTATATTGCCTTACATATAGAAATCAGGTCAAAAGGACTGAAATTTGTTAGGAGCGTTTGAGAAAACCTACATAGATATTTCGCAGCCTATTGGATCAAAAATTAAAATTGGCCGTGTAAGATCCAGTCATGGCTATATGACTGAGAAGTAAGATAAGCTAAAGTCACGGCCAAGAAGCGGATACATGAATCTGAAAACAGAAAAAAAAGAACAGTCAGTGGGATGAGAAATGCACTCATTTTTGATAAAGTAGCTTGATGCTGAACTCTGTCAAATGTTATTGAATTGAAGTGCAATATAGAACATAAGCATTGCTGTCATTCCTGCCATGTATGAACATTCTTCTTTTTTCCTGATAAGCGAGAAAACTTAACTTGCTCACCCTAACTACAGCCCTTCTGCAGCTCAGGATGCACCACACATTTTTATTTTGATTTATTCGAGGGGCAGTAATAGACCGACAGCGTATTTAGCAGGATGAGAAGTTAAGAATAAGTCCATGGTGTCCAAAAATAAATACATCTTGCTGTATATGCCGCCAAATGGTGGCTGATTCTAACTCAAAGAATTGTTGCTGATTGAGTGCTAGAGTACAATGTTTGCAAACGACAACAGGTGCGCTCCTTTGTATTTTACAACAAATGATTGAACTCGATTGATTGTTTTTCCTTATAAAGGGTATCCCAAAATTCACGCAAGAAGTAATTTTGATAGAAAACACAGGCTTTTAATTAAAAATTGTAAATGTTTTATTGATTCATAAAGTATGCAGTATAGGGTTATGTATGGAATAGCATATCGGGTAAGTTCAACGGCGTTATATCCCATGATTTGGGCGGCCAATTCTGATCACCAAAACGGGAAATTACACGACTCATGCAGTAATTGAATTGTTTCTGGGGCTGTATGGCATGTGGTAACCTCTTGTTGAAACCACATGTCGTCCACATCCATATCTTGCAATTTAGGCAGAAAAAAGTGGATTATAATATCGCGATAGCGAGCAGCATTAACTATTATTGCTTGACCAGCCGATGATGCCTCCCAAAATCTGCACCAAATGTGGATGCATTTGTTCTCTACAATTACTCGTGAATTTTCTGAACCCCAAATTCTACAATTTTGACGATTAACAAAGCCATCAAGATGAAAATGAGCCTCATCGCTGCGACTTAATTTTGAGACTAGAATGAGAATTCGAATTTCGACAGACGGACGGACAGACACGCTTACAGATAGATAAAATTGCGAAACCCACATTTTTGAATTCCTCTATTTTTTTTTTCTGCCCGTGCTTGAACCTTTACAGTTCGAGTCACAAGCAGAACACACTACCCACTACACCGTGGCCATCTATTATAGTTACTCGTACATACATATCAAGATTGATAAAAATCTCGAGATAGAAAATATTCGCGAAAACAATACTTGTCCTATGGGAGCAAGTAAAAAAGCTTCTCAATTATGCCCTTTGAAAATTCCTTTCGTGTGAAAAACTATAGCACGTATATCACGAGTCGCTATTCCAGGCCCTCGCTCTAGCGCTAACATACATATTTAGTTAATTATGTACATAAATCGTTTTTAACGATCTTCACCACTTAGAACTGTGTTCTTGAAAGCTCTTAAAATTATATGATCCGTTACGTATGTATGTAACTTTTGTAAAAATAAAAAAAAAAATAAAACTATTATAACAATGAGCCGTTTCTATTTTCGTCAACATTTAATAGTCCTTTCCTTAAAATTCGAATTAAATGTTGCAATGATCTCAACCTAATGACATAATTAAGAAAGTGTTCTCAGAATATTCACGTTGATCGTGACTGGTTCTAATATTTTATTGCACAAACAAAAACAATGTACATAGTATTGCAAACCTCGTTAAAGTGAATAGATTTTCTTTAACGATTTTCGACATAGTTAACTTAACAGACCTATAAAAAACCTTATAAACAACACATTAAGGAAATGCTTATCATCTTATCGTCCGCCTAAAAACATTTTAATTCACGGGTTATTTTAAATAGCATTTACCATATCATAGTTTTTGATGGTGACAAATGTCACCGGTTGCGGTTGCACGCGATGAACACAAAGAGTGACTAACATGAAAAAACTTGTTTTTATTTCTTTGTCTCTAAATTTAATACGAACGCTCTAATTTGCTATTCAAATAATATATTTGTAAATTGTGCTAACTAGTAATTTTTTTACGTTCTTACAAAATGCAGGTGGTACGAGTATGTTATCGATTTCGACTATCATATAGTTAATCAGAGGTTTTTATCACCTGATAATATTAGCAGTTTATATTTTATCGTAAATGAAACATGGAAGAGGGCAGATATAGCACATGATGGTTAGTAATAAATTCAAATACGTACAGTATAAGCTTAAAGTTTAGAATGAGCTAGGAGGATCTTCATCAAGACAATTGAAGTTATCGGTGATCAGAGAAAGAGGGTTCACCTGATATCCTTACACACAATCATTTATAAGATTAACATCGAGAACGTTGGTTATGAATATTGGTTCGTTTCCAATAGTGCATAAAATGAGTTTAGTCTTTAAAATATAATCAAAAGGAAACTCACCTCTTTTGTTCATATCAGAACTGCCCCATGCGGTGTGGTGAGTGTTTGCGTCACGGTCAACTGATCACCGCTGTAGTTGATGCACATTCAGGCTCGTTCACAACATTTTTGATACTTTTCTCAAAACTTCTGACGATAAATTCTCCACTTCCTGTCGGATGTTATTCTTGAAGGCCGCCAAGGTTCGTATTCAAAAAACCACAAAAAAAAAAATAAATCTGGAACGATCAAATCGGGCGATCTTGCGGGCCAGTGCAAATCGTAAAAACGAGAGATTAAGCCCGGGAAACCCTTGCTGCAGAATATCCACTGTCGCTCATGCTGTGTGCGGTTGGACGTCCTGCTGACACCACATGTTCTTCAAACCCAATTTGTCAAATTGCGGCAGCAAGAATTCGTTCATCATCTGTAGCGATCATTCTGTAGCGCTCATCAGTCAGAGTAACACTGTTGCCGACGCCGTCCTCAAAAAAAAAAAAAAAAATATGGGCTAATCACCTTTCCTCCGTAAACGCCGCACCTAACATTGACTTTGACAGAATGTAATGGCTCTTCGTGCATTACACGTGGTTTTTCAGTTGCCCAGAAGCGATAACTTTGCTTATTCACGTATCCGCAAAGGTGGAAATGCGTCTCGTTCAATGGAAAATCATCCTCATTGCGGTCGAGGTTTAGGAGGGCTTGGCTGAAATTTACTCGCTATAAGCGGTCTGTAGGCAATAGGTGATGCACTGTTTGCACTTCGTACGGGTACATCTTCAAGTTTTTAACCAAAATTTGCTGTAAAGACCATCTATTGTTGCTCAATTGCGTGACACATCTTTTGGTTGATATTTGAGGGTCCTCTTGGACATCTGCCACAGTCTCTTTGAGGCGAGCGGCTAAACGTCGCAGTGTTTGTCACACGACCAGGGAATCGACAACGAAATTCACGTTGAGCCAAAACCACCGACCGAATACTTGTCAAAAACATTGACACAATTATTCAGTGTTCTTGAAGAGCATAACAATCCATGATTTGTCTACGTGCATTCTGCTTCTGTTTACTTCACAAATGTCAAAGTCACGATGACATAAGACGCCATTTCAAAAAATGGGAGCATCTTCCGATAGGGTGATGACATTTGCGCGAGCACAAAAGTTAAGTCGATTTTGTCATGTCCGTTCATCTGTTATTGGTTTCTAAAAAGAACTACGAGTAATAACAGATGAACGGACATAGCAAGGTCGACTTAACTTTTGTGCTCGCGCAAATGTCATCACCCTATCGGAAGATGCTCTCATTTTTTCAAATGGCATCTTATGTCATCGTGACCTTGACATATACGAAGCAGCACAAGTGTAAAAATTGTTAAAATCCGCTCTAAAACATGGTTTATGTATGGACAAAAAAAAAGTTATTTTTCTAAAATATGTATGCAGACCTAGAACTCCTCTAAAATTAGTTCATGCATTGTATAAGGTCACACCTATTTCTTGAGAGCATTTTCTTCAGACAATCACAATTCGCCTTTTCATTATTTACGGTGGTAGTTAAGTCTCATCAGAATGCGCGAACTTCGGTTACTAATGGTGACAGCTGCGCCTACTTTTTCAAAAAAAAAGTTTGGGATCTGTCCAATCCGCAGTTAAATGTGGCCTTGGTGCTGGAGTTGAGGTGTTAACGAATGGCATATCTATTGATTCACTAATCTATAGGTATTAACACCTGCATTAACTATTCTGGCAAGTCGGCCGCAACTATTTTTCGTCATGACAGTACGACCGTATGTACGAGTATATGCAAAATATAGTTGAATTTTCCATAATCTGAGATTGTTTCCATTACATATTTATTCATAAAATAAATCATCATAGTTACCCATAATGTTATTTTAAACTCTCCGAATTTGTGCTATTATTTGAAATCTACGTGCTTAGTAGCACACAATATGTACGAGTGTATACCAAACCTCTAATATAAATTATCATAGTAATTGATCTCACGACGTAAATAATTATTTGTTATTATTTCCATTGATTAAAGATCACCTAAACGTATATTGTGGATGAAGTCATTCAGGGGGCTTTTGACATCATGGGACGCCTCTGGGGTGCATTTTAATCGCCTGCCTGTTAATAGAACCAAGTCGAAAATTTGGAAAGCTACCCATTCGTATAATTGACACTACTCACAACAGTCGATTCATCATCATATGCATAGAATTCAATAGTAGAGCATTAAATACGAGAACAGAACTTTCGCAGTCTCAATCTTGTGTGTAGTGCCATAGTCGCTCAAGGTGTCACTTGAATAGGTGAGTCCTTTATTTTATGTAAATCCTAGCACACTTGGCCAGTTGTTTAAACTTGATTAATGCTCCTCTGTTCCAAAAGCTGGTGTAAACTATTCTGATGTCGTATCTAAATTGTCTGCTTCATCATTGTCCACTTAACTTATTAACCCGAATCCCGGCATTGCATTCCCTAATTTTTTTTTCTTGAGGATAATTTTTTTTATGAATTTGATTTGAAGTCATACTACGGCGTTAAATAGTCCTAGAAATTTAGCAATTCGGAGTGGTTCTAATGACGCTGGTTGCTACAATGCATGCTAATCTCTGGATTTTTGTGAGAACTTTTAAGATTGTACGCTTTTCTGGGGCTGAGCACTAGACTAGAGACTCGTATGTCAGAATGGGTCTAATGATAGCCGTGTGCGTCTTGTTTGAAAAGCAATGGATGCTTCCTTTGTCCTTCCCAAGATGTTTTCTTTCCAAGTCAGTTTGCATAGCCAAGGTGTGTATACTTTGCTTATTCCGAAAACTGTGGTTGTACTTCGTGTAACATCGTGGGCTCGAACGACGGTATTATTCTTTTATCAGGAAGTTACCTACAAAGGGTCTAACAGAAGTTCGCTAAGTTGGCGCTAATTTATTAGTTTTTGAAAAAAAAACAAAAGTTGGTAGTCAATTTGTTATAGCTTTACGATATTCATTTTCAAATTTTAGAAAAATTGCTAAGAATGGAGAGGTGTAAACGTAAAATTAGTGAAGTTCGGTAGAAACTCCACCGCCAACACAGCAAGACATTCACTTTGTCATTCTCTTCAGATTTCGACGTGAATTCAAACCCTTGCAAATTTTTCACGAATGCCACAAAACATATGAAGTAGATGTGACTATTTGCAAGGGGTTACGAAGATTTCTGGAGGTCCCCCCAAATCTTCGACTGATGGTACAAATGTGGCCTTGTTGAAGGCAAAAATTGACAAAGATCCTAGAATGACCAGGAAATGATAGGTGAATGAATGTTACACGTGGATTTTCATTCCTTTTCTACTGTTCTGCTCCAAGTTTGCCTGGGGCGAGCCAGCCTTCTGCCTATTTGGGTGAGTGGATTTGAAAACAATTGTTACTTAAATCCCTTTACAATGATTTCCAGATCGTTTGGTAGATTTTTGTCGATCGCCTTCGTAGCTGACTTCTCACTAAACGATCACAGATGCAAGACTCGCAGAATAAGTTCTCATGATTCTTTGAATGACCGGGCATAGACTCTGTCAGTTTGTTTATTGAACGATTCCTCAATAGTAAAAATTTGTTCATCCGTAAACAACATTTTTCAGTGACCATTTTGCGCGTGCCGGCGGCTAGAGCTTTCGATTATTTCGATTATTGGGCTGTGAGTAAGTGGCTAGTGTATCTTTTATATGCGTTGAGTCCCAAATCTTGTTTGATAATGTGTGATATTGATTTCTGTGATATTTTCTGCTTTCGGAGCGGTTTCCGATTACTTCTGGCTTTAACAGTGCAAGGGCGTCCGGATCATTGACGGCCAGTTACTCCACCAGTGTCCTCAAACAATTTAACAGTTCGATACACTAAACTCCGGGTGATTCCAAGCGGTCGCAAGGTCCGGAAAATATCGCCTCTTTCCATATTGCACTTGTGAAGGCCAATTGCCACAACACGGTTTTCAATATCGCCTCACTCCATATTCACAAACGTCTTTTGCGCAAATCTTTTTGCGCGTTAACTTAGTAATGTCACTCATTGAATACCTGTCAATATAGAATGGATGCGTTCAGTACTACCCTCACGATGAGTGCGTTTACATGACTAGTTGTTAAGCTAAAATTATTATCGAACTTTTGTTAGTTCCCTCGTATATGAGAAAATTATGAATAACAAGAAAGCAGCAATTATATCCAGAAGAAGGTTGAATAGCTGCTATTGACTTTAGATTAAACGCCCACAACATGTATTTATTGCTCTTTCTCATTCGCCAAGGCAAACTATCAACACCAGAAGTGATCTAAATTTTGCCATAATCTACCCATGGTTCTGTCTCATATTATGAACCTGGCACTAAATAAAAGCTGTTCAATCAACTCTTCTAGTCAACATGGCCTACAGAAAACACCCATGGAACCCAACTGTTCCAACAAACAAAAGCACTTTTGCACACACATAAATGCATGTGTGGTGTTTAACCACACACTCACAACAACTTAATTCAATTAAAAATAATATTGTTACCTCTTTAAGGGGTTGTACACCACATAAAGAGAAAATAAAGAAAAAAGACAACAAAAATGAACCATTTTAGAAGGCAGTTAAGCTCTGTCGTAATGCAAACTGACAATAAATGTGGTATAAAAATAAAATTCATTACGCAAGAGCACTGAGTTGGAAATGTTTTGCATCTTATTTGGAGAAATTCACTGAAATCAAATAAAAATCGTGGAGATGCGATTAACAGGTTTGTCAATTCCAGAAAAACCAAATTGATGGATCTACTAATTGACTGTTTTCGTTTACTCTGGTCGACTCATTGCTTAGAGAGCTGCAACAATTATTCATAATCGGCGAGTTTATTACGCTCCCTTGAACTCATATACATACGTTATTAAAAATTAGTATAATAAAATATAGGAAATAATTTGCGAAACAGCACTTTTGGGGCCAAGGAAAAACCCAAGTAGATTTTCATGATTTAAATTGCAAATTTGATCTACTGTTGGACTCGGGTCAATCAATTCGCCGCAAAAATAAATATAATAAATATTTAATTCAAACATAGACCAACAGTTACCCGAAAGCACTCCAGCTAGTTCCTTGGGCCATGTTTATGTGCTCCAGTTCGTGAAGTTGCAATACGATCCAATATTAAGGTGAACGAACAGTGCCCTTTCTATGCGCGCGATAAAAGTGAAATGATTATTGAGCTTTGGTGAAGGACGTTTTCGAGACAATATAACTTTTTCAACAGAGGTTTTTTTTTGATGGTTTTTAGGCCGGCATACATATCTTTTTGCGATAAAAGTTGAACATTTTCCAGAAGTTACATATTATTGGTCATATAGGGTGATTCCACTTCAGACGATAAAATGTTGGTATCAAAACGGGACGAGAAATTGTATGGAAGGAGATGTCTATCTGCCCCCAGTCTGTGTCCCCCCCATTTCCATGCTATTGGGAAGTTTGTTTGTTTTGACTCAAATGATTTATATTGCCCTAACTCTTTATCAGTATAAAGGAAATATATGAATAAGGTAAGCCAATTGTCAAACAGTTATTTAATTTCTAACCCTCTCTTTTCCGATATAATTTTTTTCTTGTTTTGGTATAGTCTATCACCTCCCAAATTTCCATCATCTGGATTGGAATCACCCTGTATTAAAAATGCATTTAAATCTTAGATACTAATTTTTTTTACGTGTCTCCACCACTCAGAACTTTGTTTTTTGAAGTTTATAAAACCCAGTGATGAAGTAAGTCAAAGGAAAAGGTATAGAGAAGAGTTAAAGAGTTGACACATAAGGAGAGAGAGAGGGGTAACGATGCGAGTTAATTTAAAATTTAAAGCGCTAAGCATCCAACATTCCGGAGATTTTCGAACGAAGGGATTTGGCTGCATATAGACTGATCACCGATCAGTTTAAAAACTTGTCGCTGACCACGATCAAGTGAACTCAATCATGTGACGGGAGCTCCCGCCCAAACATGCGAGTTATAATTAAGTTTATAGATTGTCGAACATAAGCTTTATAGATTGTCGTCAAGTCCGCAGGAGTGAAACACCGTTTACATCTTTTAAGGAATCCAAGGCATCTCGTACCACCTTTTGCCGCATCAGTAATCTGCTGGTTCCATCGAAGCTCTGGGCTAACATACATGCCAATCAGATAAGCCATTAAATTCCTTAAGCTCAACTCCATTATTTCTGAGTTTGACCCCTTTCGTATTCCGCTTCATAGACAGGACACTGTGTGTTTGACGCCTTAAACTCAGTTCGATTTTTCCCATCCCAATTGATGATTGCATCAATGTCAGAGTTGAGTTCGGTAGACATTCGCTGCCGCTGAGACTTTTTTTTTTTTTTTTTATAATTTGCTCGTGTTAAAGGGGATATGAATGAAAGGGGAAGAGACAAAGAGAAAGGAGAAAGACAGAGTGGTGTAGTTTGAAACTCAGGTGGTATTGAGTTTCTGTAAACTCCAAGGGTGGCTGTCCAGATAACTGGGGAGTATTTTGTTTGTTTTTCGCTATTATTGTCGTTGCTTATGATTCACAGTATTTTTTTCCGTCCTCCTGATATCATCACGATCAAGTTGCATTTTAGCCATATGATCACCCTACTGCCAGTGTTATGCCTTCACAGTAGAGTTGACTTAGGTTTCGCAAGTGATCGACTTTTTTATTTATTTCATGTGAAATAAATAGATGATTCTTGACATCAGGACTCGAATCGTGAATCAACAGCGTGACAAGCGATGATGTTACCACTACACCACGGCCACTCAACGATTTGGGGCCCTTGCCGTGATGGCGTTAGCGAATAGGCGAAGTCAAAAGTGCTGTCATCCGCGAAGGAATGAATAGGATTACGAGTAACATAAAGGAAGTCATTGATGTAAATCAGAAAAAGGGACGGAGAGAGTACTGAGCCCTGCGGAACGCCTCCATTAGTCGAGAATGGTATATAAGTGCATCTATCTAATACAACTTGTAATGATCGACCGCTTAAGAATCCACTTCACGAAAATGTCATCGACACCATAACCTTCAAGCTTATTAAGAAGGGCACTATGCCACACTCTATCGAACGTTTTGGATATATCAGAATCCTTATGTACTAGCTGATTTAAGCATGGTGTATGTTTTTTATATTAATAGTACAAATATTTACAGATCAGTCTTAATTGATCAGTTTGTTCTACTACATCGTTTTTAAGAAATGAATTATTCACTACTGCTGTCCCACATGTGCTAAAGAAACTACAAAAACACTGTCTACCCCAGGAACTATCCGGAAAAATCCTATAGTGGACGATTGGCAAGTTTTACACATGTCTGTCTTGGAGTATGTAGAACTGAATGGGAGCGTTCAAATTTTTCCCTCACCAGATATAGAGCACAGATGTCGGGTAAACAAATATCTACTTGCGGAAAAAACCCAGGTTCTACCCCGCATCGAATGATGGATGTACGTCCACACGCTTCATTCGCTAGTTGAATACACGGCGTCGGATACTCAATATATTTAGTGTTCACACGTATTCGACGTCGGATATACGACTCGCTCTTTGATGGACAAAAAGTGTTGCAAATTTAAGAAAGATCGAACCGATTTTGATCAAATGTAGTTTCTATTACTGAAATAGTGTGTGGATAGTGGTGGATGGGAGTAGGTCTATTGTAAATAATACCATTTATAAACCCAGATTTACCGGCACTAGTTACCATTTTCGCATGCAATCCTCTTTTAAAGAGATTGGTCATGGATAACTTGTGGCACTTGTATGAACTTATGAGATATAAAGTGGACTAGGTAGCCACTGCGATTAGATTTTTATGCTGCATCAATGCAGCTATTTGGACCCAGAGTCAAATCTGCTAAACTTGAATATGTGAAAACCTTAAAAGTTAGGTCGTTAAAGAAGGTTTTCCTTCTTAAAGTGGATAGAGCATGGCAAGTACACAGAAGGTGAGTTATTGTCTCTTCCTCCTCCACGTTTCAACAGCTTCCGCAATTGTTGGAGCATACTTTAATTTTTCTAGCATGCCTTCCTATTAAATTGTAGACTTACTTATTAAGCGTATTCACCTTTTTTGCGGCGTACACACTTACAGACAAGGCTTACATATTACTCCACCTGATATTGGCAATATCACCTCAATGTTCAGTTGCAATTTAATCGTGTCGTATTAATGTAAAAATCATCAAAATTGAGTTGAGTTTTTGTCATGAACTGCACCCGATGAACTTTGATGAAATATTTAATAGTATTGTAATATGCGAGCTACGGCTCGAGTAGATAAAACAATATTCTGTGAAATTATTTCTTTATTTTCTAGTCTATAGAACAATTCAGGTTTACACTATACTATTCTTCGCTATTCTTTTCTTATAAAGTCTCTGTCCTCTCAAATCACTTTATCTCCTTTCAATTACTTAATTCACAAATCCAAACTAATTACTTCTTCTTGTTAAATCTCAACTTTCAATTTATCACAAAATTACAACTTCGCCCATTATCACTTTTCTAATCTCTTCGCCACAGTTTAGAAACTACTGCCCCCTTTTGATCGCCATCTGTCCTTATATGGCAGAAGTTTCTGATAGCCAGAAACTTCTAGCAAATTCTTCGACCACTGGAACAAGAGAAATTCCAAGATGACAATCATTCTTGCAGTTATAATTCCCTCTCATCCGTGATATTATCCGTCTCTTTCGTAGACATGAACTGTGGAAACCGCAGACACGAATCTCGAATGAAAGGACACTTCGAACCAAAATTCTGCCAGAATGAAAAGACACTTCGGAATTTGTTGCATCATACTTTTAGGGAGCGTAGTTATTATTATGCTACAGTATTTTGGTTTGGTATAATATTGAGATGGTCCCATCTGCAAGTCATTAAAATCGGACCAACAGAAGCGAAAGATTGTGATTGGTGGGATTTCAAAAATCGTTTTTTGCTACATACCCACCTTAAGAATCACTAAATGGGGTTCGATATAATTTAACTTATACTCGTAAATAAAGCCTAGAGTGAAGATAATCTCTTCTGAAAGTCATAAAGCCGGATGGAGTGATTATCAAGACATGCCCGTTTGGCCTTGTAATCAGCATTATCGCTGCGAATATAAAAAAAAGAGATTATGGATCTTTTTCTCATTTTTTGTTTTATTTTTGGAATGTTTTTTCATTCATTCTTTGTTTGGGAATAATTTGGACATTGTTCTGCCTGCTTAGAGTTTCAATTTGTGTGCCACAGAGCGAATCTATTTCCGATTTACGATTTCCCCTTTTATTTTATTAATGTGTTTGCTAGATTGGTCCACGTAAATGCGGGACCTTTCTGTGAAAACGTCTGCTTGAAAGAAGCTGCGTGTATCTGATAGTTGTGAGTTAAAGAGATTCTTTCTTTAGTGCTTCCTAAAGTAGTAGTAGTAGTAAACATTAGGAATGATGTCAAAAGAAATAAGTTTAAATTGCCTCAGTAGTTCCGCTTCTCAAAACCATATAATACAAATCCGTTTTTTTCTTCTCCTTCTTTTCAGGAAATGTCCAAACGACGAAAAATCTGGAACACCCCTAACAAAGACGAAGCCGTTCTTTGGCTATGGGAAGCTCATAACGAAGTCAATAATCGCTTAGCTGGCGATGAAACCGAAGATCCTCAATTTCCAAAAGTTCAATTCCCCACCAAGGAGAGTTGTCAACAGTGCCAAAGGAATTCTACCTCAAACTCCAACAACCAAGAGAAAATTGTTTGGGATCGTGCCGCAGTTTTAAGTTTTCTCAAGAATATCAACAATCCCGCTTATGTGAGTCGATTCGGATTAGATGATCCCGATATCCTTCAAGCGAGCGTTGAGAAACTCCGTCAAAAACGTATGATTGGTAATGTCTTCTCTGACATGGACATGAGAATGGGAATGTTACTCTATGGCTTCTGCATTGTCATGATGATTGCTGCATTTAAATTGTTTGCCTTCAAGGGCTATCGAAAAAAACCATACGCTCATGATTTTCTGGGTAAGGTCTAACATGAAGCCCGTTGTATAGAATTAAGTAAAATTAAATAGAGTGTAGCTAAAAAGACAGTCCAAGTAAACGATAAAAAAGAAAAAACATTTAATTTTGTGAAAATTATACAAATCGGAAGAAAAACCGATTGATGATTAAAAAAAAAAAAAAAAATTGTTTTATTGTGATTCGTTAACTAAAAGAAAAGATATATTTTAGTCTCGTATTTAATTATGTTTTATAGTTTATGTTTTACAACCGAAATGATATTCCATAATCTTAATAAGAAATTGTAACGTATTGCATGTTAAGACATAAAGACGAAAGCTTAATAAATTTAAAAATTGTTTAATTAAATAAAAAAAACGAGGTTTGTTTACCTAATGATGAAATTGTATTTATTATTTGCTGTCTGTCACCCAAATCATTTGTATAATGAAGTGCCATTTTGAAAGTTAAATAGTGTATGTGCGCAAAAAAAGTACCCCAATTAAAGTTGTTGATCTTTTGGAACGTGTGTCATGAATTGGGGGCAATTTATCAGAAGCATTTTACCTGAAACATACATGGCAGCAGTGAAAGTTAATTTGTATAATACAATTGGTTTAACAAAAGTTCACTAAGTAGATGTTAGTTTATTAATTTTTGGAAAGAGATACGTAGATGTCTTATGTCAGAAAAGTAACAATGAAGATGAAAAAGCGTAAAACTAGTGATGTAAGGTCGGTAGAAAATCCACCACAAACACAATAACAAATCCGCTTTACTATTCTCTTCCGATTTCGATGTCAATATACTCGTATGGAGTGAATGCGTCATCAATTGTAAATGATGATGAAAAAATTCCAGACTGGACATTTTTCTGTGTACGACGAACCACGTAAAGGTCGTCCCAAATCTTCGACAGACGATACAAATGTGACCCCGGTGAAGGCAAAACTTGACGAAGGTCTTAGAGTGACCCAGGAAATGATAAATCTGCTCGATGAGTTCCACGAATTTTTAACGACGACCAATATATTTTGTAAAAATTTAAAAAGCGAGTTGAGCTGCTTTAAAATGAATCGTAATAGGTGAATTTTGGTTGTTTGTAAGGGTGTCCCAAAATTCACGTAAAAAGTAATTTTGATAGAAAACACAGGTTTTTAATTAAAAATTGTAAATGTTTTATTGATTCATAAAGTATACAGTATTGGGTTATATATGTAATAGCATATCGGGCAAATGGCCTCCATGGTCACCAAAACGGGAAACTACACGACCAGCAAATAACTCATGCAGTAATTGAATTGTTTCGCAGGCTGTGTGACATCGTCTTGTTGAAACCACATGTCGTCCACATCCATATCTTGCAATTTAGGCACAAAAAACTGTATTATCATGTCGCGAGAGCGAGCACCATTAACTGTTATTGCCTGACCAGCCGCATTTTCAAAGAAGAATGGTCCGATAATGGCTCCAGTCCAAAATCCTGCACCAAACAGTGACACGTTGTGGATGCATTTGTTTCTCAACAATCACTCGTGGATTTTCTGAACCCCAAATTCGACAATTAACAAAGCCATCAATATGAAAATGAGCCTCATCGCCGAAGATGGTTTTGTTTGAAAAATCAGCATCCACTTATTTTGTTTCATAATCCATTCAACGAACGCTGTGCGTGGTCGATTGCACCTTGTATGCATGAAGATGCAGATCGCTAATTGATTCAGTCTCCCTGAATGTTTGAATTATTGTAATCTTTTCACAGTTGATAAAGTTAAATCACTATTCCGACCATATTTTGTACGACAATTGCGAACTGTAGCTGCCAAACCTTCATTATTTTTAAAATATTGCTCAACAATGAAAACGCGTTGTTCTTTCGTGTAGCACTCCATTTTTAATAACCCTGAACTGTCAGGTATCACGCTGTTTTTTTTGTTTTTTTTTTTTCGTTGGCAACAATTTACCGCACAAATGGAGCAAAATGCAAATCTTGCGTGAATTTTGGGACACCTTTTATAACCGCGACCCAGGAACCAAACACCAGTCCATAGTATGGAGCCCAGAAGATACAAGTACCCCAATTAAAGAATGAATGAATCAACAACAAAAGTGGTGATATCTATTTACTTCACCAGGTCGAAAATGGTTGCTCTTATTCCACTGGAAACCGGTCATAAGGTATACTGAAACCTGTTTACCCCAAGATTTCAAAAATTAGTTGGTAAATCAGGAACTTCGTCCCTACTTTTAACACCACAATAATTCACCTGCACAAAATGCAGAAAAAACCAATAACTTTCTGGCGCCCTAGGGTATCAATGAAACTCGAAATTCGAGAAAATTCGTAAATGCAAAAAGGATAATAAAGGGTGGTCTGTTGGTTTCTTTTGAAAATTGCTTAATTGAAGAGAGTACAATTTCCGAATATTTATGGAAAATAATTTCATTCAAATGCCTGGCTTGGTAGTAGTCCATCCTGTCAACCCAATTTATTTTCGATGGTTTTCACGAATAGGTCGATCGTGCCTGAGTCGTTTCTGGATTGTCAGCATAACATCGATTTTTAACGGTACCCTACAAAAAAGTAGTCCAAATAGTCAAATCGCAGCTCCGGGTAGGCCAAGCAGCATCACCAAAACCACTGATTACACGATTATTGAAGTTAGTGCGCAAAAGATCTATTGTTGGACGGTCATCGTGCTGGAACCAGAGATCGTCCAAGTTAATTTAAACAGTTTCTGGTAAAAAAAAAATCGGTTGACCGTAACGTTGTTGCCATCTTCATCTTCGAAGAAAAATAAGCCAATAATGCCGCCATTCCACAAACAAAATAACTTTCGGCAACAGCAGCAATTTTATCGGCTGAGCGCACAGAGCAAACATGAGGACAACTTGTGTTATTAATTAGCATGCCAACCTCACGAACTTTCTTCACAGGTGGGGTTGGTGCATTATCCTTTTCAAAATTCATACTGTTTCGGCAATACAGCGCTCACTTTGGAAATAAGTTTTCAATATTTCCCAACGGTGTTCAAGCGTAAATCGATTCATTTCGTACCGCGGAGATTTTCGACCGCGATAGAGCTGTCAGTGTCAAAATAACATGCAATTTTAAAACCAACAAATGGCCCACCCGTTATACTCGTATGTATGTTATGTCAGTAACAAGAATTACGAAAAATCGGTTTTATACTCGTATCTCTAATTTAAAAGGAAACTCTAAGCCATATGATTTAGAAAATTTTAGGAATTTGCAAATTTGTGCGCTGGATATTTTGTGATCGATTAAAAATAGAATTGTTGAAATTGGTACATATTTTATGACGATGGAGCCAAATTAAGTAGATTCAAGTAGAAAAAGCGGCATAACTCTATAACGGTATGTATCTGATCGGTCGGCCAAAAAACATCATGTAGCTGCAAGTACGAATGACTTAGTCGTGCAAATTATTTTTTAAAAACATATTGTAGAATGCCAGATTCAATTATGTCAAAAAATGAAAACACACTTAAGTGACATGTGTATCTACTCTTCATTTAACAACCAGCATATGGCGCGTGGGCTGTATAAATTGTACACGATATTGATTTTTGGTGATACGATTACGATGTCAATATGTACTTATATGTACATACATGCGATAGTACAAAACACAAGTGCGTCATACCCGCTATAGATCTAAATTTTTACAAAATTGTTATTTTTTGGATTAGGTATTTGCTGAGTAATAAATGCATATTGATAAAGTCATCGAGTTATGACTTTTTGCTAACACATTTTCTGATTAAACCTAGGTACATATGTATGTACTCGTATAAATTTACTTAGACTTAAAATGCATCTAACTATTAAGCAACCAGAACATTGAAGATAAGAATTTCTACTTTTTCTATTTTAAGAATAGTGTTAAGTTGTAATCGATTTGAAGATTTAAGATTGTGTAGTAACTAAATCAATATAAAGGGTGACCAGATAGCAATGATAGTTTTTCCAATTGTTATGTTTCCGCAGCTGTCAAAGTTGCCAATGACATTCAGCTGTCAAAATATTTAAAAAGATTTGCTATTTCATCATGCATCGTTTGATGCTTTCCGAATTTGTGGAAATTATTAAAAAATATTATCGAAATTCCTTCTTAGTTGTAAATACGCAACATCATGGCTTCAGTGCGCAGGCAATTCGTCGCACCGTGGAAAAGTTTGAGCGTGAGTACACTCTTTTGGACCTTAAGCCACAAACCAGACAGAGGTCGGTGCGAAGTGAAAAAAACATATCCGTTGTAGCGGCCAATATCGAAGAAGACCCAGAAATGTCGATTCGGTGCCGATCAGCTGAATTGGGCATCGCCAGAGAGTCAACCAGGATTATTTTGCGTTGGAATTGGGCCTACATCCTCATAAGATTGTGCTGACGTAGGAATAGAAGCCGGACGACCATAGACAACGCCGTGAGTTCGCTAATTGGGCGCTGGAAATGTTGGCCGGAGATCCAGATTTTGGCCAAAAAATCATCTTCTGGGGCGATTTTGGTTCAGCGCTATGTCAACAAGCAAATTGCCGTTATTGGAGCGATCACAATTAACAAGTGTTCGACCAAGCATCAATGCAACCACAAAGATTGACTTTTTGGTGCGGTTTATGGCACGGCGGCATCATCGGACCTTATTTCTTTCAAAATGAAATGAAGGAGATGAATGTTGTCGAACTCTGTGGCCAGAGTTCGACAACATCGATATATCCGAGCTGTGGTTCCAGCGAGACGGAGCTACATGCCATACAAGCGACGCAACGTTCGAAGTGGTGAAGGAGAAATTTTGTGACTCGGTCATCTCATGGCGAACGTTCATCAATTGGCCGCCGCGATCATGCGACTTGACACCCCTCGATTATTTTCTCTGGATCTACGACAAGTCCTTAGTCTACGCTAGCAAGCCAACCACTTTGGACGAGTTCGAGGCCAACATGCGACACGCTATTGCCGGAATAACGCCTCACATATTGGACCTAGTCTTCAAAAATTGGACCGACCGTTTGAAGCAATGCCAGCGATGCCCAGGCGGCCATTTAAATGATGTGCTATTCCATACAATGGCATGATGTAGCTTCAAAATATAACCAGAATCAATTTGATATCTCACACCGTTGTTGTTTTACTTAAATTTCTTTTGGTATCGTTCTTATCTGGTCACCCTATATAATACCAGTCCACCATGACTGTATGTACAAGGTGGCGCAAAAGTAATGGCCCAATTTGATTTAGCTACAACTTTTTTCTTTAAATTAAGAAACGATTGTTTTATTTTTTATTATTTTTACTTGTACCTTGAGTTATGTTCCATTAAGTTTTGAAGATGATATCGTTGTTTATGCAAATTTGACCCTTCTTATGGCATTTTCTATCACTTTTCTCAATACATCCGCTGGTATGTTCTATATTACTTATCTAATGTTGTCTTTCAGAGCTGCGAGAGCCTGTGGCTTGTTCAAATACTCGTAGACTAACCCTTAAAAAAGAAGTCTGGAATGGTCAGATCGGGTGATGTTACAGGCCAATGCAAATCGCCGAAACGGGAGTTAACACGGCCTGGAAAACTGTCCTTCGCTAAGTTCATTATGTCACCCATTGTGTGTGTACCGTCTTGTTGAATACATTTGTGCTCCAACCCCAATTCATCCAATTTGGGAATAAAAAGTCTCATAACATGGGTCTGTAGCGCTCGCCAGTGACACTTCTCGCGTTCCTAATAGCGTTTTCGAAAAAGTAGGCCCAGTCACATTTTCAGCGCAAACATTAACTTTCAGTGGATGTAAAAACGATTTTTGAGTAATACGTGGGTTTTCAGTGCCCCAAAAGTGAGTATTCTGCTTGTTCACGTGTTCTAAGAGATGGAAATGTGCTTCGTCATTCATGATTAACTTTGGAGGAAAATCATCCTCTTCATGGTTGTTGCTAGCTGTGTTAAATACGGACTTGGTGGTTTGCGGGCAGGAGCTGATGCACCATCTGAGTTTTATATGGGAACATCTTCACTTTCACCAAAATATACTGCAGAGACCGTCTGGAAATGCCCAATTGTGTGGCCTTTCGACTCGTTTATATTTCTGGACACTATTCCTCGGCCGAACGGCCTGTTGTTGGTCTGTCAGCCCTTGCCGTATGTCGTGTTGAGTCGCACTCTTCAAGGCGTGCAGCTTGCCGGCAAATTGCTCGAACCAGTCGGTGGCAAAAGGCAGATCATGTGCTTATCTCTGATGAAGAAATAAGAATTTAATGTCACTACGATTTGTAGGGAAACACTACGCTTTTTCCATCTGGTCTTCTATGCTTTTAAAACATGAAGTGGGAATGTTGGCTCGGAGTCTTCCTTGTGAACAACAAGCACTTAGACCCAATTTGCTTACTGTACTTCGATTGTGAACCGCCCCATTCACCCATATTCAGCGATCTAACAAATAACAAACGCTCCCTTTAGATCTGCCCGTGGTTGAACTCCATCAGTTCCTCATCCTGTAAGATAAGGGTGCCCTTCTGATACGAATGAAAACGGGGAACTTGCTTAAAAATTGCTTATGTGTTTCGCCTTCCTCGAGGCATACCTCACAAAGAGCCGCGTTCCTGGGAGTGAGCGTCACGTCACTTCATCATCTTAATTTCAACAGAAATTTAGCTCTGCTTTCCCATGGCACATTTACTAACATTTTCGTCCACCGACATGCTGCGCAATGAGCTACGAAACGTGTACCAGAGATGAACGTTCAAACGCGCATTGTTGGAATACTCGTACGATATCGGAATGCGAAAATTATTCATATTGTAGCATAATAATAACTACGCTCCTATGTCTATGCAGAAAATTCTGAAGTGACTTTCCATTCTGGCAGAATTTTGGTTCGAACTGTCCTTTCATTCGAGGTTCGTGTCTGGGACGAAGTCTCCACATGTCAACGAAAGAGACGAATAATATCAGGGATAAAAGGGAATTATAACTGCAAGAATTATTTCTCTTGTTCCAGTGGTCGAAGAATTTGCTAGAAGTTTCTGGCTATCAGAAACTTCTGCTATATAAGGACAGATGGCGGTCAAAAAAAGAACACAGTTGGTTTTAGAACCGTGGCGAAGAGATTGGAAAAGTGATAATGGGCGAAGTTGTAATTTGGTGATAAATTGAAAGTTGAGAGTGAACAAGAAAAAGTAATTAGTTTGGATTTGTGAATTAAGTAATTGAAAGGAGATAAAGTGATTTGAGAGGAAAGAGACCTTGTAAGAAAAGAATTTGCGAAGAATAGTGTAGTGTGAACTTGAATTGTTCTATAGACTAGAAAATAAAGAAATAAATCTCACAGAATATCGTTTTATCTACTCGAGCCGTAGCTTGCATATTACATTGGTGTCAGAAGCGGGATAAAACTTATTCTGTGAATAACTATTTCCGTGGTGTGAAATCGAAAAAAAAAAAAAAAAAAAAAAAAAACGATTTCCGTGTTGAGTTAATTAGTTGCGCAAAATGGGTCACAAATTGGGAAAACTAACTATAACTCAACTAAAGGCAGAACTCAGTAAGCGGAACCTCGACACAACTGGGGGAAAAGATGCCCTGCTGATTCGTCTGGAAGAAGCAGTAACGCAGGAAGGTGAAAATCCGCACGACGTAGAGTTTGACGTGGAAGAGGAACCAGCAAGTACAGCAGCCGACCCGGGTATAACAAGTCTGCTCCTGCAACTTAAGTTAGTCATGGACGAACAAAAGAAAGCAATAGAAGACCAAACGAATTCTATAGAACTTAAGCTGGACGAACAAAAGAATTCTCTAGAACTTAAGCTGGATGAACAAAAGAAAGCAATGGACGAACAAAAGAATTCTCTAGATGCTCTGGAAAGTAAACTTGATGAGCAAAACAAGAACTTGGAATCCAAATTCGAAGTGATCGAAGAGAAAATCGAGAAGGTCGAGACGCAACTCAGAAAAGTCGAAACTAGATTCGATGAAAATTTTGAGAAACATGAAACTCAGTTCGGGAAAATAGAGACTCAGTTTGAAAAAGTGGATACGCAATTCGAGATAGTAGGGAAGCAAATCGAAAATCTTGCTAAGGAGCTCAGCAACGTGAAGAGACAGAAAGCACGGGAATATTCCACTGACGGTCTGAGAAGAAATGGTGTGAAATGGCCTCCTATCTTCGATGGTCAAACATCATGGCCAATTTATAAAAGGCAATTCGAAGCGGCCGCAATGACCAATAGCTGGGACGATGAAGAGAAGTCCATTGCACTCACACTTGCACTGAGGGGTCCAGCTACGGAGCTCTTGCAGACCATCCCGGAAGATAAACAGCAGAACTACGACTCTCTGGTTCAGGCTATCGAGATGCGGTTTGGGGATGAACACATGCAGCAGGTGTACAGGGTTCAGCTGCGTAGTCGAGTCCAGAAAAGGGGGGAAACGCTCCAACAGTTGCAAGCGGATATAGAGCGACTAGCCCATCTTTCATACCCTAAAGCCGGTGAGGAGCTTATCAACGAAATGGCGGTGGAAGCTTTTATTCAGGCCATAGAGGACAGACAACTGCAAATGGCTGTAAGGATGGCTGAAAAGCGAACACTCCCCGAGGCATTGGCATTCGCTTTGTCAATGAAGGCTGCGGACCAAGCATACCAGGGAATACACCGTGTCAGGGAAATGTCCGTCGTGGAATGCTCATGCCAGAGAACAGCCGTCAAAGCTCGCGGAAGTCAAATCCGTTGCTGGAATTGCAACCAAACTGGACACCTACAACGGCAGTGCAGAAGTGCACCTAGACGAGGAAATTGTCCACATTGCGGAAGTAGGAGAAGCAGAGAGGAAGCATCCTGTCGGTCAGACTTCCCAAAACCAGCAGTCGGGAGATGCGTAAGGACCAACTTCGCGGGGCAGAAGTTGGTTACTGGAATCGAGGCCCCCAGGACCACCATTCAAGTTTCGCAAACCAAACGGGGTAACAAGAGCCTGACAGTGGAGGCACTAATCAACTAGAAGAAGTGCGTAGCCACCATCGACACAGGTGCCACTGCCTCCATTGTAAGAAGAGATATCGTCAAAAGCTCCTGGCTGCACAACACCAACAGCTACTGCCTGAAGACTGCAACAGGGGAAATGGCGAAGGTATTTGGAGAAGTTCGTCTTACGATTACTCTGGCGGGACTGACGTTCTCCCATGCGTTTCTGGTGGCAGATATATGCGACGAGTGCATCATCGGAGTAGACTTCATGAAAGCAAATGAAGTAATCTTGGACATCGGGATGCAAGTACTGAGGTATCGAAATGTGGAGATTCCGATGGTGTACGGAAACGAGAATGCCGTAACTCTCAGGACAGTCATCAGCAAAGACGAAGTTTTGCCGCCGTCTTCAGAGACAATCATTTGGACGAAGCTGGAAGGTGATCTTGGGAGCCACCGATCACACCTGGTACAACATCGAATAGACACTGGTGATACTAGACCAATTCGTCAGCATGCTAGGCGCCTTCCATTGGCAAAGCAGACAGAAGTTGCAGAGATGGTGTCGGCAATGGAGAAAGAAGGTCTGATTGAAAGTTCCAAAAGTCCGTGGGCATCACCGGTTGTACTGGTTAAGAAGAAAGATGGCAGCACGCGGTTCTGCGTGGACTATCGGCAGCTCAATTACGTCACCAAGAAAGACAGCTACCCTCTGCCACGGATTGACGACACGCTAGACACACTATCAGGAGCCCGATGGTTTCCACTCTCGACTTGAAGAGTGGCTACTGGCAGGTACAGATCCATCCAGAAGACCGGGAGAAAACCGCCTTCACCGCAGGAAATGGGCTATGGCAATTCACGGTAATGCCATTCGGGCTGTGCAATGCTCCGGCGACTTTCGAGCGATTGATGGAATGTGTCCTGCAAGGGTTAACATGGAAAACCTGTTTGGTATACTTGGATGATGTCATCGTCGTAGGAAAAACGTTTGCGCAACACCGAGACAATCTAAGGGATGTGTTTCAAAGGCTTCGAAGTGCCCACCTGAAGCTCAACCCCAAGAAGTGCGCCCTGTTTAGAGCGGAAGTCAAGTACCTGGGACACGTAATTTCAGCGAAAGGAGTGAGAACCGATCCGGAGAAGGTCGAAGCGGTGAAAAACTGGCCAGTCCCCAAAGACAAACACCAACTAAGGAGCTTCCTGGGCCTAGCCACCTACTACAGACGGTTCGTGAAGGATTTTGCCGGGATCGCAAAGAACCTGCACCAGTTGACGGAAAAGGGAAAACAATTCAAATGGTCAATTGAGTGCGAGAAGAGCTTCAAGGCACTTAAACAACGGCTATGCGATGCCCCGATACTGGCTTACCCCACTCCCGGGGAAACGTTCGTTGTGGATGCAGATGCTAGTAATGTCGGGGTAGGAGCCGTACTCTCCCAGGTGCATGACGGCCAAGAGAAGGTGGTTGCGTACTTCAGTAAGGTGCTCTCTAAGCCAGAAAGGAACTACTGCGTGACAAGGCGGGAACTTCTAGCTTTGATCTTGGCTACGAAGCATTTTCACAAATATCTCTACGGGAGGAAGTTCGTTCTTCGCACAGACCATGCAGCCTTAAAATGGCTGGGTTCAAGAGTCCTGAGGGTCAGGTCGCAAGATAGATCGAAAGGCTGCAAATCTACGACTACGAAATACAGCATCGTAAAGGAAAACTCCACTCTAATGCGGATGCACTGTCCCGGAGACCATGCAGAGCGGATTGTAAACATTGTGCGCGTCAGGAAGAACGGGAGCTGGTTTCCATCCAAAGAATGAGAGCCGAACCTATCGCCGGCTGGAGCGTAGATGAGATCCGGAACGCTCAGAAGGAAGACCCGGATATCGAGCCGATTCTGGCCTGGAAGGAGAACATGGAGAAACCGGATCATCAGGACATCTCTCACAGAAGCCCGACCTTAAAGGCATATTTTGCGCAGTGGGACTCCCTCCATGTCCAAGAAGGTGTTCTGAGAAGAAAATGGGAATCCTCCGACGGAAAGTCGTTTGTAATGCAGCTTGTCGTACCGCGGACGAGGGTCAAGGAGGTGTTACAGGAAATGCATGGCGGGGCGACCGGAGGCCACTTGGGAGTGAATAAGACGCTAGAAAAGGTACGAGAACGTTTTTATTGGTTAAAAGCGAAGGAAGATATCGAAGACTGGTGCAGAAAATGCGACGTGTGTGCAGCTAGCAAGGGTCCGAGAATCAAAACTCGAGGTAAAATGCACCAATACAACCTGGGAGCACCTTTCAAACGAATCGCCATTGACATCGCAGGGCCCTTTCCGGAAACCGACAATGGTAATCGGTATATACTCGTAGTGATGGACTACTTCAGTAAGTGGCCGGAAGCGTTTCCGATCCCTAACCAGGAAGCCAGAACCGTGGCGGAGCAGATCGTCTACAATTGGGTTAGCAGATTCGGTGTGCCCTTGGAATTGCATTCTGACCAAGGGCGGAACTTCGAGTCAAGAATCTTCCAAGAGATGTGTCAACTACTCGGAATCAAAAAGACAAGGACAACCCCGCTTCATCCACAGTCGGACGGTATGGTGGAGCGTTTCAATAGGACTTTGGACGAACATCTCTCGAAGGTCGTAGGTGACTACCAACGGGATTGGGACCGGCAGATTCCCTTGTTTTTGATGGCCTATAGAAGTGCCGTGCATAGCACTACTCGACATACGCCGTTCGAAATCTTATTTGGTGGAATAGCTCGTTTACCCAGTGAGGTGAAATTTGGATCTCCTACCAATGAGCCCAGAAATGAAGAAGAGTACGTGGCGGACCTTAGGGAAAGGCTTAGGGACATACACCAAAGGACCAGAAGCCAGATTAAGATGACGAGCGACCGCATGAAGACCAGGTATGATGCCAAGGCAACAACGTCAGGATTCCAGGAAGGAGATCTGGTGTGGCTGTATAATCCCCATCACCAAAAGGGGAAATCACCTAAATTACAGCGGAACTGGGAAGGTCCCTACAGAATAGTAACCCGCATCAACGATATTGTCTACCGCATCCAGCGAGGACCGAGGGCCAAAATGAAAGTGGTTCATGTGGACCGACTGAGTCGATACAATGGCCGAAATGAGGATGCACTTGTTCGGGACGAACACGTCTAAGAGGGGGGCAGTGTAGCATAATAATAACTACGATCCTATGTCTATGCAGAAAATTCTGAAGTGACTTTCCATTCTGGCAGAATTTTGGTTCGAACTGTCCTTTCATTCGAGGTTCGTGTCTGGGACGAAGTCTCCACATGTCAACGAAAGAGACGAATAATATCAGGGATAAAAGGGAATTATAACTGCAAGAATTATTTCTCTTGTTCCAGTGGTCGAAGAATTTGCTAGAAGTTTCTGGCTATCAGAAACTTCTGCTATATAAGGACAGATGGCGGTCAAAAAAAGAACACAGTTGGTTTTAGAACCGTGGCGAAGAGATTGGAAAAGTGATAATGGGCGAAGTTGTAATTTGGTGATAAATTGAAAGTTGAGAGTGAACAAGAAAAAGTAATTAGTTTGGATTTGTGAATTAAGTAATTGAAAGGAGATAAAGTGATTTGAGAGGAAAGAGACCTTGTAAGGAAGGAGTTTGCGAAGAATAGTATAGTGTGAACTTGAATTGTTCTATAGACTAGAAAATAAAGAAATAATTTCACAGAATATCGTTTTATCTACTCGAGCCGTAGCTCGCATATTACAGTATGTACAAGGTGGCGCAAAACTAATGGCCCAATTTGATTTAGCTACAACTTTTTTTTTAAATTAAGAAACGATTATTTTATTTTTTATTATTTTTACTTGTACCTTGAGTTATGTTCCATTAAGTTCTGAAGATGATATTGTTATTTATGCAAATTTGACCCTTTCTTATGGCATTTTCCATCACTTTTCTCAATCCATCCGCTGGTATGTTCTCTATTTCTTATATAATGTTGTTTTTCAGAGCTGCGAGAGCCTGTGGCTTGTTCAAATACTCGTAGACTAACCCTTAAAAAAGAAGTCTGGAATGGTCAGATCGGGTGATGTTACAGGCCAATGCAAATCGCCGAAACGGGAGATAACACAGCCTGGAAAACTGTCCTTCGCATATTCATTGTGTCGCCCATTGTGTGTGCACCGTCTTGTTGAAACCATTTGTGCTCCAACCTCAATTCATCCAATTTGGGAATAAAGAGTCACGTAACATGGGTCTGTAGCGCTCGCCAGTAACACTTCTCGCGTTCCTAGTAGCGTTTTCGAAAAAGTAGGCCCAGTCACATTTTCAGCGCAAACATTAACTTTCAGTGGATGTAAAAGCGATTTTTGAATAATAAGTGGGTTTTCGTGCCTCAAAAGCGAGTATTCTGCTTGTTCCCGTGTTCTACGAGATGGAAATGTGCTTCGTCATTCATGATTAACTTTGGAGGAAAATCATCCTCTTCATGGTTGTTGCTAGCTGTGTTAAATACGGACTTGGTGGTTTGCGGGCAGGAGCTGATGCACCATCTGAGTTTTATACGGGAACATCTTCAAGACTTTCACCAAAATATACTGCAGAGACCGTCTGGAAATGCCCAATTGTGTGGCCCTTCGACTCGTTTATATTTCTGGACACTATTCCTCGGCCGAACGGCCTGTTGTTGGTCTGTCAGCCCTTGCCCTATGTCGTGTTGATTCAGACTCTTCGAGGCGTGCAGCTTGACGGCAAATTGTTCGAACCAGTCGGTGGCAAAAGGCAAATTATGTGCTTATCACTGATGACGAAATAAGAATTTAATTTCACTACGATTTGTAGGGAAACAATACGCTTTTTCCATCTGGTGTTCTAAGCTTTTAAAATATCTATCTATGTAAGCTTTTAAAATGTTGTGAACCGCCCCATTCACGCCTCCTTTAGATCTGCCCGTGGTTGAACTCCATCAGTTCCTCATCCTGTAAGATAAGGGTGACCCTTCTGATACGAATGAATTCGGCGAACTTGCTTATAAATTGCTTATATATGTGTTTCGCCTTCCTCGAGGCATACCTGACAAAGAGCCGCGTTCCTGGGAGTGAGCGTCACGTCACTTCATCATCTTAATTTTAACAGAAATTTAGCTCTGCTTTTCCATGTCACATTTACAAACATTTTCGTCCGCAGACATGCTGCGCAATGAGCTACGATACGTGTACCAGAGATGAACGTTCAAACGCACATTGTTGGAATACGATATCGGAATGCGAAAATTGTTCGTATACTAACATGAATTATGTTTATAATACGATACGAGTACTACGCTCCTGATACGCTCCCATAGCAAAGAATACTCGTAGGTTCATTCATGTATGTACATAAACGAATACGGTGTACTAAAAAGCTCAAAACGGACGGAAATGCATTCATTTACTTGTTAAAAGTGCAAAAAAAGAGGAAAAAATAGTTATGTGGCAATCAGGCCTCGCGCAGTTTATGTTCCGTACCTCTATTTGAACTGTATATAATTTGGCTTTATCGTTAATGGGGGGAAAGGGGGTATCTATGATCGTATTTGTAAGAGTCAGCACAAAACAAACACTTTTTGTTTCATGTTCACCTGTCTGTTTGTTTTAACAGGACTCGCTCGAGAGCCAATAAAGATATTTTGATAAAATTTAATTTGTATGCTTGTCCTGATCTGTATAGGGTCATCCAACAAGAGGTGTCATTTTAAATCAATAGAAAAACGCAACATTTTTATGAAAAGTGGTGATATTTTTATTTTAATCTAAAGTACATACAAACGCCTTGGCTCTGCCTACAAATAGTCATTCTTTTGATGAAATTTTTCATCAAGTTTTCGCATAATTGCGGCTGTGTCTCGCGAATAACAGCTCTGATATTTTCTTTTAGAGCATAAATCGTTGGTGGGGCATTGGCGTAGACTTTATCTTTAACACAGCCCCAAAGGAAAAAGTCTAATGGTTTTAAATCGCACGATCCCGGCGGCCAATTTAAGTCTCCATTTCGAGAAATCACACGTCCAGGAAATTTGTCACGTAATAGAGCCATTGTTTCACCAGCTGTGTGGCATGTTTTTGTCGTCCTGCTGAAAATAAACGTCGTCCACGTCCATAGCATCAATTTCAGGCAAAACAAAGTCAGTCAACATCGTTTGGTACACAATCCATTCACTGAAACGGTCGCACCAGCATCATTATCGAAAAAAAACATCGCCCAATGCACCGTCAGCCCAAAAACACAACCAAACTGTCTATCGTTGTGGATGGGGTTTTCGGAGTCTCAGATGCGACAGTTTTGCACTCAGAATAATTTTGTGTAAAAAATTATGATAATGTTCATTCATTTCCAGCACCCAACCAGTGAATAAACGGCGTTGTGCGTGGTCTACTGGCTTCAATTCTTGTGTCAACTGGATCTTGTAAGCAGGTAGGCCAAGATATTTATGCAAAATGCGGTGCAAAGTGGTTGCGGATAGGCCCAATTTCTGCAATCGTCTCGACATGGTTACACCTGGGTTTTCAGTCACACTCTCAGCTACGGCGGTAATATTTTCGGCTGACCTTGCCGGACGAACACGAGTTAGAGTCTTCACATCACCAATCTGTCACAGACGTTCAAATTTATCGATTAAATTCACTGTAGCTGTGCGAGAAGGCGCTTGATGATGACCAAAAGTAGTGCGAACTGTACTGAAACTTAACTACCACCTGAGTTTCAAACCAAAATTTAATTTAATTTAAATTAGTATAAGGGTATTCATATCCCCTTTAACACGTGCAAATTATAAAAAAAAACCTATATTTAAAAAAAGGCAATGCAATGTATAACAGATTTATAGCTGAAGCACATTCATTGCAGCATAGGCTCATTTATAGTAGGCTGAATTTTAAATTAATTGAAAACGCTTCTATGTACTGCCTCAATTGCTATACTCTGCATATGATAAGCGCTATATTTAAATTTAGAGGAGAACTAACAAATCTGTATTTTATTCAACATCGACCCGATCTTCCAATTTTATGTGACCTGTGCTACCTTAAAGAAAGGGAGGATGCATACCATTTCATCGGAAGATGTCCCATTTTAAGAGAATTTCGCTTGAGATACTTTGGAGTAATTTCGCTCGACTTCGATGAGGTTATTAACGCATTGAACGGTAGTCATGGATAGACATATAAAACTAACCGTTTTATACAACTACGCTACAGCTGCAATCCGCTACAGAACGCGTATTTTGGAAGACGATTTTTGATCACAAGTAGCAACCATGAATAAAGGCACTATTAGTTAACTATGTACTTTATGATAGCTAAATTGGTGGACGGCCTTAAGCCATACCATAAACGACTATGTATACTCGGTTTGTAAATTGTATGGTTAGTCTATCTATCTAAAAAATCGATGATACGAGGGTGGGTCAATAAGTCCCTGAAAAATGAAATAAGGGAAACTCTTTTCGGTATAAAAACATTTTATTTTTCAACATAGACTCCTTTTAGCTCTATACAACGTTTCTCCAATTTGTTGATGCCTTTCAAATAACACGATTTCTCGAGCCCCCCAAAATAAACGTTTGTTTCAGCGATGACCTCTTCATTCGACCCAAATCTCTTACCTCCGAGCCATTTCTTCATGTTTCGTAACAAGAAATAGTCGCAGGGGGCTAAATCTGGGGAATATGCTGAATGAGGGAGGAGTTCGTAGCCTAATTCATGCAATTTTGCCATTGCGACTGCGGACTTGTGCGCCGGTGCGTTGTCCTGGTAAAAAAGAACTTTTTTCTTCACCAAATGCGGCTGTTTTTGCTTCAAATCGGCTTGGAATCGATCCAGCAGCTCTGCGTAATATGCGCCGGTGAGCGTTTTACCCTTTTCAATGTAATCGATGTGAATAACACAGCGCGCATTCCAAAAAACTGTCGCCATGACCTTGTTTGCTGACAAACCCGCCTTGGCCTTCATCGGCTTCGATTCACTATTGTTTTGTTTTTGACTGTTCCTTGGTTTCTGGTGTGTTGTGGTGAATCCAGGTTTCATCCACGGTTACGAAACGGCGCAAAAACTCAGCCGAATTTTTCTGGAACATCGCCAAACACACCTTTGAAGTTGTCAAACGAATGCGTTTGTTTGATCTGTCTGAAAATGTGGGTGCGTTCTTTTGAAAGATGATTCTTGACAAAAAACATAATAAATTTAAGGTGACGACACAATTTGTGTTAATTTTCAGGGACTTATTGACCTACCCTCGTATATCTCGTCACCTTTTGAAAGTTTTCTCTCTCAATCGTGTGTATTTGACAGTTTACAAGTTTTGTGCTCGAAAAGTACTCGGATAAATCGAAAAAGAATCATTGCACGACCAATGTGATAAGACATTTTCATTAGAAATACAAAAATTGAAAAGAAAAAATCGGATACTTTTAGTTTCACATTTCATGTGTTTTATTTTATTTCACCTCCAAACGGCAATTATTCATTTTTGTTTTTTTATTACAGACTTTCTTAAAAGAATTTCCATTTTCATTTTCCACATATATATTTAGTATATTTATAATTACTTTTAAATATTTTTTATAACTAGCTTGACAATAATCAATATAAGAATTATTTAATACAAATTATTGAAATATTATTTTAGTGTTATATATTAATAATTTTTATTTCGCGACAATAGTTATGCGATAGCCCATTACAAAAGATACACAGAATTAAACATAGTTATTGTTTTATTTTTATTGTTAGCCATATAGTATGTAAATATGTATATTTATGCGTTAAATTAAATTAAAAAAAAAATCAAATACAAATCAATCTCACATAGATAATGCTTTAAATTTGTTAAAAATATAACTTATTTACAAAAGAACTTACAAATTTATTACTTGTAAATAAAATAGTTTTCACAATTTATTTATTTTTAATTGAATTTGTTTATAAGAGATTGATATAATATAATGCAATGTATATTTTTTTCTTTAAAGGAAATAGAATAGCTAATCGATAAATGAACATATGTATGTACTTGTTTTTCTAAATATGTATACGTCAAGGAAGGTAGAATGATATTTTAGGTATTTTTCAAATTCCAGTCAATAAAGAGAATTTAGGTCTTGAAAGTAATAAACTTGGTGGAATCACAAAAGAGACTTTTCAACATACGAGGATCTATTTAAAATTCAGTTAAAAAGCAACAATAAATTTTATTTATCAGTTTTAAGAAGAAGTCTTTTTTTTGTTTTAGTTTGATATGCACTAAGAAATTAAATGTTATAGTTTACTGGCAGGAACCGAAGAACTTACTATAAGAAATTAAATGCAATTACATTTTTTTTTTGAATAGCGATTGTTGGAGTGATTTATGTTTTAGATTTTTGGTAATTTAATGCTTAAGCAGTTTGTAGACTTTTTTTTTGTTTTCTTTTTAAATGCATTTAAATTGACTATCATTGTTGAGATACAAATTTTAGTGGCTTAGTGCTAGGAATATTGTAGGTAGAGGTGTAAAGATTGCTTGTTAGTCTTCGGAAGATTATAATTTTCTTTTAGTAAACCTTAAGTCTTGTTAAATGTTTTTTGTTTGTTTATAATTGTTATGTAGATTATAAAACTTTTCAGTCCAATTGGTTGCACTTTCTTTTGAAATAAAATTTCTGCTTTGACACAGGTGGTTTCTTCCTTTTATTCCTACCTTAACAGTCGATGCATGTAGCTTTAGTAGTAAGAAAAGGACACTTTTCAGTTAGCGGATTTTAGTCTGATACTTAAGCAAATACAATTCTACTGTCCGTAAAGTTTGAACAATACAAATTCCTAATAGTAAGGGTTAAACAGTGTATTTTGTTTTCGATTAACAAGAACAACAAAATACCTCAAACTAAGCATTTGTAATAGTATGTATCAGCGCTAAAGTTAAACATTGCATGGCAGAGGTTCGTAAGAAATTTGATAAAAAAAA